>JAKSXM010000165.1:2500000-5000000 GCA_022575985.1 Anagrus nilaparvatae
AATTTCATGCTTTTTCAGAATCTGACATTAGTTTTCACCTACAACTCTTAAAAATACCCTAAAAACAGGGGTGAAAGGGGTAGGTCAGGCATTAGGAATTGTTTGGAAAAATCAATAAAAAAAGTATCCAATTTTAATGAAAAATGTTTGAAAATAGTATTTTTTATGTAAATTTAAGTAAACTTCATATAAATTGAGGTCTCTTTCTTTTTAGTCCTATTTACAACCCTTAAAAGGTTGATAGGGGTGGTACTCCAGTCAAAATACGGTTTTAGTTGTAATATCACTGACGAAAGCCAGATTTGTTCTACTATAGGTTTTTTGGGTCGCTGAACGCGAAAATTGGAGTCATTTGTCAGAGACATTGGGGCTTCGCCCTTAAATTTGGAAAAACTACCCTCAAAAAGGGGTTTTTATTACATACTCGCACTTTGAGCACTAAGATTTGCAACATACGGGTTTTTTGGATCACTGATGAATAATTTAGACTTCTTTTTCATAAAAAATTTAAATTTCACGGCTTAATTGGCTAAAACTACTCCCAAAGAGGGGGTGTTTTTGCTATTTTCGTACTTTTAGCATCCAGGATATGCCCGTACAGGTTTTTGAATTGCTAAAAAAGAATTTTGACTTCTTTTTCATAAAGAATTAAAATTTCACGTACTTCGGACGCTTAAAGTCAAAAAATAACAAAAACACCCCTTTTAAGGGTAGTTTTAGCCAATTTAGGGGTTTTAATAATTTATGAAAATAAGTCGAAATTTTTGATTAGCGACCCAAAAAACCTATACGGAAATATCCTGGATGCTAAAAGTACAAAAATAGAAAAAAAAGACCCTTTTAGGGGTAATTTTAGCTATTTTAAGGATGAAACATTTAATATTTATGAAAAAGGGATTGAAATTGATTTGAAGATTGAAATAAGCGACCCAAAAACTGTATGGGCATGTCCTGGATGTTAAAAGTACGAAAGTAGCAAAAACACCCCCTCTTTGGGAGTAGTTTTAGCCAATTAAGCCGTGAAATTTAAATTTTTTATGAAAAAGAAGTCTAAATTATTCATCAGCGACCCAAAAAACCCGTATGGTGCAAATCTGAGTGCTCAAAGTGCGAGTATGTAAAACTACCCCCATTTGGGGGTAGTTTTTGCAAATTTAAGGGTGAAGCCCCAATTTCTCTGCCAAATTACTCCGACTTTCGTGTTCAGCGACCCAAAAAACCTATAATAGAACAAATCTGAGGTTCGTCAGTGATATTACAATTAAAACCGTATTTTCACTGGAGTACCACCCCTATCCACCTTTTAAGGGTTGTAAATAGGACTCAAATGAAAGAGACCTCAATGTATACGAACTTTACTTAAATTCACATAAAAAATATTATTTTCAAACATTTTTCAATAAAATTGGATACTTTTTTCATTGATTTTTCCAAACATTTCCTAATAATGCCTAACCTACCCCTTTCACCCCCGTTTTTAGGATATTTTAAAGGGTTGTAGGTTAAAACTAATGAAAGATTCTAAAAAAGCATGAAATTTTACTACATGGGTGAACTTTTTAGCCACTTATCTATAAGGGAATATACTTATTTTTGCTCATTTCCAAAACTCTCCGCCCCGGCGTTAATGAGTTAATGGATTGGTGATAAAAAATTGCGGTTTACGAGACTTGAAAAAGATTCTAACTGAAAAAAGGACTATATGGGGCAACCAAAATATTTACATATCTAGGGCAAAAAAAGCCTATTTTCTGCCCTAGGAAGACGTCAATTTTGCCCATTATATGTAAAAATATGTTTTAGAACACGGGACAAAATATGGGGTCGACTTTTGCATGCGGTCTGCATACAACTGAATGCAAATCCAAACAAATTTTTATTCCTAGTTTAAAAAATAACAATTTCACTTGGGTGTATTTGAAAAAATACCCAAGGAAGACGAAGAAACATTCGAGTAATTGGTACCCTCAATTTATTTCAAAAAGTTGACGACCTCGAGGTCGATATTTCTGTGGATTATCTCAAATCCAAGAATTTATTATTTTTTCACAAATATATTTTTTTGTAAATTACAGTAGATAGTTATGCTCTCGGAATATTGATACTTTAAACTACCGATTGATAATCCAGGCTTGCCATCACAGTATACCACTCCTTTCTTAGCTTTTCAATACAACTTTTTTAGCAATAAAATAAAAAAAAAGAGAGATTTTTGAATGCATTTTATTTAGACATAAAAATAAACAAAACATAAAAATCATTTATTGCCTTTTTAACATTCATTAAATTATATAGTTTATTTATATGTTTGTGCTTTTTAAATTTTTATAACTTGGACATAAAATTTTTTAAAGGCATTTTTCATGCTTTATAAATTTAGTACTTGTAAACATAATGAACCGAATGTAATATAAATAATTTTTATCACTTTTTTTGTATTTTTCCTCCTTCTTCGATCGAAATACATGCAATTAATTAACATTTTACCTATACTTTCAAATTGTCATTTATGTAACAATTATTACCTGACATATTATTGACATTAATAATTAAAAAATCAAATTATGACATAAATTTTTATTTATCAAAAAATTATACCCTCTAAAGAATAAAAACGTGCGTTTAAAAAAAAAAATGTTATTTTTGTGTTGAATTTTCATATATATAATAATATACTATATGAGAAATATTGCAAAATCGCGTGGGTGTACTTTATTTTTCATTTCAAATGTATGAATAAAATTAATTTAGAAATAATTGGAATATCGAATTTAAAAGTTATAATTCAAGGTCATTTTATTACTGATAAATAACTTAATTTTTTATTACTTTTTTATCCGACGTGTGCATTCTTTTAAAATTTTTTAGATACTATTAATCAAACTCATATAAATGAAATAATAAATTATCTATTTTTTTTAATTACAAAATCAATGAATTGCTTGTTTTTGAAATACTATTTATAAAAAATGTTTGTTTAAATTTTTTTTTTTAAGTTCTAGTAGTAAAAAGTTAAAGTATTTTTAAGCTTTTGTTAGGTGTTTCTTAATTTAAGTAGATAAAGTCAATGTTGGTCAGACAGCGACGTTTACTCAAATTATTTTTAAAGAGCGTGCTTAATTAATACTTTTTTAAAATTTTTTCTTGGCCCATAAAATTTATCCAACTTTAATAATTATATCAATTTTTGAAATAAATGTAAAAAAAGAAAGGTGAATGCATAAATAAAACACAAAAGAAATATTTATATTTTGATATGCTGTACACTTTTTATTTGAAAATAAATATATGACAAAAGCCATTTTTTAATTTGTTATAATTTATAAAATTTATTTACAACATATTATTTGTGTGCCTGAAAAAAAAAATATGCAGTATTTACCAAAAAAAATTGTTTATTTAATTTGTGTCACAGGAATGTACATTTGTATTTTTTGTTTATTTCAAAAAAACAAAAGTATTTATTTTTTGTATATATTCTTCTAGTTTATTATTTCTTTAAGTTAAATGCAAAAAGGTATAGCTGTTTGATAGAAATAATAAGTTTATAAAAATGCCCAGAAGAATATTCTTATTTATAATTTATTAATTAAATAGCTAAGTTTAAATAAGTCTTAAATAAATAATTAATGATTTTTTAAAAAAATCATTAATTATTAATTAGCATCAATTCAATAATGCATAAATAGAAGCTCTTAATTTACTAAATACATACTTTTCGACAAAAAACAATAGAACTCATACATACAAAAAAAAAGATAAACTCAAATTGCGTTTACTCCTGTAAAATATTTTATAAGAAGCTCGTTAATTAAATATAATAATTTAATTATAATAATAGGCACGAGCTAATTAGAATTTTTTGTTAATAAAATATACTTATATATATAGAAAAATATTTGACAATCAGTGCAAGTGTTTTGTTTTTTTATCTAGTAGTATACAATAATTTTTCTAATATATATAGACACAATCCTATATTAGAATATTACATTTAATTAAAATATTCTACAATTTTTTTCAACGCTAACTAAATTAAAAAAATTTTTACTTTAATAACCTTAGTTAAAGAGTCCCTTAAAAATTATATTATTTTTCTTGGCACTTGCACAATAATACGGTGCTCTCTTTTTCTTTCAATTTATAATACTACTACAGTCTTATTTATCGACTGGATATTAAAGGGACAGAATTTTTTTTTATTAACAAAATTATCTTTTATTTACATGATATATTTTATATACCGATATTTTTTTTTTGTAAATTTTACAATTCTTTTTAACGTAGATCAAGTTTTGTTATTTTAATTACAAAGTTAAATTATCTATACAATTTGTATTTTTTTTTGTATTTAAAATTGTTGTTAATATAATAATATTTTTTCTATAACACTTTAATTCTATTGAAATTCTGTAATTTTTTAAAAAAATTACATTATGTAGGCATTACTTTTTATGAAAAATTTTATTTTTTAACTCGCAAAACAAAATGCACATTTAATTAATTATTAAACTTTTGATATAAACATCAAAGTTCAAATAAACATTTATATTAATAAATATTCAAAAAACTTTTATATTCTATTTTTTTTACAAATTTAATTTTTTTTTTAGGCAATAAATTTTATGAAACAATTATATCCTAATAACATAGTTAACGTAAATTTCTCGAATTCTAATATTCAAAAAATATTGATCTACAAAATGCATACTATCTTTTTAAATGATCAAAATCATATTTAGGTCCCTTAAATTAAATTTTATTTTAAAATGTTGATAAAAAATAATTCCTATTTATGAATTAATTAACAATTTTTTTTTTTATTATTGCAAGAAAAAGTAACTACTTGAGATCTAATTCAAGCTCTGGGCTCTCCAGATTAAATGGCTTATAACTTTCAAATGTTGGCGTTTGATCAGGATCTACTTTAATTCTTATTTTATTTGTTTCAAGAGAGCGTGGCAATGTTCTTGGTAAATCATCCTGATAAGATGTCGTTGTACTACTTGGTACACCATAGGGTACATAAATTCTAACAACATCAGGACTTGGATGATGTGATGTTGCTTTTGGTGTTGGTAAACCATTACTTCCACCTGAACTTCCTACTGATACATTACTATGAGTATCTAAACTATTATCCATTGCATGAGAACGAGTTGCTGAACTAAATACAGATAAATCAGCTGTCGATGTTACAGATGTATCTGCAAGTGAACGACGAGAACCATGAGGCGATACACCATCTTCTATACTCGGATCGAAGGAGAACTTGCTTCCTGTAGCATACACGTTAACTTTATTATAATTATAGAAAATTAATGATGTAAATGTATTTTGTTTTGTTAAGATAAAAAAAGTAAGCATAATGTTTGAAAAAAAGGAATAATGAAAATAATAAAAGTCATGCATGAAAATGGAAGCAAGTTCAATCCTCAGAAAAAAACTGGGGATGTATTATAGCTATTTTAATGAAAAAAAATTCTGAAAATATTTATAAGACGTAACGATATACAACTTAATTAAGTTAATATTTAACACTATTTTTAAGTACAAATAAATAATCTTAAAAAAATTATTTCTTCGCGTCTTTTAAATTACTAATATTTACTCTAGTACTAAGCTATTTTAAACAAAATATATGTATATTTACTCTATTTGTAAAAAAGCCTTAAATATATTATTGACTTGCAAGAAAAAACAAGATCAGTCACTTATTTGTAAATATTTAACAAAATAACACTCCGAAAAAAAAAAGAACAAAATTCTTCATAGCCTTGTGTTATAAATGAGTATGACGTTTATATTAGAATCAATGGAGTTATTATCATGTATGTAATCCTTTTCGTTTGTGTTATTATCAGCATTAATAGTAGTTGCTGTAGTAGCAGTAGTAGTAGTAGTGCTAATGTCAGTATGTGTTACACATTCGTGAGTAATTGACTCACCACCAAGACTTCCTCTATTTGCTGGTACAATAAGGGAAGTTGAATTCTCGCCTGAATTTTCTTCTTCTTCGTTATCAGTTATTGTTTGTCTCCTTTGTATCACTGATTCTCGCATCATTGCTTGGGCGTCACTAAATTCTTCGGCTCTTCTGCCAACCTAGAAAATAAAAAAATAGCATTTAAGAATTTGACTACTAAGCAATTTTCTAAAGAAAATTAAAAATAATTTTTAAATTTTAAATTTACCTTACTACTAAAACTAGGTTCCTTAAAAGTACCAAATGGGTTACGAGGTAACTCATTTGCAGAAGGGGGGCCTGGATAATCAAGCTTAGCTCTTTTAAGTTCTTCCATGCTCCGTTCAACAGCATTAATAACAGTGTCGTCATCATAACCAAAGTCTTTTTCTAATTTCATTTGTAAATAATTACAAAATTCGTCAAGACTTTCCATTGTCATTAATTGCCTTTTGTGCATTTTCATAACAGTATATGACACAGCTGGAAGTACACGATCTCCATCTAATAGGAATATATCCCAGATGCGTAGTCCTAAACTTACTGGTGTCTGAGATCAGAAAAAAATAAAATAATTATTTTTAAGATAAAAATACTTGGTAATTTTTAGACTTGAAAAAAAAAAAATACAAACCCTTTCTTGAAATATAACAAAAAACCATTTTAATGCATAGAGAATGGAATCACAGCCACACTTGTCTAATTTTTTTTTCAGCTTTGGAAGGAACTTGTTCATTATTTTGTCATGGTGTTCAATAAAGCGATTCAATTTTGGAAATCCATCAACATAAAATCCTTTTTAACAAAAAAATATTACTAAAAAGCTCGGTAAAAAGAATCAATAGAAATACTTACCATGCATACTATATTTTTTATCAGTTAATAAAACCGTTAAACCCCAAAATGCTTCTTCTTCATCCATGTATAACAAAAGTAATCCAGCTAAAACTGACATTCCTTGACAATATCCTACCTCCATATTAAACATGCTATAGGCTGCCAGTACATAGAACATGGACCTTTGCTTAAGACTATACCTTTCTCTATAATTAATGTGATCTCTATATTGCCTAGCAACATCAGCGTCAATTTGTCTAATTTCAGTGGAATACTGTCTAGCTTGTTTTAACATTTCTTGATATTTATTAAGATTTTCTTGCTTGAGTTTATTAATTCCAAGTAATAACATCCATACTTGTCCTCTAAATCTATCAGGTATACCTTTGTAAATTCTACGTCTTAATTTTTCTTTAGTCGATGGGCTATCCCAACTTTTTGTCATTTTTTCCCATTTTTTTATTCTTTCCATTTCGATGTGATGAGATTTAATTTCATTTTGGTCCCTTTTCTGTGGTAACCGTTTGTCATGGATAAATCCATACCTATCGGTTGTATGATATACCTCGTATCCTGGATCTTCCCATGGATCGATTTCAGCTCCATTTTCTCTACCGAGGTCATAAAGACTAAATATTCTATCTCGATCAGCAGCGGATCGCTTTAATAATTCTTCTTCATTCATTCCACCTCTTTGGAGTTGGTGGCATCAACAAATAAGCTTTTATGCATGCCTTTAATATGTTTTTTCATCAATTTTTCTTGACAATGTTTATTCTTTTTAGCACCAGTGAGATTTAACTTGAAAAATTAATATTTTTAATTAACAATATAACTCTATAATAAATATTTAAATACAGTATTAACCTGTTTAATACCAAGAATTATAACAAAATGCAAGTGTAAAATCAGCAAAAAAAAATTGACACCATCCGGAAAAAAATTGCTTTCTTTGACATTTAATAACATGCATTCAATAAATTAAAAATATTTAACAAAAAATAAACAAAAATCCATAAAAAAGTAAGTAAAATTTAAAATTTTGGAATTCCAAAAAATTTATTACGTTATCACATTTTTATAAAAGTACAAAAACAAGTATTTTTAATTTAAAACTAGAAAGTACAAGAATATAATCTACAAGAGGAAAGGATGAAAGTCGAATGTACCGTTTTATTTTTGATATGTGATGTTAGTTTGTAAACTCGTCGTATAATTTTTTTTTATACGTGGAGAATAAAAAAAGAATTATAGATATAATATTAAAGATAAAAATATACTTACATCTGTATGGTATAATAATAGAAGTTGTAATTGACAACAATCTTGAACTTGATAAAAAAAAATATACCGACAATGTTGTTATGAGCGACTCCGATTTCATATTATTCTTATTGGGGGGTCACGATTTTAATAATAATAATAATATCGTTGTCTTTTTTATTATGGAGAAAAAAAAATCGAAATTATCCTCGAAATTTTAATTACATTTAATACACAAGAATTCCAAGGATATTTTACATGCTACATGTATGGATTATAAAAATTTTTCAAGTTGCTTATGTAAATCAATTAAAATGAATATTGATTATTATTGTCTGTACTTTTTTTTTTGCTCATATTTTTTCTTATATATTTTTTTTTTGCAAACACTATGTTTCACACACTGTATAGAGAGAAGAGCAGTAAAAATAATGGTGTACTAAGTATACTTACATGTTACAAGTATGAGTTGAGCACAAATACATGTAACGTGATTTGTGTGAATTGTGTCGTAAAATATCTCATTATCAGAATTTGACTGTCATGAAACCGTCAATAAACAAAAAATGGAGTGAAAGTTAAAGAACGATGGAATATTGTAAACATAGTTGGAGGAAAAAAGATAAAAATATATTCGTGACGTCAGCAGTACAAAATATATAAAATGGAAAATTAGGCGCTAAATTTCAAATTTAAATAGAAAAATAGTTAAATAGGTAAATTGATTTCAATTTTAATAAATAAGAAAATATTGTTTAAAAATTTTAATTTGTATTTATAAATAGGTTATAAGTATTTAATGAAAAAATTCAAGTGAATCATGTATTCTTAGATTATCCAAAAATTTGCAAATAATGGTCAAAATAATTTGAGACGAAATAAAAGATTGATTCTTTGCTTATTTTTGCCAATTTATTAAATAAGCAGTAAATTATTTTTAAGCAACATTTAAAAATAATTAAAAATTAAATTTTGCATCAACAAATCATTTTTCGATATATCAAACGCTAATTAATCCTATTTCATTGCAATATAAAAGTGCAATGTGTGCAATAATTATTATTAGAGAAAAACATCTCTAAAGTATTGATTAATAAAGAAAAAGAAGTATTTAGTCTGTATATGTGTTGGTATAACAAAATCTACCCTCTTATACAACCCTTATATGTACAAAAAAGACCTGCGCTTTATTTATTCCAGATGTTCGAGTTTACTGATCGTAATACTGTAGTGACTGATATTTTTAATTAAAGTGTAGCAAAAAATTCTGCAATTTACTTTTATTTTTAAGCATTAAAAAAACAAAGTACACACAAAAAAAATCATTTAAACAATTAAACTGATGCAATTAAAAATATCAAAATTAATTGTCGCCTTAATAGCGACTTGTTTAAATTTAGATAATATAAATTTTGTTAAATCACAAGATAATTTAATAAATAATAATAATGAAATTAAAACAAGAGAAGAAAAATTGGAAACGTGTATTGATGGATTTGTCGTACACAGAAACAAAATTATTCGTACTCAAGATTCTACCGATATGGGAGCTAAATATTTAAATGAATTTGATGTTGATACTAAAATTGAATGCATGAAATTATGTTGTCTCACTGAACATTGCGATGTTTTTATTTTTGAAGAGAAGGTATTTTTTATTCAAATAAATAGGTCAATATGAAACCTTTTTAATAAATATTTCGATTTTTTTTTTTTTAGAAACCATCAAGTTGTTATTTATTTCATTGTGGACCACCGCATGATTTTAAATGTAAATTTACAAGTCATGTAAATTATAGTAGTGCAGTATTAACAAATTATAATTTACAAAATGCTGCTGCGTTAGAAGAACAAATTCATATAACGCAGCAAGAACACGAATTGAAATCTTTAAGGTACGCTAGAAATTATTAAAATTAATTTATTTTTTCAATTCAATTTGTTTAAAATTTTTTTTAATTTAGAAAATCGGAACGAAATCATAATAACAATTATTTTCAAACTGATGAAACGAATTTAAAAATAACATCTGCACCATCAATACCATCGTCTACGACTGTTACTCAAACACCAATAAAATCTGGTAAGTTTTCTTAATATTTATTCATACATATACCTTTAATCCATATACCTTAATTTATAGCACCAGCTTGTCATCGCAATCAATTTGAATGTCGTTCGAATGGTGATTGTATTGCAATTTATAATGTTTGCGATGGGATACCTCAATGTCCTGATGGCTCTGATGAAGCAGCGGAGCTTACATGTCCAGTTGAAAAATCAACATCAGCACCTACCTTGCACACGATTACCTCAACAACACCTCCACCTGTACCCCAAAGTATTTTATCAAAACCATTTTTACCATCGATGCCTGATATCTTAAGATATCAACAAATGATGCAGCAAAGGAATCCTTATCAATTTCCATATCCAGTTCATAATAATAATAACAATAATAATAATCAAGAATTGGAACAAAATTATGGTAAAATTTGGCCTCAAAATACGCATCATTTTTCGCCGCAAGAAAATGGCTATTTAAATTATCCGTCACCTGAAGAAATAGCTAATTTTGGACAATTTCCAATAAATTATAATCAACCACCAAACTATCAATGGAATTATCCTCAAATTTATGAAAATAAAAATATTAACGGACTTGAAGCTCTACCACCGCCTAATTTCCCGATCGGTTATGATCGTAAGTAAAAAAATGTAAAAAGTTCGCTTTAATAAAAAAATAATCATTCCATTAAATTTTACAGAAGATCAACCACATATTTATAAGCACAAGCCAATGATACACCCTAACGAAGCAGATTCTTCAAGGTATTTGTCAAAAATTTATTTTGTTTTAAATGTAATACCTATATACAAATTCTCTGATTTTTCTAGCAACGTTTTGAAACCTTATGGACCTAGTCAGAAACAAGGATACCCACCATTTTATCCTCCCAATAATCATCATTTAGAACCATGGCAGGAAGGGAAGCCAATTCAAACTTCCTTACAAACTCCAATTTATCATCAAAATGATCAAAAAAATGATGCTATTGCAACGACTACCGAAGCACATGAAAATGTAATTATACTTTTTGTTTTCTAAAACAGTTCTTATTACATAAAAATTATTTTTACAGTCTAAAACAATAGAAAATAAGTCAAAATTCGAAGATAAAGAATCAAAAAACAATAAAAGTGAAAAATCTTTAAAAACTGGGGTTGAAAAAGATAAGAACAAGTCAAATTCAGAAAAACATCAAGCCCAAAATCCAGAAGCCCAAAAATTAGAACAGCACAGTTCTTCAAATTCTCATTTACAAGAATCTAAAAATCTAGCAGTATCAGAGCACATTCGTAATCATAGTATAAGAATCGAAGATCTCGAAAACTCAAGTCCTCGAGGTGCAATAATATCATTAGTTATAGGCCTTAGTGTAACATCGGTAATGATTATTTTAATATCGTGTAGATTAAAAGTTGTAAAAAGACGTGGTCGTGGTAGAGGACATGATTCATTTTCTCATGATGCTGATTATCTTGTAAATGGAATGTATCTTTAAAAGAAATATATTTTCATAAAATTGTGAATAAATTTAATTATACTTAGAAAAAGTATTTTATCGAATATAGAGAATATTTTCTACTAGATCTATCATAGATTATAATGAATTTAAAAATTGTAAATTATATTGAGAAAAAAAAAATATTATGTTTTTTGTATATAACTATATATAAGCTAAAAAGATGTTACAAATTTTAATTAAATTTAAGATGTATTATAATAAACGTTGCTTATTATAAATACAATTTAATTTGTTTTTCATTTTAAATATATTAGCTATATGTTTGGATATTTACTAATTGAAATAAAGTTTTTTTTGTATATTATTTTTATTAGTAATATAAAAATAAACTTAATTTTTACAAAATTTACTTAAATTATTAAAGCATTTTATGCTTACATGGTTTCATTTAGCTATTACATAAAATTTGTAATAATAACAGCATGCAAATGCATAAAAAAAAATTAAAAAGATATAAAAAAATACTTCATGTATCTTAAAAAAATAATTAGAGTTAAATAATACTTTTCAAAGTTTAAATCATCTCTATAATATTATCACATAGTGATTTTGGTATAGTTTTTCAATACACATTTTTAAACTTATAATTATTTAACGATATATAAAATGTAACTACATTGTGAATTTATTGTTACTATAATTAAAACTGATAATAATTTAAATCAGTTGCAAATAATAAAACTAAAAAACAAAAAAATAAATTTATTTTAAAAAAATTTTTATAGTAAATTTTTAGATCTTTTAAATTATAATGTCATGTATACGTGTTGTATAATTATAAAGTATTTAATCTTTTGTTAAAAAAAAAAAAAAAATTTTATGAAATATATTATTTTTTATATTTCAAACGATTAATAAAATGTTTTTTTATTGTAACTATAAAAATATAAGATTTTTTATTTAAATTCTTTTTAAAAAAATTAAAAATTAAATAGGTATACTTATTATTGAGATTTCATTCTAAAAAATTTTATTCAGATAAATTTTTAATTAATCTGATTTTTTTTAATTGGGTATTATAATCATCAGTACTTGTTACTCTTTTAAGACTATTGGGTGCTTGACTTACTTGAGATTGGAGTGCTGATTCAGCAGAATAATTCACTTCACTTTTTATTATTACTTTTAATTCTTCTTTATTTTCATTAATTTGCTGATCGCTAAAAATTTCTTTATTTTCTGTAGATTCCTGTTTAAAAGTTTTTTCCAAGATTTTTAATGAAGATATTACAGAATCAAGATCAGCAGGGACTAAATTATTTTTTAATAATCTATCGCTAGTTGATGTTATGGGATTTATTTCAGTAACGCTAGATTTTTCTGGCAAAAATTTAGTTTTAAGTAAATTTATTTCTTTTTCATATTCTTTTTTGTCATTCATCAATATTTTTATTTTTTTGTTAGCTGTAGCTAATAAATCTTTGGCATACTTTTGAATAGAATTTTTGTCTTTTCTAATGCTTTCAAGGTCTTTTTTTAAATTTTTTGCTTCATCCTGAAATGATAGTAATTCATTACTTAATTTTGTAACTTCCAAGTTTAATTTAAAATTAATTGTAAGCAGTTCTTTGTGGGCTTCTTCTTTGCATTGACTGTTTAATTCTTCCTTAACTTGAGTAATATTATTACTAGTTTGAAGAAATTCATCATTTTTAAATTTTCCTTTTTTAACTAATTTTTGTAAATCCTCAAATTGATGTTTATATTTTTTTGCAATTTTTCGAATTTGCAACTCTTTATTTTTTGATTCAGCAATATTATTTTCTTTCTCTTGCACATCTTTTTTTAAAATTTCGATATCAATAGATTTTGAACTTGACTCTTCCTGTTTCTTTTTTAACTCTTTGGATGTCTTTTTTAATTTTTCTTCAAGAGTTTGAATATAGTGATTTAATTGATTTATTTGTTCTTCAAGATCATTTTTTGTATTCTTATCAACGTTATTTATTTTGTTATTTGTAAGAATTATAATATCAGATGATTGATTTTTTTTATTTACATGGTGTTTATTTATTAGTTCACCTTCACTACTTTGTTCTTGAAGTTCTTTTGAAATTTCGTTTCTTAAATCAAGTTTACAAGACTCACAATTATCTTTCAACATATCAATTTCATTTTTTAAGGAATCTCGATGTTTTGAAAGATTTTCTATAAATTTTGCTTGGTTTGTCTGGGCTATAATTAAATAAAATATAAAGTATTTCACTTAGTAAATTAAAAAAAAAAAAAAAAAAAAAAATACCTAATTTTGCATGTTTTAACATTTTATGAGCCTTTTCTAATTTTGAGGATAATTCATTAATCTTGAACTTATTATCAAGAATCATTTGATCATATTTAACAATTAATTTATTGTGTTCTATTTCTAAAATTTCAAATTTTTGTGTTTTAAAATTTATTAAATTTTGCAACTGCTTTGCTGCATTAATTTCCTTGACAGATTTTAAATTTGATACTTCAACTATGTCTTTATAAAGTCCAGCAATTTTTTTTTGAGCTGCTATTTCTTCTTTGTATAATGTTTGTAATGAGATTTCATGATTTTGTTGAACTTTTAATTTTTGTGATAAATTTTTACAATGATATTGAAATATTATATTTGCTTTTTGTAATTGAGATATTGTTTGATTTGCATTCTCAAGTTTTTTCCCATAATCTAAATTTTTTTTTTTTAATTTCTCTGCTGATTCAAATATTTCTGTACTTTTAAAATTATTTAATTTTAATTTATCTCTGAAAACATAATTAGCTATAAACTTATTTGTAAATTAAAAATCCTTTGTCAAATAATATATTTTGCTTACCTGTAAGATACATCTTGTTGATGAGTTTCTTTTTCATCTTTATCAAATGAATTTTCTGACTTGGCTTCGCTATTATCTTCTTGGTTATCTTCACCTAAATTTAAATTATTTTTACGATTTTGCAAATTTTAAAATAGTTAGTGCATATTAAGAACTTACTAATATCTTCAAAATAATTAAAAGAAACTAAGTTGGAATTATTATCAATACTAAATTTTGAAAGTTCAACATTTTTCGATTCCTTGTTATTTAACATTTCTTTTAAAATTTTTAAATCATCGCTATTTTCCTTCGTTTCCATCTTTCTAAAAATATTACATTTAAATAATAGTTATAATATGAAATAGTTATCTCGATAGTTATTTAATTAATGCAAAATTTTTGGTAAACATTTTTCCACGTGCTCCCGGTCATTTCAAAGCTGCGCGAGTTTGCTTTTTTTCCATGGTAAAATTTTTACCATTCCTTTTGGAGCACGCGGGTACCCGAATGATTCCGGCTAAAAAAGTGAAGTGAATCTAAAAAATTAGTGATTTTTATTAATTTGTTTATGAATAAATTTAAAAATTAATTTATATTAGAATTGACTAAAAATTAATTAAAGTTTTATAATTAATAATTAGTGATTTAATTAAAAAATAAACAAAAATGTTACGTTCAATAAAATTAATGAGAACTTTAAACATTAGTAGTAGAAGGTTAAGATTTTCTCTCAATAGACTTGATAATATCGTTAAAAGTAATATAATAGATCATCCACAAGTATTATCTTCAGGACTAAACATTTACCAGTAAGTAAAATTAATTTTTACTTTTTTTTTATTTTTTATGATTGTCGGTAAATATTTTTACACTACAGATCCAGAAATTATGTAACTAGAGTAGTTCATAATTATCAAGAAAGGGCAGGTGATATAGAAAGCAGATTAAATGAAGTTGATACCAAAATTAGGATGGTAGGAAGGATATGGAAAAATGATATTGAAAAACTATTAAAATGCGTTTCAGAAAAAGGTATAATTTTATTTAGTTTTTGAACAATCTAAAGATCTCAAACAATATTTAATTTTAGGTTCACTTACTCCAACTCAAGCATTATTATTAATAAGATGTTGTGGTGATCTTTTGAGCGGAGAATCTTTAAAGACAAGGAAAGCTTTATGTGATACAGTTTGGGAAACAATTAAGGCTGTTGGTGTAAGCTTAGATGTATCACATTATAATGCTTTATTATTAGTTTTACTTGAAAATGAAATTGACTTTTCTCCTTTGGATTATTTACTTGACATGAAAAATGTTCAAATACAACCAAATCGAGTAACTTTTCAAAGATTAATTGATCAATATTGTAACAAAGGAGATATTGCAGGAGCTACAAAAATTTTAGAACACATGAATGAACAACAGTTACCATTGAATGAAAGCATTTTCTCGTCGCTGATAAAAGGCCATATTAATTCAGGGTAATGTATTTTTTAAAAAAACATACTTTATTTAAAATTAATAAACATTTTAAAATTTAATAGGGATCTAGAAAATGCTGTAAATATGTTAAATGTAATGAAAGAAGCTGGTATTGAACCTTCATCTATAACATATAATGCCCTTTTATGTTGTTATGCAAAAATTGGAGATATTGAAAAAATAAAATCTACTTTAGACGAATTAACAAAAAAGGATATTTTAATTAGCGATAAAAATTTATTGGATATTATTTATACTTTAGCTATTAATAATCATAGCAATCATGTAGATGAGGTATTTTTCTTTCATAAATTAATTTTTAATTTTATTTATTATTCAAAAATTTTTTTTAGGTGATGAAAATGTTGGTAAAAGGTTCAACTTATAACAGGGACGCAATCCATACAATTAATAAACTAATTGATAAAAAATCCCTTGAAGTAGCATATAAAATTTTAAAATCGATGAAAATTACCGCACGATTTTCAATGGAAGAAAAAGTTAATTCTGGACATTTCTTTATAAAAAAATTAGTTCACAACGAAACGGTAAATTAAAAATTTTTTTTAAATTGAATTTAATAAGTTGGCGTAATTATTTGTATAATTTTGATTTTATAGAGAGTTAGTGATGTAATAAAATATTGTAATCTAATGAAAACAGATGGTTTAAACGATATAGTATTTGAAGTGGCATTAGAAACTGCTTATTTGTTAAAACAACATAATATAGGTTTGGCTCTTTTAAGAGGTTCTAAAAAAGCATCTTGCGAAGTTCGTGAACATTATTTCTATCCTATTTTATGTGGATATGGTAGAGCTAATAATATTCAAGGTAATATACTTAGCTTTTTTTTCTTCAAAAATTAATTTTTCTTAATTAAACCAAAACGTATTTTTAATTTAGATCTATTAAGTACTTTAAAATCTATGGTTTCTGAATTTGAAATAATTCCAAAAGTAGAAACCATACAAGATTATGTGCTACCATATATGGTAGGCGACAGTACAAAATGCATGGAAATGTTAACAAATAGTAATGTACCATTTGCTGCAGCAGCTAACGCAATGGTAACGACTTTGTTATATCAAAATAAATTAAATCAAGCAGCAAAATTCAGTAAGTTGTAATTTTTATTAATGCTAATTAATATTATGTTATATTAATTTTTAATCAACCTTTTTCAGTGACTACGACAAATTTAGCCTTTAAAGTTAATTTACTTAAAAACGGTTTAATAAATGCATTTTTGTCAACAAAATCTGTTGATTCTTTAGTTGAAATCATGCATCATCAATATGTACAAAATTTGAAAAAGAAAGAAACGAAATTAGATGAAGAAGATATGGATCAATCACCTGATACAGATTTTCAAAATACATTTTTAATAAAATTATTTAAAAGCTTACCTAAATTTAATACTACTTTAACAGAAGAGTTGTTAAGTAAATTGTATGAAAAAGGTGTACCAATAACAAAAAATGCTTATAACGAAATAAGAGATGGTTTGGGTGATTATAGTACACCACGAATTTCTGAATTATTAGAAAAATTATCTACCGAGGAATTAGAATTGCAAATGCCCGAAAAAGAAAATATTTGGTATAATAAGGGTAAATATGGATTTGGTATACAAAAAGTTCAAAAATTAAAAGATAACATAGAGGCAGCTATAAAAGCAGGAGAATCTACAACTCCGTTTAAATTTGAATTACTTGAAAACTATTGTAGAAGAGGTGAAGAAACAGAAGCATTTAAGCTTGTAGAAGAGTTAAAGGCAGAAAATGTTACATTTTCAAGTGATTGCTATACAGCTCTTTTAAATCTTTATGTTAGATCAGGTAAACTGGATGAGGCTAAGGATATGTACGAACAATTAAAAACACAGGATCCAGATTACAAGTTAAGGAAAGCTTTAATTTTAAATAATGCAATACTACTTGTCAAAAATAACAATTTAGAAGATGCTTTTAAGTTTCTTGATCAACCAGCTTTTGACGAAGATTTAGAACGACCAATTTTATGTGAAAGATTACTCAATACTGTTTTTAAAAACTGTGAAAACTTTGAAGATATCGAAAAGTTTTTCAATAAATTATTAAGTAAAAATTATTTTAAAACTGTAACAACAACCATGCTTTCTCCATTAATCAAATTTTACCTTGACAGGTGAATAAAAATGTTTTTTCTTTTTTTTTTATAATGTACAATTAGAAATTTTTATTTAATTTATTAAATTATTAAAATTAGGGATGATATTCCAAAAGCATTGGAGCAATTTGCTTGGGCCTGCAATACACATAAAGTGACTCCTCAAAAAAATGTAATTATGATGAAGTTGATTAAAAATGAGGATGCAAAATCTCTTCAACATGTAACAGATCTCTGTACACAAGTGCATGGTGAAATTAACGCATTATTTGATCTAGCGTTAGCTTTTCTTGACTGCGATAGGCCGAATCAAGCTAAAAGAATCTTAGAAGTATTTATCAAGTTCTTATAATTTGTTTTTTAATTTGTTAATATTAATTTTTAATTTATAGACACCAGGAATACGTCTAAGAAAAGGAAGAGTTTTAGCAGTTGCTGAAAAATATGCTAGCGATGGTGACACTCAGAAGCTTGAAGATCTTATTAAACTTTTAACAGGACTCTTTTACCATATTGAACCTCTTTATATGCTCTTGTTAAATTGCTATGGTAAATATTAGATAATTGTATATTGTATTTATTTAATATAATTCATTAACGAACTTTTATTTATGACAGATCAAAAAGGTGAATGGAATAATTGCTTGTCTTTGTGGACACAAATGCAAGAAGATAATATTCAGCCTTCTGAACAATTCTTAACTCGATTAGAAAATATTTTAGTTAATAACGGACAATCTGTACCTTTTGCTAAAACTAACAGCAACTCAAAAATTCATGAAGAATTTCAGTCTTATTTAGATATTTCAAATTATGATAAAGCTGAAGAAGTCTTAAAAAAGTAAGTTTCTATTTATATAATGTTCTTGTTAATCTTTAAAATTATTGAGTTGTAAAAAATATAAAAAAAATATAATTTAGGGTACCAGAAGATATATCAGATAAATTAAGAGCCAAATTATGTAAAAAGTATTTATTAGATGATAAAGTTCAGGAAGCTTTGGTCAATTTGGATTATTTATTAAAAAAGAAAAGTAATGCATTCAGTAACGATCTTGTTAAGACAGCCTTAAATAAGTTAGTGGAAAAGAAAGATTTTAAAAATATTGAAAAACTTGGAGCTGAACTTAGCAGAGTTAGTATTTTTCTTACACATTTAATGTTAATTATATATTTAATCGTTAATTATTTCACAGAGTCTAAAAAAAAATGTTGATTATGCAAAATACTTAAATAAAATTTATGTGGAAAATGAAAAATGGGATGAATTTTTATCAAAGAGAGATGATATGATAACCTATCAAAATATAGATCTTAATAAAGATTTCCATTGTCCCACTGTACTTAATATTATTGAATCTGATTCATTGAAAAAAGAAGCATGTAAGTTATTCACTGATAAAATAAATCTTAAACTATGCTAATGTTTTATAATTTTTTTAGTTAAATCATTTGCATTTAAAGCATTTGAAGCAAATATTTATGGACCGCTTCATATATTATGGATTCATTACTTCATAAAAGATGATCCAGAAGCAGAAAATATCTGGAATAATTATTTAAAAGGGACTCAAACTTTATATTCCATAAATTTAATAGCAACTTGTAGAGATATTGAAGCATGGGATAAATTTTCATTTATTGCTAATAAAATAAAAGAATCTTCAATAAAAATTGACGAAAAAAGAAAATCATATGATTTCATGTTAAAAGTCTTAATTAATTCTAGTTAGTATATTTAACAATTTTTTAAATTAATTATTTAACTTTATTGAAAAATAAAATTTTATTATAGGTGACGACAAAAAGTTTGAAAGAGCTCATGAAATATTAAGTATTGCAACAGAAATAATGCCATTACATCGTTTTAATCAAGAACTTAGAAAAACTATCGAAATCGGCATTAAAAATCACGATTTATCATTAGATGAATTTGAACAAAAAGAAGAAAAGTAAATTAAAATTAATTAATATTTTTTCTAATAAAATACTTTATACTTCACAATTTTTTTTTTATTTTTCAGAAATATCAAAGAGAATCTAGTAGCTTAATAATTTTTAAATAATATATTGCTGATTAACATATTTACGTTTTAGTTGTTAGTTTATTAAAAAAATAAAGTTAGTTTAGTTTTGTATAAAATAATTAAATGTTGTATAAATTTTTTTTTTATATTATAAGCTAAGATTTATTTTACATCTTTGTTATGCTAATTTACCGATTAAAAGCTAGTTGGTAGTTAAGCCTATCTAATTATTCAACCTAAAATTAATTTATTTGAAATAAAACGAAAATCTAATTTTTTTTGCTTTAAATGTCCATTTTTACATTTTATTATGTACAAAAAATATTTTTTAGGTGTAATTAATTATTAATAAAAAAATACTTGTTATAAAAATGCTTCGTTTTTTATTTAAAAAAAAAATATTTATTTATACGCTATGTACATATTCATCATATTTAAATAATATCCACAAAATTAAATTATTTTGTTTTGTATTATAATAAAGTAAAAATAAATCTGATACTAATTTTTTATTAATATATAAAACTAAAAATTGAATAAAATTTTTACAATGAAAATGCATACATAAATTTTTTTTTATCATTTGAATATGTTCATATTATATTTACAGTAAAGCGATAATTAAAATTTTCATTTAAAAGATTAAATTACTATTTAAATAATCTTTTTTTTTTTTACATAAATTTATAGTAGTAATTTTTTTAAAATAGTCATTTAAATATAAAATTATTCAAGATATTAGCACTTTTGGTTTTTTTTCACAATATATATATATTAAATCTAAGCTTAACATTTACAAAAATTCATCGCACCAATCCATTAAACATTGAAAGCAATCGTTTGATTGTTTTGTGTTTGCTATACACGTATCTTTCATCCATTCTTGAAATAGCTCTCTATCTTTTTTTAATACAAGAAATTGTCCAAGAACTACATATGCCTACAAAATTAAAAAAAAAATTATTTTATGAAACAAAAAAGATTCATTTAATTAAATATACCTTATCAAAACCAGCAGCTTCTAATCTTTTTCCAAGGACTTCTCCAACACCAGCTAAATCTGTTACTGGTTTTTCACCCATTGGTTCTGCTACAAAATTTTTATGTTTTTGTGAAGTGCTCGACATATCTGAAAACATTTATTTATAAAAACATTATTTAGACCTTTTTATATTCATAATTCAAATATCCATTTTTAATAATGTACCGGATTATATATAACCTCCAAAAAAATTCAAAAAAAATAAAATTTAAAAAAACAGTTTTCAATAGTGATAAATTAAAAATGTTTAAAAATATTAGCTATACTTAATTCGCGTGAATTTTATTTATTATTATTATTTATTTATGAATCATAATATTTAATTTAAAAAAAACGGAAAATCTCTAATCTACGATGAGTAAGTATAGATTTTACCTACTGTAGTTTGTAAATATTATTTAACCTATACTGTAAAAATATTAAATTACTTACTTATATTTGTTTTTTATTATTTTTTATAATTAATTAAAATTTTTAATTAAGACTCCTATTTTTTAAATATTTAATACAATAACAGAGCGTTCCAATACAACTTTTTGTTATATTTCGGTTGTTTACAAGTTCAAGTGTGTGTCGTGTGTGCAGAGCGCGCGCATTTCGAGAGGGTTGGGGGCGCTCTTGTTGTTTTAAACGCACCACGTGATACGTGACGTCAAAGAATAAATTTTTTTGAAATTCAAAAACATTAAAAAAAATTTTGTCGGTATCAAAGCTGGGCAAAACTGGCATGGCATGTTGTCAGGATGTGCTCGTTTTAAATAAAACTGACAAAATAATCGTTGCAAAACAGACTGATCCTTTTCTAAATTATTTTGAAATTGCTAAAATTTTGGAAATTGCTGTTTTCAAGCATCGTTAAATGAATTTTCACTATTGGTAAAAGTGTTAAAAATTCTTAACAAATTTTTTCAAATATAATTGAAAACGAAAATGTTCAAAATTTTTCTGTTTTCAAAAAAAAATTAGACGCGATACGGATTAATCTCTTAAATATCCATTAAATTAGTTTTTTAAAATCGTCTCCGAACTGAAATTTTTCAGGTTGTAGGTCATTTTTGGAACGGAAAAGTGCTATAATCAAAATCGCCGTTTTCACCCAACTTTGATTGAAAATGTATAGAACGATTTTAGAAAAGTTGCTCAGGTTCTGCATCTTATACAGTTTATAAATCAATTATGCTACTTTGAGAAATATATATTTAAATTAAAAAATTAAAAAAAATAAAAACAACTTATATATAGTATTAAAAAATTTTCACACTTTTTTAAATGGACCAAATGCTGTTTACGTTATATTGTCAAAATTAAATGTATACAAGGTACATATTTCTCAACGTGGGATTGAAATTTATTTATTTTTTTATGCATGTGAAAATGTCAATCAATCGCGAGTATAAAAACTTTATTGTACAACAAATTATTTCGAATTATTTAAGTTACTTTTATAAAAAAAAAATTATTATATGATGATTGTTACTTAATAAGTCTACATCTAAGATTGTCTTAATTATTAACCCATTAGTCCCGGAGCAGAAGATTACGGAAACTCGAAAAAAAATCGTTCCTTATGAGTAAAATGTCATGCTTTTTCCGAATCTACCGTTAGTTTTGGCTTATCGCCCTTCTATAGACCTGAAAAATAGGGGTAAAAAGGGGTAAAACAAGAATTTCGAGAAAACATCGAATAAGAGACGGTTAATATTATGAAATAATAAAAAAATGTTGCATATAAAATTAACACAATGGCTGCGTCACGGGCGAAATATGACCATGGACAATGTATTTTACAAATTATTAACCCCTTTTTACCCCTATTTATCGGGTATATAGAAGGATGCTAGGCTAAAACTAACTACGAATTCGAAAAAACCATGAAATTTTTCCTACAGGGAACGATTTTTAGCCTTCTATCTATTGAAAATCTTAATTTTTTTGTTGAGTTTCCGTAATCTTCCGCTACTAATGGGTTAAAATAAATTTACAAAACAATAAATTACGAATTATGCGTTTAAAAAACTTACCTTCAATATCTTCAATTTTTGAAACACTATTATTATTAAAATTAACTTTTTGCTCATGAACTTTTTTAGATTTACTTATTTCACTTTTAGTAGAACAAATCCATGAAATTAGACATAAAATAGTTAAAACGAATAACATTTTAAAATATTAAATATTCCATTATGCAGGTATATATATATAATAAGATTTTAACTTATCGAATGGTTTTAACGAAGTGTATTAACGAATTTTTCGAGATTCATGCAAATATGCAAAATTTATGATAAATAAAATTTTTTTTTGTATATATGACGATGGTCAAGATCAAAAATCGTATTTTAAATGATGCTTACGTAATTTGGTATTGAAAATTTTTTTTGTCAGTTTTAAAATACATGGTTTTGTTTATTCATGGTTGCATTTGCATAATATTATTTTATTTATAAATCGAAAGTATCGAAAGTAAAGGATTCAATAATATTAAAATATTTTTTTATATAAACATCAATTTATAGTGTCTTGTAGGTTTTAATTCATATCAAATTTGATAGTTGGTAATTTTTGATATATAATTTTTACTATAAATAGGTGCCAAGAAAGATTTACACAAAAGATTTTTGCAACAATCACATACAATTAAAAACCTATATTTTTTAAATTCTGCACAACTTTTCGAGGAAAAACAAAATTTTTTCTTTTTAATAAAAATTATGTAACTGGACCCAAGCTGGGTGAAGACCTTCACCGAGGTAAACAGGCAGTGAATGGGAGGTTGCAGAAAGAGATCCAAAACCTTTTTTTTTCAAACCTACAATTAAAAATAAGTATTTTCACCTATTTTTAGTTTTCTAAAGAGATACAATTCTCAATTTTTGACAGTCGTTTTTGTGATTTTGATCTTTTTTTGTAAAATTAACACATACACCATTGAATAAAGGCTAAATTAAGGGGGAACTTGGACAAAAATCCTCCAGGAAAGAAAAGTTGTGGAATGTGCTGGTTTTGGGCTAATTTGAAAGGGGAAACAAAATCGGACATTCCAACCCAGCGCTGCCCCCCAGGGGGGGCTAAAGTTGGAGCAAAACGGTTTTTTGCAAATACCTCAAAAAGCAAGCAATATAAAAAAAAATTTTGAAATAAAAGTTGTAACTGAGAAAATTTCCTACGTAAATGGTCATTAGCAACTTTTCAGTCAGACGCACTGGGACCGAGTTATAAGCGGTCAAAGTTTAAACCTTTTTTACCAAATTTTCAAAAATCGATTTTTTACAACGAAAAAAAAGAACGCGTTTTTGATGAGATTTTTGAATTTATTGGTAGTCAAAAGTGATAGATATGGGTATGTAAGATTTTTTACATTTAATAGTATGTATGTGGATGTAAAATTTTGCATGTATATGTTTCTGCACCCCCACGCATAGGCGTTGCAACCCCTAGAACGTGCAATTTTTAGTGTCCATTTTTTGATGTTTTCAGCTTAAAAATCTTATACGTATGGGCAAATTTATCATGGAATTACTCATTATTAGTGATTATTATTACTATTTATTCAAATCACTTTATATTTTGATTTGAATTTTGACTTTCCGTAGGCTTCGATGCTGGAGTTGATCTGAGTTGATTTTGTATGCGTGAGAAAATCATTCTTTACGATTTTGTTTTTTGTTTTATCTGCAGCTTTGATTTTCAAAAGCAAACCCCTAGATTAAAAAATGATATTTGTTTTTGATAACTTGATATGATATTTGAATAAATATTAAAAGAAATATGTACCTTTCAAATGATATTTCTTAAATTACTAGTTTTCTTAAATTACAAGTCACGTGAACAAATGATAATTAAAGCGAAAATTCGGATTCCTAAGTTCTGAAAACAATATTTTTTAAAGATTTTATCATTTACCTATATAAAGTCAATAGCTCACGTTCCAAATGTATATCCAAATAAAAAAGAAAAAAATTGTTTTTGAATAAAAGGATAAAATTATTTGTAAAAATACCAGAAAAATACTTATGTTTTGTTATCATCATTTTTGAATATCCAAAATATAAAAACAAATTTCTCTGTTTTAGTAAAAACCTAAGACTTTTTATTTCAGGTAAGATTCCATTAAATTTTTCAGTGATTTTATTAGTTATTAGACAACCTTCAGATTACTTTGAATTATAGAATAGTGGAATTTTCAGTATTTTTTCCCCGATTTTTAATAATTTCTATGCAACAACTGGGTAAAATATTTTCATATTGGAAATCTCACAACTAAATCTGGTTTCAAAAAATTAGCTCCAGGGGATTTTCGATTCATCAAGCAGATTCTAGAGAAATATAGGATGCATCTTTTTGAACATTTAATATATAAGCATGTTTTAGAGACATCCAAATGATCTGGGGACGAAATTTCAGGAATTAGGAATATTCAAGTTTTTAACCTGGTAAATTTATAAGGCGTGTTTCCATTTAGGGTGATCGTGCCTAAAAATATTGTGTATCTTATATCCTATTTTAATTTAACTATCTTTTACAGATTATTGTACAAAAAATAAAGTTTTCTTTTTTCAGAATTTTACTATTATTATTATTATTATCATTATTTCTTTTGTTTATTTAAATACTGTAAAATAAAAAAGACAATTGCTTTATGTTCTTTCGTTACTCAAGCTTAAGGATGTTGGTCATTTTTAATGTAATAATAAAGTGTATGTTAGAGTTTTTAGTATCTAAATTTTCTCATGCTAATGCGTAATCTTTTATTCTGTCTTAAAGAAAAAGAAAAGTTAATACAAAATAAACACTTTTAAGTTTGCAATTACTTATTATTTATTAAAAAAAATATATTTGCAAAAATTAAAATAATAATATGTCTAAAGTTTTTGAAAAAATTAATCAAGTGATTTTCAAAAACTTTTTTTAGTGCATTATTATCAACGCATTTGAATTTCCAAAAAATATTAGAAGTTCATAAAAGTATAAAAATTAAATTTGGGATAGGGGATTTAGGCTATCTTCTAAATAACTTTGTCACCTTGAAAGTCAACTGAAGTCAATGAAACACCTCCCAATTTTTCTCATTTTTAGTGTGCAAGCCCATGCCCCATAAACTGCAATTTTTTATCACCAAAACCAAATGCCCATTTTGTTATCAAAATTACCATTTTATATAAAAATGGATTTTAATAAAGGTCTCAAGAATTTGGTATAAGCTTTCAGTTTTAACTCCTTTACTCGTCTTCAGAATAAAACAGCGATAAAAATTAGGTAACTTTTTTTAAAAAACCTTTTTTATTTATTTTAATGCAAAAATGTTACATTAATTATTTTGAAAATTTCATTATTTACATTAATTTTGTTAACTTTTAGGTAGTTAAAAATTCCTTGGATTTTTATTATGATTATTATAATATACGAAATTCTAGAAAAGAAATATAATTTTATTTGTAGACATTTTTCTACTTTTAATTAATTAAATAAATTTTCTTACGTTTTCCAATGAAGGAAGATCCTCTGAAATATCAACCTCAAGATATTTCAATTGCGTTATTTTATCATCTTTTAAAAGGGAAAGCCTAAGTGATAAATCCTAAAATAAGATAATTTTTTTAAGAGGAGAAATTTTGAAAAATTAAAAATCACAATATTACCTCAGGGTCCTCAGGTAAAAAGAATCCTGCACATACTTTGACTGTTACAGTAAATAACAAAAGTAGATATAGAATTTTTGCCATTTCGAAATGATCTGTTACGATTCGTACCCAAATAGTAATTTTGAGCTTCGCCAGTAACGATTGCTAGTATCTAAACTTTTGTTTTCTTGAGACTTAATATACTATGAACACAATCAAAATTTTTTGCTGAGTTTTTCAGATTTAAACGCAATTGAATTTTTTTCTGTGAACTATTTTTGTTTCCAATGAATATTATATAAATAAACAAATTGAGTTACTTGAGTTACAACTTAAATTTTTCAAACTGCAATGATTTTGAAATTTTTTGCCTGCGTTTTTATATATTTTTGAAAATTAACTAAAAATATGCAAAAACATGAACAATTATTTTAATTTATTTATTTGATGCGCCTCAATTTTTTTAAAAATATAATATAATTATTTTTAATGCGTAAACATGAATAACAATTATTTATATTTTCTTTTCAAACTATAATCAATGAATTATATAGCTTTTATGAAAATTTTTTTTGAAATTGTAAAATGTCAAAAATTAATGAGCTCATGGATATCTAAAAAATACAGTATAAAAAAAGGTCATTGTTAAAATTTATTTTAATTTATATTACTCTTCTCGAACTTTTCTTATCATCGAGCGATAAAAATATTTGAATAATATATTTATTGTTCAAAAAATTAAATAAACAAAATTTACTGCAGTTTGATAAGCACAGAGAAGAATCAAATTAGACAATCAGGTTGAGTGTATATCTAATTTAATCGTAGAAAATAGTATATTAAGAATCAAGGGCTCGGCGAAGCCGGTCAAAATATATTTTCTACGATAGGGAGACCGCTTTTTGCCCATTATATGAAAAACTATATTTTAAATCACAGGACAAAATATTGTGTTCGACTTTTGCATGTTGTCCTCACCCGCTCGTGCATACAACTGCATGCAAAATTAAAACCAATATTTTTTCCCTTGTTTAAAAAATAGTAATTTTGCCTTCCTAGGCGGACAAGGAGCGCAGAAAATTCTGTGACAAGTTTTTTACATACAAAAAAGTATTTTACATATCTAGGGGAAAAAAGAGTATTGTCTAACTTGGAAACGGCTTTTTTGCCCCTTATATGCAAAACTATGTTTTAAATCACGTAACAAAATATGAGATTCGACGTTTGCATGTTGTCTGCTGGAAGCTTTTCTAAATTTTTTGAGATCTACATGAAACCTTTTTATATTGAAAATTGCACTTTTAGTAGCAATTTTAAAATTGGACATTTTTGTCCAAAAGTGACCATGTGGTTAATTGGCTATAGCGATGAAAGAATTATTGATGAAAAATTTATGAAAGGTTTATGGCGTTTAAAACTAGACACTCAGACAAAAAAAATTGAACGATCGAGAAGGGTTTGGTTGAGTTATTGGATTTCAAGGTGACAGCGTCATTAAAAACCCTGAGTTCTGAGATTTTTATACATTTTTTAATTATAATCCCACAATTTTTAAATTGAAAATGAAAGTAAATACTTCTATCAGTAAGACAAATTTTATTCTTTTACTAAAACTTTGAATATTTATTGTACAATTTACTTAATAAATTAAACGATAACTTAAAAAAAATCTAAACTTTCATCTTTTTAAATACATATTTTATTTTCACTAAAATAATAATTTCTCTCATGTCATCTATGAAAAATCTCAATCCATACAATATCCTGAATATTATTTATCTAAAGTGAGAATTTTTTTCATTAAATATCAGATATTAAATCTAAAACAGCTTTAAATACAGTATTTATTTTATATTTTTACATTGTAATGCTACAAAAACAATAAAATTGATATGTAATTAAAAATGTCAATTTTTTATTCTCTCAAAAAAAAATATTTCAGATAAAATTAATAACTTGTAACATAAAAGGATAGCAAAAATAATGTTTTTTTTTTGGCTTAAAAAATATATTTTTATTACAAATCATAGTATCTTCTTTGTAGAATCAAAAAAAAGTAGATGCGAAATATAGGAAATTGCATGATGTAACGTAATATGTCCTCTCTGTGGGAGTGACTGAAATTTTAATAAAAAAAAATGCCATATAGAATAATAATATTGCGCGAAACTATGGGAACTATTGTTACACATTTTACAGACTTACTTACTGTCTTATTAAAAATCATCAACTCCCACGTATTCAAAATGTATTATATGGCTTTCACTTGTCCTTATACTAAAATTTTTTTCATTTTTGTCCTTTTTACAATTTTTACGCACTTTTTTAACAAAAATTTTTTTACTCACATTTTGTTTTATTTCCTTTAATTTTTTAGAACAATTTTTTGTTTTGTTTTTTGAGTTATTGTGATGTCATCATAATAAATCATGATATGTGTTTGTTACATTTAGTTAAATATTGTTATTAATATTTAGGAAGGATAAAAATGATGTTATATTGTTGTAGGAAATTGTATATTTACATAAAAAAATTAAATAATTTTTTTTTCATTTTCATGTTAGGTTTTTTTGTTTTATGTAATAAAATTTTCGTACATAAGAAATAAAAATTTTTTTTATTATTGTTGTACTTTAATCTTAATTAGCTGAAATTATTGTATAATAATACTTTTAATTAGATTTTTTTAGTATCAGAGATAAAATATGTGAAAAAATATTAGATTATAGGCCTTTATTGAAAACAAGGACAAAACTTTCTGAAACCAAGGCAAAAAAATTTTTTTTTTAAGTAGCAAAAATAAAGCCAAAGCATGCTTTTGAAAGTTTAAGGTTCGTAAAAAATTTATGGATGTCTATGAAATTATTTTCATGGTAGGAATATTTTGAAAAATGGTTTTAAAAGTAAAAAATATCCTCTAAAAATGACAATAATGATAATATTAAGTTATGAAAAAAATGAACTTGAAAATTTACGAAACGTGACTGCTAAAATCCGTATAACTTTTTTAGTCTTCTATACATCAAACCGGAAATTTTCCCTAACCTGCGGCATATAAAAAAACAAGCTCCTTAACTAATTTTGAGCTTTTTACTCCAGTCAAAATGCGGGGGGGGGGGGTTGAAACCTGTTGACAGGCTTAGATTTGCTCTACTATATGTTTTTTGGGTCGTTGAATCCGGATCCGGTGTCCAACAGGGCTGGGAAATAGGGGAACACTCTTAAATCAGCAAAAATAACCGCTTTTTAGGGTTTTTTTTGCAAAATTTCGAAAATAAAGCTAATATGGTCAAATATATTTTATTTTTTAATGATGGATTAAGATGATATTGCGATTTTTTTATAATTGACCAAAATTAGGATATATAGGCTAATAATAGAGGGTGAAAACTACCCCCAAAATTTAAAAAAATAGAAAAAACATGATAAAACGTTTTTTTTTACTTTTTTTTTGTGGAGTAAAGTATTCAAAAATATTTTATGCTATTTAAAACATCTTAAAATCTATTCATCCTCTGGGGGGTTAAAACAACCCCTAAATTTTTTAAATACTTGATTCCACAAAAAAAGTAAAAAAATAAAATTTTATCATGCTTTTTATGTATATATAAATTAAAGGGTTGTTTTAATTACCCAGGGGGGTAAATACATTTTATGTTGGTTAAAATGCCATAAAATATTTTTAAATGCTTGACTCCACAAATAAAAGTCAAAAAAATAAAATTTTAACATGGTTTTTATGAATTTATAAATTTAGGGGTTGTTTTAACTCTCCGGGGGGGGGGGGTGAATACATTTTATGACGTTTTAAATAGTATAAAATATTTTTTAATACTTGACTACACAAAAAAAGTAAAAAAATAACGTTTTATCATGTTTTTTCTATTTTTTTAATTTTGGGGGTAGTTTTAACCCTCTTTAATTAGCCTATTATCCTACACGGAGAAAAATATTTTGTATATTTTGCAAGGTTAATTTTAGTAAAACGGGGTTAGTTTTAAGAACAAAAAAAATTTGCAAATTATTTACAAATATGAAGTTAGAATAATGTAATTCTAACTATAAACATGGTTATATTTACAAAATATTTGAACAGAAAATAACAAAACTTTATGATGTAAACATAACCAACAATTTTGGTTATTTTTAACAGTTATTTTTCTCCGTGTAATTTTGGTCAATTATAAAAAAAATTGCAATATTTTCTTATTATTATTATTATTATTTGATTTATTTGTTAATATACAAAATAGTGCTTAATCCATCATCAAAAAATAAAATATATTTTACCATATTAGCTTTACTTTCGAAATTTTGCAGAAAAAAAACCCTAAAAATATAGCGGTAGTTTTTGCTGATTTAAGGGTGTTCCCCTATTTTCCAGCCCTATTGGACACCGGATTTGGATTCAGCGACCCAAAAAACATATAGTAGAGCAAATCTCTGCCTGTCAATAGGTTTTGACCTCAAATCTGCAAAATGACTGGAGTATTTTTAAGGGGCGTGGAATCTGAAATATTTAGATCTACACGAATTAGGCTAAAATAGAGAATATAGCAATCATATAGAATTTAGGCAAAATTTTGAAAAATGAATTTCAAATTTGAATTTAACGGGAGATTTTACTATGGACGATTTTTAAAAACTATCGATTGTTCTGAAATATCGGGTAGCCGACCTGGATCGGAAATTTTAGTAATGTTTTGAGGTTTTCGCTTTACTGGAACTTTGAACCTAACGATCCTCATATAAAAAAAAACCTTGAACTTTGAGGTACCCGACCCAAATTTCAGTTAACGCTCTTATTAGAAACAATTTTCTATATACTCTTCTAATTGTTTTTGAAAATAAATTACCAAAAACCTGCATGAAAAAAGGAAAAATGATCAAAAAACGTAATTCTGGTCTAATTTGGACAGATTTGCACCTAGAATGCTAAATTTGCAAAACCTATAAGGTTTTCAACTTTTAGTTTTAACCATTTTTTTTGCCCATTCAAAAAAGTAGTTGAGTTATAATATAAGTAAAAAGTTATTTTTTTGATTCTTCTAGAAGCTTTAGTTTGAACTATAAGCTTTTCGGAAAACTAACTATTTCCAGCAAGTAAGAAATCTTGGTGATGGCTGTTTAAAATTTAGTGCTTTAAATTATTACAGAAAAAATTTCCAAAATCACTGATTTTAATTTTTCGTTGTTTAAGGTATATAAGATCTCACAAAGAGATTTTTAATTTTAACCCTATTTAGCAACAAAAATTTTTTTTTGGCTATTTAAATTAAAATATTTAGCTAAAATTTTGATAAATTTGAGTTAAATATTACTCTGTAGAATGATGGAGATCCCCACACTATTTTTCCTTGTTGGCTCTAAATCCACGTAAAAAAAAAGCTGTGCTATTTTTCGTAGTTACTGTTATGATTTAAATGAATAAATAATTTTAAAATTGAATAATAATTAATACAAATAATATTTCTATATTTTATGGCATCATTGAACTAAATTTTTTATTGCTAAAATGAAATTTATTAATAATATAAACACAGTTTCCCATAAATATTAAAACATGCATAAATAATAAAAGTGACAATGTTTAATGTTACGAAAAATTAGCTAAATGATTAAAAATAATGAGAACATAAACTATTAACAGATAATTATCAGATAATTTTGGTATATTAGTACCATCAAGGTTAAAATCACCCAAGAGTAACATAGAAGAAATTTTACAGTGGAAGGGTTACAATACAGCTTGAGTATTATAGTAATATTATAACGTTATAAAAACACCCTACACTCATCACAAATAAAACATTCACCTCATAACGTAGCAAGGTATTACTTTATATTGTACCATGCTTGCTAACGCAACTTAACAAATTTTCTCACTTGTGTTTTTTTAAGTGATACATTGTGGAAAAAAGTTTTTCTTTGTTTTTAATTTAAGTATAAAATATAAAGTTTTTATGAGTGAATTTTTTTTTAAATTTCTTAAAATGGATTGAGATTTTAAGAAATTTGGTGATTTATTAATTATAACTCTATTTTATTATACTATATTGTTTTGTTTTAGAAAAAGAAAAATAATTTTTTATTTAATGATGATTGTCAATTTAAAAAAAATAATATTTTTGTTTGTGATATTTTATTATTTAACTATTGTTAATTGTGCTGATAAAAATGTGACTAGCGATCAACAGACGTCTGAAACACAAGTTGAACCTCAAGTTGCTATATTGAAACAAATACGTAAAGTTAATGAAGATGGTTCATATACTTTTGGTTATGAAGCTGGTGATGGTTCGTTTAAGGTAATTATGTTTTGTTCTCTTGGTTTAAAATCTTAAAAAGAATTTTATGAAAATTTGGTTTTTTTTAAGAAATTGAGAAGCAATCAATCAAGATATAAGTTAAAGATCGCAATAATAGGCTTCATAATAAATTATCAGAATAACTTTAGAGGAACTTACTAAAATATAATTTTTAATAATAGTAATATTGAATATTCCAAAAATTAAATAACTGAATTATCTTTCATGAACCTTTTTTGAAATTAGTTCTCTATTTTTACGCTTAAAGTTCGTTTTAAAATTTTTCATATATTTTATATCTTTTTTATAAAATTAGCCACTTCATTTAAATTTTAGTTTATTACTGTATCGAAAAAATTACTTTGATTTTAAAAGCTCAGAGAGCTTAATTTATTAGAGCTTTTTGTATGAGGATACTGAACTATAGTAAAAAAAATCCAGTCACTATGGTTAAAATTCTGTTCGTGGCAATTTGTTTTTTTTTTTCGTTTAAGCTGTAATTTTTTTCTTCAAAAAATTTTTTTGAGTCCAAAGACTTCTTTGGACAGAAAATATTAGTTTTTCATAGACGGATATGTTTTCAATTTGTCTAAAATCGCAGAAAAAAAATATTGTCCTGAAGACCGTAACAAAAGGTAATCAGAGCCAGTAAACTTAATTTGAACAAATTTCTTAGCTGTAAGCAAAAGAGGGCGGACCAAAAAATTTAATAGACTTCCAAAAACGGAAATTTTTTTTCGCCAATAGGTCTTTTCAGATCAAAAACTTGATTTAAAACAAAATTTTTTTTTGTAATTCGAATGATTTTCTAGTTTTTACAAATTGTGAGCAGTAAAATTATATAAAAATGATTGAAATCACACATTTTTTTAATTAAAATGTTTTTTGGGTGATTAGGAATTTTGGTTTGTACTTTTTATTTTTTCACAAACTAAAATATTTGTTGTTTTTCTTAAACTTTTTATTTCAAATTATCGTTTACCAACTTCGAAAACCTTTTGATAAAAAAAATTCAAATTCAGATATTAATTTAAATTAGTCTCGAAAAAAATCCATTTGTTAAAAAAGATAAAACTGCTTTTTACCATTTTTGCTTATGGATCCTAAAAATTTTTTCTAGGAAATAAGAAATTTCAAATATTTTTTTTTATTTACTTTTGACATCTTGAAAAACTACAAAAGTTGATGAATGAAAATTGTGTTTTAAATTTAAGTGTATTGACCTCAGAGACCATATTTTTGAAAAAAAATTCGGTGTTTTGAAGCTTAAATTTTTTCCTACCCTGTAAAAAGTAACTTTCTTAAATTAACAAAAAAAAATAGAATATTTTCGAAAAATTAGTAAATTTTCAAAAAAAATTGTAAATATTCGGTAAAAATCGTAAATTAACTAAAATTAGTATATTATCGAAAAATTCGAGAATTCTCGATTTTTTTTTGTGAATTTACGAAAAAAGTTGTAAATTCACAAATATTTTTCGTAAAATTACAACTATTTTTTGTAAATTTTCGAAAAAAAATGGTAAATTATTATCAATTTTTCTTGCGAATTCACAAAAAAAATCGAGAATACTCGAATTTACGATAATATACTAAACTTAGTTAATTTACGAATTTTATCGAATATTCAAAAATTTTTTTGAAAATTTACTAATTTTTCGTAAATTTTCTATTTTTTTTTGTTAATATAAGAAAGTTACTTTTTACAGTGTACGTACTCTTGTTGACTCCAAGAAATCTGAATACCGAATATTTGCCAGGCTCGTTTAATCTTATACTCTCTTTTTATAAGAGCCGATTCCCTAGTTAATTATTAGTTTGAATTAAAACTAGCAGCTTTTGTAAAATAATTCATTTGTGAGCTTTTCTTGCGCACAATTGGTGCCCGATTCTTGGGCTCCAAGAGGCCTTTCATTGTTTACTAATATAAAATATTTTAAAATATAATAGGTACAATATCGCGGTATAAGCTAATTTAAAAATTTATAAAGTGAATTCTATAAAAATTTTTGTTTCGCTATATTTGAAAATTACGTACCAAAGCTTATGAAGTCGGTTATTGAGAACTATAATTAATCAAACAAAATTAAATTTACTTTTTAAAATGTGCTTCTTAAATTTTCAAAATAAAAATTTATAAATAATAAAAAAGATTAAAAATCTTATAAATCTTTGATTCTTGTTTTATAATGACCAGGACTGGGCAGAAAATGAAAAAACTTATTTAGTTTTTAATCACATAAAATATATTTGAATTTAGACGTTTCTCTCATTTATTAATATGAGCCTCTTCAGTAACTAAAAAATATATAGAATAGATGAAAAAAATACGTTAATAATACGTTAATAATTCATTATTTTTTTCATCTATTCTATATATTTTTTAGTTACTGAAGAGGCTCATATTAATAAATGAGAGAAACGTCTAAATTCAAATATATTTTATGTGATTAAAAACTAAATAAGTTTTTTCATTTTCTGCCCAGTCCTGGTCATTATAAAACAAGAATCAAAGATTTATATTATAAAATAATGGGCGATATAAATAAAAACAACAATAATTATTAAAAATCTTTCCCATAATACAAAGTATATATTTAGGTAATTAAAAATTTAATTAATCTTACTAGGTTGAAAGCCGTGACGTATTAGGCAACATCAAGGGAACATTTGGTTTTGTTGATGCTTTTGGCGAAGTAAAAAGAGTTTCTTATTCCTCAGCAAATGGAACTGGTTTTAAATCAACGACAGTCACGCCATTGCAAGAACAAATATCCGTTGTTCAAAGTATTCCCCGTTTCTCGAATCGAACTTTTTCGACAACAAAAAGGCCAAATGCAATTCCATCATCTACGGAATCACCTACAAAATCACCTTATGTACAACCAATTCCACGTTTACGAAAAACAACTTCATACCCGCCTTATAATTTGACTGCAACAACAGCTGCGTCAACAACAACTGAAAAAATTATCAGGCCATCGTTTATTCGTCCAAAAATAAGACCAAAAGTTGTAATCAATGGTCAGCAACGTCCTTTAATTTTAGAAGATGAAAGTAGTGAAGAAACTATAAACGAGGATTCTCAAATAAATAGACCTGGTCCAAATAAAGCTGCTGCACTAACTAAAGTAATATTTACTAAAAGGCCGTTAGAACAAAATTTGCGTCCTATAACTTCAGAATTTATTGAAGAAAAGGAAGAAGAAAAGAAAATTACAACTGGAAACAGCTTAAGGAGGCAACTAAAAGATGAAGCAACAAAACCTGCTCCAGTTGAAGAAGATGATGATCAATCTGATGTTTTTGGGGGAGCTTTATCAACAAGTCGTCCATTATTTACAACTACTACTGAATCTCGAGCTACTCCTAGGATAACAACCATAAGAACAGAACGTCAAAAGCCTTATACGCCAGAAAATGTAGGATCAGGTAGATTTGCTCACAAATATGAAGCCCCAAAAGTTTATGAAAATGATGCTAAAAATAGTATGGAAAATAGAAATTCAGTTCAACCAGTTTTAGTAAGAACAGCGACAAGAGCATCTAGTGACTCTAGAGATAGAGATTATTTACGTCAAAGTACGGAGCCCACTTACGTTCGGCAACAGCCAGAAGGCTATGGCAGAGATGTTGCAAACGGTGGAATATTGATTCCAGTTCAAGGAAATCATTTGGAAGAAGAGCAGGCTTATAGAGCAATACCAATATCAAGGGCTTTATTGAGAAATTTAATAGCACAACAACCTTTGTACACACCAACAACCGATGCCAATGTCCATTATTATGCAGAAGGTCCAATCCCGGAACCAGATGATCCTGGAAGAGTTCCACCAAATCCAGTATACGTTCCTCGTCCAAGATTGTATCAAAGGCCTTTGATTTTTCCAGAAAACTTACAAGATCCAAGAGTTAGACCTTTACTAAGACCAGTCGGCATGCCTGTTGGTGTACCCGGGGCTCCAGGAGCACCCGTTGGACCAGTTTATCCAGATGAAAGAGAATATCAAAATGTACCTAATGATTATCATCATAGACCAAATCACATAGCATTACCACCAGAACCACCAAACCCAATAGCGCCGCCACTAAGTCGACGTGATTTTCAACTATTGTTAAGGCGACTCCTAGTTAGTCAGTATGGAATTCAAGCATTAACTTATCCAAGAACTTATCTCGAAGATGCTCTCTTAGATCAACAACCATATCCATCTTATCAACCAGGTTACCCAGCACCATTACACAGACACGAAGTTCCATACCCAGCAGACCCAGCTGTTGCTCCAATACCATATCCAGAACATGTGCCATTAAGACGTCCAGGATATTCACGAAATTTAAATCCGCTTTATCAATACAATCAATACGATGATTATCCAGACACAAGACAATCCAGAAGAGTTTACAGACAAAAAGCTTTCACACAAGAAGGAAATGACGAAGGCGACGAAGTACTACCGCCACAAATAAGAGAAGCGTTATTATTAAGAATGTTACAATTGGCTATTAACGATCGACCAATGCCTGAAACAATAAATAATATGATGGCCAGTAAAACATCAACAACACCAAGATATAGAAAAGGACCTATCAGAAATGTACAGATTATTGGTGAAGATAACGAACAAAAAGAGCCAAGAAAAAAAATGTAATTTTGAATCGTATTTTATGATGATAAATTGATGTGAGTGTCTTTTTTTTTTTATAAAAATATTTTATTTTTTCGTTTCAATTCAAATTTTTTTATTTTTTTTAAGTTTTTGTTTTAAAGTAATAGTTTATTATTAAATAATATTTTTAATTATATTATTAAATAATTTAAATGTAATTTTATTGAACTGTTTAAGTTGTAAGTTTTATTAAAATATATTTGAAAATATATAACGTTTGAGTATATATTTTTTTAAATAGGTATATTAAAATAACTTAAAATTTTATTTCATTTCTGATACTTAGAATTGAGGTAAAAAAACTGTGTAAAAGTCACATTACGAATTTAATTTATTTTAATGAAAAATTCATGAATATTTTTTATACTTTAATTGTTATAAACTTGGATTTTTCTTCGAGTTGGATTGAATTTGAGATATCCAAAGAAGCTTTCGATTCAAAACTGCACCGGCAGAACTTCACTGTAAAAAGTAACTTTCTTATATTAGCAAAAAAATTAGAACATTTTCGAAAAATTAGTAAATTTTCGAAAAAAATTGTAAATATTCAAAAAAAATCGTGAATTTACTAAATTTAGTATATTAACAAAAAATTGGAGTATTCTCGATTTTTTTTTGAGAATTCGCAAGAAAAATTGATAATTTACAATTTTTTTTCGAAAATTTATAAAAAATAGTTGAAAATTTCCGAAAAATAGTTGTGAATTTACAACTTTTTTCGTAAAATTACAAAAAAAATCGAGAATTTTCGAATTTTTTGATAATATACTGAATTTAAGAATTTACGATTTTTATAGAATATTTACAAAATTTTTTGAAAATTCACTAATTTTTCGAAAAAATTCTATTTTTTTTGTAAATCTAAGAAAGTTACTTTTTACAGTGTTCTTAGGGAAGTTTCAGGCTTTACACGAAATTTGAACGGCAAAAATTTAACATAAAGACCGAAATTTCGGGTACCCGACTTGACTTCTGGGTAACCGCACACGTCTATTATAAATGTATTTGAATTCAATAAGTACGCTTAGAAAATTTACGATCATTACAGTAAAAACGAGGTCAGTTGTTCGCGTTTTTCCAGTATAAACAAGTATAATACGACTTCTTCGTTTATCCTGAATATCCTTCCATATTTTTTAATTATTTTCCTAAAAAATAATTTTTTTCTGCCTAAAATCGTGAAAAAAGTTCACCAGCTTACAGTTTTCTGTTTTAAACTTTACTTTGGATGGCAATTTACGTCAGATCTAGACCATTAATTTTTTTTTTGACAGAGGATTGTAGACGATTTTTTTCCCTTAGTGGTAAAAAATCACGTATTTTTTGGCCGGGCAACCAGATTATGTGTTTTTTAGCCACTAACAAGAATAATATATTACGACCCTAGGCAAGAAAATTAAAGAAAGTTCCGAATCGTAAGTGAAATACTAATTGAAATTTTTATGGTAAACTGTCATCTGGGGCATTTTTTTTGCTATGGGCAAAGTTTGCATACGATTTTTTTGCGTCAGTAATTTTTAGCCATTGATAAAAAAAAATAATTTTTTAATTACGCAATTTTCTGCAAAAAATTTTTGATTTCTCTTTAAGATTTCTTTTGACCACATTTTAGGCTCATAATATAAAATCTGCTCAATCCATTAAAAATTCGTAATGTGATTTAAAATAATAATCCTGATTACATAAATATTAAATTATAATTTTACAATCTGTATAAAAAATAAAGCAAGTATCATTAGCAGCAACTGTAATAAACACATCATAAAAATAAATGTCAGTTCATCTAATTAACCAATAAACACACATATTTCTTATTACATTTTTGTACATAAATAAATAAAATAAATCCATCACAAACATGAGAGCAAAAAAAAAAAATAAATAAAAATTATGTAAACTCTGTATTATCAAATAAAAGTGAGATAAATGGAAATATAATATACACGACATAAATATTGTGTGTGAGAATTTATTTCGTAAAAAAACCCCTTTTATTTTTTATTTAATATGTAATAAAGGAAATATAGTAGTACTATGTTTAATAATTAGCATCACATAGAATTATTATTACAAAACAAGCGTATTTATATATGACTTCTTTAGTCATCTTTACAATCTCTTATATGGGGCGTTGTTATTGTTCATGAGAGATTTTTTACACATTGTAAATTGTAATTTTTTCACAAGGTTCTATTTATTCACATTTTTTTTCTACTGGGTTAAAATTATAAAATGCGACGAAAATTTTTTTTATTTTTTTGCGAAAGTATTTTTATATCTTTATAATGTCAAATATACTCATGGCTGAGGAAACAAAGAAATGGTATAATACACTGACAGTGAAGACGTTTTTTTTTTACATAAAAATCTAAAAAAAAAAAACAAAAAATGTTTCCGTAATTGTAATAGAATTGTTTATTATGTTATTACGAAATCGTAGGTATAAATCATTTTATTAATTATGAGAAAAAAATTATATTTACTTACATTTTTTTTTAGTATATTTATTATTACTTTAATTATGATTATAATGAATGAAGAATATAATATATACTCTTTTTTTTTTATTAGGTTTTTTTAAGATTTGATGTCTATTTTTTGTGAGATTAGATGATATTAAGTCATCATTGTTTATGGAGTTTTTTAGGATGATTTATTATTAAATTTTTCAGTCGTTTAATTTTTTTAATGAGAAAATTTTAATAATTATTCATCTTAATTTTTTTCTGGTGACATGGTAATCATTTTCTTTTTGAAATTGTATCTTAATTCTTCAAGGTGAAAATTGGGTAACGAGGATACAACGGTTTTCTGGGAATATAATATAGTCAGCTCTTACCAGTCAAGAAGGCTCCTGGGTGGATAAATAAATTTTAAATAGTTATTATTAATAAAAGAAGAATTCTGAATTTAAAATTTAAAGTAGGGAGTGTTTTTACTAAGCTATCAAAATTCCAAATTTTTTCTCTGGGCATTGAAAAAAAAATCTGCTTGTAACAAACAGAACTTTATTCATGCTCAAAAGATTGCACATCACCTGAAAAGTCAAATAGTATATTTACGCACTGTAAAAAGTAACTTTCTTAAATTTACAAAAAAAATAGAATTTTTTCGAAAAATTGGTAAGTTTTCAAAAAATTTTGTAAAAATTCGATAAAAATCGTAAATTTACTAAATTTAGCATATTATCGAAAAATTCGAGAATAGTCGATTTTTTTGTGATTTTACGAAAAAAGTTGTAAATTCACTATTTTTCGTAAATTTACAATTATTTTTCATAAATTTACAACTATTTTTTATAAATTTTCGTAAAAAAATTGTAAATTATCAATTTTTGTTGTGAATTCACAAAGAAAAATCGAGAATACTCGAATTTTTTGTTAATATACTAAATTTAGTAAATATACGATTTTTTTTTTGAATATTTACAAATTTTTTCGATTTACTAATTTTTCGAAAATGTTCTAATTTTTTTGTTAATATAAGAAAATTACTTTTTGGAGTTTTATTAGTTTTTAAAAATCTGCACTATACGTTTACCTTAGTATACTACGAGCTCTCAGAATCGAGATACCGTAATACGAACAATAACTAGAAATTAATTTTTACCTTGCTAGTCAATTTTTACCATAAATGGAATCATTCAAATTACACAAGAAGAGTTTTAAATAAAAATATCACTGTAAAGTATACTTTACATAAAAATAACAAATATACTACAACAACTATTTACATTACAAAATAATTTATATATATATATATTTACATAATAATTATATATAAATAAAAGCAGTAATTTTTATTAAATTAAAACATTTATTGAAAATTGTAACGATTATACAGTAAAGTGCATACACATTATAAAATACATTAAATCCTATATATAATTGATTCCATTCACTATTAAAAAGTTATTATATATCAGAAATAAATTATTTATTTATAATTCTATTTACATGTACCTCCTATAAAATACATGAATCATGATTTAATTTATAGTCTCACTTATAATATCAAGAGCAATATTATGAAGAAGAATTATAAAAGGTAAGATAAAAATTATTTAATTACTTTTTATATGTGTGCCAATTTATAATTATTATATTTTCCCACAGTATTACTATATATAACAAAACTTTATATATTTTTAATAAAATTTACATTTTTTTTTCTCACTACATACTTTTAATTTAAAAATTGTGTAATAATAATAATTTTTAATCAAAATGACATATCAACAAAAAATATGATATTTATGAGAAAGAAACAAACATTTTTTTTAATTCTATTTACAAATTTTTTTTCTTTAATTATTCATTTGATGTAACGACGACAGTAGTATTATTAGTGTTATCATTTTTAAAATCAGATTTTGTACTGTTATTGTCGTCGTCGTCTTGTAAATATGGATCGTATGGTTCTGTTTGTACTCCGACGTCTTCGTAATCAAGTTCATAAATATCTTGTTCATATATTATATCATAATTTTGGGGTCTTGGTACTGATGGTATCCATGGTTGGGGTACACCTTTACCTAATGCTAAAAATACTGCTCCTGTTAATAATAATACTATTGATGCTACGCCGAATACTAGACGCCATGAGCCTGCAATCTGTTATTTCAATTTTTTCAATAATTATTCAAAAACATAAAACATTAATTCTTATTTATGGGGTTTTATTTTAGAACTCTTACTGTATTATCATACTGTATTATATGCAGTTTTTTTTTTTAATGAAAAAAACATTTAATATTGATATCCCTCTGAAAATTGTTTGTTCAAATTGGGGTCTGATTGTCTACTATATTTTACCGAAAATTCGTAAAACCATTTTTTTTTAATAAATTTATTTTCATTATGTCAAAACTAAAGAAACACTTAATGCACCATTAGATGTACCCAAATATGTTAAATATTTGGAATTGGACCCAACTCAGTGGATCCTAGGTATTTTTGGTTATCTCAAAGAAGTATACAGAATTATTACCATTTTCGGCGTCAATTTTTATAAATTAAAAAAATTTTTTTTTTTAACAAATTATTCATTACTGATCATATTATTACTGATATTGATCCTCCCTTCCCGAAATTCTAAGAACCTTTTTTTTTGCAAAATTTTGGTATCTTAATTTCAGAATGACTTCTCTCCCCTAAATTTTCTAGATCCACCTTATACCAAAAACAAATTTTCAAGTTTGACAATGGCCACTTTTGAGTAATTAACGACATATATAGTATCCAAAAACAGCAAAAAATACGAAATTTTGAAAATTTTTGCTGATTGAGCCAATTTTTGGTGATCCTCACTGTTTGCCGTGGTCGGTAATCACGATTTTAAAATCAGATTTTCAAAATTTAAAATAGCGGACTCAGAACAATGAAATCCTAACCTCAAATTCAGCAATTCAAATTATTTCTAACATTTTATCCTTATGATTTTATCCATTCAGTTTCTAGATCGTTATAACAATTCTGAAATCAGATTCTTAAAAATCAAAATAACGGATTCCTATAACCTCAAAACGAATTTAGTATGAATTTCTGATTTTAAGGTTAGGAATTTGTTATTTTGATTAAAAATTTTTTTTTTTTTGAATCGTGAATATCGTGATAAGCGACGCCAAAAACCTAAAAGGTTACCAAAAGAAATGAAAAATAGTAATATTTTTAAAGATTTTTTTTTAATGCACATTTTTGGGCGATATATTGTTAAATATTCAAAATTGGCTATCGAAAAGTAGAGGATTCCTTTAAAAAACTCTTATAGCCGGTTTGTGTAAACACAACAAAAATACATGGAACATGTTTACTTACTGCTGAGTGATAACCCGGGTTATTCCAAGTCCCTAAATTGAAATCGTTCTAAATCTCTCAACCTAAATTACTCTAAATCCCAAAATTGAAATTATTCAAAGTCCCGTTTGACCCCCCTTCCCTTAAAGCAGACAATTGACTCCCCCTCTTAATTTTCAAGTTCTTGAGGTACCTCCTCCCTATAAATATGTTCCATGTTAAAATGTTATTGATGTCCAAAAATACGTAGGATCCACTGAAATGGAACCATTTTCGTCCATTTAAAATTTTTGAATGCATTTAACATTGCTGGCGCATTAACTTCATGTTTTTTGGTTAACGGTGGAAGTAACAATTATAAAATAAGTACCCATAATATATATGTATTTTTATTAATTGGGGTGCTAAAATATACTCACCGATCCATGTATCGCTTGTGTTACAAAATAATTAGCTGCGAGTAACCCAGCAGCTCCTAGAGTCGAACAAAGAGCACAAGCTGCGGCTGCACACGCTGGTGATTCCGCTGGTGCTAAGTCAGCAATAGCTGCTAATGCACCAGCAGGTGCTGTACCAGATACTAAAAGTGCAGCTATACCAAGCCATGCTGCTCCTAATGCCTGACAGCCTGCATAACCAGCCACGAATAATAATGCGGCAGGTATAAAATGAGCTGAAACGGAGAAAATTGTTTATTTATATCTGATAATAATTGCAAAATTTTAGAACTGAGAAAACAAAATTATAAAAAAATTTTCCGCATTGCATTTTTAAAATTTATAATTGATAAAAAAAAGACAAAAAATTTTAATATCTGCAAAAACGCAATTTAATGACATATTTTGATAATAAAAAAAATATAAATAATTTAGTAATTTAATATAATTTACCTGTATATACAACAAGTTTCCTTGCCGTAGTTGTAGATACGATCTTAGATGCTCTCACATGATCTACAAGTAAACCACAAGTGAGTGCAGCCATAAAGTGTCCAATATGTGGTAAAGTCGTTAATACTGAGTCCTGGTAAAAATTAAAATATTTCGTTATTTTTCATTTTTAAAAATATTTTTATAATTATAATTTTATAATAATTTATCTTGATTTTTTAACGCATTTTGTAGTACCTCATTGTTTTCTATTTGTTTTTGCTATTAAATTTTAATTATTTATGGGAAACCGAAGTATTGTAAAGTAATTTAAAATAAAATCTTGTTTTTAAAAAAAAATTTTTAACTTATCAGAAAGAGAAAAATTATAATGAGTTTGCAAAAATATTTTATTTTGACAAAAAGATGTTTATTAACAATTTATAATTTTTAGTATAATTTTAGGGCCCTATTTGTTAGGGTATAATTTAATAATTGCAAAAATTTTACAGATTTTATCATTATTATTTAGAGATAGGAAGTAAACATTAAAATTTAATTCAAAGTAATCAAGTAAAACTTAAGTAAAAATTACAAAAAATGTTGTATATTATTTTAATAACTCAAAATCCAGTATAAGGCAGTTAAGCGAATTGTAGTCATAATTTTATCTTTATAAGTATTATTTTGGCTGCAAGTTAAGGTGATCACAATTAATCTTTAAGAATTCACCTAAAATCTTTGCATTTTTTTTATTTCCTAAAAACAAGTAAGCACTACTTTGATAAAAAATTATTTCCGCAGGCTTTGAAAGTAAGTACATCAAGTTAAATTATTCTAAAAATTACTCTGCTCATTGTAAAACATAAAAACTATAATAAAAATAAATAGAGTAATTGTACCATTTGAAATTTCAAAATTTTGCAAAAGGTTGTAATATAAAAATATTATCGCTTCAAAAAAACTTACATTAGCTGTTGAGAATCCATAAATAAGTTTAAGATATTTTGTCATTCCTAATGCTAAAGTCGCATCGCCCCATTGATTGCCCATAGTCGCAACAGCAGATGCCCATACAGGAACTGACCGTAGTAGCTTGCCCCATGGAATTACTGCAGCCTGTCAATATTATACACCAAAATTTTAGATTATTAAAGCAATCTGTCAAAAATCGTGATTATTCAAGCAATAAATTTTTCAATCAAGCGATATAGTTATCGAACAAAACGGACATTTTTTTAAAATATATATTTTTGGTTATCAATTATTTATCATTTATTCTCAGATGATTTTTTTTTTACTTCAAAGCAGTTCTAATTAATTTTTTAACTTGTTTAAGATTTTAACTTTCAATTAACATTTTTAGCAAAAAAGTTAAAAAATTTATTTTAAGATCATTTATAGGTAAATTAACGAGAACTTATTTTAGCAAAAAGAAAACTTACGGATAAATTTTTAATGTTATTTTTTTAAATTTTATCAAATAGATTTTTAATTATTTTTAAACCATAGTTATTACTACTATAACTATAATGCAAAATCATTTAATTAATCTCTATAAAAAGAGTGAATACTCGATATTTCGTTTTTTTCTTACTTTTTTCAAGATATCGCTAGGTTTTGAGGTCTAGATTATGCAATTTTTGTTAATTATGTTGTCTTATGCGTATTTTAAAAATATAAATATAAATAAATGCATTGCTATTTTAATAAATTATTAACTCGATTAATAAGTGAAATTTTGAACACAATAAAGTAGGGGTGTGTGGTCTCGGATTTTTTCGGGTCGGGTCGGGTCGGTCTTCGGGTATACCCGAAAAGGTTCAGAGGTCCGAAAGTACAGTTTTTTCATCTGAAATTTCCCTGGCATTACGATTCCATGAATATTTTTCTGGGGATTTTCCGTTGACGCTTAAAAATGAGGAAAAATAGTCCAAAAAAGCGTACTAGAAAAAAAAAAAATTTTTAACCCATAAGTAATTATTTACTTTTTCATGTAAATTAAACAAGTAAATAATTAAATTTGTAAGTTTTTAACATTTATACTTATAGTATACTTACTGTTTTAAATTTGTAATTTTCTTAAAACTTGCAATGTATTCCAATTTATATTTTTACAAAAATAATTATACAAAATTAATTAATTTGTATTCAAAAATTTTGAAGATACTATTTTCCTAAGTACTGATACTTGACTTATCTTAAAAAATAATTATACAAAAGGTATGCCAAATTTTGGTTTCTCAAAGAATAACCATTGTTTTAGAACCATTTTTATTAGGATACATTAATATTTTTTAAGAAAATCACAAATTTAAAACAGTAAGTATATTAAGAATTATAAAATGAGTGCAAATTTATTTATTTTCTTGTTTAATTTACGTGAAAAAGTAAATAATTACTTAAGGGTTAAAAATTATTTTTTTTTCTAGCACGCTTTTTTTGACTATTTTTCCTCATTTTTAAGCGTCAACGGAAAATTCCCAGAAAAATATTCATGGAATCGTAATGCCAGGGAAATTTCAGATGAAATAACTGTACCTTCGGACCTCTGAAACTTTTTGGATATACCCAAAGACCGACCCGACTTGACCCGAAAAAATCTGAGACCGACCCGAAGCTCGGGTACCCGGAAATTCGGGTAACCGCACACCCCTACAATAAAGAGAATCGTGAAAATATTTTCGTAATAGAAGTATTTTCGTCATTATTAAATAAAACTCGATATAAATATCCAATATATAGAATATAGAATATATTAGAGACCTTACTATGTTAATATTTTCTCGCAAAAGAAAAGAGTTTTCAATGTTATATAAACGAACATTTTTTCTTTTATATTTCTTTTACATATGTTATTTTTACAAAATTTTTATATTTTAACGTTTTTTACAATTAACAATTTATTATTTTTGCTTCTTTTTCTAGTAATCTAGGCGCCAGCCATACTAATCACGCCCAAAAATTAAATTTCTTTTTCCGAGGATAAAAATACACTGTAAAAAGTAACTTTTTTAGATTTACAAAAAAAATAGAATTTTTTCGAAAAATTAGTGAATTTTCAAAAAATTTTGTAAATATTCGATAAAAATCGTAAATTTACTAAATTTAGTATATTATAGAAAAATTAGAGAATTCTCTATTTTTTTTGTGATTTTACGAAAAAAGTTTCTCAACTATTTTTCGGAAATTTACAACTATTTTTAGTAAATTTTCGAAAAAAAATTGTAAATTATCAATTTTTCTTGCGAATTCGCAAAAAAAAATCGAGAATACTCGAATTTCTTATTAATATACTAAATTTGGTAAATATACAATTTTTTTCGAATATTTACAAACTTTTTCGAAAATTTACTAATTTTTCGTATATGTTCTAATTTTTTTTTTAATATAAGAAAGTTACTATTTACAGTGTAGGTGTCCAATTTCGCAATAATTTGTTAATAACAAAAAATTGACCACGAAATTTGCATAACGGATCCCGGATTCGTGTTCAGCGGGTCAAAAAACATAAACACCATCTAGTTTTATCCTCGGAAAAAGAAATTTAATTTTTTAATTTTTGGGCGTGATTAGTATGGCTGGCGCCTAGACTATAGACCCGTATCATAAATGCTGTGTGCAATTCGACATATTTTTGCATGGGTTTGCTCGAAACCTACATTTTTATGAAATATTTAGATTAAAAAGGATTAAACTGAAAGTGACATCAAAGCTTCCAAGAATGTAGGTATGCTGTCTTATGCATATTTCAAAACGTTTTAAAAGTATAAATAAATTCATGGCTAATTTAACTCGTAATTTAATCGATTAAAAAGTCGTTAAAAAGTGAATTTTTGAATAAATCATGAGAATCGTAACAATTTTTTCATAATATATAGAAGTATTTTCATCATTATTCAATAAAATTTGATTTTAAAAGAGACTTTAATAGTCATGTAAACATTTTCTCGCAAGAGAAAAGAGTTTTCAATGTTATATAAACGGAAATTGTTAAATATGTTATTCATACAAAATTTTTATATTTTAATATTTTCGGAATATTCTCTTTAATATTATTTCTTTCTTACTTATTGTTGCATTTTGTAATATTATCCTTTTAGTTTCGTTTTGAGGAATTTCTTTTCTTAGATTAAGTATTTAAGACACTTGAATTTTCGTTCAGACGTAGAAAACACCAAAACGTACTAACCTTCTATGAAAAGTTTTTTTCGCCAGCGGTATTGAAAAAAGTTATGAGTTGCTAAAGTTGGCCAATTTAGGGAAAAAAAAAGTGAAGTTAAGACACCTCGGAATAGTCTAATATTTTAGATAAAGCCAAAACGTACGAGGTTTACATTTGAAATTTTTTGGTATCTGGAGTTTTAAGGAGGGAGTCGGGCCCTGGAAGGTTTAAAATGGTCAAAATCAGAAATATTACTTGAAAGGGAATCTGGCACCAATAACCGGCTTGAGAAAAGGCTTACTATAGGTTTTTTGGGTCGCTGAATCTGAACCCGGAGTCCGAATCTGGCAAAAAATCGGGGAACACCCTTAAATGGGAAAAAACTAGCCCTTTTTACGGGTTTTTTTTGCAATACTTTGGGACTAAAGCTAAGATAACACAGGCACACAAAAAAAAAAGTCATGTGCTAGAAGGTAGACTCCGTGGAATGGGGGTTTTTGGTGGTGCTAAAACCGAATATGGCCATAGAAATCCAATTTAACTAGCCAATTTGCCCCCAGCGCCCCCATATGCCCCCCCAAAAAGTGAAAAAAAAATTTTTTTCGAAAAATGAAAATTGAACTATATTCTCATGTTTTTTGGGATGCTTATACCAAAAATGTATACAAAAAATGTTTTTAACCAACGTTTGGCCATGTAGATGACCCCAGTGCCCCCATTCATATCCCCCCCAAACGTGTAAAAATATGTTTATTACAAAAATTAAAACTTAATATGAATTCTTATATTTTTTGGGACGGTGAAACCAAAAATGAATATATAAAATGTTTTCTACTAATTTTTGGCCCTGTAAACTACCCCAGTGGCCCCATGCACCCCCCCCCCCCAAAACGAGATATATAAATTTTTATTACAAAAACTAAAACTCAATGTGTATAATTATAGCGTCTGAAAAAACATATAAGAATACACATTGAGTTTGAATTTTCCTAATAAAAATATTTTCAACCCGTTCGGCGGGGGGGGGGGGTTGGTCTACATGGCCAAGCATTGGTTAAAAACATTTTTTATATGCATCTTTGGTTACAGCGTCTCAAAAAACATAAGAATACACATTGAATTTTAATTTTCCTAATAAAAATATTTTTAACTCGTTTGGGGGGGTTAAATGGTGGCAAAGTGGTGGCCTCGAGGATCAAGCATTGGTGAAACACATTTTTTATATTCATCTTTGGTTTCAGCGCCTCAGAAAACATAACAATACACATTGAGTTTTAGTTTTGGTAGTAAAAATTTTTATATCTCGTTTAGGGGGGGGGGGTGCATGGGGCAACTGGGGTAGTTTACAGGGCCAAAAATTAGTAGAAAACATTTTCTATATTCATTTTTGGTTTCACCGTCCCAAAAAATATAAGAATCCATATTAAGTTTTAAATTTTGTTATAAACATATTTTTACCCATTTGGGGGGGGGGGGGCACTGGGGTCGTCTACAGGGCCAAACGTTGGTTAAAAACATTTCTTGTATACATTTTTGGTATAAGCATCCCAAAAAACATGAATATATAGTTCAATTTTCATTTTTCAAAAAAAATTTTTTTTTTCACTTTTTGGGGGGGCATATGGGGGCGCTGGGGGCAAATTGGCCAGTTAAATTGGATTTCTATGGCCATATTCGGTTTTAGCACCACCAAAAACCCCCATTCCACGGAGTCTACCTTCTAGCACATGACTTTTTTTTTTGTGTGCCTGTGTTATCTTAGCTTTAGTCCCAAAGTATTGCAAAAAAACCCGTAAAAAGGGCTAGTTTTTTCCCATTTAAGGGTGTTCCCCGATTTTTTGCCAGATTCGGACTCCGGGTTCAGATTCAGCGACCCAAAAAACCTATAGTAACCCTTTTCTCAAGCCGGTTATTGGTGCCAGATTCCCTTTCAAGTAATATTTCTGATTTTGATCATTTTAAACCTTCCAGGGCCCGACTCCCTCCTTAAAACTCCAGATACCAAAAAATTACAAATGTAAACCTCGTACGTTTTGGCTTTATCTAAAATATTAGACTATTCCGAGGTGTCTTAACTTCACTTTTTTTTTGCCCTAAATTCCAACTTTAGCAGCAACTCATAACTTTTTTCAATACCGCTGGCGAAAAAAACTTTTCATAGAAGGTTAGTACGTTTTGGTGTTTTCTACGTCTGAACGAAAATTCAAGTGTCTTAAATACTTAATCTAAGAAAAGAAATTCCTCAAAACTAAACTAAAAGGATAATATTACAAAATGCAACAATAACTAAGAAAAAAATAATATTAAAGAGAATATTCCGAAAATATTAAAATATAAAAATTTTGTATTAATAAGATATTTAACAATTTCCGTTTATATAACATTGAAAACTCTTTTCTCTTGCGAGAAAATGTTTACATGACTATTAAAGTCTCTTTTAAAATCAAATTTTATTGAATAATGACGAAAATACTTCTATATATTATGAAAAAATTGTTACGATTCTCATGATTTATTCAAAAATTCACTTTTCAACGACTTTTTAATCGATTAAATTACGAGTTAAATTAGCCATGAATTTATTTATACTTTTAAACTTTAGCAACTCATAACTTTTTTCAATACGGCTGGCGAAAAAAAATTTAAATGGAAGGTTAGTACGTTTTGGTGTTTTCTACGTCTGAACAAAAATTCAAGTGTCTTAAATACACGCACACTTTACCATAGCTATCTCTTAATCTATCTCTTCTCTCATTATGATTTGTGATTCTATTGGTTAATACAATAAAAGGTAAAAATGAATGAAATAATTCTTTAAGTTTTTCCTAAAGTTTACAAAAGAAAAAATAGTCTTAAATATTAAATTCCACGAAATATTGTATATTACTTCCATTGCAATTTACGTAATTGTTCAATATTGAAACTGTCTCTTTTCATGTTATAATTTGCATGTATGTTTTTAGAATTTTACTACCGTTTATTACAATACATTTGTAATAATTGAACTGGAAAATTTTATTGAAATACAGAAATATAGAAATATAGTCTATATTATTCAAAACTTCACAATTAATTTGAAAACCAATATTTAAAAAAAATTATTAATTAAAAGATTTTTTAACATGCCTTACATTAGTATCGTGTAGATAATTTTTAGGAAAATCTTTGACAAAACGACCAAATGTGAAATACCAACATAAAGCCAATATTGTTAAACCATAACAAAGTGAATCTCTTCCAAATGCTCGTACTACTTGAGTTCCTACGTAACCCATTACACAGTAACCAACACTAACAGCTTTTGTTGCAAATAACATATATTAATTAATTTAACAGAGAATTAGGAATAATTAATTTTCATATTTATTTTATTTTCAATTTAAAAATTTTTTTTTAAATAATAAGGAAAATTACCTGCATAGCAGCTAAAAAACCAACTCCTATGTGCACTAGAAAACCATGTCATGGCTAACATATGAGCAGCAGGCATTGTAGCACCCTTGAACAAATGTATGATATTAAAAAAAATATTAATAACATATATTTTACAAAATTAATAAATACTTACGGTGCACAAACCTTGTAATAAACGTAATGCAACATGAGATGGACCACGCCATGCTGCAGGTATTAGTAAAGATGCAATACAAGCACTTAATACAGCCCTGGAAAATACCATTGATGGACCAGATCTACCCCAAACTAAACAACCACCTAAAATTGGACCAGCAACTTGTCCCCATAAAAATGCTTCTCTCATTATTGATTCAGCTCTTTCTAATGCCGATAATTCTATACGTATTACATGTATATCTTCTGTACGATTTCGACTTGTAATATTCACTAACATATCGCAGTGCCATGATGTATCGATAATTGCGTGATTGTCTTTTTGATTTGCTAATAATGCTACTGATGAGCTTACTTCTACTGCACCACATAAAGCAAAACCAAAAGCTACAAGACCGGCTACTATATGACGGGCTCTTACAGCAGCTGAAAATTTATTTAATTCTACTATAATTATTGCAAAGAAATCTTTTGGATTATAAATACCATTTAAGTAAGTATAAATAAGATAAAAAAGTATTGCCTTTGATTTGCTAGTATAAGTTATAGATGATTTTAGTATATTCAAAAAATACCCTCGATACCCAAAAAGACCTTTTAAATTTAGAAACATTGGGCACAATGTTATTAAATAGGTTTTTTTTTAATTTTCACTAGAACGCTGCAACCTCGTAATTTAACCAAAACATATCTTGTTGGTGAAATATTCTGGTTATAAGTGTCAACTTTCAAGCCTCATAAACAGCAATTTTTTTTACTAATTCTCTCTCCTTACTAATTAATTAACCAAATTGCCATTTTTGGCCCAGAATGATCAACATTTAATTTACTGCCAAAATTATAATTTTTAACGGATATGGATTTCATAGGTCTCAAAAATTTTTTACAAGCTTCAAGTTTCCAAAAATTTTGTAATCGTCTCTTTCCTTCAAATAATTTTTAATATATCGGTTTTCAAAGATAAATTGCCTTTTAAATAATATAAATTGCCTTTTTCTAAAAATTCTGAAATTGGTACTCTGGTATTAAATTATTATATTTGGCCAACAAATAATTAAAAATAGACGAGTATACACGCAAAAAAAAAAGAATAGTAAAATTAACCTATACAAATGTAGTAAAAACAAATTAATATAAATTGGTAAATATGACCAAAAAATTAGTTAATGTTACTAAAAAGATTGAGGTTTTAATTTTTTAAACAAATTTTATTAGTAAATTTTGAATTTAGTAAACTACATCGTAATTTTAGTTATATTTACTAATTTTTTGTATGCGTGTAGAATTTTTGGAAACTTAAAGCTTCTTTTACTCTGATTTGAACCATTTGCGCCGTTCATCAGTTATAATGCATTGTGTATGCTTATATGCTTTTGTTTAACCTTCATTTGAGTTTAAGATATACTATATGAAGGCCGCTAACATTTTTGCACATTGCAGCCCCATGCCGCGTATTAATGCATTGTGTATTCTATAGATTATTAATTATAATTAAAAAAAAAAAAAAATAAAAAAAATAAAAAATTTATCAAAAATTCTACAGCAAAAGTTAAAAAATTGCTCTGTCATATCTGATTTTACCCTACATTTCATCTGAAACATATCATGTACACTATTTATTTATTCTCATTGTTTAATTAAGTTTTCTTATCTAATAAAAAATATTATAAATCAAGGTATACACATAAATATAAACTGGTGCCATGAATCTACAATTATTATAATTATTAAGAAAACAATATTTACAGGTACGATAAAAAAAGCTCTTAAAAACAAAAGTTATTTTTTGAAGAAAAAAAATTATTTGTAAAAAAGAAAGTATCTCGGAAAGCATATTTTTTTATACACGTAAAAATAATATATTCATAATTTTAGTGTTAATTATTCTATTCTATTATGATAAAAAATAAAATTTTCTCAAGATTATTATTATATTTTTCTTTTTGAAAAAAGGAAAGTCATATATTAGCAATTATGTTATTACGTATGATATAAATGATAATATACTTCCGTAAAACTAAAAATTTACCTATTCTTATTTGTATCAACAAAAACTATAATTTTTTAATATTTTAGATTTCAATCTTGTAAGTAATGTAAATTTTTTACACGATTGTTTTGTACGTACTATTTTTTTTTTTTACTTATCTTTGTATAATAATCTTTAATAAGTTGGAATATTGATAATTTTTATGTTATTCGATTTTTTAAAATTATTCTTTAATTATAAGTAATTTTTAATATTTTATTGAATAATAAAGTAAATACAATTTTTGTTTTTTTCCAAGTAATAATTTATAAAACTTGAGTATTTTTTTAGGTAAAATTTTATAATAAATATTCACCATGCTAAATTTTTTGGGTTTTTAGCTTTATTGCTATAATTTTTTATGCACATTTTTGGATTTAGAAACTTTAAAAACCCTCGGGAATAAATTTTGGGTAAAAAATAACAATTAGTTTTCAATATTTTATGAATAATAAATTTTTTTAATAAAATAATTTTCTCCATCCTGGTGCCAATCAGTTAAGAAACAAAGGAACTATTATCAAAATTTAACCGATAGTAATTGCATTTGTTATGGCCCTATTGCCCCTAATAATTTTTCCTTTTCATATACATTAAAAATATTGATCCCTGACCAATCGGCCTTAAAGAATTTCACTTAGACTTTTGTGTCCCTATAGAAGTTTGTATTACTGAGCTTTTAGTTATTTTGTTATTTTAGCAATAAAAATACACTAAAAGTTTTATGATCAAATACTGTGTACAAGATGGTATTTCCAATGTATCTTAAATTCATTTAAATATATTAATGTATTTTAAAATTAATTTTATATTAATTTTTCATGTGTAAAAAAAATGTTTATCAATGGAAGATTTTTTTTTTTTAAATAGGTTTTCTAATTTACATAGAGAAATATTAAATTTAAAAATTTTTTAAATTAAATAAGAAATTAAAATTTAAATTAATATAAAATTAATTAAATTTTATACCCTCCAATGAATAAAACTTAAAGTCGAATTAAAGCCATTTGTATTGAGCACAAATAGTGTGCATGGAACATGTTTACTAATTATATGCAATATATAAATCTAAGCCCCTGAACCCGAATTATTCTAAATGCTACCAAGTCCCTAAACTGAAATTATTCAGTCCCATTTTACCCTACCTCGATGTCCAGGTCTTCTAGGGTACACCTATAAAAGTTATATTCAAAATTGACGAAAAATCTCACTAATAAATGTACAAGAATTATAATTAAAGTAAAAATTTTGAAAAAATAAATTTAAAAAATAGTCAGACACTTATTTACATTATTGTTTAAAAATATTTGTTTACTGACATGAGATTAAAAAAACAATTAAATTAAATTCTTATCTCTCTAATAAACTCCCAAAGCATATTTTAAGATATAGGCAAAACAATCGTATAAATTTTAGTTTTGCAATATTGTGTGTAAAATTTTTAAAGAATTTTATTCTGTTTTTATATTTTATTTAGATTTCCAAAAAAAATACGTAATTAAATTGCCATTGAGTTACTCTGTTATTTTCCGCTCTTAAATTTGACAAAGTAAATTTTTTCTTAATTTTTCTCTATACTGCTATGACCTAAATAAATTTTTAAGCGTATCTGTACTATAATATATTTCATTTTATTTATAAGTTTGATTACGCTTATTACACGCAATAAAATATAAATTTCAAACAGAAAAAGTCTAAAGCTTTGCAAAATTCATCAATGCTTAAAGCCGCGGCAAATCACATGACAAGCTACCTGTTGATCATACTTCGTACTTGATCAGTAAAACTATTGATCAAGTGCCAAAAAAAAAAAAATCCTCACGTTTTACTGCAAGTGTAAGTATTTAATAATAATAAAATTATAAATAAATTGATACCTCTCACTTCACGTGCAGCTAGCCTTAACTGTACACTTCCTCTTTTAAGACGTACCAAAGCTGCCATAATATAATAGTAAAAAAAATTATCACTGTCAAATTGACAATTTGATCATCAACTTTTTATCACTATAAAAAATCCAATACATCAATTCACTTTCCATCATTTTTATCACAACTTTTTCGTTTCAACACCTTTAAATTTTAACTTTTCACATATTTCTTCTAAAAATATCTATCATCACGAGCTTTTTCTAACAGTAACAAAATGATAAACTAAAAAAAAAAAGCTCTTAACATTTTTGTTATAATAATTTATTTGTTATCTTTGTCATATTTATGTATTTTATCTTTGTCATAATAATAATAATAATAATGATTACGATGATAAAATCTAGAGAATTATATAAAATGAGAGTGAATGAACAATATATTATAGAACGTTAACTGGTCTTGATACAATAAGTACCTATGTGTGCTCTATGATAATATATTAGAGGACAGCCTTGAAATATATAGTTAGGGAGATAGCTATGGTAAACTGCACGTGTAATTAAGACTGCTAAATTTTCGATCAGAGATAGCCAAGGTCAAAACATTGTCACCTTCTGTGAAACGTTTTTTTGGCCGTGGGGTCTGGAAAAAGTTATGGGTCCACAAAGTTGGCCATTTTTTCACAAAAAAAAACTGAAATTAAGACACCGCGGAATAGTCTAGGTTTATAGATTAGGCCAAAACATTCCCAGTTTCCATTTGAAATTTTTCGGTATCTCGGGTCTGGAGGGCAATGTCGGCCCTTTAAAGTCCCGCCGTTTACCCGCGCTTAAAAAATTTTTATAACACAAACATATAAAGGGATCAAATTGTATATGTTACCGTTAGAGTCCGCTCTCCCGATAAAGTTAACATTAACCAGTTAAAGTTAACTTTAGCGAAGCGTTTTCGTTAAAGTCCACGAAGACGATTAAAATGAATAAAAATATAACATTTGCGGCATCATGTTCGTTAAAGTTAACTTTAACCAATCCTTGTTAGTTAAAGTCCATGAAAGCGGTTTCATATAAGAGTTCGAGTTTGTATTATATTTTATATACGACTCTCGCTATAAGGTACTCTCAGGGCTTAGGTTAGGCTCATAATGATATTGTGAAACATCTCTATGGTTAGGCTACTCTTTTAAAAATGCATTTCTTAGGATCAGTAACCAATCCTAGTTATAAGACACCCCAAGGGTTAGGTTAGGCTATTTTTTTTTAAAGGCATTGTCACAGTATTGTTTACAAATTTGCGCATGGGTTCTTAAGCCCACCTTGCCCTAATTCTAGGGAATGCCTTACTGCGTGAAAATGCCTTTAAAAAAAAATAGCCTAACCTAACCCTAGGGGCGTGTTATAACTAGGATTGATTACTGGTCCCAAGAAATGCATTTTTAAAAAAGTAGCCTAACCTAAATCCTTGGATGCCTTATAGCCAGAGTCGTATATAATATATTATAATACAAATTTTTTTTAGTATGCTAAACCGCTTTCATGGACTTTAACTGACAAGGATTGGTTAAAGTTAACTTTATCGTATACACACCCGTTAATGTTGTATTTTTATTCATTTTAATCGTCTTCGTGGACTTTAACGAAAACGCTTCGCTAAAGTTAACTTTAACTGGTTAATGTTAACATTATCGGGAGAGCGGACTTTAACGGTAACATATATATAGTCAGAATCTCTTTATTTCTAGGTAGATATTATGGATGAAAAATATTTATTTACCGCTAACTTGAGAAAACTTCTAAATTTGGCCATAAAAATGTCAAACAGTAGTTTTTTTTTCAATTTATAGGTTTTCTATTGGTGTTAGAGAAAAATTTCACAGGACCGAAAAAATTCCCCAGAAAATTTCTAATTCAAATACACATTTTGAAAACAAAATTTATAGTTATTTTCACCAACGTCAAATTTTTCTCTAATAGAAAACCCATAAACTGAAAAAAAACTACTTTTTGACATTTTTATGGCCAAATTTAGAAGTTTTCTCAAATTAGCGGTAAATAAATATTTTTCATCCATAATATCTACCTAGAAATAAAGAGATTCTGACTATATATACAATTTGATTCCTTTATATGTTTGTGTTATAAAAATTTTTTTAAGCGCGGGTAAACGGCAGGACTTTGAAGGGCCGACATTGCCCTCCAGACCCGAGATACCGAAAAATTTCAAATGGAAACTGGGAATGTTTTGGCCTAATCTATAAATCTAGACTATTCCGCGGTGTCTTAATTTCAGTTTTTTTTTGTGAAAAAATGGCCAACTTTGTGGACCCATAACTTTTTCCAGACCCCGCGGCCAAAAAAACTAGGATACGAAGGTGACAATGTTTTGGCTTTGGCTATCTCTGACCGAAAATTTAGCTGTCTTAATAACACGCGCAGTTTACCATAGCTATCTCCCTAACTAATATATATATATATGATTACCTTGCCACGTTTCACAATTATTATCAATATGTATTTTGATTATAAATGATCAGACATATGTGTAGAAAGATATAGTATTTGATATAGTATTAGTAAATTTTGTTTGTATCATTTACTGATAAGAAATTTTATTTTTTATCTTTTGTATTCATAAGTTTGTGAATAATACAGTTGTAAATCATCTAAAATTTTTTTTTACAAAAAACGTAATTTTTATTTTGTGCTTGAATAGCGACTTATGCTAAGTATTAAAGTTTAATTTCTATTTTTGGTATTTTATAATTAGTTTTCTGTAGAAAATAATTATTTTTGTAAACTAGATATTATCTGAAGCTTTTGAGGCTCTGAAAATTTAAAGTAAGGTTGTTCATAATTCAAGTCAAATAGTTTTTACTAATTTTTCATGTTTTAAATTTAAATATGAAATGAGCTTTTTTAAACTATATCCCCAATTTACCACTAGCTGGTAATTTCCGTTTGGATTGGCTCTAATTTAGAAAGTTTGATGTAGGGTGTAGAATCCAATTATTGTCTCAAATTTATAAAATCTAGAGCCTTATTGCTAGTTCTATAGTTCTATACGCCCTTGTTTTCTCATTTTCTTTGCAAGGTTTTAATATAAAACAAGGAATAAGAATATTTTGTTGCTTAGCTATGAACTCGTAACCAAAAAAAGGAGACATAATAATTAGGTTATCACTTAAAAATCAAAATTCTTCCAGCTGTCAACGCTCCAGGTGAAAAAAGTTTCCATTCTCAACATAAAAAAATATAATTTCTATAAAATGAAAGCTTAATATGATTTTCTCACAGTGCCAAAAAATATATGAGCTTTTATGGGCTCCAAATATGCTTATTGCAATATTTTAGAAATGAATTATTTTTAATCACTTTTAAGCCTCTTTTTAAGCTAAGCAATCTGTGAATTTAGTTGCTTTTAGTAGGAAATGGAAACATTTTTCAACCAAAATAAAGAATGCTTTTTTTTAATGATAGGCTATTAATTGTATTCTTAAAGTTTTACCAACTAGTGTCAACTGTTTGGGAAGCCGATTTGCTAATTGCCAAATGACTTAAAATAATTTCGATTTAGGGACTTAAAATATTTTTGATTTAGATACTTAGAATAATCCGGGTTTAGGGACTTAGAATAACTTGAATTTAGGGACTTAGAATGATTCGGGTTTAGGGACTTTGAATAATCCGGGTTTTGGGGGCTTAGAATAATTTCGATAAAAGAATATAGAATTATAAGGATTTTAGAAGCTAAAAATTATTATTTTTTTTGCTTAAAAGTATAAAGACATCAAGATTCAAAATATAAATTCAAGTATGTTCCCTGCATAGAGATATTATATGGTTCCATGTTCGTTGGTTGTGAGTTCACAAATTGGTTATAAGTTTTTTTATTTAATCAAATACGACGTGTTTAATTTCGTCAACTTTTCGGGTCATAAATGCCTTTATTGCAGGATTGGATCTAAATACTTACTGCTTGTCTCATGTTGAAGAGTATTCAATTTTAAGGGGGAAGGGGGGGGGATATATGGAAAATTTTTGATTCAGCCATTTAGTATAATGAATTATATCTTATTGTTTGCAAAAAAAGTTTTAAAATCTCTAAAATTTTTTATATATGCAAAGAAGATAACCCTTTGATTACAAAACTGCCCACACCAGTCTTGAAGGAAAATTTATCCGAACCAAAGTGGTGGCAAGAAACTGCCTCTTAAAAATTTTGATTAAAACAAAATTGGAGTACAAAAATGGTAATAGTACTTTTAAATTAAATTATAAAAATTAAAATCACCACCAATTATAACGATTTGCATTATGTCTAAGGACCATATCAGTTTGAAAAAACCCGGTCTCGTCCGATCCCGGAAGTTAAGCAAAGTTGAGCGCGGTTAGTACTTGGATGGGTGACCGCTTGGGAACACCGTGTGTCCTTAGTCTTTTTTTTTTTTTTTTTAAATTAAAATTATTTGAACAAATTTCTTTGTTTGTAATTTACCAAAATTTGCAAAACTTATATATAATTGGTTTTTGTAAATACAATTTTAATACAACACAGTATACTTCAATTTTTTTTTTTTTAAATCTATATCTTTAAAGAGGCACACATCGGTCTTGAAGGAAAATTTATACGAACCAAAGTGGTGACAAGAACGGATTGTTTCTACTCATTAAAGAACTTTGTACATGACAAAAACACCCGGCAAAAAACTGGAACTGCTGCGCTTTTCAAAAAATTCAAAAAAAAAACGTATTTTATATGCATACCAATATAAAACCTAGACAATTATAGGTTTTCAAGCATAATCATAGAATTTTTTTTTTTTTGAATCAATACTATCCGTTTTATTTATGATTCCAGAAAATTAGATTACAGCTTAAGATCCCAAAGACATTTTAAAGAAATCGGCACTACAAATGATAATATTTTTAACTCTCCATCCTATAGATTCAGACGTCTTTGGAACGGTCTTTCCAAAGATGACCAGAATCTGATGAACGACAGAAAAGCTCTAAAGATTAGATTACAAACCATGTACAGTAAAAAATATTGAATAATGCATTTTGATCTAGATTTTCTTATATTTATTGAATTAAACTAACTTGTACATTAATTGTTTATTTATTTTATGAATATAAATCAAATGTATATAATATAAAATTTATTTAATTTATTATATGTTTATTTTATAGCTTTTAAACTTAAATTTTAATATAGTTTTAGTTCAAATAAAGTACAACTAGACCAATCAAAATGTATATTTACAACTGTAAAGGGTAGTGCATACCCGTTAAATTTTCACAATGTATGAAAATATTAAATAAATAAATAAATAAAAAATATAGCAATCAAACATTAAAATTTTTGATAAAATAATTAAATAAAGATTATTTTAAGCGCAATACCTTAACTTAATACTGTACCTCTTACTTGTGAATTTGGGTTATTATTATGGTACCAATCATCCCTAAACACTAAAATTTTTTTTTTACATTTATATTTCAGAAAAATATATTCTATTATCAAATAATAATCGATTCCATGATTAGAGAAGTTTATAAAATGCTTAATTTATCAATTTTATTGATAACAGGCAACAGTCTCTATTTTTTCATTTAAGGGTCCAGGGAGTATTTCAAATATATTGCTATTGTAAACTTTTTCTCAGACTTAAAGTTTTTTCAGACATTATTTTCTGAAATTATATGTAGTTTGCACACAGAAAAACAGATTCAAATATTTATTTAGTGTAAGAATAACTATTTTCAACTCATTTAATTATTAGAATCCCAATTTTTGTATCTAAATGACATTTCAGTTTTGAGTTACTGCACAATCACAACTTCCTTCTGAGCCTACAAATTTTTTCAGCTATTAAATATGCAATAATGCAGCATCGATTTTTAACATAAAACACTGAATTCAAAGAAAGTATGTAGTTATTCAGAATTACAATATCATTTTTTTTTCTTCTAATAATTAAATAAGTTGAAAATAATTATTCTTGCACTAAATAAATATTTGAATCCTTTTTTCTGTGTGCAAGAAATACATGATTCCAGAAAATAATAGCTGAAAAAATTTTAAGTTTGAGAAAAAATTTACAATCACAATATATTTGAAATACTCCCTGGACCCTTGAATGAAAAAATTAAGACTGTCGCCTGTTATCAGTAAAATTGATAAATTAAGCATTGTCACCACTTTGGTTCGGATAAATTTTCCTTCAAGACCGGTGTGTGCCTCTTTAAAAATATAGATTTAAAAATTTTGGTAAATTACAAACAAAAAAATTTTCTTGTTAGTGTCCAGAAAGTGCGTGTTTTCTGGCCGCTGCGCTATTCGAAAAAACGCATTTTCTCGACACTGAGCAAGAAAAATTATGTTTTGTCCTTGGCCAGAAAAAAAGGATGCCCCAAATCGCAGTTTACCATCCTCGGCTTCGCCTCGGACGGTAATTTACGTGCGATTTGGGCCATTCATTACTTTTGTGGCCATGGGTAAAAATATACTATTGTTCAAATAATTTTAATTTAAGAAAAAAAAAAAAGACTAAGGACACACGGTGTTCCCAAGCGGTCACCCATCCAAGTACTAACCGCGCTCAACTTTGCTTAACTTCCGGGATCGGACGAGACCGGGTTTTTTCAAACTGATATGGTCCTTAGACATAATGTAAAAAGTTATAAATGGTTGTGATTTTAATTTTTATAATTTAACTTAAAAGTACTATGTATTACCATTTTTGTACTACAATTTTGTTTTAATCAAAATTTTTAAGAGGCAGTTTCGTGATCACTCAGAGTTATCTTCTTAGCATATAATGTAAAAATTTTGTACAAGCTCTTAGTTTTCAAAATTTCTTTACTCGACTATTTTCGATCATTTGTTTGCGAGATATGAAAATTTAAAATCAGTGTCCCGCTTTAACATTTTTTAATAAACACTATAACATTAAAAACCATCTTGATAGAGCCATATCACGATAATAACTAAAGCAAAAGGAACGAGTAAAAAACTTTTAAAAATTAGGAGCGTAAACAACATTTTTGAGACGTATAAAACCCATTTCAGCCAAAAATTAAAATTTCGGTAGCTATTTAAAAATTGGCCATTTTTGGCCAAATATGGCTATTTGGTTTACTGACTAAAACGGTAAAAGAATTACTGATAAAAAAATGCGGTTTACGGGGATTCAAGGCTGACACTTACACCAAAAAAATGAGTCCAAGTGCAAGGTATTTAGTTGAGATACAAGTTAGCAGATTGCGTTATTTAGAAAATAGCCTAAAAAACCTTATCTTAATGCACAGAAGCCTATACCACAACCTATCCTGAAAGTTAGAAGATAATCGGCTTCCCAAACAGTTGACACTCCCCTTGCAAATTAAAATACCTGGGAAAAATAAGGTAATAAAATAATAATTATTTTTAGGTTTTAGGATACGTAAAATTTTTCGATAAATTAGATTCTGCCATTAATTTTTCAAATAAATCACCAGGAAACTCGGAAAATTGTAAAAAAAAATGAAAAATAATTTTTTTTGTCAGTGGCCAAAAATATTTTTAGGCCACTATGTGCGGCCGGAAAAACGTATTTTCTCGCCAATGTTAAAGAAAATTCGTATACGATCGTTGCCCATAAAAAAAAAGTATATATCCTTGATCGCAGAATTCTTGCGATTCTGACCATTTTGACCATCTTTACTTTTCTGGACACGGGATCAAATAAGGTACTATTTTTGCTGCCATGAAATTTTCAATAGTCAAAACTTTTTTTTTCTACTGGTAGACCTTAAATTATTGGTTTTCTTTTTAACTTTTTATTGATAAACGTTTTATTATTTTTTTTTTTATATTTGCCTTGTTACTCTAGTCACTATAGAAGAGGGGGGGGCTTTTTTAGGGGTAGTTTTTGCAAACTTAAGGGTGTTATGCACATTTCTAATAGAAAAGGCCCTGAAATTCGTAATCAGAGATCCAAAAAACCTATAGTAGAAGAAATATTATGGTGGTCGGAAACTTTGGCAACCTAAACCGTATATTGACTGGAGTATGTAAAGTAATTCTTGTCATTTATTAAAAAATTGACTCAATTTTTGGATTCGTGATTGGTATATATTATAATAGACCTGAACAGAAATTAGACTTCGGTAAATTGGGCCGTCATTTGGCGTTATAATTGCCCAACTTGGTCGGTCCTGTTAGGCCCCTGATTGGCCTAAGGAAGTACAGTATGTTATACGTTTTTATTTCGGTTCAAACCTGTTTTTTGGAAAATTTTGTATGATTTTATAACGTTCTTTCGGATTCAAAATTATCTCATAGCTGTAATAGAGATAGAATATAAAAATTTTTTATATCATTAATTGGTTTGACTACCCTACATTCACAATTTTGCGAAAGCTCGGTTAAAACCTTATTTACATTACCGACAGTTAGTACCTGTATTTTTGAAATAGTTCTTACCTTTATATTACTACTTTTGCAACTGTAAAAAAAGTGAATGTTTAAAAAGATCGCAAAATCAAGATCACTACTTAAGAGATCCCCCACGGCATGTCGCACTTTGCAGGTGGTCCCAAATTCCTCCCTACTCTTTCAAACAAGGAAATAAAAAAAAAAGAAGAAAAAAAATATTTTTTTGAATACTCCCTCTCTTTTATTTTTATAAACTTGAAACCAAGTTTTGCTATAATACAAAAACGTGATTGGCCGATATCCAGGCAGGTCAAAACTCCAGGACCGAAGATCGGTTATAAGCGTTCGCCTTTCTTTTTATTATAAACCCTGTTCTGTCTGTCCCTCTCCGGCTTTCATCTCATATACACCATAATATTTAGTATTTTTAAAATATAAAGACGCGTTTTTACATTTATTTAAATAAAAGTGTGCTAAATTTTAAAATAAATAAAATTTAAAAAAAAAGTGTTTTTCATTTAATTAAATTAAATATTTATTTAATTTAAAACATCATACTTAACTGTGATAATTTATCATATGATATCAGTTTTTTCAATTGAAAGTATGTGAAAAGTTTATAAAAATATTTCTGTAAGGTAGTAGGGTACAACACACCTACTATCTCATGCTTTGCAACAACTTTTTTGTTTACATATGAAAAGCGTGATGCTGTGTGAGGATAAGTGATTTTTTTTTTTTTTACAAAAATGTGAATAATTAATTATTTTTTGCAGTATAAGTGAATTTTCATATAGTGTGTGTTAAAGTGTTTAATACTTACAAGTGAAAGAAATTTTTGAAAATTTTTTTTTATTATTATTCAATACATACACAAAATATGTAATGCAAACGTGACCTTTTGTGTTGTGCTTAACAAATAATAATGTGGACTATTATTTTGTTCTGTTAACTAAAAATAATAAAACTTGAAAATAATACAAGAAATTTATTTTTTTTTTAGAAACTGAACAATAAAAAAAAAGGTAGGTGATTTATTATTAAAAAATTTAGAGAATTATTTTTTTGTAAATTGAGAGCGGAACTTTGCTTTAAACTTGAACTTATTATATGGCATTAGAGATTGAAAAAAATGTTGGTCTCCAATATTATTAACACACGAATGGCTTTTTGTCTCTTTATAGTGTATACCTAAACCTGTTTAACTTTTTGCAAATTCTCTTTCATTTTGGTCCTTCTTCTTTATTTCTTTCCTTTTTTTTTATATGCACAAACATTCTTCTAAATAAAAAAAAATTCAAATTTTTATTCGTTATATAGAAATTCGTCCTTTTGAATTTATCATTATTAAAAATTCAAATTTTAGAAGCTCCAGAGATTCTCATATTTTTCGTCTTGAATAATGTCAAAAAATTAAATAAAAATGGTCATTTTTTTTTTAAATTCCTGAGCCCAAAAAAAAGCTAAATATTTTCTTTCTCCTTCATTTATCAACCTTTTTTTTCATTTCTCCTTTCATTACATCTTCTTGAAAACCCTTTTTTTATACACCAAAACTTTCAATTTCTCTTTTACCAATTCCTTTATCCCTTTTATTGTTACTTTCTTATCTCTCCTTTCTCTTGTTGTTATTTTCGAAGTACCCGCAAAAAAAAACATGTATGTTCAATTTTTTTTTATCCAATTTTAAAATCTACTTTGCTGGGGAGTTTTGTGCTCTCCCGCATCTAAAAAATTCTTGTTTTTTTTTTTAATCCGCACCCACTACATAAAAGAGACAGAGAAGAAAAATATCATATAACCAAATACTTTAAGAAAGAGAATAAGAACCAGAATTATAACAATAAAGAAAAAAAAAGAGACTCTAAGAAAAGGGCAATGATCATAATAGTCTCTTTTTGTTGTGTTGGTTAATTTAATATTATTATTTAATACAATAATTTTTTAGGGGGTTCTTAGAGCAGGTATAAAATTTTTAAATTCTTTAGCTTTAATACAACAAGTGAATTTTTTTTTTACAAAAAATATTTTTAAACTAAAAAAAAATTATTTTTTTATTGTTAACATACTTGGAATTCGAAGGGCATTTCTGCTTGTTACGTGTGTCAATGATGCGAAGAAAAAAAATATAATTATAAGAAAATATATAAATAACGACTTTTTTTAAAAAAAAAAATATGCACTTCCTGTTTTTTAAGTATAAAAAATTGACCCCCTAGTTATGACTAAACTGAATAAGGTATTGTAACACCAACAACAACTGTTGTATTTTAAGTATACGAAATTGACTTTCGTGTTACAGTAAAAATTTTTTTTTTTTTTATTGATAAGCTGATAAAGAAACGTATTGTTACTTTAAGTCAATATAATTTATAAACCACGTGCAAAATATTTATAACGTTTTATTCTGAAAACGGCATTTTTAGGAGGTGTGTGAGAAAAGTCTTTTTCTTTTATTGAAAGAAAGAAAAAAAAAACATTTTTTTTTTTCAATACTTAGATCTTTATATTTAAAAAAAAATACGTGTGAGAGATTTTTGGTATACAAAATAAATCTACTTTTTTAAAAAAAAATTTTCTATTGTTTATATTTTTTTTTGTGAAAATTAGATTTTAATGCAAAACGATTTTTATTTATTTTCACACAGACGTTAATTTAAATATTTTGTATTTAAGAAACTTTCTTTATAATTAAAAAGTATTTTTATTTTGTATTTTTTACTTAATTAAAATAAAATTTAGATAATTGATTTAGGAATATTCTTTCTTTTATCTAATTTATATAATAATAAACTTGTTTATTTTATTTTAAAATTATGTAAAATTTTTTTGCTTTTTAGCATGTATGGAAAAAATTTTGGTGTTTTGGGGGATTTTGGGGTGAATTGGGTAGTGTTTTAGTTATGATTCACTTGAATTAGTAGTAAATTAATTGCTTGATAGTGCTAGGTTGCAAATATCAGGACTGAATTACTGAAAAAAATTATGAAGTCTGGTCAAAATTTAGCAAAATATCTTGCAAAATTAATAAACATTTTTTAAATAGTCTAGCATGATGCACAAAGGTAAAACCGAGTTCATTGATTTTTTCGTAACCCACTAAAAAAATTCCAAAAACGTTCCAGATTATCCCTACCACACCCAAAAAAAAAATATTACTTTCATAAACTCCTCATATATTTATTAAAAAATCTGCTCCAAATCACCCCGCACTCCCCTAAAATAGCGGTAAATATATGTTACTATGATCAAAGATTTTTATACACTTATAGGTTGACAACCTGTTATATATTAAAAAATGAAAACCACAAAATGAATTTCTATGAAATAGAATACACACACATATGAATTGTGTGAAATTATTTCATATACGATCATCATAATCATCATCGTCATCAAGATATCATATTTTAATTTATGTACTAAAAAAAACCAGTAAAAAGACATTCAATATTCATAATAATAATAATAATGGCTTGTTATTTCTCACTTTTAATATTTTTCAAAAAAAAGAAATTATCAAATTATTATACAGTCTCGCAGGTATATAATTTATTGTGTAATATTCATTCATGCGAGTTTGTATTATTATATTTTTCCAGAAAGAATCTTTTTAAATTCATCTTCATTTTTTTGTTTTGTGGGAATTTTTTTTTCGGGGGTCTTTTTTTAAAAAAAAGGATTAGATTAGTAGTTATTTATTTTTTGTTTTTTTTGTTTTTAACTTTATTACCTAAATATTATAAAAATATTTTTTTATTTTATAATCGGATTGCTTTGTCAGCAATATTTAAAATATGTAATTTCAAGTGTCATTATTAAAATATTATTATGTCTACCTAAACAAAAATGTGATTTTTATTTCTAAGGCTGATTCCAGACGGAGCGCTTAACTTCGAAGTTATCTTAAACCTGCGTTTAAAATACATTGCGTAGTATATACATATATGTAATATAACTACAGAGTTAACGCTAACTGTGAGTTTACAGCGCTCCGTGTGGAACCAGCCTAAGGAATTTGTGTATGAAGGCATATTTTTATTTCTCTGATTCCAATTTTATGAATAATTTAATTAATGATTAATTTTTTTGTTTATTTTGCCGATTTTGTATCCTGACTAGTTTATACATGGAATAATTCAAGATAGCTGTTGTCCTGATATCAAAAAAAAAAAAATAATCATTCCAATTAAATCCAAAGAGGTTAATTAAATCAAGTAACAAAATATGATAATTTTTACTACAATTATTGGTTCTATCAAGGCGTGTAAAGTTAAAAGTATGAAGCAATGAAATAAACTGTCACCTAATAATCCAATAAAAACGAAGTATTTTCAATAAGAATTTCAAAAACTATTACAAACTTATATAATCTTGAAAAGTCATTTCATTTGCGAGAAAAATTTGACAAAAAAATTCTTATAAAAAGAAGTATTGTTTTTCTCTGACAATAAAAACAATATGCTATAGGAAGAAAGGTATAAAAATTCAATGTTGAATACTGTCAATATAAAATAGGGTCCATCCTCAATTGTCATATTCAACCATCATCTTTTATCTCTCCTTGCCCTGTATAATCTACTTTTTATAAAAAAAATATTAAAATGCCTATATACATTGTTAAAATATTAAAATTGTTTAAGCTAAAGTAAAATTTAAGATAAAATCATCGAGCATAAACGTATGATTAACATAGTTGTAAAACAAAGTAGTCAATATTTAAAAATTTAAAAAATGAAATCACAAAGTTAAAAAAAAATTTTTTAGTCATAGCTCGTTAATTTCTCTGCTGAATTTCAGCCTATTTGGTTCGCTGGTTCTTGAAAAATTATTTTACAAAAATATAGAAATAATATGCGTTTTTCAAGTATGATTTTTAGTTATTTATACTACAACGGATGCAATTTTTCAAATATATACATAATTTTTATATTTAATTTCAATTCATTCGGATCAGTAGTTTTTTGCATGATATATGTGTACATTATATTATTGCAAACAAAGAGTTTTAATTTATACTAATAACTGTTTTTAAAAAGCCTTTGAGGTTATAACAGTTTATGTTATATTTTTAAGTTTTTAATATATTCAATCGTTTTTAATATTTATTTATAAATGTAATACATATTACAGCGATATTATAGACTGGTTATGCATTGAAGTTATGTCTATTTTTGTTTCGGTTATTTGTTTGAATGAAAAATTTTATTTTTATGAACGTTTAAAAGAACAAAGGAATTGAATTGTAAAAACTTAACTTTATTGAACAAATTTTTGAGTTTCTCGAAAGTAAAATGTACTCGGGAGAGTATAAATTAGAGACGCTGAAAATTATTTTTTGTAATCTTCATAGACGCAATGTATCCACGGTAATCTTATACTTTATATTATTTTTTTACGATTTATCAGTCAACCCTATGATTAGCTTATTGGTGTAATTTTTAGGGAATTTTGGAGAATGGCTGCTCCAATAGTTACATTAAATTATTACTAATATAATATTACTTTTTGATTCATACAATTTACAATATGGTTCAAAAAAATAATAATCTTTTAAATATATCTAAAATTGCCATTGTTAGTTGAGTAGAACTGTTTTGGATTTCATGTTCAGGGTACCAATTTTTTAGTACATCAACTAAAGTACCTATTTACTTTTTCTGGAGCATTTTTATGGTCTAGTGGTCTATCAGCTAACCTTGGGTATAAATACACAGATTGCTTTGTTTGAACTACTACTTAAATTGCTTGAAATTTTAATCAGAGTGTTTAATTTTTTTGGGTATACTTCTGAAAATGTCAAACAATTCAAGCAAATTATTTAAAATTTTAAATTCAGTCGTGTATAAGTACAGTTTCTCCTTTCTATATTAGACAGAAATTTGTTTTGCTCGATTCAATATTAATCGCTAATACACGTGCCTTGGGTCTATCGTTAACTAAAAATGATAGTCTGAATGATATTTCAAAATAATATTTATAAATTGTGTTTACCAAAACAACAACATTAACAATCTCTATAAAATTAATAAATTTAATAGTAAACAAATAATCAATGAAAATTTAATATTATTTTTCTAAATTGCAAGTAAATAAAATTCAATAAAATGCGTTAGATAAAAAAATGAATTTCATAAAAAAACAAATTTCCTGATTTTCATGTTTATATTGAACAGTAATTTTTTAAATCGAGAATAACATTACTGGCCTCAGTAATTTTTAAAAATTAATAATTTCAATTAGTAGGTATTTTTGTCAAATTTTAATTTTTTAATTTTATTTTCAACAAAATCGAAGTTTTAAAAATATCACTAATTTCACCAAAGTGACTGATAAATATTTTCCATTTTCATGAGAAATTCCTCCAAAAAGCCCTTTACAGTATTGAAAATATAAAAAACAATACCAGCCAATTATATATTATTATCTATTTACTTTTATCAGTTAATTACTAAACAATTTAGTTGACAGTTATAATACTGTAAAATAAATAAAAAAAATAATTTCTAGCTAAATTAAAACATGTTTGAAATTTTTTATATAAAACGTGTACAGCCTCTTAAAATTAAAAAAAACTTGAAATTATAAAAAAAATATGCTTTTTAATTTAATCCAGAATAAAAAAAATTTACCGGTATGTCATGTTATTTTTTTTTTAGTTTTCTTTATTATAAGTCCCTAGATAAATACCACTTTATAATTAAAAGGTTAGTAGTCCAGTCTGGTTTATCTCTTCTGTTTTATATAATAGGAATTTTCTTTATAAAATAAATTTTATACACCGAAGTAGAATTGTAGCTCAAGAGTAAAATGACTAATTTTAAAGTCGCGTCGTTGAAATACCGCAAGTGCCATTTCCTTTCACTCTAATGTTTACGCACGTTTCAAAAATTTTTTTTTAATTTTAAAAATAAACTTTACTTTTTTTTTAATAAAATGATAAAATGTATGTAAAAAAAAATTTAATTTAACTTTTAATAATTTTTTTTTATGATTTATAATTTGAAATATTTTAATTCCGTTTTTTGACTTTCGTTTGCACATTATTTTTAACATAATAACTTTTCGAAAATTGCGTATTCATAAGTTAGCACCATTTATTTAAAATGATTGATGTAGAAAGTTTTTTTTTTTTTTAAAGAAAATAATTTTTTAAATTTAATTAAAATTGTAATATGTATATGTAAAAGTTTTGAACTATCAATCTTTTTTATGATTAAAAGTGTAATTATTACTATTTAGTTGAATGTTTTTGAGTGTAATTTTAAGGGTAATGAATAGGATACGATTTTTTGTTTTAAACTGATTTCTTTAAAAATATTTTAAAATAGAAATTTTGTTTAATTATATATTTAGGAAATTAAGAGTAATTTTTTAATTTGTTATTGTGTGTATATGGATAAATCCTGCAGAATTTTTTAGAATTTCAAAAAATGTAAGCAAATAAAAATGATGAATCGACTTGTACGTGTCAATGCTATATAAAAAACAAAGGACCATACAGCCAACATACAGCAGATTCTAAATAATCTGCAATTTATATATTTTCTGTTAACACGTTTATATAATTAGTATGGCACCTGAAACTAGATTTTGCTGATACCTCTGGATTGCGGGCAACTGGGTCGATTTTCATTTTTTAAAGCGGAAATTGTTCGTAAGGGTGTCTAGTTCAAACGCAAAAAATGCTAGTGCTTGGTCTTTTAAATTTAACCCTCAAAGGGTAAGAAAGGGTCAAAAATCAGTAGCAATAAATGAAATTATTAAAATCAACTAAAAAAGCAATTTAAATTAATTATTGAGGGTACTGATATAAATTTAAACTAAAAAACTTACTTCGTAACTATTAAAATACAAAAATAATTAATAAATAAGGGTCAAAAAGGGCAGTTCTATAAGATGAAAAATGTAATTTTTATAATATTCAATGAAAAATGAAATTCTGCGGAGTTTTAGAGGCTCAAATGCAAAATTTATTCATAATTATTTTTTTCATGCATATGTATATATTTACATGAACATAAAGGGCAGCCCTGAAGGGCAAGCATGTTAATTACGTTGTATTCAATTGAAATTAAAAATTGTCAGGTATTTCATGATATGCATTAAGTAATTTAATAAGTATTATGTTTTTGATTAATATGTTCCTAAGGTCTTACGCTTAAAGGGCAGCCCTAAAGGGCAAGCATGTTAATTACGTTGTATTCAAATGGAATTGAAAATTGTCAGGTTTTTCAGGATATAAATAAAATAATTTCTATAAATATTATGTTTTTGAGTAATATGTTCCTAATAACTTACGCTTAAAGGGCAGCCCTGAAGGGCAAGCATGTTAATTACGTTGTATTCAATTGAAATTGAAAATTGTCAGGTTTTTAAGGATACGGATTAAGTAATTTCAATATATATTATGTTTTTTAGTAATATGTTCCTAAAAACTTACGCTTAAAGGGCAGCCCTAAAGGGCAAGCATGTTAATTTCCTTGTATTTAATTGAAATTGAAAATTTTCAGGCTTTTCAGGATACGGAATAAGAATTTTAATAAGAATTTTTTTTTTATTAATATGTTTCTAATAATATACTCTTAAAGGGCAGTTTTAAAGGAAAAACATTTTAATTAAGTTTTATTCTGTTAAAATAAAAATTTTTTAGGTTTTGTAGGATACAGATAAAAATTTGAGAAAATTTGATTTTTTTAAAAGGTATATTTTATTTTAGTCTCATAAAGTTACATGTTTATCAATACGAAAAAAAATAAAATATAACAGTAATAAACAATAAATATGTATAAAAATAAGTTTTAATATTTAATAAAGTTGGGTAATGCATATTTTGATAAATGTTATCGCTGTTGGTACTATTATGTTGCTACTATACTAGCCAAGTTCTCTAAATTTACAATATCATTTGCCGTTTGAAGATTTTGATCAATTTCATCAATGTTGATTGTATTCATTGGTTGTAGGATATTGGTACATCCAAGATCTCTACATATCAAGCAAGCATTTGAGCAGTGAACTCCATTTTTTCTGCACCCACATTTAGGTCCGCACCCTGTTTTACATTGACAATATAAAGTCCTCAGCAGTTCATTGGGAGCCGGATCATTTTTCATGGTAATTGGTTGTAAAATATTATTTTTGAGTTCCCAACCCCATTGGGTGGGTTCCAGACTCCTTCCTAACCAGGTTTGGACTTGCAAATATGTACGTTTAAAATTTTGTAGGCAGGCATCTTTAGTTGGTATAAGAGATTCTAATTTCAGGCTGGTTTTTATATTATTTTTTTCAACACCAATAACGTATGAATCTACTCTGTATTCATTTATTGATTCATAGTCAGTGCCATAATACTGTAAAACAAGCTTAGTTCCTGCATTTAAAATATTTTCCTCACTTTGATTTGGAAGCATAAATGCATCCGCATGTTCAAATAAGTGTTCTAAATTTTGAAAATTTTTGATAAAATTCTTCTTTTTCCTATTGAAGTAAGCGCACGTGGTGTCGCACCCGGTGAATGCGTGCAAAACCATAAGGTATGGTACTACATTCGAGTATTCCAAAGAGAAACTTTTACTTGTATATATCGCAGAGGGACAATTTTTCCCTTGTTCTGGCTTATAAAAATAAATTTCCCTGTCGCTTATGTGAAGATTATTTAATAAAACTAAAACATCAGTATCAGCGCAAATAATAACAACCTTTTGATTTTCTAGACACACGTTATTAACATTAATTGCAGTCTCAACAATAAGCCTATCGGCGTCTGCTAAGGCTTGAATAGAGTTTATTTTGTATTCATTAAATTTTTCCCTAAGTAAATCTATAAACTGTTTTTTATTTTTACTGTGTAGTAAAAAATTGTCCCAGGTGATTTCTAACTCTTTTTCTAGATTTATTTTAAATGCATACGTCTGACATTTTTTACTTCTTCTAATTCTTTCGGCAGACTTTGTACCATCCTCAGAATATCCATCGAATACAACAAAAACGTTATCGCCGTAATTGCGTTTAATATACCTGCAAAAATTGTCACATATTGCATTAAATTTTTCTTTTTTATTTATTTTCAATCGATGTAACAGTAACCCTCCATCTATAACGTAAACAAAATTTTCCAGTGGCACGAAACAGTTAGCATCTAATGGCTTCAAAAGTTCATATAATTTAGATTTTTCGGTTTTCCGCATGCCATCTTTATCGAAAAGAGTGACTGGATATGGTGATAGTTCGTATTCGAAATATTTTACAAGATCTTCGTTAGATTTTTTCATTATACCTATCCGTTGGAACATAGCATTTGGATTCATTGCTATTTCTGAACCAAAAATATTTATTTTATTGTTCATCATTGCAATAGATCGAACATTATTTTTTCTTGACATATGTAGTTCTGAGAAATTTAATCCATCAAATTTGTTCATAGTTTCAACTCCAACTTCGAAGGATTTATATACATTTATCGACTTGTCTGCAACTATTCCAGTGGACAAGGAGACTAATTCTTTATCATCTGGAAAAGGGTTGTTTTCAGTAAAAAAATTGATCATTTTTCTTAAATCAGCTGCATCTCTTTTTATGCGAGAATCGCCAGCATCTGCATGTTGATGGGAAGATTCAAAGATTACACCACAAAACTTTTCAAGTTCTGAAGTCATAGCTGCAGTATCCAATTTTCCTTCTATATGTTTAGCAGCATTACTTTCGTTACACGAAGTTTTAAAAATACCTCCATCTACATGCATTTGCCTCATTAAAGTTTGTTCAATGGTTTGGTCCGTCGCTATACCAGCAAAATATTTCTGTGTTCGTCTACAGGTCCAGTATCCAAGCTCAGTAAATTTCTTATACTCTTCTGGATCCATATTTTTCTTAAGATCTTCCATGTCTTGAAGATAAATTTGAGCAGCCTTGGCGTAATGAAAATGGCCAGATGAATGGAAAAATGGTAGCATAAGCTCTAAGGTCTTCAGGTGTAAATCCCAATTTCCTTGACGCTCAGCACTTAAAAAATCAAATAAAATACTGACCATATGAAAATATGTAACCCACAATTTAGCAGTTTTGCCTCGCTTTTCAATTTGTATTAATTTTTCTTTGAATAATTTGCTAACCTTTTTAAATATATCATGATTTTTTATGAAATCTGTATTTAATTTTGTTTCACTCCTTTCTTGATGCAAATTTTCTCGTAATTTTTTTATATCAAAATCTGTCATCCTGTTATCATCCAGCAAATCTTCAAATTCAACACACTCTTCTTTCATTTCTTTAAAAATAATATCTGCAAGAGCTAATTGTACTAAATAATGCGCTCGAACTGCTCTTGCATAAGCCTTTCCTTTCAACATGAGGTCTGTGGAATTCTCTGCGTAACATTTAGTAATGACCTCCGTTAACCCACTACCTGCCATGTTGTGATCAAAAACTGCCAAAAAAGATAAGATGGTATGGAATCCACCCAATCGTATTACAACGGTCATATCATGAAATTCATCAGGCACGGCAGCAAGGATGGCTCTAGCCTTGTAATATAAGGGCTGATCAAACGTTAGAATAGTTGTTTTCATGCCCATATCTCTTGCACGATTACAAGACTGTTTCATAGAAGTTAAAAGGGTTGTAACATCAGATGGAGGTGAATAAATAAACGGCAAGTAATCTATAAGTGAAATTTCAAAATCGTTTTCACTTGTTATATTCTCCATATAGCCATTCCAACCTTCAAAATGCATATTATTATTATGCTTTAAAAACATCCAAAAATTCCGAAGGTCACCATTCTCTGTAAATTTTAACTCCAATTTTTTATTTATTACCTTATATTTTAAAGCTTTGTATCCTAAATTAATATTCACAGGTCTAGTTTCTAAAGGGATTTCAAATGCTCCAGCAGTAATTGCCGCGGACGGAATATTTTCAAAGCGTTTGATTGCTCCTCTAGGAGGTACTGACGATTTTGGCGTTATTATCATAATACCACCTAAATTATGAAAAGTAAACTTTCCATCGAGCGTATCTACATTGAAGTCTGCATTATCGTATACAAACTGCACAAAAGCTTCCAAATTTATGGGAAATTCTTTCTGGAATGCGACAGAAGCTTCATAACGCCGAACTTCATTGTACGAGCAACAAATACCTAATGAATAAAAAACATTTATCATTTTTTTAGAACCAAATAAACGATGCAAAGTTACTCCTACAGCTAATAGTAAAGGAGAAAAAAATGATCTTGGTCTACAAGCTGTAACTATTGAATGAGCAATCGAAGAAATTCTAGCGTGATATTGATCCCTGATACTTTGCTTGGGCTTTTTGCTATCATGAATAATATCTTCTAAAAATGTTATCAATACTTTTGGAATATCTTTATTAATATCAGCAAAAGATGATTCTGCGGATTGATATTCAGAAACTCCATTTATAAAATTCATTGCATCTATACTTTTTCTTAGAATATTTTTGGCAGCTTTTAATATTGCTTCGTCTTTATCTATATCATTTTTTTTTTTTGCTCTTCGTACCATTTTTCATTTAAAATAATGTCTTGTTTCCACTTAAATTGCACAACACTCCTGGCGCCATATGCAGTTGAAATAGTTATATCATCTCCATAATGGTCTTCTAATTTAGCTGATACAGTTGATCGATCAGGAACATATTCACACTCAATAACTTCTAAGAGTTCTGTTAATGTAAACTGACAATCTGGGTTGTTATCAATAAAATCGTAAACGTATTCCATTGCCTTATCAGTTGGACTCTTGCCTATTTTTTTTTTAACATATGTACATTTCTTAATCAGATTTGAGTAACAAAATTTATGATATTTCCCTTTAAGTTTAGTTATGCTCTCAACTTTACTTAACCTTGAATAAATGTCTTTAAATTCAAACATCCCATAATCTTCTAAATGACTTAGTATTCGTGGCACTATATCGTCATCTGTAACTGTACTAATGGATTTTCGATATTTGACAGGAATTTTTTTATCAACGTTACAAGAGTTATCGCAAATAAAGCAAAGATTCTCCCAATCAAAGGATGTAACAACACTCATAGAAGATCTAGTTTTTTTTGAGGGTGGGGCAAAGTCTTCAGATGTAACACTTTCTGATTTATTTTTGATGCACGTAAGAGTATAATGTTCATTAGTGTAACTTACCCTGCATTTGTGATGAGCATAAACATCAGTGACCCCATCCAACTGTGTATGAAAATTATCTTCTCTTCTAAGAGAATGTTTCTTAAAATTTTCCAATTGTTTTTTGCCAATTTTATCCAAGTTACTTCCAATGTTTTCCTTGTTATTAAAATATTTACAGATAAGACAACATTTATTTGATTCAGTATTTTTATTTCCCGTATCACCCATAATTGCCTTTACAAAATACTGAAAAAAATATTAGTAAAAAATAAGATCAAAACGAGAAAAAAAATTATAGTTTGTAAAATTAATAAAAAAAATACAAAAAAATAAAATTTTTTAAAAATGTTTAAAAATTGTATCCAAAAAATTTTCCCGCTACCTAAATCGGGTTTTCATTTTCGCTAAATCAAAAAAAATTGGTTATGGGAAGCGGAAAAATTTTAATGTAACATTTTTTTCTAAAAAATAGCTAATACAATTTTTGTATAAATATTTTATAAGTAATTATATTACCTGTTATAACAAGAGCTGCGTGTAGCAAAGTACGATTGACTATCAAATGAGTCAATAAAGAAATCAATCTAATACAAAAATTTGATGGGTTGTTTTCACACCTTTCTCTTTTTTATTATCTTGTCGTCATTAAAATTCTTTCGTACAGGAAGATGTTTTAATTTTTTTTTTCCAGTTTAAAAGTAAAATTTAAAAATTATATATATATATATATATATATATATATATTTGATAAGAAGTCCCCTGGTTCAGCAATTATTGAACGCTCCATATCGTAGAATTTTTTTCATAATTAAAACCAATTATAATTTTAAAATAATCTTACCTCTAATGAAAATGAAGTATATTATTTATTACTTGCTTTATTAATGTATTAATTGCTATTTGTTTATAACTTTGATCACACAAATGAACAATACTGAATCCTTACTTAAAAACAACAGCACATCAAGAAATCTTGTTTCTTACTAAAAATGTTTCCAAAAAAAATTTTTTCTTTATTGCATTCAAATTATTGCATTTTTTCTTGTATATTAAATATGCAAGCAAACCTTTTTTTGTATGCACATAACGGTAAAATATTGATTGAAAAAAAAAATTGGTTTCACTAATTTTTTGGAAAACAATCGGAGTAATTCACCTTTGTCGCCAAGATAAATGACGTACGATGATAAGGTAAACATGTTTATCTGCTGTTTTCTTAAATAACTTTTTTTTTAATAAAGATATGAAAATGAAAAAAAAGGCATTTTAAAGAGATTTTAATTGAGAATACATTAATTATGAAAACTTTTATCTTTTGTGCAAAAAAAATAGTGAAATTTTAAATTCAATGGGAAAATTCGCAGAGTTGAAAATTCTTGAAATGATCAAATCTAGTTCTGAAAGTGTCGTGGAGAAAAAAAAAAGATCGGAGATATTAGGAAAATTGCCCTAGAAAAGGTTGTTACTAAGTTATTTTCTGCAAGCACTATATTTTTCCTATAATTTTCCAAAAAATGAAAATTTATTTTAATTTTTACTAAAAATAGCATGTTTTTAAAGATTTATTGTACTATAAACCAAAAAGTACGCCATGCATTAAGGCCAAAATTTCTGGAAATGTAAAAAAAATATAAAATTAAATATTCCCTATTTGGATTTTTGGATCCGAATTTTCCTTCTCCCCCCCAAGGTGACCTTTTTAAAAATTTAATTTTTTTTTTTTTTTATTTTTGTCGTAACTTTATTATTATTAATGCTATAAGCCTCTAATTAGTCTCAGATGAAAGATAATTTTTAGCTTTGTAAAAGAGCAAAAATAAATTTTTTTGTAAAACTTACCTGTTTCGAGATAATTGAGGAAACAGATGGCAAATTATCATACTGTCAATTACAGCGCCATCTTTTACGCGCTGTATTTACATTGGCAGTGGTCAATGACAAATAAATAAATTAGAAAATGATTCCAGTTTTATTGACTTTTGGATTGAGCCATTATACATCCTAACAAGTGCAATACTTTTTGAGCTATTAAAGAAAAACTGATCCAAAACACGTATTTTTAGGAGTGAAAATTGCAGCTTTTCACTCGTCATATCTTCTAGGGAAATCATTTTCCAAAAAAGTTGTAAGGAAGTTTTTTTCTTGAAAACGGATCATAAACATGATCCAATGTTTTTTTTTTAATTTTCTTTATCGCCCCATTATGGGGGGAGGGGGGGGAGTATTTTTACCGAGCAAGTTCTGGATTTTTTTGCATATAAACTAGACACCCAAATGAACATATTCAGCTAAAAAAAAGTGCATAAATCAATAGTTACCAAAAATCCGAGGGGTATGCCTTAAATCCCATACTAAATTACTATGAAAAAAACCAAGCAAAGTATAAATTGGTAAATTTTAAAAGGTAAATGTTATGTATGAATAAATTTAACATATTATTTAAAATAAATTACATAATATTAGGTTTTCATGAAAGATACAGTAAAATAAAACCAAAATGTCAAAGCTTATGTTATTGATAAAATTATCCTGAGGAAATGCAGTTCTCTAAATGTTTTAACATCATAAATAATTTTTACTATACATACTAGCATACAGGATAGAAGCAGAGAAGTCACAAATAACATTTTTTAAGCGGAAGTATATATTATATATTATTAAATTTTATTATGCGTATATGTTTTAATATATATTTTACGTTGCCTTTATACTATCGAAAAGTCATTTCATTTGCGAGAAAAAATTTTAATAAAATATTTTAGGACTTTTTGCTCTGTTTCAAAGCGTATTATTTCTTGTAACCTTTATAAGTGACACTTTTGAATTTTTAGGAACATGTAACAATTTTTAGGTTGTATTTAAACATGCAATGTAAAAGCATATTAAATATCCTTTAAAAACTTAAAAAAATTAATCTTCGACCATCAAAATCACAAAAACAATGTAACCTAACACCCCAATACAAAATTATAAAATACAAAAAAAAAAAATAAATTTTAACCTACTTCAGTTAAATCAAGATCAACTCACATACACCCAGAAAATCGCATAAAAAAATTTAAAAATAATTATACACATTAAAATTCTTACAAGCCTATAAAGCATAAACGTTTATTTACAATAATTTACTTATTTAGTACACACTTAAAACCTTGCACATTAAAAAAATACAAGCAAAGAAATTAATTTTTATTAACTTGATAAATAAAAAATTATATCGATATAAAAATATCTACCGGGTGAATGACTTTGACCTAGAATATTACATCCATAAACAATAATTATAAAAATTTATTATTAACATACATGAGTGAATTAATATAAAGAGTCACTAAATCTTATATTTATGTAGATTATTTTACACATACACACATATATGCAATAATCGTAACCGGAAGTTAATGTCACGATCTTAAGTCAAACAGGTGCCTTTGTTGATAAAGTCTTCCTCCTATGTTTTACATTCATAAAACAAGACTATCTCTATAAAACAGGAAATATGTTAGCCTATAACCCCCTATGAATGTAAATCTTACTGTGATTTATTAGCTTACAAAAAAAACAAAGTCTTTTTACATATTCGATAATATTGTATCTTCTACTTTAAAAATAAATTAAATTTAGTGCGAATGTGCGTGTTTTAGTATATTTAAAGAAAAAATAATAAAAACGGTATTTTGATGAAAATTTCACGTGCATAATAATAAATTTCTATTTGAAAGATCAGTAAATATACGTGATTAAATGGTTCGTTTATTATGTAGAAGATTTTTTTATTATTTTATGATTTCTCTGAATTAATAGTAATGTATGAAAAAAAAAGTGTATTTTATATTTTTCAATCGAAACTAATAGTTTTTTTTATATTTATTTATAAATATGTTAAATTAGGCTTTTCTTTATTTTTTAATAATAATGTTTTAAAATTCATTTTATTTAAGTACTAAATAAATGTAGTTTTATGTAATTTTAGTTGTATTGCGAGTGTTACATAGAGAAAATATTGTAATTTTTAAAAACTTTCAAATAATAAACGAACTGTGTTATAAATGTAGTTAATTGGATTTTTTTTAAATCAGGAAATTAAATAATAAATATTTATTTAGTTGGTTAAGAGTTACACAAAAATTAATAATTCAAAGAAAGAAAATTTTGTAAGAGAGAAAATTTTTTGTTTGTATTTTACGTTTAACATTATAAGTGTTTTTTATTTCAAATATTTTTGGTATAATTTTTGATTGTTTAGATTTTCATAATTATAGATTCTGCATTTATATAATCTATAAGATATCTCTTTTATCGTGAAAAGTACTACCATGGTAGAACTAAAAACATTTGTTTTGCGCATGCACAGTACCACATATTGTTGATGGTACGGCTGCTTATCACTGTGATATGAATACTGAATCAGGTCCCTGTTATTGATATTTTTAATAACCAACCATATGTAATCCATTTAGTTAATTTTTTTTTATGATAAACCTAAGAGTTATAATTTTAAGTAAAGAATTCATATTGCTTTGCAACGAATGACAAGGTGCATAGAAAACTAACATAGAAAAGGAAGCCTATAGTTCACTCATTAAAATAATTTAATATGACGTAGGTATTGAGGCGAAAATTGTGAATAAGCGAAAAATCACCAAACAGTATTCGAAAATTCAAAAATATAAATTATTAAAGCAATTATATAATGGGAATTTAGTTTAATAATTAAAAAAATTGTTTTTGTGTTTAATTATGACAGAAATCTCATGCAGTATTTATAATATCCTGGAGCCATTTCATTTGCGAGAAAAATTTTAATGCAACGTTATTGTACAAATATATTCTTGTACCTTTCTACACTTTTTTGCACCTTCCTGAGAATGATTGCAACTCGAGTTTAAAATTTATTCAAGTTGATTAAAAGTTGTTTTTCGGCAAAATTTTGCTCAATATTTTTTGGCCATGAATTTGGTCTTAATAATAATTGAGGAAAATATTTTTAGTAATACAGCATAAGGGTATTAAAATAAAAACCTTGAATTACTTCTCATGTTCCATAATTTAGATTACTTTTTCAGAAACTACAACGATTTTTTGCGAAGAAATTCACAGAAAAATATTTTATACATACAATAATACAAATTGAGCTTTAAACTTAATTAAAAAACAAAAATTCTTCAATAAACTTTTCTCAAAAGATGCAATAATAAAAAAAAATAAAATCATAAACTTATTGACTCGTAAATAAAAATAAACTAAATACCACTATTTATACCCACGTGCTCCACTTTCTCTAAATAAAAAGAATAAATAAAAAATCATCTAATATGAAAATTTGTTCTATTTACTTAGTAACTAAACGATGAAAATAAAAAAATTAATAATTTTTTTGTAAATATAAAAATTTACCCATAAAAAAAAAAAATTATGAAAGTATAAAATACAGAACGTGATAGATAACAGTAACTGCAGGCATTTAACAAGCGAGGGAGAATACAATATTTATAAAATTATGGACTGTTATGTCAATATCCTTTTTAAGTATTAAAAAAATAAATAAACTTTTTTTATTTTTTTTTATTTCTCACACACTGCAGTGTCATTCAGAATATGTAATACTACTCTAGATAAATGTTTTTTTCTTTATTATTATTATTTTTAATATATCATAACAGTATTTTTTTTTATTATTATTAAGAAAAACTTATGTGAAAAATTTCTGTCAATTAAATCTATAAATGTCTCTTTTTTTTAATTAGTATGTGATTCCGTTAAGTAAACAATCTTGTTAGAAATGTATTAATAATCTTGTAAGGAGAAATTAACAGTCGTTGGAGTACGTTGGAAAAATAATATTGAGATAATTGCTTTTTAGTTTGGTTTTAGGGGTGTTAGTTGGATCATCAATAAAGATGAGAAAAGTAGGTGAAAGTTATGTCTTTAGGGCTTGTGAAACCGAATCTGAGATCCATTTTTACCTAAAAGTAGCAGATTATAGTTAATTTAACAAATTATTGCAAACTTGGTCACAATTTAAAGGTTGAATTTAACAATTTTTAAAATTTTGCATTTTTGTAAAATATGACCTGCTAAACCCGAATTTCTTATTTTTGAAATTCATTTATGATGCATTTTTAAATATTTTTTTAATGTAATATTTGATTTTGCAATCTAAAAAAGTTATTTTTTATAAACAAATTATTAAGGCCACTGTCTCTTTATTGGGATTTTTTTTTTCATTTTTTTTTTAATTCATTATCTTATGTTAAAACATTTCAAGAATCTAAAAAACAAATTTCAAGCAAAAAAAAAAATATGTTTTTTAGATATTTCGATTTTTATGGGTCGTAGTCATATGAAAACATATGCATTTAAAAACTTTAAACGCGTTTTTCTCAAAACTACTTTTTTGAAATCGGTTCCCACGCTAGCTCAAAAACTAATTGAGCTATCGACATGAATCTTGTTTCATTTTTTTCGTTATTGCAATACCTGGTATGTGAACCAACAATATCAGCTTTTTATGCATCAGAAAAATTTTTATTGTCCGTTTTAGGCGCATTTTTTAACGTCAAAAACTGCATTTTTCGTTTTTGGTTCACCAAATGGTCAATTGTTTGTATTTTTTGCTAAATGTTGGTTCACATACAAGAGGAAGCTATAGAGATTAATATGCCTTTTTATTTTTTTGTTTTGATGCCTACAATAGGCGCTATGATGGGAACCGTTTTTCAATTTTTTTTTCGAGCCTCTACTTTCACGCCATCTACAAACTGTAAAAAAAAAGCATATGAAACAAAAATTTTTTTATATCATCTAGAATAGTTTTGTAATTATTTAAAAATAAATTTGTAAACTTTTATAATAAAACAGCTGAGAAAAAAAATGTTGAAAATCCTTTGAAAATCGTCACAAAAAAGAGATAGTGGCCTTAAAAAAATAGCGTAAAATAAAGCTGTTAAAGGTTCTAAATGTATATTGTTTGACACGCTCGCTGTAGAATGGACCATATTGACCCATGACCCTATGTATTTTAAATGGGACTCCAATATACGCCACAGCAAATATGTTAAAATATTAATCGATATTAATCAGCTGACTTCAAAAATAGGAAATTCAAGTCTGGCAGGTCAAATTAGATAAAATTTTATGTCCCTTTTTAAAATTTTGAAAATTGAGCTTGATGCCTTAATATATGGTTATTTTTGTAATAATTTATTAATAACAACTAATACACTGTCAGTTTCGAGTGAAAATGGGCCCCAGATTCAGTTTCAGGAGACCAAGAAATTTAGGTGGAAGAAGAGATGTATTAGAATATTTGCTCCAATTAGTCAATACAAATTCGAAAAAAAAAAGTTTCAAAAAAGTATCTCAGTTTTTTATTTATTCAGTAAGATTCCCTTTTAAATAACAAAGCCTTTCCTTTCTATTATGGCGGAAGTAAATTATAGTAAATATTGATTTTAACTGCTTAGAACAAAGAATTCACTATGAACATAAAACATTAAGTTATCGAATAAATTCAGACCTTAAATTTTATCGAGCATTTTATAAATTATTACGATTAACATTTTTTCCTTACATAACTAAATTAAAAAAAAAATCTTTATTTGCCATTAAATTACACTAATAAAAAAAGTTCTAAAAAATAAAACAAGTGATTAAATTATTACATTAAAAGTTTGCTACTGCATTAAACAAAAAATATAAATATTATTACATAAAATAATTTTATATATTGATTAACCTATAAATATAATAATATTTTCTCTTTTTATAATTACATTATAAAATAAAATTAATTTGATTATTATAGATTTGCATGTAAATGAAAAACAAAAAAATGTATAAAATATTATTTTATCATTATTTATTTAAAGTGGTAATATTTGCATATGAATTATAGGTATATTTTACATTATTAACTCATTAAATTAAAATTTATTTATTTTTTTTTCAATTTTATTTTAAATTAAATTTTTAAAATGTAATTATTCTAAATAAAGATATGTAATCATGGAATTATTTCGTACTTCAATTTACAATTGCAAAATCTATATAATTATATTAAAATTAAATTATTAAATCAAAACATATTTGGAATTTATGATTTCTTTTGCGTGGATTTTTATGTTATTAAATATTATTCTATATATTTTTAAAAGTTTAAATCAAGCAGGCGTTAATAATGTCAGCTGAAAAATCTAGGTTATGATCTTTATACCCAATCATTGGCATCACTGAATCTAATAGATTGTCTCGAATTTTCTTTGATCGTTCATGTTAGAAAAATTATTTTGGATTTATTCTTTTATTGCTCGTTCATGAAAACATTAATCGTCGTTTATTATTAAAACACAAAAATGTAATAAAAATTTTCGATTATATACAGTTAAATTAATTAGTATTCTACAAATTTGTTGCCTAAAGGTCCTTTAATTTGATTTTTGACAGTAATTGCATAATCATGCACGTATCCAGAAATTTTTTTCGGAGGGGTCTTTATTTATTTAATTTTTTAGATTTATTTAATTAGAATATTGGAAGATTTAAATGAAGCGTATACGACTTGTACGGTCGGATCTTCAAAACTGCCCCAAAGTGTTTTTTTTCTGAAAGTACTACCAAAAATAAGTCACCAGCCCATTTTTAGCCTCCCAGAGCGAAATCTCGATTTTTGGCAGCCATTTTTGTGTTTTGGGCTTTTATAAAAAAAGTAAGAAAAATAAGAGATAATTTTTCTTATTTTTTCTGTTAAAAACATAAAAAATTTTTTCTTATTAGGTCCGCATAGGAAATTTCCCTGGCTATCCGATTCCGGGGTCAAAATTTTTTTTTGACTAGCGCATGCGCGAGAAATCACTAAGATAGGCTGTTTTTTTTTCAAAAGTCGATTTCTTAAATACCTATTAGTAAGAAATCTTCTAACCAGACTTAAATTTTTCCTTGAACTGTATATTTTTTGGTGAAAAAAAAATTTCGAAAAAATGGCAGCTTTCAAAAGTTTATTTTTTACAAATATCGATTTTCTCACCAAGTCACGTGAACAATCAAAAATTTAGTTTTATTCACTTGGAATAATTATTACAACAAGTATACGGGTGATGGAATTATTCAAACATATAACATTAAATTACAATCATATAATTCTACGCTGAAAAATTTAATAATTATATAGAATAAATATTTTAATTACAATTGAATAGATAAAATATTGGTACCAATTTGTCTATTATATAATAACCGGAACACTTTTCTCTTTCGAGAAAAAAAAAATATTTACTTTTAAAACAAACTATAAATATGTACAAAGTTTCTACTGCAAAAGAAAACATAAATTTACATTAATAATATAGTTTTGTAAGTTTTTAATTATTTAGGGTTTATAGTTAAAAATTAATTTTAAATTAAATTACATTTATCTGGTACATAACTAGAACCTCGACTAGAACTTATACTATTTAACATTTATACAATATATTATATGGTTGTAAATTCAAATTTTTGCAATTAATTGAAATATTACAAATATTTTACTTATGTTGCTGAAAATTCGTTAGTTTATAACATAAGATGTTTAGGTTTACTCAGGCACTATATGAGAGTTAATGAAGGTTTTTGAAAAAACTGTATTCGATATTGTATTTAAAAATCTGATTAAAGCGATAATAAAATAACTGTAAATTATCAAGTTTGCTATAATTTTTAAGTATACTTGGATTTAAATAATAGAAAGTTTTTCAAAAATTGACTGTAACATATACATAAAAACAGTATTCAAATATTTCTTAAATTAAACTTATAACAATTATATAAACATAAAAATTTATTACATATCCCACGATTGACTAACACACGAATTATCATCATCATCCAAAGTTAATGGACAATACTCATCAGCTGATATTTTATCCAAATCATAAATCTCAAGTATTGGTTTATATGATAAATCACGAACTCTAATCATATTTTTATTATCATTTAAATAAATTTTTTTTAATTTTATTTTATCATCATCTTCAATATCTTCAAATTCAATAAAATCACTATCATCGTAATCATTTTTGTAATGAAATTTCTTTTTTTTCTTATTTTTATCATTTTTAAATATTATTTCTTTATTCATCTCAAAATCGACCTCTTTTTTAACTAAATTATCTGCTTCATTTACAATAATATCATCTCCAGATGTTGTATTTGTTAAATTTATTGGCACAATATCTTCAATAATTTTAATAATACTATCAGTATTATTAATCTTAGTATTATTATCAGTATAATTATCTTTCAGACAAAATTCATTATCACAAAAATCTAATGTCACATTCCTAACAACATCCTCGTTATCGATAGTAGCATTTTTAGTAATATTAAATATTTTATCATAATTTAAGACATCCTGTTTCATTTGTGGATTTCTATTATATTCCTTCTTTAAATAAATTTGAAATTGTTCTTTAAAATAATCATCGATAACTTTCCATATATTTACACTGTACCAACCAACCATGCCAAATATGAATAAACCACGAAATAAGGCCAAAATCATGTTATTGGCATTTAAAATTAAATTTCTTTAATCTTTAAAAATTATCTTCATCTTCAATACCATCAGTAAAGATACTATAAATGTATTGTAATGCTGGCCAACCTAAAGTTACTAGCAATACTAGAGAATTTGTTAATACGAACATATGCATCATTTCGACACCATGGTCAGTACGTAACCAATCACATAAACCTCGGTTATTTTGATTATTTTCATTGGTATTTTCTTCTGGTTTTGTTTCTGTTTTATTATCTTTATCTTTGCTTTCTAATAAACGTTTTCTTGTTGCTGATCTTGTTTCTCTTCTGTAAAAAGATGAGAAAATTTTTTGTTAAATTTTATAAATTTTTTTTTAAAGTAAAATAAAATTTTTTAGTTGGCATGGAGAATAATAAATCGTAAGAAAAGTTATTCGTGTAAAAATTTAATATTGTTAGAGATAGAGAGTGGAAAAAGATATAGAAAAATATAAGGAATTTAATAAATATCTTTTTTATATAGTAACATGAGAATGCATTTTTTTTTTTTTTTTAAAGAATGTTTGAATCTGAAATTTTAAGTTATATTATTAAAAAAAAAAATGATAGTAATGTTCATATAATATAGAAAATGTCGATAAATCACGAATTAAGTATAAATTATATAAAAAAAAGTCGAGTTATTGTGATTTATAATAATAATTTAATATTTTTTTTGAAATTTTAAAAAATTTAGTGATTGAAAAATTTATGGTTTTTTATTTAACACGTTTTTTTGTAAAAAAATTAGAGGTTTATTTTTATAATAAGTTTTTGGGTTATCAGTGAATAATTGATACTTTTTGGTATTTTTATTTTTATATGGGCGGATCTTTGGTAACTGGCCATGGACTATAGGAGTATTTACAAGGTTTGGGTACCACCCCATACAATCAATGGGATCAACAATATTTTAGTATGTATTTATACCGCGATGTATTTACATGTAAGATAAAAAACATGCTTGGGCTTATTATTTCTAGTACCATGTTACCCTTTGCATGGTGGTAAAAAAATTATAATTGTATTTTACAAAATTTGTACTTGGATCAGAAATTTTCTCGACAAGATATTTCATCATGTCTACTTTTTCTCTAATAACACCAGAAAATCCGAAAATCGCAAAAAACAATTTTTTGACCTTTTTATGGTTAGAGCATGGAATGAAATTTTTCCAAAATTTTTCTCTCGATAATATCTACAAAAAAATTAAGGGATTCTCACTATGAAATTTGATCCCTGTAAATTTTTTCACTTAAAACTAGTTTCCAAAAGCGCGAACTTCAATAATTCAATGGGCCGATATACATCTCCAGACCCTAGATATCGAAAAATTTCAAATGTAAACTGAGCATGTTTTGGTCTAATCTAAAAATCTAGACTATTTGTCAGCGTCATATTTTCAGTTTTGTATGAACCCATAATTTTTTCGAGACCCAAAAAAACTAGGATACGAAGGTGAGCATGTTTTGGTATTCGCTCCCTGCGTCGAGGTAGAGGGGAGAATTGAGATTCGATTGATGCGCCCTCGGTGCAGGTTAAACAATTATTTTTCGGGCATATTTGTTTATAATAGCATGCAAAATTTATAAAAAGTATTAATTATTTTAATATTAAAAAATTTGTGATAGATTATTGTATTGTAAATTGTTAAAATAGATTTAATAAAAACTCCGGAATAAAATTAATTTATTTTCCTAACACAAAGAAGAGAGAAAATCAAAGAAATAAGTGAAATAAAATTTAATAATTGAAAAAAAATGAAATAAATGATAAAAAATTAATTAAAAAAATATATTTAAATGAAAAAAAGTAAAATTTTTAATTTTCCTATCAAATTTTAAAAATTATTATTTTAAATTAAATGTATACACAACAAAACACATAACCTTATTAACATAAAAAATAGCTTACTATTTACAAAAAATTAAATACATATTTTTCTTCAATTGCTTCCAGAATTTACTTAATATATTTAACAGGTTTTTCAATGGTTAAATTGTGAAATAAACTTCTTTAAATTGAATAATTAATGTTTTTCCTGAACTTTCCTATGCTACACGTATAATTATGCCCGAAAAAATTAAGAACACCACGTGACCTACTAAACCACGCCCCTCGCAGGGAACGAATTGGCTATCTCTGTCACACTTACACGCGGATAAAGTTTTCCAAAATATTGAGGATCTTGTAAATTTGTATCGTGAGAGCCTATGCTATTGTAAGCGCAATACGTAATTTATTGTATAAATTAAAAAAATTTTTTTGTTTCCGAGTATCACTTAATTTTTTCCGGTAATTGAGAATCCAAGCATTTTTTTTAAAACAATTCCCAGTCTATTAAAAATTTAGTTATGCGCAAAGACTCGAATCCATTTATAAAGGGTTACTTGCGTAAAATTTAAAAACAATATTTTAATATGCAAATTTAGTATAAAATTCTAAAAATGAAAATTAGAATTAGAAAATATCTTATGGAAAATTTAGTAATTTAAGTAACTAGTTGCTTATTCTGCAAGTAGATTGTATGAATTATTAATGACTTCCAATTTTCAATTAATTATAACAATGTATTTTTTTCGATTTATGCATTTTTTCTAAAAGTTAATTACGCATTTGTAAGAAAAGTAAAAAAAAATTAGGTCAATTAACAAAAGATAAAAAAAATCAATACGCTTTTCACTAATTGAAATTTGCATTCTTTATAAGCTAAGAATCTTCAAAAGAACCAATTTTTAGTATTACAAAGTTTGAAAATTATTTTAATAAAACTCATTCAGCTTACAAAGCTCCTTTTTAATATTTCGTAAAAATTAATAACCCAAAAAAATACTTGAAAAAATCTAAAGAATTTTTATTAAAAAAATATTAAATGAAAAATAAATAAAAAAATAAATTGAATGCACGATTGGCTCTAGTGCACTGGCTAGATAAACACGAAAAATGAAACTTAATTGGTTTTTTCATGTAAATAAATAAAACTGCACTTCAATTCGTCAATAAAACAAGCAAAAAACAAAATTTTTAAAAACAACTCTTACTTAGCATTACGATTTCCATTTTTTAACTTATCGTTTGTCATGATTAAAAAAGAACCTAATTACACTGAAAAAAATCACTGAACCAAAAATTTAATTACGTAATATCCATTTTATATAAATAAAAAATTGTTATTAATACAACACTAGTACTGTTTTGTTATAAACAACTTACTTTTCTCTTAAGACGTTAGTAAGTAAGTCAGTAAAAAAAGCTCAGTAAAATTGGAAGCTGTGCTAAGGTTTCTTTATTCTTTAATAATCTTATTATAGAAACCATATCAGTGTTATATGTACTTTACTTTTTTTTTATAATAAAAGCTTTTTCTCAATTATTTATTTACTTAGGTTCTTTAATTCAGTTATTTTTATCAAGAAATTTTGGTTTTAATTTCTTTAATTTTTTCGATTATTCAATAATTTTTTTTGTTTTCTATTATAATAAAAAAAGTAAATAAGGAACTAAAATATAAAAAAAATTTTATTTTTCAAATATATAAGTTATTACTAATTACTTCCGCAATTAGTAAAGGTGTATTAAAAAAAAATAATTTTTTATCTGAAATATTTAGTACTCTATATTTGTACATGTATCATTAAAAAATGGAAAGAAACTTTGGAATTTTATTTTCTTTTTTTTTTAGAGTTAAAAAAATTTTTATTAGTATTTTTTATGATTTTTTAACGTAGAGTATAAATATATTTTGTTTTTTAAAAGATTTTAAATAATAGGTAACGAAATTCCATTCTGTATTTTTATATGCATAAATAACAGTATTTTTTTTTGTAAGTGCAGAATTATGATTTTTAAAAGAGTGCATTCAACTATACAGCGTTTGAATAGTGCTACTTGATGATTTTTAAGTAAAAAATTTAGTTTTGTTTTATTATTGGTTATTTTATGATGAAATGAGTACATGTAAATTAATTTTCATAAAACTGTGTGGTTTTGACACTTTTTTGAAGTTTCTTCTTTTTCGGATTCTCTTCATTTCGGTAGTCTGATTTCCTTATACTAATATATACTCCTTTGGATAGAAATTTGCTTTTAACATAGGACATATATAATAGGGTAGAGTACTTGAAAAAGACCATAAATTCAGGGGAGGGGGGTATTAAATGGGCTTAGGATAATATCGATTTAGGTACTAATTATAATTTTGGTTCAAGGACTTATAATTAATAATAAATAGGGATGATGATTTAAAACTGTTTAAAATGTAATTGTGTAACACAGAAACCAGTTTTTCTTTACTATTGTTTTGATTCTTTGTCTAGAATGTTTTTTAATTAACAATTTAAGTACAAAGGTAGACGATGTTCAGTTTCAGATGTAGGCAAGAATCCTATATTCTTACAAAGACCTATGCAGAAACCTATATGTAACAACAAAACAGTAGCCAATTTTCCCTACTAAAATAAATTATTTTCAAATTCGAAACAAAATTAAATTTGTGAATTTAAATTATTTCCTTGAAAAAACCTATGGATAAAAACAAAAGCTCCACATAATGGTTTCATATTCATGTATAAATTTTTACCCTCAAGGGTATTATAGAAGTTATTATTCCAGGAAACTGTATATATAAAAAATTCTTCAAACTTTCAAGGAGAAAGAAAACTAGATTACCTTAAACAAAAAAAAAAATTAAATAAATATATATATAAAACTTTCTTTTATAGAAAAGTATGACAAAAACATAATAAATAACATTCAATTATAACTTATGGGTTTATATTGATTAATCGATTGGTAGAAGTGTGTTCGATTCATAATAAAAGAGGAGGATGATAATGACGAGAGCTACGAGAGCCACTTGTTATCTTTCTATATATATATATAGGTTATCACAATTATGTGCCTTAATTGGCATGACGTTTCATATATATTACCTTCTGCCCTGCTCTTTCTAATAATGGAAATTAAATCTTTGACAATAATTTTATCTTATTAAAATATATTTTAATTAATTTCTTTTTTAATCATACGTATAATTTATTTTTTTAAGATATTAGGATTAAGCTTTTTGAATAAAAAAGAGCTTTTTTTACTTACATTGAATGTTATGAGTGTATATAACTACTTCATAAAAGTTCAAAGCATTAAATAAAATTTTAGTCGTGTGTATATAAAGTTTGTAACTTCCTTTTTAAAATGTACTAGAGTTTCTTGAATGAGAACCCTTTTAAAGTTTATTTAGATAAACGATAGTTGAAAATTTTCTAAACAAAATGATTTGTCTTGTATTTTTTTAATTAGGGTACCTTGATTTATTTTTGAGTACTGTGAAAATGTTTTTACTTGAAATGGCACTTTTTTTGGTTATCATTTTGGAGTTTTATCTTGTTAGTTTTGAATTTAGAGTTATCGATTTTGGAAACTTTTTGAGATTAATTTAGTTGCCAAAATTATGAAAGAAATGAGTTTGCTATTTTTCTGAGGTAAATATTACCTATTTATTTTCTTATGGGATTATATTCAATTGCAATTTGACTTTTTATACTTTAGATAGAACTGAATTTAGCATTCTCGAAAACTCAGCAATAATTTTGGGTCAAACTTCAAAGTTTTTAATGTTCAGTTTGTACAATTCTAATGAATTTCTCCATGAGAAATCTAACTGATTTGACCACAATGAGAAATATGAATACGCCATGGTTTAATCGTAAACTTCACCATAGTTAACAAATAATTTAAAAATTAACGAAAGTTATAATTAAAATTACCTAAAAATAAAATTTTTTTTTTTTCATGAATAATAAATAATAAATCACTTCTTTACTTTCAATTTACATAAAAAATATGTTGTTAAAAAAAAAAAATTCAATATATACCTGGAAGACTCTGAGTCTGAGATTGACATAGATTATTGGGCAAAGTTCAAACTAAGCCAAGGGATTAATTAGGCTGAGTCCAGATACGCATGCGACAATGAAAAGCGTGCGATAAAATGTATTGAATCCCTATACTAAAATCGCACGCTTTTTCATTATCGCATGCGAAATGCGCTATGTCTGGACTCAGCCTTATCACAAAAACAATGCAATACAAAATATAAATTTTAGAATTATGTATTAGTTAGAAGAATTAGCTAAGAATATATGTAATATATTTTGAATGTGATTTGAATTTATAAAAAATAAAGAACGTGTAAATCAAGCATTTATATACTCTTGCGGAGTCATTTTACTTGCGAGAAAAATTGTAACGCAGCAAAAGATTACAACTAAGTTCATTTAATTTACAACAGGTTTTTATTAAACTTCGTAACTTTTTGGCTGGAATTGAGAGTTCAAAATTATAAGATAAAAAATTTTACCATTTTTCTCGTTTTTTCTCTGTATAATATTTAATTTTTTTTTTTTTTACGTCTAATTGAATTAAAAAGTTAGATGTTGAAAATATATGAAGTATATTTTACAGGGAATAGGTATCAAATATTTACATAATTTTGACATTTAAAAATTTTTTCTAGTTCTACGCATGTTATGATGTTTCGTGTACGCAAAATGAACAGACATTTTTTTAATTCATTGCGCTCTGAATAGACTTAGAAACCTTGCTCTAATCTATTACAAAATGCCTCGCAAAATGCCAATTAGAAAATAGCAGAAGTAACGAAGAATACAAAAATATTAATTTTAGAACCATGTGTAAAATAAGTCTTAAGAATAAAAATATTATTTTGTATATTATTTGAGATTTATATACGAATACGGTATCTTAATTACTTATATACTGATGTGTAACCATTTTTCTTGCGAGAAAAATTTCAAAGTAATGAAATACGAGATGAAATAGTATACATGATTAATGATTATGTATGCTAATAAAGATCGTTTCTAAAACGAAAAAAGTAGTCAATTTTCGATCACAAGATCTTTATGTACCAATTCTTTTTCCAGCAAGCAAAATATTAACACTTTGTCTATATTTATTATCATCTACAGATAAAACATAAATTAAAAAAATCATTAACATCTAAAATTATTTTTATCATTTAATTTATAATATTTAAGATTTATATTAAAAAAAAAAAAAAAAAAGAAAAAAAAAATAAAAAAACCATTTAAAATCTAATAAAAAATTTAATTTCCACTAAATCAAGTATCGGAAATAGATTTTCTACTAATGAGAAAGTTTAATATATATATATATATATATTTTTTCTTTTTAATCCAGGTATTTAATGCTACTCACTATTTTTTACGACTATAAAAATAAAAACTTTGTTATCCTTTTTTTTTCTAATAAATGACTTATAGGTTATATATAAATTTATTTTTATCTCATTATATATATGGTGTAAAGTAATTACATAAAGGATTTAAAATATTAAGAAGCTAACCTATATCAGTTATCTATATCAACAATGTATGTAGGGTAAATATAACAATATCAAAATCCTAATTTTCTAACTGGATGAATATTATGATTGTATTATTTGGTTTATACCTAAAATTGGTCTTATATATTATTACACTAACTAATATAGACTGCAATTTAAGTGCATATATATACTGGTTTCAATAAAATTATGTATTTTACATATTATATATGTGTGTTTAATACTATTATTTAAGATATGGTATTATCTCTCTTAATACTAAATGTTTAGTCAAATGAATTTAATTTTAGTTGTATTAGGATTTACTTTACTTGTGTGTACTTTTGTAATATTTTTAATTTATTTGATTTTAATTTAATTATTTTTTTTTAGTTTAATTAGTAAGAAGATTTCACAGTTTTATAAAAATATTTTTAATTCTTATAACTTTTAACTTATTTTTTTATTTATGATAATTTTTGAATATTTATTTTATAGCTAATTTTTAGCTTATCATAATTAAATGCGTTTTAAGAACAAAAAGTTTTAATAATCTGCAGAAAAAGATTTCTTGTATTAGTTAGTCGAAGAAATTAGAGGATTATAAAGAAAGTATACAAAGGTAGAATATAATGTATAAGACAATGTGTAGAAAGTTAGAAAAGAAATTTTTAACGGAATTAAGAATTTGTAAAGAACCGAAGATAAAAGAAATATGATAAAACTCAAGCTGATATGCAAAGATTGTTAAAGAGGGCTATTTCATTAACTAAAAGAGTTGATTAAGATCTTTGGATTTTTGAATTTTTTCATATTTGGATGCTAGGTTGATTTCGTGGAAATTATTCATGGTTTCGCGGTTAGAAGTAACTACTGTAAATATATAAAAAAAGTTTAATTACGCAAATTTAGTATATTTTCGATAAAAATTGTAAATTTATAGCTTTAATGCAAGCCCGAATTCAAAAGATAAATAAGGTACTTGAATTCTGCTTGTCAAGTTTAGTATATAATATGAACCTCGTATGTACCTGGTTACAATATCAGCATTATTATAATCTCCCATATAGTTTAATTAAAATAGATAATTATTTTAAGATTAATTTTTATTTTTTTTTTATTGCAAATTAACCAATAAAATTGATTTTTTAAAAATATTTTCTTTATATTGACATAAGTAAAAAAATAAAAAATTTCTCGCAATTGAAATGCGTTCGCAAGGATATATATATTTTCTATAATTGAATAAATTTAAAACTTTTTTAGAAATATATATTATGAAATACCAAATTATTAAATGTACTACACATTAATACTTATGCGATCTTTCAATTTTCACTACAAGATATCATCATCATTTGTCCCTAGACCCTGTCGTAAATAGTAGAGAAGTGGTTTCCGTAACTCCGGGTATTCTCCGACAGTCAGTTTTAAAATTATATATGTGCATTTCTTCGAGAAAGTACTTTTTATGAGCATCAAAAATGAAGAAAAAAAAATTTACGAGGCCGCGACTGCCAATAAATCGGCGATGGATGCAAAAAAGATTTTGCCATTATTATGTCAAAAACCGTGTTTTTCGTATCTGAGCTACCCCAAATTTTCAAAATAACTTTTTAGTTAAATAAAAATTTTAAAAAATAGGTAAAAAATCTGATTGCCAGGGAAAAATCACTCCAGAAAAAAAAAAACTTTTCTTTTCCGATGAAATTTAGCCAAATTATCGTCAATTTAAGATTTTACTCAAATTTGTCTTAAAAAAGATTGAAGTTCTATATTGAAAAATGCCTGTTTCTGTACTTTAAACATGCATTACTCGCTTGATTTTCATCGTAAAATAATATTTTTTTTTTTAAAATCGATGCATTTTTCCCTGACAATTCATTTCTTTACGAAAAAAAATCTTTTTTATGCACCAAATTTCAATTTTTTTCAGTCAAAAGCCTTTGTAAACCGTAAGTAGTAAAATTTACTGAACACAGTTTTTGACCTAAAAATTGAAATTTGGTCAATAAAAATGATTTTTTTCTTGAAGGAATGAATACTCAGGGAAAAATTAGTTGATTTAAAAAAAAAAATTATTATTTTACGATGAAAATCAAACTAGTAATGCATATTTTAAGTTCAAAAACAGGCATATTTCAATAGAATTTCAATCATTTTTAAGACAAATTTCAGCAGTAATATGTATTATTCGCTTGATTTTAATCGTAAAATAATAATTTTTTTTTTAAAAATCAATTAATTTTTCCCTGAGTATTCATTTCTTCAAGAAAGAAATCTTTTTTATTGACTAAATTTCAATTTTTAGGTCAAAAACTGTGTTAAGTAAATTTTGCTACTTACAGTTTTCAAAGGCTTTTGACCTAAAAATTGAAATTTGGTACATAAAAATGATTTTTTTCATAAAGAAATGAATTGCCAGGGAAAAATACATCGATTAAAAAAAAAATCATTATTTTACGATGAAAATCAAGCGAGTAATGAATGTTTAAAGTTCAGAAACCGGCCTTTTTTATGCTAATATGGTAATAGGCGGAAAATTAAATGTAAGTAAATGCAACTAACATAACTTTTAAGGAAATACAAACGGTTTGTATCGACTAAATTTTCGTCTATTTAGGGTTAAAGGCCATTGCCGGATAAGCATAGCGAATTGGCCCCTGAAACCAAACCAGGGGGTATAGGGGTGGGGGGCTGAAGCATTAAATTGTATTTTTCATGTCAAACGTCATTTTAGAATACTAAAGAACTAGTGTGAACTGCGAATACCAAGTAGTGTGATTAAGGTAGTATTTCTTCTAGGTTTTGGCTTTATTTTTGGGCCTAAGTTAACAAAAAATTTTTATTATATGAATATTATTTGAGCTTTAGTCTAGATTTTAACCATAAAATCACTAATTAATTACTTCATACGCTTTTTTAATTTGTAGCCAATTACAATATTTTTACTTTTCGGTTAATTTTAAACAACAATTTCTGTGCTTTCTGCATATGATACAGCAAATAAAATATAAGTCATTGCTTTTAGGTAGTCTCTAAATAAGCTTCATACTATACTTGACACGTAGTACTCAACGCCTCTATTAAAATATTGAATTTATATTTACATTAAAGCTCCAATTTTAAATTTATCAACAAAAAAATGATTAAACTACATTTTTTTCAATTAGTAACACTGTCATTAAAATTAAATAGCATACAACCGCATTGATTATTATATTAACTCAAAAAATAATCAATTTAATCGGATCAAAAAAAGTACAATAGACTTTTTTTTTGATCAGTTAATAAAAATATAAAAAATAATAAAAATTAGTGATAAATGAATTAAATTACCTATTAGGTAATTAATCATTGTTATATACAATATGGTTATTGACAGGAGATTATGTATGGACTAAAAAATAAAAAAAAATTCAATTGTTTAACATATCAATCTTTATAAACCGTGCGGAAAATTTAATTAAAAAAAATGTGCAAAGCTTATTTTTTTTTTTTTTTAATAAACTGTATCATATAATATGGAGTGCACACAAATAAATAGACTATTGTCACTATTTTGGTATAGAATTTTTTTTTGTAATATTAGATTGGAACTTGTTTTGAAAAAAAATTTTATTTTGGTATGAATGGGGAGGAATAATTGAAAAGGTTCTTGCTCGAGTACGAGAAATTTAATTTACAATTGAAAATAGTTCCTAAAAGGAATAAATTCAAATAAATGTTCAATAAATTTTATTTAGTAAGAAATTTTGAATTTTAGTTAGGGCTCCTAAGAGAAGAATAGAAAAAGAGTAAGAATAGAAAAACTAGTATTTAAGGGCCTTAAATACTAGTTTTTCTATTCTTACTAAATTCTGAATTCGAAGTTTGACCTACAAAAATGATTTTGCATTCCCTATGACTTCAAAAAACATTGTCTAAGCCACTATACAATAACTTAATCATATAACATAATAAATAAATTTCATTTATTTTTCTTAATCACAATATCAATTTGTCAAAACTGTTATTATTATTATTTTTTTATATTTCATACTTAAAGTTTATTGAGATTAAAGAAAAAGCAGTAATCTCTTTTATAGATACAATGTTTGATAAATCCCAAGTATTTTCTCATTACATCTTGAATTTAAGTATCTCATTTCAAGAAATTACCACTAAACAACATTTTTTTTTTCTATCAAAAGACATTAAATTTTCCATACAAGAAAATGTCTATGTTACAAAAAGAAGAATTACTTAAAATTGTATTATTTTCTTGAAAAAAAAAACTAATAATTAAAATAGATTTATATATATGGAGGAAACGTATATAAAATTGGATAATTTGAAATATATCGATAAAAGCTTTTTTCTATACCCAGCTACTGTATTCGTTCATTCAACTAAAACGACTTCTTAATAAGATCCGATGAAAAATTTTTTATATGTGTATGTTAATAAAAAAAAAACAGTTTTCAATACTCAAGTGAATTAGAATGAAAGAGCCAATAATATTGAACTTTTTTTATTTACAAATGAAATCGCACATGTATTTTTAGAGGGTTGAATAAACTTGTTCATCAGCTTGTGTATATTTACAAACTTTTTTTTGAGTTAAACTTCTCTTGGGGGTGTATTGAGTTTATTGTGTAGTTTATTGTACTACAATTTCCTGTTCTAGACACGATTAAAAAAAACTTATGGCAGTAGAGGATAGAAATAGTTTCTTGCAGAATTGCCACTTGAAGATTCACGATACTGAAAAGTGTCCACGATGCACTTGGTCCTTTTATTATATAGAATTGCTCTTTTTAAAGTGCTACTTCACATCCTTTTTTTGCAATTCAAGACTTTTATTCGATTGGACAAAAATTATTAATAATAAAATATGTTGAAAATATAGATTTTTTTTATTTATTTATTTTTCTATTGTACAGAAAAATATGGTTTTTGATTGATAGTTTCTTTTTTATGTCATCAAAGTTTTACTTTAAGTTATTTATCAATCTTAAAAACTCTAACAAGATGTGATAAAATACAGTTATAAAAATAAAATATGTTTTTTGCTTATATTTTTATTTTTTCTTATTTATTTTTATACGTCTAGATAAGCACCTGTCCTTTTAAAGTGGTCGTAAGAAATAATAAATTTTATTTACACCCCCTTTTTTTTAATATATGGCTCACTTAATGTATAACGATGTATTATGTGGGATGATTCTAGTAATTTGTTTTCAGGCTCATTCAGGCTGTCATCGTTTTGTGTTTATAGTTTTTCTTTTTATTTTGTGTTTTATGGTTACTTTTGGTATGTTTTGTAACAGCGTATTCAAAATAGCTAAAAAACTGATTTTTTTTTTCTAGGATTTTGAATAATATTTTGGAGATTAAAAATTTTCGGTTGTTGAACTTTCAATATTTAGTGTCAGTCATTATTTTCTTAATTCGCGTATTCTTAGGCTACGAAGACGAGTACGGTTAAGAGATATATTTTCATTAAAAAAGGAAAAAAACAGAAAAACCTTTTGCAGCCCTTGCACCCAAAATTTCCAAATCCCATTTTATCTTTCTAAAAAGCCCGAAATATCAGGTATCTAACCCATTTTTTGGTAACCAAAACCCAATTTTAATTGTATGATTTTCAATGAAACTAAAATCAGTATACAATGCAATCAAAACAAATTTTTTTTTATCCAGAGATTTTTTATTGAAACTATAGCCGTATACCCTATAAAAATAAAGCTAATTTTCTAAACTTTTGTAAAATTTTTTAATTAACTTAATAAAATTTTAAAAAATAATTAAAATTAAAGAATGAATCAAACACTATTAAGAATAGACTTGACATACCCATACTTAAAAAAAAGTTTTCTTCATTTTACTTTGTAATATTTTGAAAAGTGTTAGAAACAAACTAGTCCCCAGGGTATCATCATATCTATAAGAATATAAAAAAAGTGAAGAAAAAAAACTTTTATTTTTCTTCTTTTACTAAATATTACATATTTACTATATATAAGTTTTTCTTGAAAATATATATGAGGAGTCTTGTCTTGTCCTTTTTTACTTTGGAATTATTTCTTTATACCCTAAAAGTATTTTTTACGATGCTATTCTATCAGAAAATCAAAAAGTTTTTTTTTTCTTCCAATTCTAAGTACTCTTTGTCGTTATTTCAGTCGTATATGAGAGTAAAATTACGAGTATTTCTGACAACACGTAAGAGGAAATATTATCTAAAGTATGAAGTGAAAAGGGCTTAAGAAAATATTTTTTAAAAAATTTATTTTTAACGTACTGGAGAATGTCAAGCTTTCGGAAAAAGAGTACAGACAAAATTTAACAGAAATATTTCTTATCATAAAGAAACACTATTTCGTATAAGTATAAGCTCTATTTTACAAGAATTACAAGTCAGTGACTAAAATGAATTCGAAATTCAAAAAGTAAAAAAATGACATTAAAGCGGAATTAATTGTTGTAACTGAAAAATATTACTTCAAAGTTCAAAAACTTATTTCGAAAGCCAAGGCTACGCTTATGCGAAATTTTTATAATACCCATCGATCAGCAACGAACTGTTTTTTAAAAATGTTTTTTCAATATTTACAAAACATGACAAGATTTAGCCCATTGCATACATTTTTCTAGCCTTCAAATTAGAAGCCTCATGCATGAAAAATTCGAGAGAAAAAATTGATATCTTAAATCAGTTTTTAGGACATTTCTCTGCAAGGACTTAATGAAATCATTTGAAATTGAAAACCCTGCAACTAGGTCTGATTTCAAAAAATTTGGTCTAAGGGATTTTTGATTCATCGAGTAGGTTCTGAGATCTTGAGGATACACTTTCTCGAACATACATCCCTACACACACCGAGGCAATAAAAGCATGTATAGGCATCGGAATGACCTGGGGACCAAATTTCTCCACGTTTTGGACAATTTAGAAACTTTTCCCTTTTTTGACCTGACAAACTTATAAGGCACGATTTTATCTATGTATTGCATACATAGGGTGATCGTGCCTAAAAATAATACAAAATGTACCATTAAATATCTAAAATAAAAAAAATTCTAACTGCATAAAACTAAAAATTAATCGATATACTAAACGAATTCAGTGTACTCTATGTACTAAATTTTTTAAGTGCAAATAATTTGCCTATATGCACAAAATTCATACCTTTTTTTAAAAAACTTTTACATATAAAAAAAAAATGAAATATTAACAGAATCAAATTTGATCAAATTAAAAAAAAGAAGTAAAATATTTACTTAAAAAAAGTTTTTTAATTAATTGAACTATATAATACCTCCTACAGCACATACATCATAAATTATGTAAATTTTTGTATGTCATCTCAGCCATCATGTAAATTTTAAGAAAATACATATTAAAATTTTCCATATACGATGTTTTATAAACATAAAACTTTTTAATAGTACAATAAGTTTTAACAAGATATTAAATTAATTAAAATTTAATTTTAAAAAAATATATTTTTTTAATAATTTAATGAGCAGCAACAAGAAGTGATAAAACAGAATTACTATTCGGTAATACACGTACGTTAAAACTTGTTCTTGATGTACCTAAACTGTAAGGTTCTTCACATGCTACAGCGTAACTGTTTTGTTCGTTTAAGACACTAACGTAGTGGATTGTACCTTTAAAAAAATTAATTTTAGCATTTTTAGCTTGTAAAGTAAGTATGTTTTTTTTTATACCTTTATCGACTGATAACATGATTGCTGTGTTGTATACTTCTGATGTTGGGTTTGAGATTTCAATTACTCGACGAAATGTTATTTCATCTGCGTAATGTTGACCAATTACTAAATCGCCGATAAATCTATATTTTGGTTTTTTACCATCATTTAGTAGCTTTAATTTAAAAAAAAATTTATTATAGAACGTATAAAGCATTTTTATTGCAGGTAAATTAATTGTAAATTTTTTTAAAAGCTTTCTAGTTACGATAAAAAAAAATTTTGAAAAATAAATCATAAAAATATATGAAAATTAGTTTTGAAAAATTGAAGCAAAATTAGGAAAAATTTGTATTAAAAATTGCCTTGTTTGCAAAAATTATTGATGCGTTTAATTTGGAATATTATTTATGATTCGTAGTTTTAATAATTTAAAAAGTTCAATTAAGGACGCTCTGGTAACGATTTTCAAATTCAGATATTTCAACCATACTTGTTATTTTATAGTTTTGGTTACTTCTGAACATTTTAAAATTTTTTTATTTCCTTTTCTGGTACCTAATTCCAAAAAGCGTAAAATATGCAATACTACTTTAAAATATGACTACAAAACAAAAATGCTAAATAAAGAAAAATGAATTAATTGTAAGTAATTTTATTTAATTTTAAAAAAATAATTTTTTTGCCAAAAATTAAAAAAATTTTTACTAGTTTTACTAATTTTAAAAATTGTGCATTTACATATTTCTTCCTAAATTTACAAAATAAATTCGAGAATTTTCAATTTTCTCTATATTTTTAGTAAATTTACAGTAAAAAAATTATAAGTACCAGAACGTCCTTAAAATACAAAAAAACTAAAAAATATGAAAAATAAACCAATACCTACATCTTGATTCGTTAAAACATCACTATCAGTCAACTTAACAAACTCAACTTTCCTCTCAGTAACATCAAACGCATCAACAAAACAATAACTTTTAAAAAAATACAAAAATATCAATAACTTAACTATCATTTTATTCATAATTTACAAATTTAACAAAGAAAAAACAAAAAATACAGTTTTTTTTAACTATTTGCATTTATATATAAACAACTGGATTTTTTTATCAAAATAAAAAATAAGTCTCATTGTATGTGCATAGAATATTAAACAGATTTAAATTTCAATAATACAAATAATTTAACCTTTTTTATTTATTTTACGACCTAAATACATGTTTATCATATTATGTTATTCGTGTGTACGTGTAGAAAGTTATTGTTTTTATCAATTTACAACAAGTGTAAAGTACAGAGAAAAGATTTAATTTTCAAAAGAAAATTTTTGACGTATATTTTTTAATAAAATTGTATATTTTGATTTGTTTTAATTATTTCTAAGAAATATCTTTTCATATTTTATTAATTTAATCAATTGTATATTTTAAGAAAACTTATTGATGTTTATGTGGGTATATTAGCCTTGATGTTATTTTTAAATATTTTGTAATTTTTATCAAATAGAGGGATTTTGCTATTAAATTAATGAAAATTAAATATCAACAGCTTTTGACTTAATTGACACACATTTGAAAATAGGTTCCAGCTTTCAAAAATATAAGTAAAGTAGAAAAATCATTACCAGTCTAATACACCCTTTTATATCAAAATATCGCTTTCAATGCAAAAATCCACATAAAATTCAGTCATTATTATTATAATTTAGCTTTAAGATATAAACTTTAAAAGATCAAAATCAGCAATAATTCTTATATTCTCTTACTTAAGAAACAAACTAATAACCACTCGAACACGAACATTATTATTATTTTATACTTTTGTAAATATCAAGAGATCTTTGCTGCTTCTTGTTTTATCTTTTGAGCTTCTTCTGTACCTTTTTTTAGGACAGTACCCTTGAGGTTTTTATTTTATGGAACCTATATATAAATGCCTTAGGGACTAGCTATAAACGTGTGAAACTAAGTCATCATTTCTATTTGTAAGGAAAAAAAAGTTATAAACTAACAATTTAAGAGGTTTTTCTTTTTAATAAAACTTTTATTTATTTCCTTTGTTTTTCGAATTAAAAAATATTGAAAATCTTTAGAAATAAAAGTAAGAAATATATTTATTACTCGTGTACACGAACTTTTGTACTTGGTATATTTTTTTCATTTAAGATTGACCTTGCATGATGAAGCCTAATTGACAGTTTTGTATTATTTTTGACATGGAAAATGTTCATAAATATTTTTTTTTGTAGTTACGATCAGAATCTAGAAATGTTTGAGTTAAATAAAATTGAATAAAATCGTAGGTAAATTTTTCGGTGAACGGTGAAACTTCAAGGGCCCCACATGCCTCTCTAGAACCCAGATTTTGAAAAATGTCAAATGTAAACTGAATATGATTTGGCTTAATCTAAAAATCTAGTCTATTTCGAGGTGACGAACTCTCAGTTTTTTTAGCGAATAATTAGCCAATTTTGTGGTTCCAAAATTTTTTTAATACCCACGTGCCCAAAAAAACTTTCAACAGAAAGTAAGTGCCTTTCCTATCTCTGAACAAAAATTCTGTTAATACAAAAATTTCGCCTCACTATCCTTGTATAAAATTATACAATTTGTCCATAAAATCCTCTATCATGCAATAAAATCTCTTTCTACTCGAAAAAAATCTTGAAAAATATAAAAAAACTCAAAGGTTAAAATAGGATAATAAAGAAACTTCGTTAAAAGTATTAAACAAAATATAATTAAAGTGTCAAATAAAAAAAAAAAATACTTTTTTTTTTCTTTTAGAAAATTATTTTACACAACATTGTTCTTTGACGAAAAATACTGAGAAAAAAAAATTCATTTAGTTAATTTATTACAGTCACCTAAGCAAACGACTTTTTTTTATCTTTTTGTATATTATAATGAACTATTTAATTATAACTTCATTGTTTTAAAAAATAAATTATATTCTAATTTATAACCATAAAAATAAAAAATTGTGTAAAAATTATTTATATTTCAACAACATGTGCAAGTTAAATAATAAAAATTTTACTTTTAACATAAATTTCAATAAATTCTTAGTATTAATTGTAATGTAAAAATTTGATTTGATCAGCATAATTTAATTTTTACTTAATAAACTTATTACATAATAAAAAATAACTAAATTTATTTATTTACCAATTAAAAGTTTTATAAATAAAAATTTGTTTAAAATAAATTTAAATTAAATATTAAAAAATTTTTAAGATTTTTTAAATTAAATTCTAGAAAAGCCATAATAAATATTTACTTTTGAAAAATATAAATATATATTTCTGAAATAAAGTTTATATTTGTATATAAAAAAGTTCTGAAAAAAAAAGCAAATTTTGTTTTAAATTGGCCATACACAATAATAAAACGTAATTGAATAAAGTTTTGTTATAAACTTACGAAAAACGATAGTTGAAAAAAATATATACTTTTTTAAGTATTTCAAACTTAATATTTTTTTATACATCCATTAAAACTTTTTTAATTTTATAATTTCAAAAGGTTTAATAAAAATTTTAAAACTGAATTATTTTTTTTTTTTAATGAATTTATTACAGAAATTTAATTTGTAAGAGAGATTCCAGGCTAAATGGGTCCAAGTTGGATTGATGGGTAGTTGAAATTTTTTCCCGAATTTCAAACTAAAAATTAGTGCTCTCACTCATTTTTATCTTTTATAATCTAATCTTCAAGTTTTAGAAGTTATTTTTGTCTTTTTGGCATTATTTTAAATTGACTCAAAGCTCTTTTAATTTTTGCTACCAAATGCTTATTTTATAATTGAAAAAATTTTCCTTTCAGGTAATTATTTTAAGTTTTTCATAAAATTCGATTTTGGGTCCAAAAGCTGATTTGGACTGCAAATAAGCGAAAAAATCATTATTTACAAATTTTATTCTGAGCTTAACTCACTCAGAGCTTAAATACCATAAAATGTGCTGGTTAGATTTTCTTCTTAATGGGTTTGAATTTTTAATTTTATAATCGATTTTTAACTCCTCAAAAAAAAAAAAATCCTTTTGGTGTAAACTAATTTTAAAACTTCGGATCAAAAAATGATATTTCTTAAATTAATAGTTTTAAAATTTTTTGAATATCCTGCCAAGTCTGACCTAATGAAAATCAGACCAAAAATTCAAATTCCAAAAAATTTCACATATATATTTAATTTTTTTTTTTAAATTAGTGAAAAATTGGTTCGACACTTCAGTACAACTTGAACCCAATTTGCGCGGAATCCCTCAAGTACAAAATTTAATAAATGTAACTCGAAAACTTTTAGGGAAATAAAGTATTTTAGGATTTTTAGAAACAAATTTTCTAACTTATTAATGTATCATAATATGATTACATAGACTAAAGCTAATTAGTAACATGTTAGGTGATGTATTATTATTATTACTATATCTACTATTACTTCATATAGTTTCCTTTGAACCTTGGTGACGAGTTTGTAACTAGTTGTAATGTACTGTATCATTTTATGTAGAATGTACATATTTTATTAAATAAGTCTGAGTTTACTCAGATTTTCTCTGATATAAGATAGCACTTCTTCTAATATGCCATTAATTTATCAAATTTTGCACTAATTTCGTTTTAGAAACTTGGAATAATTTGAGTTTTGGGACCACAGCTAGAATAACTAGGAGTATTATTTGAGTATGATATAAACTAATACATTCTGTACCTGTTGATTGTGTTAACATTAACAAATTAACCAATTATAATTTTTTTTAATTATCTTAAGCCACTCTGAAATTACACAACCAAAAATCTTAATCTCAATCTTTCAGTAAAAATAATAGTTTTTATTATTTCATCTAAAAATTTGATATAAAAATACTTTCAAATATAAATCTGTTAATAGTATACCATATAATTTTGATTACCAAAAACTTAATTTCTCATACGTTTCTCATACTAAATTCAGTCGTATATTTTCAACCATAAAATAAAACCTATATTATAAAACATGAATAACAGTTTTAAGAGTTAATGTTTGCCTTACATAATAATTAAAACATGTTCCCAAGCTTAAAATAATAATTCAAGTCCTCTGTAATTACACTTTTTTCAAAGTTAAAAAAGTAGTGCTATAATAATTTTACTAATTTCCAAGAAAAAAATAGGGCATAAAAATAATCCAGCACATAACAATAAATAAAATCAAGAGTAAATTTTGGACATATTAGAATTTATATCACTACTTTTTTTCACTATATATATAAGTTTCTTTCGAACATATTTTGACCTTAAAACTCAGAAAACTAAATTCTTAAAGCTTAGTATATCCCAAACATTTATACTGTACCATAAAAATCTTTAGATATATATAACTTAAATCTTAATACTCATATATACAAGTACCAAAACTAAAATACGAGGATCATTTGAAATTCTAGAAGCGTTTATATAGACACATATGAAATTTAAAAGTTTATACCCTCAAAAATGAAAGTGGAAGCCTGGGCGCTGTAAAGTGGCGATAACTCGGAGCTAAATTTATAAAGTGAGAGTAGCGGCAGATAACAATTTAAAGAGGGGCGCGCTACCATATTTTTTTTTTCAAAGTGGAGCAAGCAATTCGTTACAATTTACAAATTGAGAGCATGCGTATTACCACTTTGAAAGTATAAACCAGCCTTAAAGTATGCTTTTGGAAATTGGAGTTATTCTATGTATACACTTTATTAACTTTTTTTTTCAGCCACGTGCGAAAAAATTTGTTGATATAATTGGAGTCGGAAAAAAGAAAGTTAAAAAAAGTTAATAAACTTTATATGAATTTTTTTTTTGTGTTCATGAAAAATAATTATTATTTATAATAATTATAATATTAAAAAAAAAGTTTATAAAGAATTATCAAGCGTTGATGTTAATGAGTGATACATTATTATTTTTATTTGAATAATATGGATGAAAGCTTTAATTTGTTGTTATTGAAAGATCAAAAGATAGATTTCGCCATAAAGGGAATTAGCTCCCTGAATAAAGTAAATTAAAATTAAAATAATCCCGTCAATTAGTTAAAAAAAAAAAAAAAAAAAAATGAAAATTTTCATTCATTGAAATGTTTTTCTCATCCTCGAAAACCCCCAGGTAATGTAGAAAGTTCTTTCTTTCAGTTTTTTAATCCGTCATCTTGGAAAATCGGAAAATATGCTAGGATTTAAAAAAATTTTTCTCAGCCACAATAAAACATTAATGTCATTTAAAATTTGAAATTTTTCAGCACACTTTTTTTCGACTCTATAAAAAAAAAAGTTATACTCTATACTTTTATCACGACGTACATTCAGTACTGCGTACATTACACATTCATGTGTGGACATTTTTATTCGTTCATCTATTATCATAATGAATCAAGTTATCTACCATTTTTTGTCGATAAACAAATAATAACCTTTTTTTAATTGAATATTGCTTTTTTTATTAATAACGCGACACGTCCGATGTAGCTCTCGAGCATAATATTTTTGTTGATAAAAAAGATCATCAGCTGTTTACGGACGTAGACAATTTTTAAGATCTAGCTTCTCTCTCTCTTTGATCGCCATATTAAAATCTTTTAAAATTTCTATTTATGAACTTATCCAATAAAGTGTATACATAAAATAACTCCAATTTCCAAAAGCATACTTTAAGGCTGGTTTATACTTTCAAAGTGGTAATACGCATGCTCTCAATTTGTAAATTGTAACGAATTGCTTGCTCCACTTTGAAAAAAAAAATATGGTAGCGCGCCCCTCTTTAAATTGTTATCTGCCGCTACTCTCACTTTATAAATTTAGCTCCGAGTTATCGCCACTTTACAGCGCCCAGGCTTCCACTTTCATTTTTGAGGGTATGGATAAAAATTTCAACAGTCATATAGGAAAAAGAGGGTGTAAAAGCAACAGTTGCGTGGGTGATGTGCGCGCTAAGGGAAGAAAGTTGGATAGAGAAAGTAAAGTAGGAGAGTTTTGTATTTTCTCTTTTCACAACCACCCGGTGAAAATATCAGGATATTTCAGTACCATTTTAGCTTTTGACGCGGATGTATCGTATCTTAAATTTATTTTAAATTATATATATATTTATATATATGTGTATGTAGAAGTTTATCGGTTTTATGCATGCGTATAGAAATGTGCGAAAAGCCGGTTAACAAATTTAGAGTTTAAAACAAACTATAAGTGTTTTATTCGATTTTAGTAAGTTTTTAAAGTTTAATTGTAGTTTGGAAAATTATCATATTATAACATAAGTTATATTTTGTTATTATTATTATATTTGTGGGGATGTGTTATTATGGTAATATTTTATTAATCGAATTTTATGACGTTTTTTTTTTTAATGAAAATCACTTGTGGTTTCAATTATTGCTGTAATTATGCGTATAAAATTTTATTTTATGGTAATTGTGGTAAATTATATAAATTTTGATGAAAAATTTATCTGAAATTTTGGATTTTTAGTAAAAAATTTTTTTCAGATATTTACTCTAAAAAAATTAGTTATTTACAAAACAATGATCAAAATTTGCGAAAAATTAGAAAATTAGAAAGCAGTAAATTCGGAGATTCTTTTAAAAAAAGTTGGTAATTTGAATTTTTCAGTAATTTGAATTCATTTAAATTAGAAATAAAACTTGGGTCAATTTTTTCATTCTCTTCGATGTCAGGACTTTCGACTTTATCAGAAGCTTTATTGAAATTTTTCGTTTTAAAGGCCCAGGTAATCTCAGACTGTTCTTCTTCCGGCAAAAGCATATTTCTAGTTCCATACCACTCTTGATCGTAAAAAAGTGCTCTATTGCAGTTTACTTGTTCAATTTGCATACGAATTGGGCCATTCTCTATTTTTTTGGCCATGTATCCTATTATTTGTAAGAAATATTAAATTTATTATAAACTATCAAATTCCTTAATTTTCCAAACTTTGAAAATCTTACAACTTTTTGGTTACAAAAGCTGCTAATTACGCAAACTTTTTCTCAACAATATGAAATAATCTGTATTTGATAAAACTTTTCATAAATTCGAACAATAGAAAACTTAAATATAAATTACAATTGTATATATAAAATCGACAAAATAAGGTCTATAAATAAGAATATATGTCAATAAAAATAATTCTGTTATATATAAATAAATATATTTGCATTAAAGTAGAGAAATTTTTCTGTAATTTTTAATTTATAATAGAAAGAAAAGGGGTTGATTTTTAAAAATTTATTCATATATCTTTTATTTTCTTAAAGAAGAAAAAAAAATCCATTAACACAAGATTTATTATATTAAATAAAATGTATACATAAGTCACCTGTAGAATTTTTCTTTTTTTTTTTAATGTATTTTGTGAGTTTATAATGGAAAAATACTTTTTTAGACATTTTTTAATCTAAAAAATTTTTCTGCTTTTTTTTTTTAAAAAAAAGATAATTTATTGTTGCTTTAATAAAGTTTCTAAAAGGGTATATGAATTTTTCATAATATTTGTTATTAATAATTTAATAATAATTAGGCAAAAGAAGAAATTTTTAAAATGCATTAATGCATAGAAATGCAGTTTATATATTAAGCTGTTGCTTATTTTAGCTATTTTTTTAAATTTTAGAATCGTGTCTATTTTGAAAATTTAAAAGATACTAACAGCTAAAAAAATGTTTGGATTTTGGATTACTGGGTGGAAACAGAGGCAATTGATCAAAAAAGTAAGATTCCTAAAATAATATCTCATTTATTCACTTATGCCATTAAGGTAAAAATTACCCACATTTACAGTGGCAGTACCTAAAAACTTGAAAACTTATATTTTTGCGAGTATTTTTGGTAAAAACTTGTTAGCTTCATTTGCTAATAAGAATCTAAGCATTTTTTTATTATAACACTATTAAACAAGGGTGTAATATACAAATGAATCAATAAAGTATCATTATAACTTGTTCATTAATTGAATCTTATACAATTCAGAAGCATCTATCAGGAGTCGTAAGACGAAGTAAAATTAGGCACTAACTATATAAATTTGGCAAAAACTATATAAAAATAGGTGCTATCTATGTAAAATTATGCACTAACAATATAAATTAGGGGCTAAGTATATAAAATTCGGCGCTAACTACATGAAATTCGGTGAAAAATATTCAAAAACCAGCGCCAGCTATGTAAAAATCGGCCCTTACTATGTAAAATTAGGCACTAACTATATAAATTAGGCGCTAGTATATAAAATTAGGCACTAACTATATAAATTAGGCGCTAGTATATAAAATTAGGCACTAAATTTATAAAATTCGGCGCTAACTATGTAAGATTAGGTGGTAACTACATGAAATTTGCTGCTAACTATACGCAAACTATATAAAAACCGGCGTTAAATATGTCGAAAATATGTAAAATTAGGCGCTAACTCTTTAACTCTCAGGATATCCTCAAGTCAATATACTATAAACCCTTTAAATTCCAAAAAGCTCAAACACCCAAAAATATGTCACAGTCTAAAATACCTATAATTTCACTAATAAGTTTTGAACATATCTCCTCTAACATACATAGAGAATATATGAATTTATAATTTAATTCCAAAATTTTCCCAAATATATATAATTCATTTGCATTGATAGAGAGGTTATCGAATAAGTTAAAAAGGTAATAATTAAACCATATATATAAATGTTAATTCAAGTGTTAATTAAACAAAAACTACGTTTTATCAGATTTATATTTAATTTCTTTTTTCCATATAAATTATAATCAAATTTTAATACGCAGATATTTTTTTATTATTAACTTTTTTATCTTTGTGGCAGATTAATATTATTTTCTCTCTCTCTGGTTTTTTCTTTTGAGCTAATTAGTTTAATTTCTATGTATGTTGGAGTTTGTATGAGTGTATTATTACCTGTTGCAATTTATATTTAAGCTGATAATAATGTGACTGAAAAATTGAGTTAATAAAATTTAAGTAATTGGTAAATTAGCTTTTTTTTAGGTGAATTAATAAAAAATTTGAAGTGCTAGTAGTTTATTTTTAAAAAAAAGTTTCTTTTATAAAAGTTTATTATGTAAATTTATTTTAAATAGCCAGTTAAAAGATTATTCATTATGGTAAAGTAGACTTAATTATATAAATTAAATATTTATTTTTATCAGGACTTAGTCAATTTAAAAAAAGTTTTTTTAGTTTCTGATTCCAAAATGAAAAATATTTTTGTAAAATTACAATTAAAAACAGTGCATAAATTATTGAGTTACATAAATATTAAACTTCGAGTAGAACAAGCAATTTGGTTCTACTACTTACTAATCATGTACTCTTACAGGAAACGAAATAGACTCTGATAGCAGATCTAAAACGTATTGCATATTTAAATGTCAATTAATACTTTGTAGAAAATTCAAATCAATAGTTTAGTAAAATCTTTAGTGACTTGACTATTCATTGATCAGTTGTAATGTTCAATTAATCGATAGTTTGCATTCTTCAAATTTTTAAAAAGTATGTTTAATGTTTATTTATTTTTTTGGGTCATGAAAGAAAAAAAAGGCAGTTTTTATACTTAAAAAAGTAAGCAATAAATTATCTAATCTTGTCTACAACACTGACGTTTCTAAAAGTAAAGTACTCTTGAAATATTAATCAGAAGATGAAGTTTATTTTATCATTTTTTTCATTATACATATTTTATACTTTTTTTTTCATTTTTTTTCTGCTAGCTAAATGATAAATTTTTATTAGAAATACATAAATCTTTACGATTCACTAACTTTGCTTTGCGTAAACGGTTTTTTTTCAGTTGATTGTATTTTTTAAATGCTATGTTGAATTTAGGTTTAATTTTCATTCCCAGAATCGTACATGAGTTGTTATTTTGCTTTAATCACGTTTATTCATGTGTAAGCGAACGTGCATGTAAATTTATTCTCTAATTACACCCACACACAGACATACTCTCATTTTTGCATTTCATGATTACATCTACGTGTAAGCTACACTTTCAATCTTTAAAAATTTTCCATCATGCTCAGATATATTTTATATTTTACTTGCTAAAAAAATTTTTTAAAAAATTTTTACATATCTTTACGTTTGAGAAAGAAAGAAAATTCCGCTAACCAAAAAAACGGAAATCTGCTAGTGGCAAACGAATTTTTCCTTGGTGTAAACGGATATTTATCAATGTAAAAAGTTAAAATTAGCCATGTATCTTAATATTGCAAGCTCTTTATTCCATGTTTATTGGTGTAAACAAATATTATTTCCTTTCGAACAAGAAACTCTATGAAATTTTATTTATTTTAATGAACATGAACATTATAAAATCACTCACTCAATTAATTTAAAAATTAGCATTAGATATACTGAATTGACTTCCAAAAACACAAAAACACACATAAATTCTTTTTTCAAAAAACTAAAATACTCTTAAAAATTATATTTACAGATTTTATTTTTTTCTAACTTTCCCTGCAACTGACGAGCATCTCGTCAATCACGCTAAAATTAAAACTTTAAGCTCAAAGTTTCACACAGCATTTTTTTTTGCACTTTCATCATAAAAAAATTGAAAAAAATAAAAAATCAAGTAGAAAATATTAATTGTAATTTGATTATTTAATGCATTAAAAAATTATCGAGTTTTAGATAGAACAAAAGTTTTTTTTCGATACTTTAGGTATTAGATAATTACATAGTTATAGTTTCTTTTCATGCAGTTTAGTTTATCTAAGAAAGTAATAGAAGGTGCAAAACCACAGGGAATCCGCAAGTTCATTGAACAAAGTAATCGTTTATATTATAAAGTACAATGAATCAGCTTTCGTTATCATTATTATTATTATTATTATACATCATCTTTCTTAATAAAGACTTTAAAGATTTATATTAGAGTAACATTTTGGGTAAATTTTGATATCTTTTGATTATTGTAAATATTACTCGTTTAATTAAATAACAGTTTTAGAAAAAGAAGAAACTTTTTGTACTAATTAATTAAAAAGTGTTATACACGGAGAACAATATTTTGTAAATTTTGCAAGGTTAATTTTACTAAGACGGTATTAGTTTTTAGAATAAATAAATTTTGTAAATTTTTTTCAAATACTAAATAATTTTTTGAGCATAAAATAACAAAATTTTAAGATTTAAACATAAACAGCATTTTTGGTTATGTTTAACAGTTATTTTTCTCCGTGTAAGAATTAAAAATCAATTAACAAATTAAATTTCTTTTTTGCATCGCTATTTAAGTTAGTGATTTATCATTTAATAAGATTAAATTTACTTTTTTTTTAATTGAAAATGCTTACTAATAACAAAAGTTTTTTATATAAGTTTTTGTATTTTATTATTTAAGAATTTTAATTTAACAGTAATTTATTTTAACTTTTTTAATTTAATGTATTTCATAGTTTTTTTAGGTTATAAAGTTTTAAAATATTTCTATAAATTATTAATTAACTTTTTTGTTTTATATTCATTATTTTAATTTACATGAGAATTAATAAAACATTATTTTAATGGAGAATTTTCGAAAAGGTAGACAGAAATTATTAATTTTTTTTAAATTTTATATTTTTTTAAACTACAATCCATTAGAGTTTAAAAACTTTATTTTTCACTGTTTTTATGTATAAAGCATCAATTTTTTTCAAAATTTTCAGTTCAATTAAATATTTATTGTATACTAGCTGCCTCCAGCTCGCTTCGCTCCCTTCAGCACCCATCAAGGGGGCTGCGTAAACACGCGTTTGTGTAAAAACAACCAAAACGCATGGGACATATTTACTACAGCTGTGGGCTAGGTATAATTCATAAATGTTGCGTAAAATTACAATACAATTTGCTTTTTTATCACCTTTAGGGACCAAAGTCCCTAATCTGGATTATTCTAAGTCTCTAAACTTGATTTATTCGAAGTCCCTAAATCTGGATTATTCTAAGAACCATTTGACCCGCCTCCCCTTAAAAGGGATATATTTGACCGCCCCCCTTAAAAGAGGCACATTTGACCCCCCCTTGATTATCGAATTCCCAGGGTATCCCACCTTATAAACATTTTCCATGTTAATATAACCCTTTTCAGGGACATGATGATAATGTTTAAAAACGATATCGAAATTTATCCTATTTACTACGTTTTTTGGGTCACTGATCGCCAAATTTGTGGTGCTGGGTACAAAAAATTCTCAGAACAACCTTAAATTAGTAAACGTAACCTTTTTTAAAGGGTGATTATATGATTTTTTTTATCAATTAAAGGGTTTATGAGAATTTCCTGCATGTAGTATCATAATATTCTTCTTCAGCGATCCTTAAAACATAAAGTAGGTCAAAACTTGTCAAGATTAATTAATATTTACAAAATCGATCTTTTTAAGAAGTATATTAATAGTTTAACTCATAATTTAAGGGATTACGTACAATGGACAGGACGTCAAATTTGTAATTAGGAGGTCCAAAAGCATATGAAGCAGGTTAAATTTCATTATGACTTATGAAAATTGTGAAAAAACCCTTAAAAATGAATATATTTGAGTAATTTAAGGGTATTTCCTAAAATCCAAATGTGAGAAACCACAATTTGCATAAAACAATGACTGATTCTTTAAACACCGTAAATGGGGGGTCGCAACCATAAGCGCAGTGGCAACGCAATGTGCATAACACGATTTTTTGTCTCTGTGCCCTGTGACTGCGAATTATGTTAAGGCTGCGCTTTCGGTTGCGACTCCCTTTTACGGCGTTTGTAGAGCCAGCCTTAAAATTTACTGTTCATCGTTTATTATTTGCATCTATTGTAAAAACTGTTTTACCAAAACACCAATAGCTATTTATTAAACAAAGGATAAAATATTGGTTTTGAATTTGCATGCAGTTCTATGCACGAGCGAGTGCAGACAGCGCATGAAAAAGTTAAACCCCATATTTTGTTCCGTGTTCTAAAACATAGTTTTACCTATAATGGACAAAAAGGCTTTTTATCTAGGCTTTTTTGCCCTAGATATGTGAAAGCACATTAATGATGCATAGATAAGACTTGAGCGTACTTTTATTCAAAGAAGTATACCAAAAATTAGGTGAATTTTATTCCCTTGTTATTTCATTGTAACTGTAACAGCCACATCTAGACAAAATTTATGCAGCTGAGTTTTACAGTGTATAACTGTGTATTTTAGTTATAAAAAATGCACACAAAAAATGATAACAATAAAAAAAAACAAATAACTTTTTTTTTTTAATTAGTTAAGCAAAGTATTTAATTATTTACGTAATTAAATAATTTAGTTTTTATTTTATTTTATCCAAACATAAAAAAATATTTAAAAAAATATTTCAAATATTAATGTTTTTAAAACTTTCAGAAATTACATTATGCAGCTAATTTTTTTCATAAATGATTAAAAAGTTATTTAATATAAATTCCATTTTAAATATTTTTATGCTAAATAAAGATTTGATTTCCAGGAAAAAAAAAATAACACAAATTTATCATATCAGCGTACTACTTTTTTTAAAAAAAAAAGATTAAAACGACTGACATTTTAGTTGAAAAAAAAAAGTTTTAAATCGAAGAAAATAAATAAATAAACGATTGAAATAGGCTAAAAATAATGGCACTATGGGAATAGATAAAATTCAATATAAAATGTTAAGCTTTTCTAAAGCTTTCTCATGCATAAACGTACGTGTCAATATGGTTGTTTTTGTATGTCAAGTAATATGTCTTCATTTTTTTTTGCTGAAAGAAAACTTTAATGCTTATATATTATGCACCAATAATTTAAATATATTTTTTTTTAAATAAAGAACTGGACAAAATTATTTACTTGTGCGTGTAATATTCCCATGGATAAATATATATTTTTTTGTTTGATCCATATTTTTACGGTCGAATAGAATGAAATAAAAATTTATTACCGAGAAAAATAAACCGCAAGACGTTTTATTTTTATCTTAAACGTATGTACAAATAAATATTTTTAGAAAAAAAAAAATCTAACGGATTTAAAAATCTCAAAATATTCAAAAATTTAAGTGTATTTTCTTAGCTTTTACAGTACTCTCGTCATTTTTCCAAAAGGTTTAACTTGTAAAATATATTGAAAATACACATGCAATATAATTTGAATAAAAGAAGCAGAAAAAAAAAAGAAGAGTATTAGTAATATTACTTACTTTAAAATTCATGTTTTATTGATGTTTAAGGTGGAGTTACTATATTTTGTATCTTTTTTTTTTCTACTTGTTGGAATGTAAATTGCTATTTTCTAGCACTTGGGTTAGATAAACGAAAAAAAGGAAGCTCGTAACAGTATTTGCATCTTTATATTGAAAACTTGAATGTTCTTATTATACAAAATGTTGTCTATAAATATATATATTGTTTTATTTTTTCTTTATTTTAAAGGTTAATGAAGCTTTTGGAAATATGTATTTTTATGCATTTTATGTATATTAAAAATTTATGTTAATGGATTTTTTTATTAAATTGTAAAATAAACAGGAAGTAAAAGAATTTCAGAAAGTTGCTTTTCTCTTATTGGGAATTGGTTGATAGATTTTTAGGCTAAATTTGGTATGAATTTATGAAATAAATTAACTTCTGAATAAACATGTTAAATTAAAAACTTGTCAAATGATTGTATTATAAAAATAAAAAATAGTATATTTTTATCCTATAGGCAACTCAGGGCCTAGATTCAGCATTTATATCATCTATAACATATCACTTTTATAACCAAATTGTATCACAAAAAGTACTACCATTTCTAATATCATTTGTTTTGCGCATGCGCAATACTATAGATTTGTGGATGGTACGGTTTCTTACCACTGTGATATGAATGCTGAATCAGGTCCCAGTTACCTGTTACGTTTCTGATTTTTGATTTAAGAGATTCAATCTGCCTGGAATTTCAAAATAGAATTTGTGAATATAAATAAATGCAGACAGACAAGTTTTGAAAAATTATTCTCAATCAATTACTTACTCAAAATAGAAAACCATTTCAGAAAATACGCATTATACTAAACAAACAATAGTAATTCGAAATTCTTTATGCGTCTTTACATTTTATCAAATTTGTAATTAACATTGTTAACCCTTTTACCGTCAACAAATGAGGATGGGTTTTGGAAACTATTCGATCAATTCTGTCACTAGGTGACGCACTGGTAATTTTTCTCTAAACGAACACATAAGAGCCTTGGTAGCTCTGTGGTTAGGGCGTTGGACTGTGGACCTAAGGGTCCGCGGTTCAAATCCCGGCTATATCAGCATTAAGTTTTTTTCTTTACAAAAAATTCTTAATGTTGTTCTACCGTGGGTTCCAGGATTGAGGCATCCGCATAATGTTAAATTAAGGCGTAAAACCCGGCATTATGTAGATAACGCATCCGAAAGTGCTTCCAGGGCACTATAAGCCGGCGTGGGGTTTGGGAGAAGTAGCGTACCTCCTGGACCATAGGTTACAACGCCTACACACATAACACTAACGCCCACACATTACACAAACATTTATACTGACATAACACTACAATATAAATCGATTAAAAAATAATTATAAAATGATAAAAGGGTCAATATGGGCTAATAGTTCCCGGACCATAAAAAAAAATATATATAACTTAACAAAAAAAAAAAAAAACGAACACATATACACATATACACAATTTAACACAGACAAATTGTATACACTCTCGAAGATACTATATTACGCTGTATAGTATCAGTTTTACTAGAGAAAAAATACCAATTCGCCAGCGGCATCTAGCCAGCACCAGAAAATACGAGACAGACGCACAAACGTATGGTTGGGCTCGTTTGAATGGTATCAAAAACGCACAAACGATGGTATAATTACTTTTTTTAAATTCAATAATTTTTTATTTTCCGGGCGCTGGCTATGTAGAGATCAATTCGCCCTCTACGCTGAGTTTCTCATACAGCCATCGAGTCGGTACTAGATTTAGTACCGTCACGAAAAACAAATAATATCCTAATTATCCGAATAAAAAGAAATAATTTAAGTTTTAGGTATGCGATTGTAGAAAAATACAAGAAATTTATAAATAATATTATGATAGTTTAAAATATCTACAATCCTCCTTAAATAACTTCACGAACGCATTTCACTTGCGAGAATAAAATATCAAAATTTATATAATTAACTACGTAGATTCATTTTTTAACACATATTTTAAACATAAATCACAATAATGTAATTATTAATTTTTAAACAACATAACACATACATTAGCTGTTATTTATTTCATTTTACATTAACAACAGATATTAACTAAAATAATGACATAATAATAATAATTTAAAAGTAGTAACTCTATAATAAAACATAAAAATAACTATTTTATAAAACATATGTAACTTTTATTATATTTTTTTTCAATTATAAATGTTATATCATAAAATACAATAATAATAATAAAAATTGTATCATGTCTTTTCATATTATTACCGTAATATTAGAAATTCGATCTAAACTAAAAAAAAATATATAAGTAAAAATAAAATACTTTATGGATTATATACAAAAACCTTGGAATTCAATATTTTTTTTTTTCACTAATCTCGTTGAAACAGAAACTTTTGCTAGAGGTTACAATTTTTTTCCTTTATTTTACTACTTTCAATTTTACTGTATATTTGATATCGAATAAATTTATTTTCAAAATATATATGCAAGTCAATCAAATTTTATTTTATAAAATAACAAAACTACTATATATCCTGATAAATTAAGATTGAATTTGAGATTTTTTAATAAAATCAAAAAAAAATATATATTATATTATAACTAGGTTAAATAGTTTTCAAAACAGATTAAAGAAAGCTACATAGTAAAGCACTTTATGTTGAGAAAAAAAAATGAATGCATCAATGAAAAATTTTTTTTTTCTAAAAAAGATGATGAAAAAAATGTCAAAATTGAAAATAAATGATAAATTTGTAACAAATCAATTTTTTTTATCAAACAAAAAAATTGTATACAAAAACAATTTTTCATTATCGAAAAAATTATTAGATTTATTAATATTTATTTTAATCAAAAAAAATATTTTATTATAAATATGACGTTTTTCAATTTTAATTCGTGCGTTTACAAAACAAAGCATTTTTCAAACACATGTACATTGATTATGCTGTTTTAAAAAAAAATTTTAATTAAAATAGTAATGAATTTATTAATTAATTTTTTTGAATTATTTGATAATTTTCTGGTCATTTATTTTTTTGCATAATAAAAGAGAGGGTTGAATTTTCATTGTAGTGTCAAGACCAATTTCTCTAACCGCAATTTCCGTGTCAGTTTGTTCCTTTTGAATTTCTCTGTAAGTAACAAGTGTATGTCTCAGAGAATTGTAGTTGGTATTTATGTAGCAACAAGAAAATGAAAATCTGTATTTCAGTTCTTACTTCCTTCTTCTGTCATATAATGTTCTAATAAAAGGACAACAGCTTCTCTTTGTTTATGGTTGCCTAATTATTTGTAATTATGGTGGGTTTTCTTTAACTTTTAGTGATATGTAATTTTTGAAAAAATTTTTTAAAATTATGCTTTTTGGAATGTGTCGTTTAGTAAACTTATATACAAGTTTATTTGAAAGGTTTATTATAAATATTTTTTATTAATTTTCTTATATCCTACTTTATCATTACTTAATTTCTGTTAATATTTTAATTGTAAAAATTGAAACTTGTGTTATCTCTATATATACTATGAAAAAACACGTTCAGAATCTGACCCCAGATGTAAGGCAGCAAATAAAACATAACCTATTTAGTAAAAACTAGAAATTTCGATATAATAACAACAGAAACTTTTCCCTTTAATAATAAAGAAGACGAATCAACAGCGAAACGACTTGAAAGAGCAAATAATACATTACAATTTAATAATTTCTAAAATATGATGTAAAATTTATTCGGTGCCTAGTATTTATAATATTGAAGGGACAATTCTCTTTCGAGAAAAAAAAATATTTTTTTTTCAAGTTTTTAATTTACTTCAATTTATTTAAAATAAGCAAATGCACCTTTATTCAAACTAAAAAAAAATAAATAATTAATAAAATTCATGATACAGCTTGTATTTAAATGTAAATAAACAAAAAATAAGAAAAAATTGCATCTGTATATTTTTTTTTTATTAAAAGATAACATTAATAAGAGAAAAGCAAATATTTAAAATAAAATGTAAATAGTAATCAATCGTATTTTATATTTACTTATAATTTAAAATTCTCAGTATAATCAATTTATTTACTAATAATAATTTGTACAGTAAGCTCTCGTTGGATAGCAATTTTAGAAATCGTGAATTTCGTATTGAAATCTCTTTCCTAAAGTAAATGTACAAGTCGAGGTACAAGTAAATTAAAAAGAGGCAAATAAAGTGTTTGCTTCGATTTTTCTGATTTTTAATGAGAGACTTAAAGCACCCTTTTGACAGACTTGGATTTAAAGTTTTTTTTTAAGCTTTAGAAATATCATTTTCAAACAATTAAGTATATTTGTAGCTTTCTGCGAGCTTTCTGTTTGAAAGCAATCACTAGTATTTCAGTTTACATGGTTATCGGTCTATTATTATTGCTCTCGTCCATCCCATTCCCTAGAAAGACTTAGGTAAATTATAAAATGATCAAAATATCAAAAAAATTGTCAAATACATACTTGTTTAAAAATAAAAATATTTTTGTATAATGTTTTTCGTAATTATTCTTATTTTTAGGGTATAATTTACATTCAATTTAATTGAGCCTATAATTAGTTCTTTTACCTCAATTTTGGGCACATAATCCAATAATCCAAAAATTATCTTCTAATTATTCTTTTAAAAATAGAATTTATTTCATAAGTTTAGGTTTACTTACAAAATACTGCAAAAAAACTCTTAAAAGGGCTAGTTTTTACAATTTAATTTTGTTCTACTATTTTCCAGATATTTTTTAGCCCTGTATTTAGATTCAGTGAGACAAAACTTTCTCTATCTATTCATCGATATTAGACCTTTATCCCTCTCCTCTTTTGCGTAAGCACTGAAGTACAGGTAAAACAAATGATAAGTATTTAATTTCTTGTGTTATTTAAAATGGCGAATCGATTAGCAAATTTAGTAAAATAATATATAATGAGAAACATAACACCAAAGATAAATTTCATATTTGAAATCGAGTATACATAAAATCAATTTAGAACGCATTGAAAAAATAACAATTGAAACCACTGTGATTTTATTTTAAAAAAATTAATCAAAAGTTTTTACGTTACCAAAACATCAAAGAAATTTTTGTTTTTTAGTGTCAAAAGAATTCCATTGTTAAAAAAAATGTCATATAAAAATAAATTCATCAAGTGTAAAAAATAGGTAAAAAAATAGAAAAACAAAAAGTATTGTGTAATGGTGAAGGAAATAAAACGATGCAGCTATTGACGTTTAATTCACTTGTAATGTTTGATATAGTATTTATATTTTTTCTATTTCTTATTGGTGTGTCATGTTTAGCATATTATTTACCTGGTAAACGTAATAACATAATAGCAGTACATGAAATAATCAATGCTAAAAAATTACCAATTTCAAAATTACCAATTGATGATGTTTAAGGTTTGTAACTTAAAAAGTATTATGTCTGCATGAGTAATGTCTTGTGAGATGTGAAATTCAATAAGTTTTTTATACTTGTGCTCCTTGAATATTTATTTTTTCAAGAAAATAATAGATGTTGAATATTTCTTACAAAATGCATTAGATATAAAAAAATATGTTATTTTTGCAAAAAAACTACATTGAATTTGTTTATATTAAATATTACTTTTGTTGTTTCTGTCATTTTGTTGTTGTTATTATTTTAAATAGTTGTAATTTTAGTTAGATTAAATTTTAAATTTTATTTAATTTTTTTGTTGAACTTTTTAAATATTTTTATTTTTTGAAATTCTTAGGAATTTTTTTTTAAATTACGTCAATCTAGAAAATTTATTTTTATTGCTTTTTTTACAGTCACGTAAACAAAAATTTAATATTTTATTTGAAAAAAGAGTAATAAAATAATATTCTACTGTTTGAATTTTATTTTTTTTTCCTTTTTTAGTGGCAGGTTTTACCCTTTATAATTAGAATTTCTAGCGAATAAATTGATATTATTAGTGATTGCACTGAAAATATTCCACGTTACCAGCCTTCCTTGGCCCTAAATAAAGGGTCAAAGGTATCAAATTATGCATTGAAAATTATATAAATCCCAGTCTAATATTAAATATCACAAGCTAAATTTAAATAAAAATGTATAGAATTTTTATTTTTTTTATTACAATTTTATTACAGCCAGAATATGTCATTATATGCTTGATCAGCGTGAAAGCTATATTTTGACTTGAATTCAATGAGATAAAATTTTATGTTTTCAAAAATATAGCAACGTGATATTTTATATTGTATTTATATGTATAAATTTATAAATATTTTTTTTTAATTTACACGTTAAATCTGTGCATGGATTAATCCAGTTAAATTTACGGTAGTAAATTATTTATTTTGTTTTTGACAATTTAGGACCTTAGATTTAAATTTGTCAGAAATTTTTTCTGTAATAAAATTGGTACTACTTATAAATTATTTTTTGTTTGTTAAATGATGTAACTAGAATTTTTTGTAATTTATAGGTTAAGGTCGTTCTCCTTTTTTCCAGCTACAGATTTAGCGACCCAAAAAATATAAAATAGACTAAATTTAAGCAGCCTCCCCCTGTGTTTTAACTGGAGTAAATATAAGACTCCAAATAAATTAGAAAAAATTTTAACTTATGACATTTAATCTGGATTAACTCATATGTATTTAATATATGCGGTTTTAGGTAAAAATATATTTTTTTTTAATTTAGTCAAATGTGAATGCAAGCTCGATTTTCTAAACGGTTAAATATAAAAAAAGTTTTCATGTACCTAACACTCTTTACCTTAATTTTTTTTTTTTATCGCTTTAGAATCTTTCCAACTGTAAATTAATATATTTTAATTAATACAAAATTTTTTTATAGTATAATAATATTTTAATTATTTTTTTAACAAATTATTGTTGTTTATAATTTAAAAATAGATAAATAGGGTCTACTCGGAACCTACACATTTCGAACTTGCACATCTATTTTCTTACACATTTTATTACACGAAAAAAATATTACACATTAAATAAATTACCAAAATAAATCTTACACAAGTGTAGGAAAATTGATAATTAAATATTTTATATATTTTAATTGTAAAACAATATGAAAATTATAAAACTGTATAAAATATTTAATTATCAATTTTCCTACACTTGTGTAAGATTTATTTTGGTAATTTATTTAATGTGTAATATTTTTTTCGTGTAATAAAATGTGTGAGAAAATAGATGTGCAAGTTCGAAATGTGTAGGTTCCGAGTAGATCCGATAAATAATAACTTAGGAAAATGAACATGGTTTTTAAGTCTAATAATTAAAATTTTTGTAGAAATATTATTTCCATTCTTTTACTTTATATTTATAGGGCAATAGGAAAATCCTCACACTTAATATAAAGTACAAATTAACGGTAGATCTTTTTAAAAATCACTTTCCACTCAAAAAACGTGTTAATTATTATTTTTGCAAAAAAAGTCATTTTTTACGTAAAGTAGGTTAGTGAAAATAGTGTAATTTTCTCTTACAAAATACTTTTAAAATTAATTAAAGAATTTTAAAACTCAAAACAGAAAAAATCTTTTTTTTGACAAGAATTTAAAAAAAAAAATGTTTAAATCACCGTAATATACACTGAAGCGAACCAAAATTAGTCCAAAACTTATACTGCTTATTATTTATACTAAAGAACTTAAGTGTTAAAAAATAGTTTTTTAAAACTTTCCTAACTACCATAGAAGTAAAATTTTCTTCTTTAAAAAGAACTTTGTAACAGAAAAGTTTATGTTTTACGTATAATAAATTTTATATCATACTTTTAGTTTTTAAATTTACAAAATTTTAACTAATGTCACAAAAAAATTGTTACTAATAATAAAAAAATGTAAAATAAATCAATACATAAATTATAAAATTTAAATTTTATTGAATGAGAGAAATATATATAACAAGATTATATGTTAAATATTCAAATTTGTAACTGATCATTCGTATAATATTTGTTAAATATCATGCAAATCAAATAATGTCATGTCAAAAATTATTAGCATTTTATTCATTTTTTTTCATTGTATTAAAAGTTACGATTGCATATAAAAATTTTATTAAAAATAGTTTATGCCTATGATTGTCATTTTTATTATTAAATTTTTAAAATGATATTACTAAACATTTGATTATGGTTTATATTGATCATTTTATTTCGTATAAATTTATGTGTATAGAATTTATTGAGCGTATAAAGCCATTGTTAAGTTAAATTCAAAATCTTTTATTTTATTTAAACGTGACGTTTCGTCTAGATAATACCAACCTCATCAGACAAAAATAAATTTAAGAGTAGCAATTCTTACTGGATTTGATATATAAGAGGAATTTTTTTATCTTGCTCAAACGATTGCAAATGTCTTGTAATGCAAGGAAAACTCAAGAAAACTATTTATTGACGGCTCATGGCCAGAAAAAATAGAATGCCCACATTACCGAGGATGATAAACTGAGATCTAGGGCATTCATTTATTTTTGGCCTAGAGCTGACCAGAAAATTTTTTTTTTCTTTAAAATAAAATTTTTTTTTGCATCGCACTGCTGCACGCATATTATCTTAAATGAGCGAAAAATTTGTTTTCTTCAAATGTTTACTAATTTTTTGCAAATAAACTTTTGTATATATTTACCAGAATTACTTTTAAACAATTGTTAAAAGCCTCTCACAAAATACAATTACAAAGTAGTCAGAAATTAACAAAAATTTCGAGCAATATTGATAACTTTCCAAGATTTACTCATATATATCATTTATATTATTTTGGATTTAACATTTTCTTTGATGTTAAAAATGAAAAGTAAAATTATTTAATCATTTTTCTTGTTTGTATTTTATTTAAAAACTGTTTTGCATACAAAATTTTAAACGTTTGAAAAAAAAATAAATATTTTTTAAAAATACACAATTTTTTTAGTACTGCATTTAAAAACTCATTAAATTTGTTACGATAATATTAAAATTTAAGTATGTAAAATAAATTTTTTTTTTAAACTGTATGAGTAGCAGTTTGTATTTTAGTAAAATTTAGAACTCGTTTATCTTATTCAGAAAACTTTTTTGCCCAATAAGATAAAAATATTCGAATGTTAATAATTTGTTTTCTTTGGTTTTTTGAATATCGATAAAATTCAAAACAATAAATTTTGATTTTAAACAAATTTGGTGGTATAAATTTACAGTAACATTCATTATCTTGTAAATTCCTTAAAATTGATAATCGATAAGAAGGTGATCAAATATGGACCCAGAATCTAATACGATTATTTATAGCTAGAATATAAATTATCCTTTATTATCAAAGGCAAGTTTGACTAACGTTGTAATTATACGTACTTAATTTACTTAAGCTCTTTAGCAGATAACCAAGAAATTTAATAAAAAATACAGAACAGTTTTTGACCCAAATCTCAATTTCATACAATTTTGAAAAATGCATAATTTTGAATTTTGAAATAATTGTTTCCTAAAAAAGTAAAACATCCAAATTCAGAAAAATTGGTAACATGTATTCATAAATATATTGATTAAACCCCACCGTGTACTCCAATATAATAATTTGATACAAAAAAATAAAACACTTGCTTTAGTTTTTTGTTCGGTCTTTGATATTGGAAACTCATAAATTTACATTTGAAAAAAAAAGTGATTTATTCAAAGATCAAACAAAAAAATTTTATTAGAGTAAAATAATCAGAATAATTTTAACAGTATCAAATAGAATAAAAAAAGAAAATTTCTGAAAATCGAAATGTCTGTTAAAATAAAAAAAGGGATAAAAAAAAAAGTAAAAAAAAATATTTTAACTTATTTTAGACAAGATAGACAATGAAACATTCAAGTACGACAAGAATTCGAAATATATTACACCTCTTTTTTTGTTATATATAAAAAAAAAGATATTTTTTTCGATTTTCTTTTAACATTTATTTATATATATTGCTTAGATATTTGAAAAATTTTATATATAAATTTGCATGTTAGATGTCTCTTTTTGTCATATAAGATTAGCCTCCTTTTTTTAAAAATTTTTTATAAAAAATACATACTTTAAAATAAAATTATTTTGATTTTAATTTCAGAATGCCAATAAAAACCGGTGGCAGTACCGGTTTAGCGGTTATTGCAGGGGACGTTCTTGCATTAAGAGGTACAGGATTAGCAGCAGCAGAAACATGGGCTTTACTTTGCCAAGCTGCCCAGGCCCTCCAAGATTTATTTTTATCAAGTAAGTTCAATTATAATTAAATTAGTTTTCATTTTATAACCAAAATTTTGTACAAATATTTTTAATTGAAAAAGTTAAATAGAATTGTTTTAGTTTTATGTGAATAATTTTAAATAAAATAAAAATTTTTTTTTTTTAGTTTTTTCTTAAATCAATAAAAGCAATTAAACTTTTTTTTTAATTTATAATAAATTCTTTGACGGTTTTATGGATATTAAAAAAAAATTATACATTGCATAAAAAGTTTTTTAAAAATTTATGTCTAAATAAAATATTCGTAGAATTTTATTAATTAAAAAACATTTTTTCGCAAATATTTTCATAAACGTTTTTCAATCAAAATATTAATTTTTTAAAATTTATTGTTTAAATAAAAAATAAAATTTTATCAAACAATTTTTTACTCTGACGTATAGATTGCGAAGTTTTTTAACGAGTATTTTTACGGGATGCGGGTTATGCATTTTTACTAGAAGTGGCCAGCTTGTCCATAATAGGCAATGGTTGATTTTTTTTCTTATATTTTTTCAATATTGTTTTTAATGGATTTCTAAAACATTTTTGGTAAAAATACGAAAATTATAATCGGCTTCAGGGACCCAAAAAAAGAAAATTATCCCTACTTTATTATATCCTAAATAAGCAAATTTACCTCCTGGATTATTTTTACTCTTTGAGGGCTCGGAGGATTTTTGATACACATTTATATCAGTAGGTATTTTTAACCCCCAGGAAATCACTAAAGTCAGCTTTTCTTATAATAATTAATTTAATCTTTTGAGACTCTGAATTATTTTCAAAGTACATATTTTTTTATTTTTCTATAAAGAATTTATTTAATATTCTTGAAAAAAATTAATTAAAAATTTAAGTCTTAAGTCAATAATTCAATTCCACCAAAAGTAGAATTTCATACCCAAAGGCTGACTTCGTGTTTATACCTCGAATAACTATTTTCCGTGAGAGGTTTACTCCAGGGGGCAAGTTTCAGATTTTTGCAATTGGTATTTTGTTGATTTTTTTATTCAATTCTTATAGCTTAATCATTATTAATCATAATAAATCTAAAATTTTATTGGTCAGTTAGACAAATAATTTATATTTTTTTTCAAATTCAATTCTTATAGCTAAGCTTCACAAAAAAAACGAAGATAAATTGATTTTATATATTAAACTTATATCAATATAGCCTTTTTGATTAAAATTAATGATGGATCAGTTTTACTTGAAAAAAAGTGAGAAAAATATTGTTGATTATAAAAAAAATGTCACTAAAAAATAAAACTTTAATATTTTTTTACAAAGGCTTGGAAAATAAAATAAGATAAACTTTAGAACTGGTAGGTTTAAAATTACTATTGATAACACAAAGAGTACAAAGCAAGAAAATATAAAAAAAAAAAATTATTTTATTCTTATTCGAAATATCAGACAAAGAAAATTCCAAAAATTCTATTCCATATGATAATAATAATAATAACGATAAGGTAATACGACACGTTTCGAAGCTTTTGTATATATGTCGCAGTCGTGTTCTTGAATTTTGTTACTTTATAAAAATATTAAGCTTTTTATAAAGTGCCATTCACAAGGGATTCAAAAATAAAAATTAACAAAATGACGTACCAAAAGTAGTCTTCATATAAAGTGACGATGCTGGATTAGGAACTCTGTATTTTAATTGGATTAAAAAATTTTATAACCGGTTTGTGTAAATGCAACCTAAATGCATGGAACATGTTTACTTCCAGCTGAGGACTAGGTATAATACAAATGTTACTCAACATTACAATACAATTTTCTAATTTTATAATTTGCAATTATCACCTAACTAGCTGTTAAGTCCCTAAATCGATATTATTTTAAGTCCATAAACCTGTATTATCCTAGGTCCTTAAGCTTAGATTTTTCAGTCTCCTAATTAATCTAAGTTTCATTTGACCCCTCCACCCTTAAATAGGACAAATTTGACCCCCCCCCTTAATTTTCAGGTTCTGAAGTACCCCCTCCCTATAAACATATTCCATGTTAAAATATCATAAAAAAACAGAATTTATTAGTCGTTTTGTAGAAAAGAAAGGAAAACAATGATATTTTTAATCCAAAATGCAAAGTGCCTAGTCCGGCATCGTCACTTTATAAAAAGACTACTTTTGGTACGCTATTTTGTTATTTTCTATCTTTCAGTTCCTTATGACTGTCACTTTATAAAAAACCCAGTATTTTTGTAAAGTAACAGAACTCAAGAAAACGACTACGACATATATACCTATAGTTTGATTCTAGCTCTTTCACAATCAAGTCTTTAACGTTTGTTTCTGACGCCTCATATTATAAATGAGTGTACTGTATATGCACGATGTAGAGAATGCTATGAAATTAGTTGCATACTATAATAGTCTTTCGATTTGCTTAAATATCTATATATATATATATATATGCGTTCACTAAAATACATTCAAATTTCTTGGTTATATATACAGGCTTGATTACAATGTTCGCAATTTGATCTGAAACCCCATATATGTGATTGTATAAGTGGTAAAATCTTATGTTGTGTGTTGAGTGCCAGAAGCTTATTTTTTGCATTCTTTGAATATTTTTTTTAGTACTCACTCTTTAACTCCTCCTTATATACTAATATGAACATAAAATCATAAATATATATATTTTTTGAAAATTTTTTTTACTTACTTTTTTTAAATGCTTCTAAAATTACCTATCATTAAATTCAGAATGCAATTAGAAGATGAAAATAATATTTTTAAAAATTTCAAATATTTTTGCAAATATTTTTGACATTAACTATAAATTACATCTTATTACATTTCCATTCGATTGCACAGTATCAGATTTATTTGTAATATGTACTAGTTAATAACAAGTAGAGTCATACTATTACTGTTTAACGTTGTGACTCAACATATTAATCGAAAAAAATGCGGATCTGTCAAAATACAAATTAAACGAAATTCTAATTAGTCACAACTAATTAGAATATTGACTAATTCTAACTATCGACTATTCAAATTTTTAAATACAACATTTTTTCGCAATATTATACGTTAAATTTATGAATTACTTCAAATTATCCTAAATTTAAGATTTATTTTGAAGCTTGAATTATTATGCAGTTCTGCAGTTATTAAGTTTGATATCGATATAGATTTTGGGGGGTTAAATCATCACACAAAAAAGTGAAAATTTGCACTACCGATTATTAAATATGCTAAATATATCTGCCTTGTTGACTGCTCCCTACTTTTGTGAGTTAATACCAATGTATCAACCACACAGGAACGTCAGCTTTCTCATTTTCTTGTTGCATGCAGGGAAAAAATTTGATTAGATTTAAATAATGTATAATGAATAATTAATTAATTCAAAAAATTTATTATCGTTCAATAATAAAGAGAGTATTTAAAATAATAAATATGTTTCTTTTTTGTAATGACCAAAACTGGGCTAAGGTTTAAATTAAAAGATGATATTTAACGTTTCTTCGGCATGTTTGTCGACCTCCTCAGAAATCTTTATTAAAAAAATATTATAATTAATATAAATAAAATTTTTTGTACATGTTTAAATAATAATAACAACTTTACTAACCTAATTGCGTAAAAAATTGTATAAATAAGTTGAAAAAAATATGACTTTTTAATTAATATTTTAGAAGAATCTTAGAAAAAAATATAACTTCTTAATTAATATTTAAAAAAAATAATTTATATAAATAATAAATAGTTGCATCTTTCTTAAAAAATAAATAATAAAATTTGATTAAATATATACATATAAAAATCTTGATATTGCACTGTATTTATTATTATTGTAGGCTCTGTATCACGTGACTGTAAGAACCATGTAAATTCTCCGTGTCTTCTTTCTTGTTTAATGGTGCTGCTTGTATCATTTCGTAGATTTTTCTCTTTGTATGATTTGGTTCTTGGTCCAAAATTATTACGTTTTTAAAATCTGGCATATGATTGGTGTTTATGTAATGAGAAGCCAAAACCTTTGATGTTTTCTTATCTTTGATGTCACTTTTATGTTCAATGATTCTCATATATAGAGATCTTTTTGTTTCACCAACATAGGTGTGTTTACAGTTTTTGTTGGTACATTTAAATTTGTATACAACACCCATTTTTTTGGTTTTGTGTACGATTTTTCTTTTTGTTATGATGCCAGCCAAATCTTTATTTAACTTTGGAATTACTTTAAATTTGTTTTTGTCTAAAATTTTCCAAATTTCTCTGTATATTCCAATTTTGTAAGGAACTTTTACAAATATATTGTTTCTAAAATTATTTTTGGGCTGAGGGGCAGTGTTTGATGAGGTTGCCCTTTGTTGATGCTTAATATACTCAAGTATTTTTTTGATATATTTATCAATCATATTTAGTGGATAATTGTTAAAAGTAAGGATGTTCTCCACTAGGTTTAAATTTTTTGGGTGGTAAGTTTTGTGTAAAAGAAAGAATGCCCTGTCCACTAAGTTGTATATCATGGCAATTTTTTAATGGTGTGGATGATTGGAAAGGTAGTTGAGAACCCTACCTGAGAAAGTCCTTTTTTGGTACCAATCTGTGATGATATTGTTGCCATCTTTAATTAACCATACATTTAGGAATGGAATTTTGTTGTAGTTTGGTATTGTAGTTGTTAAATGTGTTTAAGGTGTTCTAAATTTCATTTTTTGGTATACACATAATTATATCATCTACATGTACATACCTGTAGTAGAAAGTGGGTTTAAAATTTAATTTGCTGAGGCATTCTACTTCTAAATCTTCCATGACTAAATCTGCTATTAAAGAAGAAATTACTGAGCCCATGGGAATCCTTTCAAGTTGCTTATAAATTACAGAATTGAATGTGATATAAGTGTTATTGTACAAGTATCTAATTGCATCAACTATTTCTGTGAAAGGGATTTTGCATTTATTATGTATTTTATGGAAATTTTCGTCAAGACTATCAATGACTAGGTTTAATGGGACATTTGTAAAAAGTGAACTTACGTCCAAAGAAATGAATACATGATCATCATCATCACTTGTAATTTTTCAAGTTTTTTACAAAAATCAAAACTATTTTTTTTTAAATAATTGAAATAAAAACTTATAACTACACTGTAAAAAGTAACTTTCTTAAATTTACAAAAAAATATAGAAATTTTTCGTGAATTTTCAAAAAATTTTGTAAATATTCGATAAAAATCGTAAATTTACTAAATTTAGTATATTCTCGAAAAATTCGAGAATTCTCGATTTTGTTTTATGATTTTACGAAAAAAGTTGTAAATTCACAAATATTTTTCGTTTAAAACTATTTTTTGTAAATTTTCGAAAAAAAATTGTAAATTATCAATTTTTCTTGCGAATTCACAAAAAAAATCGAGAATACTCGAATTATTTGTTAACATACTAAAGGCTATTGCCGGATAAATATAGTGATTTGGCCCCCCTCCCCAATCTCAAAAAAATTATTTGCATCCGAAAAATATTATAAAAACTAACCGATCACCGTTGGAATTAGCTTCCTAGCTCATATTAGGCGCCCTTAAACCTTTAAAAACCTTAAAAATCGTGTTTTTTGCGTTTTTTTTTGTTTCTCCGCACTGTGTTGAGCTATTAATCTGAAAGTTGCGTAGAAAAAAAGGGCACAGAGTGTATTTTTAATCTTCATTGGTTTTAGACCTTTAAGACCATTTTAAGACCCCGAAAATTTATTTTTAATTTTTGAAAAATTGGTTTTTTGAGCATAAAAAAAAATAACCAGCGTTAAATTTCTTCAAACTGACCTAAAAAGTTGAAAAAAAGTATATTTTACTGATATCAGTCTTGTCCTAGAGGGGGAGCTCATCTCCATACCTTCAAAACTCAAAAATCGCGTTTTTTTTGCCTCTAAACAATTAAAATGCAATAGAATTGCAAAAATTCGTTTTGGAACCTCTCTAAATCTTTTTGAGCATCTATTTATACGTTTTAACTAAAATATATTTCATTAATTATTGTTTTTAGACCCTTATGACCACTCAAGACCACCTTAAGAGCCCAAAAATTGATTTTACATTTTCGAAAAATCAATTTTTTTGAAATTAAAAAATTATACCTGCCTTTAATTCTTTCAAATTGGACTAAAAAGGCAAAGAAAATTATTTTTTAACGATATCAGTCCTGTCCTGGAGGGGGAGCTCATCCCCACCCCTTGAAAACTCAAAAAACGCGTTTCTTTGCCCCTACACGATTAACCCATTAATTCCTAAGAAGAAACTGCATTTGACAGAGCTGTAAAACCTATTTCATTTAGAGCATTTGACTCAAATTAGTAAAATAAAACACAAAAAAAATTTCAAAATGGCGGACTAATATGGTGGTCAGAAAAAATTAAATTTTGATATTTTTTGATAAAAATTTGTGTGAATGGTATTTTTTGGGTGCTAATTACGAATATATAGTTATTTATCAAAAATTTTTAAATGGCGGAACCAATATGGTCGTTGAAAAACTCGATATTTCGAGATTTTTGACGATTTTGAGCCTGAGCAGAAACTGTAAGTTATATAACCATAAAACCGGTTTCATTTAGGGCATCTAAACATGTAATGTGAAAAAATATTTATTTATCTATTTATTTTTCAAAAACTCAAAATGGCGAGACTAAGAAGAAACTGTAAGTTTCTTCTGTGTCCGCTATATTGATCGGCCATTTTGAATTTTAATAAATAATTTTCATTTTTTCATATAACATGTTTAAATGCCCTAAATAAAACCGGTTTTACTCTTATACTATTTACAGTTTCTTCTCAGGCTCAAAATCGTCAAAAATCTCGAAATTTCGCATTTTTCAGTAGCCACATTAGATCCGCCATTTTGAGTTTTTGAAAAATAGATAGACCTTCGTAATGAGCATCCAAAAAATACCCTGTACACAAATTTTGACAAAAAAATAACGAAATTTAGTTTTTCGTGTCCGCCATCTTTATCTACCATTTTTAATTTTTTTCGAAAAAAATTTATATTTTTACATAAAATGTTTAAATGCCCTAACTGAAACCGGTTTTATGGTTATAGCTTACAGTTTCTGCTCAGGCTTAAAATCGTCAAAAATCTCGAAATTTTGAGTTTTGCAACTGCCACATTGGTTCCGCCATTTAAAAATTTTTGATAAATAACTATATATTCGTAATTAGCACCCAAAAAAATACCATTCACACATATTTTTATCAAAAAATATCAAAATTTAATTTTTTCTGACCACCATATTTGTAATATTTTGGAGGAAATATTTGTGGAAATTGTAGGAAAATTGGTTTGGGTTTATAAATAAATTCACACGTGATTAAAATAATAAAATAATTATTAAAACGCACTTATTGAATGTATTATATACAAATAATTAAATGTTAGATTAGTGGACTGTATAAATATAGTTATTAATCGCTGGCGTTAAAGAAAAATGAATTGATTTGAATTGATTAAATTAAATTTAAGCACTGTTTTTAGTTCTATGATAACTTTATGTTTAATACGCTGGGCGGTGCATGACTAAAATTGTCTTACGAGCGCGACCGCCGACGCGACCACAGACTGAGAGCATGAATCGGTTTTATAGAACCGGTGAAAGTTTAACGTGAGAGAAGGGGCCCCGAAAACGGGGGGCCGATAAATCAAATAATTACAATATCACGTAAAACATTATTTACCGCGAATATTTAACATGAAAAAATAGAAAAATATAATTTTATAGCTATTGGCCGCAACAATATTAGTCCGCTATTTATAAATGTCCGCCATTTTGAAATTTTTTTTGTGTTTTATTTTACTAATTTGAGTCTAATGCTCTAAATGGAATAGATTTTACAGCTCTGTCAAATGCAGTTTCTTCTTAGGAATTAATGGGTTAATCGTGTAGGGGCAAAGTAACGCGTTTTTTGAGTTTTCAAGGGGTGGGGATGAGCTCCCCGTCCAGGACAGGACTGATATCGTTAAAAAATAATTTTCTTTGACTTTTTAGTCCAATTTGAAAGAATTAAAGGCAGGTATAATTTTTTAATTTCAAAAAAACTGATTTTTCGAAAATGTAAAATCAATTTTTGGGCTCTTAAGGTGGTCTTGAGTGGTCATAAGGGTCTAAAAACCATAAATAATGAAATATATTTTAGATAAAATGTATAAATAGATGCTCAAAAAGATTTAGGGAGGTTCCAAAACGAATTTTTCTAATTCTATTGCATTTTAATCGTGTAGAGGCAAAAAACGCGTTTTTTGAGTTTTGAAGGTGTGGAGATGAGCTCCCCCTCTAGGACAAGACTGATATCAGTAAAATATACTTTTTTTTAGCTTTTTAGGTCAGTTTGAAGAAATTTAACGCTGGTTATTTTTTTTTATGCTCAAAAAACCAATTTTTCGAAAATTAAAAATAAATTTTCGGGGTCTTAAAATGGTCTTAAAGGTCTAAAACCAATGAAGATTGAAAATACACACTGTGCCCTTTTTTTCTACGCAACTTTCAGATTAATAGCTCAACACAGTGCGGAGAAACAAAAAAAAACGCAAAAAACACGATTTTTAAGGTTTTTTAAGGTTTAAGGGCGCCTAATATGGGCTAGGAAGCTAATTCCAACGGCGATCGGTTAGTTTTTATAATACTTTTCGGATGCAAATAATTTTTTTGAGATTAGGGAGGGGGGCCAAATCACTATATTTATCCGGCAATAGCCTTTAGTAAATATACGATTTTTTTTTAATATTTAAACATTTTTTCGAAAATTTACTAATTTTTCGAAAATGTTCTAATTTTTTTGTTAATGTAAGAAAGTTACTTTTTAGAGTGTAGTTTGTGTTTTCATACAACCAACGATCATGGAAGATATTCACTTATAACAGACATAACGTATACTCCCTAACTATTATAAGTCCTAGAACCGAAATTACAACAATTTCAGAAATATAAATTATCCTAAGTCCATAAACCTAAAGTATTCTAAGTTCTTGTTCTTATCAGGCCCTGAATCCCACTTTAAATTATTCTAAGTCCCTAAATCAAAAATATTCCATGCAACAAACATGTTCCATGTTAACAACAACAACATTCAGGATAACATTGGCTCGTAAACATTATTTCAAATATTTTAATCAAATTTATTTAACTTTTTTTATGTATAAGACCTAAAATTTATTCGAAAACTGAAAGAATTTCATATACTGAAACCCTTATTTAATAAATATTACAAATTTTGACTAATAATAATTAATATATGCCTTATAGGCTATAGATATTCATTAAACACCTTCAAATACAAATATTAAATACCAATGTATAGATAGAGTATCTATAGTGTACCTGGGGGTATACAATTATAGTTTCAAATAAATTGTTAACCAATTCATTAGTTTATTACCATAATTCAAACTTAGAGTATGTTTTAATTATGATACTTACTCTATTTCTTGATTGTAAAATATTTTGTCCAATGTATTTTAAAAATAAAATTGATCTTCATATATTATAAAAGAGTAATTTTCAATAAAATTTTTTTAAAATTATAAATATTAAATCCATTCAATATTTTATTTTATGTTATTTATGTGTAGCTTGTTACTATTATAAAAAAATATGTTTACGGAAAAAATGAATATTTCAGAGACTTCATTTATGTTATAGTATACATATAAATATAAAAAAAAATGAAGCAAATAGTAAAAAAAAAAATAAAAAAAGTGTCAGTATATAGAGGAAAAGTATAGAATTTAATAAGATATATTGCGTAGTATCACAGTATACATATATTTTTAGGTAGTATCTTGTAGTACACATGGGTAATCCAAAGTTATGATGTTGACTTTAGTTTATATTTCTAGGCATAGATTTATTTTTTAATTCTGAAAAAATGTTATTTAGGTATAGTTTTTTATTATTATTATTATTATTATTATTACTCTTTTGTTTACGTTAAAAGAAACTAGAATTTCATCAAACTTTTATGCATTAAAAATATTATAATTATTTTTTTCATTTTTGTACAAAGTAATAATAATAATGATTCTAGTATTGGGAAGAGTAATTTTAAATAATTGCAATACCTTTATTTAGTTTTAACTTAAATCAAAATATATTTAATAGTTTTGGAATTTCAAAAAAGTTAATCTAACCGATTCTTTTTAGGGTTATAATTTCAATTAAGGATAGATTTTTATTTCAAATCGTCATTTCTGATTAAACTCTATTTTATTGGATTTCATTCTTATCTCTGATTCTAATAATTTGCTTAAAATTGGAGTAAAAATTTCAGGTATAAACTATTGTGACTGAAAATTTGAAAGCTATTTAAGCAAAATTTAAGTAGAGCGATCTAACAGTATATGGGACATTTTTACAGGAACTGTATAATTTTTTATTGTTTACGGCACAACGCTAATAATGCTTTTTAAAAATTTTTTTTGTATTTTTATTTATATTTTTTTAATGGTACTGCTACAAATGTAAAAATAAATTCTACTTGTTATTCCTATTGGATTTTTCATTTATGCGGGCGGTGATGACACGGGCGGTGGCGACATTTTGACTGTATTATCGAAATAACTCTGTATTGAAGCCATCAAATTTTTGTCAACTCCAATTACCTTATTTTTTCATCGAAGCATATCACTGAACAAGATATACTAACAATAAGTAAAATATGATATATACTTGGACAGTGGCGACATTTTTGTTTTATAAAGGCGTTTTAAAAATTTAATAGTTTTGATTTTCGTAGTTAAAGCTTTCATATTCAAAATTTTAAGTTTTCCATAGTTCATGTAAGAATATTTAAGTAAGAAAAAAATACAACAACGGTGCTTTCAAGTGCATAAACTTCGAGTGCGCACCCAATAAAAGGTGGGAAGCTTAAAAAAAAGCTAAAATCGAGAGACAGAATTATATGTGACGATCTGCTAAGAGGACTGCATGAAAATTTATTTTGAGGAAAAAAATATATTTTTGGGTCCAAAATACGTCATAGGCATCCCATAGAAAAATTTAAGTTCAAATTTTAAGCAAAATATTAATGTCGAAAGTTTGGCATATTGCAAAAGGACAATGGACGGTTTTAACATTTTTAACATTTTTAACACATACGCCCCACATATATTTTTTAAACCTTAGTTAAATATGTGCAATAAGTTGTGACTTAAAAAAAAATTATTTATCAACTTTTAAAAAGAAAATAAAGTACAGAAGACCTTTCGTTTTGGATATAAGTGGGGGAGGAGGACACACTATTCTACCTTTCCTGTGAAAAACACCCATATATTATAAATAATCAAAAACCCAAATTATTTTACTAAAATTGTAGTTAAAATATTTATAATTAAGAAAATGTTAATTTAAATTGAAAATTTTTCTAATTAAAATTCTAATTTTCTTACAAATAATTTGATTACAATCTTGTTAATTATTTTTTAAATATAATAATATTTCCAACGATAAATTTTTATTAGAGCAGTTGAAATTCAATTTAAAAACGGATATTGTTTATATAAATTAGTCCAGTAAATTATTAGAGTTTTATAAAAGTTAACGATAAAATTATTAGATTTTAATGATTTATTAAATTTTTTTTTATACTTTCAATCATAATAAAATTAACCGTTTATTTCATATTTTTTTTTATAAAAAGTATTTTTTTTTAAACTACGAGATACAATAAATGACTTTACCGAAGATTACGAATTCTAACTCAATCAGCATTGACGTAAACATTGAAAAATATTTTTTTTATGCATCTTGGTAATCTTATTTTATATTTTTCCTTATTTCTTGGAAAAACTTAAATCTTCAAACAGGAAATTTAATTTTTTTTTTCTTATTCTAATAATTCAATAATATAAAATAAAATACGAACGATTCTAAATGCAATTTACTTAAGCTTTAGGTATATTTATGGGATTTAAGAAAAAAAACTGGGTTTCAGAGTTTTAAAATATTAGATTCTACAGGTTTAAGGTTTGAAAGGTTTTTTTTGAACTTTGAATATTTTTAAAAAGTTAAAATGTTGAGTTCAGATCTTTAAATTAAGAGTTCGATACCAACTTGCTTTTTTGGGTCAGAAAAATGAGTTTTCCTTATTATAAAACAGATTCTTGAGCTTTCATTATTACTTTAAATAAAATTTTTAAAAAACTGGAAAATTCAACATATTAGAACATTCAACAAGTAATAAATCTTAAAAATCCAATTTCTAACTTAATAACTAAAAGAGATTAAAATACCCTAAAAAGCAATAAACCTTTGACACATTTTTCTTCTTTTAAAAGCGAAAAACTATTAAAATGGCCTTAAATGAATCTAATATATAATTTAAATATCTTTAAACCTGTTTAAATATTTATATAATAAAATAAGGTGCTAAATTATCGAGTTCAGTATTTAAAATTATATATATATAAAGTGTATATAAAGTCGTTTATTTCGATTCCTTTGAAGTAAATGTTAAAATGATAAGATGGTGACAAGTACAAATATTCATTATGTCAAAGTATTATTTTAAATTTGATGTTATTATATATTAGCCTTGGCACTACTTTTGAGGATTTTTTTAGTTTAAAAGTTTTGGTGTCTGTTATGGTCAAGCTATGGCCATTTAATAATCTAATTTAAATGTCTCATTTTTAATAATCTAAATGCTTTAGTAAAATTCTTGTTAAGATTATTGAAGAATTTTATGAAGAATTTAATTTTGTACAATTTGGACCAATTTTTTAGTATCTGAATTATTCAAAATTAATTCATAAGCTTAAATTTTGGAATTTTTTTGGCAAAAAAAGAGAATATTATTTTAAAAATTTAAAAGTACCAGCTTAATATGTATAAATAATATTTTTATAATATAAGAAAAGTTATAATATTGAATGGAATAGACGTTGACACTAAGTTTTGTTATACTGTTTTCACAATATATAACTAATATTATATATATATATATATACATATATATTTATGGTATAAAAAACTTCTTTATTGAAATAATAACGAAAGTTTAATGAAATGAAACATTAAAACTTTTCTATCATATATTAGAAAATTTTTAATCTCAACACAATGTTCATTTATTATTAAAATAAAATTTATTATTTTATTTTTTATACTTCAATCATTTTTTTTTTTTTTTTAATGTACACTGTGCTTTTGAATTTTATTTCATTCTTTTTTTTACGAATAGGGAAATTAGTATTTAAGAAAATTTTGTTAATATATATACTTTAATAAATGTAGTACTTTTTATGTAACAGAGGTTTCACCCCATCTGGGCACAAGTTAATCAGTCCAAACTATTTTTTCCGGATAGTACAAAATATATATGATTAGTTAAGTTAGAAAAAAATACAACAGTGCTTTCAAGTGCATAAGTATAGAGTGCGCATCCATGAAAGGTGGGAAGCTTAAAAAGAGCTGAAATCGAGGGAGAGACTTATATGTGAATGTAAGCTAAGAGAACTGCATGAAAATTTATTTTGAGGAAAAAAATATATTTTTGGGAGCTAAATACGTCATGTCACATATGTATCCCACTGAAAAATTGAAGTTCAAATTTTAAGCAAAATATTAATGTCGAAAGTTTGGCAAAGGAACAGTGGACAGTCGCGACATTTTTAATGCATATGCCTCAAAAAATTTTTTTCCCCTTAGTTAAATATGCGCAGTAAATTGTGACTTTAAAAAAATTATATTTATCAGTTTTTGAAAAGATACAAAATTGCAATAGAGCTTTCATTTTGGATATAATTGGGGGGAAACTAAACCCTTCCTATGAAAAGCACACACGAATAAAGAGACCCAAAATAAGATCCCTAAATTTCAATAGAACAAATTATACTGATTGTAGAAAAGAAGGAGGTGGGGGGAGGATATATATAATACTGATAGCAGTTTTAAAATTTTTATTTATGAAACATATTATTTAATTATAATGACTGCTTTCTTTATTGTGCACAAAAAGGCTAAACTCAAAGCCAGAATGTAGATAAAAGACATATGATACTCACACTACTAAGGAAGTTTACAACTATTGTTATTCGCGGATGTAGAATTTTAATATTTTTAAAAAATGACGAGAAAAATAAAATGTAAAAGATATCTGTAACTGGAAGATTATTAAAAAAGTTTGCATGTAGCGAATTACCCTTACTTTAAAAAATAACTTTTAGAAAACTTATGTTCAATCATTCATAAAAATTATAATACAATTTCACCTTATGCAAAAAAACCTAGACCTAAAGTGAACCTCGGATTAGAAGATACTTTTTATCCTTTATAGGTAGATGAAATTTTCTCCGGATAAATACGTTTTTTGGTTCGTTGAATACGTTTATGATATCCGTTTTTACCCAAAAAAAAATAGTCAAGTTGCCTTTAATAAAAATTTTTTGGATAATATTTTTAGGGTTTTTTAGGTTTTTATCAGTAAATTATAATTTTTCGGTCACTAAACACGAATAAGCAACTTGAGGATTTTCTATTGAAAGCAACTATATAGAGCATTTTAGGTAAAATTGATACTCACAATCATGTTAAGTGAGCCAAAATCAACGCCAAAATACATAAGTAACCGATAAGAATTTGAAAAAACCTGAAAATTATATCCTATAAAATTTCTATTACGGGCAACTGGATAAAAATTCAGCTAAAAACAGATATCATTCGTATTCAGCGATCCATAAAACTTATAAATTCGTTGGAAAATTTTTTCGACCATACGAAGCAAGGCTACGAAAGGACTAAAAATATTCCCTTCAATTGTTATAATTTGTCAAATGAATATTTTGTATTATGTGTAATTTTTACTATATTCGTGTAGGTGAAAAATTAATTGTACATACATGTATATATTTTTTGTCTATACATTATGAAAATATGATGTGAAAGAGGTCATTCAATGAATTTTATATCCGGATAATCATTAAAAAAAAATTGTAATTAACATTGTTAAAAATATGTCAGAAATTTTTTTTAGCTATACGTACAAGTTGTTATAATTTTTATAAATTAATTACGTTATAATTAAAATATTTTAAACAAAAGAACACACACAAAAAAAACTTAATTGTTAAATACAAAAAAAAAAATTATTAATTTAGATTACCGAGTGTAAATATTTGAGTCAGTAATAATAAAATATTGATTTTTGTCATCGCACATTGACATTTTAAACGAATATAATAGTATATAATCAAAAAGGATTAATTTTAAATATATATATAGAAAAGGTGTGATGCATCGTCAGTTTGAGATATCGCATGAGCTTTTATATATATAGAAATTTATAACAAGCAGAACTGTTTAAAAAAAGTTCTTTTGCCTTTTGATTCTATTATTTTAGGATTATCGTTTATATTCAGAAAATCAAAATGTGTTATTCCTTTTCTCGTTTAATAATATAACAAGTTAAATAAAGACAGAATGGCTTAAATTTTGATTTATTTCTGGCTCTTTTTAATATATGAGCAATTTTCATTCATTTTTCAATGATTTCAAATTTAACTTGCTAATTTTATATGAGAATCCACACCAGCTTAGGGCAATAGAGCTGTATATTATAAGACTGCGAATAATTATTGAATTTTTACTCCAGTTGAATTATGGTTTTACGGATGTTTTGGATAAAAAAGATGACAAAAGGTCTGTTAATGAATTTTTCGGTCACTGAATCCAAAAATGGAGTTTATGCTCATGCGAAATTTGTCTGACACCCTTAAATTAACATAAAAAACCTATTTTAGTAGTAAATTTCTAATATTTCCCGACGAATTTTCGATAAATCTCTTTAGATCTACGAAGATCTCTGGAGATTCAAATAGATCTAAATAGATCTTCAGAGATCTATGGAATGAAAAAAAAAATATAAAAATTTATAAAAGACATTTAAAATTATTAAATGAAGCTGTTAATGGATAAATTTGATTTTTTTATGCGTTTTAAATAAAGAAAAATATTTAACACCAAACTTTGCAAAAATTTAATTAAAATTTTAAAACTTTTTCTATTTCCAATAACTTATTAAATACAACAAATTATTGTTTTATCAAGTGTTTTATACAATGCATTTAGATATTCACAAGTACTATAGTAAGTTTTTTTTTTTATTTTTTCACGTGAAATCTCACGTGAGATCTCCGTTGAAAACCTCACGTGATACCTCACGTCTTTTTTGACAGCAGAGCAGACTGCAAAATAGTCGCTCTTTCTGGACTGAAATCGAGCTAGGAAGTAGTCGAGCTTCGGATGGAGGATAATGAAAAATAAATTAAATATTTTTGAATATATTTATTTTCTAAATTGATAAATATGATATAAATTAAATATACAATAAACGATTGGCTGATTTTATCTTTGTACATTACAGAGTTATTAATTTTAAAGAATGAATGTTTTCAATGATTTGAAGCTTTTGTATGTTAATTGATTTAATTACTTAAAATGAAATCCAGCTTATTGTCTTCTAGAATTAAAATATAAACAAGTTTAAGAAGGTTGGATAAAATTAATGTTTTAATTTTTGTATCGAGCTTCCAATTTACATGTTCCATTCCTTAGTCCAAAAAAATTAAAATTGCATTTCGCTCGGGTGTATGGCTGCTTTTCATTACAGCAATCTGAATCACTTTTGCACTAAAAAAAAATATAATTCATATACAGAATTTAAAATTAATTATTAAAAATTTATCAATTTATTTACAGTTCTGCGTTCAGGTACACAATTTCGATATCTACAAATTCCACTTGAACTATCAGAAAAAAAACCTATATCCCATTCACAAATAAGAAAAGCACCTGGCTTATTATTAACGATATTACAACAATCTAAATAACTGTAGCACTAAAATTTAATATAACAATTATTATTTAGGAAATTTGTTGTTTTATTTTATACCGCTAAAATTTTGTATTTGTTCAAAATTTCCTAGACTACTTACGATATCGCCTTCTTGTGAACATGACTTTACGAGAACATAATTTAAGATAGCCGTTAAAAAGAAAGAAAAAATTAATTTGCACATTTTTTTATTTTTAATTCCAAGATTTTAAGAACAGAAATTAAGGTATTGAAAAATATGAGTATTAACTGTTCTTTTTGAAAAACTCTCGAATGAAGTAAAATTTAATACTAAGTTAAGAATAAAAAAAATCTGCGCAATAAGTACAGAAAGATTTGTAAGCGTGTCTTAGCTCAAAGAATTGGGCCCCCGTTTATATAATTTTTATATCAGATCTTGGTAACACTTTCGTTAAAAACAATTAATAGGAAGCTGGGCAATTTTAATTTAAAGTTTTCGGGGGCTACTTTTTTGCCCACGAAGGTATTTTTTGTTTTATTAATTAACGAAAGGGAGTACAAACCTTTTGACCCTACCGAATTAAAGGTCTTATCGAGTACTTTCATCTGATATAAAAATTATATAAACGGGGGCCCAGTTCTTTGAGCTGCGTGTCTTTCGCATTTTTTTAGATTATTACCCGTAGGGAAGAGATACTCGGATTTCGATGAAATTCTTTCGGTTATGACCCGGTTTACGAATAGAAAACGAGAAGCTGTGTATATTACATTTTTTAGACGTATATAAGACGCCACCATGCGTTCTTATTTTTGTTTTTTTTCTATCGGTTTCTAAGGTAAATCCTACAATATATGCTAATAATGCTACAGTACATGCTCGAAATTTCCGCGGACATCTAATGTTAAATATGGTCGGATCAAGTGCGATCCGTGTAAGAATTTTCATTCTTAATTAAGTAACAAAACCACAACCTAGCTATCTTTATCGTAATTTTAGTCCTGACATCATTTTCTTGCCCTTGTGGGACTGTTAAGTTTATGAGATTTATTATTCAATAAAATAGCCTATAGTTTTCAATATTAGATTTATTTGTGACATTTTTTTAAGAATTAATACTTACAAAAATTTTCGCAAAATTTAGAGGTCAAAAATTAATTCAGGGCTTTATAACCTCGAAATTTGAAAATTGCATTTTTTTGATTCAAAAATTATAATTCATTTTTCTGAGGGATGTGAAGAAAATCGTTTTAATTTTTCCAGGCTCAATTTTCTCAATTTCTCGATTAAAATATACTGTTATTATTACTATATGACGAATGATATTCAAAAATACAAAAGTAAATTTAAATTCTTTATATTATATTAGCGAAAATTTAACATCATTTGTGGTTTTTCGCTTCACCAAAAATTATTAGAATGTGTCAGCAATATTTCTATTACATTAATTACATTGTTAAAAGTAATTACTAATAAAATTTAAACTTTAAAAAATAAAAAAATATGAATTAATTTTTATCTAATCAGTAACATTTTTTAAACTGCAGTTCTGAAAATTGTTCATATACATTAATCCTCTATTGCGAAGTTCGTCCAACCAAATAGAAAGTTATGCAAATTATAGCCACTTATGGAATTCACGTCATATTCCACATTTGCCCTTAACTTAATGAAATTTCAATATTTTTTAAATTAAACAGACCAAAATATAGAAAATTTTTGTAAAATAAAACAAGCTATCTTTTTGACCAATTATAATCTTTCCAATGTATTTTTTTTTTGTTATAATTTTTTACTGTAACATTCGTGTGAGAGTTTTATTTTTTATTTTTATGCATTGAATGATATTGCTCAGTGAAATTTCGTATAAAAAAAAAAGAAATCAAACGAATTAACCACAAAACATAAAATAGAAAAAAAATGTATAACCGAATCAGTGCGAGCATTTATCAATTTATTTTTTTTTTTGACATTTAACAATAAATTTTTTAGTTAAAATGTCAGAATAACGTGTTGGGAAAAATTGATCATTTGAAAAATTAAATTGTTTTTTAACAGTGATATTATTACGTTAATAAAAAAATATACATGATTTTTTATAAGCATCGTACAAAAAAAAATTTTTATTGGCTGAATATTAAATTTTTTATCGATTTTTAGAGGAAATAATTTTTAATTATTAAAAAAGTTTTTATCTATTAAATTTAGGCACTCGTTTTAATGCCCCACTTCGAAAGTTTTGAGAAGTAAGAATTATGTTCTTATTTAACATTTTTATGGAACTATTGTTGCATATAAAAAAAAAATTATGTTAAATTTTTTTATAATTACACGTTTCTAAATTTTATATACGTTTTTTTATGTAATACGCAAACAATCTTTTTTATAGTTATCCGGAAAACTTATATTACTTTTTATATTTTCTTTACTTAAAAAAGAAGAATACAATTAAGAAAAAAGTTTTATTTTTTGTTAAAAACTTTTTATTTTTATATATTGAATAAAATGTTAAAGAACTTTTGAATAAACTTATGCAGAAAAATTTTAAAATTTTATCATGTATAGAAAGTGAATATTTTGTTTTTGGAAAAGTAAATTTTTTAAGTTTGATAGTGTAAGACATTTTCTTGACAGTTGCCTGAAAACAAATTTTGTGGTTGGTAAAAACGTGTTTTTACGTATACAACCTTTAGCCATAAAAAGTGGTGTCCCAAATCACAGATTCCAATTTTTGGCTTCATGGTGAATGATTATTTATTGGAGATTTGGACCATTCTTTATTTTTTTTTTATATGGGTCGTAATTTAAGATTTTGATTCAAATAGACGTAGTAACTAAATCCTGATTTTAGCCTCGAAAGTTTTTATTTAAATTCTAAAATAAATTTTATTTATAAAAAATAAGGTGGCGGTTTCATTAGTCTCACTGTAAAAAAATTTTTTCCTATTTTGACCTTTTTTTTGTCATTTCGAAATATCAAACCAAAAATAAAAAATAATATCTGAAAGAAATTTTCTCACGTTTCATACTTCTGTTTTGGATGATAAACCTAAAGGATATCTAAAACAAAATTTTGTTTCCTAAAAGCAATGAAAAGCAAAAAAAAATTTAAATCTGCTTTAGAAAATATTTATCAATGTTTCCCGTCCTAAATACATAATATTTCAAGTAAAACAGTATAAACGATTGATATTTTGAGTAAAAAAGTTAGAATAATTTATAAAAAATTTTGTTAAACACCGGTCTATCCTATAAATTCACAATTTTGACATAAAAAGGAACAAGTTCCGATACACTTAAAATACATTGACGAAAAAAAAAATTCTGGCACATTACCCACCTTTTAACTAAACCATGTTGAAAAAATATTAAAAAGTGAACGAACTGCAAAATATCATAGACACTTGCTATATATTGACCTCTATATATATTTTTTATTTTACAAAAATGCTCTTTTTGAGATCTTAAGTATATCGTTACTTTTTCAAAGGAAATGCTTAGTAAGGGTGAGAAAATTCATCTCGAACATGATTGCGTGAAACCTAACCTATAAAAAATTCAGGATATTGAAATAAAAAATAAAATAATAATATTTATAGCTGTGCGTTTAAAAAATTTTTGTTCCTTGAATCAGTTTATTTCCTTGTATGCTTTTATTTTCTGTAAAATAACTCATTTTTTTTAAAACTTTGAAAATGTTCGAGTATTTTTAAAAAATAAAAAAAAATTAGCGTACATCTCAAAAATTATTTAAAACAGTACTAAATTTTTTTTTCATAATTTTCTTTTTCTTCATATTTTACAAATCTATTATTAAATTTTTTATTCAACATGAGACTTATTAAATTTTTCATTTAAATAAAAAAAATATATATAATATAAGACCTACTTAGTAACAGACAACCTTAATTTAATTTTTTACAATACTCATATACATTCTTTAAAAAAAAATCAACTATATAATAAAATATAAAAATTTGCAGTTTCATCATATCATATTCAAAAGTATTATATGTACATATTAACTTAATTTATGACACTTACCTGCAGAAGAAATTTTCTATTTTTTTTTTTATAAAATTATGCTTCGGAAAATATTGTATGTCTCTCGTGGGGATACTGAATTTTCTTAGATAGGTTCTATTGATTTATGTGTTATTTGCATATATGTTTTTGTATATTAGACAAGACTTTGTTTCCAAAAATTTTATTTTTTTTATTATTGAATGTTTAATGAAATCGCTTTAAAATTAAGTTTCCGTAAATATTATTGATTAGGAGAACTTTAATGGATTGATTTAGCAAATAAAATATGATTAATTTATCACTTTTTACTCGCATGTGCTTTTACTATACACTGTAAAAAACAATTCCGGTGACTTTACGATAAAATTGGTAAATTTATGAAAATTTAGTAAATTTTCAAAAAAATTTTCAATTTTTGGACATAAATCGGAAATTTACTAATATTTGTAAATTTGCGAAAAAATAGTAAATTATAACGATTTATTTTTTCGTAAATTTTCGACAAAATCGTAAATTTACAACAATGTTTTAATTTTACGATTTTCTTAGAAAAATTGCAAATTTTAATCGAAAATTTGCGACAAACAGTTGTGAAATTACAAGCCATGTTTTTGTACCTAAAAACACATAGAAAACCATTTAGAGTCTTAAACTAATTTATTAATAAATCGTTTGCTATGCGTTTTTAGGTACAAAAAATATGGCTTGTAATAACTGTTTGTCGCAAATTTTCAATTAAAATTTGCAATTTTTCTACAAAAATTGTAAAATTACGACGTAGTTGTAAATTTATGGTTTAGTAGAAATTTTACAAAATAATAAATCGTTAATTTACAATTTTTTCGCAAATTTACAAATATTAGTAAATTTCCGATTTTTGTCCAAAAATTGCAAATTTTTTTGAAAATTTACTAAATTTTAGTAAATTTACCAATTTTGCCGTAAAATCACTGGAATTGTTTTTTACAGTTTAGCAAAGAGTATAGTATAAGCAGAAAGGATTAAAAAAGTTATTCTATAGTCTAGAAAGGGTTTTATTCGAATTTTAAAACTTACAGCTTTTAGCATAAAATATGAGTTGGTTAAACTGGGGGCTTTTCTTTAGGTACCTTATTGTTTATTTTTGCATTTTTGTGAATTCAGCCTAAGACTAATTCTACAAATGCCGTAAAAGGGAGTCGCAACCGTAAGCACAGCCAGAACACAATTTTCGGTCACTTCACCTTGCGAACGACGTTTGTACATGTAGCCTAATCTACATAACCCCGAAAATGCTTCGTAAGCGCAAGTGAAATGAAAATAGCTATTTTTTAAACAAGAGACAAAATATTGGTTTTGATTTTGCATGCAGTTGTATGCATGAGTGAGTGTAGTGAGCGAACGTAGATAGCATGCAAAAGTCGAACCCTATATTTTCCTAATGATTTAAAACATAGTTTTACATATAATCGGCAAAAAAGCTGTCTCCCTAAGGTAGAAAATAGGCCTTTTTTGCCTTATATATGTAAAAATAATTTCAGTTTAGCCAACTTATTTCTCATACTTTGCATTTAATTTTCATTCAGAGCAGAATAAACACTATAGTCATGTTAGCTTGGTATGAGAAATATGTTGGCTAAACTGAAAATTTTTTTGTGACTTTACTTTTGCGGTTTGCTGAGCTATTTCGTATTTATGTAGATTAGGTTTAAACAAAAAATGTAAGCACTTTGTGGGTAAAAAACTTTAGACGCTAGCGTGAACACATATCAATCGTGCCCAGTTTCGCCCGCAAGTACCAAAACTTTTGCGCCCTTGAGACTTATTATACTGTTTTTAGGTTAGCATATTGCATGGAAAGAAGTGAGACATAAGAATTTTATAATTTGTTATCTTACTTCCCTTTTTATTTTTTTCTGTAAAAAATAGTCTTTTTTATCCAACCAAACTCATTCTTGATATTCAGCTTTTACTCTTGTTTTTTTTTTTTTTTAACTTTTTTTTGATGCCCTCAAGGTGAAGTGTTTAAAAGTTTATTTTTATACCACGAGATAATTAATTTCAGTCCTAAATTATTGGATTATTATTTCATTTTAAATTATTTTGAAGAGTACCACGAATTTCAAAAAATTTTGTTTGCTTTCTGAAATGACGATTTTTTCGGTTCTAATAACGTACAATAAAAATTGAGAAATTGAAAAATTAAGAAATTTTTACTAAATATCAGGCTAATATAAATTTATTTCAAGTAGGTACACATATAAAACAGACATAAAACAAAACTAAAAAAAAAGAATGTAATGAAATCGAAGAAAGAGATCGTAATTAAAAAGTATAGAAAAAAAGAAAAAAACACGAGAAGTGCAATTATTCTCAAGCTCAAAAGTAGTACTACTCGAAAAAAAAGTAAAATAAAATATATATAATTAGAAAAAGGAAGAGTTAAAATAAAATAAAGTACAAAAGAAAGAAAAGTAAATTGAAAAATCATATGTCATTAAATTATTTTATTTTATTTATTTCAGATGGAGGAGTCGTTGGAGGTTCTAGAGTTGGTCCGGTAGTAACCCCTCATACAATTGAGTTAACAGCACGTGGTAGAGTAACATTATTACAAGCATCATTGGATACTGCTAGAGCTTATTTACCTCCTGAATATCGACCTGGTAAAGTTTATTCGGATACTGATTCGGAAAAGGTTAGTATGTGTTGTATTATAAATTTAAATTATGTTTAGTAAGAGATTTTAGCATATGATAATATTTCATTATTATTTTAGTATTTAGTTATTATATATACAGGCACGTATCAAGAAATTTTTTTCGGAGGCGAAGAAAAATTTTCGGGGGAGGGGGGCAGAACCTAATAATACTAATAATTATGATTTAAATTTGTTTAGTAAGTTTATAGCTTTATTAGAAGTTATCAACTTTTTGAATAACTCATTAAAATATAATCGAATATAATATTAGAAACAATTATTAAATAAGTAATATTGCCTTTCCAGATAATTATTAAAAACTTGTCCTGATATGTGGTTTAATATTTACACTAAATATATCAAGAAATTAAGAAAATTAAGAAAATTAAAATAAGAAAATTCATTAAAAAATGTTAGTTTAAAATTATTTTGTATATAATAAAGTTTCGGAAAATCCCAAGGTCATTTCGTTTCTTGTATAAACAGTAAGGCATCATCAGTACGATCACTATTTAGCCTTAATCATAGATGTCCAAGATTTAAATAAAAAATTTAATTTTTTTAAAAAAACAAAAACTTGAGTATACTCACTCGGCAGAGATGAAACTGTAAACGACTGTGAACTGTGGTGGGAGAGAAAGAATTCTTACTCCCACCATACTTCATAAAAGTTATAAAAGCTAGTCTCATTTATTTCTTAATTTTAGAAGTTTAAATAAAATTTTTACAATAAAGTGAAAAGAAAAGTTCTACGCTTAGAATGAAACGAAAAAGGAATATGAGTTAAACTTAAATAATGTGTAGAAATTTTTCTCACAAGTGAAATTACTTTAAAACACTATAAATATGGAAAAATTTATGCGATTGATTACCTCTTAAAATATTAAAGTTTTATAATTATATCGTAATAACTAATCTTTAAACGTTAATTCGTAATCTTTATATGCTAATTGGCCTACATGCAATACGAGATTGACGTTTGTCAACAAAAAATTAAAAATTATCAATTTCGAACTAACTATAAGGCTTTTCGGGCTGATCACGTGATAATACTAAGTATTGGGTACCCGAGGACAGCCCCATCTAATACATGTTATTTTTTCCTACTGCGTGACCAACCCGAACACAGTTAGACGTGTTGTTTGAAATTTAAAGCAGTTTCATGCAGTTTGCTTGAATTTTCAAGCAAAGCAACCTAATGCCTCAATTAATCATTAATTACTTCAAATTAGCCACAGAGAGATTCTTTGACACTGATTTTTCAGGTCAAGCTAAAAATTTAAGTACATGTAAGTGGTACATTAAGCCTGTTATTTTTATTCGAAAAAAGTAGAACTGGAGTGAAACAAGCACAGAAAACGCTCGAGAAAATGCGCGTTTATTTAAAAAATATTTTAGGTTAGGTAGTATTTCTATTAATTTGCATTGAAATATTTTTTATGTCACTTAATGATAAATTATTGAATACTTCAGGGAAAAAATAATTTAAATACAATTAGAAAAAAAGCAATTGATTTTCAAACTAGCGTCCAGTTTAACTCCAGCTAAAAACTTTTCTGATTAAGAAAAATTTTGAATTAAAAATGTTACCATTCTTACATCCTAAAAAAGTAAGAAAAAAAAATTATATTTATTTAGTTAATAATAAAAAAACAAACAAAAATCCAATAAAATCCAATATAACAAAAGAAAACAATTTAATTAAATAATATTAACGCATAAATTTTTTTTTTTTACAGAATTAAAAAAAAATTTTTCTTCTTACACAAAACTTAATTGTTGGTTTTTTTTTTAAAGAAAATAAATAGTTTAGACACACACAAACACATGTGAGATAAAAGATTTTCTAAATGTAAATGCATATGTTATGATTTTCTCTTTATGGCATAGTTTTGCATAGCTTAAAATAAAAGAGAGAGAAAACGTGCTGATGGTAAAAGCCTTTTGCCCTAGAGGTTTTTCTCAAACATACAAAACTTTCAAGTATTTCATGAATTTACAGGAATTTTGTTATTATTATTATAGTTAGTCTCTTTTTTTACTTTAGAACTATAACACATTTACGCATATGTGAAAACCAAGGTGAAAACATAAAAATGCACTAGGTTTTTTGTGTGTACTTTTAGCATTTTTTTATTTTTACTTAAAAAAAAGGTTCATTCGTTTATGTTCGTTGTGTTTTTGTTATTAAAAATTATCATTGTTACTTTGGTTTCTTAAACTTTTTTTTTTCGTTGAGGTTTTATTAATTATTTATACTTAGCATAATAGGCTAATAAGTTCAAAAATATTTTTAGACTGAAATTTCTCTAAATTTAATAGAAATTACAAGGTATTTTAACTAAAGTAACTTTTTAAAAATATTTGAAAATTTTTTTTAAAATGACTAATTTTTGTTAAAAATGTTTTGAATTATTAAAAATTATAGTATGTAAAAATTTTATCGTTTATTTTTTTATCACAAAAAATGTGCCATTTAATTACTGTAATAATTAAGATAAATAAAAAAGAATATAAATAAATAAATAACAAGAAAATTTTTTTATGTAATAAAAAAACTGAATAATACAATTGTTACATTAACAAACAATGTACTCTAAAAAATAGAGTAAAAAAATAAAAAAAAATTTTTATTGTTAAAAAAACACTTAATAAAAAAAAATAATATTATATAACAATTACATAAATATAATTTTCTTAGAATTTATTCATAAAAATAATTTTATCAAAATATTTCATAAAATATTAGCATTAAAATAACAGTTATTATTTTTTATCTAAAAAAGAAAAAAATTTGTTATATGAAGGATTCCAAGCTATGTTGGATTGAAGTTTTGGGAAAATTGGCCTAAAATATTTTTTTTCCAAAAGTGGAGCTAAAAATAAATTCACTGAGTTTTAGTTTTCTAGGTTTAATTATTGGATTCTATTTTGATTTTTTTGGTCTTTAGGTGCGATTTCAATGAGCATATTTTTGCTAGATTCTAGGTTCACTAGAGTTGACTTCAATTGAACTCTAGTAATTAGCACTAAAAATTAATTAAAATTTTGCTACTGGGCGATTTTTTGGATCCTGCTCGAGCAGAATTTTAATAAATTTTGAGTCATAATTAATTATTTCTATTCTAGTGCCCCTAGAATCTAGTAAACATTTGCTCCATGAAATCGCTCCTTTTAGTTTATGACTAAAAATTTACAGCTACGTTTTTCTTCTAATTGGAAAAATTTCTTGTTTTATAATCTACTTCACTCCAAAATAATAATATTCGTAAGGTATGCACTAGAATACTAATAAATATTTTATACTAATAAATGCTCTAAATCAACGAATTACGATATCAAAAATATGACTTTGTAGCATTTTCAAGTTTCCTAATAAGGCACGTTACTAAATAGGAATTTGTCTTTAAGTTCGGATTCTTCGGGAAATATTACCTAATTGTAAGTACGGTGATCCAAGAAAATATTTTTCACCTTAAAATAAACAGTCGACCGTAAATATTAGAAACATCAAAAACACGAAAATGACTGATTTGACAAAGATTGAGAATTGGATCTAGAAATTTAAAAAATTAGTGGAAGGCCCAATTTTAAATGCAATTTTGTAAAAAGTATATTTTGTACCAATTGCTATGACCCTTAATTCGAAATGGTACCCAGCTGGCGTGAAATCCCTCATAATCTACTCTACTTTAAAAAATAAATTTTATCTCTTTTCGTATACAAAAAGAAAAATAATAACAAAAAATATAGCATTTCATTTACTTAATATATTTTTTTATTATTTTCATATTGCTCTTTTTGTGTAGATATGAATGAAAATTTTCCGTACATAAATAGGTAGCTAGCTATACAATTCAAGATATAAACATGAATATTTTGTATAAATCTGAAAATGAACTTATATACACTAGGTTTATTATATATCTAAACTCTCTCAGGATATCCTCTGACTATACTGGAAATGAGCCCTGGACTTGCAAGCTTTGCAATGAGAAATTATTATGTTATTCTCTCTTTCTCTCTCTCTCTCTGTCTCTCTCTATACGGTTTATATTATATTATTATTGTATTCTTCTATTTAGTGCTTTACAGTTTTCAATCAAAACTCCTTTTCAAATTATCCTAACCGAGCATAAACGTTATAAAAACATTTAATTATAATTTTAATGATAACACTAATGAATGTACACTTGAATACAAATTTTTAATTACTGCCTAAATTCTTTGTTTGTTGTTTAGTGACCAAGATTTCAAAACATTTGATATTACAAAGCTTTGCAAAGGTTTGACAGAAATTTATTTAAAACTTTGGACTTAAATTTATACACAAATTTATGAACACTATTTTTTTTTTAATAAAGAAAAATATTTTTTTCTAATTTTACTAAAAAAAAATGTTTGCATATTTTCACACTCATTCGTTAAATGTGATTCTGAAGTAATGACTCTAATTGAGTTTCTAAGGTCTTCTAAGTTTCAAGGTACCAAAATATTAATTGCTACGACCAGGTTTTTTTTCAATGTACATATTCTAACTTATTTGCAAGAAAATGAATTTTTTTATATTTTGTACAATATAAATTTACAATACTTTTAAAAAAAATGACGACAAAATTTATGAGTAAAAAAAACCAAAATTTAGTTGATATTTATTCCCAGTAAACACTGTATAAACATCAAAATGTATCCTGTCGCCTGCCCTATATTCCATATGTTCATTTTTTGTAAGAAAGTTCCACTTATTGAAAAACAAGTGTGTTATTTATTTCATTAAATTCAAATATTCCTTGTTTTTTTCTATAATTTTAATCATTTCATACATACATAAAAAACAAATGACCCTTTTACTCTAACTAATAAAACTGAATATACGTAATTAAGCATTTTTATCCAAATAATTTATAAAAAGTTTTATCATACCTACGTGCTACGAAAAGTAAATAATCCCAAATAATTAGAAATAAATATTTATTTAATACAAAAAAAGAAATAGCCTATAAATAAAAAAAAAAAAAGAATAAATCAATTAAATAAAATTTACCAAATATTGATTATCCACATAAATAAAAATTAAATTAGATTTATATCTTTTTATTGTTACTTTTAATTTTGACAAAATCGATAAAAAAATATATAAATTTTGTTTTTTAATACTAGCGTATTTTTATTCTCATGAGCATACAAATTATCTGTTTTTAGTTCCGGATATTTCCCTCGGGTATAAATCAACAGTCAATCGTAAATAGAAAACTTATTTACAAAATAGCTTTATAGAAAATTTTTAGTAAATTAAGTGTAAAAGGTATTTATTGTACTCTGGAAAGGAATATTCTTTGATACTGTGGTATACTCTTTTTTCTGAGACCAATTAATCTAGATACTTTATTTTATTAGTAATGCACCAGGTTGATTGATAAATCTATTTAAAATTATAATTTTATATCAATAAAATGTCATATTATAAAATAAATTTTTAAATTATATACTTAAATTTTTAGTATCATTTATAAAAAAATAGGGGTTAGTTTAAAAATTATATTTGACATTAATTACAGACCAAAAGAATATTAAAAAAAAATGAGAAAAAAAAATTCTTTTATGCTAAATTAATTGACATTTAATTATAATAAATATTTTAATGATGATAAAATATCTTATTAAATTTACTCTTTGAAAATTACTTCAACGTAACGAACTTTATTAATTTATAATAATTCTGTACCTTTTTAGATGAAATATTATGTCAATGGTTTTACGTTTAAATTTTATTTTATTTTTTAAACAGAAGATACAAATATAATTTTTAATTTTTTTATTTATAAAATTAATTAAAATAATTAACAATTATTTAAAGTTAATTAATGTTAATTGGATACTGTTTATGTATATGGATGGTTCCAGCTGTACTGAAGCTAAAATTTTTTTTGCACATTAAACATAAATTGTTAAGAACCTTGGCTCTTGTAAATTTCACATTTGAAATATATGTCATTTCCCTAAATGTCGTGTTCTTAGCACGTTCTTAGCTGCTGCTCACTTTAAAAGCCAAGCTATGGGTGATGATGACATCCCTAATAGAGTCATAGCTAAATCTCTCTCCAATTTTGGTCCTTTTTTAGTCAAGCTTTTGAATGAATCCTTAAAATATGGAATTTTTCTTGCAGTTTGGAAAACATCTTTACTTGTTGCAATTAAAAATTCCAACATTCCTAACTCTTGTTTTGATTTTTGATAAAATTGTAATGGAGCTAGGCGATTGAAAAAAAAAACAAGGAATCAGGCAAAATATGGGTTAGCTGGATCAGTCCATATAAATATCATTAAAAACATACATAATTATAGAATAAATTAAACAAGTTTCAAATAATTATGTATAAATTATTATTACTATTAAGTAATTTTAACTATAAGCTCTACAGATACATTACATAAAATAATAATAATAATTTTAATTACATTTGTACAATTTAAATCCTTATAATAAAAATAATAATTTTACAAAATTTCATCAACAGATGTGGATGTATTCACTTGGAAGAGCTTTATTAGACACAACTCCAAGTACAACAGCTTTAACAGGTACTGTATCTGTTTCACCATCATCTGCATTACAATCAGTATTAGCTGCTATGACAGAACCAGATCCACGTAGAAGAGCATCTTTAATGAATTTACTTGATGTAAGTTTTCTACTTAAATTATTATTATTATTATTATCATTATTATTATTACAAAGTTTTAATATTATATATAATTGTGTAGCTTAGACCTTGGCTTATTTTAGTTTGTGTTGAATTTAATGTTCCAATACAATAAATAAATAAGAATTTTCGGAAAAATTTAATTTTAAACTATAGTTTGATTGAAATAATCAATTTTTTAAAGTCAATAATTTCGAAAAGGGGATTACTTTTTGTAATACTTTTTTGAATTTGATTTGACTTTTTATAAAATTAAGGGGATCCTCATATAGCAATGTTGTATTTGAAAAGCTACTTTATGTAATTAGTACTTTGCTAAAGATTACAATATTATATAATACGCTAATACCCAGTTACGAGTCAATTTAGTAAATAAAGCTGATTACTGATTAGTGGATTTGGAATCAGAGAACATACATCATTTTCAAAGTTTTGAAATGTAACATTTAATTATCCCCTTGAAAAGACAATTTGCATTTTTATTTACAAAATACTAAGGCTTACAAAATTTTGTTCTCTCTATGTATTCAATTTTAGTGATAAGCTGAAAATGATCCATGTCCTAATTACCAATTTACTAAAAGACATATAAAAATATGAATATGATAAAATACATGATTTTTCGAAGCTACAAGCTTGTCATTAAATTCTAAAAGTTGAAAAACTAATTAAAAAAATAAAACTTTTTTTGATCCTTTAAAAGAAAAAAATTTAAGACAATTTAAAAGGTACATAAACTACTGTAAATAACCCCAGAAAACTGAAAAAAAAACTTAGATATTGAAATTCCTATTTAAAGCATTCAAAGTAAAAATTTATTTATTTATATGTTTTTTTCTTTTTCATCTGAATTTTAAAATAAAATAAAAGTAATTTTATAAAAAGCTTTTAATATTAAAAAAGTGTAAATGAATTTCATTTAAATTTTCAATGTTAGTTTTTTACTTTTTAATCTCTATATAAATAAAAGAGTTAGATGAAATAAATAGTTTACTTTTTGAAGAAAAAAAATATTTGAAACTTATTTTTTAACAAATTAAATGTAAAGAATATTCAATGATTTTTGAATAAAATTTATTGATTTTACAAGTAAACACAAAGAAAACTTTTTATTAAATAAAAAAAAAACTATTTAATTCAATTTTTGGTCAATTTAATAAATATAAGATAAAAAAATATTAAACAATTTAGGTATATAAATTAAATGAAGTAAAAGAAAAAAATTTTTCTTTTCTTGCATGAATTCATTTATTGTTCATAGAATTGGATAAGAATCAGGTGAAAAAAGCTATGAGAAAGAGTAAGAAAATAAAAAGTATTATAATAAAGCTTTAGTATTCTCATCTCATTTAAACATAACATTATGATGTTTTATCTGGACTGACATTACTGTTACATAAGAAAATTGTATTTTTTTTATTTTCTGCAATATTACTTTATTTTTTAATATAAAATGGATAAAAATAATACAATGTTCAATTCTTTAAGGAAATACTTGCTTTTTTAATCTATGAAATGAATATAAAGTACTTTGGGTATGCTGAGAGATTACTCTGATTGGAGTTTCAAATTTTTTAAATTAATGTTGATTTCTGAGGGTGTAATCTTGAGGAAAATGAGCTTTAAGGATGATATTGAATTCTCAGAGATGGATTTGGGGTTAGCATACGACACATAAGGTTATAATGATTTTTCGAGGTGTAAAAACAAACATTTATAAGTAATAAGCTATTTTTGAGGGTAAAACAAGATCTCCACGTGAAAATAGGCTTGTAAGTTAAAGTGGTCACTTTTGAGGGTAACATTTTTTAAACGAGGATAAAAATAGACCTCAGGAATTAAGAACCATTGAATATTCTCAAAGGGCACTTTTTACTTTTACGAAATAATCTTATATTAGATTATTTTCAGTATTTTTTTACAGAGCTGGATGAATACTGTACTTTCAGATTGCAGTATTAATATTTACAATTTATCGTAAATGGGTGCATTTTTATTCTATCGTGTTATTTTATGTTTTGGTTTTCAAGTCTTAAAATTTGTTTAGTTCGTTAAAAATTTGAATTCAAACTTGAAGTCAATTGCTAATTTTCCTAATAGACCAATTTCCATATTGAAAATAGCTCACTTTCCTCCTTTTTTTCAAAATTTTTCCAATTTTTTCCTTTCAAGTCTGTCTTATTAACGAAAAAATAAAAAATTCTAACCTATTTGCTTAACAATACTTGAAAAATCCCAAACAAAACAAATTTTCAGTGTAAATTCTATTTATAAAAAATATTAAAATTCAAAAGCTCGAAAAAAAACCTAAGAAACACAATACAAAAAAAAAAAATTTTATTAAGTTAAAAAGTTATAAAAAGAAGGAAAAAAAAGGTTGCATAAGATAATTGAGAATAAAAGAAAATAATCAACACTTTTACGTAATTTTTATTTAAAAAAATGATATTTAACAAATAACAATAAAAATAATAATAATTTTTATTGCACAACTTGTTTAATTTTGTAAAAATGATAAAAAATAAAAATTAAAAGCAACAAGTTTTTTTACTTTATACATAACAATTATAATTTATTAAACGTATTTTCACTACTTTATTCAAACGAGTATTAAAGTTTTTTTGTATAAATAAATATCCGATAAATATCTTAAATAAATTAATTATATCTTAATAAAACAATTTAGTTAATCAATCAAAAGCTTAAAATGTGACAATATTGAGGTATGATATTACAGTATATGCATAAAATAAACTTATACAAAATTTTGCAATTAATCAACTAAATTACTTGGGATTAATACAGAAGGAAGATTGTGGTTATATATAGTTTTGATGCAAGTATTAAATTGTTCATATAAGTAAATATCTTCATAAATTAAATTACTTTTATAACTTTTACCGATTTATTTATGTTCAATATGGCTTGTTTTTTTTTGGCACGAAATATATTTATGTGTACTTGTTTTATGACTGTTATTTTTAGGCATTAAAAATAAATATCCGTGATAAAACGAAGTCTTTGCTTGGCACTTTTCCGCGGGCCTCTGGCCTTCCTGTGCTTTTTGACAGCCTTGCCACGGGCTTTGCCGAGAGCAGTCTTGCTTTACGAGACTTATGAATATTGCTCCTTTACAACGTCGAGTACTTATATTTTTCGTTTAAGAAACGTGGCCCTGAAAAGGGCCGAATAGTAAAATCCTCCCTTGCCACGTCTTATAATTTTACATCGTAAACTTCGTAACGTATTTGTCGCGCGCGCTCCAATCAGTGAACGAGCTCGAAGTCAGCGAAGGCCTATAAATATAACCGCAAATCTAGCTAAAGCAGCATTTGCTGTCCTGACTTCAGCCTTCACGCACGCGGCTACCTTGACACCTTCGCTATGCTGTGGATGAGATTGCTTGCTGGTTTGATTGTTGCTGATGTGCTTGGTGCACTTGGAGGAGTCCATGGCTTTCGGACGTTAAATCCTCATTGAAGCAGCTCGTAAGCTGTGATTGATTGAATCGCTTGGTGCAATTTTCCGAGCTCGTAGGCTTGAAGAGGTGGACATTGATATTCCTGGCCAGGAGAAGTCACCTGAGCACTAGGTGCTCGCATGTTTGTAAGTTTTTGATTTCTCTTTTGTATGTTTGTGTATGTATGTGTATTTGTGACCTTGGTGATTGAATTTGTTGTATGTCTGTGATTTATTGATTTGAAACGTGTGGCTGGGGCCACGCATCAAATGCTAAAAAACCACCGGCCCTTTTTAGGGCCACCTAATACGTAAAAAATAAGAACAATAATTCAGAAAGCTTCTACTGAAATTAACAATGACTTATGGTAATGGGTATTTAAGTACCTAATCTATCAAATGAGATACTTTTTGAACAAACTAATTTACGATGTGATATTCAAAATTTTAATAAATTTTTAAGGTTGATATTTTGCATTAAATAACTTCATTAATCAATTTAAGACATGAAATTGTACTCGGTACCTAATACAACTAATGTTACTTTTCACAACTTGGGAAGAAAATAACTACTTTTTAACCTAGACGAAATGTCTTTTTTGTCCTTTGTGTTATGAAATATCTGATAATCGAGTATATCACAAATTACAAATCATGAAGCCACAAGATTTTAGGTGTATTTTTGATACCGCATGTAAAACGCAAAATGAACAATACCGCTAACAAAAATATGTATGATGTTTTATTGTCTCGGTGATCCAAATCGACTTATTAGACTGTAAAGTAGAAGATTAGGTGAAAAACTTTTTACTAGACAGGAATTTTTTGTCTAAAAGTGCAAATTTTGTTTAAAATTCGAACAATTTAATGTATTGTACCCCTGAAAAATTGATCAAAACAAAGTTATATGAGTTAAGTTAAATTCGGCGTAACGTTGGTGTCGTTTTCTGAATTTACGTTTACCCACAACTATCTTTGTTAGGGTTCATTTTTCAGAAACACATTAATATATTGCATATCGTATAAATTCCTGTAAGATAAAAAATTTGGATCCTAGGGACAAAAAATGTTTAAACCCATCTCCTTCGGGTAGTGTCAAGTATTTTTAACTTCAGCATTGAAGAAATTTTTCATGGTAGGTGTATTTAACAATAAAATATGCTATCTGATGGAACATAAATTTAAATCAAACCTACATAAATTTTCTGCCATCAACATAGCTGAATTCGGATCACCAAGGAATTAAACTTTTATAACAGTGGTACTGTGCATTTAACATTTTGTGAAGTATCAAAAATTATTAGAAAATAAATGTATAATCAAGGGTTGAATGAAATAAAATTTTTTATAGAAAACATTATATCGTATTATAGAAGGAAATACTGCACAATGTTATAATACACTAAAATTCTCACAAAATTTACTAATTTATTATTTTCTAAAATGTGAATAAAATATTGTTTTAAAATAATAATAAATTTCATTCAACTTGAAATTTTCCCAAATTAATATGTCAACTTAAATTTTATTACTAAAATAATTTACCTACTTAAAAACTATTTAATTAAATAAACCAAAAAATAAAATAATTTTCATATTTAAAATATTTATTACATAAAATTTAATTATTTAATATACATATGTAGAAAATTTAATACATGTAAAGGAAATGACATAAGCATTGTCTTATTTTATATGAGAGAGTGTTAGAATACATAAAAGAAGAGAAATTTAACTTGACGTTGCTAGTCATAATATGTATGTGCATTATCATATATAAAGCTAGATATAGGTGTTGAATTTTCTGCTTAACTAAGATAAAATGACAAATGAAGAATAATTAAGGATTTAAAAACAAAAAATAAAGATTTTTTATGTTATTTTATTTTTTTTTATTTAATTAATCATTAAGAATTTTAATACTTTTTAACAGAATTTTTAAGCCTGTAGCGATGAGGAATTTTTTGGGTTGTTTAAAGAATCTTTAAATTGGTTGAAAGTTTTGTATTGCTATACCCTTCAAGTCTAAAATCATATTTCTTAAGAGTATCTGAGAGATTCCATGCAAACTAGATCCGAATGAGATTGAAGGATTACGGAAATTGCAAGGTAAATTTTCCGAAAATACAACTAAAAATAAGTCCTTTCACGTATTTTTAACTTTTTAGATCTAAATCTTGATTTTTGGCAGCAATTTTCGTGTTTTTTGCCTTTCTTATAAATTGACTCAAAATTTTCTTAATATTGCTATCAAGTGATTATTTTAAATTGAAGAAATTTTCCATTAAGGTAATTTTTATAGAAATTTTTCGCAGAAGTTAATTCCGGGGACCAAAAGCTGATTTGGAATACATGAGAATTTACGTTTTTCATTATAACACCTTTTAGATTAAAAAAATGCAGTTTAGCATTTTTCAAATGTAATTTTTCTGTAATTAGACTATAAGCCATTCTTTTTCTATAATCCATATTTACTCCCTTGAAAAAGTCCATGAGATAAGCTAATCTGAAAGCCACAGATCAAAAACTGATAATTCTTAAATTACTAAATTTCTAAATTTTTGAAATTTTCGCCAAGTCACATGACCTAGTGAAATCTGGCTAAGAATTCGAAAATCATCTGAAAATTTTATTTAGATATATAAATTTTGTTAACCTTTGCATTGAATCACGTGGATATGAATTTTTAACCTCGATCCAACGATCCTTCGGCCCAGTTTGCGTGGTATGCCTCATATAGATAAAAATTATTCTAGTTTGCTTTAAATTTTATGATGATGCTATATTTTTTAACAACAAAAAAGACTGTCGGTTAATAGTACCAAAATTTGGGAAGAAAAGAGTTTTTGAAGAGAAATTTTTAAATATTTACCCAAAATTAGTATTTAGTCTTAGCAAAAAGTTTTTTAAAATTATATTATTAACTCAAACAAAAAGTTTTAATTAGATATTTTTTATTAATGTAGTTTATATTATAACTAAACTTATTAATTATAATATCTAAAATTTAAGTTATTTGATTTAGTAATATATATGTATTAAATAATGCATGTCAAGTAACGATCTATGACTAATAATAATATAATGTTAAAGAGGTATATCTTAGGCCAGACGTTAATTTTAAAAATATTTTTGCATATTTAGGGCAAAAAAAAGACTATTTTGTAACCTTTGTTTGGGAAAAACCAATATTTGGTCATAATCAATATTTTGTCCCTTGCTTAAAATAGCCATTTTATTTTAAACAGTTTTTGGATAATTATTTGATTATATTAAATTTCTTTTTAAAAATTCTGCATTTTTTACTGATTCAAAATGTGAATATATTTCAAAATTTTAAATTATTATTGGTATATGAGCAATTATTTTAAAAGTGCTACTTAATTTGAGCCTGGAATCGTATTTTTTCTTTTTGAGGGCACATCGATATGACCCGTGTTTTCAGGTAGTTTGAACCTTCAGAAAAACGAAAAAAATCGTGAACAAGAAATCGGCGATAGGTGCCAAAAAGATTTTTTCACTTTTATGTCAGAAACCGTGTTTTTCGTATCTGAGCTACCTCAAATTTCCAAAATAACTTTTTAGGTAAATAAAATTTTAAAAAATAGATAAGAAAATCTGATTGCCAGGGAAAAACCACTCCAGAAGGAAAAAAAACTTATCTTTTTACGATGAAATTTAGCCAAGTTATCGTCAATTTAAGATTTTGCTCAAATTCGTCTTAAAAACGATTGAAATTTTATTGAAAAAAGCCTGTTTCTGAACTTTAAACATGCATTACTCGCTTGATTTTCATCGTAAAATAATAATTTTTTTTTTAAAATCGATTAATTTTTTCCTGGCAATACATTTCTTTAAGAAAAAAATCATTTTTATTGACCAAATTTCAATTTTTAGGTCAAAAGCCTTTGAAAACTGTAAGTAGCAAGATTTACTTAACACAGTTTTTGATCTAAAAATTGAAATTCAGTCAATAAAAATGATTTTTTTTCTCCAAAAATGAATTTGTAGGGAAAAATTAATCGATTTTAAAAAAAAAATTATTATTTTACGGTGAAAATAAAGCGGGTAATGCATGTTTAAAGTTCAGAAACAGGCTTTTTTCAATAAAATTTCAATCGTTTTTAAGACGAATTTGGGCAAAATCTTAAATTGAGGATAACTTGGCTAAATTTCATTGTAAAAAGATAAGTTTTTTTTTCTTCTTGAGTGGTTTTTCCCTGGCAATCAGATTTTCTTATCTATTTTTTAAAATTATATTTACCTAAAAAGTTATTTTGGAAATTTGGGGTAGCTCAGATACGAAAAACACGGTTTCTGACATAAAAGAGAAAAAATCTTTTTGGCACCTATCGCCGATTTCTTGTTCACGATTTTTTTCGGTTTTCTGAAGGTTCAAACTACCTGAAAACACGGGTCATATCGATGTGCCCTCAAAAAAAAAAATTACGATTCCAGGCTCAAATTAAGTAGCACTTTTAAAATAATTGCTCATATGTTTTGCTTTGAAATTTTTTTCTTAGAATTTTATTTATTTGACCATTAATTACAAAACATAATCAATTAATTATATCTTAAAATAATAAATTTATATTGCAAAAGTATCAAAAAATTCGAATTAAAACTATTTACAGTTAAATTTAAAAAACTTTACCCAGTCTAATATGTATTTATGGTAGGTAAACTATAATGTATAAAATGTACATCAAAGTGTCATGTAATGTAAAAGCAAAGTTGAACGTATTAAAGAGACGATAGAAAATCGATGAAATTTAAACTTACTTTAAGACTAATGTGTTCTTCATTATTAATATTTAACTTTTGTACCAAAGTTTGAAAAAAAAAAGTTTAATTTATAAAAAAAAAAAATGATTACTGGAAACTGAAATTATTTGACATATAACTTTTTTATGATTAAAGTGACAGCAGTTAATAATTTTATTTAACTTTTAAATGTACTGAATAACAGTAATTTTAAAAGTTCTTGTTTAACAGAATTAAGGAAGTTTTAAACACATATTAGCTTAATTATTTAAATGGTTAAAATGGCAAAAATGTTAATTTTTTAATAAAATAATAATGGAAGAACTGTTCGTAGTCAAGTGGTTAGCATTATTTCCAATTTTTTAATATTTTTTATATTAAAATTTGAGAGTTTGGATCCCCTTCATATACAACTACGGTGTAGCGCTTTTCAGCATCTGGTCTTTAAGAATCTTCTATTTTTCATTTTTTTTCTGATCAAATTTAAGGCCGTACACTTTTGGAAAAGATCTCAGCTTATGGCAATGAGTTAGATATTTTAAAATGGTAGACATCCAATAGTTTTGAATAATTTTACAACTTTTCGTGTTTAATTAATTTTCCAAAATTTATCTTATAGTTTTAATTTTGATATACGCTGCAGCTAGATGAGTTTATTTTTATAATTAATATAAAATATCTTATGTTTAATAATTTACTTAACTAAATATAAAATACTCAATACATTTCTATTATACGTCAAAAATTCTGCACTGTAATATATATATGAACTACTAAACAAACATCTCAACTATAAACAGTAAATTTGCCTATATTTACAAGCATAATAAATATTTGACTACTTGATATAGTATATTTACATGAAAACGTGATTTTGAATAAATAGTAAGATATATTAAATCAATAGTCAAGTAATTTGGTTAATTAGAATTTGAATATGTAATTTTTGTCTGCATGTAAAATGTTTAAGTTGTTTGTAATATCTTAAACATAAAAAGTACACCGTAATAAGTAACTTCCTTAGATTAAAAAAAAAATAGAATGTTTTCGAAAAATTAGTAAATTTTCAAAAAAATTTGTAAATTTTCAAAAAAATTTGTAAATATTCGAAAAAAATCGTATATTTACTAAATTTATTATATTCTCGAAAAATTCGAGTATTCTCGATTTTTTTTTGTGAATTCGCAAGAAAAATTGATAGTTTTTTTTCGAAAATTTTCAAAAAAAAGTTGTAAATATTTCCGAAAAATAGTTGTGAATTTACAACTTTTTTCGTAAATTCACAAAATAAAATCGAGAATTCTCGAATTTTTCGAGGATATAATAAATTTAGTAAATTTACGATTTTTATCGAATATTTACAAAAATTTTTGAAAATTCACTAATTTTTCGAAAAAGTTCTATTTTTTTTGTAAATCTAAGAAAGTTACTTTTTACAGTGTACTAAATTTAGCAAATTTACGATTTTTATCGAATATTTACAAATTTTTTTGAAAATTTACTAATTTATTGAAAACATTCTATTTTTTTTGTTAATCTAAGGAAGTTACTTTTTACAGTGTAATAAAAAATCATAATGTATATACTAAAAAAAAAATTCAGCTGCCGCTATTGGAATTTTGGTTGTGGCAGCCGGAAATTTTTTTTCTTTTAAATGGTTGCAAATACTATAAAACCAAACGATTGAAAAAATCCATGGGTGCAAAAAAATTATGTACTAGATTGCAGGTTACCATAATTAACGCGCAATTTGGTACATCCTTTTTTTTTTGCTCCCTTGGTTAAAAAGTACTATTACTTACTAGCTGGTCGAAAATTTACAGACGAAAGTAAGTCCTTTTTTTCTTCAATAAATCCTTTGACACCGTGTCACTTACCAAACTCTTGATTAAACTTAAAGATATGTGATTCTCACGTATGACCCTATTGTGGATTAAGTCCTATCTAAAAGATCGTCATCTCTAAGTAGCCATAAAAAGATCCTACTCTGATACCCTCACAACTAACCTTGGTGTTCCTCAGGGATCAATTTTGGGCCCATTGCTGTTTTGCATTTATGTAACATTTTTTTCTTTTTCCACTAGTACATAAATGGATTTATTAAAATTAATGTTTTAAGATAGGTTAAAATAATCTGTAATCAGTTTTTTAGCTTTATTTATTTATGTATATATAATTTTACAAATAACTTTATTTTACAAATTTTATTACATGTTAAAATATAAACATTAATATATTAACATCACATATACTTTTTAAACAAAAGTTAATCTTCCATCTAAACTAACATAGAAAATTTTATCTTTAACCCGATATTATTTTTATGCACATTAATATATTTCTAAAATAATCCAAATGTTTATTTACAATTTTGGCGCTGAAAAATATCATCAAAATATATAAAATAAAGCCTTTTCTACATCAGATTAAAACTCGATAGTAAATCTGGTCATCTTTAAAATTTATATAATGCAGTTGGAGATTTTCAAAGATTAATCGTGAATAACTCCCAACAACACAATATAAATTTTAAACATGACCAGATTTAATATCGAGTTTTAATCTGATGTAGAAAAAACTGTATCCTTTAGAAAAATTTTATTTCTATAATTCTCGATCCTTAATTTTAGTAATTGCTGGTAATTTCAATTTTTAATTTGGGAATATTTGAGTTATAAACAGCGGGTCCTAAGATCCTAGCGGATGGTGTTTTGTATGGACCAAGTCCCATTCAAACAGTACTCTATAAGAAATATTTACATCATCAAATAAGCAGCAAAATTTTAATAAGATATTCATTTATTATTAAGATTTTGAATAACTTGCATTTTGATGCGAAAGCAATATAAAACTTTTGAAACCAAATAAGTTGTTAGCTCTAAATTTCTTTCTTCGAATATTCTCCAAAATGCCCAGCTTAAAAATGAAAATACCTTAAAATATATTTATATCTTAGTTAATAAATAAATAAGTTTATAAGCATTGTAAATATTATATGTAATAAATTTAAAATTTTGGTTTTTTATACATACCTTGTTCCAATTTTACAAATAGCAAATTTACTTGCACATATATATATCGATTTCTGACAATATCTTGATTAAAGCGACGTTAAAATTAGAGCATATAAAAGTAAATTAATATCAAATAATATTAATCAAAAATAGTACTGATAAAAATAATTTTTTCCAGGAAAGCAACAATTCATTTAAATTATTTACGCTTCGATCCTATCGAATCCAAAATATTTTCAATTTAATTATAGATAAATTTTTAATTTAAATATGCTGTATTAATTAAATTTAAGATATTTTAAAAAGGATCCGAAAGAATCGAAACGTTAATAATTTAAATATTAATATTGTTGTTTTGCTGGGGCCTCATGTTGAACGTTATACAGAGCTAATAAATGTTTATAGACAACGTATACTATTAACCATTATGTACCCGGCAGAGTACTCGTGTACTATTTCACCGAAAATTGTGAATTTCTCCGATTTGACTTAAAATTTTTATCTGAGTTTTTTAGTCAGCTTCAAGCAACTAATTTATAATAGATTTTTTCTCACTGCGGCAGCCCATAAGAATTTTGGTGACTTTTTTAAAACCACTAGGACGGCTTCAAAAGCACTATATTTTTGCTATATTTTCGACCAAGTTGGCGAGTTTCTAGACCTTTGGCCAGGGATCCATTGTACGAACTGAAATTATGCTAGTTTCGAAAAGTCAACTGGGTGATTCCCTTGAAAGCAGGCTAAATTTTTACACTTTATTCTATAAAGCTTTCTGATAGTATACCCAGAGTTTAGCCTATACCCCATTGTCCTGAGGGTAAGTGCACCTCCCCCCATAAATAATTTAAGTCACCCAAACAACCAAATTAAAACCAAGCTAAATTTTAATACTTGATTTTTATCATCATCAAAGACCACAGCGAAAGCAAAATTACGGAGAAGCTGTTCTGAGCCCTGTAATTCAGCCGTATTTTAAGTCACCTATTCCTCATTATCCTGAAAGGGGATACCCTCCCTTAAATTTAAGTCACGCTAATGACCTAAATGAAACCATAGACAAAATTTTACATACGTTTTTTTTCACCATAACAAACGTAGATTCCGAATATAGCATATGCCAACCTGTATAAAGGGGTAAATCAAATCAGAAGGTTAAGACTTTAGCTTGGTTTTACTTTTTGATACCAGCAGGTTTTCCGTTCGTACAATGGATTCATGGCCAAAGTTCTAAAAATTCGTTATCTCAGTAGCAAATAGTGCTTTTGAAGTCGTCCGAGTAGTTTTCAAAAAAGTCACCCAAATTCTTATGGGCTGCTTGCCTATAATGCGTAGTACAACTTATTAATGGTACCAAATTATAAGTAATAGTGTCAACCTAAAATTGATAAATATTAAATAATATATTCCATAAGATAAATTGATTTTTTAATTTAAAACATTTATTTTGAGAATAAATAATGTTTTTCAATATTAGTAAATTACAAAACTAATAAATTTCCGAGCTTTTAAGCTTATAAAAATTGTCTCATTAAAAATTAAACTTGTAATACTTATTATAAGTATATTAAAAGTTATTAGTTATTAATACAAAGAAGATAGTACTATAACTTTGTATTGCATTAAGCTTCAGCATGAGGCATCTGCGGAAAAAATCGTTTTTATCACCTTGTGAATGTAAAGACTGAAAAAAATTTGATTAGGATCTAATATTTCTAATGTCATGGTCATACTTACAAGTATCAAATAGTTTACTTTACTCTACCAATTTCACCATTATATTTTACCAATTAATTAATGCCTATTGTGATAATTAAGTTATTAAATCAAATACTTAACTTATAAGTCCTAAAATAATAGAAATTTAATTAAGATTTATAAATCTTCATAGTTAGGTATTTAATTTTCTAAGGTTATTCTATAAATTTTACAACTGCATAAAGGAATTTAAATATTAAATATTTGGTATGCAAACAATAATTGTTTCTATTTTATAGATTATATATATATACTTCAAATAATTAACTATATAAGCGTTCTTTATAGTAAATTTAATTACTAAATATATTTAGGTCACGATGAATTTATGGTTGTATATTAAGTTGTATTTTAGTATTCTATAATTTTGTATAAAGCTATCGTAAGGTTATGAACTTTACTAACAATAATATTTTAATACTTAAGACTAAAGTCTTTTGCTTTTGTAGATTAAATTTAAATGCTATTAATATTAAATAGTTACTTTGAAGTTTTCTTATGTTATTACTTAAATTTATGGTTCTTTTAAGTATTAACTACCGAATCAGTTTTTTTGTATTCGAGACATTAAAAATTTAAATGAATTTTAACTAAATCTAAGTGCTAAATTTGTAATAAATCTTGTGAAAATCGACGAAATACCAATCATTTTTTCTTTATTTTTATCATTTTTAGACTTTTGGAGCATACAGTTGACTATAGAACTCGTGTAAGGTTGAAACCAAAAATCTTGAAACCGTATTCGGCACAATCTTAACTTAGGTTTTCTTAAAAACTACTTTTTAAGACTTTTTAAACTGTTTTTTAGGATAAACTTGATAGTACCATTAAGATAATAGCTAAATTAAACATAATACACAACCATAACCGGTATTTAAAAAAATATTATTAGTTTCTGTTGTCATGTTCTTAAAATAGAAAATTTTTCTATTATTCTATTCTTAAATATTTTTGAAATTAAGTAACAATAAAACACACCCATTTCTTTTGAAGCCTACTACTCAGAGCACTATAACAAACTATAGTTAAAAATCTTTTTCACTGTTAGATGTCTATTTTTATATAATTTTAAAATAAATTAAATCAAACAATAATACCGTATGATTAAAAAACCAATTTCAATTAAATAATTAGATTAAAAAAAACTTAATTAAATTATAAAATAATTGAAATGAAACCCAATTAGTTATTATACATATGAATATAATTCAAAATAGAATATTCAGAATATAATATAAAAAAAGTTTGTACACGTATGTGTGTAGTTAATATAGATGTATGTGTACGTAAGTAGTTGATATTAAAAGTCATACGGTTGAGAAAATCAAGTTGTATAGCATATCTGTCTCATATGTATGCTATATTCTGATTCATTTAAACACATATACAGAAAGGTTATCTCTTGTCAATATTACAGTTTATACAAAACAATTCAAATGATGAGATCGTGCTTGTTGCAATATTTAACATTACCTTTTGTCTATAAAGTGCATTCGCATTATTCTATTTGTGTTTGTATATGGACTGATCTGAAATGAAATTTAGAAAATTTTTAATGGTGTTAATATAAAGATGAGGCTGTGATTTTGAGAGACTGTCAACTTCTTGGTCATTAGGCACTGAATACAAATTGCATTTTTTAAAATAAACTTTTGCGGGGGACAAAGAAAAATGTGATGCCATGATGAGTACAATTCAGTTTCTCAAGAGCCAAAATAATGAGTTGAGACCAAAACGAAATTGGAGGGTCTGAAAATTTTTGAGACTGATTTAAAATTAACAAGTATTTCTTTTAAGACCATATACAATTTTATTTTGTTAGTACAGTCAAAGAAAAACATTTGTCTATTGGCATGCTTTGTTGCTGCTGATAAAAAAAAATAGGGGCCAAATTCAGGCTATAGTTAAGGCCTGCAGTTTTAATCAAACATGAATTTTGTAGTTACACATAAATATAATACTTAATTTATAAACAAAACCAAAATTATATTTGATCAGGCTTTTTTTAAAACTGGTCCAACACATACTAGAGATATCCAATACCTAAAACTTACGAATATAAAATTTTATGATAAAAATTGGTGGATTATCTCATATAAATCTACTTCCATTTACTTTTTGTCTTTTTTATTTATTTATATGTGTGTTTAAATAAGCATTATATTGATTTTTATTTTTTTATTCTTATACATACGATCAAAATATATTTTCAATTTATATTTGATTATTTTGTAATGTTTGAATTCGAATTTTTTTTTTCGTTGATATTATAATTTTTTTGAAACATAAATGATGTGATTGTAATGGAAAAATTTTTAATCTTTTTTTTTGATTATTTTAAGTAATCAAAATTTTAAAATGCAATACTTTCTATATTAAGATAGTCAATCGAATTATGCCCTAAGCAGATTTTTTCCCTATCTATTCTATAAATCAGTGGGTTAACATCAGTCCTCAACCAACTGAAAACTCCACAAGAAGTTACAACATAAGTTGCGAGGAGTCGCAGAGGAGTTGAAAAAAGTTGCAAAGAGTTTTGTGTAATACCAAAAATTTTTAATACCGTTGCAACTCATCTGTAACTCCGTGCAACTCATGTTATAACTTCTTATGGAGTTTTCAGTTGGTTAAGGGATGGTTAAAGTAAATTTTAAGATCAGAAAACTGTATCTTTTTTACCCTCGAAAATTCAAATTTATTTTAAGAAATCAATTTTATTTTTTGAAACTTCTGCTTCTACTTCTACTTCCACTTCTTCGTACGTCCAAAAAGAAAACAAATTAATGGTATTTTTTTTATTCCTTCAGGCAAAAATTTTTCAGAGAAAAAGTTTCAGAAAATTTCGGTTAAAAATAGATGAAACTACGTGATAATGAATTTCTTAAAACTAGAACTACCGCAAAAAAAAATTAGGTTTTACGTTCAAACAGAAAAAAATGAATTTTTTTTATTTTTTAAACCATAAAGTTTCAAAATTTCAGTTATTAGATTTAAATAAAAATTAAGTAATAAAGATTTTCCGAAAACTAGTATAAGTTCCATATAAAAAATTAAGTATTACGTCCAAGAAGAAAAAATTCCTACCATACCCCGGTGCATTTTAAATGAGTAAAACTCATTTTTAAAAATTTTCTTTACTTTTTAAGACGTATTTAATCGTTAAAAAAAAATCTGGCTGCCACAACGGGAAATTTTTTCTGTGTAACAAAGGTTCCTCTTTCAGTAACCAAAATGCGTGTTTTCAATTTATTGTTGCTGCAATACTAATAAGTAAACAAAAGATTTAATTGAATTTTGAACATTATAATACAGCAAGTTGTTTATTGAAAAAATTTTTTTCATTATTAAAGAATATTTAGTGAATAGCAAACGTGTATACTAAAACCCAGCCAACGAAAGCTTTATTGTCGTCATTTGTTATCTATTTGTAATCACCTGTTTGTGGTATTACAGGTTACTTTGGCATTATATATAAATATTTTACCTTTTGTAATGTCATGTATAAGCTTTATAAAACTTTAATTATTTATGAACAACGTCAAAAGTTTGAATTTCAAATATGCGGGGATTCAATAGCACGTTGTGTAGTATAGAAAAGCTAAATACAGGGTAAATATACTAAGCTCTTTTAGTAATTTTTTATTTGAGGATTTTTTCTTTGGATGAACTAATAAAAATTATCAGAACTACTTAAAATCAATAAATATTAAAAATGCTTTAAGCTTGAAGTTTTTTGAGAAAATAATTTTTATTTTAGATTTTTTTAATGCTTTTTCATTAACTGTTTAATTGCTTTTTTTTAGCTTGAAACTGAAAAATATATAAGATTATTTACGTGGTGAGTGAATAAAGTTTATCTCGAGTTTATATGCTTATCTTGTTGTTTATCGTAATGTATTAGAAATATTTTGAAGTTTCTATTATTTAGTTATAGAAATTATCAATATTTAAAGAATAAATATATAACGCTAACACTTTTAAACTAACTTTTTCTTCGCTTTTTCTAAAAAAATGCTCGAAAAGACGACGAAAAAATCTCGGAAAAAATGCTCGAAAAAATGTTATATTGTTAAATTCATTTAATTAAATTTATAAGTATATAAATTAAATTAACGACAACAATTTTTTTCAAAATTCAAAAAGAAATATAGATATTAATAAATAAAGAACGAAAATAAATTAATGAAAATTTTTTCTCGCAAGAGAAATGATTTTTTAATACTATATAAATGATGAATGAAATTGTAACAAAATAAATTAGTATTATAAAAAATTAATATAAGTAATCTGTAATATAAAAAAATAATTAAATTAACTTTATTGCGTTAAATAATCTCTCTCACGCGAATTCAGGTGGCAATACTCCCGACTTGTTCGATCAGGTAAATACACCCAACAATGTGAATTGCCCATAGAATTATATTTCTATGGTTTTGCCTTAAATGATGTTAAACTAGTGAATCTTTTCTTATTGATATTTGAATATGAAAAATATGAAATTAAATTATATTTTAAGAATGTTCAGTCTCTTGTAGTTGGAGGTTTGATCTACTCCTGGTTCAAAAAAATGGATATGATTTTAGTACCCTTGCTAACATTAATCAATTATTAGGTCACTTAAACTCGAGCTTATATTCATGAACATTCTCTTTTAAAAACCTTCTTTTCTCCCAATTGATTATAATTTGTTAAAAAAATGATACACCATTTTATTAAAAATTAAGACAAAATGTATTGAGATGTATTGTGAATAATAAAACTTTTAATTTAATAGAACTCCGAATATACGTTTTCCCAGAACATGTATTTTATCATTAATAATTATTTATCCTATAATTTTAAAATTTCAGTCTTAATTAGTCGAATTCAATAGACATTAAATAAATCAGTTGTATCTATAAATTCCTTATTAAAATAATAATTAATAACACTAACAAGAAAAATATTTTTACTGTCTAAAAGATATATTATAATACATAATCCCCTTATATTCTTGTAGGTTAACGTTCACAAAAAACGATGGTATCAAACTTTTAGCTTCAAGCCATCGAAATTTTCGAGAAAAACGAGGTCAAATAAAAAAATAATTATATATAGTGTTCTTATGGGAGAAATTTTCGGAAATTTTTAACCTGGATTTTTAAAACAAAAACCAAAGAGTGCGTGAACAAAACCGATGACGTTTTAAACTAGACAACCTAAAGCTTAGGATAAAATTTTTCTGTACCCTTGTAGCCATGCAAAATCTAAAGATTTCCACGAATGAACCTGGTTTAATTTTGAAGAAAAAAAATTATGTAAATTAAATTAAAAAAAGTTATACAGTTTTAAATAGTTTGTTATTAATATTTTGAATGTCAAACATGAAATAATACCTGAATTGTGGATGGGATCGAGGATTATTATTATTAAGACGAGGGAGCCACCTTAAGTTAAAAATAGATCCAAAAAGGTAAATTGGTAAGTAAAGCTTCCAACGAGACATCCAGAAAATACTTGTAATCCGCGTAGGCGTAAAAATTAAAAAAATGTTAATTACAATTGCTTGATTTTTTAATAAAATGATAGGTACTTTTGGATATAAATGGATTTTAACATGGAACATGTTCATAGGGAGGGGTACTTAAAAAAGGCTCCAAATTCAAGGGGAGAGGTGAAAAGGTGACTTTTTTAAGGGAGGTTAAATGGACTTAGAATATTTCTGATTTACAAAATTTATAATAATTAGCGATTATAAGTTAAAACTGTTATAAGTTAACATGTCCCATGATTGTTGGTTGTGTTAAAACACAAACCAGTTATGAGTTTTTAGAATGAAAATTTATGATAAAATTCGAAATTCAAAACTAAAAAATTAATGGTTTCTCTCTTGTACAACATAAGAAAAGACTTTTTAATATCACAAAGTCCTTATTGTCTTCTAAAAATTAAAAGCTTCTAATAGTTCTCTGAGTGAAGCTTTGAAATTTTAGTCTAGTTTTACAAAATTCAACTGTTTATCTTCTTAACAGTACTTAGTAACAAGTATTTACCTACTTGAAGAACAGTTTAAAACCTTAATTACTTAAAATAAACTGTATTATTACAAAATACGCCACTCGCCAAACAAATTAAAAACTGCTTAAAAAGCTAAAATTTTTCATTAAACCAAATAAATTATTTACAAAAATACCTATAAATCAACTATCCTGTTTTTATACCCTTTATTTTTTGTTTTTTAAACATAGGATAGTAAATCTTTTAGCTGTTAATTAAGGATGTCCATTTATTATCTTTCAGTTCTCTTCAATTTACTACGAAGATGCATTATATACACCGGTAAAATAGTTTCGTTGTACTTTTAATTACTCCAAAAATGCATAAATATAATAAAAATATTATGCTTACGTAAAATTTATTAATAAATATTAAATTTATTTTCTGTTATATTTTAATTAAATTAGTTCATTGTGTTATATATAAATTAAATAATCGAGTTATATTATTATAATCAAGCGTAAAAAGCGTTCTTTGTTTATTTTTGAATATAAACGTAGTACGCATATGCATTTATTAAAAAGTTAAATCATTGTCAAATATCTTCATACGATTTTCATTTATATATAGCTATTTATATCGTATATATATTTATAGCTAATTGAGTTAAGTGAATCGGGTGATTCAATTCACTGGCTAACCGGCTACTATTAAAATTTTAACACTACAAATGTCAAATACACGGTTTCATATATTTTTGCGTGTATAGAATGTATTTTAGGCCATGGTTTATTTTGGATTTTATTGAAATTTGTCCATTACATGTTTTAATTTTTGAGCTCAAATGTCTTTCGATTTGTAGAATTACGGCCTATTGTTATTACTTTTTTTTAAAATCTTAATATTGACCTCCTACAGTCGGATAATTTAGCCCCTTTTTGAGACTTGGCTTGAAATATTACATCTTTGAAACAATTACCCCCGGTACTATTAATTTGTCAATGTCTTGAATATTTTTCTTGCTAAGTTCCAAAAAAACACGTATTTTCTGGCCATTGTGTGGTAATCTGTATTCAAAAAATTTCGTTTTTATAGAATTTACAAATTTTACATAACTAAATTTTTGGAATTTTTAAGTGGATATATATATTTGATAGCAAATAATATTAACGACCTTTTTGGCTTTAGTTAATAAGCTTTTTCAATACGTGATATCATTTGGTTTCAAGTGTACTTGACATGTAAATAATAAAAATTCAGAATAAACTAAAATAAATCTCAATTATTATAATTTTAATGTTTTAGCTATTGACTTTTAAGCAGATTAGCAAATGAAAACACGAAAAATTTATTTAAAAAATAATTTTAAGTACACTAATTTTTGCTGCGTTAATTGAAAAAAAATAAATAAAATGAAAATCCTAAGATTTATTTGAATTTAATTACAACTAAGAAAAATGCATTGGTTTAAGGTAGCATCCGATGCAAAATACAATATTAAATTATACCAATCAAAATCTAGCCTTACCTCCATCTTATTTATTCTTCTATCAGAATCGTTTCCCAAGGTAAATTCCTCTATTGGGAGTTCCTCAAAATTACAATACCAGTTTTAGACTTTATAGATATTCATACAACCCTTTTAAGCACTGTCTCTTAGGTAATAGTTGACCTAAATCATATTCATGAATATCTTAAAACAATATCTACCCTTTTAAGTTATAATTAATAATAATTCGACGAATATACAAAAATAAACTTCGGTCTAATATGGATCTTGATACTTACCTAGAGCGAGCCTTTTCATAGTACATAAATAGTTCACAAATTACCTACACAATCTCGTAAACTCATATGTGATAATATAAGTGAATTTTTTATATTCCTTTTTTTATATATGATTTATTCTTTAGTGTGGTATATTTATGTATATTAGCCTGGCAGTTTTTTTTTAAAAGTTGCCTGAATTTTCGATTATGAGTGAAAATATGTGCTATTTACTAAAAAAATTAGATTTCCAAATTTATAGCTCATTTAATCACTCCTAAATATTGTCACTGAATACATAAGGTTTTATGGATTTTAGGTCAGTAAGAAACACTATTATTCCCTTCTACTCAAAAATAGCACTCAGAAGTAATTAAATGAGCTGTAATTTCCGGTACCTTATTTTTTGGGTAAACAGCAACCAATTTCTACCTGTAATAAAAAATCCAAACAACTCTTTAAAACACCCACCAGTCTAATATACACACATCGTTTAACCTTTAACATATTTATAGAGGTTCAGTATATATTTTATCTGAAGTACAGAAATAAATTTTTATGATTTATTATTTCAATACGAAGAATACATTTTTTTTCAATAGAGTGGATTATATTTATTATCTCTTAATGAGCTTTTTTTTTTGTTAAATTGATAATAATTTAAATGTAATATCAATTATGCAGTCTTATTAAAAAATGAATTTTTTTTCGCTGAATATTCGTAGAATTTTAATTTATTTTTTTGCAATTTTTTTTATATGGAGCAAGATTTCTTATTTAAAGTGAATTTTTTTAAGAGATGAATCTTTTTATAAGGAAAACTCATATAATATTCTAAATGAAAAATCAACTTTGCTTTTTTTTTAATGTAACTGAAGCAATTATAAATGAAAAGAGTTGTTTATATAGGAGATAGTTATTTCCATTTTATGAAAGGTAAGGGGGTCAGTTGGTGCGTTTCACAGACACGAAAAATCACTCAACGATACTGGGGTTCGTTCCTTTAGAATATAAAAGAAAAAAATTACTATAATTACACAAATATTTGCATGAAAATTTCAAAAAATCAAAGCAAATTATAAATTATTGTAATTGATTTTATTATTACTACAAATTAATGAGTTAAAAATATTTATATTTCTTTTACTTTTAAAAAATTTAATTAAAAAAGGAAAATCTTGTTTTTTTTAAAAATAATTTAGTTATATAATTATGTCATAATTCAAAGGTTTATTTATATGAACTCAATTTTTTAGTTTTGCCTTTTTAATGTTGAATTAGAGCAAAAAAAAAAATTTTTTATTTTATTTAATTATTTTGGAAAGTAAAAAATATTAGTTTCATTTTAATAGTTTTTTTAATTACTAAAATTATACGTAAAAAGTAAAGCATTTAAAAAATTACTTATGTCATTGACATATTATTGTTTAAGTATTTTCTACGAGTTAAGAGAAATTAGTATTCGTTACTTTCTAACCTCAATGTATTTAAAATTGGTTTTTAAGCTATTTATTTTTATCTTAAATCGATACTAAAGTATATTTAGTAAAGTCATTTATTTAAAATGTCAATGATATTACTTTTGTGGCCAATATTGTAAATTTACAAGATTTTAATAAATGTTGGTATATTATTCTAAAAGATAACAAAACTTTGACTTGCATAAATCTATTCGAGTATACTGAAAATATATGGCTATTATTTTTTAGCTAAAAAGAACATGATTAAAATTTCAAGTTTCTTTTTAATTTTTGTCTTTTTGATTATAGTTTTTCTGCTACACTACCTCTAAAAAAGCACCCTCTACGTCCTTCGTTTATTCTAAGCCTTCGGGGCTTAGAAACACAGGGCTCGATGTTATTAAATAGGGTTATTCTGGTAGTTTTTAGTATCAGGCTAAAAAGTCACAAGTTAACCAAAATACTTCTGGTTGACCTCATTTTCTTTTTTATCAATATTATTGATTTTTATCAATAATCCTCTAATCATTGTAGCTTATTAACCGAATGGCCATTTTTGGCCCAAAATGGCTGATTTTTAAATTGCTGTCAAAATTGTAATTTTTGAGGAAAATATATTACTAAAATATATTGTAATTTAGCTGCCTTCTCTTGTAAAATATCCTAATAAATAAAATATCCTATTGCCAAAGTTGAAAAATAAGGGTTAAATAATTTCGCTAAAAAATCGAAAGTATGTTCTTAAAAAATATTTAAAAACTGATAATTAAATTTTTTATTTTTTAAAATAAAGTAAATGACAGAAAAAGCCACTTGGTGAAGATTAAAATATTCTGTTTATTTTAAATAGCTATTTGCTAATCAAAGAGACGCAGCATACCAACGCCAAACCCCCTATACTTTGTTCCATTTAAAAATTAAAAAAAAATAAACCTTTTCTGGGTAGAAAAGTATTCTACTTAGAGCTTTTAACTGCTATGTTATTATTATTTATAATTAACATTTTTTTTCTTGGTAAATTTAAAACACATAAATTTTTCATATGGAAGACTTTATATAATTTTTATTTTAAAGAAAAGTTAATCTAGGATAACCACAAACTTTTTTTTTTCTTTAAAAAAAAAAAAAAAAAAACTTAAAGCTGTAGTAAATTAAAAACATACTTAAGTTTATATTAAATTAGAAAAAATTTTATATAAAATGTTTATATATATAAAAATATTTTTTTTAAGTTTGTAGCTCAAAAGAAGTTTTATTCGTTCTAAAGTTTAAAAAAAAAAGTATTCACGAAATTTGGCTTAAGACACTTTTTTTCGTTTGTCAATTACACTGAAAAAAAATGAATGTTGAAGTCTTGAAAAGTTGGCTGATTATTTACACAATATCCTTAAGCTAAATAAAAACATTTAAAACAGGGAGTTCTTTTGATATTTAAAGGTGTTACATAAATACGCTTTCGGGGCCCCAAAATCCAAAATCAGCAACCAAAAAAAAATACATGAGTCTAAATTTTGTTACCTTTTGTAAAATCTCGAAAAGTACCTCAAAAAATATTGAATTTTCACCCTCATAAAACCTTGGAGACCCGAAAATTTCTCTTACCAACTCACATAAACCTCCAACGCATTTTGACTGAAGTACATAGCCTGTAAAAATGTTATTAATTTCTATCGTCAAAGGTTTTATCAAACAACTTTAAAAAGAAACATTGCATGATATTAAAATATAAAAAAAAGATCAAAAAATGTAAAAATATTGTAATAATAAAAAAACAAAAAGCAAAAAAAAAAATTGATAAAAATTCTGACTTTTATTGAATAAAAAATAAAAATAAAATAAATTCATCAATTTCCTGAAAAATTTAATAGTTAAAAAATAAAATTATAAACGTTTTTTATTTTTTTATTATCATGTTATAACAAGTACTATAAAAACAGATTATTTAAAAAAAAGCTTTTTATTAATAATTTTTATTACACAATAATAATCATTAAACACAAATATAATCTGTTTATTTTTCCCAAAAAAATAATAAAATTATAATTAAAAAATCAAATATTACAAAAATTTCATTATTTGCAGATACTCATAATTATTTATTTATTGTATTGGAATTTACTCATGAAAACATTTAAAATTGAAATTTAATATAATATAAAGTAAAATATCATAGGTATTTCCATTAGTTAATTAATAAATAATTTATTAGTAATTCAACATAAACATTAACATAAATATTTAACTTTCCCATTTATTTACTTCAAAGAGTTCGATATATACAAATAGCAATCAAACAAACAAATACTTCACTGCATACTTGACCTAAACTCAATAAATGCATGAAAAGCTTTTAAATTTTTGAAATACACAAAAATTAATAATTAAATAATTATTTTTAGGTTATATCAGAATATTGCAGAACGAGATTACAATCAAGACCATTCACACACATCGTTATGGACATGTATCGTGAGGTTGTTAGATCACCACAATATGCAGCACGTAAAAGAGCAGTATTACAATCATTGGATTTGATACCAAAAACAGCAGTAAATTATCATCAAAAACAACATCATTATCAGAATCAAAAAATGATTAAATATCAACAACAACAAATAAATCAATACTCAAAACACAATCATAATAGTAGAATAAATAATATTAATGCACAAAAATTACGTAATTCAAGATCACATCCAAATTTAACTAGCATACAAACGAATAATCATAATAACGAACCAGTTTCAAATACAGATATTTATAAAAATCAACCGATTTATCAAGATTATCCAATTATACAAACTAAAACATCGTATCAACAAGTAACGCGTAATCATTTAAGAACAAATTCACAACCAGATTATATTAAGCAAATACAAAATGATGATAATAATATTTATAATTCGAATGATCAGATTTTGAAGAATGATCATGTACAACAAGAATTAACTGTTAAACCGTTTTTAAGTACACAAGATATTAGGTTAAATAGTTTGTTATCGTCTAAACAGCTGCATGATATTATTAAACAAAATGTTGATGATAATGATTTAATTGATATTATTGGTCATAGTTATTATGATAATTTAGCTGCATCGCAACCAATTATTACGAAAATTGACAATATGCCGAATGGACAAGCTTATGCTAAGGTAAATATAAACTCTATGATTTTATACATACTCCTACCTATAAAAGCAATTTTGTTATTCTTAAACAAAATTTGAAACATTCCATTTTCAATTATAAGACTGACGACAGTCGTAGTCTATGGAGTAGAGCTAGTACCTTAAACATCTAGTATGACAAAAATTTCTGACATGTTACTACGGCTGGCTAAGGAACTTATTTCCGGCAAAAATTTAATTTCAAAAAAATTAAATGCTATAAAGAAAATAAGATCCACCTTCGGGGGGTGGGGGGAGTATCCTAGAAAGAATAGTTTGTTATACTTCTACCTAATTTTCAATCAAAATTCTCGGGTTTTTCTACACGGATAAGAACGATGAGGAGCTTTTTTTAGCTTTAATAATATGAATTATGGGAAAAATTTAAATAGGCTATGAACTATTTGAGGTATATTTTGTAAGAATGAGCGCTTAGATATACGTCTAAAAATAGAAAATGGTGAAATAATGGTCAACGTCTTCTTTTGTTAACCCATGTGACAATTATTCTTTTTCACCCTTGTAAAATAAATAGCTATGAGAAAAGAAAATAATTAAAAAATTACAAAATTACTGTTCAGCATATAAGTTTTCCACAAATAAATGGAACTATTTAAAATATAATTTTTGACATACATTTTGATGTTTTAAAAATTTTTTACATCATAATACTATATATATTCGATTCATAAATAGCTTTGTGTGGACTAATTTTTAATGAAAATATTAATATTTAAAAGTATTTGATACCGTATTAAATATAAAAAATGTATTTTTAATAAAATTTTGTATTGATTTTTTTGAAAATTAGTTTATAAATACAAATTCATAGTTTCTAAAAATAATTTTTTAAATTTTTAATTGGTAACTTTTATAAAATTTATAGAATTTTATCGAGTTCGCCGATATGAAAAATTCTATTTTAAATATAATCGATCCACCCTAAAAATAAAATTTTTTAATTAATATTAAAATTTTTTTCAGGATGAATTATACGTAACAGCCATAAAGAATAATCGTCCAAGTTTGCTACTAAGACAACATTCAAACCCTCAATTACCAAGCCGCAATAATTATCATCAAGATCAACAAAAGCAACAACAACAGCAACAATCATGGAATTATTCATCAAGTAAAACATTAGATAACAAAAACCCAATACAAATTAGTAATAACGACAGTAGTAACCAAGTTCACCAACAACAAAATAAATCATCCGAAACATCAATAAGTATGCCATTTATACCACGTGGACCACCACCACCAAAACCACCAAGAACAAGTGCAACATTAAAGAAATATACGTCATCCTCATCTTCAACAACATCAACATTAAATAAAATAATCGATAATAATGAAATTGATATTGATTCTAATAAACAAAGGTAAATTTTTTAGATTAGTTCATTTAAATTAAGAAAATATGAACGTGAATTTTTTTTAATGGCTTTCCGTTAAACTTCTGGATTATTAAAACAATAAAGAGAGTTTACACTTGAAAACTTTGTAACTTTCTCATCCGGTAGTATCTTTTATAAATTGGTATTATAATTTAAATTACTTTAGTACTATCGACAAATTTTCAATATAAAAATTATTTCAACTTTTTAATTTTTCCTTAAGTACCTTTCATTATGCACACTTTAAGCATAGAAAGTTCTGTCATTGAAAAAATACTGAAATTGGCATATAAAATAAAATTTTCTTTTTATTTCGTATCCTGAATAATTTTTTGGACAAATGTATCGTAAATGGCAATTTGAATGATTGAATTCAATATACTAATATTATTCAAAAATTCTATAAGATGTAAGTATTGAGAAAAGGTTTTATACGCTGGTTACTTGTAAGGGAAAAGTTCTTATTTATGCGAATTTCAGTATTGATTTTTATATTATGTAGCAAAGAAAAGTTTTTCAATTATTAAAAAAAAGTACACTGTAGCATTAGTTTACTCAAATTTTCAAGTAACCAATTGAATTTTTTTTTAAACTCAAAATTTGTATAGTTTAAATTTATTGGTTAAATTAATAAAAAATTATATTTAAATTAGTCAATTTCTGATAGATAAAATTGGAATATAAGAATTTTTAAATATAAGAATTTTTTATGAAACTGAGTTTTAAATTAGGACTTGGACTGCAAAAACATCCTTACAGCAAGTAATCAATTTTTATATGGAAGATCATTTTTTTTTCTTTCAAAACTAGAAACTTACCTAAAAAATTTCCACTTTTAAAAGTTTACCATTCGGTTCCAATTTCCCTACTTAAAAAACTTTAATAAAACAATTTTAATAAAAAATTTCATCAACTCAAAAATTCAAAAAAAGTAATCTAAAAGTGTACTAATAAAAACTAAAATGAAAAATTGAACTAATTTATTTATTTAATTTGCTGTAGCTTTTATAAACTCTCGCACATAATTATACTATAAAAAATAAATAAAGAAAAGAAAGTTAAAAAAAATTATAAATAAAAAAAGTTCAAAGATCTTTTTACATAATTAATTTAATCCAATATTTAATTATATTTAACAAAAAAGAAAAAGTTTTGAAAAAAAAGAAACAAAGTTATGAAAAGGCACGCGTACTACTACCTTTGTGTGTATAAAAAAATTTTACCCTGTATATTCTCGCGACTTTAATTAAACTTCCACAACAACTAAAAAGTTTGTTAACAAAAAATATCATGTACGTGTTGTTGTGGTATTATCAGTATTAATCTTTATATTCATGATGTTACTTTAAAAAATTTTTTTATATTCCAAGAAATACGAATTTTTTATTAAATATTTTTATTCGTGTATTTTCTGAATATAAAAAAAAATTCAATATTTTATAGAAATATTAAAAATGGACCGAGAGCAAGAAAAAGTCGAGCAGCAGTACAAAGAGCTCCATCACGTTTATATAGAACTATAATAAATGGACCAATAAAGTCTTCCAATAAAATTCAATGCATTGGTCCAGAATTTGTAGTAAGAGCTACTCAACCTGCAAAACTTTTAACTGTTGGAGATCCTAAGGTAAATAAAAAACTTTTTTCATAAATTTAATTGACTTTTATATTTAAATTTACTAAAAAACTTTTAAGTAAACTAATTAAATAAATTAAATATACTTTTTTTTTATTAGATTAATTCAATAACAAAGTTAACTGTTATACATTTAAATGGTCAAAGGTTTGAAGTTAATTGCGATCCTCATAAAATAACTGCAGGTGAACTTTTTCAAGTAAGTTTTTATTTAATATTTTTGAGTTAATTTATTTGATATTTAAAGATAATAAATTTTTTATTCTATTTTTTGACAGACTCTTGTACAAACAGAAAATATCGAAGAAAATTTTACATTAGGTTTAGCAGCTCTTATAGCTGGTGATTTTGCAATATTGCCACCAGAAACAAAATTAAATAAAATTGCACCTTCTGGTTGGTTAAATAGTGCTAAAAATAAAAGTCAATTAGGGCTACCATCTAATTTTATACTTTATTTAAGACTGAGATTTTTTATGCCTTCTTTAAGAGGAATTAGGTAAATAATTTTTTATAAAAATTTGGTTTTTTTTTAATTAAATAAAATTTATTTATTAAACAGAGAGTGGATTTCAAAGCATTTGTTATATTTACAAATAAGACGTTGTATATTAGAACAACAATTAGTTTGTTCGTTGTCTCAATTAATCAATTTAACTGGATTAGCACTTCAAGCTGAATTTGGAGATTATAATGTTAATGTAAGTTTATTTATTTTTTATTACTAATTTTTTAATTTTTTTTTCTCAACTATTAAAAAATTCAATGTTTAACAAATTTTTATTTGCCTTTACACATACTGAAAATATCCTGTGGTAAAAATTTGAGGGTTTTGTAAAATTAAAAAAGAAAACTTTTCTGACATTGAGTAAGAAACTCAAGACACGTGTATGAAAGCTAGAAATCATTTTTATTACCGCTATAAAAATAGATAGTCACTCTACCTCTCTTCCCCTATAGTAAATAATTGCTTAAAATAAATTTCTAGCCCCCAACCTTTTTTATATCAAATTTCTTTTATTTTTGTTAATATCATAGAAGTAAATCAAAGTACACCAGCATATTGAAGAAACTGAAACAAAATAAATTTAGGAAAAAAAAAATTTTTCGCTAAAATTAATTTTTTTTTGCAAATATAAAAAATCAATAGTAGGAAAAAAATTAAAAAAAAAAAAAAAAGTAGTAAAAAAAAATTCCGGTACCGGGAATCGAACCCGGGCCGCCTGGGTGAGAACCAGGAATCATAACCACTAGACTATACCGGATATAGTCTCAGTGAACGTTAAAAAACGATAAGTTTGCAATTTTTTATTTCTGTTACTGTGAGCAAAAATTTTTTTAATATTTGCCCAAAAAAAAATTTTTTTTGCATAAATTTTTTTTACAAAAAAATTTTTTTTGTTATGTCAGTAAGGGAGGGAGAAATTCACTCCCACCCAAAAATTAAATAAAAAAAATATTAAAAAAAAAAATTTGTTAATTTCAGGAACATGGTTGTGGCGATTACTTTTTATTAGAGCATTACGTACCAGAAACCTTAATCTTAACATCAGAAGAAGAACAATACCGTCATCCAGAACTACCAAACCCAGCCGACGTACTACGTAAAAGATTACACATATCCCACAGTGAAAGAAATGGCTTAGATGCCGAAAAAGCCGAAGAAATGTTTATAACATACGCCCAATCATTACCAGACTACGGTTCTCACTACTACATAGCAATAGCAGACAAAAAAGAATTAGAAAAAATAATTTTACGCCAAAAAAAGTGTAATAATTTAAAACTGACAAATGATAACAACGATGATGATAATGACACAGCGATATATTCAGATTCGGAAAATATTTACGATACAGACAACAAAAATTCTGATTACTTAATTTATGGCAAAATTGATTTCAACAATACAGCAGACACAACATTAACAAACGACAACAATAAATTGCTAACATCATTTACTGATGAACAAAAAATAATATTATCAAGAACACCAATAAATTGTAACAATAACGACGATATTATTTATTCAATACCAAAAAATAACAATGCTATTATCAATAATGATAACAATAATAAAAATAATAATGATAATAATAAATTAATAAATAATAATAATAGTAATAATAGTAATAATATTAAAAATTTAAATAAAATACAAAAATTAAAAAAAAATGATATACACGTTTGGCTATCAATAAAATCACAAGGTTTGATGATATTCGATAGAGATGGTAAATTAAATGATAAACAAGAAAATGTTGCTAAATTTTATTGGAAAGATATACAAACTTTAAGTTATGGAAAAAATTATTTATTGGTTTTTATTAAAATAAATAACAAAAGATACAAATTTAAACTTAAAATGGATCATAGAAAGTAATTTTATTTTTTTTATTTTTAATTTTTTAATTAATTTAATTAATTAAACAAATATTTTATTTTTCAGGAGTTATTATGCATTTAAATTAATATCATTGCATCATCAATTTTATTTAAGATTACGTACAGAATTAACATCACTACAAGAATTGACTAAAGATTTTGGTGTACCAATAAATATAAAACCAATAACACCAACAATTAAAAAAAAAGTAAATAAAAATAATAAAACTAAAATATCGATACATTCAATTGGTAAACCAGAATTAATTAAATTTCCATTACACATTGAAGAAAGATTACAAAATAAAGAAAATGAATTGCCAATTATTGAACTAAAAAATGATGATTTATTTAATACCAGTTCATCAATAAACAAACGTTTAGAACCAGAAGGTGAATGTCGTGATACTGAAGATGAGAATGATAGATTAGAAGATAATAGAAATTTAATTAAATCAACGAGTGATAATAATTATAATTATGCTAATATTGGTATACCATTTAATAATTCTGATACTATTTATAATGTACCAAAACCATTGTCTACTAATGATTTGGATAAAATGAATGAGAAAATTGAGGTGAATCCAGAGGATTTGTATGCTGCTGTTAATAAAACGAAAAAGAAAAATTCTAGGGAAATTAAGGATGCTTGGAATACTAATAATGTTCAATTGGATAAAGAGGTAATGCTTTTTTTTAAAACTTTTTGGTTGAAATCAGATTTGTTTAATAATTTTTTTTTGTTTAGGTAAAATCTTCAAGTTTGCCTAATCACGCGAATCGTCAAAATAACGATTTTCGTTGTCCGGAAGTGCCAAAACGTTTAGGTATAACAAAACACGGTGTTAAAATTAATGGTCAAAATTTGCCAAGACACAGTAATTGTATTGATGATTTAGAGTTAATGTCATTAAAATCATCAGACACAGCATCATCAATGAGATCTTCAACAGAAAGATCTGTTGAACCGTCTATTCCAGAAGCTTATGTCTTAAGTAAGAAAAATTTTTTTAAAAAGTATTTTACAAGCAATTTAATTAATTTATTTATTTTAGATGCAGACATAAGGACAAACGAAGATGAGACATTTAGGGTACCAATTGAAGAAACAATGTCAACATCATTATTAGCCAGATTAGACGAATTATCATTTGAAGAAGAAAGATTTTTACGTACAATAACGTTAGAAAGAGGGCATGGTGGTAGTATTGGGTTACAAGTAACCGAAGGTAACGACGGTGGCGTTTATGTTCAAGCAGTTTCTGTTGGAGGATCTGCTGATATGGCTGGAAATGTTAATAAAGGTAAGTTTTAGTCGATAAGTAAGAAATTACAAAATGTTTCAACTTTTAACGTATAGAGGTAGCTAGTGTGCAGTTTTTAAAAATCTATGAATTTTTAAATCCAGCATCAGATGAAAGGGTTGAAAATTTAATCTATAAATTTTAAATTATTCAGATCTAAAGTGTATTCATATTCAGTAATGCCAAAAAGCTTTTATTAATAAATATTTTGCGTGGTTAAGTGCATAAAGTGCATTTTGAATTCTTGATGCATTCTAAAAAATAATTTTTTTTTTCTTTTTTGGCCTCGGTAAAATTTTTAATGCTTGTTTTATAATCTAATGCATTATTAATTATTTATGTATTGAGATAGATTGCAAACTATTTTTAAGGTGATAATTGCGTATACAAAAGTTAATATTTCTTAATTGGATTAAAAATTTGCCTTGAAAATTTTTTAAACATATTTTCTGACATATTTCAAGATATTTTAAAATAAATTATTTAAGTAGTTTTTTTAATAAAAATAATTGAGAAAAATAAAATTTTATTTTCTAGGTGATCGAATTTTAGCAATTAATGGACAAAGTTTATTGAATCTTAGATACGAAGATGCATTAAAAATGTTGCAAAGTACTTCAGAAACTGTTGAACTTGTACTTTCTCAATTTTTGTCAGTTGAAGGCTGTGAAAGTAGTCAAGATAATCTTGAAACAAATTATTTACAGTAAGTGCAGAGAATAAAAATTCAATTTGAAAAAAAGAATAAAATAAAATTTATATTTCAGAAATTTAAGATTTGATATTTCATCAGAAATGGAAAATGCAAATAATATGTCAAATAAATGGTTGCAAAAAGCAGTTGATGTCGCATCTGTACAAAATACATCAAGTGCATATAGTAGTGCAGCATCAAGTGCAATGGGAAGTCATAATATGTGTAATAATTATGTCCCTGATTTAGAAGAATGTCATGAAATTCATTCTGCAAGTATGCTGTTAACTTTGGAAGATTTAGATGTTAGTCGTACTAGTCAACAAGTTTTTATTTAGTTTTTGTAAGTATTCATTTTTTAGATTTATTTTTTATTTTTTAAAATTTAAATTTTTTCGTTTGCTCACACTTCTAATTTGTAATTGTTGACTATTGTTGACTATTAGTAAATTTGAAAATTTTTGGGGTAAATATAGATTTTAACTTAAAATTATTAAGAAATGCGAATCCTATTTATCAAATAGTTTTAAAATATGTAAATAAATAATTAATAAAATACAATTTAAAAAAAATAATAATAAATTAGAAAAAAGAAATTTGAACAATCAGTTTTCAATCATAAAAGAAAAATTAATTGAAGGAATGTTAATCCGCGTAAAAACAATTTTACATTAAATGTAATCAAAACAAAAGAAAATACAAATCAATAATAATTAGGATTTGTTTGTTTAAATAATTAACTCTTTGTAAACTATTTGCTCACAAAAATCAATGAATTCTGTTAATTTAAAAACTGGATATGCGACAGTCATTATGTTAAAACACGGTTTTTGAATAGGAGCAGACAACAATGAGTATTTTTATTTTTTTTTTAATTTATATTTGTTACGTCCAATTATATATTTAATTAATAATTAATTTTTAAACTCTTTTTAATTTATAACTAACGTTTGGAATGAGGATACAATTTGTATCTATTCAAATTTTGTATTAAAATTTTTCTCGCAAATGAAATGAATTTTAAAGTCTATTTAAGGGATCTGTTAAAATTTTCTTGATTGTAAGAAAAAAATTTTTTTAATGAATGATTATATATTTGAATAATAATGTATTAAAAAATTAATTTTGGCGTGTCTAAAAAATAAAAAAATAATTTATTTAATTGAATAATTTGAAATAAAAATATTTTTATTAATTTTATTAATAATAACTGAAATAATTATCTTTTCAAAATCTAACTGTATTTTGCTAATTTGGTATAAAATAATATTAGACCTGACATGGAGCCCCGTTTCGTAGACAAATTTTATCCTTGATAGGTCGATGGAATTTTCCAACGGGTATTTATGTTTTTTGGGTCGCTGAACCCGAATATGGTATCAGTTTTTACCGAAAAAGGTCCAGTTGCCCGCAATAGGCAACTTTCGGTTAATTTTCGGAGATTTTCTTATTTTTGCAAGGGTTACTTATGTTTTTCGGGTCGCTGAACACGAATATGATATCGGTTTTTACCGAAAATAGTCCAGTTGCCCGCAATAGGCAACTTTCGGTTAATTTTCGGAGATTTTCTTATTTTTGCAAGGGTTACTTATGTTTTTCGGGTCGCTGAATACGAATATGATACCGGTTTTTACCGAAAATGGTACAGTTGCCACAATAAGCAACTTTAGGTTAATTTTCGGGGATGTTTTTATTTACGCGAGGGTTACTTATGTTTTTCGGGTTCCTGAACATGAATATTATATCGGTTTTCACAGAATATGGTTCAGTTCCCCACAATAGGAATTTTGAGGGTTTTTTTGCGGTTTTTTTTAAATATTTTCATCCATTACTTGTGTTTTTCGGGTCACTGAACACAAATATGATATCAGTTTTTACCGAAAATGGTCCAGTTGCCCGCAATAGGCAACTTTTAGTTAATTTTCGGGGATTTTTTTATTTACACGAGGGTTACTTATGTTTTTCGGGTTGCTGAACATGAATATTATATCGGTTTTTATCGAAAATGGTTCAGTTGCCCGCAATAGGAATTTTGAGGTTATACTTTGCGGGGTTTTTAACATTTTCATTAACTGTTTATGTTTTTCGGGTCGCTGAACACGAATATAATATCAGTTTTTACTAAAAGTGATTCATGTACCCACAATAGGTAATTTTAGGCTATTTTTTTTAGATTTTAAATATTTATTTGTAAAAATCAGCATGCAATTAATTTATTATTGATTATTAAAATATTGTAAAATTTTATATGTATATTATTGTTTAGTTATTAAAAAATTAATTTTTATATTAATTTTCAATTTACTAATTATTTTATTGATTCTTTGTTGTATAGGAAAAACTTATTAAATTATTTAATACAAGTCTAAGCGCACATTCGGTAAAAAGAGATATTGTTTTCCAGTTTAACCAGCCAAAAAACATAAATAATAATAGAAAATGTTTAGAAAATCTAAAAAAAATAGCCTAAAATTACCTACTGTGGGCACTTATTTTTAGTAAAAACTGATGTTATATTCATGTTCAGGGAACCGAAAAACAATGTAACAGATGAAAATGTTAAAAAACCCGCAAAATAAAAACCTCAAAATTCCTATTTTGGGCAACTGAACCATTTTAGGTAAAAACCGATATAATATTCATGTTCAGCAACCCGAAAAACATAAGTAACACTCGTGTAAATAAAAACATCCCCGAAAATTAATCTAAAGCTGCCTATTGTGGGCAACTGTACCATTTTCGGTAAAAACCGATATCATATTCGTGTTCAGCGACCCGAAAAACATAAGTAATCCTTGCGAAAATAAAAAAATCTCCAAAAATTAACCAAAAGTTGCCTATTGCAGGCAACTGGACCATTTTCGGTAAAAACCGATATCATATTCGTATTCAGCGACCAGAAAAACATAAGTAACCCTTGCGAAAATAAAAATATCTCCGAAAATTAACGAAAAGTTGCCTATTGCGGGCAACTGGACCATTTTCGGTAAAAACCGATATCATATTCGTGTTCAGCGACCCGAAAAACATAAGTAACCCTTGCGAAAATAAAACAATCTCCGAAAATTAACCAAAAGTTGCCTTTTGCGGGCAACTGGACCATTTTCGATAAAAACCGATATCATATTCGTGTTCAGCGACCCAAAAAGCATAAGTAACCCTTGCGAAAATAAAAAAATCTTCGAAAATTAACCAAAAGTTGCCTATTGCGGGCAACTGGACCATTTTCGGTAAAAACTGATATCATATTCGGGTTCAGCGACCCAAAAAACATAAATACCCGTTGGAAAATTCCATCGACCTATCAAGGATAAAATTTGTCTACGAAACGGGGCTCCACGTCAGGTCTATATATAAAAATCAATTTAACAATATTTTTATAGATTATTTTATGAAAATTGGATTTGGAACGTCCAGATAATTTAAATTTCTGTTGAGTTTAAAACGACCTTGCTGGACAAATTATAAGGAAAAATTCAAAAAACTTTGATTTTTACTCTTGTCAATATTTCATTCTCAATCTGAGAACCTCTTCAGGACCTTTATTTTTTAAGAAATAATTTTTTAATTTTACAAAATATTACATTGAATTGTTTGAATTACATATATATTTTACATACCATTTAAAAAACTTAACTTGACATTTAAATATTCTTATGTTCCTATTTTTTAAAAATTACTTAAATGTATAAAACTTATTATTTTAAACATAAAATTCAAAAATTATATGTCTGTACACTGTCAAAACTTTTTTTAGACTAAGTAATAATATTGTTGATATCTGAGCAATGGTTGTTTTTTAAATTTTAAAGGATTTATTAAGAGGGGGTGTTTATTCATAGATTTTTAAGAACTATAAAATTTATACTTTACTAATGGGTACCAAAAGATTAGTCTTGAAATCGCTGTAACAGTTTTGCCTCGTCAATTTACTGTATAATATAAAGCTAGCTTTTGCTTGCGATGGAGGGTCACGTGACCGCCCCCCCCCCTCAATCCCATAAATCCAAAGCTAACGCTTTGGCTTGATATGCTTTTTAGATCAAGAATTATATATAAATTTTAATATATCTCGAATTATTGTTTTAAATAAGAAGCTTTTATTTATTTAGAAAAAACAAAATTAATAATAAAATTACTTGTAATCTCAGTGTGAAAATTCAAAATATTTGTTTTATGGTTATTGCATGCTTTAGAATGAGTTTCATGGCTACTTAAGTTGTCACTGCCTAATCTTTAAATTCATTTCGTTTTTTATTCTTTTAATCACGATTTGGTGCTGGTAGGGTGAATCTAAATTTATGAAATTTTACGCAAATAAAAATATGAAGCAGTTATATAAAGAAAAAGGAATAAAATTATTTTACCTATATTACTTAAAAAATTTCACTTCCAAAATTAATAAATCATAGCACTAGTAATTCAAATTCAAATTTATAGAATAATTCCCGCGATAATTCCACTCTCGATTATGGAAATGATTAAAACGAAAAACAAATTTATTTTAGAGAGTTAAAAAAAGAATTAAACTAAAGTAGGCCTTAAAAAAATTTTAAAATTTTATCAACTTGCGAAAATAATTCTAATACATACTTTTATCTATATCTACAATTGTGTTGAGTCAAAAATTAGGTAAACTTAGAGCCATTCAAAGCGTAAAAATACTTGACTTGTTACCCTGTAATCACGTAGTTCTACAGAAATTCGATATAAAGTATGTAGAGATTAAAATTAAATTACTAGAACCAAAAATATTTATTGCTAAATATAAAAATTACAATACTCATTTAAATAATACTTGAAATCAAAATAATTTTTAAGTGTAAGTAAGCAAAAATTTCAAGTACAACAGACAGTGTTAAAAAGTAATTAATTACATTGAAAAAAATATTATTTGACATATAGAAAAGTATAAACTTAGAAAAGAAAAAAACATATAATTGAATTATTTTTATCCACTTAAAGAAGCCTCCTCTATATCTTAAATGAAATGTCTGAGTACACTTTTTGTTGATAAAAGTTTCAAAAAACGCTAAAAGAAAGTATAAATATAAAAATAAAGAAAAATTTTTTAAAATTAAAAATTAATTATTTACAAAAAATTCAAAATATTCATAGAAAAATATAATTTATCAATTTTCTTAATTCTTCATAATCGTAAATAATAACTGAATGCAAAATAATTATTGATTAAAAATCAAAAATTCTACATCTCACTAAAAAAATACACAAACCCAATCGCAACATAGTTTTTTACCCTTTGACCCTTTATTACAAAAATAAAATATAAAATAAAGAGAAATTTTTTTTAATGAAATATAGAGTGAGCATCGAATAAATGTGTGTGAGGTCAATATAACATTTATATGGTATCATTTTTTTGCATCAATATGTATTCAGTTGAAAATTTTAACCAGTCTCGCGTTTCTTAGCATTCAATTAAGTTCTTTTTAAATGTGAAAAAAAATATAAAAAATAATTTTTATTATGAAAAAAAGTTAGATGTTTTTTTATTTTTAAAATTTTTTATACTATAATTAATAATTTTTGTTATTTTTTCAGATGATTCAAATTCGCCACCGCCAGTACCACCACGTCGTAAAAAAAAATTAAAAAATGATTTAAATTTACACAATAACAATAATAAAAAACCAGAACGTAAAAATGTACCTTCAAAAAAATTACCTCCAATTGTACCTCAACGTAATAAAAATGAAAAAATATCAATTAAAGAAGAAAATAATGATAATAATAATTTAAAAATTAATGCACAAACTTATAATTTAGAAGATACAAGTCTATCAAGTTCACCAATTTTAAATAATCTAAAACAGGAACGTCAAACGTTGGTATTTACGTTACAAGATTACGAAGCTGTTATGGAAAAAAGTACAACAAAATTAGATAAAGTAATAATTGAAAGTAACAGTAGCACGCCATCTTTAAAAGATTTGTCGGATGATGATAAAAGTGATGAAGATAATAATGAAGAGAATGAATTTTTTCGTATTACAACAACAGATAAACCATTTGAAACATCATTTGAAAATAATGAAGATTACGTATTTGAAGAATATTGCGATCGTAGTAATCGTGTTAGAAGAATCAATCAAAGTTTACAAAAACAGCAAAGTTTTACTGATGATTTATTTCCAATTTTTAATCATAAAAATAAAAAAACATCAACAAAAGTTAGATTTATAATTGAATCGCCATCAATGGAAGATGATAATGAGTATGATAAATTTTTAGCAAGTCAATATGAAAATTTAGATGAAACTGGTATTATTTTAACTGAAATTATTGATGATTATACTGGAGAATCTATTCAAATTAACGAAGTTATTGAAGATGTAACTGAAGATGCAGCTGTTTCTTTAGAAGATGAACAGAAAGATAAGGATCAAGAAGAAGAAGAAAATAAAGAAGAAGCAGAAGAAGAAAAAGAAACACAAAAAGTTAAACATCTTGAAAAATCCGAAAATTCAATATCTTCAGTTGAAGATAATTCTAACGAATCGTTTGAAAGTGTTGAAGAAACAAATCCACTGTTGTTAGACAAAGCTTTAGTTATCAAAGACAATAATAAACAAATTGGGTATATTAAATCACCGTGTCCTTTAAAACCTGCAGAGAAATCAGCTGAAAATCCAGAAATTAGTAAAACAAATAATAAAGAATCAGAAAAAGGAAATTTATCAGACAGCACATCAAAACCAGATGAGGAACCAGTTCCAATGAAAACAAAACGGAAATCATTTTTGAAAGACATGCTATCAGAAGATTTAGAAGAACCAGCAAATACATCTCCAAAAAAAGAAGAAGCAAAAATATCAGACATTAAATCACCAAAATCTCCATTAAAAGATTTAGAAAAACCACCAAAAACATCCCCAAAAAAAGAAGAATCAAAAATATCAGACATTAAATCTCCATTAAAACCACAACCAGAAAATGACAAAAAACCATTAGAAAAAACAAACGAAACAAAAAGTGTCGGTGCAGTAAAATCTGACGTATTAAATGAATTATTAAATAATTTTAATACGATAAAATTAAAACCAGTTAAAAATAACGCAACAAATAATGATATTTCTAAAAATTTAAAGACTGATGATTTAAAATTAGAAAATAATAATGAAATAGTTAAAATAAGTTCATTCAATGAGGACAATAATAATAAATTAATAAAATCATCAAAGGACCAAAATAATGAAATAAAAGAAATAATTGCACCAGGGAGAGTCAAAAATTTTGTTAAATATTACGAAATTAATACTGAAATTCAAAGTCTTGATATTGATAAAATACCAAGAAAAAAGGTTATTAAAAAAGATGTTAAAAAAGAAGCACCAAATCCACCAAAAAAACCAATAATAAATAAAGAAAATAAAGTAACAATTTCATCATCAGTTAAAACAAACGAAAAGAAAAAAAATGTTCAATTAAATAATGGTTGTAATATATTTAATTCATGTACTAATGATGAAAAAAGTTGTGAAAGTGAAGAAGGTAAAGAAAATACTTTATCATCATTCGTTGATGGTATTAAAACAAAATTAAAGAAAAAAGCACCATTAAAACCAGATAATACGAAAATTGGATTAAAAATAGATCAACGTCAATCAAGTAAAACTAATGATAATAATATGATTTGTATTGAGGTTAGTTAAGATTTATTAAAATATCTTATAAAGTAAGAAAAAATTTAATTAAATTTTTTTAAAACTTTTTTTTTAGAATGATCGAGAAATAAAAACTATGACGTTTCCAGCTAAACAAGGTAAACTACCAAATAATGACAAGAATCATACTGTTGTATTTTATTGCACTGTTTAATTTTGTTTTTTGAATAACACCAAGTGATATACGTAATTTTTTTGATTAATTTTTGGTATATAAAAAATTCATTATTTTCTATTTTTTCTTCATTTTTTAAAAAATTTATTTACTTAGCTGCTGGCAGATAATATAGAATTTGTAATTTTTAAGTACTTATTATCATGAAAAATTGAAAAAAAGTTTAAAAAAAATAATTGATTAAAAAAAATTGTTATGTATAAAAAAATAAGGAATTTTTAGGTATAATTAAGAATTATTTTTAATAGTTAAGGATGCAAATTTGCAATAAGAATTTTTTTTTTAGAAAAATGTAAAAATTTAATTTTTTTTAATTAAAATACTGTTTAAGTTTTTAAGGCCTGAAAGCTTAGTTGAGTATGAATTTGTGATTTGTCTAAAAGTATAAGCAGAATTGTCAGGATGCAGTGCCTACTTGAAAACCTGCAAGCAACCTGTCAGTAAACATTGAAAAATGATCATTAAAAAAAATCACAAATCCATACTAATCACAGCCTAACTTAAGTTCTAGAATACAAAAAGTATTAAAAAGTAATAAGTAACACGTGATATCAATAATTTTCATTTTTCTTTTTTTTTTATTATTATTAAAGTTCCTATGTAACTCATAAAAATATTAAAAGTTGTACTTTTTATTTAGTATATTACGTTATTATAGTTGTATCAATTAGTTTAATAATTTTGATTAGTTAGACTTAGAACATGTAATTAACAGTAATTTTATAATAAAAAAAAAGTCAGGTTAAAATGTAAAATATAAGCAACATTTTATATAATAAAAAAGAAAAATTTTTTTTTGTAGATAGAAAAAATCAATTAAATATTACAATTATTATTATTATTATTGTATAAGATTAATATGTAAATATATTGAAAAATCATGTTGATAATTATAAGCTAAACAAATTTTTGTAATAAGAATTTTTCAATTTTTTTTTTGCGTTAAAATAAACCTAAATATAAGAAAAAAAAAGCCTAAAATAATAGAAGGTACATGCTTTGATTTTTTATAAAAGTAATATTAGTGCAATGAAAATTTTGTTTTCTGTTAAAATAACTTCATATTATAAGAATATCTTAATAATAAACAATAAATAAACAATTCAATGTGCATTAATAGTTAATTAAAACAAATTTTATATATAAACAATAAAATTGCCAATTTGCAATATATATATATATATATGATAAAAAATTTCTATACTTCAATGTATACGACATTTTTTTTTAATATTATAAGAATATTATATATGATAATTTGTTGTATAAAAAAAATTGTTCATAAATATATATATATATATAATCGCTGATGAATGCTGAATAAATTATTATTTTATATGCTGCATTTAAATATTTGTAGTTTTATTTTTATAACCTAATGTTGGGAGATTGATTCGTTTAATATTGGGATTTTGGGAGTTTGGGACCGATTTGGGGCCCAGAAAATTAGATCAGCTTATAATACTTAGTAAGATATTTATTTTCTGATGGAGGAGGGTCGTAATTTACTTAAAAAATGTTTTCGAGTATTGCTATAGGTCTTCCTTAAATTTTGAGTATATCCATGGGTAAAATTTAATAAAAATTAATTGTTAATATGGAAAATTCAGTATCATCCCAAAAAAATAATCGAGGATTTACTTCTAAATATATTTTTTAAAAAATTAAGTGATACTCCATGCCAAACCATTCCAAACATAAATTTGATATGTAAATATTTAAGTTTCATTGATAAAAATTACATTATAAATAGGAAGCAGATAAAAAATAATAAAAAGTTTTCTCGAAAGTGAAATGAGTATTCTATGTTATAAGTAGACATGCCGACGTTTCTTTTTTCAAATTATTGATTCTTCAAAATAATGTATTTAATTAAAAAAACAAAAATTAATTTGTAATTACTAACTAAAACGATTTATTAAGTTTGTAAACGAGGCCATTATGATTTTCAATTGTAATAAAAAAAATTTATAAAAAAATATTGAATGAAAATTTATAAAAAAATAAAAATTTGAAAATTTGGACTATTAATGTAATTGAAAACTGAAAAATTTGTTTTGTACAATTGAATTTTTAAATATAATATTAGAATACAATTTTAAAATTGAAATTAAGAATATCGAAAAGGACTGGTGACACGACTTAAGTTTTTATAATTTTTACCCTTACTTTACACGTATATGTAAAGAATTAAAACCGCTTTTTAAATCACTCGCAAATTTTTAATTCGCTTTTAAATTATTGCTTTCGTTTCAATTTTTTGGCATAAAAATGGGATTTATGAGGTCAACAAGACTGAAATTTTAATCGGATTTAAAACCAATTTAATGATCCCTACACTTATTTTTGACCAAAAAATTGTCAATTTTCGAGCAAGTTTACCAAATACTTTAACTTGGTTTCAAATTATTGCTTTTTGCGGGGAAACTTCCTAGGATGTCAACTTAAGAAACGAAGAAAATTTTTGACTCAGAAAATTCCCAGTGAAATAAAATTTTAGGCACTTTTGCTCCTAATTTGTATAAGTTTAAGGATTTCCTACAATATTTTTTTTAATTAAAAATTTACTTCTTTTTAGGTTAAAAAGAATAATAAATACCCACAATTAAGACTGTTACGGAATTTTAATGAAAATCCATATTTACATTATGGGCTGATTTTTTTTTGGTGTATGCAGAAGAGGGTGTAGGGAGGGCAAGGGGGGGAAATTAACAGTCAAATATGAAAACATATTCCTAAATTACTATTTATTCTAAACAAATTTCTTGATCCACTTTTTCTATATTTGTGTTTATTGTTATTAATACTGTTGCAATCTTGTCTTTTTAAGAAATACGAAACCTAGCTTTTTTCTGGTTTATATTAACAAAACAAGCTAAAATAAAATAAAGCTATTCTGAAAACAGTACCTATTTTACTTTAATTTTAAGTGGAGCTGCCTTTTTTCCAAATATTCCAAATTTAATTGTACTCCCAAATATGTATTTTACCACATTAAAAAAATTTAATTTGTGGCAAATAGTATGCATCACAATGAATTAATTAATAAGGAACAAGAATTTGTCATAACTAGGCGGTAATTTTGAGTTGAAAAGGCTGAATTCAGCTATCAACCAATAAAATTTTAGGCTTTTCTATCGTAATTTAACCTGACAATAAGTCAAAATTCTATAAATCCAGGAATTCCAGAATTTTATTCTCCTCTGTTATCAGTCTTAACTTTTTATAAAAAGCTTGAATTTTCTCCGAAGTTTCTGTATTCAATCAACCCCTTGAGGTCTTCTTTGGGCTTAACCTATCTGTTAGGAAAAAAATAAATTGCTAGTTTAACTTTTATACAACATTTGGTAATAAAATTGTTTATTTATAGTAACAAAAAATATTTTACCCCAAATTAAAATAGTTTTTCTTTTAATATAAATATATAAAAAAATATTAAATTTAGAACTCATATTTTTAAATAATTGTCTTTGGCTGTCAAAAATAGATTTTAAAAATAATAATAATAAAACACCCGTTCCTTTTTCTAATAATGAAAGGTCAATAATCTGTAAATAATTGATACTAAACAAAATCAATAAAATTCTTTTGTCGTTAATAAAAATAATTAAAAAATTTTTTTTTCTTTCATTTTAACAATAAATACATTTTACTTTTTCTCAACATATTAGTTTTTTTGTGATAAATGTATTCAATGCACGTATAAAATAGAAAGTAATTCAAATGTAATATTAATTTTTTTTTAAAGGTACATTTTCTAAGTAATAAATGAGAATTTTAACCGAATTCATATAAAAAAAAAATATAATGTTATATAACTGGAGTATCATGTTGGCCAAGGTTAATATTGTAAGACCTCAATTTTTTTTTCCTCTACTATTTAAAAAAAATGAACACGTAATTCTGCAGAAATTAATTTGTATTTTTTTTTTTATTTATTTGTTTTTTGTTTTTGTTGGTTTTTCCTATTTTATCGTAATATAATAAAATATTTTTTTGTTTAAATTATTAATCATTCTTAGAATTTTAAGGAAAAAATAAAATTTAATAATAAATTATTTACAATAATTCATTGTGGGTGATTTTTAAGTGAAGTGAATTTTTTATGTTAAATCAAAATTATTTTTAATCGATTTTTTGACTAAAATAATTGCATTTTTGGGATTGATAGGTATTATTAAGCATTGATTTTGCGGGTATCTGCTGTATTCAGATAATGTTCTTGAATTCGCCAAAAGCACCTTCTTATGGGTTTTTAAAAAAATATTACCAAACCATTGGGCACATATACCTTGAATATTATAAGCTCCATACTTTTAACATTGAACATGTTAATAGGGAGGGGGTAGGCTGGAAATCTAAAAATCAAGGGAGGGGGTCAAAAGTGCTCGATTTAAGGGGGAAGGGTTCAAATGGGACTTAGAATAATTTTGATTTAGAGACCTAGAATAATTTCGATCAAGGGCCTAGAAGAATACAGGCTTATATCGATTTAGGGATTTAGAATAATTCAGGTTTAGGGACCTAGAATAATTTCTATTTAGGGCCTAGAATAATTTCGATTTAAGGACCTAGAATAATACGCTTTTAGGGAATTAATGGTTTGGGTTTAGAATCTTAACGTCTAGTAAAGGTTATAATTACAAATTATAAAAATAGCAAATTTTATTATAATTTTGCGTAACATTTATGCATTATACCTAATCCTCAGCTGTAGTAAACGCGTTCCAAGCATTTTGGTTGTATTTACACAAGCCGGTTATAAGTTTTTTACGAATTATGGACTAATTTATGTCAAACATTATTTTTACTCCTTTAAATTAGCAAAATACCCTGCCAACTAGCTGGCACTAAGGTTCCTCAAACAATGAGAAAAAACTTTTCCAATTTTGAGAAATAAATTTTGGAAAAATTCGGTATCAAATCCAAAAAATTACTATAAATGAACTGTCTAAAACTAGTACTCTCATAGAAATAAATTAGGTACTACATCCAAAAAGAAAAAAAAATTTGGTGTTTTTTGTATTTTTTTGTGAAAAAAAATTTAGGAAAAAAATTTTTAAAAAATTAAGTATCAGATTCGAGATATCGAGTAAAAACTATACTTTCAAATATAAGTACTTTCGTAGAAATAAATGAGGTATTACATCCAAATTAATAAAAAAAAAAAAGTACCTAGAGCTTTTTTGGTAAAAAAATTTTTGAAAAATAAATTAGGTCTTAATTTCATAACGGTTGTGAAACATCACCGGTTGCAATATTTTCAGATATTAGTACTTTCATGGAATTAAATGAGGTATTACACCCAAAAAAAAAAAAAAATATTGCAGGTTTTTTAAATTTTTTGTTTTTTTAATTTTGAGAAAAAATTTTTTAAAAAATTCGGTATCAGATCCAAAAAATGACTATAAACAAACTTTCTAAAACTAGTACTTTCATAGAAATAAATTAGGTACTACGTCCAAAAAAAAAAAAAAATTAGTTTTTTTTGTATTTTTTCATGAAAAAAATTTTGGGAAAAAAATTTCAAAAAATTAAGTATCCGATTCAAGATATAGATTAAAAACCATACTTTCAAATATAAGTACTTTCGTAGAAATAAATGAAGTATTACACCCAAATTAAAAAAAAAAAATAAGTACCTCGAGCTTTTTTGGTGAAAAAATTTTTGAAAAAAAAATTAGGTCTTAAATCCATAATGTTTGTGAAATATCGCCGGTCACAATATTTTCAGATATTAGTACTTTCATGAAATAAAATTAGGTATTACACCCAAAAAAAAAAAAATTACAGGTTTTTTAATTTTTTTGTTTTTTTAATTTTGAGAAAAAAATTTTTAAAAAATTCGGTATTAAATCCAAAAAATGACTATAAACAAACTTTCTAAAACTAGTACTTTCATAGAAATAAATTAGGTACTACGTCCAAAAAAAAAAAAAATTAGTTTTTTTTTGTATTTTTTCATGAAAAAAATTTTGGAAAAAAAATTTTCAAAAAATTAAGTATCCGATTCAAGATATAGATTAAAAACCATACTTTCAAATATAAGTACTTTCGTGGAAATAAATGAGGTATTACATCCAAATTAAAAAAAAAAAAAAGTACCTCGAGCTTTTTTGGTGAAAAAATTTTTGAAAAAAAAATTAGGTCTTAACTCCATAATGTTTGTGAAATATCACCAGTTACATACATACACACACACATACACTCACACACACACACACACATACACACACACATACATACTTTTTTTAAAAACCGGTTTTTTAGCTTCCTGGGGTATCAAAACGTGCTTATATGCCAAAAAATCAAAAATCAAAATTTGACCTATCACAATGGTTCCTCTTTGAGGAACCAAAAAATTTCCATAGGGATAATGTAAACTAACTTAGGAATAATTTTGCAATGTTTTCAAGTAAAAAGTTAACCCTTATGAAGTTAAGCCTTCCCAGAAGTAATATTGGTTTCCTGGAGCTAATATGGAATGCTGTTATAAATATTGATTTCTGAGAGTGAAAATGTATTTTTGAGATATAAAATAGATCGTCAGGTGAGTAAACTTTACTCTACTAGGGACGAAATGGGTTTGCGCAGTATTAATAAAATCCTGGTAAAAAAATTAATCTAGGTTGTTGATAATTTAACTAGGAAGTACAGAATCGGGAGAGTAAAATAGAAATACAGAAGTAAAAATTGCATTGTAAAAGGCAAATAGGCTTCATACAGCTAAATTGAATTTCTTTAATTTCTGATGGCTAAAAATGGCACTCAACTGTATAAAATAGAATAATAGTATAATTGGGTTAATGTAGAAAAATAAAAAATACCCTGCCAACTAGCTGGCACTAAGGTTCCTTAAACAATGAACTTAATACTTCAATATGCCACAGGTATCACCGATTACAAGCATGCAATCACACATACATTTCTATTAACTTTTAAAAGTTTTTTTTATTGATTAAAAATTTTGGAACAAATTTTCAAAAAATTAATTATCAGATTCAAGATATCGAGTAAAAACCATATTTTCAAATATAAGTCTTAATTTCGTAACGGTTGTGAAACATCACCGGTTGCAATATTTTCAGATATTAGTACTTTCATGGAATTAAATGAGGTATTACACCCAAAAAAAAAAAAATATTGCAGGTTTTTTAAATTTTTTGTTTTTTTAATTTTGAGAAAAAATTTTTGAAAAAATTCGGTATCAGATCCAAAAAATGACTATAAACAAACTTTCTAAAACTAGTACTTTCATAGAAATAAATTAGGCACTACGTCCAAAAAGAAAAAAAAAATTGGTGTTTTTTGTATTTTTTCGTGAAAAAAATTTGGGGAAAAAAATTTTCAAAAAATTAATTATCAGATTCGAGATATCGAGTAAAAACCATACTTTCAAATATAAGTACTTTCGTGGAAATAAATGAGGTATTACATCCAAATTAAAAAAAAAAAATGGGGGGTTTGAGATTTTTTGATAAAAAAATGTTTGAAAAAAAAATTAGGTCTTAATTCGATAATGGTTTTGAAATATCACTAGTTACAAAATTTTCAGATATTAGTACTTTCATAGAATTAAATGAGGTATTACACCCAAAAAAAAAAAAAAATATTGCATTTTTTTTTATTTTTCTATTTTTTTAATTTTGACAAAAAAAATTTTGAAAAAATTAAGTATCAGATCCAAAAAATAACAATAAACAAGGTTCTTAAAACTAGTACTTCCATGGAAATAAATTAGGTACTACGTCCAAAAAGAAAAAAAAAATTTGTATTTTTTGTATTTTTTTGTGAAAAAAATTTTGGGAAAAAAATTTTCAGAAAATTAATTATCCGATTCGAGATATCATGTAAAAACCATACTTTCAAATATAAGTAGTTTCATGGAAATAAATGAGGTATTACATCCAAATCAAAAAAAAAAAAAAGTACCTCGAGCTTTTTTGGTGAAAAAATTTTTGAAAAAAAAATTAGGTCTTAATTCCATAATATTTGTGAAATATCACCGATTACATACATACGTACACACACACACACACACACACATACAGACTTTTTTTAAAAACAGGTTTTTTAGCTTCCTGGGGTCCCAAAACGTGCTTATATGCCAAAAAATAGAAAATCAAATTTTGACCTAACACAATGGTTCCTCTTTGAGGAACCAATATTTACCCTCTTGTAAGCAAAATTATGCAATTACAGGCCATTATGCAATAAAAGTTGATTGCCTTGGGTAAAAATGTACTTAGGGATTACATAAAAGTTAGGGTTAAAAACCAAAAAATTTCCTCTTAGTGTGCAAAAAAGACTTTAATTAAGGTTTAAAATAAAATAATGCTGTAAAAACTGATTTCTGAGACTGAAACTATACTCTAGAAATGCTACTCAATTGAAAAATCAGAATTAAATATGTGTCAGAATAAATTGCCAATTAATACATAGAAATAAATTAATTTACAAATTAATCGAACAAAAACTAAAAAAAAATATGAAAAAATAATAATTGAATAATTTAACTCGTTAAATTCAAATTTAATAATTTTCTAATAATTATCGTTTTAAATAGACTAAGATGAAAAAAAATAAGTGTATTATAAAAAATCTTGGCATTCTTAAATTACTCTCTTAAGAATACCAAGGTCTTTTCTATATACACCAGATAGATTTCTTCATTATTATCAATATATCCAATAATATCAAAGTAGTAGTAGTAAAAGGTGAAGAAAATATATTATTATTACTATATAAAATAAACGTGACCTGAAGCATTGAATTCATAACTTTTGTGGATAAATAGAAAAAAGGACACTTTTTTTTTTATATATGCAATTTATTGAAGGAAGTTGCACGACTACAAATACAGTATATGAAAATTGCAAATAATATATATTTTTTACCTCAAGTTCTTCCTATAGATATTTTTTTTTACTCTTTTATGAAAAAAATGATTACACCAGTTTTTTTTTAAGATGAAGAAGTCTATTCAAAAAATGTATGAAAATAGTAATTTAAGAATAAAATTGGGATTTATGTATTATGAATAATAAATATTTTAAATTATAGTTTTTATATAGATACTTTATTTGTTTGTTATTTGAATAAAGTTTTTGAATTTTAAAATATTATTGTAAAAATTTCTGGTATTTTGGTTAACTTTATTTATTTTTATGTGTTAATTCTACAGCTCGGTAAAGTTATTTTAATTATTTTATTGTTCGAAATTCTTTAGTAAATACTTTTCTGAAATCCTAATTATATTTTTCATTTTATATATTAATTTGCAGACACAGTTATAGTTTGTAGCTTTAATAATTTTTTGTGCCATAATACCATGCTTTCCCCTACAATAATTAGTAATAAATTATTTTTGTAATAAAATTTAAATTATGGATAAAAATAAAATTTTACTTAATTTTTGTAACACACGAATCTGAATAATTTTAATTAATACTAGGTCAATAATTTCGTTTATAATGAACAAGAAATGTTTTACTACCAAACTAAATTTCTCTTTTACTTATTTAACTACAACGTTTATTTTCTTCTTCTATTATAACGGTTGTATTTACTTGCAAAATTACAAATTGTTTTGACCATAGTATATATAAATATACAAAAATTTAAATTAGATTTATTTTTTTTTTAGAGAGCGAAAAAAAAAATATTTATATATTCAAATCACGCAAAGTTATATATAAAATGCACTTCTAGGTATGAATGTATTTGTATTGTAATCAAATTTAAATTCATATATACATAGACCAATGGATTTTGAACGCGTATTTATAAGTAAAGGTTGTATAGAGAGAGGTTTTGTTCCTATGTTTACTCCAACTTTGACAATCTAGCTGAATCAGGCTAAGTTTGTTTGTTTTTTTTTAGATAATAAAAAAATACATTTTATTGAAACCATAGTTTTTAGATTAATCTTTATTTGATTTTAATTTTTGTTTTTATTCAAGATATTATTGAAATTAGATAAATAGAAAGAGATTTTTTTTGGAGAGGGCTTAAAGAGTTTAACAAATGCAATTAAAAGAAATAACTCAGTCTTTAAAAATGTCTAAAAATTTTCAAAAAAACTTTAGATGTCTTTTAAGGATTCTAAAGGCCCATGGTAGATAGTTTTTAGATTTTTATTTGGAAAAAAGGCCGTTTATGTATAGCATTTGTTATTTTAAGGGTAATTTATGCTGGATACTAACGTTAAATGTGAATATCCAAGGTGGGCAAAAACGGCATCTTGACAAGCAGTTGTAGTGTAATTTGCCAACGGGTAATTTATAAAGCGGTTCCGTTTGATCACTTTATTCGTTCCAAAAATGATACGTAGACTGAAAAACTCAGAACGAATCTATAAAAATAAACACTTATTAATAATTATTTCCATCTCAAGAAAATTATAATATTTCTATTACGGAGTAAAATTTTTTTTTGTTTCATTTTGTATCAATAAATTATTACTCAAGGAACTAAATCTAAAAATATTTTTCCTGTCTTATCATCAAAGCAATTTATCCCAAAAATTCGCGTTGGTTACGACTGTTTTATGGTACTTTCGCCTACTAGAGACTCTATATTAATACTTCCGCAAGTATGGATGAAAATTGAAGTAGACTAGGAAATAGTAAACAAAGCAAAATAAATTAAAGTATGCAAATCCTAAAAGATAATGTATATATAGCATATTATTCAGTTGGTTATGAGCGGATTAGATACCCTGAATATTTCGACAAATCAATATTCGAAAAAACAGAACAAAAAACAAAGAGAAGCAGACAACCGAGAATATTTAATTTTTCACATAATAGAAGAATAAGTAACTTTCTTGTTTAGTATAATAGTATGAAATAGATAATTAAAATATTAACTCTAGTTCAGGCTTATATAGTATTCAAATATCTTTTCACTTTCGAGAAAAGATAGACCTATTAAGTAAAATTGGGCGAAATTGGGTGCCATTCACACTGTCGATATCAATTTGTGGCAGTTTTCAAAACCTCAAAAATCAAGCAGAATTTTTTTTTTTGTTGAGAATAAGAAAGACTAGAATGGTTGAAAAACACGAAAAATAGAAGCATCAAAATTCCTACATACTCCAGTCAAATCACAGGGGGGGGGGGGTGGTATTGTTTGTGGCCGCCACCAGATTTGGTCTACTATAGGTTTTTTGGGTCGCTGAATACGAAAATCGGGGTCTTTTCTATGCGCAATTGGGGCTTGACCCTTAAATCGGGCAATACATTTTTGCCTCGATTTTTGCTGTATTCACTGTAAGCCTTTGAAATTCGGTATACGGGGGTTTTGGGTCACTGATAACAAATATTTATATTTGTTAAACTGCATATAACTGCAATTGCAGTTATAACTATGAAAAATTACCCCTTCGCCCTTAAATTGGGAAAAACTACCCTTAACTAGGGAATTTTTGCTGTATTCACTGTAAGCTTTTGAAATTTGGTATACGGGGGTTTTTTGGGTCACTGATAACAAATATTGCAGTTGTAACTATGAAAAAGTACCCCTTCACCCTTAAATTGGGCAAAACTGTCCCTAAAAGGGGCGTTTTCGCTACTTTCAATCTAGCCCTTCAAGATTTGGTGAAATAGGGTTATTTGGTGCACTGATCACAAAAATCGATGTCTTTTCAATTAAAACGTAACTCTTCAACCTTATATTACCCGAAACTACTCCGAAAAGGGGTATTTTTGAAAAAACCCCCGTATACCAAATTTCAAAGGCTTACAATGAATACAGCAAAAATGCCCTTTTTTGGGGCAGTTTTGCCTGATTTAAGGGTCAAGGGGTAATTTTTCATAGTTATAATTGCAATATTTGTTATCGGCGACCCAAAAAAACCCCGTACACCAAATAAATTTCAAAGGATTACAATGAATACAGCAAAAATGCCCTTTTTAGGGGCAGTTTTGCCCGATTTAAGGGTCAAGCCCCAATTGCGCATAGAAAAAAGATTTTCATGTTCAGCGACCCAAAAAACCTATAGTAGACCAAATCTGGTAGCGGCCACAAACAATACCACCAAAACCGTGATTTTACTGGAGTAACAGTGCAGACTTTATAAAATAACAAAAATGAACATGAACAAGGTTTTATAAAATAAATTTCGGAACTTATCCTATTTTTATACTTTGATTTATTCTAACTATATAAATTTTTCTGCTACTGTGAAAATATGGACTGGTGATATAACTTTAGTTATGTGTGCTGTGTATAGACCACCTCTATCTACCATTGGCAAATATTATAGCTTTATTGATATGATTTCTAAGGTGGTCATTCATTGTACGTAAGCGCTGATGGCAATCCGTGCTAATTTTTCAAAATCATAAAATTCGAAACCCAAGGTTAAAAATTAAATAATTAAATATTATAATTAAAAATTTAAAATACCATTAAAAAATAGCTAAGTTAAAATTCAGAAAGTGCGAAGTAGAATACTTAAAATATCCGAATAAAAATTATATTCGATTAACCAAATATTATAATTTTAAGAAATTGCATAGGCCAGAATGAAATTTTTCCGAATTCGAAGTTGTTCGTTTCGATGCAAAACTATCAAATATTAAGCTTTATACGAATTCGGTAAAATGACTTAATAAGAAATCAAATTTTTCATTTAGGACATAATTCTTTTTGTGAAATGCTCTTCTTAAAATTACTTACTCCACTTTGTACAGATTTCTTAAAAATATTTTTCTATAATAAAAAAATTCTAGAACCTATAATAATTGGTTTGAAAAAGCGTTTCCTATCCGGGTCCAAATTCAGAATTGTAAAGAACAGAAAAGTTTTTTTCAAACCAATTATTATAGGTTCCAGAATTTTTTTATTATGGAAAAATATTTTTAAGAAATCCGTACTTAAATGAAAAATTTTATTTCTTTTTAAGTCGTTTTGTCGAATTTGTATTAAGCCTAATACTTCATAGTTTTGTATTGAAACGAACAACCTCAAATTCGGATAAATTCAATTCTGAGCTTTGCGATTTCTTAAAATTATAATATTTGGTTAATTGAATATAATTTTTATTCGGATATTTTAAGAATTCTACTTAGCACTATCTGACTTTTGACTTAGCTATTTCTTAAAATTGAACCTTGGGTTTCGGATTTTCTGATTTTGAAAAATTTGCACGGATTGCCATCAGCGCTTATAAACAATGAATGGCCGCCTTTTCTGGGTATACCGAATTATGTTCAACTTATGACTACAGAAATATTGTGTTTAGTTGAACATATTATAAGAAAATGTTAAATTAAATTTAATTAAATTAAATTTTTTTTTGCGAAATCGTGTTTGAACTGTGAAACCAACTTTTTCCGATAAAAGCTTTATCTTTAATTCAACCATTTTCATGTAATACGATTATCTAGATCTCGGTGTAAATGAGTCCAATGACTTACAAAGATGATGGTTCGATGGACGCACTCGCATGTTGGGTCTTCGAAGTTGTGTTACCTTTTTTTTCAATATTTTTATTCATTTTAAGAACTTTACACAATTAAATTGTTATTGATATTTTTTGCATTACCTTAAATTCATTTAAGATTTAAAATACTCTTCGATTTGAAAATAATCTTTTATACTTATTGAAATATACATTTTTAACTTTTATTAACTTTGCTGCGTCGCATACAAAGTACTCTAGAGGACTACCATACATTACGCGTACACGAGATCCGAACGAGTGTATAATCGATAAACACCAAGCAAATTATAGTTTTTGACCCACTGATTCCGAATCTGCAGTTATTTTTGCTCTAAAACTAGGGCGTTTGCCACTAGAGGGCGTTTAGGGGGTGAAAAATGCCATTTTCCGTAGATATCTCGGAAATTACGCGTCCTAAGCTACTTAAAACTAAGCAGATTATAGTTTTTTAGACCGTTGATTCCGAAACTGCAGGTATTTTTGCTCTAAAACTAGGGCATTTGCCGCTAGAGGGCATTAAGGGTATAAAATCGCTAATTTTTGCACATATCTCAAAAGTTACAAGTTCCAAGCAACTTAAAACCATATTATATTTATAGGTTATAGAATTTTGACCCGCTGATTTCGAATCTGTAGTTATTTTTTTAAAAAAACAAAAGAAAACTGGGGTGTTTTCTGCTAGAGGGCGTTTAAGTGGTATAAACGCCATTTTTCTGAAGCTACGCATCTTAAGATACTTAAAAGGGCTCGATGGCAACCATTTGATAAGTTTCAGCCAATCAGAGGCTAGAAAAAGCACCAATTTGGGCCAACAAAATACGGCTTTAATTTTTAATTATTTAAAAAAAAAAATGCTAATTTAATCTTAATTAGCTGAAAAAGGTGGCTTTGCCTTTCCCGGACCCCAATTAATTTTCTTTCTTGGTGACAATAACGCGGAAAAATTCCGACCCCGGAACGTGGTAAAATCGTCTGCTAAGTGCTACAGTTTACTCTGACACGAGTCGTCGTCATTCTTTTTTACACTATGTTTATATTTTTAATAATTAATTCACATGAATTAATTAATAGAACTTTATATTATCTAGAATTTAATAAATAAATTATAAAGTTATAATACATATAGGATTGATTTATGAAAAAAAGTTTTGCATTATAATTTTTTTAAAATAATAAGTGCAATGTGTTAATGCGATAAAAATGAGCAAGTTTCATCATATCCATACCAAAATGGTGATTTGGCTTCTTGCGGTTAAAAATTTTGGAGCATTAGTAAGACCAGCTGAAAAAGGCTTATCATATTTTTATACTCACCATCAATTGGAGTACATTAACTTGCTGCTGTTGAATCCGCATTGGCAAAAAGTACAGTATATGTAAAAGACGCTGTAAGAAAAACTTGTTCCAAGGCAATATGCGGGTAAGATTACTCATAATTCTTTGACATATTTGTTGTAATAATGAATTTTGATCAATATCTTGTAGGTGAATTGTCTTGGTTCTTAATTAAATGAATCAAAATACTTTGATACAAGAATAGTAGAGAAAGATGAAGAGTTTTTATGAATTTTGGTTGACGTCAAATCTCTGAGGTATACAATTTGTCCCAATCGACAAATAAAAATATCTAAGAAGTAATTAAATTTAAATTCGTATGTGTATTAAATAATGATTTATATCAGTTAAGTTATAAACATTTATTTAATAAATAAAGGTACCAATTTTTTCTATAACAAAAAAAAACTAACATCGCCAAAAATAACACAAATAAAAAAAGTGATGTTAGACCAGTAGTAAAAAACTGTGATAATCAAGAAAAAACTAAGAGGGAAAACGATGATGATTTGAGATTAACTCTGCTAAAGATTGGAAAAAGAAAGGAGATCAAACAACGATCTGCCACACAGTAAATACTGACACTAATAACAAAAAAATAAACCAATTTAAAGATGAAAACAATCAGCTAAAACCAAATAATATTCTGTATATAAATAAATACTATTATAAAATATTGTAATAATTTTTCAATTTTAACTCAGCATTATATATAGTACTAAAATATCTTTTCTCTTTCGAGAATAATAATTTTTAAAATTAATTTTATTAAGAATTTTTAAAATTTCAACTTCAATTAATTAGTAAATAAATATATACAGGAACCCTATATTATTTATCTATATAGAAATTAAACGCTAAACAACAATAGTGTTTTGCAAATAAAAATAATGGTGGTGAAACTTCTACTGATTGGTTGCATGGGTTTATTAATATTAACGTGTGAAATATTTATGTAGAGATCGAGGGGTTTTTAAAAAGCGCTCCAAATTACGGGGGGGGGGGATAGACGTTTTTAGGAGTGGAGTCAAATGGACTTAGAATAATTTCAATTTAGGGACTTATTATAATTTCCGAGATAATTTCGGTTCTAGGACTTATAATAATCAGGGAGTACAAGTTAAAACTATTTGAAGTTAACATGTCCCATGCTCGTTGTCAGAAACCAGTTTTTATTCATAAACCTAAAGACTAAAATCCTAAAAAATGACAAAATTTTTCTTAATTCATAAAATAAAAATCAGTTTGAAAATTTTTAATAAAATTAGATGAGATCATTCTGCATTACTAAATTGCTTGGCATGGAATCCCCTATACACTAAACGCCAATAAATTAAAAAAAAACTCTTCTTCAAAATTGAAATATTTCAAAGATCTTGGTCAAATTGCCAAGTTAACCGCCCCTTGATCTTGACATAGAGTAAGTCAATTATAAAATAACCAAATTATTATTTTAATCCAAATTTTTAAAATTTATTAAACTTATTAATTACCTAAAAAAATGAATGCATCTATGAACATAAAAAATAAAAAAAAAAATTACATATAAAAATGAAAATTGGCAAACGTGAAAATTAAAATGTAACTAAAATTATTTATATATAGCACTAAAAATAATTAATAATTTGATATATACGAGTGACACGTATAACGTACAGGGATTATATCAAATATTTATTATTTATCTTGTTATTTCGTTTATTTGAATGTGGGTTTGTGGACGTAAAATACACAATACTGTAATTACAAAAAAAAAAATTGAATTTTTATGTAAGTAAATATTTGCATTAAAAAAGTAAATAAATTACACTCCGTGTAGCGAAATTTCATGTATAAAATATGTGTACATAAGAGCGTTAAAAATAAAAAAAATGAAATTTTCAAGTTATGACAAATTGAAAATTGTGCAACATAGCTAAAAAAAAAAAAGAATTCTTTGCACGTATAAATACAAACGTTGACATACCACCAAGTCCATCTTCACATTAAAAAAAAAAAAATCCCGTGGGATTTTTAGTTTTTTTTTTATTTTTAAAACACAATTTTGTATGACGTCATTTATTTTTGTTAGAATAAAAAAATGTTGAAGAAAAACTGGCATTAGTTTTTAGTAGAGTTGTGTATTTTTAAAAATAATATTTAAATTTTATAAAATTAAACTAGTTTTTACTTTATTTTGTACTCAGTAACATGTTTTTAGTGTCACGCGATTGATCTAAAGTATTTTTTTTTATCATTTATTTTTTTAATTATGAAAAATGCAATTTCAAAATAGTGTAAAATATAAAATTTATTAATTTATTAAACTTTTCTTCTCTCTTAGATCGTATACTTTTTTAATATATTTTGTTTTTTAAATTAAAAAAATAGTGGGTTTTAGTGTTTTTTTATGTGTAAGTGAGTTTGTGTGTGTTTACTTTATCAAAGTGATTTTTTAAATATTTAAATAAACAATCCATTTTACCTAAATTTTTTTTTTAAACCAAAAAATTTTTTTTTTGATTTTTAGCCAAATAATTTTACCTTCAAAAATGTTGCTAAATGTAAATAAAATAAACGATACAATAATAAATTATGATACAAAAGATGATGATGGATCTTCAATAATTCGTTTAAAAATAGATAAACCAATTAATTGGAATTGGCAATTAACTACAACGTGTGATAATTTACCAATAATTCAATTATTGGACAAAAATGATAAAATATTATTTCAAACAAATAATGATAATTTAGCTAAAAGAGTCAAAGGCTCATTTAAAAATGGTGTTCAATCGTACGAATCGTTTCCATTTGATCTTGATTTCAGTTCTGATGTTAGCACCAAAAGTAAAAAGAAGAAAAAAGTTAAAAATTATTCTATTGGTGATTATTTGAGACATGAAATAATTGAAGAATTGAAGAAACCAAGTGTTAAATCACCTGAAGAATTTGCTAAGGTTATGTGTCTTAAAATGCAAAATTATCTTCACTCACAAAATAACGAAGATAATTCTGCTAAAAAAATTTTGAATCGTTCGAAATCAAACATAAAAGTAAACAACAAAAAACTTAATTACAAAATAAGAAAAATAAATAGTGACAAAAATATAAAATTACATGAAAATAAATCAAGTGATGAAGATGAAGATAATAATAATAAAAATGAAGATAATTTTCAAAGATCATGGCGTGAATATAAAGAAAGAAAAAAATTAGAAAAAAAATCAATAAATAAAATTGAAGATAGTGAAGATATCGAAGAAGAAGATTTTATGAAAAAGCCAAGATGGAAAGATTTGATAAAATTAACAAAATGTAATTTAAAAAATTGTAAAATTTGTGAATATTCAAATTACGATGATATTATTAATAAATTACAAGAAAATTATTTAAATTATTACAATAAAACAAATGTTAAAAAAACTAATACTTTTAAAATTGTTAATTCGAATGATAATAATAATGAAGAGTTTATTATTGATTACTATAATAAAGTTAATAAATTATTTGAAAATGAAGATAATGAGGATAAGGTTAAGAAGAAATCGCAAAAAAGACAGAGAAAAAATAAAGATCTTTTAAAAGGTAAATATTTAAGTTTTTATTTTTCTTGGCAAATTTTATTTATTTTTTTTGAGTTTTCAAAGCAGTCAATTAGTAATTTATGTAATTATTAACACTTTATTTTTCAATAAGTAAATTATCTAATAATAATAATAATAATGTATTGTTAAATAATATTTTATCATTTTAGTTTTTCTTTTTTTTTTTCTTAGGAAACTTTTTTTTAAGATAAGTTAAAGATCGTTAATATTTACTTTTTAATAAAAATGTATATGGTACGCCTTAAGGCACATGGTATGCCTAATGAATTTATCTTTGCTATTCGTATTATGTAGGCTTACACACAAACTCATGGCCACGTGCAAAAAGCACACGAACAGGAGCAAAAGTATTATTATAGTTGGAATTAGAATGGAGGGGTTAAAGAGGAGAAATTAAAAATATTAATCCGTGGGCTTTTTCACTCGTGTGCGCTTTTTTGCTCATGCCCATGAGTTTTTGTGATTTAAACTGAATCTTTGCATCTGATACTAATTTTTAATTTTTCTCAATTTTAAAAATCTGACCCAAACTTTATATTATCGTTTTCTAGTCACTAATTACGGATTTTGGGTATCTGAGGGATAAAAATACCCTGTAAGGATTTCTTGAAATTTAAAGTATATTAAAATTAATGATTGACAAGCGCGAACACATATTTATGCATTAATAAGATGAAAGTAAAAGAAAAGAGAGGGGCATTGAGGCTTCGATGATTTTTGAAAAAAATCAAAAGTAAAGTTGAGTGGGAACTACGATTGTCAAGGGAACCTAGCATATCTTTTTCAAGTCAGTTTTACTTATGTGCGAACCGTATTGCAAAATATCCTGGCCGAGTAACTTTTGAAATTTTTATTATAAAATTATATTATTTTAGTCTATTGCATCGGATTCCAGTAATTATTTATAAAAGTAAAATTTGGTTAATTTTAAATTTTGACAAAAGAGCGTGCACGTCTTTAATATATTTAATTAATATTGTTGTTAATTAACTCGCAGTTTAGTTAAAAAAATTTCAAATTTTAAAATTTGTTATGAAAAAGCTTTACTAAGACTTTGAAGGTTTTAGTCCCGAAGACTTCAGAGAAAATTGAATTTATATAATGACATAAGCTTTTTGATTTTCCTACGTCCTAATTGGTTATTGGCTAAATTAATCAAAAATTTAATTTAGTGGGAAATTTTGCGTTGATTTCCCTTTTGTAACTACTTGTGCACCTAATTGGTTTTATAAATTTTAGGAGTGTGTGATTACCCAAAATTTTTATTTTTATTTTTATCCAATAAAATTTTCGATTCTCTCAATACCTGTAGAAACTTTTCAAAAAATTTCGAGTTTTACCATGAATTTGATCTAATCTGACCCAAACTGAAAAAAATTCCGAACTTTCAGGTCAGTTACGTGACATATTTGGTAATCGCACACCCCTTATAAATTTATTACTAAAAAATGGCTAAAACAATTGAAAAATCCCAAAAGCTTCAATTGGATCTAATTTAGGCAGCTTTGCACCTAGAAGATTAAAAATTTAGGCAAAATCATATTTTATATATATAAAATAGTGTGCAAAATTCTTCTGCAAGAGTTGGACCTTTCAGGTATTATTACCCAACAATTTTATATTTTGTTTTGAATTTTTTATTAAAAAACATAATTTAAAACTCCAATTTTCCAACCGTTTAAAATTACACTTTTTAGCATAATTTTTTTTTTTTCATCACGATGTATTTAATATAAAATTGTGTTATTATAGACTAGAATATTATAAGGTAGACGAACTTACTTTTGTGCTAATGTGTGTATATTGTATAAAAGTTTTCCTTTTTTTTTATACTAAACCTATCTCAATAACTTTTTTTTCTTTTATAAAAAAGTATAAAAAGTATATAGGATAAAAGAAGGAAGCTTTAAAGAAAAAGTATAAGTAAACTTTAACTCTAAATTTTCTTAGATTATATTTATTATTTATAAGCATACAATTTTTCTTTTTTTTTCATATATTTTTTAATAACACTTAAATAAAAATTACCATTATTATTATAAAGTTATTTTTTTATAGTTTATTAATAATTTTTATTGACCTTGAGATAAAAATGCACTATTAACTAATATTTTGTATTTTTTTTAAGTAGAACAAAAAATAGCACAGTTTTTTTTTAATAGATAAAAAAGTTTGATATTTTTAACTTGAAAAAAAAAAAGTTTTTTCATTTATCATTTTTTTTTCTTTTTTATTTTTTTAATTAAAATTTTATTGTCACATAATTTTACAGTTTTTGTTTTAAGTTATTGTGAGTAAAAACTTTTCTGAAAACTTTTTTTTTTTATTATGATTCGTAAATAATTATTAATAATGATTCTAGGAAATTATTAATCAAAAATGTAATTTGAATATTAACAATTTTTATATGAGTAATTCTGACAGATTTAGGAATTTTTGAAAAATATTTTATTACCCAAAATTGTATAGAAATATTCAAAGATATTCACCCAGAAAATAGGAGGATGAGATACCAAAAAGAAATTCGCTAAAATTATGTCCATAAAATTTCCATTCAATTTTCTTCTAAAAATCGAGGCAGAGGTAAAATTGTCCCTTAAATTTTAGTCATTACTGCAGTCAAATCCCGTTTTTGGTTGTATGGTTACCGGCCATCGCCAGATTTTGGCCTAGTATACGGTTTTTGGGACATTGATCGCGAATTTCAGGGCTCTAGCTATAAGAAAATTGAGCTTCACCCTCGAATTAGCAAAAACTACCCCTAAAACGGGTATTTTTTATGTATTTGTTATTTGAGGGTCTAGATTTGGTCTAGATAGGTTTTTTGGGTCACTGATCACGAATTTTGGGATCTTAGCTATGAAAAATTGGCGCTTCGTTCTTAAATTGGCAAAAACTACCACTAAAAGGGATAGTTATTATTTATTTGATTTTTAAGGGTAGTTTTCGCTAATTTAATGATGAAATACCAAGTTTTCATAATTAGGACCCCAAAATTTGTAATCAGCGACCCAAAAAACCTGTCTACACTAAATCTGAACACTCAAAGTGCAAAAAACATCGAAAGTTTTGATGATTTAAGGGTGAAACTTTATAAATAACGCTTTCTTAAATAAATGATCCCGAAATGCATGATCAGCAACCCAAAAAACGTATATTAGACAAAATCTGGTGATGGCCACTAACTATAAAACCCCCTACCGTATTTGACAGGAGTATATGTTAAAAATAAATTTTAGATATAATCAGAATGTCATCATCCAATTTATAACGAACATTGCACCTAAGGTGCAGTAAATACGTTAAAAATTTTTTTTAGCTGGCCTAGCTTCAACTTGTTCAAAAATTTGAGGAAAAATTCCCGAGTGGCTAAATTTTTAGTTGTCGAAAATTCTCAATTTTATAATTATAAGTCAATAAAAATTATTTGAATATACAATTGGTCAAAATATATGTCAAACAATTCAGATGAATGGAAAAAAAATATTAAAAACTCTAAGTTTAAACAATTGGTTTTTATCCAGATACAACTTAACAAAAATTTGATAATAAATAAATAAAAGTCATAATTTTATTGGAATTCCACATATATCAGTAAAAAATATGCATAAAAATATTAAACAATTAGATTAAAAATAACTACTACAGTCAGTTTATACAAACTGTCATAATATATAAAATTTTATTAAAAAAATAACTTATAATTATAATCAGTTTTTAAAATAACACTTAAAAAATTTATGGCAAAATGCCCAGAAAAATACATTAAATATACAGAAATGTCATTATATAGCAAAATATTTGGCATTTAAACTATATTTTTTCTTAAAATTTAGAAGAAAGCAGATTATAATACATAAATAAGTAAAAAAAAAATAATAATTTTAAAAGCTTTTATTAAATTCAAATTTTTTAATTTATATATGGGTAAATCTATTAAATATTAATCAGAAAAAAAATTTCTTTTTTCAATTGATATGTTAATTAAAATGTTTAAACTTATTTTATCGATGAATAGTAATAATAACTTAATTTTACCACAAATAAAACTCCTGACTAAACAAAATTTACAAAATAAAATTATAATTATTGATTATAAAATAATATTTGGTTAATATACATTGTAATAATATGTTTGTAAACAGTTGTTGTATGTATGTTACACGTGCATACATAATTAATGAGATCACATATATATATACATATGAATGAATGTAAGCTAAAGTTTGATAACCAAATATAGTTATGTTGTTTTAATCAGAAAAGCTTACTTGGAGTTTAGTTGATGCTTGAAATAATTTTTGAAATTTTTGGGAAAAATTAAAAATTTTCTTACTTATAACGAAATGCGAATATTTTAAAAACTTTAGGTATTTACGTCTAAGGGTTCAGTATTATATAGATTTAAGAACCCTAAACTTTTGTTTTTTTATAGATTCGAAAATTTGCGTTGAAACACTTCGGAAGAGTGTATATAAGTAAAAAATGAGAGTAAAAGGAATCAATAAGATTTTTAATATGGCTGATTCCAAGTGAAATGTACGTTGACTTGCAGATGAGGTCTCTCGATTGTGCTGTAACTGTTTACAGCTCATCATATATATAAAATGTCCTCACTGTCCAATTTTTACGTCTTAAAATCGTTTCTAGCGGTCTCTGTGAATTTTTGAAAATTTGGACTGATTTTAAAGCTCTCAGCCACCAAATGTTACTTTATTATATAAAAGCATAAAAAAAAGCTTAGAAAATTATACAAAAGTTTTAAAATAATTATTATGATAAGATCTTTGATGTATGGTGTACACTGTGGGAGTGAGAGTGAGATAAAGTATATTGTAATTTATAGAAGTGATTGCATGTTTGCTTATATTGCTATTTGGATCCACTTGTAACATCATTATTATAAAAATAAAATAAGTTTAATAATAAAATAAATTTGAAAAAATTGCAAACTGAACCCAAATTTCGATCATATTTTTATAAATTATGATTGAAGTAGTTGTGAATTTAAATATAATATAATTATTCATTAATCAAATAAGTTTATTATATTTAAAGTATAAGCTGTGTGTGAACCTATTATCTTATAAAATATTTAAAATATCTATATTTCATAAAAGATTTAAATCGGCTAAAAATATTTAAAAAAATTAAATATTCTAAAAAATTGTCCAAAATTCAAGTTTTATATTCATATTTTGCGATTTTATATATATTTGAGTCTCGTTATACGGCTAGAAACGATTTCAAGACTAAATTTCAAGACGTAAAAATCGGTCATTGAGAACATTTAATATACCTAATCACCTATGAATACTCACAGCTCAATCAGCAGACCCTATCTGCAAGTCAACGTACATTTGACATGGAATCATCCATATATATTATTTTTACTATTATGTTTTCATAATTAGAAAAATATTAAAATACAGTGCCCATGGGATATGTTGATTTTAAATGCGAAGGGCTATTTAAAAGCTGAAAATCTAATAAACGTTGAATTTTTTTTTCAAAGTTATAAATGCATCAAAATTATGCGAAGAGTGCGTTTAAGAATATTCTAAATGCACTGTTTTTCTTCCACAGAAAATAAAGGCATTATTAACACATTCGCTGCGGCATGGGCGAAATGCGCCCATGATCCCATGTATTTTAAATGGAGTCATGTGACATGCCGCAGCGAAGTGCTAAAGTCCATTCAAGAAAAAGAATTCTGACATGAACAATTGAAGGTGTGAATAATAAGAATAAAAATATCAAAATGAATCTAATCGATAGGATATTTAATTTTATTGTTAACATCATAATGTTATGTCTTTATATACCCTTGTAAAATCATTTCGTTTGCGAGAATATTCAATCAAAAAATTTTAAACAACGTAAGCTACCTAATTTAAATTCTAATGTCACGTTTTAAAATGACTTTTTCATTTTCATAAAATTCTGATAATCTAAATCTACTACTATAAAATTTAATATTTTTGTATTTTTATCTCTAAGTTCAATCTAAGTATACTTAAAAACATTATGCAAATCTAATGAATTATTCCTGTTAAGTAGAAAAGTAGATTTAATTAAAACACATGAATTTCTTTATAAACTGCGACATTTATTATAAGATTACACGTTCTTATACTTATTATAAGTCTTTAATATATTTTATTAGGTTAACAAACATTTCTGTTAACAACGTCCTATATAGTCCAGGCTAAGTAGTTTTATTAAGAGATTACAGGCTTGTATTTTATTATGATTTTAAACTATGGTGATTAGAAGATAGATTAGATAAAGTATATTGAAAATTTTAAGAGTGTACTTGTTCAGATAATAATCAGTTATAATTTAAGTTTATTATTTAACTGTATGGGCCTGAAAAAATAAAAAGAAACAAATTGGTATTTACTTTAATTTATTTTTAAATTTTAAAGTATCTAAGTGGTTTAATTCAAAAAATCTCTTATCAAAAATTAAAAAAAAAAGGTAAAAAAATGTTATAATTTTGATTACAGAACTATAAACATTCAAAACTTATGAATATCAAATTTTTCAACTTTTTTAGTTTCAGAGAATTGAAAATCAATTTCAGTATATAAATTTTTAAACGAAAAAACTACCCACTTAAGATTTTCTTTTAATAAAAAATAAAATTCATATTAAAAAAAAAAAAAAAGATCTCTTTTTTTTTATTTGCTGATTGTTAAAAAATAATTATAAATATTAAGCTTAGGCTATAAAAGCATAATGTCAGGTATTTTTAATTATAAGAAAACTGAGCCTTAGTTGGACTCAAAGGTCGCGAAAATCCGTTCAAATTTTATTCCAAAAGTGCAACTCAGCCAATTTCTTTTTTTGGGTCTATTGTCAAGTGGGAGCCCTGCCCCTCTCCCCCTAACTATTGTACAGCTGGAAAATCGCCCCTTAAAAATTAAAAATATTACCTTTTTGCTCAGTATCCTCCTTGAACATTTGCACCTCCTCCCTCGCCAAGCAATTGCTTCCCTGAAAATCTAAACAAGCGATTCAGAAAATTCAACCCCTTTTGGTCTAGTTTATCCTAAGGGTTAAGTCGAATATGCGGTTTTAACATAAAACATGTTCATTGGAGGGGCATTTGAAAAAGTTTGGCTCGGCAGGGGGGGGTGAAATATTGACTTTTTTAGGGGGGGTGAAATGGACGAATATTTTCGATTTAGGAAGCTGCGTAAACTCCTTTGGTCTAGATTAGTGTAAGAGAGTTGCCAGTCAGTATACCACAAAAAGTATAATGAATAACACTGTATGTTAACTTTTTATAAAATAATTCTATTAAAACTTTATCTTAATTATTAAACTCTTATTCACACAGGGGGTCAATTCTCCGGAGAAGTAATCGCTATGAGGGTAATTGTCTTTTGAGCGAATTTCTTAAGAGGCAATTATCCAAGGGGCGATTGTTCAGTAGGAGATGCCAGGGGAACACTCCCAGGAACACTAGGCTGTATACCGTACACTCTAATATTTTTTCGGTATTCATTCAGCCGTAATATAATTTGGTTTTATCATATTGTTTTTTTCATACCTTTGAACATTTTTCGAGGTGCTTTTAAATGGGTTACATTTATTTTTAACCTACGGAATCCAAAATTTATAATTAGCGAACAAAAAAACTTAAAGTAACCCAAAACTCGATATATTTAAAAAAAAATATTAATAGGATAGATATTAGATTATGAAAGATCCAAAAATCCTGTGCATTAAAAAAAATCTCCGTATTTTGGTTAACTCTCCCCCTTCGTGAATATTCGATAAATAATTTTTAAAATTGAGTTTTCCTATTTACTTTCGTGTTTCTATTATTTTATAAGTAAACATTATTTTATAAGCTCAGAAAAATTTCGTATTAACCCTCAAATTCCAATTTCTACACGTTACTTTATTTTAGCTACAAAAATTTTCTCTTACATTTATTTAAATTTTATTAGATTTCTTCTAAATATTCTAAGCATAAATAAAAAAATAAAATTTATTATACATATTTTTTTTAAAAACAAAATAAATTTTTAAACTTTCAAAACAAGCATTCTTAATTATCTTTCTTAATTTTTAAATCTTTCATTAATCACAAATAAAACCTCATGAAATAAATAGAAATCAACTATGGTAAATCCCCAACTCCTAAAATTATTGACAGTACTAAATCTCTATTGAAATATAACAAGATTTAACTTAATCTTATTATAATGTTTAAAAATGGTTAAAACAGAAAAAAAAAATCTGCTTATAAATCACAAAAAGATCATATTTCTATCAAAAACAAGTCAGTTGATTTCAAATAAAAATTTCTTTTTTTAAATAAAAAATCTTCGAACGATCTTTATAACATTTCTCTTTGAAATAGTTTGGCAATAATCCAAAATATCTGACACTGACTTTATTTCCTGAATCGGTGATATATTTTACCAATGTCATGAATGGTTAAAAAAAAAACTTTAAAATAAAGTTGAACAATCAAAAGCACATTTTGATTATTGTAAAAGAAACAAAAAAAAAGTATTGTTTTTTGTTTTGTAATGAAAAAAATAAAATTACTTTACATTTTAAGTGAATACTGAAAAATGAAGGTGCAAAAAGTATCATTTTTTATTTTATTTAAAATTTATTAAACTTACATTTTTTAAAGCTTTGTAGAGCTTTTGTAAACAAGAATAGCTAAGATAAGTAAATTCCACCCTTAAAAATTGAAAATACAAGCTTAAAAAAGTCTAAATTAGATTTTAAAAAAATCTGTTTTATAATCTTACAACAATGCAGAAATTCGTAATATTTTTTTCTTCATCTTTTTAATACTCTTTGATATCTTAAGATATAATATTCAAAAGAGAGAAAAAAGAAGTCAGATTCTTTAACGAGTTTAATTTTCTTTGAGTATACCAATTTTCTTTAGAAATTTTTTTTTCGCACTTAGAAATTGTGTTAAAAGTTGTAAAAAAAATTGTATAACATCTTCTTTTTTTTTCTTTCAATAAAAGAATATTTTTTTTAGTCTGTTCTGTTTCTTTTATTTTTTTATTATGCTTAAAAATAAAATAATCTTTAATAAAAAATTTATTTATTTTTTTTAATGTTAATATAGGAAAAAAAAAAACTATTTTATTTTTTATTTGAAACGCATAAAACTCACAAAGATATTTATGTGCAAATAATAAAAAGTAAGCTACTTTATTAAAAAAAAAGTGTAAATATATAGTAAACATTATTTATCTTTTCTTTTTTCAGTTAATTTTTTTATTCTCTTTTATTATTATTTTTCACTTTTTTGTATTAGCATAAAGCTTGAAAAATCTGTTTGATATTTTTATTAAATTAAAGAATGAATATAATAATATTCATGTTGCGTTTTATAAATAAACATATTTTTTTTCTCGCAAGAGAAATGTAATTCTGATAATATAAATAGAAGTTAGGATTCGAATTCTATGTTAAATTAATATATCAATATATAGTCATTAAATTATAATACATTTATTTTTTCAGATAAAAAGTTTTTTTATGCATTGCGAATGTGTTTGAGAAATAAAATTTTTGATGCTTTTGGCAGTTTATTTTTACTCGTATTTTTCTGTATTGGATTTTCTAATTGAATTTTGATTATTGGGTGCTATTCGACTGCTCTGCTTCTGCTGCTCTCTGTGACATTGGGGTTTGAAAAAAAGCTATTATAAAGCTCCGAACCTCTACATATATACATACTTACCTTTAAAAACCTTAAAGTAGATAAAATGTTATTGGAGTAATATTATACCTAATTAAAAATTATTCTATCACTAAGTATTTCTTAAAAGAATTGCATAATCTAAAAATAAAAAATTCTCGCAAGTGAAATGAGTTTTGAAGGCTTTATATATATAAAGTCGGTTTTCTGATTGTTAATAAATTAAATAATAGTATAACTTACTAACTTTAATATTATTGAATTTTTACTTTTACCGTGTTGGATATTTGTCTTTCAGAAGTGGGTAATGTAATATCTTCCAGGAGTGAATAATGTATTAACTGTATTGAATTTGCTGAAATTGTTTCTGTGCTTTCGAGAATGTTACTAATGGATTTAATTTTTTTCATTTTCATCTTATAAAATTCAAATTCATTGCTGACTTGGTTGTTTAAAAATTTTAAATAACACTTCTTAATTCTTATGACTGTTCATATTTTACAATTTTTAATTTGGATAGAAATTCGTTGAAATACTTTTTTGCAGTCATATTCTATTTACATTGTTTAAATCTACTCAAGAAAAAAAAACTTAGTAATGAAAAAATGAAAGTGATTTTTTAATAATGTTGAAATATATTTAACAAAAATTTATTTTTAAGTTGAAACTTTTAATGAAGGCTTAAAAACTTTCTGAAATGTTATTTACTTTTTTAAGGGACCTTAAACAATTAGAAAAATCTTTTTTTTTTCTAATTTAAGAAATCTTTTAAGAGACCTGCACCCACCCTATTTTGTTTTTCAACATTTTTATTTATTTTTAGTTTTTTTATTTAATTAAAAATGTTTTTCTGTACAGTAGCCATGAAAGTACTGTCGCAGAAAAATTTTATACGGCCCTTGTCCATAAATAAAGAATGCCCCAAACCGCAGTTTACGATTCTCGGCTTCGCCTCGGAAGGTAATTTACGTGCGATTTGGGCCAATCTTTACTTTTCTGGACACGAGCCGTAAATATAATACTTTGCACCAGATCAAAGTAGTCTCATATTTTTTATTAAGTTTAGAATATTTCAGCATAGACATTTTTTAAATTTAATCAAAAATAAGGACATGAGTTGGTCAGAAAAATTTTTAATAAAAAAAAGTTTATTAGTTAAGATTTTCCGACCAACTCCTCTCCTTAATTTTGAAATTAAAAAAGTGTCTATGCCGAAATATTCTAAACATAATAAAAAAAGTGAGACTACTTTGAACTGATGCAAAAAACATTTTTAATTAAATAAAAAAACTATGAATAAATAAAAGCTTTGAAAAACAAAATGGTGCGACAGATTTTCACCGAAAAATTTTTTTTTAATGCAAGAATTTTTGTTATTGATTTTCCATAGCTGAAAAATTTCAATAAAACCTATTTTTCATAAACAACAAATTGTTTGTTAATTAAAAAAAATGAAAATATTTTGTAGCCCCGAGGCAGTGCGCTCCAGGGAACGCGAATGCTATGGTGGTTAAAAGCTTCCATGTAGGTGAGCTAATTGCATTACCTTTTAAAAATATGTATAAGTAAAATAAAAATATGATAATCATATTTCTCATAGAAAATTTTTGACATTTAAATTTAAAGCTATAAAATGGTTAAATTAAAATAGTTTAAATTATAACTTTTAGAAGTAGTTTTCATTTAGATAGACATTCGTTGAAACGTATTTTTAATATTCAAATTAAAATGTGTAAATTTTACTCAAGTAAAAGTAATTAATGAAAGAATGACGAATCTTCTTTTCAACAAAATAAAAAAAAAAAATTATTTTTGGATATCGTTGAAATTCATTAACTAAAAATTTATTATCATAAATAAAGTATACTTAAAATTGAAAATGTATTCACCTTTTAAAATGTAAAATTAAGAAATTCATTTATTATTAATTCTACTGTTCTATAATAAAAGTTAAAATATTATTGATAATAAAATTGTTAGAAAAATTATAAAATTTTGTGACTTTATGTATATTAGACTTATATTTGTATTTTTCTGTGTTTTGAAAGATTCATTGCAAGCTTCAACAATACTTTAAACATTTGTTAAACTGCATCCAAAACTCTTTAGCTATTATAATTGATATGATACATTAAAAAATGTGTGTTAAGGTGGCTCTCTCATGAGCACTGAAGCTTTTTTTTTGTAATTGAGATATTTGAACATATTCGTAAATAATAATGTGAAAAATAAGGTTGACGTTTTATGTGTATTTTTGAACAAGAAAATGAAAAAAAAATCAAAAATGCATAATTGTCTAAACAAATAAGGAATATTAAAATGTGGCTTATAAGTGATCCAAAGAGATCCAGGCAGTTTAGACCCAAATTCTGCTAGGCGCACCTTGAAGAGCTTTCACTTTCAGCTGAAGAGGCCGTGGAAAAATTTTCGAAAAAATCTATTTCAACATTAGTTATATATGTTTTTTTATTAAATAAACGCTAAAAATGTTCTAAAATTTAGTTCTAAAAGTGTGCGAAGCAGAATTTTGATCCGAACCACCTAGACTTGGCACTCTTTGGCTGCACAACTCACTTAAAAGCCACATTTTAATAACTCATATTTGTTTTAACAATTAAACATTTTAGAAATTTTTTCATAGTCTTGTTCAAAAATACACATAAAACTTCAACTCTTTCATGAATACATTATTATACATGAATATGCCCAAATATCTCAGTTTCAAAAAAAAGGCTACGATACACCCAGTGCTTAATAGGGAGTCGCCTTAAAGCTTCAACATTTAAAGGTTAAAAAATTTAGTAATTAGAAATGGAACAAATTTTTTAAAAATCGTTAAATTTTTAAATTAAGAATTGCTTTAATCTATAAAATTTAAAAGCACATATTAGAATGTATCCTATTTTACAAAATATGTAGGTCAAAAATGCCTGGCCTACAAAAATGGTACCAAATAGCCAAAATATTACCAAAAATTACCAAAAGCTCAAAAAGGTTGAAAAACTTATAACTGTATAAATGTAACTTATATAAGGCAAATTTTCAAAAATAATTAAAATTTTTAAAAAGCAGCTTTCTAATATATGATCAATATAAATTTTTTAAACAATTAACAGGCATGGACATGTCATTTCGATCCAGTAAATATTTTCAATGCCTATAATTATTGTGGTTGCAAAGCTCATCAGTCACGCAAGAATTAACAATATATCGCGTAAATAATATCGATATAAACCTTCAATAACATACCAACACATAAAAAATATTTTTTTCTAAAACAAATAAATTCAAATATAGTTAACATTAAATGAGATGAAAGAATAAGATTGTGTGCCAAAGGGTGAATGACTACAATTTACTGATAACGAAAAAATATATATATTTGTATATGTGAATGAGTTTAGGTTACATACTATACGAAAGCATGCCACATTGCCACCGTATGACGTTAATGCAGGGGAGTAAAGAGCAATCGAATATTATTATTATATATATGCGCTTGCGCTTGATAAAATGTTGTAACATACATATATATATCTTTTTTTTATAAATAAAAAAATATAAAAAAAGGATAGTATTAAATTTTACGTGTGTGGGAGGAAGAAGTTGTAGACGAAGTGATTTGGCGCGCAACGCAAAAAAGGGATATATAGTTTGTTATATTACCTACGTAGATACGGTTATATATATATATATATATGTTAGATTATATATGAAAACCGGAGCAAAGCACACGGGACTTGGAATTTTGGTATTTAGTTGTCCGCGAACAGCGCGACTTATTTTATCATAAATACATGTATATTTATTCGTTATAAATATTTATTTATTTACAATTTTTTTTCTTTAATTAATTAATTATTTTAATTTTTTTTAAAATTGATAATTTTTAAACACAAAAAATAATTAATTTTGTTTTTATTTTAATGTTTTTTAATTCAGGGTTTTAAGATAAATAAAAATATTGAATTTTTTAAAAAAGTGTGTCAGTTAGTGTGGCAAGTTCAAGTTGCTGAACTTATTTTCTGTGATGTTTTTTTATTATTATTATTATGATTTTTTAATTTAAAGCTTTTAATAGAAAAATTTTATTATCAAATTGTGTCATCATATTTTCTTAATTAATCTTAATTTGAAAGTAAAAGTGAAATTAGTGAATCAAAATATAAAAATTAGGTTAAATTAATTTAGTGCCATAAAAAATCAAAAAAAAATAAAATTAAATTAAAAAAATCAAAATTTTGTGATAAAAGAGAAATAAAAAGTGAAAATTTAACGTGATTTTACAAAAGTGCATACTTTTTGAATAAAAACTGTAACTGTATATGTGTATATATATATAAGATTTAATTGGCCGTAAGTTTCGAGATAACAAACGAGTTATGATCAGCATCGTCCCTTTTATACAGAATTATTGATGATTTATTGAAAAGAAATAGTAATACACGTCGATCAAAATTATAAACGAGTCATTTTTTAGATAAATGTGCTAATCGAATAATACTTTTTGTAAGTACATTTAATAATTGTTTTAATTAAATTATTGATTTTTTTAATGTAATTTATTCTCTGTTAATTATTTTTTAAAATTTATAATTATATACTGAAAAAATGAAAATTTTAATAATATTAAAACCCGTTAATTTGACGATGAGTAAAGTGTGTGTGTCTACTGTTCAAGAATGAATAATTTGTCACGGTTATGATTATCATTTATTTATACAACGCGTGTGTCTAGTACCTGTAGAAAAATTCATTCATATATTTTATTTTGAAATATCAAATAATTATTGTGTTATTTATTTAATACAATTTAAATATTAATTTTATAGATAAAAAAATTTATTTATGTAATATGGGTCTGTTCAATATTTTTTTGAATTTGCTTACATAAACTTTGAAAAAATTGTGGTTTTAAAATTACTATCATGATAGTCAATTCGAAGTCAGTTTACTTTGTAAATGAATTAGATATAGAAATTTTGAGCACGCCATTACCTTTGTAGTAACTTCAATGTCCTTGGAATCCGGCTCGATAGGACCAAAAGTAACTATTTTTATTTTTCTGTTGAGTTTAAAACGACCTTGCTGGACAAATTATAAGGAAAAATTCAAAAAACTTTGATTTTTACTCTTGTCAATATTTCATTCTCAATCTGAGAACCTCTTCAGGACCTTTATTTTTTAAGAAATAATTTTTTCTTATACATTAGGTTTCAGTTGATTCTTAATTTCTTTTATTATAATCTTCAGTATCTGACAAATAAATTTTAGCCCTTTTGATAAAAAAATTTTTCTGTATGTCAATTAACTTATGAAAATTCTTACAAAAAAAAAAGACTTTTAAATAGCTTCCAAGAATCGACATTTAATCGTTAATTCCTCTAGTTTCTCTTCTTAAGCTTATCTATTTTCAAAACCTAAAAATTAAAACCCACTTAATTGGAAATTATTGCAGAGGAAAAAGTTAGTGAACCAAAAGAAAATAGATTATCAAAAAATAAGCGAGTATTTTATAAATTTCAAAAAGATTTTTTTTTTCTATTGATTTAAATTTCACAAATACTCAACATTTTTATAAAATTAAAAAGCAAGCCCATATAAACACCATAAAATTAAATATAAATATACGTCATTGAAATTAAAACAAGGTGTTGTATTCACTTTGATAAATAATTATTAATAAAATATATATAACTTTTTTTTTCAATGACTTAGATTATTATTATTTATTTATTTGCATTCGATATATTTATTGAAAACTGAAACTATTATTTCATTTAAAAAGCCTACATGCTTTTATTATTATTTTATGGATGCAAATATAGATTAATAATCATTAAGTCAATAAATAAATAGAAAAAAAATATATAATAAAGTATAAAATGACAATTTTTTTTTTTTTTATAAATAAATGAAACTCAATTTTATTTATTTTAGTTTTTTATCAATTTTGTATTATGCAGAATGTAAATATTTTTTCAAAAGGTTTTTTAGTTTATCATTTTTTTTTCTTTTGTCACTACTGTAATTATTATAAAAGTAACTACCATTTGATTCAGCAACTTTATTTGATAGAGGACGTATTTAAGGTTCTTCGTTTTAATTTTAGGTTGATGACTTTTGTTTGACCGCACATGCATAAAAGTTTATGTGAATTTTATAATATAGGAAAAAGTGCTTACTTTTAAGTTTTTTAAATTTTTACTTAATTATTTTTTGCATGTAAGGTAAAAAATTATTAATTTGCAAATTTTCATTAAAAATTAATTATAAGATTCAAGATATCGAGTAAAAACGATATTTTTAGATATTAGTAGGTACTTTCACGAAAAAAAATTAGGTATCAGGTCCAAGAAATTATTGTAAACGAACTTTCTAAAACTAGTACTCTCATAGAAATAAATTAGGTACTACGTCCAAAAAGAAAAAAATATTTGTTGTTTTTTGTATTTTTTTGTGACGAAAATGTTGTGGAAAAAATTTTCAAAAAATTAATTATCAGATTCGAGTTATCGAGTAAAAACCATACTTTCAAATATAAGTACTTTCATAGAAATAAATGAGGTATTACATCCAAATTAAAAAAAAAAAAAAAATAATTTGAGATTTTTTGATTAAAGAATTTTTGAAAAAAAGATTAGGTCTTAATTCTATAATAAAAGTAAAATAATATTTTATTGACCAGAATTGGAGCCGAACTTAATTTTTTATTGTTTCAAATTATGTAAAATAAATAAAACAATACAAATTATTTTGATGAGTAACAATTTTTTTATTTCACAATATTTCACCAACAAGTCCGTTGGCACCTTCAGGTGATCTGAATACAAAAATTATATAGTTTTTTCTTAATTACTAATGAAAAATATAAGAATTTAATTTAAAGCAATTTTTATGATAATAATGTATTAAACTTACATAAAATTACTTGTTTTCTGAGCTATGCGACACTGGGTGCTATACCAACATGAGACTAATTATTTTTTATTTTATTTTTTTATTTTTTTTATTTTATTTATTTTTATTTTATTTAATAAATAGGATTAGTGATTTCAAATAATCATTACAATATTAATTTTATTAATTAAATTTTTACAAGAAAAAATTTTTATAAGCAGAGTAATCAAAAGATATGTTAGTTAAAAAAAATATTAAAATCTAAAGATTCTATAAAAAGAGAAAAATACAGATTTTTAAGTATCCATATTTTTATATAGATTATATATTTTATATATTTTTTTATATATTATTCATTTTATTATATATTATTCACAGTGGTTTGGAACATGAAAAAAGTTTCACCACTATTATACTAAAAATCGATGGTATTTTCTGATTCTATAGGGTCTTCTGAGGCAGGAAATGTTTGTCCTAAAATTAAAACCGTAGCTCTCGGGAAGAACCGCCCCAATTTGGGGGTTGTTGGGGGGTGAATTAAAAAATTTTTTTTTTTTTTAAATTAACATTTTTTACAAGATTTTAGACCATATAAAATGACGAACAAGTGAGGAACACAAAAAATTTTGCTCACCCCATAGTTTTTTTGGAGTTGGAAGGCTCAAAATCATATTTTTTCAATATTTGAAAAAAAAAACAATTTTTGAAATTTTTTAAATAAATTAAAATTATTTTTAATGATAGATTTATGTTTTTTCAATTGTTTTGTAATTTAATTAACTAGAACTCATTTATTTTTCATCAAAGAACAAGAAGTTTTTGTATTTTCTAGAGTAATTTTACCCTCAATATTCATTTATTAAATAAAATTTTAAACTTTTCAAACCCTTCAGGCTCAAATTGGCTACTAATGCAAAATATATCAGATTGGATAAAACCAGCAGAAATATTATTAGAATATTAGCAGAAATTGAAACCATAAAAAACAAAAAAACGGATTTTTCTCCTAAAAAGCGTGGTAAAATGTTATAGCGAATTCGGATTGTACTGGAAAAATTACTATGGAATACGTCTTTAAATCCAGTTTATAGCATCATTTGAATCTGATAGGAAAATCCCAAGCCTGTGAATTTTTTAAAAAATCCAATATTTAACATTTGAGTTGCTCTAAGACCTTGAAAATTGAATATTTGTATTTTTTGGTCCTAAATAAACTTATTTTAGTAAATTATAATTAGAAAACAAATGAAAAAACATAAATCCATCATTCAAAATAATTTTAATTAATTTAAAAAATTTCAGAAGTTGGTTTTTTTTTCAAATATTGAAAAAATATGATTTTGAGCCTTCTAACTCAAAAAAAAAAAACTATGGGGCGAGCAAAATTTTTTGTGTTCCTCACTTTTTCGTCACTTTATATGGTCTAAAATCATGTAAAAAATGTTAAATTAAAAAAAAAAATTTTTTATTTACCCCCCAACAAGCCCCAAATTGGGGCAGTTCTCCCCGAGAGCTACGGTTTTAATTTTAGGACAAGCATTTCCTACCTCAGGAGACCCTATAGAATCAGAAAATACCAGAGATTTTTAATATAATCGTGGTGAAACTTTTTTCGTATTCCAGACCACTGTGATATTGACACTTATTAAAGTTTTATTACATTAATTTGACATCACGTTATTTACTTCAATTCCACTGGACATTAACTTTTTACATAATATTTTGATTATTTTTAAACATTTAAATTACAGTTTTCCAAAAAATTAAATATTTTTAAAATAAATATGCTGTTTGGTTCACAGAGAAAGGTCTTTATATCAAAAGGGAGCAATTTTTGGTATTTTGACATTTCATTATATAATTGTCTCCTTTGACCTTCACATAAATTACATTGCCAAACAATGTTATTAATGTCCTGTGTATCATAACCACAGGTGCACGCAGTTCTTCTGCTTTCAAGAGTTTTTGGTTACATTAAATTTATTCTTAAACAAAACTTTCCGTTTTTGGATACCGAAACAATTTTCCGTTTTTTTTTTCCATTTTTCCATTTTTTTTTTTTTTTTTTTTTTTTTTTGGTTGTGAAATATCATACCGGTTAGAATATTTTCAGATATTAGTACTTTAATGGAATTAAATGAAGTATTACACACAAAAAAAAAAAGATATTGCAGTTTCTTTAATATTTTTGATTTTTTAATTTGAGAAAAACAATTTTATACAAATTCGGTATTAGATCCAAAAAATTACTAAAAACGAACTTTCTAAAACTAGTACTCTCATTGAAATAAATTAGGTAGGTACTACGTCCAAAAAGAAAAAGAAATTCGGAGTTTTTTGTATTTTTTTGTGACAAAAATTTCGAAAAGTTAATTCTCAGATTCAAGATATTGAGTAAAAATCACACTTTCAAATATTAGTACTTTTATCTAAAAAATAACATAATAATAAAAAGCCATAAAAAGCTATTCGGGGCTTTAAAAATTTTTAGTTTAAGTTTTGAGAGATATATTTAGCTATACAGAAAATTAAATTTTATTTTCTTTTATCGACTTTTGTCATTTTTATGGATGAAATAGTAGATTGATTCATCCTAAAATGTGCATTCTAATTTGAGACTCTATATCTAATTTAAGACATAATTGTTTAAAGAATTAACTTAATTTGCAAATATTTCGCAATTCCTGAAAGAAATCACTAAATCTGAATTCAGATTCGTAACCAGTGACTCAAAAAACATAAAAGTACAATATATAATTTAAATTTATTGAACATTTTGTCCCAGTTTAACGTAGGTCTGTACCACTGTGCGCCTTGACTAAAATCGGGCATTAAAAAAAAAAAATCATATTTTGCGTTTTTCTCGCCCATGCGCAGTTCAAATTAACTTTTGAACCCTAAAATCATTTACTACAGGAAGTTTCGTATTTAAACTTGAGAGGAAAAAATTATTCACGTTAACATGAGTTTTTACCAGAAAAAATAATAAAAATTATCTCTCCTTTTTTGAACAATAAAATAAACAAAAATGGCTGCCAAAACTCGTGAACCGAAATTTAGGAACTAATTAGTACTTATTAGACCAGACTATCAAATATAAACTAATTGAATTTAAAAATACCCAATTAAATTTTCAGATTTTAATAATTTTTAAATAACTACAGGCAGCAATTTTTTTCTATGCTGCAGAATAACTGCAATAAATTACATTTTATTTTATATTTATTTTTCTTGACTTTTACAGTATTATTTTTTCTTTCCAAGGTATAAAATAATGACATATTTTTTAGTTTGTTCGCAGTACCAAATAAAGAAAAATTTTGAAACAAGCGATGTACATTTATTATTAGGATATTTATTGCTTGTAATAGAATTCAATGCAATAGCTAATAAGATAAGTTTTGTATTTTTAGGTTGCTACTTACAATAAAATTATAATTTATTGTTGCTCGTACATAAATTAGTTTTTATTTTGAGTAGATTTTATTGCAGTAAAAAAAGTGTAAGATTTTTGGGTCACCTAAAAATAAAATTTTATATGTAGCTGAAGTTTTGAACAAAATTGTTTTTTTTTGTTCAAAGCATCTAAAAAGTATTTAGAATTGATAAAAAGAGTAAAAGCCTAAAAATATTTAATAAAATACTGAAACATATAGATAGCACAAATAAATTGATCAAAGTACAAATACAAAAATCGAGATCGACTTTCAAAGCATTTTAAGATCATTAGCAAGATATTACAACCCAGACTTCCAAAAAAAATATATTAGAAAATTCTCCATTTAAAATCAAAACTCAACTGAATAATGTTTACAGGCATAAATCGAATTCCTTTTGAAACTTTTTATGTTTAAACTATTCAAAATGGATTTTTTGAGAGATATTTCACTTTCTGCAACTGTTGGGGATCTGTAGGATTAATGAGAGCAGGATAGTTTGTGATTGGATGTGGGATCAGATGCGTCAGCAGCCAACTTTAAGGTATTTGGGCCCTTGCTATGACATTTGAACGTGCCAGAACGGAAACTGCAGAACAACTTCTGAATAGCAAGCTGGCTGTGTTTTTCCTCAAAGTACATTTATTTTTTTTTTTATTTACAATATGCTGAAAAACACATTTTAGAACGTGATGAAAATAATTTTAAAAATTTAATCTTTGCAGAAAAAAATCTTAAAATTATTATTGGTGACAGTGGGATTTGAACCCGGGACCCTAAGAGCGCCAGGCACAAACGCTGCCCCAGAGCCAAATACGCTCTCTTTAGACAGAGTAAGAACCCAAGAAATCCTAAAGAAGCTGTTTTTCCCATAATGAACACTGTTTAATAAATTACTGATTAATTTTGACCTAATTTATGCCCTCTAATAGGTCCCAAAATTTTTTTTGGAGTCTGGGCACATGATAAAATTAATATGAAAAATATAATTTAAAGTAATACCCTGCTAATTACATATCTCAAAATGCTTTGAAAGCCAAACTAGATTTTTGTATTTCGATCCACCCTAGAAAGAAAGACTTACATCGCGCTGCATTTTTATAGAGACTTACTCCAGATCGCGCGTTTATAAGAACTTACTTGATTTTACTCGTTAACAGAGACTTACTTCATTTCACGCGTTAATAAAGACCTACTTCGGAAGCACATTTTTATATTCGTAAAAAATATACAATGTACGTTCCTGTGAAAGTCGCGCGCCCCTCATGATAAATACCCAAGATTTTATATTATTTTTAAAAAATTTTGAATTTTAATTAGATTTTTAATTATAAAAATATAAACAATATTTAAAATAATATTATAATAATTAACAAGGGGAAACCGGAACATGTGGGACGCCAAATTACAATCTAAAGTTATTGATGACTATTGTAGTAATATGCTGAAAAATCACCCAAGATGCCCTCCGTTTATTCCAACACGCCTTCAGGGTCTAGAAACGCTGGGCTCAGTGTTACTACAAGGTTATAAAATAGGATTTTTAGGCAATTTTCCAAATACCGTTAAAGAAACAGTTTCAATTAGAGGCTAAAAAAAAATCATATTTTATCACTATCTTTGTGGAGTCATATCTCGGAAACGTTTAATTAAAGCAAAATAGAATAATTATTCTTTAAAGAATTTTTTAAAACTTGAAACTTGTACAAAACTTTTAACTCCATAAAACTCATTTTCCTCAAAAATTACAATTTTAGCAGCAATTTGAAAGTTGATCATTTTGAGACAAAAACGGACATTTGTTTTATTGACTAGAGCAATAAGAGACTCAGCCATAAAAATTTGTATTTTAAGAGGAATAAAAGGTAACATTTATACAAAAAAAATTAGACCAATCGGAAGTATTTCGGTATAGAATTCCAGGATGACAGCGTTATTTAGAAAATAGTCATCAATAACTTTAGATTGTGATTTGGCGCCCCACATGTTTCCGGTTTGCCCTTGTTAATTATTATAATATTATTTTAAATTTTGTTTATATTTTTTTATCATGAGGGGCACGCGACTTTCACAGGAACGTACGTATATTTTTTACGAATATAAAAATGTGCTTCCGAAGTAGGTCTTTATTAACGCGTGAAATGAAGTAAGTCTCTGTTAACGAGTAAAATCAAGTAAGTTCTTATTAACGCGCGATCTGGAGTAAGTTTCTATAAAAATGCAGCGCGAAGTAAGTCTTTCTTTCTAGAGCGGATCGATTTATACTTTGATCAATTTTTTTGTGCTATCAGTATTTTATGTAATATTTGGTTTTTTATTCTTTTTATCAATTTGAGCAAAAAAACAATTTCGTTCCTTGGACGGTCAAAACTCAACTACATAATATTATTGCAATGAAGTGTATAGGATTAAAATTTACATTAAAAAACTTCTTACTTTTGAATAGCTTTCCATGTTTGCTGGTATAAAAAAACATTCCACCTGAATGGGTTTTGAAGTTGCTAAGAGCATAATATTTAACATTTTTCTTACATCTATAGAAGCTTCGTACCAGTTAGCACTGTAACTGAGACAAAAAAAACAATAACACAAATTTCTCCTGAATTTTATAATTTAGAGATAACACAGCTGCACAAAAAAAAAAGTTCTGATCCTGTAACTAGATCTACCTACAGGTAAGTTTTTCGATGTCCTAAAACCGAATCTGAAGTCTGAATTTAGCCTACACCCTCAGATTTTGTCCCAGCTACCCAAGCCACCCTCTAAACCGCCCCCAAAAAGCAAATATTTTACTAAGTCCAAAAGTTAAAAATAAAAGTACCTTATTTACGTATTTTGATGTTCTAAAAACGAATTTCAAGTCAGAATTTACCTATCTTCCTTAGTTTTTGCCCCAGCTACCCCAATCACCCTCTAAACTTCCCCAGAGGGTGAATATTTTACTTTGTGCAAAAGTTATAAATTAAAGTACCATAGTTACGTATTTTCATGTTCTGAAAACGAATATCAAGTCAGAATTTGCCTATAACCCTTAGTTTTTATCCCAGCTACCCTAGTTACCCTCAAAGCGATTAATTAAGCTTCCTATGGTGTACTTCAGAGGGTAACTAGGGTAGCTGGGACAAAAACTATTGATGATGGAAAAATTCTGACTTAAAATTCGTTTCTAGAACATCAATAAAACATAACTAAGATACTTTAATTTATAACTTTGGCACAAAGTAAAGTATTTACCCTGAGGGGCAGTTTAGAGGGTGATTGGGGTAGCTGGGGCAAAAACTAAGGGTGATAGGTAAATTCTGACTTGAAATTTGTTTTTAGAACATCAAAATACGTAAATAAAGTACTTTTATTTTTAACTTTTGGACATAGTAAAATATTTGCTTTTTGGGGCGGTTTAGAGGGTGGCTGGGGGTAGCTGGGGCAAAATCTGAGGGTGTAGGCTAATTTGTGACTTCAGATTCGGTTTGAGGACATCAAAATACGTAACTAAAGTACTTTTATTTTTAACTTTTGCACAAAGTAAAATGTTCACCCTCTGGGGCAGTTTAAAGGGTGATTGGGGTAACTGGGGCAAAAACTAAGGATAATAGGTAAATCCTGACTTGAAATTCGTTTTTAGAACATCAAAATACGTAAATAAGGTACTTTTATTTTTAACTTTTGGACATAGTAAAATATTTGCTTTTAGGGGGGGGGTTTATAGGGTGGCTGGGGGTAGCTGGGGCAAAATCTGAGGGTGTAGGCTAATTTGTGACTTCAGATTCGGTTTGAGGACATCAAAATACGTAACTAAAGTACTTTTATTTTTAACTTTTGCACAAAGTAAAATGTTCACCCTCTGGGGCAGTTTAGAGGGTGATTGGGGTAGCTGGGGAAAAAACTAAGGATAATAGGTAAATCCTGACTTGAAATTCGTTTTTAGAACATCAAAATACGTAAATAAGGTACTTTTATTTTAAACTTTTGGGCATAGTAAAATATTTGCTTTAAGGGGGAGGGGGGGAGTTTAGAGGAGGGCTGGGGGTAGCTGGGGCAAAATCTGAGGGTGTAGACTAATTTCTGACTTCAGATTCGGTTTTAAAACATCAAAATACGTAACTAAAGTACTTTTATTTTAAATTTTTGGACATAGTAAATTATTTGCTTTTCGGGACGGTTTAGAGAGTGGCTGGGGGTGGCTGGGGCAAAATCTGAGGGTGTTGGCTAAATTCTGACTTCAGATTCAGTTTTAGGACATCGAAAATCTTACCTGTAGGTAGGTCTAGTTACAGGATCAGAACTTTTTTTTTTTGTGCAGCTGTGTAATAATACTTACATACTGAAAAATAAGCTTTCGTTGACATTTAATACGCGTTGTCCTTGCAAAAACAAATAAAATACGTGAAATGCAACTGCCATTAAAAATGCAAAAGCACGTACTGTTAATATTACATCACCTATATTTATAGATAATTGCAACTAGAAATAATTTATAAATTTAATTTAATTTAAAAATTATTATAAATTAGTATTTCTTAACTTACTCCCGTAGCACAAAGTGTTACCAAAATTAGCATTATTAGCATAAGAATACCGAATATAGTTCGGCAATCGCTGTTAAATGTTTTAATAAACCTGTTGAAAAAGGATTATATATTATTTTTTCTTATAATAAAATTTTGTTGAATAAATTAATGTTTGACTCAACTGAATGGCTCTTTGATGAAGAATTATGCAATCAATTAGTTTTTCTTTCCGAATGCTTTGTGGTCTTGAACTATTCAAGATATTAATAACTTGATGCCTAAAGAATAAAATAGCTCTAAAGAAAATTCAAAAGTTTACATTAATTATAATTTTTACAATTAATTAAATTTAATTAATTAATTGTAATTGCATGCTTGCAGTCACGACTTTCATAAAATTTAATCAATACTCGTATTCACATGAACACATTATCAAAGAATATTCTTTTGATATTATGAATTTTAAAAAATTAATAATATTTTCTCATACTCGACAACTTTAATTAATCCTTCGTAATGCCGAACTATATTCACAACAAAACAATCCAGCGCAAAACATGCTACGATCCCAGAAATAGTTGCAATCACAGAAAAAACATAAATTTCGTAAAAATGCTTTGTTTCATCCACGAACATTTCTATAGAAAACAGAGGCAGTTTTTCTCGGGACATATTTAAGGGTTTTATTAAATCCAAAACTGGTGAAATCATTGGGACTAACAAAAATAAAATTACGCATACGGAACATGAGACTAAAAAGTAATATGATTCAATAGTCAGTCAAAATTCATTAAATATATTTTAAGATAATATTTGCTTACTTAAGAAACATAAATTCGTAAATTTTCCATGACTGGCAAATTGGATCATGATTCTTAATTCATCCTTATCCTTACGTTTAATTAAATCTGACCAGTCTTTAAGAATTCCCTTCAAGCACCTTCGAAACTAAGAAATTTAATTTTTTATTTCTAAAATAACTTCTAATATTATTGACATTTAAATTAAAGAAATTATAGGCGTTTAAAAAAAAATCAATTCACGATAAATTGAAGAATAAAATACTTTTTTTTGATTGTATAAGTAGAAAATGAAAATCGATACGGCGACCAAACAACAAAATAAAACCGCCATTCCATCACTAATTTGTTATGGATGATTCTTTATTTCGCATAATTTTATTATCTAATAGATCAAAAATTTAAAAACAATTATTTGGAAATTATTTTTATCAATTTTTAAATGATTAACTTACCTGAAGTACGGTAAAGCCAAATACAATCAGGTACCAAAAACGTCTTATAACTTTACGAATTTTTCCTGTATCTTGAAACCAAAGACCTAACATTCTAAACAAAAATTTTGCTTCCCGATAGTACTTTTTAAAATAATATAATCTATCCATGATAGTGATTAATTTTTATTTACAGAAAATATATTAAAAATATACATCACGAAATTTTTACTTCTCCTAATTAAAATTTAAAAAATTTTTAACTTGATAATTGCCTAAAATTCAAAACTCAAAGTTGATTTTAATATACCTACTTGTTTGTAATAAACTAGAGTAAAAAACTGCACTTGCAAATGGTGTGTACTTGCCCCTAAATACTAAATAAATTTTATCGAGTATACGTGTTCCAATAAACGTAAAAGTACGAAATTAACATCGATACATTGAGAAACCCTAAATTATTTATCACTATAGAAATTAAACACAAAACAATAATAGTGTTTTGCGAATAAAAATAATGGTTGTGAAGCTTCTACTAATTGGGTGCATGGGTTTATTAATATTAACGTGAGGTATACTCATTAGACTGTCAAAAAAAATTCGACTTTTCCATTTTTTAAGGTGCTCAACCGTTTTTGGATGTCATTTAATGAAAAAATAAGTTCTACGTAAACCGCATCTAAAAATATTTAGTTTTTCGACAGCGCCAAAGCATTTTCGATTTTTGAAAATGGGCTCAGGAACTTTGGGAGGGACTAAAGCTACTAAACTTAAAAGGCAACATAAAAATAAAATTTCGGGGGGTGTTTCGTAGTTTTTTTGGTCGCTAAAAATGATGGAATCATTTATTTTGAATTATTTTTATTAATATCAAGCATTGGACAGTTTTTGACGTCAAAAACTTGCTGCGGACTAAAAAATGTTTAGAAATTATTTTAAAAAGGCATTTCGCATGTTTTTTGGGTCACTAAAAACGATGAAATTGGTTATTTTTATTTATTCTTGACGGATTCAAAGTAATGGGCCAAATATTTTAGTTTGATTTTCCAAATTTAGCATTTTTTTGAGTTAAATGACTGTCAAGCGTAGAGAGAACTTTTCTAAACCTCTAGAAAGATAATTTATCATATTTTTGTGTTTTTAGTTTTTAGTTTAGCGCAGAAATAATTGCTTAGATTTTTTTTAAGGGTACAAGTTTAGTTCAGTGTTACCACAATGTCATAAAATAGGGTTTTAGTCAATTTTTCAAATAATGCTGTCATCTTGCAATTCAACCAAAATACTTCCAGTTGGTCTCATTTTTTTTTGTATAATATACACCTTTTAATCCCCGTAATCCGCAATTTTTCATCACCGATTTTCTCATCGTAATAGTATCTATGGTTTTTTGTATTTTTTTGTGACGAAAATGTTCAGAAAAAAATTTTCAAAAAATAAATTATAAGTTTCAAGATATCGAGTAAAAACGATGCTTCTAGATATTAGTACTTTCATGAAAAAAAAATAAGGTATTACATCCAAATTAAAAAAAAAAAAGTACCTCGAGCTTTTTTGGTGAAAAAATTTTTGAAAAAAAATTAGGTCTTAATTTCACAATGGTTGTGAAATATGACCGGTTACATACATACCAAAGAGATTATTATAGTAACCTATTTGATATATACATACACACACTCAAACACCCACACACACGCTCATACAGACTTCTTTTTAAAACCGGTTTTTTAGCTTCCTGAGGTCCCAAAACGTGCTTATATGCCAAAAAATCAAAAATCAAAATTTGACCCATCAAAGAAAAAGAAAATGCCAGGTGGCGTATAAGTAGAAAATACCGTGGCAAATTTAAATTTTAATCGGTTTAATTTATAAAGAAAATAAAAAAACAGAAATTTTTATTTTGTTTTTTTATTCAAACATAAAAATGTATAAAAAGTTAATTTTTTAATAGTTATTTTGGGTAACATTAAATTAATTCTATTATAACCTGCTATATGACGTGTAGCCAGCGTAGCGTTCAGTATATCAGCTGTTTATTTATCACGTTTATATCATATACGTGTTGAAGACAGTTTTGTTTATAAAATTATAAAATTTATAAATTTTTATAAATTTATAAAATTTACAAAATCTATTATATTTGTCTTGTGAAATAATAATAATAAGGGTAAGAGATGTAGTGTGAAGTCATGTAAGAATAGCAAAAAAGAGAAAGGAGTTATTTTATTTAAAGTACCGAAAGATTCAGAATGGTTTACTAAACGGATTTTTATGTGTGCTTGTGAAAACTTATTATTAAAGACAAATTCTTTTGTTTGTGAAAAACATTTTCGGATAAATTTTCGGATATAATTGATAATGTTACAATTAATGATAAAACTGCATGGACAAAACAAATAATAATTTTTCAGAAAAAACCGTAAACAATTTATTTAAAAAAAAAATTTACTTATTTAAACATTCACAAATGCTCTTTTTAATGAAAAAAATAACTATAAAGAACTTTATTGTATCAGCATTTGAATTAACCGCGGTACTATTTACTTGCTCGCCATCTGTCGGTTTTATCTTAAAACAGCATAAAATAATCACAGGCGTCGGTGGGCCTTCGGCCCACCTATATTCTTGCTCCGTGATATACACAATTTAAAGATAGGTCGTGCATATATTACATACGAGATTGCAAAAACAATTGTTTAAATGCAGGAATTTACGATTTGTTCTATATCTTTTGTAAAGCAAACTTCCGAATTTCTTGGGTGCTATTTCGTGTAAAATACATAAAAATTGTTTTCAATAAAAATCTTTGTCTTTTTGGCTCTTGACAACATTGTTATAGGGGTGCATTGATGACATTGCCAACAGATCATATGTAAATAATGAGAAAAAAAATGTACTATCCATTGTTATTTCTTTTTATTTAGCTCTTTTGCAAGAAATACTAAATGAAATATAAAAAAAATTTTATTAGGTACAGTTTTGTTAAAGTTTTTTGGAGCAACAATTTCATTTATGTTCATTTTAGATGTTTGTGTTTTTACAGGATTTTTGGGAATAGGTCAATTATTTTTATAATTATTGGGGCTTAATTAAAAAAGCTTGGATTTATTAAAACTGAAAATTATCCAAATCATTGTCTAAAATCATTATTTTAGTCTTTTCAAATTAGGGAAAAAATTTTTTTAAATTTCCTCTTTATTTTTGAAACATATATTCAGTTCAGCAATTCAGCGTAAAATTAATTTTTTGTGTTTTTTTAAAAAACTGTTAAAATTACAATCTTCGATAAAACCAAGTTTCCACTCTTTAAGAATCCTTACTCGTCTCTTTTGCTTGAATTATTTCCAAGATAATATGGTTCTTCAAAGATGATGTTAAATATTGAATTTTTTTAAAGAACCTTAAATTGAGACTCTAATTTAAAATTAAACCTTGCAGAAAAATAATTTTAAAACTCAAAATAAAGCCCTGTATTTCTGGAATAATACTCCAGTCAAACCGCGGAGGGGGGGGGGCATTTTTACTGGCCGTCATGACATTTGGTCTACTATATATTTTTTAGCTCGCTGATTACGATAATTGATGTCTTTTCTCAGAGGAATACCTTTAAATTTGCAAAACCTACCCCCAAAAATGGGTATTTATATTTATTCGCATTCTGAGTGTCTAGATTTGGCCAAGAATTGGTCCATGTGGGTTTTTTGTGTCGCTGATCAATAACTTGAGGGACTGTTTATGAAAAATTAATATTTCACCCTTAAATTAGCAAAAACAACTCCTAAAAGGGGTCTCTTAGTTTTTAGTCTTTAACTTTAAAATTATGTACTTGTGTAAAATTTTCTTCTAAATTATCACTTAAATTTCTATTCAAAAAATTTGAATTTCAGTAGTAATTTCAGCCTCACTATAAAATTTTTGAACCCATGTTCGAGAAAGCATTCGAAAAAAATTTATTATACTGATTTAACGTGCTTGTGCAGTCCAAAATTTTTAATATTATTATAAGCGTTTTCCAGAAAAAATATTTTTTTTTTTGCAATGGCCAAAACAGTTTTGTCCAATAATCAAGAAATTGAACCTTAGGAGCTAAGTTTTACATACATTAAATTTGAAAATACCCATTGCATATCTTAAAATACGCTGCCAACTTGCTGGCAGTAAGGTTCCTCAAACAATGAGCTTAATACATCTATATGCCACTGATATCATCGATCACAACCATGAAATCATACATACATTTCTCTCTTAATTCCATAATGGTTGTGAAATATCACTGGTTACAATATTTTCAGATATTAGTACCTTATGGAATTAAATGAGGTATTACACAAAAAAAAAAATATTGCAGTTTTTTTAATTTTTTTGTTTTTTTAATTTTAAAAAAATTTTCAAAAAATTAATTATCAGATTCGAGATATCGAGTAAAAATCATACTTTCAAATATAAAAGATTTTTCGTGGAAATAAATGAGGTATTACATCCAAATTAAAAAAAAAAAAAAAAATAATTTGAGATTTTTTGATGAAAGAATTTTTGAAAAAAAGATTAGGTCTTAATTCTATAATAAAAGTAAAAATAATATTTTGTTGACCAGAATTGGAGCTGAACTTAATTTTATATTGTTTCAAATTATTCAAAATAAATAAAACAATACAAATTATTTTTATGTGTAACAATTTTTTATTTCACAATATTTCACCAACAAGTCCGTTGGCCTCTTCAGGTGATCTGAATACAAAAATTATATAATTTTTTCTTAATTACTAATAAAAAATATAAGAATTAAAAAAAATTTTTATAATAATAATGTATTAAACTTACATAAAAATACTTTTTTTTTGAGCTATGCAACACTGGGTCCTACCGACATGAGACTAATTATTTTTTATTTTATTTTTTTATTTTTTTTATTTTATTTATTTTTATTTTATTTAATAAACAGGATTAGTGATTTCAAATAATCATTACAATATTAATTTTATTAATTACATTTTTACAAGAAAAAATTTTTATAAGCAGAGTAATCAAAAGATATGTTAGTTAAAAAAAATATTAAAATCTAAAGATTCTATAAAAAGAGAAAAATAGAGATTTTTAAGTATACATATTTTTATATGGATTATATATATTATATATATTTTTTTTATTTTTATTTTTTTTACATAAAAAGTAAAGATATTTACACTGAAATTCTTTTTGGCTGTCTGATCACTTGGATAGTGCGTCAAAGCTCCAAATCCTTAGCTTTCTTCTCTACAAATTTTTCGGGGCGTATAGCCCCAAATTTGAGAGCTCTATAACACGAAATTAGGTTCACGATTAATTGTTTATATTTATATTAAAATTTTTTTTTAATTTTAGGTTATAAAAAAAGTAAAAACAAAAGCAAATGATTATTTAAGGCAAATAGACATTTATTTTGGACCACTGCTCTCCGAAAGTCGGCTTTAAAATCAACAAATAATCAGTAAAGTAACGACTTAATACAATTGGTCAGAAAACTAAAAAGATTTTCAGTGTAGCTTATACATTATTATAGTACAGTATTCACAGTGGTCTGGAACACGAAAAAAGTTTCACCACGATTATACTAAAAATCTCTGGTATTTTCTGATTCTATAGGGTCTTCTGAGGCAGGGAATGCTTGTTCTAAAATTAAAACCGTAACTCTCGAGGAGAACCGCTCCAATTTGGGGCTTGTTGGGAGGTAAATAAAAAAAAATTGTTTTTTAATTTAACATTTTTTATATGATTTTAGACCATATAAAGTGACGAACAAGTGAGGGACACAAACAAATTTGGTCGCCCCATAGTTTTTTTTTAGTTGGAAGGCTCAAAATCATATTTTTTCGATATTTGAAGAAAACGAATTTCTGAAATTTGTTAAATAAATTAAAATTATTTTTAATGATCGATTTATCTTTTTTCAATTGTTTTGTAATTATAATTTACAAAAACAAATTTATTTAGGACCAAAATATACAAATTTTCAATTTTCAAGGTCTTAGAGCAAATCAAATTTTAAATATTGAATTTTTTTAAAAATTACCATAATAATTTTTCCGGTACAATCCGAATTCGTTATTTATTTTAACATTTTACCACGATTTTTAGGAGAAAAATCCGTTTTTTTGTTTTTTATGGTTTCAATTTTCAAGGAACCAATTTTTCAAAGTTTCGCAGGTTTCAAGAAAAAATTTTCTGAATAATATTTACAAGAGTCTGTTATATATTTTTTCCTCTGTAGTTCAATGAAATCACTAGTTTTTTCATCCGAAGTTTTCCTTAATCATAAAATCATTTGTTTCTATTTTTACTGGTTTTGTCCAATTTTATATATTTTGCTATACTAGTCAATTTGAGTCTGAAGGGTTTGAAATGTTTAAAATTTTTGTTAAATAAATGAATATTAAGGGAAAAACTACTCTAGAAAATAGACAAACTTTTCTCTGTCTTGTGGTGAAAATTCACTGAACTAACCAATTTTTTAGTTACGTGAAATTGAGATTATAGGGGAATTATTACAAAATTTTTAACACATTCGCTGCGTTTTGATATTTTTGCAGTTTCTAAATAGGTGCATTTTGCTTGTATTCATCAATTATTCTTCTTTTGCGATAAAAACATGTTTTTTATGATGTTCTATTCGTGTTTTACGGTTTCCTGAAAAAAAAACAGCATGGGCGCAATGCGCTCATGATTTTTTACTTACTTTTTTAATATGGAAGGTGCATATTCTTAAAAAAATATTCAAAAGCTGTATTTTTTTACGTATTTATTTAAAAAAAGGATAATTTTTGTAATTAATAGTAATTTTTCATCATTATAATATTTTCCATATTGCGAAAATGAGGAAATTTTTTAAAATAGGTTGAAAACCAACCCTGACTTGCACTATTGTAAAAATATCATTAACTAACCCGAAACTACCTTTAAAAATCATTTATAATTGAATTCCGCAGATATTTTTGATAATTTGTGAGATATAATCCATGGGCGCATTGCGCCCATGATGCACATAAATCACGCAAATCATGGGCGCATGGCGCCCATAACGCAGCGACTGTGTTGATTAACCCATTAGCGCCTAAACGACCATCCAGGGACAGTTGAATATTTTTAAATGAAAAAGTAAATATTTTGAGCTAAAAACGTCACCTAGTAGGTTTTTTTGGTCGCTCTTTTCATTTTTGAGGTCTATTTTCACCTACAACCCCTAGGTAAGGAGGTATCAACCCCTAAAGTAGGGTAAAATTTACAAAATCGTTTGAAATCTTTATTTGCGTGATAAAAAACTTACTAGGCATTGAAATTGATTTTTTCTACTTTAAAAAAGTTAAAAAATAAAATTATAAGTATTTACAGAAAACTTACCTTATCTGGGGGTGAATACGGAGGGTTGAGGGGGTGGATTTTACAAGTATTTGAAATTTAAAAATTTTGGGCTGGAAACATCATCTAGTAGGTTTTTTGGGTCGTTCTTTTCATTTTTGAGGTCCATTTTCACCTACAACCCCTAGGTAAGGAGGTATCAACCCCTAAAATAGGGTAAAATTTACAAAATCTTTTGACATCTTTATTTACGTGATATTTCAGATTGTACTGGAAAAATTACTATGGAATACGTCTTTAAATCCAGTTTATAGCCTCATTTTAATCTGATAGGAAAATCCCAAGTCTGTGAATTTTTTAAAAAATCCAATATTTAACATTTGAGTTGCTAAGACCTTGAAAATTGAATATTTGTATTTTTTGGTCCTAAATAAACTTATTTTACTAATTATAATTACAAAACAATTGAAAAAACATAAATCCATCATTAAAAATAATTTTAATTTATTTAAAAAATTTCAGAAATTGGTTTTTTTCAAATATTGAAAAAATATGATTTTGAGCCCTCCATTAAAAAAAAAAACTATGGGGCGAGCAAAATTTTTTGTGTTCCTCACTTTTTCGTCACTTTATATGGTCTAAAATCATGTAAAAAATGTTAAATTAAAAAAAAAAATTTTTTATTTACCCCCCAACAAGCCCCAAATTGGGGCAGTTCTCCCCGAGAGCTACGGTTTTAATTTTAGGACAAGCATTTCCTACCTCAGGAGACCCTATAGAATCAGAAAATACCAGAGATTTTTAGTATAATCGTGGTGAAACTTTTTTCGTATTCCAGACCACTGTGATATTGACACTTATTAAAGTTTTATACCATTAATTTGACATCACGTTATTTACTTCAATTCCACTGGACATTAACTTTTTACATAATATTTTGATTATTTTTAAACATTTAAATTACAGTTTTTCAAAAAATTAAATATTTTTAAAATAAATATGCTGTTTGGTTCACAGAGAAAGGTCTTTATATCAAAAGGGAGCAATTTTTGGTATTTTGACATTTCATTATATAATTGTCTCCTTTGACCTTCACATAAATTACATTGCCAAACAATGTTATTAATGTCCTGTGTATCATAACCACAGGTGCACGCAGTTCTTCTGCTTTTAAGAGTTTTTGGTTACATTAAATTGATTCTTAAACAAAAGTTTCCGTTTTTGGATACCGAAACAATTTTCCGTTTTTTTTTCCATTTTTCCATTTATTTTTTTTTTTTTTTTTTTTTTGGTTGTGAAATATGATACCGGTTACAATATTTTCAGATATTAGTACTTTAATGGAATTAAATGAGGTATTACACAAAAAACAAAACAAAAATATTGCAGTTTTTTTAATTTTTTTGATTTTTTAATTTGAGAAAAACAATTTTGTACAAATTCGGTATTAGATCCAAAAAATTACTAAAAACGAAATTTCTAAAACTAGTACTCTCATAAATAAATTAGGTACTACGTCCAAAAAGAAAAAGGAATTTGGTGTTTTTTGCATTTTTTTGTGACGAAAATTTTCGAAAAATTAATTCTCAGATTCGAGATTCCGAGTAATAAGCACACTTTCAAATATTAGTACTTTCATCGAAAAAAATGAGGTGTTTCATCCAAATTAAAAAAAAAAAGTACCTCGAGATTTTTTGGTAAAAATTGTTTTGAAAAAAAAGTTAGGTCTTAATTCCATAATGGTAATATCACCGGTTACATACACATACAAACATACAGACTTTTTTTTAAAACCGGTTTTTTAGCTTTCTGGGACCAAAACGTGCTTATATGCCAAAAAATCAAAAATAAAAATTTGACCCATCACAATGGTTCCTCATTGAGGAACCGAAAACATTATTTAATATTTAAATTTCTAAATAAAATTTAGATAAAAATAAAAAGCCATAAAAAGCTATTCGGGGCTGTAAAAATTTTTAGTTTAAGTTTTGAGAAATATATTTAGCTATACAGAAAATTAAATTTTATTTTCTTTTATCGACTTTTGTCATTTTTATGGATAAAATAGTAGATTGATTCATGCTAAAATGTGCATTCTAATTTGAGACTCTATATCTAATTTAAGACATAATTGTTTAAAGAATTAACTTGATTTGCAAATATCTCGCAATTCCTGAAAGAAATCGCTAAATCTGAATTCAGATTCGTAACCAGTGACTCAAAAAACATAAAAGTACAACATTTAATTTAAATTTATTGAACATTTTGTCCCGATTTAACGTACGTCTGTACCACTGTGCGCCTTGACTAAAATCGGGCATTAAAAAAAAAATCACACGATAGAATTGCTTTGGTTGAAAATTCTTTCAACCAATAGCTAAAATATAAAATAAAATTGATGTAATTATAATACAGAGTAAAAAAATGATCTCTGCATCCTTTAAAAGTGAATTAATTAATATTATAATAGATTATATAACTAGTGATTTTTTACATATTATTATTATTACTTCATTTGGCTCAGAAGCTGAGGAATGACTAATTAAAAAGGTTAATTAATTTAATTTAACCATAATTTTTAAATTTAAACTATACCAATATGTAAGATTCTTGGTGCATTTTTTGAAAAATTAATTTTAAAAAGAGTAATTTAAAATTTTTCCTCCAGTCAGCAGAGTACATATTTTTTTATTTACAAAAAAAAAGTATAGATTAATAAAAAAAATAACATGATTACGCTTGTAAAGGCATATGTAGTTTTAAATTTAAGTAAAGACGTCATTTTAACTATTATTATAAAAAGAATAAAACGAATATATTTTTTAATTTCATTTATAATAATCCATTATATTTGCAAATAGAGATTAAAATACATACAATTTTATTAGTAAAATGAATTCGCCTGTAATATTGCTAAAAGGTAATTAGGTACTTTTTTTCATGAAAGCGAATTTCCAGATGGAGCATTGATTGAACAAGATGGCTAAGCTAAAAACTGTTCGATATACATAAACAAGAGTTTGTGTTTTTAAAAACTTAAAATTTTAGATTCCATTTTAATTTAATTAGTAATTTCTCAGCTTTTGAGCCAAATGAAGTAATAATACATAAAAAATCACTAATTATATAATCTATTATAAAAATAATTCACTTTTAATGGATGAACTTATCATTTTTTTACTCTCTATTATCAATGAAATCATTTTTATTTTGTATTTTAGCTTTTGGATGAATTTTCAACCAAAGCAATTCTATCGTGCATATTTTACGTTTTTCTCGCCCATGCACAGTTCAAATTAACTTTTAACATGGAACATGTTTATAGGGAGGGGGTACTTCAAAACTGGAAAATTAAGGGGGAGTCAAATATGTCCTTTTTAAGGGGGGGGGGGTCAAATTTGTCCTTTTTAAGGGGGGGGGGGGTCAAATTTGTCATTTTTAAGGGGGGGGGTCAAATGGGACTTAGAATATTTTTGATTTAGGGACCTTTGGTGCAGAAGTACTTAAAGAGCATTGGTGCAGAAGTACCTAGGGACCTATGGTGCAGAAGTCCCTAAAGACCTTTGGTACAGAAGTACTTAGGGAGCATTGGTGTAGAAGTACCTAGGGTGCAGAAGTCTCTAAAGACCTTTGGTGCAGAAGTACTTAGGAAGTATTGGTGTAGAAGTACCTAGGGACCTATGGTGCAGAAGTCCCTAAAGACCTTTGGTGCAGAAGTACTTAGGGAGCATTGGTGCAGAAGTCCCTAAAGACCTTTGGTGCAGAAGTACCTAGGGTGCAGAAGTCTCTAAAGACCTTTGGTGCAGAAGTACTTAGGAAGCATTGGTGTAGAAGTACCTAGGGACCTATGGTGCAGAAGTCCCTAAAGACCTTTGGTGCAGAAGTACTTAGGGAGCATTGGTGCAGAAGTCCCTAAAGACCTTTGGTGCAGAAGTACCTAAAGACCTTTGGTGCAGAAGTACTTAGGAAGCATTTGTGTAGAAGTACCTAGGGACCTATGGTGCAGAAGTCCCTAAAGACCTTTGGTGCAGAAGTACCTAGGGTGCAGAAGTCTCTAAAGACCTTTGGTGCAGAAGTACTTAGGGAGCATTGGTGCAGAAGTACCTAGGGACCTATGGTGCAGAAGCCCCTAAAGACCTTTGGTACAGAAGTACTTAGGAAGCATTTGTGTAGAAGTACCTAGGGACCTATGGTGCAGAAGTCCCTAAAGACCTTTGGTGCAGAAGTACCTAGGGTGAAGAAGTCTCTAAAGACCTTTGGTGCAGAAGTACTTAGGAAGCATTGGTGTAGAAGTACCTAGGGACCTATGGTGCAGAAGTCCCTAAAGACCTTTGGTGCAGAAGTACTTAGGGAGCATTGGTGCAGAAGTCCCTAAAGACCTTTGGTGCAGAAGTACCTAAAGACCTTTGGTGCAGAAGTACTTAGGAAGCATTTGTGTAGAAGTACCTAGGGACCTATGGTGCAGAAGCCCCTAAAGACCTTTGGTTCAGAAGTACTTAGGAAGCATTTGTGTAGAAGTACCTAGGGACCTATGGTGCAGAAGCCCCTAAAGACCTTTGGTTCAGAAGTACTTAGGAAGCATTTGTGTAGAAGTACCTAGGGACCTATGGTGCAGAAGTCCCTAAAGACCTTTGGTGCAGAAGTACCTAGGGTGAAGAAGTCTCTAAAGACCTTTGGTGCAGAAGTACTTAGGAAGCATTGGTGTAGAAGTACCTAGGGACCTATGGTGCAGAAGTCCCTAAAGACCTTTGGTGCAGAAGTACTTAGGGAGTATTGGTGCAGAAGTCCCTAAAGACCTTTGGTGCAGAAGTACCTAGGGTGCAGAAGTCTCTAAAGACCTTTGGTGCAGAAGTACTTAGGAAGCATTGGTGTAGAAGTACCTAGGGACCTATGGTGCAGAAGTCCCTAAAGACCTTTGGTGCAGAAGTACCTAGGGTGCAGAAGTCTCTAAAGACCTTTGGTGCAGAAGTACCTAGGGAGCATTGGTTCAGAAGTACCTAGGGACCTATGGTGCAGAAGTCCCTAAAGACCTTTGGTGCAGAAGTACTTAGGGACCATTGGTGCAGAAGTCTCTAAAGAACTTTAGTGCAGAAATACTTGGATATAAATATTGATATTATGAACAGAATAGATACTTTATTATCAGTGTTAGTTATTAGTGAACATGTTCCATGCTCGTTGTGTAGTTACACAAACCGGTCATAAGTTTTGAACCCTAAACTCATTCACTACAAGAAGTTTCGTATTAAAACTTGAGAGGAAAATATTTTTCACGTTAGCATGAGTTTTTACCAGAAAAAATAATAAAAATTATCTCTCCTTTTTTGAAAAATAAAATAAACAAAAATGGCTGCCAAAACTCGTGATCCGAAATTTAGAAACTAATTAGTACTTATTAGACCAGACTATCAAATTTAAACTAATTGAATTTAAAAATACCCAATTCAATTTTCAGATTTTTATAATTTTTAGATAACTACAGGCAGCAATTTTTTTCTTTGCTGCAGAAGAACTGCAAAAAATTACATTTTATTTTATATTTATTTTTCTTGACTTTTACAGTAATATTTACACAAATTTAAGTTCTTTAAGTAAAAATGCTAAATTCCTTCCAAGTTATAAAACATTGACATATTTTTTAGTTTGTTCGCAGTACCAAATAAAGAAAACTTTTGAAACAAGCGATGCACATTTATTATTAGCATATTTATTGCTTGTAATAGAATTCAATGCAATAGCTAATAAGATAAGTTTTGTATTTTTAGGTTGCTACTTACAATAAAATTATAATTTATTGTTGCTCGTACATAAATTAGTTTTTATTTTGAGTAGATTTTATTGCAGTAAAAAAAGTGTAAGATTTTTGGGTCACCTAAAAATAAAATTTTATATGTAGCTGAAGTTTTGAACGAAATTGTTTTTTTTTTGTTCAAAGCATCTAAAAAGTATTTAGAATTGATAATAAGAGTTAAAACCTCAAAATATTTATTAAAATACTGAAACATATAGATAGCACAAATAAATTGATCAAAGTATAAATACAAAAATCGAGATCGACTTTCAAAGCATTTTAAGATCATTAGCAGAATATTACAACCCAGACTTCCAAAAAAAATATATTAGAAAATTCTCCATTTAAAATCAAAACTCAAAAGAGGCGAAGACTTCCTCAGCTAGCACTCTTCTTACGTCTCCCCTTTCAAGAATTGTTTTCAAATGAAGAACATACAAGTATACATAATCAAATAAACTAATAATCAATCTAAAAAAACTATATCTGCAGTATTGTATTGTATTGTACTTGTTTATCCTCTATACTAGAGACTTACCTAAGGGCTGTTAATAGAGGTCTCTAGTAATTATAACTGCAGCCAGACCACTGCACTATTTTCAATTTTTTTCTTAAGGAACCGCTACACTGACAGTAGTAGGGGAAAGCAGATATCCCATTCGGGAAAGAATCTTTCCCTAAATTTGTATAAAATCTTTCTTATGTTTTTGGAGCGCTATTATCTCAAAATGGGGGTTATTTTATAAAGTCAAGCACATTGAATTCCACATAAGTCTATCTCTTTCACTCTCATGGTTTTTGACTTTACAATATAACCCTCAATAAGAAAAATACCTCACAAATTACCTTCCGCCGATAAAGAAGATTGTAGTTTTTACTACTCAAATTCTATTATTAAAAAATTTGGGGAAGATTCTTTTCCAAAATAAGAAATATTCCATCCTAAAAGCTTGAGAACTCTGTTTCAACAATGATTCCTTCCCCTACTACTGTCAGTGTACATATGAATAATGTTTACAGGCATAAATCGAACTCCTTTTAAAACTTTTTATGTTTAAACTATTCAAAATGGATTTTTTGAGAGATGTTATTCCACTTTCTGCAACTGTTGGAGATCTGTAGGATTAATGAGGGCAGGATAGTTTGTGATTGGATGTGGGATCAAATGCGTCAGCAGCCAACTTTAAGGTGTTTGGGCCCTTGCTATGACATTTGAATGTGCTAGAACGGAAACTGCAGAACACCTTATGAATAGCAAGCTGGCTGTGTTTTTCCTCAAAGTGCATTTATTCTTTTTTTTTTTATTTACACTTAGCTGATAAACACATCTTAGAACGTGATGAAAATAATTTTAAAAATTTAATCTTTGCAGAAAAAAATTCTTAAAATTATTATTGGTGACAGTGGGATTTGAACCCGGGACCCTAAGTACGCCAGGCACAAACGCTGCCCCAGAGCCACACACGCTCTCTTTAGATAGAGTAAGATCCCAAGAAATCCTAAAGAAGCTGCTTTTCGCATAATGAGTTTTAATTGTAATCCCCTCTAATATGTCCCAAAATTTTTTTTGGAGTCTGGGCACATGATAAAATTAATATGCAAAATATAATTTGGAGTAATTCCATGCTAATTATCTCAAAATGCTTTGAAAGCCAAACTAGTTTTTTGTATTTATATACTTTGATCAATTTGTTTGTGTTATTTATGTATTTCAGTACTTTATGTAATATTTGGAGGTTTTTTATTCTTTTTATCAATTCTGAATACTTTTTAGCTACTTTGAGCAACAAAAAAATTCATTCCTTGGACGGTCGAAACTTCAACTACATAATATTATTGCCATAAAATGTATAGGATTAAAATTTACATTAAAAAACTTCTTACTTTTGAATAGCTTTCCATGTTTGCTGGTATAAAAAAACATTCCACATGAATGGGTTTTGAAGTTGCTAAGAGCATAATATTTATCATTTTTCTTACATCTATAGAAGCTTCGTACCAATTAACACTGTAACTGAGATTAAAAAGACAATAACAAAAATTTCTCCTGAATTTTGATAATTTAGAGATAATAATACTTACATACTGAAAAATAAGCTTTCGTTGACATTTAATACGCGTTGACCTTGAAAAAACAAATAAAATACGTGAAATGCAACTCCCATTAAAAATGCAAAAGCACGTACTGTCAATATTACATCACCTATATTTATAGATAATTGCAACTAGAAATAATTTATAAATTTAATTTAATTTAGAAATTATATATTATAAATTAGTATTTCTTAACTTACTCCCGTAGCACAAAGTGTCACCAAAATTAGCATTATTAGCATAAGAATACCAAATATAGTTCGGCAATCGCTGTTAAATGTTTTAATAAACCTGTTGAAAAAGGATAAAATATTATTTTTTCTTATAATAAAATTTTGTTGAATAAATTAATGTTTGACTCAACTGAATGGCTCTTTGATGAAGAATTATGCAATCAATTAGTTTTTCTTTCCGAATGCTTTGTGGTCTTGAACTATTCAAGATATTAATAACTTGATGCCTAAAGAATAAAATAGCTCTAAAGAAAATTCAAAAGTGAATTTTAAAAAATTAATAATATTTTCTCATACTCGACAACTTTAATTAATCCTTCGTAGTGCCGAACTATATTCACAACAAAACAATCCAGCGCAAAAAATGCTACGATCCCAGAAATAGTTGCAATCACAGAAAAAACATAAATTTCGTAAAAATGCTTTGTTTCATCCACGAACATTTCTATAGAAAACAGAGGTAGTTTTTCTCGGGACATACTTAAGGGTTTTATTAAATCCAAAACTGGTGAAATCATTGGCACTAACAAAAATAAAATTACGCATACGGAACATGAGACTAAAAAGTAATATGATTCAATAGTCAGTCAAAATTCATTAAATATATTTTAAGATAATATTTGCTTACTTAAGAAACATAAATTCGTAAATTTTCCATGACTGGCAAATTGGATCATGATTCTTAATTCATCCTTATCCTTACGTTTAATTAAATCTGACCAGTCTTTAAGAATTCCCTTCAAGCACCTTCGAAACTAAGAAATTTAATTTTTTATTTCTAAAATAACTTCTAATATTATTGACATTTAAATTAAAGAAATTATAGGCGTTTAAAAAAAAATCAATTCACGATAAATTGAAGAATAAAATACTTTTTTTTGATTGTATAAGTAGAAAATGAAAATCGATACGGCGACCAAACAACAAAATAAAACCGCCATTCCATCACTAATTTGTTATGGATGATTCTTTATTTCGCATAATTTTATTATCTAATAGATCAAAAATTTAAAAACAATTATTTGGAAATTATTTTTATCAATTTTTAAATGATTAACTTACCTGAAGTACGGTAAAGCCAAATACAATCAGGTACCAAAAACGTCTTATAACTTTACGAATTTTTCCTGTATCTTGAAACCAAAGACCTATAACATTCGAAACAAAAATTTTGCTTCCCGATAGTACTTTTTAAAATAATATAATCTATCCATGATAGTGATTAATTTTTATTTACAGAAAATATATTGAAAATATGCATCACGAAATTTTTACTTCTCCTAATTAAAATTTAAAAAATTTTTCACTTGATAAGTGCTTAAAATTCAAAACTCAAAGTTGATTTTGATATACCTACTTGTTTGTAATAAACTAGAGTAAAAAACTGCACTTGCAAATGTTGTGTACTTGCCCCTAAATACTAAATTAATTTTATCGAGTATAGGTGTTCCAATACACGTAAAAGTACGAAATTGACATCGATACATTGAGAAACCCTAAATTATTTATCACTATAGAAATTAAACACAAAACAATAATAATGTTTTGCGAATAAAAATAATGGTTGTGAAGCTTCCACTGATTGGCTGCATAGGTTTATTAATATTAACGTGGGACATACTCATTAGACTGTCAAAAAAAAAAATCGACTTTTCGATTTTTTAAGGTGCTCAACCGTTTTTGGATGTCATTTAATGAAAAAATAAGTTCTACGTAAACCGCATCTAAAAATATTTAGTTTTTCGACAGCGCCAAAGCATTTTCGATTTTTGAAAATGGGCTCAGGAACTTCGGGAGGGACTAAAGCTACTAAACTTAAAAGGCAACATAAAAATAAAATTTCGGGGGGTGATTCGTAGTTTTTTTGGTCGCTAAAAACGATGGAATCATTTATTTTGAATTATTTTTTTAAGGCAAAAAGTTATGAGCTAATTTCAGTGGTAAAAATATCAAAAATTGGACATTTTTTGACGTCAAAAACTTGCTGCGGACTAAAAAATGTTTAGAAATTGTGACATGCTAATATAAAAATTTACTTTATTAATATAATTTAGGAGAAAAAAATTTAATTTTTTTTACTAACACAAATACTAAAAAAAAATTTTTTTGTTTAAACATTACGTGTTAAACCAGCTTTCAAAAACATATTTTTCTATTCACATGACACTAAAATTTATTAGCTTTTAAAAAAAAAAAGATTGATATAGTAATAGAAAATACTGCTACTCTTCGTAGTCAAAAAATAAAATAAATATTTTTATTTTTATGCGTGAGTAAAAATTCCAAAAAAAATGACAAAAAGTCTTTTTGTTTTTGTTTTATAAAAAAAATAAATAAAATGTAATTAAGATATATAATAAATTGATATTGATTATAAATTAACATAACTGATAATAAATGACAATAATTTTTATGAAAATTGATAATATCAAGCAAACAAGTGATGCTTTTTCAAATATAATATCGTTTTATAAAATTTTATCGAATTTAATTTCTATATATATTTTTGATATTAATAATGATAAATATAGCACAATACATTTTAGTTGTGTGTAAAAGAACTTTTGCATTTAATAAATTGTAAATGCACATAAAATTCATGTGATGTATATTAGGTTGTTAGTTACATTTAAAAATATTTCAGATAAAAAAATAAGGGATATTTTTTCAAATAAGTTCCAGCCTAATATACACAATTTAAAGATAGGTATAGTGCATATATTACATACGAGATTGCAAAAACAATTGTTTGAAAGTAGGAATTTACGATTTGTTCTATATCTTTTGTAAAGCAAACTTCCGAATTTCTTGGGTGCTATTTCGTGTAAAATACATAAAAATTGTTTTCAATAAAAATCTTTGTCTTTTTGGCTCTTGACAACATTGTTATAGGGGTGCATTGATGACATTGCCAACAGATCATATGTAAATAATGAGAAAAAAAATGTACTATCCATTGTTATTTCTTTTTATTTAGCTCTTTTGCAAGAAATACTAAATGAAATATAAAAAAAATTTTATTAGGTACAGTTTTGTTAAAGTTTTTTGGAGCAACAATTTCATTTATGTTCATTTTAGATGTTTGTGTTTTTACAGGATTTTTGGGAATAGGTCAATTATTTTTATAATTATTGGGGCTTAATTAAAAAAGCTTGGATTTATTAAAACTGAAAATTGTCCAAATCATTGTCTAAAATCATTATTTTAGTCTTTTCAAATTAGGGAAAAAATTTTTTTAAATTTCCTCTTTATTTTTGAAACATATATTCAGTTCAGCAATTCAGCGTAAAATTAATTTTTTGTGTTTTTTTCATTTATTGATGTTATAGAATTCTCATGACAATTGTCGCAACCGGATTTATTTTAGTATAAAATTATCTGAATTAGTCCATATATTTTAATTTTATAAAAATTTATATTAATTAATTAAAAAAAAAAAAAATTGTATGAACATTTTTTAATAATATTTGCATGAATAAATAAATAAAAAAGTAATTTAAAATTATTTACTCCAATTATCGAAATAAAAAATTTAATTAAAAAAAAATGTAAAATTACAAAATGTAAATGCTATTATTTTTTATATTTTTAATTTAATTAAATTATACGGGAGAAAACTTCTGAATGGTACATTAGTTTTAATAAATTGCAATTTTTCATATCTGATTACCAGAAATTTTTACTCTAAGTTCTGTAACTTAAAAATTGAAGTTTCTCCTTTACTGCATAAATTAAAAAGTTTATTCAAACTAATTAGGGTCAAGGATGGGGTGGTTGACATCGATGTGGTTTTGGTCAATTATTGTTTATTATAGGTGGAAGCTGAATAACTAAAAAAAAATTGGTTACAGGATTTCACAATGAAAAAAAAAAATGTTTTATATAAAATTTTTTTGTTAGTATTTAATTTTCTGTCATTTAATGAAGTAAACATTTAGTGTCCGAAACCCCGTTTATAATATTAAAACTTGCTTAATATTTAAAATTCGTAAATAGGTTTTTTACAATCAATATTTATTATTAATTTAGTTATTATAAACTTTTTTGTGTCTAAAAACACTAAAAATCTAATTCTACATCGGTTTAAACTCATTAATTTCTTAACATTTCGTCTAAAAAAAAAATAATATTTATTAATAAATGAAAAACTGAAAGGACTTAGAAAATAATAATAAAAAAACCGCAAATTATGATTACACAAGTAAATTTCACCTTGATATTTTGTCTGTTTATATAATTATTTTTATACCTCGTTGCATATAAAAGGATTATAAACAATTTTTCGTTGTTCTTGTTGCAGTATCTAAATAAGTTAATCCTTGACCCCAGAGCATACAAATTGTAAAAAGTAATAATACTAATCTAAGTATTTTTATTTGACAATAAAAATTTTATATTTTTTGATAATACAAAGCAAATAAATAGACAATTTTATAAAAAATTTTTCAAAAAAGTAATAAAAATAAAATCTTATCAAAATATATAATAAAATTTACCGTTAAATTCAAACGAAATTTCATCATTCACATAAAATAAAAACAATAAAAAAGGGATTTGTATTAGATAAAATTTTGATAATAAAAAAACCTCAAAAAAAACAATTTTTTTGTAATAATTATTTAAACAATAGGTATAATAAAAGCTAAAATAAAAATTTACAACTGATAGCAATCCCCAAAAAATGAAAAAGAGATAATAGTAATTTTTCTTCAAAAAAAAAAAAAATAAAATTCAATTTATTATTTTTTTGAAATTTATATGAATATAGCAACACTGTTGTAATTTTTTTTCTATTGTTATTTATATACTACAGACACGTACAAACACATACACATACAAAAATATTATGTTTACTTCCTTTATATATATAAAATAATTTGATTTACGATATAGTAGTAGTTTTCTTCAGTGTTTTTTATACTCACAAAGATTTATATTAAGCTTGTATAATAATATAGAAAACTGCGGGAAATTTTAAAATTATAAGCTTTTAATTTATGTCATATTTTTAGACGTTTTCTATTAAATATTGTATTTAAAGCTTATATAAATATATAAATTTTTTATTTTATGACATTTATATTAAAAAATAAAAAACAATTATATTACTGTTTAATTAAAAATATAAAGTCATGAGCATTTTTTGGTGAACATATAATTTTTTAGTACTGTTGGTCAAGGGTATCAAGGTCTTAGGTATCAAATTTATGAGTTTGACTTTTAGGAGTTTTCCTTATTGTTTTGTTTTATTTAGACAAAGTCCGAAGATGTCTTGAATAAAACCAAATAAAACAAATTAATTTAAGGCTTTAAATATATGAATTTATTTGAGGAATTAGTTACATATATTTTTAAACCCTAATAAATCGTCCTCAAAACAAATTCTGAGATATTCGAACCTCTAAGGCCCACACACCTCTAATATTATTTTACAGTTAGCCTCAATTTCATTTTAGGATAAATTTATCATTTTCTGATCTTTTTTAGGGTTATTTTATTGAAAAAAAAAACTTTTTTCGAACACTTATTAATAGTGACCCGTAAAAGAAAACTTAAGGAATTTCCCTGAAGACTTCATGGCCTCTGCAAGATTTCCCCATAATACATAATCGATTACTTGTTGATATCAATTCACTTACGAGAAAAATTTTAACCGTTAAACTGTCTTAAAAAAGCACTGTGTAAATAAAAATAGTTATGTGTTTTACTGTAAAAATGAAAACTGTGTTAACACGGTGTTTTTTCATCAGGACTATGGGATAAAATTTTTCTCGCAAGTGAAAAGATTTCTAAAGATTATATAAGAATTAAAATTTGATTATCAGAAATTAAGTACCATTAAAAATTAAAAGTATACTATTTTCAAAGCCATTCACAAAACTGGCAAAAAACCTTATTACAGTTTTAACTTGACCTATCAAGAAACTTTTTGCAAAGAAACATTTAACTTAGCTTCTTGAAATTAGTAAAAATGGACTAAGTTTACAGGCGCTGCAGTTTAGGTAAAGTTAGTTAAGATAATTCAGTTTGTTAACTTAACTTCGTTTTAAACTAACTGCGTTTACACGGAAGGCGAAGTTAGCTAAAAATGCCTATGACGTTAAACATATTGTTCTCATAAAAATTTACTGAAAAAAAGATAAAAAAAAAAACTACTTTAGTTGGCTCTAATTTAAAAATATAAAATTTTGGATATTTTATATAAAAATACATAGCATAATTTGTATTAATTTCTATTTAAATAAATTTTTTATGCATGATCTGACAATTAACCTCAAAATTAAGTGTATAAATAAATAAGATGGGTAAAAAATTTATTATAAGAGAAATCATGCTATGTATTTTTATATAAAATATCCAAAATTTTGTATTTTTAAATTAGAGCCAACTAAAGTATTTTTTTTTTTTTTTTGTTTTTATCTTTTTTTCAGTAAATTTTTATGAGAACGATAGGTTTAACGTCATAGGCATTTTTAGCTAACTTCGTCGTCCGTGTAAACGCAGTTAGTTTAAAGCGAAGTTAAGTTAATAAACTGACTTATCTTAACTAACTTTACCTAAACTGCAGCGCCTGTAAACTTAGTCATGGATTTCTAATATCAAATTCTAAGTGTGGAATATATCAAAACATCATTGGCCCCAATTTTTAAAAAATCATTAAAAAAGTCACAAAGTTGGTAAGTTACCGAGCGATGAATTATATAGGCTAGGAAACTTAATATATAAAATATATAGAAATATGTAAACTAATAGCTGGTAAAAATTTATAAATTTAACCCTATGTTTAATCCTGCTACACTAGCAAAAGTGCATAGTTTTTTTCCAGCTACACTACTCTACGTGGGTTACCCACCAAAATTTCACCCACAAGTATAGAGTCTTAATGTGCCACGGAAAAGCCATGTATTTTTTGTATAAAGCGAAATATTTGTAGGACTGTGAATGGTACAACGATGCATCGATGTACGAAAGTTATTTCAAAGTACTGTAAATTAGATGGCAGTGCAAGGAACTTGGATGTATCAATGTAAAGATCTGATATAACCGAAATTTGACTTTTATTTAACTTACATAATTCATTTTGCTTTTTGAAATAACAAAAAAACGATCTCAAAAGAAGCATTTGACAAAAAAATTAAGCAAAATAATTATTTACATAATTGAAGAGGTAACACATAGTAAGAACTTAGACACAGCCTCAGTATTTATTAGCGAATGAATAGTTCATTCTTCAAAGTTTGAAGCATTGATGAATCACTTTCAACTAGTGTAAGTAGGTAAGCTGTAATCAGACCAAAATTCCGGTGATTGCTAACTATTTATCTCAGTGAAAAAAGCCTCACTTTACACCCTTGCTACGAAAACTACTATTTTGCACCAAATCTTTTAAAAACAAAAAGCATATTTTTAAAATAAAAATCATAGAATACATAAAATTTTTTATTACTTTTTTATAATATAAAATAATAATAAAAATAAGAAGAAAAAAATCATCAATCTTGCAAGAATTTTTGTTATTTTAAAATTCCATTGTTATATCTTTCTTCTAGAATAAAAGAAATTTCTCATTTTTCGATATAATGTATAAAATTTCCTTGCTTCCACACACATAGACACACACATATATATACATATATTTGTATATTATAAAGTGCAAGTGGAATCCTATATATATAAATTTATACGTGCGTGAATAATTCAATAACGTATATATCCAAGCTCTATTTCACCTTGTAATTGTAGTTTCTGATCAGTTAAATGTCAATACCAATGATTACTGCCTAACCTCTATATATATATATATAATATAATAGTTGTATATTGAAACTTATTACATTTTCTCTTTTTAGTAATTTATTTTTCCTTTTTTTTTCATTATTTATTATTTCAAATCCTTTTGTTTTTATAGGGAATATTGGGGTTTATTGGTGCTGTTAATAGTTGTAAAATTTTAAAACTGTATTTTCAATTGTTTGAGTTAGATTTCCGGGTCTCATATTTGCGAGGAATACAAATCGGGTGATAAATAATTTGCCTCTTTTAAGGGTGAATTGGCAAAGGCATATTCCTAAAGCATCAGATTTAAGTAAGAAATTCGTTATTCAAAATTAATAAACCTTTGATTCAAATTTGTTCAGCCATGTTGATTGAATTATCATTTTGTATAATAGTTACTGAATAGCTGAGTACTAAGATGTAGGAATAATTTGATTAAAATTCACACAGCGTTCCAGTAAATAAATCAATAAAAAACTCAAAAAAGATTATAAAAATGAAAATGAAAAATAAATGCATTTTAGAATGAAATATAGGCAAATCAGCACCAATTTTTCCACTTACCCATATCACAAAACCCTCCCCTATTCATAAATTTATTTATGAGAACAGTAAAAAGAAATAAATTTAATAAAATTAAAAAAATATATATTTTTTTTAACCTATAATAATTTTTCAAATAAAAAAATAAAAGACAATTTTTCCAGGTGAAAAAATTTTTCTTATCTACATATATATCAAATAAGAGAAAAAATTTATTCCTATATTTTCATTTTTTTTAGGTTATGTTATCTTATTCTAACACATTTATTTAATAAAAAAAGAAAAAGTAAGTCATATCTTACATAAATTCATGAAACCGATAATGTTCGGTAGAGCGTACTTGACGCATAAATCAAATATATATATTATATATAACAATAAAATACATGAATTTCACATATATTTATAAGCAAGTGCATTCGGCAAAGTGCCACTTTGTTAAAATTACCGACAATGTACAAAAAAAAAAAGAATAAAAGATTATTTTAAGTAATATAAAAATTGTAAATATATATGACAAGTTACTTCTTGGAGAAAATAAAATTTATACGTTTATAACCTACATTATTATAATGACCTATTTTTTAAGAAAGAAAAATTTTATAAATTTTTTTTACACTTAACTTGTCAGAAATTGACATTGAATGAAAAAAAAAAAGGTTAAATAATATTCATCGGTACAGAAATTTAAATAAGGTTAATGAGCTGGAATACGATAAAAACTGTTTTTAACTAGTTCAACTTTTTTTTTCTTTAATAATAATTGGTAATTAATCTTTATTTAAGTTTTTGAAACTTTAAAATTTTAAGAAAGTTTTTACTTGTTAGTAAAGTATGATTTGAGTAATGTATTACTGTATATTTTATGCATGTTTAAAGGTATTTTTATTTTGCGCCAATAGATGGCGTTAAGTTTTCTCGCTTAAGAAATTTAATTTGAATAATATATAAGCTAGATAGTTGAGTTATTTTTTCTATCTCAAATAAAACTAATAAGTCTTCATAAAAACAAAAAAATAATTAAATATTACGAATAATTCTATAGCTGATGAGAATAGAATTGAAAACTTAACAGCTATGATAGGTACAAATTGATAATACACATTGAAGAATTGATCTTTTTACTTTTGGTATACTTTTTGCATTAAATTTATTATACTTTTTTTTACATGGGCCTTTTTTGGTTTTTGAGTGATTGAGTCATCATCAGAGGATCCTATATAACTCAATTTATTAAATTAACCAAAAAATTCACTCTTTTGGATAGTAACAGGTAAATTGGCTATTCTCTTTTTTATTATTTATGTGTTTCAGAATACATTTTAATTTTTAAAATATGAAGCGTCTTATTGCTTTATCCTATTTTTCTTGTTACACAAAATTCAGCTATTGGTATAATATTACCAGAAGCTGCAAAAATACTATTTGCACCTGCATTTATTCATTTTTAAGAAAATATTTATAATTAATTTTATTTTCATACAGAACATATAGGTATTTTATGAAATTTCTATAAGTAAATCTTTAAATATTTTATTTTTTTAGAATCCTGTACCATTCTTGCACAGCTTACCTTACTAGTAATGAAATAATTTCAAGATATACTTTTTGTTTAATTTTTAAATATTTACTTCTTTAATTTTTATACGTTCAATTAGATTTAAGATGTAAGTTATTATGTTAAATTTGAAATTATGAAATCTGGCCAAATTTGACGAAATTTAAAATTTCTCTTAAACAAGAAAAATCAAGTGCCAAATAAATTAAAAAAAAAAACAATTAAATTTTGGACACTTCTAATCTGATTAATAAAAAAAAACACTACTCTGAAATTATTTTTATATTCATGATTCAGAGCAATAACGAACATTTTTTCGAAAAATGACACAGACATTATTAAATTAAAAGCTCGATATTACTTCAACAAATCTTTATTGATTTTGATTTAAAATTTTTTTATTTTTATATAAAACTATAAAACTTTATTCAAAGCTTTTATGATTTAAAGTTATTTTTAAAAAAGTGAAAAATATTCAAAAAAATTTAATTTTATTGTTTTTTTTAATTTTTAATTTTTATATGTTGAAAGATCAAAAAGAACAATTAAAATTTTTTAATTATATTAGACTTTTCAACAAACGAAATATAATGTAATTATTTTATTAAAAATTAATTTATTAAAAAAGGAATGAAATTTTCTTACTTATCTAATTTTAAATTTATTGAATTTTGTATTTAACCTTCAAAATAAATCAGAAACTTAAAGGTCAAATTCAATTACCTAGAGTAATAAATACAGATATAGCAAATTTCATTTTTTGTTTATTGATAAAATAAACCATTTTTTGCAAATTTTTTAATTAAAAAAATAAATAATTATAGATAATAAACAACAGTGAAGATATAGAACTCACATTGTGTTACCCTGCATTCTTAAAATTACTGATCCCTTTAAAATCACTCGTATGGCTTTTTTTAAAATCTTCTTATATTATGCTTTACAACCACAAAAGTAAAACATAGACACGTAAAGAAGGCAAAAAAAAATTCTTGTCAACGTTATAATATTTTACAAGAAAAAAGAAAAATTTATTATATTCATAATTTTTGTAAACAAAAAATTATTAAACTTTATTTTTTATGACAGTAATGTAAACTAAATTTTGTTTTTTTGCATTTTTTAAAACCACATAATTTTATTTATTATATGGTGACACCATCTGTAAACAAAATTTTTTTAATAATTTTTGCGGTTTATTAAAAAAAAAAATTTTACTACTTTTAATTTTTATGTCACTTTTTTTAAAAAAAATACTACCAACGTACTAAAAAAAATTATGTTAATACGTTACATATTTTATGTATGAAAAAAGGTTTGCTTTTTTTAAGATAACAAAAAAATTACCTACTTCCATTTTATATTTTTTAGTAGTTTTTTTCCTGTGTATAAATTATTTATTAATTTATTCAAAGAAATGAGAATAATGTATAAATTTTTTTTTTTTTTAAGTAGTATAAGTAAATAAAGAAAAATAAATTTAAATCTACATTTAAGTAGAAAAATAAATTTTTTGAAAATTTTTTTAAACATTTTTTTATTTCAATAATACGATTTAAATTTTTGCTAAAAAAAATTTTGTAATAGAAAAGAATAGGGGAAAGTTGTGTAAAACCGAAGGAGATACAGTTTTTAATACTCAGATGGTTTATTTTAGCATATGTTTTTTGGGTCATTGATTACAAAAATGGAAGTTTCCCTCGTGAGAAATTGGGGGAACTCCTTTGAATTACTTTTTAAGAGTGCTTTGGCGATTTTCACCAGTCAAACAAAAACTTAACCTAGTTTACACATTTTTAGATCAGCAATATACGGTTTTTGAGAGTCTGTACACAAAAAATATAAAACACCCTTAAATTGGTAAAAATATCACTTTTTAATATTTTTTTTTTGGATCACTGGTCACGAATTTCGGGATGCTGAAGCGAAAAATTCTTGTGAAGACCTAAAATTACAAAATCTCCCTTAAAAAGGATATTTTCAATAATTTAAGAGTTATTAGGAACTGCTCGAATCCAAAACTCGAAAATTCACGATTACCGACCCTAAAAACGCGAAGTTACTTAAAACTTATCATAATTAACAAAAACTCCTTAAAGTGGGTGAATATTGTTAATTTAAGGGTTTTTCCCCGATCCTCCGTTCGTAATCAGAGCCTCACAAATCCAGCAGTAGACCTTTTCTATATATGTTTTCAAAAAACAACCCCTTTCCACGTTATGTGACTGGAATAAAAAGCATATTATTTACTTTCGAAAAATGAATAAGCTCATACGAGAAGCTTTTTAAAAATAATTATACGTTCAATTAGATTTTAGATGTTTATGCGGTTACATTGAAGTCTTATAAAAATAATATTACAAGCAATTAATTTCAACATTTTGAATATCAGTATTTTGGCTTGATAAATCCCAGAGGGACGAAATTCCGCGTTAACAAAATCTCAGGGGACCAAGACTCTGCATAACCGTGGAAAGACCTTAAATATGGCTAAATTTTGAAATTTAAAATTTTTAAATAAATTTAGCGAAAACTTTTTCACCAGAAAATTTTTAAAATACTTTTTAATCTTTTAATCGTTAGAAAAGAGCTTGGTCGAGTCAGCTTGGTTATGTAAAACTTTCCTCTTTGCATAATAATTGTAAAATTTTGAAATCTAAATTTTTTATTCAAATCCTTGTATTTACTAAGACAATTAAATTAAATGTCACAGAAATAGAAAATGCAAACAGATGTTTAAAATTTATTATAATAAATTATAATCTTTTTGATATGGAAAATTTTTTATTTTTTATAATACTGTCAGTTTGCTGCTTTTGAATTTTGAAATTTTATAGAATTCCCTTAAATTTTCAAGCAATTCAATTTGAGAAACCTGGCAGTGTAGATTTTATAAAATATTGTGAAATGTGTTTTAGATTTTTAAGGTTATCGAAAAAGTTTTTAGAAAATCTTTTTTTTTTGAAAATAGAAAATGCCCTGTCAATAGTCAGTACGCCTGCAATGTTAAATGCATCCAAAAAATTTTATTTGGATCAAAATGAACCTATCTTTGCGGGCCCTGCATATCTTCGGCTACTAAAAGCAATTTTGAAAACTTACGATATATTAAAATTCTTATACTTAAAATTTAGTTTATTTTGAACAACATAGCTTTAAATGCTCAAAAAAACACAGGAAAGGGTGGATCCAATTTACTTCATTTAAATTTTTTAGATGCCAATAATATTTGGCATATTGTCTACAAATCATTTATTTTTATTAAAATAGAAACTTTGACCATTGTCCACAGCAGTAAATTTTACTTTTACCTTAGTACTACACGATTTCACGAAAAAATATTTTGAACCATTTTCTCTCTCCAGATACCAGAAAATTTCGTTTTCGTAAATTGTTCGTAACCAAGGACAATAATACATCAGCAGTACGTACACCTTAGCTTTTTACTAAAAAATAAAAAAATATGCCCATATGAACAGAAAATTTAAGTCTTATTACAATTTTCATTTAGAGTAAAAAAAAGGAAAAGTTCAAGATTATGTGCGGTTATATATTTTTATATTTAAATGTTTTTTCAAGCAACTAATTATTCAAAGTGCGACACAACGAAAATTTAAAATATCATTTTATAAAATATAAACTTTACTCTCTATCTTCTTCAGAATTTAAGTCAACTTAGAAATAAAAAAAAAATACTTAATTCTTGCAAATGGAATATTTCAAAGAGATTTTTATTTTATTTTTTTTTATTTCTTTTTAGAGAGTTTAAAGTAGGCACCTGAGAAGAAGTTAACTTTTTTTATTCGTTCCTTCGCTATGGAAATTAATCTTAATACTTTATATTACTTTTTTTTTATTCCTTTCGCCTCAAGAAAATTAGTCTTATTTGAAAATTAATAAAAGTAATTTATAATTAAAAGTATAAAACGAAATAAAAAAAAGTTATTTATTAATTTTGTATATTCGGTTTTTTTCTTCTTCTGTATTAAAAAAAAAATTCTTCGAAAATAATTTATTATTGGAAGTTTTATTTGTATACTAAATAATTAAAGCTTCAAATAAAGTCCAAGCACTTCGATTTAATTGTAATTAAACATAAAATTAAGAAAAGTAAAAAAAAATAAAAGGAGGTCGAGAGTAAAGTAGCAAAAGTTTATTACGCGCGACAGTACTTTTCCAGTTCGTCTGCTTTATCTTTTTTAGAGAGAAAAAGAGCGTTGTCATCTACTTCAACTTTGTGTACTATATGCTTTTAAAACCAAAAAGTACCTCTAAACAATTAAAGAAAGCACAGTTATATACATCAGTTTGAGTTGGAAAAAAAATCTATATTTCTTCAGAGACGCTATCTTTTTACTATCTTAGTTTTATATATTTTATAAAAAAAAATTGGGACAGAAATACACGAAAATAAAATACAAAATAAAGTCTTTTTTTTTTTTGAAGTACATAAAATGTCCTTACGTAAGTTAAAAAAAAAGGCTTGAACGAAAATAGATTCTTAGATCTGAGATTTGGTTCGTTATGAAAATTGATTGGTTCTTGACAAGGATTTTCCGGGTATTTTTTTATTGACGTAAGAATTTTTGAGAATATTTTAAATTTAGAAAAAAGATTTTTTTTTTTGTTAGGAAGAATACTTGGGTATTTACAAATTTTATTCAGATGAAATTTTGTTTGCTGCTTTATATGTGATTAATCAAATTTTTTTGGCACGTGCTCAATAAATTATCATTAGAAATGTTTTTGTAAGAAAATGTTAAGCAGAGTCTGAGATAAAGAGATGATCGATTTTTGGTGGTTTCATAAAATATTTAAGCATTTTTTTATTACTGTAGATTACACAAATTTATCTGCAGTTGCATGTTATATTCAGATAGTAAATTTTTAAGACTTCCTTAAAAAAATTTTTTTTTACTTTATAAGTTTGCAGTATGCTAGTACATCAATCCTATAAGTAATTAAGTTTTTAAAAAATAATACGCGGTTAAATCAAAAAAATATTTCACTTTGAGTTAGAATTTTTAGAAAGAAATTTTGTTGCAAATATTTTGTTATGTAATAAAGAACTGAAATTTCATTTATTCACAAATGGTAAACTCAAATCTACCCCTAAATTAAGCTAGATCGAAGGGAATCAAGAGGAGTAGCTCTCTCCCGTGAGGGTTCGGAGACAATAAGCAATCAAAATTTCACTTTCTCTAAATTTGTGTACTCGAAACTATCCCTAAATTAAGCTCGATTGTCCTTAGAATTGTCTTGAAGAGAAATTTACCTAGGGAGAAACTTTAGGAGGCCAGAAAACCCCCATTACGTCATAAAACATTTTTAATCCGAAAAAATCATTTACAAATAGATTATTTCAAAAACTAAAACTTATTTTAAAATTAAATTACTAATGTTTTAAACGCTCGAAAAACTAATAATAAAGATTTACAGGTAAACTTTTTCAGCCATGATAAAACAAATATATAGCAAGAAGTAGAAACATCATTAAAGCTCCAATGCATCTTTCATGGCTGATCTATTTTAAAATTTTGTTTGTTGTAGTTTTAGTTTTCTAATTAATATTAATCACCTAACTTAGCATATTATTTAGTTCCAAAACATGAAACTGTATTAGACTAAAAAGGATTTTACTTGGCATAACTTGTTAACTTGGATTTAAGACGCGAAGTTCAAAGAAAGAAAAAGCTTATAATTAATTAGGTTTTTGTTTCTCGTTACTATAACATTCGGCGCCCATATGAGTGGAACAGTAAAAAATTTATCTTTAGGTGTTTCTGAAGCTTATGTAAAATAACCATAATTTTCAAACTAATTAACAGAATAAAAAAAAATCGTTCTTTTAAAAAACAAATTATTCTTCGTTCCAAATAAAACTAAAATCCGTAAAGAAAATTTTTATTCATTCCAACATAAAAAAAAACACATATTTTAAAACCTATTCAATAAAAAACAATAACAGAACATAATGTTTAACTTTATATTCTCTCTTTTTCAATAAAACACAAAACCCGCATGTAATCTTATCTTACAAATTTTTCTTTATATAAAATAAAATCAAAACAAAGTATTTGTTAATATCTTTCTTTATTTTTCATTAAAAAAAAAGTTTAAAGGTTTTTGGCTTTTAGCCATGTTGTATTTATTTTTATTTAAAAAAGTAGTTTTTTTTTTTTATTAGTGAAAAAGTTGGCGAAAAATAAAATATCTCTTGGGTTATAAAACTTTGAGCTTTGAAAAAATTAATTTTAAGAGTTTGTTGAAATACATGATTTTTTTTTTTTTGATTAATTTAATTTTCTTTATTTTTTTTTTGTTAGAATAAAGAAACTTATTTTTTCAAAATTGGTTTAAGAAAGTTTAGTGTAATAAATATCAGACATTTTTTTTTTAAAGTGTTAGTAAGTGAAAAAAAATTTTTTTTGCATGTTTTAGAGTATAACACACAAAAATAAAAGAGAGAATTGGGTGAACTAGTTGTTAAAAAAAAGTGTATAAATCTAACAAATAAAAAAAAATTCTCGTGGGATTTTTCTTATTATCGAGAAACGAAAAAGAAAATTTTTTTTTCTTTTTTGATTTAAATTGTTCAGACAAACAACAGGCGTTTTATTGTTTTTTATATGTTCAAAAAAAAACCCTTTTTTTCCTTATTGATTAAATTAAAAACATAAATCTTAAAATAATTTTAAAAATTGTGTCTAAAAAGAAAGTCATTTAGTTATTTAAATAGAAAAACAATTTTAGAGATAATACCTTAGGGATTTTAAGTTTGACAAAAAAACGAAGATTATTTTATGTAGGTTGGATGTTTAAAAAATTTATTTTTCTATTTTCTTTTTTAGTCGAGCAAAATGTTATTTAGTATTGGTAACATATAAATATTTACATTCACGGCGAGGCTGCTTTGCTTGAATGTTATTTTCTGCTTGAATTTTCAAGCATTTGCTTGAATTTTCAAGCAAATGCTTGAATATTCAAGCAAACTGCTTGAAAATTCAAGCAAATTGCTTGAAAATTAAAGCAAATGCTTGAAAATTCAAGCAAATGCTTGAAATTTCAAGCAATTCAAGCAACTGCTTGAATTTTCAAGCAAAGCAGCCTGGCCGTGTTGTATTTTAGAAATTTTATGCATCAGAAAACATTTGTTAAATTAAATATTTTGAAAATTTGAAATATTTTATTAATTTTGTATATATGGGTTTGTTTTTTAAATTTTAGTAATTTTATGAATTTTAATATTTTTTTGTGAGTTAAAAATTGTAAGATATCTGTAGACCCTAAATAAATTTTGTGTAAAAAATTCAAGCTTCAAATTCTAATACACTATCTTTAACCCTCGTAGGTCACTGTGACCAGGTCAAAATGACCCCAGAGTTTTTTAATAAAAAAGGGTTCTAAAATATCAGAATTAATCTAAAACCCTCAAAGATTATTCTGAAATAAAAAAAAAAAACGGATGGGGTCAAAAAAACCTTAAGTGTCTAAAAATTGGCCTAAACCATGTATGACCTTTAAGGGTTAAAAACTTGCTACAAGTAAAAATTCAAAAAACTAAAAAACCAGCTCATATACATAAATAAACAATTTATTATAAAATCTCTCCAAAAATAAATATTAAAACTAATAATAACAAAATAAAAAACAGATAATTAAATTAAAAAGTTTTAAAATTCCCAAAAATTAAATTTTAACCAATTTAAAAAGTAATTTAACGAAATATTAAATTATGCAATAATTAATTAAAAAACAATTTACGACAATTAGCAATAAAATGTATAGTCTCTAATTTGTCTTTACACACAAGTCGTATAGGTCGTCGAACCATACAAAGGTAGTAGTTTAGTAGGTTGCTATGTTACTTAGACACTCACAACAAATATTATTGATTTCTAAAACCAAATATCTGGAATAGTTAAATGTTATACGTATATTGTAAGATAATTATTATGTAAAAATATTACAAAGGTGTCTATGAGTAATGAAAGTTTCAAATTTTAGTTTTTTAAACTTCAAAAAATTATTGATTATTTTACTCGAGAATAATTAAATTTTTAGTAAAGTCCAAAATTTTAATATTAAGAATATTACAGAAAGTTTTATCAAATTCGTTTACTTGAATGATTATTTTCTTAGTTTTGAAAGTTGGAAAATTCTTATTCAATGAGTGTAACTATCGTTATTCAAAACTATATACACACACACACAAACATACAAATTTATTTACTTTTATAAAAGTAAGATAGAGATAGAGATATATTTTCTTACAAAGTTTAACAATTGTAAAGTGCATACTTTAAAACCTTCGTTGAATAAAGATGTATAGAGAACTATAAAACTTAGTCAACAATGTAAACTCATCAAAAAATACTAGTTTTAAAGGGGTTGTACTATTTGATAACAACAACTTATCCCCTATATTTATAAGCTTATTTACTCTAATCTAAATAATTCAAATTATTTTACAAAAAAAAAAACATTTTTTACAGCATGAAATATTTTCAAATTTTTAAAAGTACAGCCAAACATACTTTTTATTTTTAAACTATTCATGAAATGTGATATAAATTTTTTTTTTTTGCACTTTAGCATATGATCCAATACATCATTGGAATTTTTATTATTATATTTTTCGATTGCTTAGTGATGTTCGTGTTCGATCGCCATCAAAAAAAGGATGTATATTGGTTCTACCAGGTGATTTTTATAAAGCAGTTTTTTATGCTTGTACTCTTATAGGGTAAAGTTAAATCATAGGAAAATTGTTGGTTTCTTTTTTTATTTTTATCACATAACCCAAAAATTTTGTAGGATTCGATACAGTTTTAATGTCAATTACTCTCATTTTTTAAGTATGAATTACATAAAAATTAATTTCTAGCTCAATAACCTAATTCCTCAAATCATGTAATTTAGGGTAGCTAGTTGCAATAGTGACAGAGGAAATTAATTTTTTATTTATTTCAGTAAATAAATTCGCCAAAAGATGTTGATAAACAAATCTTTTTCTAGTTTCATTGTAAAATACTACTACTTAAAAAAATATCGAAAATATTGCAAAAACTAATATTTGAATTTCTTTTCAATACGTGAATTAGTAATATAAGAAATAAAAGTACCTACCGTAAAAATGATAAAATTTCACTTTTACAAACTCACATAAATTACTCCATATACCAATATAGAATTATGCATTTCATCAAAAAATTCAAAATGGAAAACATATTAGCTAAAAAACTAGCTCGTTCTATAAATTCATTCAAATTTTTCGTATTTTTGTTACATTACAACAATCGATCTTTGTAATCAAAATCAATAAAATTTATGAATAAAAAAAGTAAAAAATTGTATAAATACGTGTGTGCTCTATATTTATGTAGATTTATTCATTTATACATGTATATTAGACTGGATATTAGCCTGGCAGTTATTTTTAAAAATCTTTTGGATTTTCAATTACCAACTGTGAAAAAAGTTGCCAATTACTAAAAAAATAAGATTCCCAAAATTGTAGCTCATTTAATTATTCCTAAGCGTTGCCACCAAATTCAAGGACTCATATGAGGCCAAAAATTTTCTTCGTGATTTTTGGAAAATAACTGCCAGACTACTGGACATGTATATATTTTGATAATTTAAACAATCTTTATGATATTTAGATTTTTTAAGTAAATATAAAAAATTTACAGTTTTATATTTAATAAAAAATATTTAAATCAACGCTCTAAAAAAGGTGATAAAATAATAAAATAAAATTTCTATACTGATAAAAAAAATGTGTAATTTAATTTTGTATATTTAGTTAAATCAATATTTATTTACAAATATATATAAATATATGGGCACGTCCACGATAGTACGACCAGCCGAAAAATAAAAAATAAATAAAATCTGAATAAAATACCTGGGATTTGGAAACCACTCCTAATTTACATATCCTGGTGTTTAATTTTGAGATATAGCTGCTTCAAAGTTGGATTTTTTCAATTTTTGGCTAGTTCAAGCTGAAATAGCTCAAAACCATAAAACTTTTAAGCATTAAAAAGTGTAAAATAGGATTGGTTTTACAATTCCCAGGCAAAAAGTGACACAAAAATAATTTATTTTTTATTTTTCAGCTGGTCGTTCTATCCTGGACGTGCCCATATATATATATATATATATATATTTAGCACTATTTTCTATTATACTATTTTAAAACTTTTTTACACTGTTAAATTGCTTTGATTAAAAATTTTATAATTTTAAAAAATCAAACAATCAAGAACAAAAATACAAACTACTTTTGTAGTATAAAATAAATAGTGTAGTAAAGAGCTTTCAAAAGTAGAATTAGTCAATCTTTGGGATGACAGTAAATTCAACACTTTAGTTAATTTTTATAATAAGATTTCGAGGGTGTAATTAATTCCTGTATTAAAAAAATAGTATATTATTACCCATGGGCAGAAAAATAAAGAATGACCTAGGATCGTATGCGATTTTTCTTCTTCAGAAGCGAGAAAACACATCTTTGTAGACGTGCAGCGGCCGGGAAATACGTGTTTTCTGGTCGTTGAAAATAAAATATCGTTCGCTACAAGTAGGAAAAGTTCTGCGTGCAGAAAGCGGAAAAATTCATTTACCAAAAAAAGATTAATTTTTTTTATAGCAAATAATTTTTTTTTCTACAAAAGCATTCTTTTTGTGCCAAATAGATAAGTTTTTTGTTCGATTTTAATTATTTTTTATCTCAAAAGAACATTTTTCACTATTCTACTACACGTTCATGCCAAATGAATGACATTTTTTTGAAAATTCCTATAACCTGTTACAATCAATTACTCCGATATTTTTTAGTGTAAATAATTTTAAAAAATAGGATAAATTCTTCCTCGTATTTTAATGAAATTTAACAATAATAATCTCCAACCCTATTCCTTAACACCAACATAAATTATCACCATTTCACCTTCTACAATATTCTTAAAATTCCAAAAAAATTAATCTTACAGTGTAAATACAAGTTAATGCACTTACACACTTTTTATATTTCTGTACATGCACATACAATATACACATTTATATTCGTAAAGTATCTGTAAGTTATAAAGATCAAGATAAAGAGTTTTAAAAACAGGTGAAAAAAAATATCAAATAAAAGTCTTACAGTAGATCTTACACACATAGAATTTTATTTTTTTTCGCAGTATATACACTTTTATATGATGCAAAAAAAAGTATTAAAGTTTTTTAAGTAACTTTGTAATAAAAATGATAAGTATATATATTTTAGCTGCTTTTTTTTGCTGGTTTGTTTTTATATTTTTAACTTTGTTTGTTGTTGTTCTTGTTGTTGTTGCTGCTTTTTTTCTAGTTTTTTTTTATGAATATTAAGTTAAAAGTATATAAATAAGTTATATTTGATAAAAATAATTTTTTTATTCTTAACTTTGGAAGAAAAAAAAGGTTACTAATTGTAAGTTTTTTAAAAGTAGAGTATAAATAAATAATTTAATTATGAAGTTTGAAATTATTTTAATTAAGAAATGACTTTATCGTGTTGTTGAAATAAAAAAATTAAAAAATAAGTTCATGATAAAAATATGAGAAAAAAGATGTTTTATAAGACATGATCCGGCTCGAAGGACCAAAACTCATAGTAGCTTATAATATTTCGCTATCCAAATTTACGTAAATTTAAATTATTTATTTTTTAAAATAAAAACAGACTTACTAAAGTAAAAACATCGTTTAATTACTGAAATAATTTTACATTTAAATGAAATTATCTTTTCAATCTTTAAAATTTATAGTTCTATTGTACTGTTCTTTACTAAGGGTTAAGTTAACTTCAAAGAGAATGAAATTTTTGAAATAGTTTCAGGTAGTTCAAAGACTTAACGAAATAACTATGATAAAATCAAAGCATAGATTTAATATAAATGCTTCTTGAAACTTTATAAATGATTAAAGTGTTTTTAATAGGCTAAAAGTAGCTGCTCCTCATTCTTTTCTGTGTAACATAACCTCTAAAGTGTTTTTGTAAGATTCAATTAATGTCAAAAATACCATCAACGAGTTATTAAAATATTTAACAAATTTTTTAAAAAAGTTATAAAGACAGGATTGATGAATTCAAAAAAGTAAGAGTATTTTATAAAACTCAAAGTGATTGTTAAACAAAATTTTAATCGAAATTAAAATTAAAATATTTTTTAAATAAGGTATAACTTTATATTATATATTCTGTAAATATAGAATTTTTCAACAAATTTAAAATTTTTCATCAGAAAAACGCTAAAAAATAATTATTCTTTAAAAAACTGAAAAAAAATTTTAATCAATACTTTCTAAATACATAATTAGTTAAAAAATATTTCTTACTCTGTCATTTATACAGAAATAAATTTAAACTTTTTAAACATCAAATAAATTTATTGAGTTACAAAAACTAAATTAAATTTGTTCTTTTGCATTTATAAAATTGTCAATGTAAAATTACATCCTTTTTGCATTTAATTAAATTAGTATAAATTAAAAATTCAATTACTTCTGTGTATAGAAAAAGTTTTTAATAAAAAGTATTATTTAAAATAGTATCACTTTTTGTATTAAAATTTTTTTTTTCTTTTATTTTATGCATAATATTACAATGATATTAAATATCTAAGGTTTTTCTTGATAAAAATTTAAAAAAGTTAATAATAAAAAGGAAAAAAAGTTTATTCATAAGTAATTTCATGTTGTATTCAAGAAAACTAAATAAATTATTTATATAAAATATAGACAGTACTAGAGAGCTTTTAAGATTTATGCAGAATAATAGAGACTGTAAGTTAAAGAAAAAGAACTTTTTTATTCATTTTTTGCATAAATTTGAAAAATATTTTTTTTTTTTAAGTTTTAAATTAAATTTTTTTTTGAGTTATAAAAGGAGTGCTAATTACTAAATTAATTCTCTAGACCTCGTCAATCTTTTACATTGTTAGGTTGCTCTGTAAGAAGTTTTTTTGAAATATCAAACAAAAATTTCTGTTTGAATTTTGCTAAATAAAACTTAAACGCTTACTTCGATTCAAACATATTCAATTCAACCAGATTGAATTTAATTAGAACAACTAATTGCAAAGCACAATTCGAAAATATGATACTGCTGAGGTTTCTTACTAGTTAGACACCAAAGTATCGCGTCATGTTTAATAAAATTTGACTATTGTGATTAAATTTCCGGGGACAGATTTTAAAAAATGGCTTAAAATTTTAAATACGCTATTGATTATCATTCTTAAGGTAACTCCCTCATGAGGAGTTTAGCTAAAAGACTTAACATTCTTGTAGGTTAAGATTTACCTTAGTAGTAGCATCCAAAATATTATCAAATTAGACCTCTAGGCCACAGCAGGACCCAGAAAACCTAAAAAAAAAGTTTTTAGGGTTTTTTAAAGATTTTATTTAATTTCTTCGACCCGTAAACAGATAACTATACTCTGCTCATAGGCTGGAAAACTTAACATTTCACAATCTTTTCGAAAAATTTAAAATTGTATTTTGGGGTCTTAAAGGGGTTCTAAGGTCCAAAAAATTTTTTTTTTGAAAAGTGATGATATGTTAAGTTTTCCTAGTCAACGTGGAGAGTATCCAATCCTCTATATAGTTCATGGGTCAGAAAAAAAATTATAAATGGTTTGTGTCTTCACACAACCAACGATTATGGAACATGTTTACTTATAACAGTTTTAACGTATACCCCTTAATTATTATGAGTACTAGAACCAAAATTATAATAAATCCCGAAACATAAATTATTCTAAGTCCATAAACCTAAAGTATTATAAGTTCTTGTTCTTATCAAGCCCTGACTCCCACTTTAGATTATTCTAAGTCGCTATATTCCAGGTCCATTTGACCCCCCACCTGTCCAGCTAGACCTTTTCAAATACCCCTCCCAATGAACATGTTCCATGTTAAAAGCCGTATTTTTGGGGATCTGTCGTGACCTAGAGGTCTAATCCCAACGGGATTTCATGATTTTTTTGACAATTTTTTGGATAATAACACTTAGACTAGGTTTGATTTCACGGGCCAAATGGTGGTAACGGCTATTAGTGGCACCTTGTCACTGGAACAGGTAACCTAACTTGTAAGCTTAATGGTTTATATTCTGAAATATATCCATTATAAAAATGAATTTGCTGTACAAACATCCGAGAGTGAAATAAATTTTTGCTCTAATCAACCAAAATATATAATTAAAAAATCTTATTATTAAAAGCTACTAGTTTTTTTTTCACATTAAATTCATTCATGAGTAAAAATTAAGAAACGTTAAAATATTTAAATAAATTTGATTTTTGAATTATTCGCTCTTATTTATACTATTTCAAGAACAATTCACTTTCGAGAATAATTTTTAAATTAAATATTCTTAAAAAATTTTTTAATTATTTTATTAAAAATTTAGACCATTGCCATCACCTTAAGATATATTTTATAAAATAAAAAACTAATTATTATTGATGCTTTTTTTTATTTAAGCTTCTAGCCATTTTTGAATTAATGATAGCTTGACTTTAATATTTTAAGGTACGACATGCAACTTTTAAGGTACAACATTTCACTTTTAAGGTAAAACCGAGGGTAAAACAAATCACTTTACTTATCCAGCAATAGCCTTTAACTGAAGGATCTTTTAACTACGCATTTTTGTGCATCAAAAAATTTGATTCTTTAAATCTCAGAAAATTCAAGTCCAAAATTCTCAGTAACTCTGTAATTCCTATATCACACTATAATTTTCCGGTAGCTGAAACCGGAATTTTTTTTCAATATAATAACTACTGCTAAATTTCAATATTTTAAAATAAATTTTGCGTATACTTCTCAATTGCATATTATCCTAAACACATAAAATTAGTTATAAAATACAATATTTAAATAAAACGATTCTTAATTAACTTGAAAAAAAAACTAATAAAATTAAATTATTTTATATTAAACGAAAACAAACAGTAAATATTCATAAAAGTTTTTTTTTGTTATTTAATTTCATATTAGTTAAATAACATAAAGTACATACTCCATACACTTACGTTTTAAAATTTTCTTATACACACACTAAAAATATATTCATATATAAATAACCTATTTATAATATATTAACGTTCAATTAAACTTTTCATCACTTTTAAATGTATAAAATATACATACGTACAAACTCTCATTTTATAAATTCGACGATGCGAAAATCAATGTTGTTATTATTATATTTATCAATTCTCGAATACACCTATATTGAAGAAAAAATATCCATTTTTTTTTTGATGCATAAAAATTTTTATTTATTTATATGTATGAATCTTTTATTCAAATTTTTATTATCACTAAATTTTTTTTTTTTTTTTTTATTAAAAAATTTTTTTTAATGAGTTTTTTTTTATTATTTTATAGAAAGGAAAATATTGATGTAAATTTTTTATTGCTTTAAAAGCCAATAATTTTAATAGCCAGCTTTTTTTAAAGTTAAATATGCGTAACAAGACTTCAAAGTTACGATCCATTGTTTTATTGGTTTTTTTTATTTTGCATTTTTTAGGTTATAAAGTTTTTGAAATTAGATAGAAGAGGATTAAATTCTTTTTAAAATGTCTTTTCTTCTAAATTCAAAATGTGGGTTTAGGGTTGATGTTGCCCGCCATGTGGAGATTTGGCCTTCTTCTTATTTTCCTTAGTTGTTGATCACAAATGTTGGGTCCTGAAGGTTTTCTGAGGGTATGGCAACCTTCAATTTGAAAAAATGCCTATTATTAGGTGTTTTTAAAAAAATCATGATTTTATGGTGTCGTTGTTGTGAATATTTTGTATGGAAAATCCCTAAAACAAGGATTTTTTGTAAATTTAAGGGTGATACATCCTTAGGGATTCAAAAATTCGTGATCAGTGAGTAAAAAAAAGTACACCAACACAAAATTCGATTTTGCGATTCTAGCTCAAGGATTTGCAGTCCGAATCTCGTCATGTTTTGTGAAGATTTTCCGGAAACCTTCCTAAAAAGGGATATTTTAGAAAAATAGATTTTAAGAACCTTAGGCTAAACAAATAAAAAAAGTCAGATCTGCACGCTAATTAAATTCCACGCATCATTTTGCCTCAAGTGCTTTTTATAAAATAGTTTTAAAAAAATTTATTTTCAAAAAAAAAAATAATATTTGAAAAAAATTTAACTTTTAACAGATGAATCCGATATAATAAAAATTTATCGATTGATATATGAAAAGCATTACAGACTCGAGTGAAAACATTTTTCACATTTTCACATTTTTGTGAGGGATTAAAAAAAATTTAATCGCATTTCATTGAAATAAAATCTAGCTTATTATAATTCCATTCATTTTCCCCTTTTTCCAAAAAAACTATTCAAGTTTTAATTTCGCAAATTATAATTCAAAATATATCAATAGAATTTAATTTGAATTTTTAAAAAGCTCATTAAATATTTTGCCTTTAAAGAGCCAAATAAAAATTCAATTTTAAAAATTAAATAAACTCATCCTCTTTAAAAAGAAGCTCAAGCGAATCACTTAAAATCTATTCCCAACAATATTAAGTTAAATGACTGTACATTATGATATTTTCAACACAAAATATTTATTTTTATATTTCAACTTGTTAATTATTAAAATTATACAGCACAGTAGCGTACTAAAAAAATGACGCTTTATTAACTTCCTTTTAGGAAGCATAATATATCCGAATATCCTTTTCTTTTACATCGCAATTCCATAATTTAATTATACTTATTCATTTCAGGAAAAATAATTTTTAATGATTCCGTTAGAATTTTTTTTATTAAATTCATAATTATAATAAAATTGTATTTTTATGACATTTACTACTACAATAAAAACAGAGTGTATGTACAGAACCAAATAATTACTTCATTCCAAAACTAACCGTCCATATATCCTCTTATTGTTTTTGGTTTCCGTGTATGAAGTTTAGTAACATATCGAACAAATTATCTCTAAAATTCTCGTTTATTATTATTATTATTGTACAAACAATTGCTTTTGATTTTATTAGATAAGAGAAACACTAAATTAATATTACTGTGTATTGTTATTAAAATATTTCACTAAAATTATTATACAATATCCAAAATTATCGAGATTAAAACTTTGTATGGAGACATGTGGTTTTAGGAATTGTGTTTTTATCTTAAATTTATTACATAAGTAACTTGACAATTCATTTAAGTTATGTAAGGTTGTTGGTAATCGACCTTGATAAATTATGTTTTTTATTTTATGTGAATCAATCACTGAATTAGTCATCGTACCATTTTAAGATGCATTAACTAGTATTCTTTTAATTAACAAATAACCTAATTAATTAAGTCTACTCAATGTATACATTTTATAATTTTAAATAATTAGATTTATTGCAAGAATTTATTTTTTTCTTGCAAGTGCCATTGCGAAATTAAAAGTTTCTCAATTTACAGCACAAAAAATTTCTAAAATCATAAATAATAAGTTTTTGAAAAAATTTTACAATTATAAATTTTATATTTAATCAGCTAACTATCTTGATCTGTGTATCATTAAAAAATAATCTAACTAATAAGCTAACAAGTTATTTCGGCTCAATGAAAATAAAATTGCATAGTTATATATGTAAATAATAAATAAATTTTAAAATATGTATTTCATAATCTGGAACCAAAAAAAAAAATAATTTATCAATTTTTAGTTTCCAAGAATTATTTGGGAGCAAAAATGGCGCTTTTAGCTAATTTTAAAAAATCAAATATTCAAGTATTTAAATAAAAATAAGTGCTGAAAATCCATAATAATAAAAATTGAAACGGAATATTAAGTATCAAAGGTGCAAAAGTTTTAACATTAGTGTGATCGCTAACACCAGAGTTCAGCAAAGCCGGACAGGCTTAGTGAAATGTTCACGCTAGTTTTTAAAGATTTTTGTCCATTGTGATCATATAATTTTTGCCTACCAAAGCAAAAAATTTTTCCCACCCGGGCGTAAAATTTTTTGTGAAATTTCAGCACGCATTTTAAGCCCAGTAGGGCAAAAAATAGTGTTAGCACCATGGGCGAAATACTTTAGGCACTAGCGTGAATACATGTCACTCGTGCCCGGCTTCACCAAACACTCGTGCTAATGCTCACGTTAGTGTCTAAACTTTTGCGCCCTTGATACTTAGAGACTCTCTACAATTGGCCGTATAGCCACATTTTAGGCATGCGTCGATACGCAGTAAAATTTTTATAATGTAAAATTTTCTACTGCGCAACGTAACGTATAAACGCACCCGTCTAACGGACAATTGTAGAAAGTTCCTTAATATACTATTTAGTCCTCCTAAGCGCAAATTGTGGCACGGAATTTTTTGCTTTTGTTTTATGCCTAGGCAGGCAAAAACTATCCTTAACACAAAAGGCCTAATCTAAATAACCGCTAAATTGCTCCATAAAGCAGAAGTAAAATCGCAAAAAAAATTTGAGTTTAGGCAACTCATTTCTCATAATAACCTAACACGTGTAGTGTTCATTCTGCCCTAAATGAAAATTAAGTGCAGAGTTTGAGAACTAAGTTAGATAAACTAAAATTATTTTTGCGATTTCATTTGCACTTGCTGTTTACGGAGTATTTTCGCGGTTATGTAGATTAGTCTTAAGCGAAAAACTTTAGACCCTTGCGTAAACACGTGTATCGTAGCACCGAGACTTTTGCATCCTTGATATTGATAAAATATTTTTCAGTAAGAAAACATGTTTTTTGCCTTAGAAAAAAAAGCCTTACACGACCTTTGACCTTAAAATCCCAAAATCTTATCTTGTCATAAATTACGGAATGCTGAGTTAAATTTTTTTATACTTGTTCTGAAAAATTCCTTTTTTTGGCCATGCATGGTAATATACTATTTCAGACTAATTTTTCAAAACATTCCGAAGCCTTAAAACATATTTTTCAGTGACTTTTTTTCATTTTCTAAATATTAAAATTAAAAATCTCAAAAAAGTTCAAATTTTTTTAATACAAAACATTGAAATGTATTGCATAAAAATCTAACCTTTAGTCTAAAACACCTTAATTATAATGTATTTTCATACAAAAATGAAAAAGAAAAAAATGAAAATCCATGAATAATTACTTTGATAGAAATTCCTCTAAAATTATTCATTAAAAAAAGTTTTCTAAATTAAAAAGTAAAAAAAAAAAAAAATTTTAAATATACCTTTTTTTTCTAATTTAAAGGGTTTTCAGTTATAAAATGTCCATACTAATATAAGCATGTTATATTATAAAAGCACAGTAACTAAAATTTCAAGAGTATGAATATTTATAAAGTTTATGTATTCATTTAGAACTTTGTTAAATTTTCATCTTGAAAATTTAACATTTCATATATATATATATAGCTCTAAAATAATATTATATATATATAAATATATATTTTACATTTCTCTAGAATAAAATAGTAGGAACTAATAGTAAATTTCTATTCAGAAGAGATTTTACTTTTAAAATCAAATTATGTCTTATGTTTATTTTCATTCAAGATTTTATTGACAGGTTCATTATGTCTCTAAGGATTATAGTTATACTTCAGTATTTATATTTTATATTTGACTTTCTCAATTTAGAATTACTTACATTCATCAGATTTAAAACGAGCTTTTATGTATAATATTTACTATTCATGAAGAATATAATTAACAATTTTACTTTGATTTTGATATTTTAGTTAAATATAATATTTCTCTTTTCCGTATTTTATATTAATTGAAGAACTTACCAAGTTTAAAAACCAAGTTTCAAGTCAGAAACTTTTTTAAGTGGTTAATACTACTGCAAGCTAAACTGCGTCATATATCGGGTTAGATTGATTTGAAAGAATACTTTTGCATACAGTTGGGGCTGAATCTGCAAAGAAATAAAGACACTAGATGTTAAAAGACAAATCTAGAGTCTCTGATTGGTTGAAATCTTTCGATAGGTTAAAATTAATCCTTAGAATAATTTTACCTTGAACTTATCTGACACCGCTAATCGGCTTCATTTTTGGACACTGTGTGTCGTTATTGATACATGTACTGCAAAAAATGAATTTACGTCATAACCTGTAGTATTAATTAAGTCTACATATTTTTCAATGCGTAGAAAGCTGAATAGGCTTTTTAGAATTCGTTTATTATCTCAAAGAGAACAAATTCAGTGGATATATAACAAATAGCTAATTAGTCCTGTCGCCAGCAATGCTATTTAATGCCATAAAATCCTAAAATAGCATAAAAGTTCCATGGAAAAAAATGGGTGGTATTTATGTTTTTTGACCCGCTGAACACGAATCCGGGGTCCGTTTTGCGAATTTCGTGGTCAATTTTTTTTTATTAACAAATTATTGGCCAATTTTGCAATAATTTCTTGATAACAAAAAATTGACCACGAAATTCGCAAAACGGACCCCGGATTCGTGTTCAGCGGGTCAAAAAACATAAATACCACCTATTTTTTTCCATGGAACTTTTATGCTATTTTATGGCATTAAATAGCATTGCTGGCGACAGGACTAAATTGACTCTTAATAATTTTAGTTCTTATAACCTCACGTGCACAATTATTTCATGATAAGTATCAAAAAAAATTGTCAGAACATACAAACATACTGATACATGTAATTTAAGTAAAATGAATATTAAAATATTTAATGTATATATTTAAGCCAATTTTAAATTTTGAAAATTTCTTTATATATAGCCTCAGAAAATCATTTCACTTGCAAGAAAAAATTACGTCACTGCAATACCAATTTGATTTAAAACCTGAAATATTTTAGTTTTAGATAAATAAAATATTGATTACTTAATTAATCTAAAAGCGACAATAAGTTTTATGCTAAGTTCATATATTTTGCTTTTATTGATAAATATAAAATGAAGAAGAGCAGTAATCTCGAGTAATCTTTCGCTGATATGTAATGTCAAATTTGTTTCAGTATTTCTGATAGGTCAAAAACATAATTTTTTTTTTAATGAAACATCCAATAATAAATAGACGCGAACATTTGATTTTATCTGCATTTATTTTAATTACAGTAAAAAGTTACTATGCATATTAAAAAAAATCAAAATTTATTTTTGACCTATTATGACTATTAAAAAATGCTTTATCAAAACAAGATAATTCGATATTTATCTAAATTTCCAATAAATGAACAACAAACATACAACCAATAGCAAATTACAATTTTATGAATTCATTGTCAGGAAATATTTATTTTTTAAAAAAGCTTATGCATAAAATAAATGTTAAAATAATTTTACACAGATATTCACTCTCCCAGTAATTAATTGTCAGAAATAATGAAGAATAATTAATTAAATGAATATTTCAATAAAAATTCATCCTTCCATAAATTCATAATAGACAAAAACAAAACAAACCTTTTTTTTTATATTATTAACTTTATTGAAATGAATGCAATTTCATGACAAATATCTTTCAATATCAAAAAAAAGTCTGCAGATTGATATGTTCGTTTTACATAAAAAAAAGTTTATATATTGAAATTACTCGTCAACATTAAAAAAAAAAAACTCATTTTAACTCATTCGAAGAACCCAACAAACTTCCTATGCGCTTCACTTGAGCGAGATGCTCTTTCCGGATCCGGTCGAGTGAATTGATAGGTGTGTTAAACTAATACTTATACATAAAATATCGATTTTTGTTTGCAAAAAAAAAGAAATTTTGTAAATGTTATTTTCTTTCTTTGTCATCTCTACATTGCTTTTTCTATATAAAAATTCTCACTATAATTTTCAATGTATTGTGTTTAATCAATGTAATTTACAAAAGGTATAATATTTACTTTTTATTATTCAATACACCTGCGTAAAAAAAAGGTTTATTTTTTATTTTTTATAGATATTAATATTTGTAACAAAGAAATAAAATATTCATTTTGAAAAATTTATCCATGTATTCATGTGTTTGTGTGGGAGAGTAATCTTTTTGTGAGGTTTTGCATGCGTGCATATTTATTTCCGGGTTTGATCAAAAAGCTCACAGAATTTTAAATAAAAGAACAGTACGTGCATGCATTTAAGGGTTGGTCAAGCTAATATACACTTGGTAAATTCTTTTTTTTTTATAATTCTTTTTGTGTTCTTTTTTAGGGATTTTTAGTAAATTACTTGTTAAAATCAGTTATTTATTTACTTTAGTTTTTATTATTTTAAGCCTTTTTTTCAAATAGTATAATACTCGGTATAATATTAATTATATATGTTATAAGCATTAAAGAATGTAAAGTTATCATTCTTTCACTCTGGAAATGATTTACTTTCTCACTTGATTTTAAAAAAGATAGTAAATAATTTTTAAAATGCAGACAAAAATTTAGAGAGAGAGAGAGAGCAATATGAATTGCAATATTATAAATAAAAAATTTTCTCGCAAGTAAAATGTTTTTACAACAATATATATACTGATAGGCGGACAGAATTTCTTATGCCTTTTACAAAATATTTAACCCATAAATATACTTTGAATAACCTAATATATTGAGTATAATAAAATTAGCAAAATTATGGATATGAATAGCATATTTTAATTTATAATTTTTAATTAAGCATTCGTTGAAGTTGTCTTCCTCTCATCTCTTCCAATCTCATTTTCTGGCAGAAAGTCATTTAGATTATAATTGCTTAGAAGATTATCTTGTAGTCGCCTCTTTCATTTTGGCTGTTCCCTGTCCAGCCATCAATATTCACAAATTCCTATATTTGCTTTAATGTAGACATGTAATATCTACGTTATAGTTGCTGGGTACTTGAAAAGTAAGCTATAAAATTAGGAAATCAAAATAAATATCATTTTTGGCTGCGAGAAAATTGAAGAAATAGTCTATACTAACTTTTCAATTTATATTTTCGATGCTTAAATTTTACTATTTTAATAGATGAAACTTTAATAATCACCAAAATGATCAAAAATCGTACCATAAAAGTCATTATTTGTGGGCAGCTATACGAATGTCGTAGGTTTATCTATCACTTGCAATTTACGTCTTAAAAGCTTTTTTTTTGGAAAACCTGAAATATTTACAAAAACATGTCATTTATAAACGAGCATGTCAAAAGCCAACAAAATTCTTGATACAAAAAAATCATAAAATTAATTTTTTATAAAAACAATTAAACAAAAAAATTTTTAATAAAATTAAACTCTTAGACTAATTAAAAATAAATAATTAAAACATAACCTAAAAAGCGAAAACAACTTTAGTTTATATAAGAGCTATATTAGAATATTAATCAGCTGTATATAGCAATTTCATATATGTTTATAATAATAATAATAATAATAATACATAGTTGCATGTTTGTTTAGCAGTATAGTATATTCCATTTCTGATTTCATTATCCTAGAAGTGAAATTTAGTACTTGACAGGTGCCACCAAATATACCACTAAACCTCAATACCTTGAATATGAACTTTGGCATTTGACTCACTCTATAATATAGTCCCTGTATTTATGGTATACATGCACATATACATAGACATATAAGCATAATTACTGTTACATGTGCCACCACATTATGACAAATATTTAAAAGATGAACCATATTTATTAAATATAATTAAAATTCCAAAACAAAAAAGTTTAATTAAAAATATTTTGCAAAAAAATTTTTTTAATTTAAAAAAAAGTTTTTCGTTGTATTTTGTAATATATAAGCTTTAGTTATAAAATCATAACCAGAAACCTTGTAAATTTTATAACCATAAAGTTTTCTTATCTTTATAGTCGTTATTTCACATAATACCTCAGAATATGTACTATTTAATACACACACATAGAAAATTTTCTATTCAAAAAAAAAAAAACTTTTTTAAGATCGTATAAATTTAATAGTGCAACTATAAACGTACATAATATCTTGTAAACAGTGTACATACTAAATTTTATACACAAACTATAAATAAAATAGTTAGCTTGACCAATATTTAGTAATAAAATTCTTGTTAAACAACAAAAAAATTTTTTTAAATGAATTTTTCTAACAATTTTATTAAAGCTTGAATAAATTTAAACTTATATATGGGTAGATTTAAATGAAGTGAGTGCGACTTACATGGTCGGGTCTTCAAAACTGCCCCAAAGTGTTTTTTCCTGAAAGTACTACCAAAAATAAGTAACCAGCTCAATTTTTAGCCTCCCAGAGCGAAACCTCGATTTTTGGCAGCCATTTTAGTGTTTTTGACTGTCGTAAAAAAAGTAAGAAAAATGAGTCATAATTTTTTTTATTATTGCTATAAAAAACTCACATTAGCATGAAAAATTTTTTCCTTTTAGGTCCAGATAGGAAATTTCCCTGGCTATCCGATTCCGGGGTCAAAAATTTTTTTTGAGTTGCGCATGCGCAAGGAATCGCTAATATAGGCTGTTTTTTTTCAAAAGTCAATTTCTCAAATGCCTATTAGTGAAAAATCTTGTAACCAGGCTTAAAATTTTCCTTAAACCTTATATTTTTTGGCAAAAAAAACATTTCGATGGGACACTGCTTTCTGGGAGCTCTAGATAAAAATATAGCAGCTTTCAAAACCTCAATTTTTACAAATTTCAAATTTCCCGCCAAGTCACGTGACCAATCAAAAATCTGACCAAAAATTTGGATTCCGCGGGAAATTTTACATAAGGATATATCTTTTCATGTTTTTAAGAGCGTTTATGTTAAAGCAGCGAAATTTTAAATTGAAAGATTATAATATCTCATTTATTAAGGAATTTTTTTATTTTTTAAATTATTCCAAATTATTCAAAATTAATCAGAAAATTCTTTATTATTTCACTGTTTTTCGCCGCTTTAACATAAACGCTCTTAAAAACATGAAAAGATATATCCTTATGTAAAATTTCCCGCGGAATCCAAATTTTTGGTCAGATTTTTGATTGGTCACGTGACTTGGCGGGAAATTCGAAATTTGTAAAAAATGAGGTTTTGAAAGCTGCTATATTTTTATCTAGAGCTCCCAAAAAGCAGTGTCCCATCGAAATGTTTTTTTTGCCAAAAAATATAAGGTTTAAGGAAAATTTTAAGCCTGGTTACAAGATTTTTCATTAATAGGCATTTAAGAAATCGACTTTTGAAAAAAAACAGCCTATCTTAGCGATTCCTCGCGCATGCGCAACTCAAAAAAATATTTTGACCCCGGAATCGGATAGCCAGGGAAATTTCCTATCTGTACCGAAAAGGAAAAAATTTTTCATGCTAATGTGAGTTTTTTATAGCAATAATAAAAAAAATTATGACTCATTTTTCTTACTTTTTTTACGACAGTCAAAAACACTAAAATGGCTGCCAAAAATCGAGATTTCGCTCTGGGAGGCTAAAAATTGGGCTGGTTACTTTTTTTTTTGTAGTACTTTCAGAAAAAAATACTTTGGGGCAGTTTTGAAGACCCGACCATGTAAGTCGCACTCACTTCATTTAAATCTACCCATATATAAAATTTACAAAGTTTGAATTTTCCTTTAAAAGTAAAATTATTCAAGTAAAAATATATATATGGTCTTAAAGTTCAAGTTAAGTATAATACTTAGAACATGTTTATACAGTATAAAACATACATTTTCTCTATACAAAGTCAATGATCCAATATTATATATATTTTTCTAAGGTTAAAATATATATGGCTTATTCATGTGTATAAATTGTTTGCTTTTATATCAAAGCTCAATTCTCTTCTTTATACGTTGTTCTAGGTACTACTATAGAGGTCTTTTTTAAATAGTAAAAAAAGAGATTTTCGTTGGTTTATTGAAAATAAATTCTATTGTGTGTTTATCTAAAGTTTGTGTGCTTTATGCAAAGATTTTATATATAATAATTTTGTTTTTGATAAATCTAGCAGGTATTTGATGGTTAGAAAAGAAATTATTTTAAATAGTTACGTGATTTAGGTATTGGAATTTTTTTGTAATGAAGTTTGTAGATTTGAATCCAGAGGGCGCTTTTTAAACACTCAAATGAAATGAGTTCTCAATGTTATATAACTACTGTACAATGCTTAATAAGTATGTATTATATTAATTATTATTTATTTGAATTTATTTTATTGTTTAGTATATTTAATTTTGCAAATTGTATTGATTTTAAATTATTTATTTTTATTTTATGTCTGATGAATTAATTCTGGAAATTCCATAAATAATTAACATTTAAGGTTTTTTATGCTGAAAATATTGATCAAATCAAGGGCAATTAACCGTCTTTTAAGAAAATTCAGTTGAAATTTAAAGATTGTGTTATTTCGCATCATTAATTATTTTGTGTAACGTTTCTTTAACAAAAACATTGATTTCTAAAAATGAAGCAATTATATAAAATATTAAAGCTTAACAGAAAATTTTTTTAAGCACTTTTTATCAATCTTAAATTAAATATTCTTGATCCGTTTAGCAAAAACAAAAAATATTCCCATTCTACGTTAATTATTAAATAAAGCAAAAACAGTTACACCTTTAAAAAGGTCATTATTGACCTTTCATCAAATACAAAAGTATATGTATAACGTTAACTCAAATGAACCAAAACAATTTTTTGCATGTGTATAAATATACAAAATTATTTTACTCCTTGAATTCACACTCACGTAAATAATACTGTATATGTATAACCTATACAATTACTCTTCAACTCTCTTAACCGTTCTCACGTGCATTCATCCATGCATATCTGTACTTATAGGTCTATATTATATATATATATATACAAAAGCACAACCGCCTCCACACATTCTTAATCACTTCAATGCAAATATATGTATAATATTATTATAGTATACGTGCACATGCATTAAACGCGATTTTATCCCACTACTATGTTGTATATAGGCTGATTCAGGTGACTTCGATGGTGCATTTTTTTTACAGTTGTTATAAGATATCTTTTTTAACATGGAAAATGTTCATAGGGAGGGGTAATCGAAAAACTCTCGCTCAGCAGGGGAGGGGCGGTCAAAAATTTATGTTTTTAGGGAGGGGGGTCAACTGGGCTTAGAATATTTTTGATTTAGTGCGCCAAATCGATAAATGAACCAAAAGGATAAGTATCGATGGTAGCAATTATAATTTTATAATGTAGAGATACATGCACGTATCCAAACAATTTTTTCAGGAGGGTCCAGAAAATTTCTGAAGGGGGACAGAACCTAATAATATTAAAATTGATGGGTTTTTCTTAAATACCAATCAAAATTTAATTGTTTCTTATTTTAAATTGTTTTATAAGCAATAATAGGTTTGTTATAAATGAACATGTTCCATGTTCTTTGGTTGGGTGAATACATAAATTGGTTGCAAGTTTTTTTCATTGTAGTTTTGTTGTTTTGATGAAATTTGCTATATTAAATTAATGTCATTAAATCACAAAATTTTTTTTAAATTTAATAATTAGCTCAACAAAAAGTTAAAAATATATGAATATTTGGCTGTAAATAGAAAATATGTAATACAATTTTTTCAATTTTTTACCCCCTCGCACCCCTCTGTAAGATATTTATTACCACGACTCACGCAAAATATAACACAAGATTTCAAAATTTCATGAATTTTATTAATTTCGTCAAAAGAGAGTTTATAGTTTATTCATTATTTCTGATATATTGAATTTTATTAGTGAATGCATCTATTTATAAAAAAATTTATTTTAACCTTTCCCTTTGTAAAATAGTGTAAAAATTTGATAAACCCTTCCTTTGCCTAATTTATCTTATATAATTTCTGAAAAACTCCTTTACTTAAATAATTTATTTATGCCAAATTCGTAGCTTAACAGTTTAAACAAAATACATATCAAGTTTCAAAAAATTTTCAGCTAAAATGGTCAAGTTTTTCTTTTTCGCTTGTAATCTATACATTAATAGCAATAATATTAAATGAAACTCAATACCAAAATAAACAGTTAAGCCTTCTAGTCCTGTCGCCAGCAATGCTATTTAATGCCATAAAATAGCATAAAAGTTCCATGGAAAAAAATGGGTGTTATTTATGTTTTTTGACCCGCTAAACACGAATCCGGGGTCCGTTTTGCGAATTTCGTGGTCAATTTTTTGTTATCAAGAAATTACTGCAAAATTGGACAATAATTTGTTAATAAAAAAAAATTGACCACGAATTTGGCAAAATAGACCTCGGATTCGTGTTTAGCGGGTCAAAAAACATAAATACCACCCATTTTTTTCCATGGAACTTTTATGCTATTTTAGGATTTTATGGCATTAAATAGCATTGCTGGCGACAGGACTATTCAGCGTCAACATTTTAAAGCTTTCGTACATTAACATCAAAATTCAATCAAAACCATTTTTCCAAAATTTCTCATGAACTTTATTTCTCGAATTAAATTTGACTTGACTAAAATTACCTGAATCAGACCATATGCATATATATGCAGTTTTATATTATTACAAGAATAATGGAATAAAGTAAAATGTAAGTAAAAACAAGGAAAGAATATATACTTCTTATAAGTATATATTTAAAATGTGTTATATATATTTATAAATATATGAGCACGGTTTTTAATTTTTTCGATGATTTTCTGCAAAAAATTAGCAGATTTAGTGAATTTCAAATTTGAAGAGGCTACTATGCTGAACCCCTCTAGAGTAAATTTGAGTATTAAAGTTTTAATTGGATCCAAAATATAATTCTAATTGTTCCCCTATTCTAAATAATTTTTTGATTGATTTAATTTTTGACTAAAAAACCTTTCAGTAGTAGAGTTTTTCTCAGATATCCAAATATAAATTAATTGGTTCCATAATATTTATCTTATTTTTATGAGATATTATTAATAATTTCATTTTTTACGAGTTATTGGTTTCAGAAATTTTAAAATGAAGTTAAAAAGTTTCAATCAAAGGTCAATTTAATTTGAAAATTAATGTCCTGAAGGAAATTAAGATTAAGCAAATGTCATAAAATCAAAATATTATGAAATAATAGCTCCCAATACTAATATCAAAATTATGACAGCCTATATTCGAGGCTTAAGAAAGAGTATAGTGGGCCAAAATTTAAACCTGTAAATAATAAATTCATATAAATTATCAAATAAAAAAATCAAATTGGCCAAAAATTCTTCAAAAATTAAAAAACCAATTCACGTATGCTACACTTACACGAGTAAATTTTACAAAGAGAAGGGGATATAATACAACAGCAAAAAATATTCTTTCTTATATTTTTACCTATACAGTAATATAATGGAATTGGAAGGGGAAAAGAAGCCAAAGGAGATTTCTTTTATAAAATTGTATAGGTGTATAAATAAATATATATATATATATATAAAGTTGTAATACTTTGTATGTATATTTCTTTTAACTGTTGCATTTTGCTTTTTTAAAAAAGAGGCTTTCAAAAACGGCCAGTGTACGGCTCCAGCCGGGCCATCGCCGACATTCCGTACGGCGTCGTCATCATTCAGTAAAATCAAAACTTTGTAGTATAAATATTTTTAGTCTTCCAAAATAGACGACCTATTATCGAAGTTATTTTTCGTTTATACTATAAACTCTCTATATTTTTAATAAACAAGTTTATATTTTCCGTATATTCCAATTGTGTTTTTTTTATAAAATATTGTGTTTTTGGTGTTGGAAAATAAAGGTGATTTTATATTTATTGGCGTTTTCGTTGTTTTAATTACATAAATATTAAGTATTTTTTTATTTAAGTGTTTTTTAAGTGTGTGTTTATGTGTGTGTGTTATCAATATTTTATTTGCATAATATTTAAGTGTCTTTAGTATATGATAATTTTTTTTTATCAGTGCTTAAACATTTTTTTTTTTATTATATTTAAAAAGACTATTTATAATATAGCAACCAAAAATGATACGAAGATTTGACGTTTTTATGAACTGGTGCGAGAAAAATATGCAAGGTATGCAAAAAAAATATAAAAATAAAATTTTTTTGTCTGCATTCCAGCGAAAATGCATTTTTTTTTATGATTTTTTTTTTAAATCTTAAATAAAATTGATAAATTTAAAAAATTTGTTTACATTACTAAAAAATTAATAAATTTAATATATTTTAATAAATCTAAAAAACATCAACGATGAAAGAATATATCATTTGATTGTGCAATAATAACGGCTATAAAATTTATTGTACAGAAAAAGTGAGGGCGGGGAGAATATTAAATCTTTAAGAAGAAATTTATATATTCCAATGCAAAATAATGCTTATATGGGTAAATTTTTAAGATTTTTAGATTTTTGTTAAGAAAAATTCTGTTTTCTTATGTGGAACTTCAGTTACAGATTTTTAATTGATTTAGTCCTTGTATTGCCTTTTTATTCTCAAGGTATGACCTTCCAAGATGAAAAAAATTGATGACAAAAAAATTATAAATAATTAAAGTATAATATTTTCTTTTAAAGTCACTTGTGTTTGTATTAAATTAATTATTTACTTTATAAATTTTATCTAAAAAATTGCAAGAATTGTAAATTTTTAGATCAGTTTTAGCAGAACTTTAACGAAAAGTTAAAAATTAGCCTTTCTATTTTATTAATTTAAAAAAAATTTCAACAGAATAAAACCTAATAAAAAATCATAAATTTAGGGATTCGCCCATATATACTTTTCAAAAATCTAAGCGTACAAAAAAAATTGTTTTTTAAAGCGAACATTTTTAAAAAATTTCAATTTTCTATGCAATATACTCTTACAATGGGCAAACAAATATTTATAACACTTGAGAGTATCCTATAGAGTCTGAGAATTTATCGAAATCAATAGTAAAAAATAAATCTTTTTTATATAAAAAAAAAAAAAAAAATTCACACGATATCCAATATTCAATAAAATAAATCTTTGTTATTGTAATTTTCAGCTAGTACCAAATTTATTATAAAAAATTATTTAAGTATTTACACAATAAAATTTAATACTTTTTTAAAAAATTCCTTATAATCTTAAAATTCCAATAAAAGAAAAAAAAAACAGGTTATGAATACTTTAATTCTTATATATTTTTAATAAAAATATTATCATTCTAATATTTGAATTTTTTATGGATTGGAATGCGTCTATATTATGTGTTTAAGAGAATTAATGTTAAACGGTATATAATTTTAATAATAAATCAGGTTTTAATTTTATAGATTTTTTTTAAAAATCTTTATTTCTATAGAAAACATGTTTTTAAATCAACGCGCTTCTTCTTTAAGAATTAATTTCTTTATAAATATTGAATAATATATAAATATAGTGTGTGATATCATATTGAATTAATTTTGTTTTTTATAAAAATATTTTTGGTTTTCTTGTTTTTTAGATTTGATCAAATTTATTAGATTTCAATTTATATATACGGATCGGTGACAATACTGGGGACTGGGACCAAAACAAATAAAATTGAACACATTACATTTGAACACTGAAATTAAAACACAAAAAACTCAACACAGTATATTTTTAACACTAACTGTTGCACACGATTTAAATTGAACACAAAATTTTCCAACACATTTTACTTTACACAAACTCAACACAAAAAACTGAAATTTAATTAGTTTTTACATGATTTGCATAAAAAATTTAATTTTTGTGTCGAATAAAACGTGTCAAAAAAATTTGTGTTGGATTTAAATGGTGTGTAAAAAATAGTGTTAAAAAATAATGCGTGTTTTAATTTCAGTGTTCAAAAGTGATGTGTTCAATTTTCCATCTATACGATCTACATATTCTCCAACGGTTAATTTACAGAAAATCATTCACTAACGATAAAATTCAGTTATTAGTAAAGTACTCGGTAAAGTACAATGTATTAAAAATAAAAACAAATTAATCAAAATACTTAATTTAATAGCAGAAAAAAATATTTAATATTATAAATGATAACATCAGGCGCACACGAATAACCCTCTTATATAGAGCAATAAACTCTTTTCTATTGCGAGAAAATATTCCATATAGTGAAGAACTAGATATTCTTCGGCGATCTTCTTGGCGCTTCTTGGCGATCTTTCAATGTGTAATATGTTTATACTAACTAATATTTTCTAATATTTTCTAGTAAAATAAAAATGATTATTTTTATTAGAAAAATCTTTAAAATAATATTTTTTATTACATTATAAAATATTAATTATATTATTTTTATCAACATACCTAAATCTATGATAAATTTATCGAGAAAATCATTAATCTGTCTTCATTTGATTCGATCCCTAGTAGATTTGTAACTAAGATTTTTTTGTTGCTGTTTCATAAAGCCATTTTTATTGTTTAATTTTTAATAAACCAAAATCCTGAAAATAATTCTTGAAAATAAAAATTTTTAGAATGTATATGAGCAGAAAAACATAAATTAATCAACTAAGGAAGTAAGAATAATTTTTAGTGGCCAGAATTGGAGCTGAACTTAATTTTTATTGTTTAAAATTTATTTAATACCTAAGACGTAAAATTTTTGTAATAAAATAGGTGTAACCTAGTTATGTTTAGTTTTATGCGAGTATTTTAAAGTATTGTTTTAATTTATTAATGATCATTGTAAAACTGTTATTTTCAGTTTTAAGTTTATTTGTATAAAAAATCAATATGAAATTTAAAAACTCGTTGATGACAACTATCTGGAAAGGACGTATTATTTAATAATCGTAATTATATTTTCAATATACATTGTATCTACAGGGGCGGTCGCCCCGGGACGCAAGTGCCCGCGTGACCCTAGATATACGCCGATTTTCCTCTATCTCTCTCTAATATTATAATATACATCGAAAGTCGAAATCGAATTTTTTATAGTTCGATTTTTGTATCGAATTTTTTGTCGTTCGATAGTTCGATTTTATTTGATGAAATTGTTTCGATTTAGTTATTATTGTATATATAGTTGAGTTATAATGGATAATTAATATGTTTTCCTTTTTCTTTATTATACAAAATAAAATTATATGCCTTTTTTCCTTTTTATTATCGTATTTTAATTTAATCAAACTAAACTCCGAAAGTAAATGGAAATTCATTCGTCCAGTCACGGGCCGTCACGGTGTATTATATTAAGATAGAAAACTAACCTAATGAAACCCCAGTGCTTATTGTTTATATAAAAAAATGTTTGATGATTTAAATGATTATTTGAGATTTTAATTTTTTTACAATGGATTATTTAGTGTAAATTAAATTTAGGTATTAATATTTGATATTTCCTAATTAAAAAAAAAGTTATGTAAAAATATAATGTTTAAATATGAAGTGAAGTGACTAAAAGTTGTATCTGATTATGTATCTGATGTGTGTATTCTATGATTTTCAAAATTTGGAAATATTTATTTTTTAAAATGTATTTAAAAATTTGTTTTATTTGCTACACTTAAGTTAAGATTTTACCAAGTTTGCTACACTTTACTAAGATTCTAATATGATGAGTTCGAGGATGTGTTACTAGAACTTAAACTAGTCCTTAGTTTTTATTTTCTGCAATTTATTACTTTAGTAGAAAAAAATTTGGTTTCAAAAACACTACTGATATTATAAGACTGAAGAAAATGAATACTCTATAATATTTTAAGAACCGAATAAAAAAAAGGTTTCAATTTTCTCAAATGATTATTATAATGGCTATGAAGAAGAAAAAGTAGTCCTTGTTTTTCTACCCGCTACAGTTAAATACTTCTAAAATTTTCAAGCTTTTATCTCATTAGGTTATTATAATTATTACATTTCATTTTTTCCACTTTCTCTGTATCGTTAGGTAAGAATGTTTTTAAAATAGAATTTTTTTCTTGTGAATTTATAAATTGGAGCAGACAAAATATTAGGACTAGATTTACTTCTTTCAAGTCATCATTAGAATCTTTTGAGAAAATTTCAAGCTTTTATCTCATTTGGTTATTAAAATATTAGAGATTTCATTTTCTTCGCTTTCTCTATATCGGTAGGTAAGAAATTCTTTTAAAACAGAACTTTTTTCTGTTGAAATTATAAACTGAATCAGATAAAATATGAGGACTAGATTTACTTCTTGCAAGTCATCATTAGAATCTTTTGAGGAAATTTCAAGCTTTTATCTCATTTGGTTATTAAAATATTAAAGATTTCATTTTCTCTATATCGGTAGATAACAAATGTTTTTATATCATTATTATTTGCTGGCAAAAATTTTTAAATGGAGTAGATAAAAAATGTGGACTAGTTTTACTTCTTGTAAGCCATCATTAGTACCTTTGGTTATTAATATTAGAGATTCCAAGAATTTTCCTTCGTTATAAACTTTTTATACAGGTACAAGAGATGTAATAATTTAAGTATATTGAAATTTAAACAATAATTCAAATAAAAACTTTTAAGACAATATAAGAGGGTAATATTTTATAAGGCTTAAAATAGAAAATAAATAATACATTTTATGGTTAAAAATATTTTATTCAATTAAATTTCATTATTTTTTGATAATGAAATTTTTTCAAATGATTCAATGTATATTTACTTCTCAGGCTATTTTACTGTATTTTAGAGATAAAATATTTGTTTGTTTTGGTAAAGTATATAGCAAATAAAAAATTTTTTAAATAGTTTTTAACAATAAATTTTTTCAATATTAAAATATCAACAAAAAGGCATATTTGTTAGAAGACACACATCAGATGCAACTTTTAGTCACTTCTCTATTTTTTAAATAAAATATCTGAAAATATTAATAAATTGAATTTAAATTAAATAATTCAATGTGTTCATCAAAATTAAATTAAACATTTTTTTTACAGCCCGGACACACAAAATTAAAAATGAAAAAAAATCCGTGAAAGGGGAAGCTACGATTTTAAAATTTATTTATTTATTTATTGAGAGTCATTAACAATTTAGGTATGCTTAAGCGAAATAATTAAGATCTTCTTAAAAAATTTTTTTTGCTAAAAACTTTTCAAAAATTATAATAAAATTTTTTTTATTTTATTGAAATATACTTATGTGAAATGAATGAGATCTCCCAAAAAAACATTTACATGTAAAGTTACGCAAGTGCCTTTAAGTTTTGTCACTGCTTATTTATTTTATCTAGTATTTTATTAGGTAAACATTCTATTATCACTATTATTAAACACTGCGAAAGTTTTGAGATCTAAAACAAAACTTTACGCAAGTTATGTGGGCTGATTAATAAAGAAAAAAAATAATATTACTTATTAAGTAATTGATTTATTATTGATATATATGGAATTTAAAGTACCGGATTAAACATTCTATTATCACCAATTTTTAACACTACGAAAGTTTTGAGATCTAAAACAAAACTTCACGCAAGTTATGGAGGCTGATTAATAAAAAACAAAAAATATTAATTATAAAATTTTAAGATCTCATAAAAAAAAAAAAAAATTTCACTTGCCAGGTATAATTGGAAGCGGCTATTTATGTAGACCTGGCAAGTGAAATTTTTTTTTTTTTTTATGAGATCTTAAAATTTTATAATTAATATTTTTTGTTTTTTATTAATCAGCCTCCATAACTTGCGTGAAGTTTTGTTTTAGATCTCAAAACTTTCGTAGTGTTAAAAATTGGTGATAATAGAATGTTTAATCCGGTACTTTAAATTCCATATATATCAATAATAAATCAATTACTTAATAAGTAATATTATTTTTTTTCTTTATTAATCAGCCCACATAACTTGCGTAAAGTTTTGTTTTAGATCTCAAAACTTTCGCAGTGTTTAATAATAGTGATAATAGAATGTTTACCTAATAAAATACTAGATAAAATAAATAAGCAGTGACAAAACTTAAAGGCACTTGCGTAACTTTACATGTAAATGTTTTTTTGGGATTTTTTATAATTCGATAAAATAAATCATGCAAAAAAAATACTGTGGTTAAATTTTGTAAACCTCAATGGTTGACACATAACCAACATCAAATAACACAGTGATCTTACTCATTTTCAAGTATTACCCACTTACTGTACACGTTAATTTTTTATGAAAATTATTTGTATATCTTCCCCTCGTTCTCCATGCGAATCACCCAAAAAAATAACATTTGCAACACCTGCACCGTGCCCTATAAAAATACTTATGATTATAATATGAGCTAAGAAGGCTTATTCGTCACCGGTTTCACCAACCGTTCGTGCCTGTGACTAAATAATCCCATACCAAAAATTTATGAATAATGCATTTACTTTTTTTTGCTTTCGTTCTTACTTCTCAACAGTCATCCCTGTATCAAGTGTATCAAGTTACCTGGTTTTCCTGCTTTTAATAAAAATATTTGCCATTTTTTTAATAACGAATTAAAATTTAGCCTTTTTATTTAAAATTTTTTACTTGCGCATGCAAAAATAAACGTGTCTTAAAATGCAAAATAAAAAGTGTTTTACAAGAATTTTGCAGATGAAAAATAAATTAAATAAATTTCTTGAATTTTACATTAAAAAAAAAAACATTTATACGTATATTTATTTATCCTTTTATATATATATATATTACGCGCTTGACCTTGAACTTGGTCAAATTCTCGATGGGAAAGCGCAGGCTTCAGCAATATTATACACAACACACATTACTATATACGTTCTCTCGCGTGTGGTTGTTCTAATGAGTACCGGCTCTTGCGGCCTATTTTTATTAAAATATATGTATGTAGCACTATATATCACAATGCATTATAGTATACTTCTTTTTTTATTTAATATACACATACAATTAATTATTTAAGTTCAAGAGAGCGTGTAAGGAAAGAATATTTTACTTTTCACATGTTATATGAAAAATAATGTGCAAATTTTCAAAAGATTTTATTAAGGAGATATACCTTTTGCGTGTATATGTAGGGAAAGTTTTTACTGTCAAGGGGATTATTTATATCAGCTTGGACGTTGTTTTGAAAATTTGGTCTTTTTTCAAGTTACAATTCATACCCTAGAAAAAACGTTACACATAGTCTTTCCATGGACCATTAAGGGAGTTATGGGACCATACAAGTTCTTTGATGGGGTTTTCAGGGCAAGTTTAGGGGCCTTGCAAGTTTGTATCACTTTTCCCAGAATTCAAATTTGAGAAAGGCTAAACATCTCATTATTTTTCAGAATTTCTTCTTTATGTAGCCTATAGAAATTTTTTTATTAACGAGAAAAATTTGATCCCAAATTCTTGATAAAAAGACACAGTTTTCATTTTTACAGTAAAAAACAGCTATTTTTTTACACAGTGCCTTTTTAGGACAATTTAATAGTTAAAATTTTTTTCTCAAATGAAATAATTCGAATTATGAAAAAAGCATTACAAACTTGCAAGGCCCCTTAATTTGTCCTGAAAACGCCATCAAAGAATTTGCATGACCCATAACTGCCTTAGTGGGATATTGAAGGGTCATTTGTAAGCTTTTTTTCAGGAGTGGTACCAAAAGCAATTTCATTTCTTGAAACTTTGAATATATAATTTATTTTTTGTATACATTGGATCTTTTGGCAGCTTGCAATCCCGAACCAATATAACTTTTAAAATAACTGACTGTCATATATACATTTTCTTTCTTCACCAATTTTTTTTACTCTGATTTATTAAAAGTGAGTTTTTAAAGTTTGATATTCTTTTTGTTCACATATCACTAGGGATGCAACCCAAGTTTTAGAGTTTTTCATATGCCGATTACTTTAAAAAAGATTTAACAAACTTTAGTGTTTTTTAGCATTTATACATTTTATGACTTTAAATATGTTTAAAACATATGACAACACACATACTAAAAAATTCACACATACAAGAGCTTAAAAGTCATGAGTGTTTCTGACTACCGAATAAGTTTATACGATTACATAATGAAAAAGTTTTTTTATTTTTGTGCTTTTGACATTACAATTTTATTAAACACACTTTTTAGTTACATTATCTTTGTTAATGAAATTATTTCGTTCAAAAAATATACTTTTTTTTTTTAAATATGTCGTTTTATATTAAAACAATAAAAATGAAGCGACGATATAAAATTTTTTTTACGCTTAAAAAAGCTTACTGTACTGGGAGTGTTCAATATTGAAAGTCATATTAAAGTTTATAGACCATTGTAGCTTCTTTTTTTTAATATAGAATATTGTACTACTCTACTCTGTTTACTGTATTAATATTGAAAGTGTTCTATTTTTTTATGTTTTGAATATTTTTACAATCAAAAAAATAAGGTTACTTCGACGAAATAATATTTGAATTTAATTTTATTTTAAAAATTATTTTACCTATTGTTATTTGAAATTTTGTCTAAACATTTTTTTTTTGTGATTAATAAAAGTTTGATAATAAAAAAATTTTAGAAAGTTTCATATTTTTCTAATATAAAAAATTTCTTTTTATTTAAAAATTATACGTGTAATAATAAATAATTTTTGTATAATTTCAATATTATTCATATAAATAAGCCTTGTAGGCATGTTTAAATAATAAATTATTTACGTCAATTAAAAAAACTTTTTTTGAATTACCTTTTTTTTTTTTATATTTTATACTTTTTTTTTTAATTAAAAAAATAAAATGAAGTTATTTTATATTTTTCAACTAAATTTAATTTTTTTTTTTTGTGTTATGTAACCAATTTTTACAAATACATGTACTAATATTTATATGCTTTAATGTGTTTGAATTTTTCCCAAGGGGTTAATATACAATTTTTGAATGGATGATCAAAAATAGTAATTTATGAAACAAGTGATATAAATTTATAATATACTAAATGCGAAGGTTTATAGGGCCCGAGGTGCGTAGCTCCGAGGGACTGGGACCTAATTCAGCATTCATATCACAGGTGTATGACAGTGGTAAAACGTCGTACCATCCACAATATGTGATACTGCGCATGCGAAAAACAAATGTTATTAGAAATGGAAGTAATTTTTGAGATACAATTTGGTTATAAAAGTGATATGTTATAGATGATATAAATGATAAATCTAGGCCATTTGGTAAAATATACATTTATATCAAAAGTTTCATACATAATTTTATTTTAAAAAAGCGTTAAAGAATTGTCCCACCAGTGCGTAAAATAGTAACTTTTTAGTCTTTTTACGCACGCTGTTATATAAAATAAAATAAATGTTCGTGTTTATATACCGTTTTTGTAAAAATTAATTAATTGAAAATTATTCCAAGTAACTTGTTTAAATTTAAAAATTAGGAAAACAATACCAAAGATAAGAATGTAGAAGAAATTGATGAGATTTTTTAAGGGTAATGTATTCTTGCAACATGGTACAAATTCGATTAAGTAGTAGTTTGCAGAAATATAGTTCTAATTATATAAATTTAATAAATGATTCATAGTTTAATTTTGACAAAATAATTTACTTCTATAAATAGCAATAGAAACTCATTTCTCTTTCGAGAAAAAAATCCATCTATTTAAAAACTTCATATCGACTTCATAAGTAGTAAATTTTAAACTTTTAAATCTTAGTCTTACAAAAGGTAATAAAACAAAAATAATATATTGCTGAAAATCTGTATAAATAAAGAAATAATTTGTTTTATTCAATTAATTTTATAAATTTTTATTTTTTGAAAAAGTATAATTTTTTTGTTAAAATTTATTCCATATTTCTATACCACATGAAAAGAAGAATTTTAATTTAAAAAAAATATAATCTAATTTAAACTTATTCCATTTCATAAACGACAACTAGTTACAAAAATGCATTAATTGTTAACGAGATAGTTGATAGTCGGGTCCATTTCAAGTCCATTTCGTTATTGAAAAATAAAAACCCCGACACCAGTTAAATTAAGATAAAACGTATAGGAATTTCCTCGGGAATTTCTTCGGAAACCAACCAAGAACAAAGTCTACATACAAACTTCTTGTGGTTTTAAAAATGTGGTTAAAACTGCCCTAATCCCCCCCCCCCTTAACCCGTTATGTATTTTGATTCTGCGCTTACATTAATTTTTACAATAAATACGAAAAATTATTTTTTTAAAAACACAAAGCACAGTCAAGTTACTTACTTTTAAAATAAAAATTACATAATTACTTGATCGATTTAAAAGTCTAATTTTTGAATTACATAATTCAGTAAACAAATACTCACCAAAGTACAAAAAAAACTCATTTCATTATTCAAACACAAAAAAAAATACCCAGTCAAAACTAAAAAAAAAGTATAATGTTTACATACTAAAAAAAGGATCAGACAGAGTTTATATATCTCGTTTATTCATCAGAAAAATCTTGAAAGATTTGAAAAGAAGAAAAGATTCTCTTTTTTATTTTAAAGGTTAAGAACTCTCACGACAGTATAAATAATATAAAGTTGAACCAAAAAAAAAAGAAAAGAAAAGTATACAAAAAAAAAAGAATAAAAGAAATTTTTTTTGTCCCTTTACTTATACCCCCAACATTTCATAAAATAATTCTTGAACTTATTTAAAAAAAAAAAAAATCTTTTTCTTGATGAAAATTCATACGTTTTTAGACTGTGAAAGTATATTAGTGAAAATGTAGAAAGTATTATAATAATAATATTAAATATATGCATGTAATATAAGAAAGGGACCAGTTCGCCCACGATTTTTTCCTTTTTTATTTTTTATGTAACGTAATCATTCTCTTAGATGTATTTGACAACAATAAGAAAAAAATAACTAGTAGTTTATCTTTGTTTGTAATCTTTTTCAATGATATTGTTATATATGGGAAATTCTATAGTTTGTGTCAGGGATGTCACATTTTTTGACATTTTTTTAAAGAGCTCCAACAGTTTTTTTTTAAATTTGACTTAAAATTTTAAAATAAATATTTCGATTTCACCTAAATTCACAGAGCCTCAAAATATTTTAATTTAACCCAAAACAACCCATATAAAAATAAAAATTATTTAAATTAGCATAAAATTATAGAATAACTTTTCATAAAAAAAAAATTAATTTTCTAAAAGTCAATTCATGGTCAATTTATATTCATAATAGATTATGATCGATTGTTAACATGCAAAAAATATAAAAAAAACCTTTTCATTTTAAAAACAAAGTGTTTTAACTTTCATAAAAAATTATTAATAATAATAATATATGAGCATGTTTATGTGCTTATTTTTTTTTTACTTTTATAAATTAAATCATATCGTGATAATTTTTTTTGAAAGAGAAATTATGGTGTTTTTAAGAGAGAAATTAAAGACGATTTATCAGAAAATTTGCTATTTATTATTATTTTAGTTTGAAAAATTAGAAAGGGAAGTGTATTATTATTTTAATATTTTAAAGTTCATGCTGTGATTTGAAAGTAATATGCTAGATTTATTTATTGAACAAATAAATAAATAATTTTTCTGACTTTTTTGCTTAGTATTTAATATGTGATTTTTGGTTTTTGTTGGTACGATTGTCAATATCTTGTTTGATATTATTTTTTTACTTTTGACTTGTAACTTTTTAGAAATGCATAAAAGGATAATCAGAATGTCAGAATTTAAGTTCTACATTTGACCTATTATTGTAAAGGAACGAGGGTAAATTTAAAAAAATTACCCATATACTTCGTTTTTACATTTTGTAAAAATTTACTTTGTATATTGGTATTTTTTTTTTTTATTGATTTTTCATTATTTTTATTTACGAAAATTCACAAAATATTTTTTTATTTTTTATTTTATGAATCAATTTTGTTTTAATAATTGAAAAATTTTCAAGCATATAGAAATTGATTTTTTTTCTTTTCTTTGATTCTTTTATATGGGTTAATAATCCTGAAATACTCACAGTTATTTAAAACTAAATTGTTCTGCTGTGAATTTAAAATAAAATTTATTTAAATTTTCGATAAAAATCGGAATTTTATTAATTTTTTGGATTTGAGAATTCGAAAAAATTCTCGATTTACAACTATTTTCATAAATATATTAAAATAATTCGCGAATTTTCCACTAATTTTTTAGAAGATTTTCGCAAATAAGCTACTTTTCTTGTACTTTGTTAGGAATTACTTTCAACAAAGTGTCTTCTTAATTTGTAGTTCTTTGATAGAAGTAAAACTTTCTGTTAATTCTAAAATATAAGGACGAATATTTAGTCAAAACCAATATTTTGTCCCTTGAAAAACTCTGCTAAAAAATAAACAAACAAACTGTAATCTGAGTTTCTAAAAATTATAAAAATCTTTTTAAATCCAAATTCAATAAAAAAAATGTATTGCATACAAGATTCGAAAATCCTGTAAACTAACTGTATGCAAATTTCAGAAATATTGACCCATATTCTATAGCACAGTTCCAATTTTTAATTAAATATTGTACACTCTTTTTTTTATTTTATAAACGAAGATAATCCACAATGCATAAGAGTTAATTAATAAAAGAGAATTTTTCCTTTTTTTTGTAGCTTCGATTTATCGAGAAAAAAATTCAATATAGGTATAAATTTTTGTATACTAAATTTTAGTACAAAATCAATTATAAATTTTTAGCATAAAAAAACTAAAATAATTTATTTATATTTCTAAATAAAATTTAAAAATTTAATAGTTTATTTTTATAGCAGTAATTTATTAGTGGTGTTTAACTGTGAAGGGTAATAAACATTTAAGAAGTGTAATAAAAAATTACGATTTTATAGACGAATGATATATTTTATTTAAATTGTTGATTTATTTATTACGTCTTTTTCAAATATCATTTAATTGCAAAATAATTTATTTAGTTTTTTATTGTTTTAAAATTTTGGAATTTTAATAGAAAATTGTGTCTGAGTCATGTTAAAATATTGAATCATGATGAGTTTTATTAAAGGTGTGGTGTAATTTTTTATTGCAACTGTGAGTCTTACATCAGTAATTTAAGAGAAAATTATTTGTTTTGTAAAAAAAATTTTAGATGACTAATGCGGGAGGTATTTCGTAATTTTTAGGTAGAGAAATTTTATAATCATTTTATTTGACATGATTGAGATGCAGTAAAATAAAATGAGTAATTCTATGTCAGTTTAGACCAAATTTTTAGTCTTGAATATCAAAAAATTTATTTAGGATAAATGAAATGAATCAGAACTTTATTGCGAAGCCTCAGGCACTTAGTTTCTTAGAATAAAAACTGATTTTTCACAAAAACTCAAAATTAAATCTTACGCACATTCAAAAGCATTTAATTGCATTCCAAACTAAACGCATTTAATTGTTTAATTTAAATTTCAAAGGTCTGTTAATGAATTTTTGATAAAGGTTAAACAATGAATTGATCAAAATTTAATTATTTGCTTTTAGTTTATTATCAAATAATTGAAAGTACAAAATTTTAGGTTAATTACCCTTACAAAATATTCTATACTCTTCAAGTTTTAAAGTATTGGTTAACAATAGAGGAAATAATTTGATAAAAGTAAAATGTAATAGAATTTCTTAATTGGCCAAATCAAAGAGTTATTAATTTATCAATTTTACTTTGGTACCTAATTTTCATTGTTCTATTTAAACTGAGTACTTAATTTAATAAAATATTTAAGTAAGTAAAAAATTTTTTTACTGCAGTTTGTAAATTTATTCTGTTTAAGAATTTTTAATTATTAAATTCAACATTTGATATTTATAAATAAAAAGTTTTTAAATTAATGTATCTAGAATTTTAAAATAAGTCAAATTGGAGTTTCAATTACTTAAGTGAAAAAATAAAAAATTGCAAGCTTCAAAAAGTTATAACTTTTTTTTTTTTCTAAGTTAAAAAAGAAGAAATATCAGTTTTTTTATTCGTAGAATGTACATAAAATTAATAAAATAAAACTTTTTTTGATTAAAAAAATATAAACGGAAAAAAACTTTTTTTTATTTTTTTAAGTTAAAAATAAAATTTGTAAAATGTAAAATATTGATTTTTCATCAGATTCTAAAAATATATTTTTTTTATTTAACTTTTTCAATTTTTCAAGAAGTTAAATAAACCAAGTTAGCTGAGTTGATGGTGATTTTTACATTATATCAGTTAAGACTTTGACAGCTATATCAATTTTAGGGTCTGCATTTGCTGGTCATGCCCAAGATTAGGGACAAAAGTCTAACTATTTTTCTCTATTCAGGCAACTTAATTCAAAACTACTCAAAAAACTATAACCTAAGTCAATATTGAATATCTCAACGCTCCATTAATATTTGTTAAATTAATTAAAAAATTAAAAATTCATTAACAATAAATTAAAATGGAACTGCATTTAAAATTATTAAACTTATAACATTCAGCAAAGTTTATTAAATAAAAGTTTAGCATAATAAAATAAATTTTAAAGTTAAATGAAAATTATAAACAAGAACAATTAACAAAACTCTTTATTTAAATCCTTTTATATTAAAAGCTAAAAACTAAAATTTAATTTAATAAAACTTTTTTTTTATTATTATTTTTCGTTAATTATTCATTTTATTTCAAAATAAAAAGCAACAACAAATAAAATGATAAATAACAGTTTTTTTGTAAAAAACTTAAATTTTAATGCTAAATAGAAAAGTTACAAGAAAAGATAAAAAGTTTTTTTTTAGAAATATAAATGCTCAGAACTTGTTGACACTTAAGTACTTAAGGCGAATATATAAGTAAGAAACAACTGTTTCGTATTGTAGTAAGACAAGTTTTATAACTTTACCACTAACATGTCATATTTCTTAGCTTGTACGCTTGCAATTTTGAGATAAAAAATTTTTTTTTATATTCTTTTATCCATTATTTGACATACGTTGTACTTAAATTTTGAAACTGCTAGAGAACTTTTAAAATTATCTAGTGAACACACATATCGTCACCTTGTTAAGTTTAAGAAATTTTCAAATGGGATGATACGACTGCTTAAAACTTTGAGTGTAAAATAGTTGACAGAAGATCTTATTATTTCATGGACAATTTTTTAATTTTGGTTATCTCATTGCCAAAGTAATTTATGATAACTATTGATCATTTGAAGGATATTTTTTTTTCCATGAAACAAAACAAATCAAAGTCACAATTCAAGTTAAACCACCCACATACACAGTTGCATGTACATATTTTATAAATTTTATTATACGTTACCATATACATAAAGTTTGAAAAAGTTTTTTAAACTTTTGTGGTATTTTTATGTCAATAAAATGTACAGTTTATATTGATTTTTTGTTTATTTTTCTTTTAATAATATTTTTTTTTTTTAAGTTCAAAAATAATTAAATTTTGGTTTTTTTTTATTTCTTAGAATTTTTTTGTAGTTTACAAAGAGTTGGGAAATAAATATTGTCAATTTATATGAAAGTGTAAAAATAAATTAAAACCTTTTTGCTTTTAATTAAACAATGACAATATTGACTTCAATTTCTGATTAATTTATTGTTATTTAATTAAATTTTCGTGAATTTAGGTTGAATTTAATTTTGTTTTTTCTGTTTTTTAATTAAAAATGCAAAAAAATTATAAATTGACAACCTTTAGTTAAGAAAGAATTTTTATAGAATTTTCTTGAAGATCATTAAAAGGTTTTCAATGGTATCATTTAAAGCTATATAAACTAGGAATTTTGTACTTTTTTGTTAGTTTAGATTTCTTGTAAAGCCCAAAATTTCTCGAAAAAGGGCAGTATTTACAGTTTTGAATCAGAAGCTTTCAATACAATAAACCTGATAAACTTATTTACCGGTTTGTAATTTTAAAGTTTACTGATTCTGATTTGTAAATTATTAGGTTTACAGACTGCAATTTGTTAATTTGTAATTTTCGCTGTATTTTTACAAATTAGAACTTAGAGAGCAAAAATCCGGTTTTAGGATATGTGAACTAATTTAAACAACTCTTAAGCAGTTGAAAAATTCATATGAGTTGCTCGTAATTTTGATGGGGTTGCAAATTCTTTTTAACGTGAAATATGTTTATAGGCAGTACTGTAATTTGGGAGGGAATAAAATGTCCCATATTGGGGGGAGGGAGTCAAATGGACTTAGAATAATTTCGATAAAAGGGTATAGAAACATAAATATGTTAGGAGCTAAAAATTTTTTTTTTTTGCTTTAAATTATAAGGGACTTAAAATTATAAAGGCTTCAAGATTCAAAATATAAATTTAAACATGTTTTATGTTCGTTGATTGCAAGTTGACAAACGAGTTGTAAGTTTTTTTGGTTTAAAATGCAAACATGCTTCAATAAGTTAAAATATTTAAATTATTAATTTAAAACTAAATTTGCCAATATGTTGCCTATGCAACTCCATCGAACTCCATTACAACTTTATGTGAATTTCAGTTGGTTGAAGATTCTCTTTAAAACTCTGTTTGAAAATTTTACAAAGATTTTGAGTAGTACTTTATTTTAAAGAGGTGATTAGCATTTATGAATACAAAATTTCTCATGACTTTTTAGGATTCTAAAATAATGCTGAATTATTAAGCAGCTTTATAAAAGCGTTGCATTTTATATTTAGTACTATTTCTATAACTTCCTCCAATTTCTCAAAGCATGAATAAAAGCAAATCATTAAAACAAAACAAAAAATGAAATTTTCGTATTTTTAATAAGAAAAAGGATAAAATACACATCCATGATAAAAATAAATTATGTACGAAAAAAATCTATAAAAAAAACAGTAACAGTATCAGCTAAAAACAATTTTTTAACAATTCCTGTCACGAAACTGAAAAAAAAATTTTACTCTAAAAATAAAAAAGTTTCATTTCTGTGTATAAAATTATAATTAAGATTAGCATGATTTAAATAAAAAAATAATTTTATTGCGCGCTTTTGTTTAATATAAAATTTATTAATTGATAGTTTATTATTATAATTAGACTGCTTCTGTAATAAATGACGAACATTTGTATTAAAATGAATTAGAATACTAATTTGTGTTTATAAATAGGATGTTGCTAATAATAATGTAAATATTCAATTTTTATATATTAGACTTCTGATTGTTTTTAATTTTTTAAACAAATTTAGGTAGTCAATTTTCGTCCAAAAATCGTATAAAATTTTGAAATTTTTTTACAAAATAAAATTTTTTTTTATATTAAGCCAAATTCTAGTTTTCTAAAATATACCAACATACCTAAATTTTCAAATTTCAGCCCAAAATCTGAATTTTTTCACAAATTTGAATAAATTTCGAAAATTTAGAACAAATAATAAAGTTTGTCAAAATTCAAAGTCCACCAAAGTCTAATATGTTTTAGATGACATTGTTATGTAATACATTCCAATTATAATTTAATTACATTATGATTAACAAAAAAAAATAATAATAAATTCATAAATAAATAAAGAAAATTTTACTGTTATCATTATTATTATTGAACAAAATAAAATAAACATTTAATTTATTCTGGTCAAATACAATTGATTTAATATTCGAAATTTCTATTATAAATTAGGTACTTAAAATTTACAATTATATATTGGCATATTAGCCTGACCTTTATTTTTCAAATTTTGCTCAGTTTTAAAAAACTGTGATTCTTCAATTTTTTAGCCTATTAATAAATTGGAACGTAATATATATTCCATATGGAATAATTTGTTGAGTAAATACATGATATGGCCATATAAAAAGTCAGGCCTAGAAAATTAATATTCCAAAATTATTGGACTATTTATACGAGAAAAAAAATTTACCCCATAAATTAATCGTTTGATGAAAATATCGAAGTATCAAAACTAATCTTACTATTATTTTTGTAGCCCAATTGAAAAAAAAACCAAAAAATTTTGAAACTAATGTCCAGACTAATACACACTAAAATATTTATATTCTTCTATTGTCATTAAATTTTAACATAATACCATTTAAATTATTTTAGGTTATGTTTATATTTTATGCACAGGTTTTTATATAAATTCAACTATGTAATTAATTAATCCAATGTAATTTATACAAAATAATAATAATAAAATATTTATTATTACTGTTTTTCTCTCTACACAAAATATATATTAATTACATTGTTTTTTGTCAAAATTGTTTTTATACAGAAATAGAATGTACCTTTTTTAAGTGCACATTAATCATATTTTTAAACAAAAAAATTCTTTATTGTATTTTATAAGCTTACTTAGGGAGCTTTTTCTGATAAAATTACACTGGGTTTTAGGGTAGTAGACCTTTAAAATGTATCTACTAGAGACTCAAAAAAAATTGATAACCATTAAATTTTAACCAAAAATTTCATCCTAAATAAATCAGAAAATAAAAATTTCAAAAATTGCATAATTCAAATAAAACAAACATAAAAAAATTTTATTTTTCTCTCAAATTTCTCATAAAAGACTAATAATAGTATAAAAATAAAATAATACTTTTAAAAAATAAAATCAATTTTTTCTAACAGAAAAAACATTTTATTAAAATACATTACATAATCTAACAAGCTTTCTCAATAAGAAAATTGAGATAATAAAAAAAAATCCAAATACATTTTCTCAACATAAAATGCATATCAAATTACTATTATTTCCTGAAACTGATAAAATTTTATAGTGTACAATAAGTATATTATTTCTTATAAAAATTTACGATTCGTATTAGAAAAATTAAGCAAAATTCAGAAGACAAAATAGCGAATAAAAATTTTTTTTATTTAATAACAATAATAATTTAAAAATTTCAATAGAGAAAAAAAATTTAGTCCGATAGTAAATCCCATTCGATTGGTTCCACTTGTATTTTCAAATATTATATAGTTTCAAGCTTTTATACCGATCGAATTTCATGGTACAATTGCGTACTGCAGTTTATGTAGAGATAAGAGAGAGTGAGATACAGGAGAGAATAATAGTTAGTCTATGAATATTTCAATTTTGTATAAAGGAAAAGTTTAAACGAACATCTTATATACTGAGTATTCTTGACGTTCAAAATCCAATAAATTTTATACTTAATTTAATTTTCTTTATTTTTATTTATTGCAGAAGTAAATTTGTGTATTTTTCTCAGTTTTTTTTTTCTTTTTATTTGCTTATTTTTTTAAGGTTATTGGATATTCGCAAATAAAATAAGATTCTAGACTCTTTTTTGAATATTGGATCAATTATTCGCTCCATAAGAGTTAATTTAGTTGGAAATACCATTTAAAAGTAGAAATTTCAGCCAAATATAAAATGTAACTGAATATTAATTATTTTGAGAAATAGAGTCTGCTGTATTTAAAAAACATAAAATTCGCCAAAACAGAAAAAGTTTGGTAGTCCAATAATTAACGTTTATTGGGTAAAAATTATTGGTCGAAAGCATAAAATAGTAAATTCTGGCTCCAAGACTCATATAATACAAAATAGGTACATTTTATTTTTTCTAGAATGTTGTAACATAACGAGTAACATATTTTATTTTACTTTATTATCAAGCAAGCACATATGTTTGCAGTAATAAACTTAAATAATTTAAGGCTCTTACTCTTGAGAAATAATGAGAACATAAAAAATGGACCAATTTCTTCTTAAGTAGCTATTTACAAGTCGATTGGTTTTTTGTGAAAAAAGAAATAATAAAATATTTCATTGTTTGATGTTTAACGCTTTAGCTAAAAGAAAGGTCATTTTTTAAATTTTCGATATTTTTGAGATGAAAAATTAAATTGGGTTTTAGGCTCAGATTTTTTAATTTTAAAAAACTATTCTCAGATACAAACGTTGCTTTTCCGCATAGCTCTGAAATCAGTCTTATTTACCAATTCACTTAAAGACCAAAAAATCTTTAACCTTAAATACAAGAACAAATGATAAATATTAATAAATAAATAAAATTTTATAAAAAAATGCGCATTTATAAAATCATTTGTTATTCTTATAAGCACATCCCTGATTAATATTTATAGAAAATAAAATTAATTTTTTATAGATTAACGTGTATCTGAAAATAAAAACAACCTTCGTTCGTTAAATATATTTTATTTATTACGTACCAATAAAAATTAATTAAATGAAAAAACATGAAAGAATTTTATTATTTTTTTTTTTTATATAGTTTAATAAAATTATTGTAAAATGTGATTTATAAAAATATACATGAATTCTTAGTCGTATTGTTTACTTTATTTTTTTATTATTTAATAATAATAATTACAAGGTTATATTAAAAAATTCTTTTTAACGAACTGTACGATGTAATTAAAATTTAATAAAATCAATTTTTTTTTTTTTAGTTTGTTTTTTTTAATAATTAAATTTAATTACAAAAAATATTTGTTGATAAAAGGAATTTTTTTGATTAAACTTAAATTTTAATAACAAAATTCCAGAAATAATTATTGATTTTTTTAATTAAATATTGTGGAAAATAGTATGAAATTGGATAGGTTTTTAATACCGTATTTTAAGAGCAGTAAGGTGCACCTCTAAATTTTGAAAGAATTCCCAAAATAATTTTCAATAATTGTGGCGCAAAACACAATTTTTCGTCTCTGCGCATTGCGTCACGGCTGCACTTTTACGGCATTTGTAAAATTAAGATTATTATCAGCCTTTGGGTTTACCGATAGAGTTTATTTAGGTTGGATCTAAATACATTATTAAATCCCATTATTAAATAATCCCTTGACCCAAGACCAGTGACCCAAAAAACATATGTACTTAAGCCATTTTACTACGATTTGTAAATAGGGCCAATTGAAAATTCCAAAAACCTATGCAATGTGATAAATTTTGTTACTGTTTTTAAAATATTGAAAAAAATTCCCTAAAAAAGGAGTAGAATTTGCTAATTAAAAGTTGTTAGACAAACGCTCGAAAGAAACGTCAATTTTCAGAATCAGTATATGAATATTCTTCCTGAAATAAAAACTACCATCACAAGTACATTTTAGTCCTATAACGAATTTGATCGAGTCAGTAAAAACAACATATAAAATCTTACTTTACGACATTAGGTAACTATCCCCTTAAACCCTTTTTACTTTTTATTACTATTACAACAACAATAATTGTAAAAACGTAACATATAAATAATTTAATAACTTTAGCAAAAATAAATCCTTTAAACATCCTGTTATTTATTACAAAATTATATATTTTTTTTATTATATCATATAAATTACATTTTCATTAAAAATATTACAAAAACAATAAATTTTTTTTTTTTTTTTTTTCTTTATTTCCTGTCATTATTTTTTTTTTAAATAAATATAATTTTTTAAATACATATTTATCTTCTAATACTAAATAATACAATTTTTACAGTACTAAGTCTCAAGGGTTATGACCTAGTCTAAACTTTTATATTTTTTGGTATATATTTTGTCCTTTTTTTTTGTAAAAAAACTTATATTGTTTGACCTACTAAATAATATATTAATTCTTTTTTTTTTATTAAAAAAAAGTAACTTTTATCATTAATTTTAATAAATTACAAACTTGTTCAAAAAAAAATATAAAAATTACTATAATACACTGAAAAAAAAAATGTATTACATTAAAAAAATAAGGTCAACTGAGTACAAAAAGATAATTATTTTCTTGTATAAATGTAACTATAAAAATCTTAATTGTCTACAATTTCAGTTTAAAAATAAAGGAACAAATTTAAAATATAGAGGACATTTTTATAATTTATAAAAGAAAGAAGCTTAAGTACACCCTTAAGCACTCTGACTGTAAAATAGAGTTTGTGACTACTGCAAAATAAAAAATATATGTCTAGATATTTTATTTTTAACAAATTTAAGAAAAGTTTTTTTTGAAAAAAATATTGCGTTTTTTGTTTGATCTAAAAGTTACGTAATTGTTCTTTACCTGACATTTCAACTCGTTTTTTGATGTTCGTGTTTGGTTTTGAATTGTTTTATCAAGTCACGAATTTTATAAAACAGACACGTAATGATATAAAAAAATTAATAGTTATTTTGTTATAAAATATTGGAGAATGACTCATAATTATTAAAAATATAAAAATGTAATTTTTGATCAAAGTTAAATAATTCAGAATAGTAATTTGAAATTTCACGGAATAGTCAAAACTCAAAAATGACCTAAAAAGCGTCTTTTAAATTTATCAAAAGAAAATTAACTTAGATGAAATTTCCCAGAGTTTAAAACCGTCTAATAAATAAGTTACAAAGTTTAATAGATTTTATCAAATTATGCTTCCGGTACGCAGTGTTGAATATTAATCAATCCTGAATAACTGACCACCAGAAAAAGCAAAAAGTATGTTATTATATCAAATAAGAATATAAATTAGCTTACTCAATGAATTTTTTGAAGTATCTCTTTAGATCTCCACTGATATTTTTAAATTTACAAAGATCAAAAGAAAAGAACGCTTTAAATCTCTGGAAAATTCCTTTGTTTGTTTTTGATCTCTTCTGATTTAAAACGATCTTAATCGATCTCCGGAGATCACTTCAGATAATTTGAATTTATAAATTTTGATTTTACCGACCGATTCCACAATTCAACAACAAATAATAACCAAACAAAATTACATTAATTTACTGCCCTATAATTCCTTTGACACAAAATGAAGTCCAATAAGGCACAGTACGATAAAGGGTGTTAAAACTAATACAAGCTAACATTATTTAGTAACTAAACATATCCTACACATTGTTTTAGCAATGTGCCTGAATTACTATCGATGTCAGAAATACAAGAGCAAAGCTTTTATACACCTCTCGATATAACGTAACATGATCATCGCTAATAAACTAACGTGTAAATATCGACTCTTGTATTAAACCACATAGTTTCACATTTTACTTGTTTTTAGATAATATTATACGATATATCATAAATATATATACCGTGTAAATATCACATTATTAATTTTTATTTTCATTAAATTTTACCTAATTTTTATAATGTATCATTTTATAATACTTTAGCCTTTTGGATTATTAAGAGCTTACATTACTTTTCAATTACGGTATAGCCACTCTATAACTAATTTTAACGATATTATATATATACTATCGTTTTTTTTTTTATTTTAGGTAGATAAAAAAATCTTAATTACATATAAAAAAAAGGGTTTTATGCTTTATCGATTTTATATGGGTTGGGATTTTCAAGAATGGTTATTGGTTCAATAAATTTTTTCGACGTTAAAGGGAGAAAGACAATTTAAACCATATTTTCGTTGTTTTCTCAGGTTGTAGAGCTACAAAATTTTTGAATTTTGAAAAATAATTTGAATTTCTAGATTTTTTAAACGTAATTTGATTAAATTAAAAAAATATATTTTCTTTCTATGTTTACCTTAAAATATTTTTGCCTTGAAAAATTTTATGTTTATTACATGTCAAACATATTTTTCAATGAAAAATTATAGTTTATTCCAAAGCAGCTCAATATTTTAAAACAATAGTAATTGAAAAAAAATATATTTCCGAACAAAATTTAGTAGTACCCTTCAATGCACAGTTTGTCCATTCCCGGAATACCGACCCATATATAATACCTTCATCGATTTTTAGGTTTAATACTGCGAAATTCAAACGTGTAATACGATATAAAAATTTTTTTATGGATTTAAAAATAAAATTTTTTTTTGTAAATGAAATTTAAAATTTTCTCACACTAAAAAAAAAAACGTCTAAAAATTCTTACTCAATAATTAACATTATTTCTTTTTCTGTCTGATTTACAGGCGAACCATTGTCACCATCAGTAAACACAGTTGGAAATAATTGTGAATCTTGGAAAGTCCTTGGTAACAATAAAAGTTTTGTACCTAATGAATTGCAAGAAGAAAATCAACAAGAAGGTTCATCATTAGCAAAAAGGCCAAGACATCCAATACCATCAAAATATATTTCAAAAGTTGATTTTACATCAGAAAATAATAAAAATACAAAATTATCAAATAATGCATCGAATAACAAAGAAAATAAATATCCAGAATATAAAATTAATAATAAAAATTTAAATAAAGAATTTATTAATTTAAATAATAATAATAAAGAATTCGTTGATATGGGTACAAATTTTAGCAGACAGAATGCTAAAGGCCTTAATGGTCGTAGAGCACAATCATCTGGTAATTTGAGTGATCCGAAAATTATTAGTAATGTCAGTAAATTTTTAACACCGTGTGGAAAATCATCAAGAGAAAGGTAAATAGTAGATTGTTATACAAGGGGAGAAAATAAGCTATTTCAAAGCAGGTTGGAGATAGGTACACGAGATGTGCAATGACGAGGGTGCACACGAGCCGTAGGCGAGTGTGTACCCGAGTCATTGCATATCGAGTGTAACTATCTCCGACCATGATTTGAAATTGCATTTTTTCCCCATGTGCAACATACTATTTTTTACTCTAAGAGTGAATATAAGCATCTTTTTAACAAATGGGAACATATACACATAATATAATACAAATATAATACCGAAAGAAAAAGATGAGTAAAATAAAAAAAAAAACAAGTATTGATGAATAATAAATCCCTACTTCTTTCAAATAACCAAAATAATAGTGATATTCCCACTCCGACTCTTTTCCAAAAAACATAAATTTGTATATGAAAGAAAGAGACAGGTAAAAATACTCAGGTGAAAGCATGAAACTTTCGAATCTTCTTCGTCTCAACGGTGACACACCTAACAGTGACGATCAGTTCAGATCAGTTCCTCATAGATTCTTCTATAGAAAGGTATAATTGTTAAAAGGTGCGTTTTATTAAAATTCAAAATGGCATTTTTACTAAATAGTTGTTTAATTTAATTTATTTTATATGGTATATGCATTTAAACATGCGTAAATTTATTTACAGATTAATAAATAATTTATTAATTGTTTTATGAATAAATAAAAGTGTGTTTTAATTTGTAATATAAATAAAAGTGTGAGCACGTGGAACACATCTCTTATTTTGTTTATCAATTTAGCTATGACAAAATAAAAGATGCGTATGCTCATTTTTCATCGTTTGTTTATATAAAAGTTAATTTTTGCATTTATTAAATAAAATAAATTTATATAGAATTAATAACGCAACTATTTCATAAAAATTCCATTTTGAATATTAATGAGCGTCACCTCACAATTTGTCTTCTATAACGAAGAATCAAGATCGACTAGATTGAGAGGGGTAAGAGGATGTAGGAAGAGTGGGTCGAGTCTCCTCTCAATTCTCTCTTCTGTTTTCTTCTCTAGGGAGGAAAGTAAATACTTTCCTCCCTAGGGAGAAAAAATAGAAGAGAGAATAGAGAGGGATACAAATCCTCACTTTCTCCTTCAAAAACGCGTTAAAAAAGATGCTTTTATTCACTCGGAGAGTGAAAAAAAAATTTTTTTTAAAGAATTTTTTCTAGTTTTAAGAAACTCATACATGGTCATTTTAGTAATTTAACTTTTAACAAGTGTTTACAAAAGTTTAAACTTTCTTACCACTACAAAGCTGACTATGTTATTAGTCGAAAACCCAATGTAAAATTTTATTTATCTTTCTATATAAAGCTAATTTAATTACAGTTTCATAAAAGTATAAATTTAATTTTATCACACAGCAGACCCTGCAGTTAAACATAAATTTTTTATAACTCTATTTTTTATTAAACATATTTTAATCTAGTAATATAAAATAAACTAGATATTTAAATTAAAAAAAAAAAAAACTAAAAATCCAAAAAAATAATGATACGATTACACATCAGTATTATCCATTGTCAAATATATTTAAATGTGTAGGTTTTAATGAATAGTTTATCACTTGGGAATATATATGTGTATTTATGAACGTTAATTACATAATCCGTTAAATAATTTATTAAAACTGATAGTTAAAACTGCTTATATGGTATATGAGTTTGTTTTTTAAATTTTTGAACTTTTTTTAATTATTATGCAAGGCTTTAAAATAAAGTCACCCAGATTGTACCTATTGTATTATCCGAAATAAAGTTGGGGCATTGTTTTTTTTCTGGGTAAGATAAAATTTTTCTACTTTAGGGTTGGACAAAACTCGTATTTATGTACTTGCTTTCTGTTAACTGTGAAAAATGGGAAAAATGAGAATATTGGTTCCTCAAAGAGGAACCATTGTGTTAGGTCAAAATTTGATTTTCTATTTTTTGGCATATAAGCACGTTTTGGGACCCCAGGAAGCTAAAAAACTGGTTTTTAAAAAAAGTCTGTATGTGTGTGTGTGTGTGTGTGTGTGTGTGTGTGTGTACGTATGTATGTAATCGGTGATATTTCACAAACATTATGGAATTAAGACCTAATTTTTTTTTCAAAAATTTTTTCACCAAAAAAGCTCGAGGTACTTTTTTTTTTTTTTAATTTGGATGTAATACCTCGTTTATTTCCATGAAAGTACTTATATTTGAAAGTATGGTTTTTACTCGATATCTCGAATCTGATACTTAATTTTTTGAAAATTTTTTTTCCAAAATTTTTTTCACGAAAAAATACAAAAAACACCAATTTTTTTTTTCTTTTTGGACGTAATACCTAATTTATTTCTATGAAAGTACTAGTTTTGAAAAGTTTGTTTATAGCCATTTTTTGGATCTGATACCGAATTTTTTCAAAAATTTTTTCTCAACATTAAAAAGACAAAAAATTTTAAAAACCTGCAATATTTTTTTTTTTTTTTGGTGTAATACCTCATTTAATTCCATGAAAGTACTAATATCTGAAAATATTGCAACCGGTGATGTTTCACAACCGTTACGAAATTAAGACCTAATTTTTTTTTCAAAAATTTTTTCACCAAAAAATCTCTAGGTACTTTTTTTTTTTTTTAATTTGGATGTAATACCTCATTTATTTCCACGAAAGTACTTATATTTGCAAGTATGGTTTTTACTCTATATTTCGAATCTGATACTTAATTTTTTGAAAATCTTTTTTCCAAAATTTTTTTCACGAAAAAATACAAAAAACACCAATTTTTTTTTCTTTTTGGACGTAATACCTAATTTATTTCTATGAAAGTACTAGTTTTAGAAAGTTTGTTTATAGTCATTTTTTGTATCTGATACCGAATTTTTTCAAAAATTTTTTCTCAAAATTAAAAAAACAAAAAATTTAAAAAACTGCAATATTTTTGTTTGTTTCTGGATGTAATACTTCATTCAGTTCCATGAAAGTACTTATATTTGAAAATATGGTTTTTACTCGATATCTCGAATCTGATAATTAATTTTTTGAAAATTTGTTCCAAAATTTTTAATCAATAAAAAAAACTTTTAAAAGTTAATAGAAATGTATGTGTGATTGCATGCTTGTAATCGGTGATACCTGTGGCATATTGAAGTATTAAACTCATTGTTTGAGGAACCTTAGTGCCAGCTAGTTGGCAGGGTATTTTTTTTTGTTTTGAGATCTAACAGTCCAGCACATTTGAATCATTATATTGAAAAGACAAACCAACCCCCTCTGTCCTTTTCAATATGCCATTTGTGCCTAGAAACACAGAGCTCCATGGTATAAAATAGGAATTTTTAGGATATCCTCTAAATGTGCTTCATTAAAACCAAATACCTCACAGTTGGTTTTATCTTTTTTCTGTAAAGAAATACTTTTAAGCTCAGTAAATCTAGATAATTATTTTATCAAAAATTCTCTCACCAAGATACTCGATTGACCAAATGCTCATTTTTTGCCAAAAATGACCAATTTTTAAATTGCTGTAAAATTTAAAATGTTTGATAAAAATGGATCTTTAAGTTTTCAATAATTTTTCACTCGCCTCTTTTGCTTTCATCGTTTCCAGGAAAATAACCTCATATAGCCCTATATTTCTAGGCCTAGAAAGTCCCTTGGAATCAACGCAGAGTGGTTAGCATCTTTTTTCAACATAATAAATGGATCCATAACCATATAATATAATTAGGTGCTCTAAATCAACTGGATTCCCTTTGCAAGTTTGCCCTTTTCAAAATTTTATTATGAACTTCACAAATACATCCTTTTCATACTATACTTAATATGTCAACCTTGGAAACTCTAAAGCTGCAACATTGAGTAATTTTCAACTGCCAAAAGTTCTTCTATTAATTTAAAAGTCATTTCTATATTTAAATTATTTTGTAAGTTTCATTAAAAATAATTTTACATTATATCTTTGACCTTAAAAATTACGAGAAAAATTATTCATCTAAATTCAAAAAACTAAACAACGTATCCACATAAATTCCTTCCTGTATAAAATAAAATTATTGCTTTTTTAAAAAATACTGATAAATATATAAATTTTGCAGGTTTAAAAAAAGTGATTTTCACCATTAATTGCATATGATTAATTATCCTACATTTTCATATGGAAAATTTTTTCTCATCTCTGCACAAATTTATTTATATATAAATTATCGACCTAGAAATATATTATACCGTAAAAAAAAATAAACAAACACATGTTTAAAATATATAAGTTTTAAAATTTAGCAAAACTTTACGGCTTATTACCTTAGCATACAAGGCTATACATGAGTTACTGTTAGGTCGTTTGGTATAATCTGCTAAAATCCTTAAAACGGATATGGTTTTCCTAGAGATTTGCGTCCTATATATTCTCCTTTTTCTTCTTGTTTCTTATTCGTTTTTCCTAAAAGTGCAATACACATATATATATAATTTATACGATACGTTCACTCTTCGATCTTGTATATATTTTAGATTTAAACTGTTTGCATGTATAAGTTTATACTTGGAGTTATATTTTATTTGAATCCATTAGCCTGTACTTGTACTTAAATCTGCTAAAATGTATTATATATGTGTACACATATTGTGAATTCAATGCAATGTTTTATGTATAAAAGCTTAGAACAATTTTTATTTCAGTTTATATCCTATTTCATGTAATACTTTGTAGTTATTTTAATTGGCCGTTGTTTATTTTTTTAAGTTTGTTATTTTTTTATAAAATTTTATTAGGCTTAAATTTAAAAAAAATATTTATTTTGCTCTCTCCTAGGCGTAAAACTTGTCCTGAAATTTTTTGCACTCGTACGCCTAGGCAGGCAAAAAATGTCTTAAGCACCATGGGCGAAAAACTTTAGACACATATCAAGGGCTCACACTAGCACTAAAATTTTATGAGCTTGAAACTTAATATACTATTTTATTAAAAAAATATTAATATAGATTCCATATTATACCTTCAAATCACTTTAAAAAATATTCACCTTTGATACCCGGTAATCTCCAAAATAAACTAAATAAATATTTTAAAATAACTGCCAACCTAAAGCATGAAATTATTAATCTTATAAAATACATATTATAAAAATTAGGTATGTAAAATAAATAAATTGCAATAATAATTACAGAAAAGTTAAATCCATACTAAAGCTATATATAGAAGAGATTTACAAGTAAATTATTATCGAAACACTTAACGATGGTAAATTGATCGTTAAAATAGGAAGTCGTTAAATTATATACTGGTGTATACCTATAAACAAGATAAATATTAATTGATGTACGATATTAAAACTATGTAAAAGTTGTGTCTACATATATATAAGATATTCGCATGATAAATTAATTATATATATATAAAAAATTATATAAACTTGAAAAAAAAGTATATATACTTTGCTGTAATTATTTATAATATGATGATTATATGTGTTTGTTATTAAAATATATTTTATTTAATATATAGTGGGTAATTTTAATTAACGATTTTTTTTATTTAATTAGGATTATTTTTATCTGAATATAGTTTAAGCATGCTAATTTATATTTATGTGATTACATGGGTATTATGATAAGTAAATATATAGAAAGATGTCTTATTTATTTCAAAAACTCAAAGAATATTCGAAGAAAATAGGTATATTTGAAACTTTAGTCTTAGTGCTTGCAATTTGTGTTTAATAATTAAAAATTTAAGGAAAACCCCATAACTTTTTTTTTGCATTATAGTTTAGTTTTTAGCTATTAGGGGCGAATTTTAAGGTATTTTCGATTCAGGCTGCGAGTCAGGCTGGATTTCAAAATTAAGATTTATTTGTTAAGGTTTATTTGAAAAATATAGTCATTTTACCATAAAGTTTAACTAGCAAATAAAGATCAATTTTCGTAAAAATTGTGCATATTTATGCATTATATTTTGCTTATATTTGACAATGTTTAAATATTGCAAAAAAATTATTCTCGCAAGTAAAATGGTTTTAAAAAAGTATATAAAGGCAAAAGTCAAAATTTTATTTAGGTTATTTCAAAATTTTCTTATAATTCAATTATGAATTATTAATTCTTTAAACAAGAAAAATTATATTTTTTGGGTTTTTTATGTTTTAATTTTCTGACGGATTAAAACCGTCTGTTGCTATTACGGTTCTATAAATTAATATACTGAATCTTATATTTAATTAAATGCATTGTAGTTATTGTTTAAATAAATTTTTTGAACATACATATTCTTACATTGATACACCTGTTTTTTAAATTATAAGTCGAGCTTAACCTAATACTTTTCTCCATTTTTTTATCTTAGATATTAAATAGGTTTATATCCTTTGAACTTTTAAAATATATTTCCAATCCAATAAAGAATGAGATATCAGAAATCTTCAATATATATAAAAAAGTAAAGATCGAAATACTTACTGATAGCTTAAAGAGTTTTAAAAAATTTCTTTGAATCATTCTAAAAATTAGATAAAAATTTTTTATATATATGTAATTTAAATTCCTATTTGTATAAATTTGTATTTATAATGATTTTCTTGTTTTTGAAGCTTTTCGGTTTATCTTAGTCAGATACTAAATTGGATTGAGGTAATTTACAAAGCTGTCAGTTCTACAAATTTTGAAATCTTGAAATGTTGTTAGAAAGCTCTATAGTTGTAGAAACTTTATTATAATAAGATTTAACTTGTCTTATGTGTGTATAGAAACAGTAGTATTCGCGTTAAGAAGGTTTAAATTTTGAACATTGGTTGATTGAGACCTTAAATAATATATTTTTTTCTTTTTACACTAGATTTGTTCTTGGATTTATTTTTTAAACATAGGAGATAGAATTCAACTTTTTTGTAACAGTAAGCTTTAAGCTTTTGATAAGCTTTTATTTTTTTGAAATTCCAAAGTTAAAGAATCTGCGATCAATAAAAGAATTTTTTTCAATTTTTCTTAATTGAAATAAATTTTTTTTAACGAAAAATACGTACTAATGATTTGATACAGAGTATTAATAATTTATGAGTGCTGATTTATATGACTATTAAATCATTAGTATTTACTTTTTTTCTAAGAAACCTACAAATTTTAACTTGGAGGAAATCCAAAATGCGTTTGGAAATCGAGAAGGCGTAATACACTGTTGATTCGGAAACCATTCATTTTTCATGCAAAACTAAAAATTTAATGTATTATCTATACAATAAAGCAGTGTTGTCTCTGTAAATTAAATTTGTTTCTATCTGATTCTTTTTTTGGAATCCTAACTTTTAATTTCAGAATATTTCAAATAATTTATGAGCTACGTTGTTGGCTGCATTTGATTTTAGAGGTATATTTAGTAGTCAGGAAATGAGAAATGTGATTTTAAAAGCTTGAGACAAGTTAATTTGCATAATACATAAGAAATTGTCTCTTTTGCCTTTTTAAAGCATTGCCAGGATAAAAATTTTATATTAGGTTAAATCAGTACTTTTTTGCCCTCCCGGGCGTAAAAATCGTGCATAAAGAATTTTCTGTACTCGTTTTACGCTTAGGTAGGCAAAAAATATTGTAAGCACCATGGGCGAAATACTTTAGACATTAGCGTGAACACATATCACTCGTGCCAAAACTTTTACGCCCTTTATACTTAATATAATATTTCATTTAATTATAGATATCTTACGAATATCTTACTACACTTCTAATTTTTAAGTTTTATAATCTCTCTACACTCGTAGGTAAAATAGAAACTAGTTAAACTATATTATGTGGGTTACCCACAAAATTTTACCCACAAGTGTAGAGAGAGCCTTTGGGATAATTCTGCTAATTCTAGCACTGTCTGAATCCTTATATCGTGCAATAATTCAATCAACAAAATTGGCCATTTAGATTTATAACACTATGAACTTCAACTATATTCCCTAATTATTCTAAGTTTCTAGATCGAAAGTATTCTTAGCCCTTTAATTGAAATTATTTTAAGTTCAATTGACCCCACCATGTGAAATTTTGTCCCTCTCCTGTAAAACTCCACCCCTCCGCCCTGTTTTGTTAGCCTTTTCCAAGATACCTTTCCCTGAGAGCATGTTAAAACTTTACCTAAAGTCGTTTTTCCCTTTTTTTTAAATTTAATCCTTAGTGCCCAGAGTTTGCAAAAACAGAAGTTTATTATGAAATACACAAAAACTATGATAATTGCATTTTAAGTACCTTTTTTTAAACCAAATTAAAATCAGTTAGGCAAAACACTTATTTATTAAAATTTGTTCTTAATTTCTAAAGTTAAAAAACAATCAAAAATCGAAAAATGAAAAAAAAAAGATTTATTTCTTAGGTTGCAAGATAAAAATAAAATTTACAAACATTCGTAAAAGTTAACTTTTTTCCCCCTTGTTAGGAAAAATACCTAAAGATTCGTTTATAAATTTGAAAAATTACTTTATAATCTTTTTGACGATTTGAAAAGAAAAAAAATTAAAACAGTCAAAGAAAAACAGTAATTAAAGTAATTGCAAAAAAAATTAATTATAGAGCATTTAAATTTATCTTAATAGATTTCTTAATCTCCCTATTTCTTTAAATTCTAAAACTTCAGGAAAGATAAAAAATTAATATTTTTATTTTTATAAAATTTAATCAAGATTAAAAAAAAAAAAATTAATGATAATTAAAAAGTTTTTACAGATCAGCAATAATTTTTATAATAAACTACTTTTTTTTTTATATTAATCACACTTTTTTTCATTAATTATTTATTGCTTTTTCTTCAAGTTCAATAATTTTTTATTTAACTTGCCATAGAAATTTTTTTTATAAATAAGTTTTAGAAAATTTTCTCAGTAAAATAATCTTTTGTTATATTGTTTTAAATTGGCTTAAATAAAAAAAAAAAAAAAAAAGAATAAGGAAGAAATTTATTAGAAAATTACAAAAAATAAAACAATAGTTTATTTATACATGAATTAAAGTTTTTATCGACCGACATTTAAAGATAAAAAGCAGTTAGTTTTTGTATTATATTTATAAATAAAAATCAATCATTAAAAAAAAAGAAAAACGAAATATATAAAAAAAAAAAATACTTTTATGCATCAAAAATGTAGGAAGAATACGAGCAATAAAAGAAATAGATATGAAAGCTTGCATAAAACTAGATTTTTTATTTTACATATAAATTCAAATTTTAATAAAAAATATTTATACAAACATTACTTTATAGTATACACCGTGTTACGGAATGGTGCGCATTACCTCCAATTCCGAAACACCCTGTATATAAAAAAATAATATTATTGCAAAATTTGTGATTAATAAATAAATTTTGTTTAGTCATTACAGATTTCGTGGTTCTCTACCAAATCGTTTAGATGGAAATGATTCATTGGATGATGATGAAAGTGATAATAATAACATAACCGATACAATAACTGGTAATTTGGGTGGCACGTTACCTCATAAAAAGAGACATTCGAGACATCGTTTTTCTGATGATTCTATAACTTCAATAACCAATTTAGATTTAATTAAACATGAATCACAAGAATCTATCGACAGCGATGATCCATGGAGGTGAGACTTTTAATGAATATCAAAAATTTGACTTATGCTAAATAATTTCTTTTATTTTTCAGGTATCGTCAAAATGACGCAGTAGATTTACTAAAAAATAAAAATGACTCAATAATCAAGAAAAGAGTATCAATTGACGTTGTCGATGGTGTGCAATTACATCACAACCACCATCATCACCACCATAGAACATCAAGTACTTTATCACGTGATAACAATAACAGCGAAAGGTATCATCGCAGTGCCGAATTCGATTTATTAAATGGTACATTACCAAAAAAAAGGAATGATTCAACAAAAAGAAGTGCACCATCATTAGACGCCGATGCAAGGCATTATCGTGCTTTAGAAAAATTAGATGATGATTTATTAAAAAAATTACATAAACCAAATAGTGAATTAAAAAAAGAACATCGTCATATGATACCAAAATCTGATTTAAAATTAAATAATAATAATAATAATAGTGGTAGTGGTAGTAGTGGTAGTGGTAATAGTAAAAATAATAATAATAATAATAAATTAAAAAATAAAACAACAATAATAATTGGTGCTAATGGTGACCCACAAGATCAAGGCTATGCATCTGAAAGATCACCAGAGGATGAACATCCACCGTTGTTACCCGGTCAACCTTTTCCTAATGTTACACCAGGTAAGCATAAAAAATTTTATTTTTATTACGTAATGATTAAAAATTATATTTACTTTATTTTTCTTTTTAAGTGTTTTATTTATATTTTACTCTTTTAAAACGCAGTGAAAATTTATTGCTATTATGTGCAAAAAAAATTTTATGATACAAAAACCATTATTTAACCAATTTTATTTTAGTTCTTTAATTTTATTTTACTTTTTTTTTTGTTAGAATCGCGATGCGTAAAGATTTTTATAAATATAAAAATAATAGAAGAAAATAGTTTTATTAGAATTTTTTTCTTTCTCTTATATAGGTTCAGTTAGAATTTGCAAATAATTGTAGTAATAGGTAGTAATTTTAACATGAGAAACAAAAAAAGATTTTTATATATTATAGAGAGAAAATATATAAAAAAAAATAAATTACCATCTGACAATCTGCTAACTAAAGAGCATTTTTTTAACATAAATATAATTTTCTTAAAACAGAGGTACAAAATCAGAGCTGGGCGTGCACGGCATTTTGAGCACGGAAAACTAACAGCCGTATATACGGCCAAGTAGTATAATGATCCGTGCACAGTCTGTCCATACTTTGTTTTTATAAGTATACGGATCAGTTGGTAGTATGTTAAAGTTTGAATGCCTACTGCCCACGGACCCGTCAGCATTATGAAAAACCCAAGTCTCATACGCATACGGACCCGTATGCATATAGGACCTGGGTATTTTCATAATGCCCACGGGTCAGTATACGTATGAGACCTAGGTATTTTCATAATGCTGACGGGTCCGTGAGCATTATGAAAATACCCAGGCCCTATATGCATACGGGTCCGTATGCATACAGGACTTGGGTATTTTCATACTGTGTACGGATCCGTGGGCATTATGAAAAAACCCAAGTCTCATACGCATGCGGACCCGTGGGCATTATGAAAATACCCTCTTCTATACGCATGCGGACCCGTGGGCATTATGAAAATACCCTCTTCTATACGCATACGGACCCGTGGGCATTATGAAAATACCCTCTTCTATACGCATGCGGACCCGTGGGCATTATGAAAATACCCTCTTCTATACGCATACGGACCCGTGGGCATTATGAAAATACCCTCTCCTATACGCATATGGGTGCGTGGGCATTATGAAATTACCCAGGTCCTATATGCATACGGGCCCGTATGAGAAAAATATGGGGCCGTATATTCTTATGCCGTACAAATAGGTGATTTTCGGGTGATTTTGTACTGATTTTTGTCGTATGGTTTTTCATACGGCATAAATAAATACGGGAGCCGTAGGTAATTTCATAGAATAATATTACTGCGTATAGAAAAACAGTTCTTATGTATTTTATTTCACCGAGTTCATCCCATTTAATAAAAAATACATTTATATCATAAATTTCAAAAACAATTTTATTTAAAAAGTGTGGTAAAGTTGTGTTATCTGCCCGCAAAGTTCAAGTTAACACTCTAAGTTAAATAAAAATTAATTTTTCCAAAGAACAGATTATTTCGATTTTTTCCTCCGTTTTTGATTTATTTTATATAAGTAAATTTAGGTGTTAATAGACTCGGATTCATTAATTAAATTTGAGGGGTGGAAGAGTAAAATATTTCTGCTGTAAGATACACTGTATAAAAGAAATAAAAGACAATGAATTAACGAAAAAAAATTTTTTAATGATAATTTAAAATAATATTCTAAAATATGTTCACAGATAGATCATTTTCTGAGGAATAAATAAAAAACGAAAATAATGTTGAGTTCAATTATTCACAAGACAAGAGATATTTCTTTTTATAAAAACGTATTTAAAATAGAAATAATATTATTTTTTTTAAATTTACAATATAAAATTTTACTTTCGTACTACTTCTTTTATATTCTACGAAAAAGTTTTTGATTGCGAGAAAAGCGCCCTCTACATTTTTACATGATGTACTAACTCTAATAACGCCCTCAATTATTCTTAAAAGTGAAAAGAAGGGGACCACTAAATTCATAACTTATTGCGCATTTCTCAGTTTTGATAGAATCGTTCAGTATATTGTAAACAAAGTTAAACGTTTTTGTAATTTAATTATTTTCATTTCTTTCATTAAAAATATAAAATTCTAGTAAACTACATTAATTTTCACATAATTTTTAGTGATAAATTTTGAGAAACTTTAAAACTTAAGATACAGCTAAACAGTTGAAGGTTTAACCGAAGAGCAGCAACTTTATAAGTTACTTGGAAAATTTTAGCAAATGATATTTGAATATCATAAATCGAAAGAAAAAATAAAATGGATACTCAAAATACACCAGTCATTGATAATATCAATACTTCACTTAACGATGACTGCTTGATTATTATTTTTGAATATCTGCCAGTTGAAGACAAATTGAAGATTGAAAGAGTCTGTAAAAGGTGGGAAAATCTTGGAAAAGAATCATGGAGTAAAATCAGAAATTTTGATTTTGATCTTGAGATGAACCGGGAATGGCCTGGTTACATTAATTTTGCTACAAATGTGATAAGAAGATGTGGAAAATACTTAACAAACTTATCGATAGATGCAAATTTTGACACAAACTGTCTGCTGTTATTAAAAGAAATTTCAAATATCTGCAAAAATATTGAAAACTTCAAATTAAAACGTTATTGTTTCAAAATTTATCATGATGATGAAAGGAGTCTAGGTTTATTTTTCAAAAATAACAAACAAATATCTATTTTTTCTCCGAAAGAATCAAATATTAGCAGTGATTGTTTATCAAATTTGTGTACTGAATCAATAAGAAAATTGTATATTACTTATCATCACTATTTTGACACGCAAAATACTTTTTGTGATTTTTTACCAAAATTAAAAAATTTAACAGTCATCCATTTATGCTCTCTACATGTTGGTGTTCATCCTACGAACATAATAATTGCTCTGAATAAAAGTAAATGCGTAAGTATACGCGAATTTTTCATTTATTGCTTGGATATTTGTACGACTGAATTATCTAAACTACTTTGTAAGCAAAAAGAATTACGTAAACTCAATTTAATCAATTTTTCTGTGGACGGTAATTTTCTCAATTCCTTAATAGATTGTCCTGTTCAAGAATTAGAAATAATGAATGTAGTAGAAGAATTATCTTACAGTTTACGTAATTTTAAAAATTTAACGATCTTTATTTGTTATATCAATGATTTGACTGATGAAATAGTTAAAAATTTAACAAAATGTGTGAATTTAAAAAAAATTGATATGCAAGTTAAAAAGTGTTCTCTGACAGAGGAAGGTAAAAATGGCTTTGATGAATTTAGTAACCTAGAATCATTTACTTATAGTGGTTCTCAAGTAACCATTGGACCTATCTTAGGTGCTTTATCACGTTATAATGAAAATTTAAAAGAATTATATTTGAACCATTGTGACCATAATTTAGATTCAGTTTTTGAAAATATTTCTTTGCATAAAAATTTGATATTTTTAAGGTTACGTTTAAAAAATGTTAAAAATTTAACAAAATTAGTCGATACTTTAAATAATTTACATAACTTGAAAGAAATTGTATTGCGAGATTGTTCAGGTACTGATATTAATTTATCGTTTTTTAAAAAAATAAATGATGCAAAAATTAATCAAGGTGATCGTAATCTTTTAAAAATATACGTTGATAATCATCATTTGGAATGCTTTGATAAAGAATTTTCTTTGATTTCTGTACAATATAAGCTTAAAAAATTATTTCGTGACTATTATGATTATTTTTGCTAAAGATATATAATTTTCCAACAATAGTACTTTGATTTCAAGTTGTTCAAATAATTTTAGTTAGCTTATTTTATTTAAATACTTATATTTTTTAATGTATGTACTATAAAATTTAAATAATTAAAATCTTTTTTTTTGATTTTTTATTTTTTCTTCTATTTCCTATTACAGTCCTGTCGTTTTTATCCAATCAAAGTTTTCAAAACCCAAAAATAAAAAAATTACTTTTTTCTAATATGATCAGCTTCGCTCTACCCATCGTTGACAGTATCTCGATGCGAAATAAATAAGTCAAAATAAATTTTTCTGTTTTTCTGTCATCATTCACTATTTTTATGGATTTCTTTTATAAATGTTTTTTAACAAATCAAGTACTTAAATTTTATGAATACATAATTCAAATGGTTTCGGTATAGGCCTGGATTTTAGCTAAAATAATTAAATTAGGAATATATTTAAAGAATTTTCTTTATTTTACAAAGTAAAGAATTAAATTATATCGTAGCACATGTAATAAAATATAAACAAACAAAATTACATTTATTGATTTTTTTTACATCTTACCCAACCTTACAGACTAATTTGAAAAAGCCTTAAAAAATATTTGTCATGCAAAAATCATAAAAAATAATATCACATTACAAAACCGTCATTTTTAACCAATTATATTTTTTTAGTCCTTTAAGTATTATTTTATTTCACTTTTATTTACTTTTTTTGTTCGAGTCACGTTTTGGTGTAATTTAACACAAAATGCAGGTAGTAAAACACACACAATATAAACCACTACACAAAAGATTTTTTTTAAAAACTATAATAATAATAATAGAGAAAAAAAAAGTGTTTTATTTTTTTAAAGTCATTTTTTTTTCCTCTCTTATTATGTCCTGTGAGAAAATGTTTATAAAAGTATTATAACTGAAAAACAAAAAATACCTAAAAAAAAAAAACGTTTATTATTATGAGCAGAGAAAATTTTTTGCTAAAAAAATAAAGCATATTTCTTTAAATATTCATGTACGTAATACATTAAACTTATTCTTTTTTATAAACTCTTTTTCATTAATTAAACGGATGCGGGTATACGTAGTAATTATTATTATTATTTAAATACAAATTTTAATCCTTGCTTTTTTTTTGTTGCTATTTTTAGGTTATGTTTGTGTAAAATTTTACTTTATAATTGTATTGTTAATTAGTTATATTAAGAATTTTTTTTAAAAGCAAAATAATTAGAAAAATTTTAATTATGAATCGCTAAAGATATTTTGTATACAAAATATTAAAAAAACTAACTAACTTAAACCCTTTTAGTTTTTATAGGTTATGAAATACAGTCTTGAAATTACCTAATAAAAAAATTTTTTACATAAAAATAAAAAATTTACTGTGTAAAATAAATTTACTGTAAAATAGTAATAATTTGCGTCTGTATGGTCAATAGTTTAGCCATAAATTATTTTGTATTTTATGACTTTACGTTTAGTGGGTTTAATATATTTTTTAAAAAAATATCCATCAAAATTGTACGGTTTAGAGTCTGTAAATTTTAAACAATTGATAAACGGTAACAAAATATTGTAGAAATAGCAGTAGATTTTTTTTTCTGAATATAAAATAATGAAAAATATTTATTTAAGAATTAGCAACTTTTTTCGCCAGGTTACCAAAAATTTTTGAAATAACTGCCAGGCTATTACATATTTTTCCGGTCTAGCTCTAAATAGACAGGCAGACCATAAGAATTTGGGTGACTTTTGGAAACTACTCTGACGACCTAACGGGATACTTCTTTGAAACCAGGCTAAACTTTTACACTTATCCGACAAAGCTTTCTGATAACATACTCAAAGTTTAGCCTGTGTCTCATTGTTGTGAAGACAGGGGGGGGGGAGTAGAGACCGCAAATTTTGAGTCACCCAGGTGACTAAAATGAAAACATTCCAAATTATACAGACTTTTTCTTTTTACCATAACAAACGTATATTTCAAATATGATCTATGTAAACCTAACTGAAGGGGGTATTTTAACCCAGTAACTGTCCAAAAGTTAAATTGATGGTGTAAAAATACCTTCAGACTAACCCTTTCGAACATGTTGGCATAGTCCTTATTTGAAATATATGTTTGTTTTGGTAAAAGGAAAACGTGTGTAAAATTGGGCCAGGTTTCATTTTGGTCAACTGAGTGGCTTAGATTTTGGACAGGGGCTGTACCAAACCAGCAGGTTGTCCATTGGTACCTTGGCCATAGGTCTAGAATTTGTTATCTTGGTGACTAGTAATGCACTTTAGGCAAGATTTTAGGACACCTGAAAGGTTTCCCAAAAGTCACCTAAATTCTTATATGGGCTCCCTGCTTAAAAATTTTATGAATTTTCATTGGATATTAAATTTTCCAAATTTCTCAGGTGCACTCTTATTTAGATAAGATATTCTTTTGCTTCAACTTTTGCACCAGAACTTAAAATTTAACAATATTGTCGAACATCCAAATTATTGCAAATTATCTAAGCCTGGCAATGATTCGTATGATGAATTTTTAATTTTTTCTTCAAATATTACTTTATTTGTATATCTCATTAGTAGTAAGTTAAATTTTGGTAAATAATCGATTTTAATAAAATATTCTAAATTTATAGGTACTTCGGATGCATGAAAAAAATTTTGATTAGTAAAAAATATTAATTTTTCAATAAAAATTTTTTATTAGTTAGGATATTAATTTTTTAATAAAAATTTTTTATGCTCAAAATCAATAACAGTAATCTACTTGAATAAACAAAAAAAAAAGAAAAATGTAAACAAAAAAAAATATTTATTTAAAAAAAAATTTTTCAAATAAAAAAGCGTTATTATCTTCTCATATTACAAAAAATAAAAATAAAAATAAAATGAAATTTGTAATTGTCATAAATACAAACAATAAAAAAAAAATACATAAAAAGCATCATAAAAAAAAAGCTTCTTTGAAAAAAAAAATGCAATGTAAAAAAAATTAATCTGTACTTTTACTACAAAAAAACGTATACAGGTATCCCTACTCAGAAAATTAAATTTTAATAAAAAAAAAAAACTGATAAAAATATATTAAAAATTATATCATTAAAATATTATTTTTTTTTCTAGTCTCAAGAGTCTTTTATTAAAAAAAATTTAATGTGTTCTTTGATAAAAAAAATTTTCATTCAAAAAAAAAAAAAAAAATAATATTCGATATCATTCATCGACGTCTTGAGACAAGCTTTTTCCCACGAGAGTATAATAATAGTTAATACTTTACACTTAAAAAATCTACTCTTCAAAAAATTCATAAAACATGATTCTTGATTATATATTGTACTTTATAAATACCTTTAAAAAAAAACATGCGTGTATTAGTTAAAATAAAAAAGAGTTTAAAAGGTTGATGTTGATGGAAGTTTGTTACCTTAGGGAATGTCGCGTGCTTCTTGCTCGTTTTTATAGGATTGAAGGCTTTATATTATAACGTATAACTTTATGGGTCGTTAAAGCAAACTGAGCTCAAGTGCTTACTTAAAAAAAAAATTTTCTTTTTTTAATGAAACAAGAACAAAAATAAAAAAGAAAGGAAAATAAATGACTTGAATTTACGGTATTATTGAGATTTTTTTCTTTTTTTAATCTTATAAATGATTTCTCGGATTATTTTTTTTTTTTTCATTAAATTTTTTTTATTTATTTAATATTAGGTATTTTGTGTATTTAAATATTAATCAATAGCAATAATAACGTGAAGCAAGAAGCAAAGGTATTACACATGTGCATGAGTATATTAAACTATAAGTATAAGCCGCGTATAATAATGTATTCTGTTCAAAATCTATTCATCATGAAAATGAAGCTTGTAGGATTTCAGTTGAGTTTTGTAATATATAGGTAAATATGTATATTAGTATGGATGTCATTTTTAAAATTTTTATTGTGAACGTAACATTTTTGTCAGGACGAATTTCCAAACGGTATATGCTGCTTTAATTAGTATTTAAGGTGGTGGTTTCTTGAAAAATGTTTAATCGGTCTACTGCTTAATTTTTGAATATATTATCAAAAACATTGAGAACTTGAATGTGCTTATAGGTAGAAGCTAAATTTAATTTGATTTATCATCAAAGCAAATGAAAAAATATGTAATACTTAGAAATAATTTTGATATAATAATATGAATTTATTTTTTTGAAAGTTGTAGTTTGCATAAATTGTTATAAAAATTTATTGCTCATAAACAACTTATTTCTAATCACTGTAGATATACTATTTTTGAATTTTTGTAAAATAACACAATCGTATGGGTAAGAAATCAGCACTGGAGTTCTTTAAAATGATGAACCATCTTTTAAAATTCTATTTTTGACAAAAAAATTTTTTTAATTAAAATTAATGCTATATTAATTTCAAAAAAATAAATTATAATACAAGAATTTGAAACAAATTAATTTAATTTTATAATTTTTATGCGTTCATTACCTAAAATTATTAAACTCTTAGACCAAATGCTATGTCGTAATAGTCAAAGCCCCAGCAATGTTAAATACATCCAAAAATCTTAAGTGAAGTTGTATTTCAAAATTCAAAATGGTGGATACAAAATGGCCGATTCCTAATCTCAAACTAGATAATGTGACTTCAAGCATTTTAAAGTTGTTTAACTAGTTTTAGGGGTCGTTGGTCAACATTCCAATATCAAATTTTTTAAGTTCAAAGTAACGGAACCCTAACCTGAAAATCGGTATAATATATTTTTATTAGGAAAATATTAAAATGCAATTACAAATTTATTTCAAGCAATTCTTTAAATAAAATAGAGTTTTGTTTTTATTTTATTAAGAATTTTATACATATTCATCAGAACTCTGGTATATACCAAGATTTTACAGAATTTCTATGTATTTTCAATTAACAATAAATTTTTACAGCCTTTAGAGAAGCTTTTTGAATTTGGTATTTGCATTTCAGAATCCTGATCAGCGACTCCGAAAACTAGTTAAACACTTTAAAATGCTTGAAATCACTTAAATTACTCATTTTGAGGTTAGGAATAGACTATTTTGAGTCCGCCATTTTGGATTTTGAAATTCCGGCTTCAGAATTGTGATCAGCTACCCCGAAAACCCATTATGTGTACCTAAAATAGGTTTCATATGCAATATTTTAAAAGTTTGCAAAATTTTGGCGTATATTGGGAGTTACGCAAAACTGGCCATCGGAAAATAGACCTTAATAATCATTTTTAGTGACCAAAAATACATAAGAATCACTTGGTTGGACCCATGCAGCTCCACTTATAATTTTCGGATGCATTTAACATTGTTGGTGCCTTGACCAATTCAAATATTGAAATACAGTTAAATTAACTAGCAATAAAGTTCTTAAAAACTCAAATTTGTAAAGGTTAATTAACAGATTAGTATTCATTTTTATTAAGCTCTAATAATAGTCCATTTAAAATATTCTTTTTTAAATGTATTTCTTACATATTTTCTACAAGTTACACTCGGTAGAAATGTTGAATAATCTCAATCGTGAAATAAAATAATTAAGTTGAAAACCAAAATTATAATTAATATTATTTATTTTAAGAAGCATTTAAATGATGTAGAAATTTATTAAATCACAGTAGTCCTTAAATAGATTTTAAAACTCATTTTGTTTGCGAGAAAAATTTAAATACAAAATTATCATAACAAAAATTTAAGAATTATTGAATATGAAGTTTTAGTAGAGTCATTTTTTTTTAAATTTCAAACTCATAATTATCTGCCTGAAAATCACGAAATAATAGTACACACCAAACCTAAAAGAATTTTTTGTTACCCAAAGAAGTGATTGTTTATTTAATTCTTTAGAGTGGAATTATTTTGAGGTTAATATTCTTAGAACAATTATTTTCAATTTAATTCTTTTTGAAAAGAATAAAAACAAAAATAATTGTTTTTAAAAGAATTAACCTCAAAATAATCTTCTCTGGGTAACAAAAAATTCTTTTAGGTTTTGTGTGTATCTAAATTTATAAATTTTTTTTAGTGAATCTACAGTTTTTAACAATCAAAAATTAATTTTCAAAATATTATTACCCAGCCTAATATACATGATATTAGTATTATAAATACAGTATTAACTAGAAATTAAATTAATTCATGTACTGTATAACTGATATTTAAATCAATAATTATTATATTCAGTATTGAATTAAGTATTATATTATAGATTTACTATAAAGATAATAATAACGAGTTAATTATTTTTAAATGGCTTATAACTTTTTAATAAAAAAATATTAGCAAAATTTAATATCAATTATTTTTTAATAAATTTAGCTCAAAAAATATGAAATATTAAATTAAAATTTAATTAAATTAATCTTTTCTTTAATTTATCTTAAATTTTCCAATAAATCATCTGCTAGAAACTTTCGTTTACTTAATAAAACTATTGTCTATATTTAATTTAAAGTAAATAACGATTTTATTGGCAATTAAATGTAAACATCGTATAAGATATTTACACTTTCGCTAATAAATACAAATAATATATTAATTTATACAAATTAAACATACTCAATATTGTATAGATAACACTTAGTAACTAACAGGTACTTTGAATATGTACTTGAGTTACTTTAACAGGTTTAAATTCTAGGAGCACCAGTTTAATCAAGAGTTTTAATTAAACTTCATTCAAAGTATTTTTACATTTATTTTAAAAGGTGAATTTTTATAAAAGAAGTCTTTTCTATATGGTTCATAAGTAATTTGTAAAAAAAGTGTCATCAAACGTGGTAATTTATAGCTGGAGTGGCTGAAATTCAGGGGTGATTTTGAAAAAGAGCTAAAAAGAATAGAAAACTATTGAAGATTCAAGTTAAGAAGTTGATAACCAGAAAATTTAATCACTGAGATAATACACCTTTTGGAGCAAAAACAAAATTGTTAAATCTTAAAAACGGTCCCACAAATATTTTTTATTTTATACAAAAGGAATTTTGCGTGAAAAATTTTTCTCTTTTTAAAAAAGGCGTTGCCTGTTAGGGTTGCCTTAGTTTTAGTTCTTAAAATATTACTAAAACTAGATGTAAATCCGGCTACATAAAACATCGTCAAGAAAGTCATATTTAAAACTCTGTAAATTACGAATAGAAAAGTATTAAAATAATTAAATATTATTTGATTTTATTTAAAGTACCCATCAAAAAAAAATATTATTTATAGTGAAATCGAACTAGTATAAAAAATGATAAACTTGTATAAACCATTAAGCCAGTAAGGGATTAACCAAGTACTAATTTTTTTATATAAAATTTAAAATTAACTTAATCTGAATATAAAATTTCCAGTTGAGATTCTCGAGGGGATAGTTTTCACTAAGCTGCGATACAGCTCTTTGGCTACTAAAAGGAGCTTGAAACTACTTTACATTAATTTTATTAGACGTCATAATATTGATTAGAATGTTTATTACTTGGAGAATACACACGGTAGAATCAAACCAATAATTTGGAATAAGGAACCAAATCTTTTTGTTAAAATACTTTTTAAATAAAACACGCAATTTATGTGTTTCAATAAAATATAACAAATAAAAACTTTTAACCAATAAAAATTGACCCAGAATGTGTGACCTAAGTATTTTTATTATCAAACTTGGGTTAATTTTAAGATGTTTATATGCACCAAACTAAAACGAAAATAAACTTAAAAGAATATAAATAATAATATTAAATAGTTTCAAAAAAGTTATAAAAAAAAAAAGAAATTAAAACAATAAAAAAGTTTTTTATACTCATAATCTTCCTCAAAATACGATAAAAATAGTTTTTATTAGATTATTTCTTGACATCGAAAAAAACCATTTAAAAATTAACAAAATGCAATATTTTAAAATAAGCTTTTGCAATTACAGAGTAAAGCTTTAGATTACTTAAATTACTCTACTAATTATATTATTAATGGTGAAATGTAGGGGTGTGCGGTTAGCTGAAGTTATGTCTGATACCTAAAATTTTAGGATGCTTTTCAGATAGGGTGGGCTTGGATCCTGTTTCAAATAATGTTAAAAATTTAAAAAAAAGACTGCAGGTAGAAATTGAATCGAAAATTTCTCTGGTTAAAAATTCGTAAAACCCAAAAAAACACCTGAATTTTCAGTTTGGTTAACCGCAAATACCTAGTAAAAAGACCAATGTAAACCCTAATATTGCACAGACGTTAAGAAAACTACTATATCTTAAATTCTTTTTAGATTTCAAGTCATTTGCACTGTTAAGTTAAAGAAAAATCATTTTCTGCAAGTAAAATTCTACTTGCAACAAATGAAGCTAAATTTTTTTCAGTGTAGAATAATTTACCCATTATTACATCATAACCTCATAAACAGTATCCGATTAAGGAGGTTTATACGTGGTTTACTACATTTTTGCAGGAATTACGATTACCGACATAAATTTTTTTTTTTAAGTTCATTTTGGAAGCTACTAATTGAAAAGAAACTATAAAAAACCATTAATAATCCAAGAATATTACCAAAAAAAGTCTCATATATTATAGAATTTAAAAAAACGTCACTAAAATAATGAGCTTTTTGGTTATGTTACGTGTTTTTTATTAATTTTACGAAAATAAAGTCGATAAAGTATGTAAAACTAATTGGGAATGTAAACTTTAAGTAATTATTTATCAGATTTATTAAGTTTCATCGATCTGTGTCATTAGCACCCTACTTTTTATAAAGCCGAAACAAATTTTCCCATAAGCGCAATGTTAAAATACGACTTTTATTTTATGAATAAAAAATTAATTAAGTCGGTGACATAGGTAAAAATAAGTCGATTTTAGTTCAGAAATGTTTAAATTTTAATACTATTCACGTTTTATTACATTCTGTCATTATTTTTTTTAACGGATAAACCTCCTTAAATCTAAAAAATATAAGTCTTTAATTACATACTGAATAAATAATGAAAATTTTTGAAAAATAATTCACTACATACATAATTCACAAAATCAATACTTTTAAATATACATATATATAATCTTCATAAATATATATAGGTAATATACAAATTTATTACAAGCTAACAATAATAATGATAACATTAATAAATTTCGATGTAATTAGGTTATGAATTTGACTTTATATGCATTTTAATATAAAATTTTGTAATTTAAAATTCAAACATTTTCAATTAAATTAATGTTTTGTATATACACGTTAAATTTTAGCAATAATTAAGTAAATATGAATTTGTATATTTTAAAATGAAAATTGCGATTTAGTTAATTCTGTTTATTTGAATTAGTAATTTATTAAAATTATCATAATTATAAATTATTTGTAATTAACCTTGAACTGGTTTTGCATACTGGACCGTGTAATTTTGATGAAACTAACTAGGGTAACTAGGTAGAGCGAATTTAAATTGTTACTTTTTCATAAAAATTTCAGGTTTATTGTCAGTCGCGTCTTAAATATTAAAAAGATTTAAAAGAATTTTAATCAAAAAAAAAAAAAAACTGAAGTTTTTATTCACAAATAAGCAAAAAAGCATAAACTTTATTATACACTTAGACAGTGTATATGTGTGGAATATATTATTCTATATCTACTCAATCATTTGGCACGTTTCAACAGAAGCATTAAGTTTATTGTGTATGATGGATGCATCTTAATCGTGAATATATTACTTGAGTGAAATATTCTCATGACAATACATTTTGATAAATAACTTCATATATATCTATGGCTAATGTAGATTATGAAATTTACTGTTCAAGATATAAAATGAGATCTTCTATAAATATTCATACGTTTATCTAATATGTTATTTTTAATAATTTATTCAGGAAATTTCAAAATGTTAATCAATGATATCTTGGCAGCTGGAAAAATTCAATTTTAAATTTTACTAAATTTTATTTTTTTAACTTACAAGTGGAGACGAACACATTTGGGATGCTAAATTACAAATTATAGTTATAAATGAGTTTTCTGTCAATAAACAAAATGCCCATTTTTGAACTAAACTGTCCAATTTTCAAATTGCTGAAAAAATTACAATTTTTGATGAAAATAAGTTTTATAAGTCTCAAAAATGTTGTATAAGCTTCCATTAAATCCTTTTTAAGTCAATTTAAGACCAACCATTTTCTTTCATATTATTTTTGAGCAAAGGATTAGGAAGGTCTAATTTTGAAAAGAATCACCCATATAGAAAAATAAAAATTTGTTCTCTCAGTTTTCATTATGGTTATAGTGCATAAAGAGTTCAATATAATCATTGGTTTAATTTTTTAAAATAACAGAGTTTACCTAAATGTACATATATATATATATATATAAATGCTGAGATTGTGCTTTTTTAAAAAAAAGTCAAGTATATACTCCAAGTGTAATATAAACCAGGGAGAACTACTCGGATTTCCATTAAAAGCTTCGTGCTGATGTATCGAATAAAATAGTTATTTTTCTTTTTTTTTCCCATTTTCCTTATTTTTCTCATTTTTTATACAAGAAATTTCCAATTTAAAAATCAAAGATTATAATTGCATTTTATGTAGATAAATTAATTCTCGGTCTCTCGTAAGATTTGCTTATTTTATTAAATCTGAATATATATTAGTTTATTTAGAATTATTATGAGAATAAATTAAATAGTTTTTTTTTATTTTTATTTTACGATTTGAAGAATTATAGAAAGAATTATAAGAATTATACCAAATTATTTTATTTCTAAACTTAAATTATTTTACTAAATCGCAATTATTTACAAACTTTACTTTCTTAAACCCCTGCTTCCCTGTATTTGGGGCCAAATTTTCAAGTACACTCTTTATGAACATTCCCAGATTACTACCACTTTTGAATATATAAACAAATATAAAATTTTCATATAAATCAATAAAATTTTTAATCAAAGCTTTATTCAAATATAAATGTACTTTATATTTTTTATCTACCTATCAAATAAAGAACATTAGTTATACTGTATTTATTACTAAATAAAATAAACAAATAAGTAAAAAAGCTTTCATATGAAAAATTTTTTATATTTATATGTAAACACATTCTCACTTAATGTTTTCTTTTTATATTCATATATATTAGAGTGTATCTTATTTTATTGTTTTAGAGATTTTTTTCGGATATTTTGATCATAAAAACTCCCCAGCTCCAAGGATTCAGGTTTTCGATTCTAAAAACCCGTGCAACCGAGTACTTGAAGTTGCCCACGAGTGCCCTTTAAAAAACATGGGAATTTTGATTTTTCAGCTTTTTAATTTTTTAACGTGCTTCAAAATTTTTTTAAACACTAGATAACAAATAAAAAACAATGTTTAGACATATAAAAATTGATTCCCAAATTTATCAAAATAAAATGTTCTGGGACTTTTGAAATTATGGAGATCAATTTTTATGTGTCTAATTGGTGTCTAAACGTTATTTTCTATCTGTTAGCTAGTGTTTAAAAAATTTTGGAGCACGTTAAAAAATTAGATAGCTGAAAAGTCAAAATTCTCATGTTATCTAAATGGGAAACTTCAAGTGCTCAGTAGCATGGGTTTTTAAAACCGAAAACCAAAATCCTTTGAGCTGGGGAGTTTTTACGAGTTTTTATGACCAAAATATCCAAAAAAATGGGTGCAGCGAAAAAATCTCTAAAACAAAAAAATAAGACACACTCTAATATGTATATATGATTTTTTTTTTCAATATTTCTAACCAAAAAAAGATACGGGAAAAAAAGCTTATTTATATTTATCTTATATACTTTTGCTTTATACATAAAAATATATGTTCAGGTCCATGTAAGAACGCCGGAACAAAATTTTTTTTTGAAATTTTTTTTCTAAATGGTTTATTTTAGCCTTTAACCAACTGAAAATTCCTCAAGGAGTTGCAGTTGAGTTGCAGCGACGTTGCGCAGGAGTTGAAAAGAGTCACAACGGAGTTATTTGAATTTCACATCTCAAAATTTTTTTTTGGACAAACTGACACATAGGCCATCATTCTCGGAAAATTTGAGCAAATTTTATCTTGGCAAACTTGATTTCTGGTCAATTTGAAAAATTCGTACTGCTAAAATTGAAACTAAAAGTGGCCCAAAATGAAGAAAAATTTTTTTTGGTTAATCCAGGCATAAAAAGTGCATTTTTCTTGAGATAGTTAACTATAAAACCTTTAGGGCTTTAAACCTTTTTAAAGCCCTAAAAATCTAAAATCTCAAAAAAAAACCAATTTTTATTTTTTGAGCATCATAATTTTTTCGCCGAACTTAATATTTTTCGGAAACTTCAGTGAAAACGTCAATCCAAGACCTAAAATAAACTATTTACAAAAAAAATTCGAAAAAAAAATTTTGTTCCAAGTTTATACATGGACCTGAACATATACATATTTTTCGCATTTTTCTCTATTTATACTAAATTTTATCTATACAAAAATGGTTCAATCAATATATTGGGTATTTTTTTTTGTTAACTTTTTTCTTTAAGAAATCTTTTTCTTTTTATTCCACACATTTTGGCCAAATAGACTAACCACAAGTGACCATACAAAAATTCAATTCTTTCATATACAGTTCACGTAATATCTTCTAGAAAATCAAGCAGAAAATTTTCTCTAATATCGTTCCCATTTTACACTATTATCGAAAAAAAAAAATAAATATAAATCAATGTTATTATCAAAAATAAAAAAATTTGTTGATATTGTTAAAAAAGTTTTTTAATATATTTTGTGCTTACGTACAAGTTGTATTTTTCCAATATTAAAAACAAAAAGTATTTATAATTTTAGATTAATAATAGCTTTTTGATATATATATATATATATATATATATTTATGTATAGTTCATTCATCAAAGAAAATTTATAAACAGAACGATTTAGATTTATTAAAGGAGCAGTAATGACATTTAAAAGTCATATACGTATTTAGTTTGAAATTTCTAAAAGCCAAAATTGGATATATTCAAAAGTAAATAAGTTTTTGTTAAATATATATGTTATTTCTACGTAGTTTAATCTATATAGCATATATATATGTACATCGTTATTTCAGTAGATCAAGCATCATCACCCTCTTTATAACCTCTCTTCCTTCAATCCTCTCGCGTAAATTTATAAGTCAAAGTTTCTCTCAACGGTTGGCATAGTTATTACTTTCGCATCGTTGCTCTTCCAAACAGCCTTCTCTATCCATATATACTTTGCAAAGGCATAAGTGTCCAAGTTTCTTTGTATTATACCAAAGCATATATACTACTTTGTACATGTACCTTAGACATGTTCACTCGTTATCCGAGCTTTTTAATGTACGTGAGTCTCTATTTATCCTTTTTTAATTTATATATTGGTGATTTTACGTGAATTTATTTAATTCATTTTTTTTATACACTGTTTTAATCGTAAAAAGAATAAACGCTGTTTGTATTAAGTTTTATCAGAATATTTAAAGTCACGTACTGAGCTTTTATAGAATTTTATTTAAAGAAAGTTAACAATTTTTTATTAGCTTTATTATTTACATTATCACTAAATCTTACTATGGAGCTTTTTCTTACATTGGCATTTTTTTAAAATAAAAAAAAATGATGTCGCAAAGTAAAAAATTCACCCTCAAAAACCTGAATTTTACAAAGTCGTAGAAAACTAATTTTATCTTTTACAGTTTTATTTAATTTTTTCCTGAAAATTAACAAGTTTCAATTTTACCTATAGTTACAAGAAGTACCCCTTAATTTTTTTTTTCAAACATAAAGTAACCAACGAATTAAACCCCAGCATAATAATAATAATTCAAAATTTAGCAAATTGCTTTATAAATCGTGTAAATTGATTTCAAATATTCCAAGCATCCAATTTTAGCAGGAATTTTAAACAAACATCGAAATAAAATTAAACATTAATATCCTAAAGTAAAAAAAATTTTGATCAAGAATATCCCCTATATACATTCAAAAATGTATATTTTTTTAACATTGGAATGTGAAGAACCTTTTTAACTCTTGTCTTTTGAACATTTTTTTTCTTTTTTAGTTTTTCCAACTGAAGTATCGTATAACGTGTCTCTCCTTTATTTATACACCCTTTTTTCTACAGATAACAAGAAATGTAATTTTCAAGAAAATTAAACATAATCAAAGAAACTTATTTAAGTAACTAAATTTTTTTTAAATTATTAAGAAAATTTTATTTCTTCAATATTTAATCTGATTTTTAGTCCTAAAAAAAGTTAGTAAACAAAAAGTTTTTTTATTAAATACAAAATAGACGAAATTTTAGCTGGAACAAACTTTTCATTTTCATTTTGTATATACTTGTAAGGAAGATTCCTGGCGCCGTTCTACTTATTTATGGTACTGACTGTTTATATACTAAAGATTCACAAAAAAAATGTCTGAACGTATATATTTTACTTTTGCAAATCTTAGCTGGTAGAAAAAAATGTCAAATGTGCATGTATAGAATTTAGGATAAAAAGAAATTATGTGTCTATTCAGAAATTTTTATTCAAGGGGTGCCAATTGTGATGCTGAATATTGAAACAAAAGTACTCAATTCTATAATATTTGAAAAAATTTTATTTTAAGTTTAGAAAAAAAATTTTTATAATGGACTCGAAATTACTGAAAAGTTCAAAATATTTGCGAAATGTAGTAAAGTTTTAACCTTAATTTTACTGACAAATTTGCCCTGAGGCTCAGAAACAGCAAACTGAAAATCATTAAACTCTTCCATAAAGTTTATTATACTACGTTCGTTAAAATTAACCATATAAAAATGATAAAATTTGACACGTAAATGTGCATTAAAAAACAAATTACCAACAATAATTTATAAAAATAGAACAAAAAGTCGAACGAAATTTAAATATTAAAAAAAAGTAGGTAGCAGCATCAATTTTTTTTCCATGTAATTTATTGTAAATCGTTTGTTATTACATAAAATGACAAGAGTAATTTTCGTCTTGATGTAATATTTTTTATTTTTTCACACGAAAATTTATAAATAATACATAATATAAACTGTAAAAAAAATTTATAACGTAGACGAATTTTTTTTTAAAGAACGTTTTATCGATTATGCATTAGCTAAAAAAGATGAATGGAGAGACAAATGTCTTTCCGGAATCTTTTTTTTTTGCATGTAGTTTATTACTTTTTTATTATTTCATACTTTATATATAGGTTAGAATAATACATGCATCATAATAAAAAGTAGGGAAAGAAAATGTGAATATAAATTTGTCCTGAATAATTTTTTTTTCAGTTAGTTAATTTTTGAGAGTACGTTCGATAATATAAAAAATTGACGAAGCCTGGCATTGGTGACCTGATATTGTGCTATACGGTTAGGTTGTTTTTCTTAAAATTTCAAGTAAGGCAACCTAGAAAGAAGTTTAGAAAGAAAAAAAATTTAATTAGTAACCCAAGAGTATACTAGCAAAATATTTTTAGAATTTAAACTATCTGCAAAATAAAATTTTAGAATTTAACATAATTTTGCTCTTTGTATGATTAGTTCACTTTTACATCGTGATTCTCGAAAGCTCTGAAAAATATATTTTGAAAAAGTCGAACATTTATTGAATTTTACATGATTCTAAAAATAATAATAAAAACAAATGGCTGCTTTTCATTTATCATAATAATTCAATTTATCCAAAAAATAATAAATTACAATATTATACACTAAATAAAATTATTATTTGGCATAAAAGCAAAAAAAAAATCAAAATATTATCATACAAAAAAAAAAAATTTTTTTTTAAACTTTTGAGTAAAAAGTTTATAATAATAACAGATTACGGTTTAAATGTATTCTTCGCTATCAATCATAAAATTCTCTTTTTGTACATAAACTAAAAATTTCCTTAGGGTATTTATGCAAAAAAAAGTACTTTTTTTTCGTAACAATGCAGAAATAGTGACTTGGATAAGTTTTATTAAATTTACATAAAAAAAGAAAAGTCAAATTTAAGAATATTTTTCATAAAAAATATTGAAAATATTCCAAAAAATTTTTTACATGGGTTATTTTAGCTGAAATTTTTGATTAAATTTAATTTTAGGCACGTAAGATTTTGTTTTTTAATGAAATTTTGATGTCAAAGTAAATAGCACATTGTTTCTAAGATATTTAAGCTTGCTTGGCTTAAAAGTTGGAATGTAAATAATCTTGAAACATTATACAGCTGCCACTCTCTCAAAGGTTTGCTCAGAACTTTTATTATTACTTACAAAGAAACAAAGTAGCAGCAAAATAAGGATAAAATTACTGTGTACTAATTAGATACCCACAACTTAAAATAAAATTTGTTAATTTTTTTAATTAGCTGAATAATAAAAAACGTCAGGATGCAATTTTAAGGAGAAACTTGAATTAAATTCATTGTTAATTGTTATGAATTTCCTTCTAAACGAGAGTTGTCAGATTAGAAAATACGATACTGAAACAAAACAATATTCGAAAAAAATTTTTTTAAATCAGAAAATCAATTTAAATTTGAAGATAATTTTTTTAGATATTTAACGTTACCTAACATCAAAATTTAATTTTTCAACCGAACACACCCATATAGATTTAAAAAATAAAACATTTGAAAAATACATTATCTCCATTTCAATATACCATAATTGCAATATTAAGAAATCACTTGACACCTATCTTTTATTCCTACTTAAAAACCAAACTGAAATTGGCTTTCAGCAAAAAATTCTAAAGTGGTTCTTACAAAAAAAAAAGATTAAATTTTATGAGATGCAGTAAAATTCATAATACACAAGAAGCACATAATTTTTAATCAAGTATCACTTTTTCATCTTGAATTAAATTAAATTAAAATATTCTAATTATTAAATTTATAAATATTCATATTTTAAAAAATTAAGGTCAATAATTTTTTTTTTCAACTTTTGAAAAAAATTTTTTTTTCTCTATAGTCTAATAAATACATAAATGATGACATATACATACTAACTTGAAGGGATATCTTACTTGATATCAATTTGCTGACAGTAAAAAAGTTTTTTAGAAAAAGTCAAGAAGAAGTGAATATATATTTGCTATTGAACTATATATTATTACTTTTATGCTTTGTTCCTTACAAACTAGGCCATTTCTCTATGTACAGAGCGTTGTATTTTTCTTCCTAAAAAAATCTACTCTCTGCTGTTAGATTTTTACTTGTATTTGTGTGTGTGTGTGTGTGTGTGTGTGTGTGTCACGCAATAATAAATATAATGTACTCATTATTTCTTTATTTTTTCAATTTTTTTTTAAAGCTAAAATTTGCTCTTATTTTTTTATATGGGTCATTCCATGTTTAATGACCTAGATAAATAAAATGGATATTTTTTTTTTATTTATTGCAAAGGAAATACGTATATATTTTTTTTTCTTCAAAAAATCAAAAATTATTAGTATTATAAATTAAAAATTGCGAATAAATAAATATAGAGGAGTTATTGATGCATGTTATGTAATTTGATTTATTAAAATTTTAAAAGAAAATAAAAATTGAATTTTTAGATAATAGAAAATTTGTTTTTAAAGGTTAATTAAGACTTAGAAATACTTTTGATATGATTTTGATAATGACTTACAGAAAGAGAGTGTAGAATTAGAGTATTTATGAATTAAAAAATGTACTTTAAGTGATATGAAAATCTGTGGCCTCAATGTTTTTAAAGGAAAATAAACTAAAATTGTTTAGGACAAAAAATTACTTTTTTCAAAAAAAATTTCAAGTATAATAATTATTTTGAATATAAATTAAAAGTACTCAGAGTTAAAATTCAGACCAAATTTGACCTACATTGAAACCAGTTATGTTCAAACTTGCAAGAAGATTTTTAATTTAATTCCTAATCTAATTTTCTTAACATGGAATAACTCATATACATTAGCAAACGCATTTAATCTTTTTTGTTCATAATTTTCCATTTGCTTCTTTTAAAAAATAGTGGACCTCGTGAGTTTAAAAGTATATTCTTTGTACCACTGCCAAATGCACAATCTAAGTAGTTTTTTGTAATATCAAACCACACAAAGTACAAACATTAAAAAAATAAAAATAATAAAAGCTCTACGTGACTTGACAACAACTTTTTATCATTATATTTACAAATCGGATAAATTTTTTAATTAAATAAATTTTTTATTAAACAAATATTCGATGAATAAAAAATGAACTAAAAAAGCACAAAGGATAGATAAGAATTCAATTTTCAAAAAAATATTTATTTTAAATGTACCCTAAGGATATTTCAATAAGTTCAAAGGTTCTATATTTCTTTAATGTTACATCTGAGAAATTGGGTACTTTAGAAAGATAAAAGAAAGCAAATTTCTATGGCTTCTTTTTTTACCACAAAGGAATTTTTTTGGTGAGCTTAAAAAATTAAGAATTTATGTTTTAGATGCAAGTAAATTATCGTACGAAGGCTATTTTTTTGTCATTGCGGTTTAAAAATCATCTTTTATACATGAAAACGTGCTTTCGTGATACTGCACAGAAGTTTGAATAATTCTATGCTTTGAGTAGAATTTTTCTTTTCTGGAGAATCTCTTATAGAGCTTCCTTAAGTAAAGAATCGAATTTTAAATGTCCTTTAAGTATCAGTCCAATTTTTCGCTTTAGGCAAACTAAACTTTCTGGTTGTAAACATTACATCAACAATTTTTCATACCCTTATCTGTAAAGTAAGCTTTTTTGTAATAAACGAAAATGTCAAAAAAAGACACTTTAAAAACTTCCAACTTTGATTTTATCAGAAATAGCCAAAAGAAAAATAACAAAAAACTGTTAGCTTTAAACTTGTAAATTATAAAAAAAAAAATGGAATTTTTAGTATGCATTACATAAATTCAAAATCTCATGAATTTTCCAAAAAGATAAAATATTTTGCTATTATTACACATCCTGAGCTTTTGTTTGAAATTCCAAAGTTAAATTATCAAGTAAATTAAATTGAAATATTAGAAAATTTCTGTAACCTAATAATTTCAATGTAACTTAATTACAAGACTGGAACAAAAGTTTTTTACAAAAAGCATATTTCAATGCTAATTAAATTTTTTTCTTAAAAGGTAAAAAGAGAAAAAATGATAATTAAATATTTTTTTAAAACGAAATGTCTTTTCTTTCATTATCTGAAATAAAACAAACAATCGTTTAAAAATCAAGAAAGCGAATAGCATTAAAAAAAATAAAGCAGATTATAGTAAAAAATCTGTGAATTAAAAAAAAAAGCTAATTATTTTACGCATACAAAAACTGTATAATTTGGTAAAAAGAGATAAAGCAATAGAGAATATAATTAGGAGAAATTTTTTTAAATGATTAAAATAATATCAAAAGAAAGAACATGGATTATAAAAAAAAAGATATTTTTTATTAAAAAAATCTTCTTTATATAATAGAATTCCATGCACGCCTTCCTCATTCATTTGTCGATTAATAATGACGGTAACCTTCTTGACTTCTTTTATAGTATAAACTCTCTTTGTGTGTATAAAAGGCACATTATTATAATATGAATCGTGAGAGTAAAGAGAGATTTTAGAAAATTAAGATGTAGTTTATGCATATATAAAAACTTACTGTCTTTTTAGAATTTTTATTATTGTTTTTGCTGGTATATAACAAATTTTTAGGTTATATTCAGCTCGTGCTTTAGTTTTTATTACTAATTGTTATTTTATTATTTTTGGTTTTTGGGAGAGTTTTGACTTTCTGGATTTTTATAATTCATTGTTTTTTGGTTAAATAAAATCACTTTTAACCATAATTCTTGTTTTTAGTTTTGATGAAATTTTGTATTTTTCTATAGTTTTGAGAGTAACTCCTGTGAATTTAAAAAGAAAATAATTCGATTGCCCAAAAGACTTAGTAAATTTACCAAAAAATCAAAATTTTTAGGAGTCATTTTTAATAGTGTACTTTTTGATAATTCTCGTGAATTCATGATAGAACTACAAATATTTGATCCACTTACCTAAATTTTGTGATAAATTTATAACCATGCACCCCTTTTCAGAGTGAATATTCAAATAATTATTTAAAACATAACACTAACTCGAAAAACAAACTTTCGATGTTGAAATTCAATATTGGAAAAAAAAGTTTCAATTTTACAATTTGAGGTCATTTTAAAAAAAATTTCAATATAGGTAGTTCAAAATTTACAAAACAGTTCCAAAAAAGAAAAACGAAAAATCATAATTCAAAATCCAAGATTATAAGATATTACAGTTTTTGTCCCGAATGACCCAGAAAATTCAAGGAAAATCAAAATTCCCAAAAATAACAACAGTTAAAATAAAAATCTATGACTTAAGTTCCCAAAAGTGTTTTCTTTGACATACTATTCAATTACATAAATCTTAAATACTATCAAAAAGCACACTAACAAGCATACTTTCACACGCTTAAATAAATTTTTAAATACAAACATAAAGCATCATAAGATACGTCAGCTTATACGCGCTAAATTGTTTTATAGTAAACGTTTTAATTATTATTTTGATTTTAATTATTTGAAAATTTAATATTATGTGCATCATATACATAAAGGATTTATAAAAGAGATAATAGCAAAAATGTCACATATGTTGCTTTTGTTATATATATTAATAAGTTTGCTCGCATGTTGTTTTTTTTTTTTTTAGAATTTTAATGCAAACTATAAACAGATAAATTATTATTTTAATTAAAAGAATTTTTTTTAATTTATCAAATTATCATAAAATAATATAGCTTGATTTTTTAATGATAATATTTAAATCAAAGATTTAACTTTTCTTTTTTAATATTAAAAAAATTTAGTGGTGGCTTTGTGAAAAACAGTTTCTTCAATATTGATATTTTTTTAATTTAAAATTAATGAAAGGACTTGTATTTTTAAAAGTTGAAATACTGTATGATTAATTAAAACAATTTTTTACTTCATTTTTGTGGCGGTGCTTTCTGTAAATAAATTGAGTGTGCAGGTGAAACTTGGTAATTTCAGTGATTAAAAAGGGGACTATTTTTTGAAATTAATATAGACTTCACAAAATATATTAAAAAAATTTAGGTTTACATAAATTGAATAAAACCAACTGAATTTTTTACAAGCACAATTGTGTTTGCGACCAAAGATACATTAGACATTATTAAATATTCAAGATTCGTTTAAATTTTTTCATTTTTTAGAATTGTAATATATTTATAGGTTATACTAATAATGTAAATTATTTTAAAAAATAGCACCAAATCAGTTTTCTTAAATAGAATTAAGCTTCATAATTAGAAAATATTTTAAGCACAGTAAGTTAACGGTGTGTTATTTTTGGCCTTACGAAGCTATGATAAAATACTTCAAAATTTAGGATATTCCTAATTTTTTTTTCAAAATAGCCTTTTCTTAGACACTTATTTATTTTTTCTTTAATTTTTAATATATTTTTGATTATCTTCTGAATTAAAATGTTTTCCTAGTAAAAAAAAAAATAACATAAAGTCAACAGAATTTCTGGGATCTAGAAAGTTTTCAAGAGAATCTTTGGGGCTAGTTTTTTTCAACAGATAAGAATTTTAGAAAATTTTTACTTAATTTTAAAATGTAAAATTTATCGAGGAATGCGAAAATCGAGTCAGAATTTTTTTAAATTCTCAACTAGTGCTACAGAATAAAGGATCCCACAATAACCTGCCCAGAATCCAGGAATCCTGTTGCTTTTATTTTACTTTTTTTATCAGGGCAGTGTTAATACTTTTTTTCAATTTGGTTTATGCATTAAAAAAATGTCATTAAATGATTTATAATTTTCTTGAATTCAATTTTTCTAAATTTTGCATCAAAAAAGTCCAATTTTATGACTAAAGTAATAAAAAAAGACTATAAAATTTTTAATTCCAAAGAAAATGTAATTTTTTATGTAAACATTTTTTTCTACAATACATTTTTTTTATAAGGCAATAACCATAAAAAAATAATATTAACTTTTTTTTTACAAGATTTTAATTATTTTTAAATTGAAAAAAAAGGAAAAAAATAATAAATGTTTATTTAGCATTTTTTTTGGTTTAATTAAGCTAGAAAAAAAAACTTAATTTTAACACTTTAAAATCACTTATAGTATTTTTTTTTTTAATATCTTTTCTTTTTTTAAATTACATTTATATCTGCTTAAAAAGGTGTAAAACTTTAGTTTTCTGAAAATCGTGTCCATTACAGATAACCTTTTTTTTTCTCTACTCAAAAAAAAAGGAAAAAAGAAAAGAAAAAAAAAAACTTTTCATTGTCGGTAAACGAGTAATTTCGACGCTTTACTTTAACCTTCCCATTTTATTCATGAACGGAAAAAAGATATATTTTATATTGTGCTTAAAAAAAAAGTTCTTTAAAGAAAATTCTTTTGACTAAAAAAAAAATTTCTTTGTCACAATATTTTTTAGTGTTTTTTATTTTTTTTTATAAAATTGAAATTTTTTTAGTAAGGCAAAATAAAAATTTTAATATTTTTTTATAACTGGTTTAATTTCAATTTACACAGATAAAAAATTTAGTAAAAATTCGAATTGCATTTATTAAAATTTAATGTTTACTTCAATTTATGTAAATAAAAAAGTACTTTTTGTAAAAAAACGCAGATAAAATTATTTGAATTTTTAGTAAACATCATGTCATTTAAAAAAAATCTGAATTAAAAAAATCCTTTTTGCATTTATTATAATTAACATAAAATGGCATATAAAATAATTGCTTTGTAAAACAAAACAAAAAAAAAAAGAACAGTTGAAAATTTAATGACATAAATTCGTGTAATAAAAAAGCACATTAAAATAGAAAAAAAATTTTTTCATATTACTCATTAAAAGATAAGTACTTCATGTACTTTGATGACTTTAACGACAACATTGTCATTTTTAATTTAAACAAAACTTTAATAAAAAAAATTGTAACTTTTTGTATTGTATTTACTGCTGTGTATTTTGTCAATTAAAATAAAAGATATAAATCAAAAGAAAAGTTTGTGCATAAAGGATTTTCATAAAGTAGTTATTTAGCTTTTTTTTTTTTAATTTTTCTATTGTATGAGAAAACTCGTTTTTTTTGTATTTTATTTTGGATACAATATTTTTAAAAAATTAAAATTATTAAACCTAAGACAAGAAATTGAACTGAATCTTAAAACTTAAAATTATATTATTTTTAATTAAGAGAGTAAGATGAATTTATTCAAGAAAATAAATAGTCCAGACGTGGTCCATAAGGCCTGTGGGCATAGTGGATTCAAAAGGAAGATACCATTGACACTTAAGTTTTTTGGTGTTTTGATTACGAAATTTTTGGTCCATTTTTATCAAAATGATCAGTTTTTCCGCTTTAGTCCATTTTAGGGCACTTCGTACATTCTTTTAATGTTCCAAATACCTGCTACAATACTAGATACCGTCAAAGACGGGTAGAGCGAAGCTGATCATGTTAGAAAAAAGCAAGAAAAGAGTTTCAGTAATTTTTTAATTTAGGGATTTTAAAAGCTTTGATTAGATTGAGTTCAATAATAATGTTTAAATAAGACGTAAAAAAATGTTAAGCATAGTTAAAATTTTTAAGTATTGGCCAAAAAGTACACGAAAAATCCGCCCCTTATTTTGTTTGCTGAAAAGATTTCAACCAAACTTTTGTTGGCGGAACTTTGTTATTACGTCCTTTTTCTATAATTCACCAACAACAAAAAAGTTACTCTGAACTCTAATACCCCTCAATTAACCTAATTACCAAAATAATATTATACACAAGTCAGAATGTGGTGTAACGGTTTCCGAATTCGTCAACCAGAGAAAGAAAAAGTCTTCTGTAGGTTTTGTATGTCGCTGAATCCGAATTTGGGGTCCTACTGGGTTAGAAAATAGGAAAATACAGCAGAAACATTCCATCTTATGAGTTTTTTCACAATATTTTGGAACTAATGATCAAATTAATATAACTAAATATTGAATTTATTCTTTTATTCTGTATCAATAAAGGAATATTAGAGCTAATTATTGGTGTTGAAAAATATCTCCAGGGTAAGATAAAATCGGAAAAATACAATGTGAGTTTTTTACTTTATTTTTCTTTTAATCTTGCATTTGAAAAAGTTTTATCCTATTTTAACTTTTATTTAATTTACTGACTCCTATACGGGGGCAAAAATGGATAAAACTACCCCTGAATTTAACAAAAAATGAAAAAAACTTATAACTGGTTTGTGTTTTCACACAACCAACGACCATGAATCATGTTCACTTATAACGTTTTAACGTATATTCCCTAATTATTCTAAGTCCCTTAATCGGAAATATTCTAAGTCCATTTCATACCCCTCTCCCCTAAAAACGTTGTTAATATTTCAACCCCTCCCCCCCTAAAACGTCAATACACGGTGATCCCGGGTGGGACGTGAATTTTATTTTATTAGGTGCATCGCTAGTTGTTGATGCTTGTAATCTTAGCTGCGATTGGTTAACTAATAAACAAACAATGCATCCGCTCTGGATCGCCCTGTATTTACCCCCCCCCCCCCTAAAACATCACTTTTTTACCCACCCCTGCCCGGCATTAACACACACTAACACTATTATATCGTAGTATAAGTATAGTATAACTTTAGGAAACCAAATTACAAATTACTTTCATGAATAATTGAAAAAAACCTCCGATAACCTCCGTTTATTCCAACGGGCCTTCTAGGCACAAGAATACTGTGCACAAGGCTTTTAAATGTAGTTTTTTGGTAATATTGCTTTTTAGTTAGTTAGTTAACAAAAACACTTCTTGTTGGTCACAATTTTTCGGTATTAAAGTCATTTTTCAAGCCTTGGATACCGCAATTTTTCTCAATGTTATAGCAATTTAACCAAATGGTCATTTTTGTCCCGAAATGATTAATTTTTAAATTATCTTCAAAATTGCAATTTTAGACAAAAATGGGTTTTATAGGTCTCAACAATTTTCTGAAAGCTTTTTTCTAAAAATTCTTTATTTGTCCTTTAGAATTATTTGTTTGCAAAACATTATAACCTTTCTAATTTTTTATATTAAATTCTCTTCTTTACAGTCAGTAAAATGAATGCCCATTTTTGTTCCAAAATGATCAATTTTTCAATTTGCTGCAAAAATCGTAGTTTTAACATTGAACATGTTTCTAAGGAGGGGTAACCTGTGAATCTGAAAATCAAGTGGGGTCAAATGTCAAAAATCATGTGGGGTTAGAAACTTAAAATATTTTATATTTAGGGACTTTGAATAATTTACTTTGAGAGGCTTAGAAAAATTCAAGTTTAGGGACTTAAAATATTCCGGGTTTAGAGACTTCTAATAATTTGAGTTGAGAGACTTAGAATATTTTCAATTTAAGGACTTAAAATAATACAGGTTTACAGAATCTAAATAATTTGGGTTTAGAATCTTAACATCTAGTAAAGGTGATAATTACAAATTATAAGAATAGCGATTTTATTGTAATGTTGTTTATCATTTATGTATTATAACTAGTCCTTTTTAGAGGTTTAGTTTTCACGTCCTATAATTAGTCTTACAGCCCAATTAGAGCTTGTAATTATTGAATCCCAATATTTTCTTACTACCTCAACATATTTTCTTTTCTTACTACCTTTCTTCTAAAAAGGCAGTTAATTAGATAATTTTAGCTCTGCATTCAAAATATTGCAAAAAAACTAAAATGGGGTAGTTTTTGCTGATTTCATGTCCTCTACTTCTCAGCCACTTGTACCCCAGATTGCGTATTTCAGAATCAAAGCATACCTACTTTTGTATTCTAATTTTTTTGGTCGCGTGTTCTAGAAAAAGTTAACCAATTTTTGGAAAAAAAACTGAAATTATATGACTAGATTTTTATATTAGGCCAAAACATACTGAATTTATATTTTAAATTTTTTGGTATTTTGGCTCTGGAAGGGCATGTCGGGCTATTGAAGACCCGCCGTTTATTCACGCTCTTAGTTTATAGTTTACATGATTTTGAGCTCGGATAAAGGTCTTCAATGGCCCGACATGTCTCTCCAGAATTAATATACCGAAAAATGTCAAATATAAACTTATTATGTTTTGGTCTTAGTTAAGAACCTAGCCTATTCCGGGGTTTCATACTTACTTTTAGTTTTTTTTTTTAAATTGGCCATTTTTGTGTACTCATAACTTTTTCCAAAACACGTGGCCAAAAAAATTAGAATACGAAAGTGTATGTATTTAGGTCTTGAATATCTCTGTGCCAAAATTTATCTGTGTAATACTTACACGCACTTATTACCATACCATTATTATTACCAGGTTCCTAATCTCTTTTTTATTTAATAAAATTACGCTATTTAAAAAAATCAGTTTTTAAACAACCGGTTTTATTTCAATGAAGTAACCTTCAGAAGAATTAAAAACTTATTAGTTATTAGTTTCAAATCAATTTTTCAAACTGATCAATGTATACGAATAAAAAAATTCAATGATAATGGAATTATACTTAGAATGCATACGGATGGAGTTGCTTATTATTTGAACTAGGTTTAGTCCAAAAATATATATAATGTAATATTAATATTTGAAATTTTACGTTTAGATTTCTTTTTGAATACTAAATTAATTTTAAAACCAACATTTATGTAAAATTCCAAAAAATATTCCTAAAAACAAATAATCTAATGCAACTTGTTTTTCGTAATTTTTTCTAATTCTCCATCCTCCATTTTCAAATTAAGAAAAATCATGCAAAAAAATGTGTCCTAAAACATATACAAAAAATGAAAATTTTATTATTCTTCATTAAATATACCTTTTTTTGATGCTATTTACAATACTGATAAGCAGCGTGTCGATTTTTTTTAGTATCCAACTTTTACCCTAAATAATGAGTTTCCGGTTAATTTTATAGAAAGTTTGAAATCAAATTCTGAGAATAGAGACTTTTTAACATATGGATACATTTTTAGAAAAATAGATTTTGGTTTTAAAATTAATTTAGAACTCGTAGATAGGCTCTTGGGCGTTAAATGTTTAATTGAATAAAATTTGGATTAATTAATAAATAATAAAAATCGTAAAGAATTATAAAAAAGCTAAGGCTTTTTTATTTCAGGCACGATCACATATTTATTGAGTATTTTCTCTTTGATAACGTTGATGGGATCCACGCCCTCATAAATTGAAAACTATTATTTATTATTATACACCAAGGCAATAAAAGCATGTAGAGGCATCGGAATGACCTTGGGACCAAATTCCTCCATAAATTAAAGAATTTGAAGACTTTTTCGTTTTTTAACCTGATAAACTTTTAAGGCACGATTTTATCTATGTATGGCATACACAGGGTTATCATGCCTAAAAAATAAATGTCAATTAATTTAGTTATTTTCTGGTTATTTTAGATCATTAACCACATTTTGGATGTATTAAATTCAAAACCAATTCATTTTTACCATTTTTATTATTTTTTAATAATTTGTTTTGATATCTGAAATCAGTTTTTAGGACATTTCTCTGCAAGTACTTGATGAAATCACTTGAAATTGAAAACCCTACAACTAGATCTTATTTCAAAAAATTTGGTTTAAGGGATTTTTGATTCATCGAGTAGGTTCTGTGATCTTGAGGATACACTTTCTCGAACATACATCCCTACACACAACAAGGCAATATAAGCATTTAGAGGCATCGGAATGACCTGGGGACCAAATTTCTCCACGAATTGGACAATTTAGAAATTTTTCCGTTTTTTGACCTGACAAACTTATAAGGCACGACTTAATCTATGTATTGCATACATAGGGTGATCGTGCCTAAAAATATAAGAATCTTGTGTTATTTTGCATTTTTATGATATTTCACTGATGCAAAGTTTATGCAAAAGCTATGAAATTTATCGCGCGGATAACATTTAGAAGGTTTTTCACCTGTATGAAGCAAAAGTACAAGAATAAACATGCCTTTAGAAATAGCAGATTGGCCCCAAAAACAATAGGGGTCATTAACTCGATAAAATAAACTCAGTTTTAAAAAATGAAAGCATTCCGTTCGATCGTTTTGGCTATATCGTGTCCGAAAGGTGTCGATTTTTGCATCCATTAAGGTAGAGCTTCGCTCTATAAAAAAGTTATGCTAACCAATGAAAATTCTGGTACGTAGCCCCAAAAATTAAGTATAAGAATCTTTTGATGCACAATAATAAAAACTAAAAGAATTGAAAAACAGAAACATCAAAATTCCTAAAAATCAATGCAAATTTGATAAAATATCAAAATTTGTGTATAAAAATATTATTTATAAAAAGCAAAAATTTACAATGAAATACAATGTTTTATAAAATAAATTTCGGAAATTCTCTTATTCGAAATTTTGATGTATTCTAATTTTATGAATCCAGAATTGAATTTTTCCGCAAACATTAAAAAAATGGCGAAAAACTTCAAATGGGCTGCAGCGGTGAAGTTGACTTTTTTTGGCAAGAGGGCTTACATTTTACCCTAAATGGGCTAGAGGGGAAAAACTAATAATTTTTCGGAAAAGTGACCTATACTTCTATGATCTATGTATACCAAAAAGTATCATTGCCAGTGGCAGACCAGTAGTTAAGATAACTTTATTTTGTAACAGGAACTCGAAAAATTAAAAAAAAGGACCCAAAAATGACCTAAATTGGGCAATAGTGGAAAGTAACCATTTTCGGCAAGATGGAACCAAAAATATACTTTCAATTTTCAAAGTTTATTATATTTTCGTTACAAAATTATGTTATAAAAAACATCAACGAATATAATTCTATATACATAATTTAATAAAGTGTAGCGAATAGAGAATAATGTTATGTTATTTTAAAGCAATAGTTATCAATTGTAGAATATAACAAGACATGCATTTATATAGCATTGGAAAAGCATTTCTCTTGCGAGAAACTTTTTTAACACATTTTTTATTATTTTTAATAATTATTGATATTAATTAATCTCTGCGTTACATTAGCCTCAATCATGTTTTAAATTATAGGTTTCTTTATTCAAATTTCGAAAAAACTATAAACTGTTACAATAAAAGCTTTTTTTCTACAAATAGGCATTAGAAAAATTTAAATTACTAAGACAAAAATTTAAAAATTCATATTATTTACTATTAATTATTATTTAAAAAGTCATGTATATTATCCCTATATTTTATGTATAATGTCAAAACAAGGTTATAATTCGTTATGTCAAGTTAAATATATATAACCCAGGCATTATATTTAGTGAGGATAATACCATGACGCGTGAAATATAACGACATAATGGTTTAACAGTATCTATATTACAGTATATGTGTTAGAATATATATAGTACTACTATAGTAATATTATAGGTTATGTATAGAATATTTTGAGGTTATGTATAAAGTTACTTTGATCTTTTGATGATGGAATTTCATGTATATTATAGTATATATAGTTTTTTAGTTTTATAGTTATAAATTTTTGAAAGGATATTCTTTTATAAATAAAGGATATACCTAACCTATTCTTCGTACAAGCCAAAATAAAAAATTATGTGGTTTACTGTAATTATAATATCTTTTGAAATTCTATAAGAGTCAAGTTTTTTTTTTTATTTTTTATATTATTACTTAAGATTTTAATAATAAGAGGAATGAATGGAAAGTTTTAATTACCAAAAGTTTAATATAGGTTGAAGAAAATTTTTCATTATTTATTTTCTTTCATTACTTTAGTATTTAAGGTTATGGAAGTGAGTGGAGTAAATTGGATAATTTTTTGAAATTTTCGTCGATTGAAAAAGTATTAGTATAAATCAAAAGTAATATCTTTTTGCTAAAAAATTGATAAAATTTTTGCTGCAATAATAATTAAAACAAAAAATACTGTATCAAGTTTCTGATGAAAATGCACACTCAAAATTATTGACATAAGAAAAGTTACTTGTAACTATTTTGCGTTAATAAATTAATAAGAAATCTATTAATTTTCCTCATTTTAAATGTGTATATTTTGCAGTTTGCACCTTTTTGGCTCCTTATCCCTTAAAGATGAGTACTGAATATTGCCTTCTTTTCCTTCAATTATTTTGAAATATCCTCCTTCCTGGAATAATTGTATTCAAGTTATGAGCTTTAAGGCTGCCAAATTACGTTTTGCATTTCATTAATTAACCTTAAGCTCTTTCTATACTAGATTAATATTTTTTAATCCCATGTGCTTTTATAATATAGCAAAAGGTATAGTCAAAGCATACAACATTTTAATAAAATTAATCTAGTCTAGAAAGGGCTTTATACCCTTTTGGATACCATGAATCAAAAAGAATATTGTGCTTTTATGACTAATATCCAGAATGAATGTAAATTTGTTATTTGATAAACCAATAGGTGGTACATAGATTTCAACGAATAAATTTTATTTTACAGCGTGCGTAAAAGTTAGTTTTATGCACTAGTGGGACAACTTTAATGCACTTTTTAAAGAAAATTATGTATGAAAATTGTTATATAAATGTATATTTTACCAAATGCGATCGCAGTCCCTCGGAGATACGCACCTCGGGCGTATAAACCTTCGCATACATTGAAAAAAATTCGACAGTGGTAACCGGAATTTTGATAACAGTAACCGAAAAAATTCCTGATTAGTTGTCTGTTCATTTCAATTATAGAAATACAGCCCTTTTCACAGTTCGAGTCCTATATTACACAGTATTGAACAAAATTAAAGATTATTAGTAATGCTATCTGATTTGATTTTTAGACACTTAACAATAAAGTAATTTTCAGTATCCTAATCACTTTTGGCACTCAAATTTCTCTAATTTATTCTATATATTTTTAAATTTATTGATAAAACATGCATATACTTTTAGGAAAATTAATTAAAGAAAAAAAAACTTGACTATTGATTATAATTAATTAAGGACTCGTATTGTATACATATATATAGTATAGTATAGTATAGTATGCTTTATTTGTCCACTACAAAAATTATATTTATTAATTATTTTATTAAACAAGTATATATACTTGCACGTTCCAATATAAAAATTTTAAAATTTTCTTTATTATTATTAGGTAAATAAAAATAAAGACGATCAAAAATGGAACAAATTTAGAAATAATTTATTTATTTCAACGTTTCGAAAGCTCAAGCTTTCATTATCAAGAAATTCTGTAACAATTATATAATTATAAATTTATAAGATACTGTTTCTAATTAAATAAATACATTAAATCAATTCTATAATAATAGAAATAACAATAGATTAATTAGAAATCATGGTAAGATGAAATGAACATAAGTTAAAAGTTAGGTAAAATCAGTCTTTAACGCAATTTATGTTATAGATACATCTTAAAAATATAAATAGAAGAAATTTAATGGTTATATGACAATGCAGATTTGTTGTATAAGTATTATAATTATAGAATTATCACAGTCAAATATCATATGTTTAAAATACTGAGTCATCAAATGTATGATTTGAGGATCTTGAGGAAAGAGTTAATTGAGGGAAGGAATCTAATAGAAATTGGTAGTGATTTCCACCCTTTAATACCCTGTATCTGTAAGGAAGAGTAACCATGCCATTTTCCCAATTTTGGGAGAGATAACACTATTTAGCCAGAGGCGAAATATCCAAACAATTGTTAGCTCAATTTATCGAATAAAATTATACAGATAATTCTCTAGTTAGCTGTTCACCTCTGCTAGTCGATTTAGGTATATGTTTATCAAAGAAATCAAGTAAATATTCAGGATGATGTATGTATAGTATATTTATGTATACATTGCAAGTCCTTATAATATAATTATATTATATGCAAGGAATAGAAAAATATGCTTTGAAGAATGATAAAATTTATATTAAAAAACTTTTTTTTTACTTTTTATTTTTAAATTAATAATTAATAAAAATAAATTTAATACATAAAAAAATTCTGGAGATATTTATTTATATTTACATTTAATAAAATTACAACTTTTTTAAATTTTTTGAAGCATACAATTATAATGAAAGTAGTACATAAAAAAAAATTACATTTCAAATATTTTAAATGCAAAATATTTTTTGTGTATTTTTAATAACAGTACAATTTTCCTAAAACTTTCGTTTACAGTGAAAATTTAAAACTAGCTGCTATTGAAATGGGTAAAGAGCCCAACTATATTATAAAAATTGAATAAATCCAATTTAGATCTGAAAATTATAATCTGAAATCGATTATACTATTTATATAAGCAACTTAAAATATATTTTTATTCCTGAATATGAGAAATATTATATTATATATGTTTAAAAAATTAAAACATTTAAATGGCAAAGAAACGTTATATACTCTTTAGATATCATTTCACTTGCGAGAAAAATTTTATTACAAAATTGTCATAAAAAGATGCAATACAAAAAAAAACATCTAATTTTATAATAAAAATGAACAATGTACACCCCAAGAAACCATTTTATAATAATTTTGTATTCAAACTTTTCTCGCACGCGAAATGGTTTTTCAAGATTATATAAGTTAAAGTTTTTTTTTTTCCTATACACTATCTATTTAAGACATATAATGAAATGAAATTATCATAAAAAATATATTATAATTACTAATCCTGAAAATTTGGATAAAATAAATTATTTAATTCGTATTGCTCCAATTGGTTCCCATGCATTACAAAACCAAAATCATGCACGACAGCTCATGAACCGTGAATTGCAAGAAAGAAACTTTAATTCGGTTTCTTATAAATATAGAGTTAATAGCTAAGTAACCAAATAATATACCAAACTATAAATTTTACCAAATATTTATATCAATTTAGAATTTTACAATTCCGTTAGTTTTATTTTCTCAAAAAAGTACTAAAATGGGAAGTTTATTATAAGTTATAATATATAAATGTAATAAAACTGCAGATAATAAATCATCAAAATATATATATATATATATAAATTAAAACTTCATTTTACAATTTAAATAAAAGATATTTTAAGATCATTTTTTATTTGAATAAAATTTACAGCATATATAACACAATATCATGATCAAGTAATAATAATGATTATAATACATTGAGAGATAAATACAATAGAAATTTTCATACAAAATAGTACTATACTATAGCTGATATATAGGTCATGTTATATTATGTGTGTGTGTGTTTTATTATTGTATAAAACTGGAAATAATATTTTTTTTGATTTATTAAATAATGTAGTAAATGACATTTATTAAGATTTAAAATTATTATTAAATATTTAAAATGAAGATTTAAAATTTATTTATTTTGAAGTTTAAAAACTTTTAGAAAATTTATGAAATAATTATCGTTAAAGTGGATTTAATAAAAACTTTTCCAACAATTATTATATATATAAAATCATTATCTTTTATTTATTTAAATTTTTTAGTCTTATTCTGAACAATAAAGAATTAAGTACAAAAGCTTTAAATAAATCTCTAAAGATTGTTTAAAGAGGAAAGATCGATTTTTTTAATTTTAACAATTGGTAATACTTGGTCTGTTTTTCTTTTGTTTTACGTTTTATTCAACAAAAATTTACATTAAAAAAGCTTTACATTTTAAGCTTGAATAAATAATTCAGTTTTTTTTTAAAATAATTATTAACATTTTAAGTAATTTATTTAAGCTTTTATCCAAATTTTAGATTATTTTAATATTTACATAATTATTTTTTTAATGAGTTTTTATCTGTAAAAATCTTTAACGGGTTTGCAATAAATCCCATGGAAATAAATCCCATATTAACTGACTATTTTCAATTATCTGCTATTGCTAATAGTTCAGCTTCCTAAACTTCATTCTGAGTTCCATAATCCAGATTATTTTAAGTCCTTAAACTCGGATTATTCTGAATCCCTTATTGTATATAATTATAGTGTCTTTGCCCTAAATCGACATTGCTCTAAGTTCCATTTGATCCCCCTCTCGTATATGACCTCGGTTGTGACCGTTTGACCTTCCCTTCTGTTGCAACCATTTGGCCAACCCCTATTCCTTTAATTTTCAAGCTTTCTGGAATAACTCTCCTTGTAATATATATTTTTCATGCTAAGAATAAAAAAAGCAACAGAATTTCTGGGATCTTATTCTTGCCAAATTTTCTCAGGTTCATTTTTCTGTTACCTCTTACCATGTGTTGACTCAAAAATTAAGCAGATTATTTAATAAAAAAATTTTTAGTATCATATAATTAAATTTTTTTAAAGTTTGTAATAATAAACTATTTTATTATATAATATTAAAATTTTTAGATTTATACCCATATATGACATAAAAAAATGAGATTTCATTCCTAGAGCTTGAATATTAAAAGTTTACAAAATCATATTAATTTATAACTTTTGTAATAACATAATATTTTTAATTAAAATGGAAATTTTATATATTAAAATTTCTGATTTTAATTTTTAAAATAAAAAATTGAATTATCAACATTATTTTGAATAAATTATAAATATTATTTTATTTAAATTTTAAATATACTAAATTATTAAAAATTAAATATGAAAATTTACCAAAATTTACAAACATTTTCTAAATATTAAAATAAAACTAACTAAAATAAAATTTATTTATTTGTTTCAGAAAATACATTTCGAGTAACATTAAAGAAAAATAGTCGTGGTTTAGGATTAAGTGTTTCTGGTGGTGGTACAACAGGACCAGTTAGAGTTAAAAGATTATTTCCATTACAACCAGCAGCACTTTCAAACAAACTTCAACCTGGTGATATTTTATTAGCTGCTAATGGAATTCCATTAACTGGTTTAACAAATTATGTAAGTTATTAGAAATTTTGTTTAATTAATTTTGTTTATGCTTAATGAATTTTAAATAAATTCACTTTAATTTTGTGTGTATTTATAGTAAATTTAATTTAGTTTGTATTATTATTATGGATGTATTACATTAGGACAAAAACCAATAAAACGCGAATTTACTTTCTATTAAATCAATTGCATAAAAATATTTAATTAAATATAGGCATGAGTCTGTGTTAAGAGAACCTTTAAATTATGTGATTTGAATACTCTAAAGCTTTTAAAAACTTAAAATCATATTATAATAAAATTGTTAAAAAAACTGATTTGTGTGTTCACACAACCAAAGAGCATGGAACAGTTTCAACTGTAACAGTTTTAACTTGCACTCCCTAATTATTATATGAATTAGAACCTAAGTCCCTATAATATATAAATTATCTTAAGTCTTCTTCCGATTCTACACTGTAAAAAGTAACTTTCTTATATTAACAAAAAAAATACAAAATTTCCGAAAAATTAGTAAATTTTCAAAAAAATTTGTAAATATTCGAAAAAAATCATAAATTTACTAAATTTAGTATATTATCGAAAAATTCGAGAACTCTCGATTTTTTTTTTGTGAATTCATAAGAAAAATTGATAATTTACAATTTTTTTCGAAAATTTACAAAAAATAGTCATAAATTTCCGAAAAAAAGTTGTGAATTTACAGGAAGTTACTTTTTACAGTGTAAAAACAAAAATTGATTTTTTTCTGCATCTAACGATCAAATCTAGAAAAAAATTCTGGCTTATTCAACCTATACCAAATCACCACAGATTTATCCATATAATTCATTTATTCACAGAATTTAATTAAAAATTTTTATTATTAAAAAATAAAACAAAGTCATAATTTATTTTGAGTTAATCAACTAAAAATTACAAGCCACACAACTTTTAACTTCAAATAATACCTAAAGTCATTTTAACACAAATTTTGGTATTATATAATGATAAATTACTTTTTAATTATAAATAAACGATCTCAAACTTTGTGATTAGACTGCGCATACAAATTTTATTTAACATTATTATTAAATTTTTAACCTTTTTCTGATAATAATGGTGATTAAGGTAGTTCACAGACTAAAGTTTCTAAAAAAAAATTTTAAAAAAAAACCGCTTGCAATAATTAAACAATAATTAACTTAACTAAACTTCGATTATAAAATAAATTAAAAATAAATTTAATAAAATAAATTCTACGCTACTTATTTTAAAAATTACTCAAGTTAAATACTAAGAATTAGAAAAGAAACTTTTATATAAAGAAAATCAAATATAGTAAAAATCGTTCATTTCTCATTATCATTAACACCTTCTTACTCATACCTATATATAAAACTCTTAACTATGTGAAATGTACACAAACCCAATCTTTTATATATAATTATAATAGAAGCACACCAAGCTGCTATTTTTGCAATGGTATTGCATTTGGTTATTGTAGGTTGTAGTATAAGTCATTATAAAGGATTTGCATTTATTAGCATAATGCCACAGTTCCTTCAGACGTTATCATCGTCATCCTGTCTGCGTGAGCGACATATATTTATATCTGTTTTAGTGTATTTATGAATACATGGAGTATTCTTTCTTTTTTTTTTTTGAGAAATTTTATTTAACGCGTGTGTTTATGTGGAGATAATGTTTAACAAGTTATGTGATATTTTCGAAAGACAATAATATTTAGGGAAGAAGAATGAAAATAATTTTTTTTAAATTTAATTAGAATATATGGGTAGAAATTTGAGTTATTTGTGCAATTCAACTAAAATATCATTAGATAATTTTCTAAACTTCTTATTAAAAGTTTAATAAAAATGTTAATTTAACTTGCAATTTAACTTTTCGATCAATTGTAACTTTGTAACTAACATAATAATAATTATAATTTGTGGATTGTAATTAACAGAATTGATAAAAGAATTCATTGGCAGTGTTCCTTATAACTTCTGTCACAATTTTTTTTACCTAATTTATCTGCCACATTGACGGTGGCTACTGTTTAACTAAAAAACTTATAACTGATTTGAGTAAAACTTGTAACCAACAGGGAACATGTTTATTTATAACAGTTTTCACTTATACTCCCTAGGAGCCATTCATAAATTATGTAACGCTTGAAGGGGAAGGGGTGGTCAACCATTGTGTTGCAGTCAATGTTAAAAGGGTCAGCAAAAGCGTTATGTTAGGGGATGAGGGGGTCCAATAACACTAAATTTTGCGTTATATAATTTGTGAATGACCCCTAATTATTATAAGTCCCAGAATTGAAATTACAATAAGTACCTAAATATAAATTATTATAAATGTATAAACGTAAAGTATTTTAAGTTCTCGTTCTAATCAGATCCTAAAAAAGCCCTGACTCCTATTTCAAATTATTCTAAGTCTACTTTGATCTCCCCCTTCCTTAAACGCCACTTTCCAAACTCCCTACTGTAAGAGACTTTTCCGGGTACCTCTCTCTCTCTCTCTCTATGAACATGCTCCATGTTGACTAATTGTAAGACATTTAACCACCCCCTTCTTTTAAAATGATTTATTTTGCATAAACGTCGGCCCTAAAAACGTCAATTTTTCATCCCCCTCTGCCGAGCTGAACTTTTTCAAATACCCCATCCAATTAAGTGAACATGTTCCATGTTAAAAAAAATAAACTATACTAAAACGGGACTACTATTTTAGAATAGGATTAATTTTGGTGGATTTACTTAAGATTCGTGTACTGAAGATTACTTTTTCTCTCATATCTTGCATGGAATAAAAATAGTTTCATCAAAAAGATTTTTTTTTATTTAGACAGATCTGTTTCAATGTATTTTTAGAGAAGAAGAAAATTCTCTACGGACAGCTTCAAAGATTTTAAAGTAAACTCAAATGCATTTTTTTCTTTAGCCTTGCGGCCCTAGAGAATCCTTAAGGGTTTCCCAAGACAGACGAGTCAAGAGAAAGGGTTAACTTATTACGAACGACAAAAGCTTAAGAAAATAAAAAAAGTTTTATAAGACTCATTATGCTTTAGTTAATAAGGGATTCTTTTTTTCTCTTCATTTTTTTATATTTTTATGTTACACTAACAAAAACCATTTGCATTTAATTTTTCTGCTTGCGGCAAATGAAATTTTAAGCTATTTTTACATTTTAAATAAAAAAGATATTTTCAAGTGGGGTAAATGCAACTACGCTTGTAGCATAGAGGGTAAATACCGAGATAAATACCTAAATACCTTTCAAAAAATATTTTACTTTACATACTAGCCTGTCACTTAAAAAAAAATTTATTACTTTCTACGATCCTAAAAAAAGCTTGTATTTTCTAAAAAAAAAGTAAAAAACCTAATATACGAGATACTTAAACCACTTTTAACTGCTACCCTTAAATAAATGGACTTCTATACAAACAAAAATTTCAGTCAAATTATTCAAATTTTTACCCATATATTATTTTCAGGCATTATTATTTTTCTTTTTATTTACTACTATATTATTTCCTTTGTTATTTGTTAATTCTTTTTTTTTTTTACAACGTATGTATGCAATAGTGAAAATATAGTTTCTTTTTTTAAGCATACTTTTTTAAGCGAATATATAAAAGGATGTAAGCTTTATAAATTTTCATATGTAATACAGTTGTCATCATTATCCGGTTTTATGTTTATATTTTTATTTTGAATTTTTGTTATTCTTTTGAATTTTGGTACATATATGAATGCAGATAAAAAATCTAGTTTATTTCAAAAAATCAATTTTTTTTAACATGGAACATGTTGATTTGATGGGGTATTTGAAAAAGTCCGGCTCGGCAGGGGGGGAGGGTAAAAAGTTTTTAGAGGTGGGAGGTTAAATGGACTTTTGAGAATATTTTCGATTTAGGAACTTGAAATAATTTAAGGTGGGAGTCAGGGCCTGATCAGGCCCTGATAAGAACAAGAACTTACAATACTTTAGGTTTATGGACTTATAATATTTAGGGAGCATACGTTAAAACTTTTATAATTGAACATGTTTCGTGATCGTTGGTTGTGTGAAAACACAAACCAGTTATAAGATTTTTTGAGAATAAAATGTCAAAGAAACTTAAATGGCTGTATGAAGATATTCAATCAATTCAAATACATGAATTTAAAATTTTTACTTTTTTCTGTAAATTTATTTTAGAGCTTGTAACAAAATTTTGAAGCTTTTTTAAAGAATATTCAATTGTTTAGCTCGTTTTAGATTAAAAAATAAGTAAATACAAAATTTCCCATGCGAACCCACTGAAATTATGTACAACTAAAGTTTCAAAATTATAGCTGAAATATTAGAAAATTTGCAAAAAATTTAATCTCAAAAATCAACAGTGTACCTAATTATAAAATTAACTAAAAGCCTCAGAAAAACAAGAAATAAAATAATTCAACATTACAATGACTCTCATATATTTATTTAATGAAAAAGAGGCCATATGGGAAATAAAATAAAATATTTTTTTCATTAATCAAAATATATTGGAAAAATAAAATGAATTAAAATATAGACGAGTAAAAAAAAAATTAATGTACTTATTATTTATTCCACCCACAATATACATTATTTTACTATTATTATTATTAAGTTAAAAAAAAATCCAGGTTATAAAAAGGGTAGAAAGTACTTGCTACTTTTCATTTCTCCATAAAAATAAGCGAATTTTCTCGTTTTTATGCATTATTTTTTTATTATTATTATGTTAGAGTATTTGAATATGAATTTCGAAAAATTAAAATAGGTATTTTTAAATTCATATGCATGCGAAGTGAGTGTATGAATTTGACAGAATATTATAAAGTAAATTTATTTAATATTATATGTCATTGGCAATATATTTTATAAATATTTTATATGCCAGTTTTTAAAATTGTATATGCAGTTTTTATTTATTTTTAAAACCATTTTATGTATATAAAAAAAGAGTAGGTATATATGGTTCATTTCGTATCAAGTTAATGGTGTGGAAAGTAGTCTTCAGTGAGCTAAGCTGTGAAATGCACTAAAAAGTTGATAAGCAAAAAAAATAATAATTCTAACCCTCAGTTAACTGAAAACTCTTTATGGAGTTTCAAAATGAGTTGTGCGGAGTTGCAGTGAAGTTGCGAAGAGTTGCCCAGGAGTTGAAAAGAGTTTGATATTTTATTTACAAAAAATGTGCAACTTTGTTGCAACTCTTTGTAACTCCTCTGCAACTCCATGTGAAGTTTACAACTCGTTGAGGGTTCAATAATTCCATACAATTTGTAACTATTTTTTTCTAGTTAAGAGTGCTGAGGGTAGAAATTATTTATCATTATTAAACAATTGGATTATATTAATTTTTAGATAACTTATATTACAGAACTGCAAAATTTCAAAAGTCAGCAAATTTTTTATGCCAATGACTTTCCACCAAAAAAAAAAATATGTTTTTCAACTTGAATTGAGTTTATATGAATTGTTCCATATATTTAAAAAAAAAATATATAACACTATAAATATTATGTTTCTATTTAACTAATTTTTATTTTCTGATTGACATGAAATTTTATATGAAGAAAAATTGCATATGAATCTGATATTCGTTTAATACGTCGAAATTAATCATATTTTTATATAATTTAAAAAATTGTGTACCTTCATTGTATGCATAAATTTTTGAAAATAAATAATAATATTTTTTGAAATCATTTACTATTTTATTTTTAATAGGAAGCCTTAGAAGTATTACGTACGACATCTTCAACAGTTGAACTTGTAGTATGTCGAGTACCTGGTAATGATGAAAATCCTTTAACGCCACCTGATGCACCACCTCCACCACCACCAACAAGAAAAGATCCAGGATTATCATTAAAAATTGTCAAACCATTGCCTCCGTTAAAAGTTGAGCCTTGTGGTGTAAGTTTTTCGTTTGTGACAGTAATAATTTATTAATAAATTAAATAATTTTATATTTTTTGATGAAATATTTTTCCGTAATTTTTTTTTTTACTTTATTTTTATGAATTATTGACATTTATATCTCGAGTTATATCCGATATTTATTGTATGCTTTTTGTAAAAAATTATCACTTTTTAATATGGGACAATCCATCTGAAGTGTGCGTAGGATACAAATTCAGAATTTTACAAAAATTTTCTTTCGGAAGAACTTCAACGTACCTGCCTGAAAATTCTAAATTAGATTTTAAAACTCGGATTGTGAAATGCAAAATAACACCAATAATAAAATTTCAGCTGTTTGCCTTGATTATCTCAAAATTTTCAAATATTAATTTCATTCAATTCTTCAACAATAACATTTTTGCAAACAGATACTTTACGGTTTAACAATTAAAAAGCTTACAGACAGTATGTTATAGTAAGAATGTGAGTAAGAATTAAAGGAGGTTCCACTCGAAGTACTTTTGAAATGCACCAAGTGTGTGCCAATGAAAGCTCTAATGAAAACTATATAAAATTGTAAAAAAGTACTTTTGTAAAATACTATTTTTGAAACTATGAAAAACTTCTCACTTTTACGCTTTCAGTGTTAATTTTACTGAAACTTTATCTACGTACCCTTAACGCGATTTGAAATCGGGCCATCCAATTGTTAAAATTCATCTTGTGGTTAGAATTTATTTAATTCATTATACGTGCAGGCTTTTTGCAACCCCCTGGTAGAATTATATTAAATTTTAAATTGTTTATAAAATTTCTTAGCTGAATCAATTTTTACTAGCTAAATTTAAGCTTGACTAACCATATCCTAAAGACTTCAGATGGATCATTCCATGTAACAAATAAAAGTTAAAGAAAAAAAAATAATTACACAATATAAATTTTTTGCATCAATATTATCATTATTATTATGTAAGTAAAATATCATATAGATAATTTAAATAAAAAAAGTGTATACCTAACCTTTAAAAAAAAACTAAGCTTTTTTTTCTATAATAATAATAATAAAAAAAAATTATAAATATGACAATATAACGTCATCACTTTATATAAAAATAAGCTTCTGTGAATGACGTAAGTACCGATACATGAAAGGTGAAAAAAAATTTAATGTTTATAATATTCTATTTATAATAAAAATACATATTCGATATTAAATTTTTATAATAAAAAATATATTTATAAAAGATAAGATTATTAGATTTAAAAAAAATTTTTTTTTTATTTTCTAGGAATTTGATATTGAAATGACAAAAGTTGGTGGTAGTTTAGGTTTTACATTACGTAAGGCAGATAGTAGTGTTTTAGGACATTACGTACGTGCATTAGTTAGAGAACCAGCATTAAGTGATGGTAGGATAGAACCAGGTGATAAAATAATAGCTGTTGATGATATTCCATTATCACCAATGAGCCATGAAGAAGCTGTTGCATTATTAAGAAAATGTGGTCCAAAAGTTAAACTAAGACTTTATCGTGATTTAGCACAAACTCCAGTATCTGCCTTGTCACCAACTGAACCGGATCATCCTCTTCAAACACCAAAAACTTGTCTAAGGTAAATTTTCTATTTTATTTATCAATTGACATCACGTATATTTAGGATTACGTGAGTCATAGAAAAGACCTTTGTAAAGACTAACTGGGTTGTTTAAAGTAATAAATTTTTATTTCAGTTTTGGAAAATTTTTTTTTATCGGCAAAATTTATTAAATTGAGTTACATAAGTCAAGCAAACCTAAAATTTTTTATTACAGCAGCAGTTTTTTTTTCTTCATTTTTGACGTTGTTGTGTTGCTAAAAAATGGAATTTCTTATTGTTGTCAATTATCACGTGTATTTTGATCAATTAGGTATTTCTTTTAAACATGCTACTAGGGCATTTCTTATTTTTCTGACCAGAAATCCTTATAATCCCAATAAATATAAATCTGATAAAACCAAATAAATTGTTTGAAAGAGACTAAGATACCTAATTTGGAAAAATTTAATAAAATCTATAATATCATTTTTTTTATATAAAAAACTGGAACACACATTTTTCTTATTCAGAAACTTAATCAATATTAATCAATGCAATAAATATTTTCAACTAAAGTCTAGCTAAATGGCCAAGTAAATAGGTCGAAAAAAAATCTTTGAAGAAAATGAATACTAAACTTAAAATTAATAAACAATTTCATTAAAATGTAATTTTCTGAATTATTAAAAAAATGCTCGAGAATTCTCAATAATGTTTTTGGTAATAATAATTTTAAATTAATTAATTATCTCAATTTTTTCATGAAAAGACTTCGAAAATATTTTATTGTAAAAGGTGGATAAAATTAATTATTATTTATATATTTTTAATTCAATCATTTTTTAATTCATTCAAAGAAATTGTAATTATTACTTATAATGTTCAGAATTCATTTCACTTGCGAGAATTATTAAATACCAATTTATTTCAATTACATAATAAAATTAATTCTTGTAATGAAAATTACAATTTTATTGCAATCATTTAAATATTTTTTAAAAAGTATCCAAAATTCAGAGGCTGAATTTTTCTAACATTGTAAAAAGTTGAGATAATACATACCTACTAAAAAATATTATATTTTTGAAATTTTTTTTTATCAATAACCTGCTACACTGGTTACTAATCAATTCCAATTATATTCAGAATTTTTAAAAATTATAATTGTTTAATAGAAAAAAAAAATGAATTTTCGACTATTAAAAATAATTAGTCAAGTTTAATATAGCATAACTTTTATCTTTTAATGTTTACATAATATATTTATAAAATTTTAACGTACACGGCTAGGCTTCTTTGCTTGGAATTATACAATCAATTAAAGCAATCTGCTTGAAATTTATAAATTCAAGCAAATTGTTTTAAAATTCAAAAAAATGATTTAAAATTTCAAGCAGTTATTTAATTTATTTAAATTAACTGAATAAAAACTTTAGGAAACCTCAAATTTTATTCCCCTTCCCTTTATAGCTTGTTGCTGCTGTTACGTTATCAAGAGGGAATAGAAGGTAAACTAAACTCAGAAAATTAATTGTCATAAAGTTTAAAAATGAAGAACAGTATAAAATTTTGATATTATTTGAAAATTAATAATCACTTTTTTATAATTGACTATGTTTCATCTTAATTTACCCCCTATCCTCTCTTGACAGAAACGGAAAGCAACAAACTATAAATTTGTTAATAAAGTAAAAAGGAAAGAAACATGCAATTATTTATAACAGCAGGTTATTCTGGGATTATTACTCAAAGACTGCAGAATATTTTTTTCGGAATTTCATTTAAATAAAATTCACTATTTTTTAATTTCCAGAATCTTAATTTTTTTTCTCAAATAAAAGTTAAAAAAAGGAAGGGATATAAAATTTGAGATTTTCTATAGTATTTTTAGTTAATTCAAATAACTGCTTGAAATTTCAAGCAAAGCAGCCTGGCAGTGTACTTATTTATTTCATAAATGTAGTTTTTCAAGCTTTTAGTAAATTTAATTCGATTTAAATTTAAATTTACAAAGTTGTGAAGTTATATAATAAACTTAAACTTATACTTTTAGTTCCACGTTTTATAATTTCAGTTTACGCAAACGTTTTGTAAAATTACGATTTTAAGTTTTTCTCTTCAATATTTCACTCCAGAATTACTTCACATGAGATTATAATAAATAAAAACTTGAAATTTCCTTTCCGGATTTATTTTTCATAAATTTTGAAATTTTTTCGCCCAAAATGAATAGTGAATTTTTTTACTTGTAGAATAAACAACTACAAATTTTTATAAATTTTTGTTATTTTAGGCAAGAAGCAGTTGATATGTTATGCGATTTAGCAAGTCGAAAATTATCACCAGGTCCATCAAGTTCAAGCTGTCCTCGTCAATCAACATCTTCTAGTTCACCAAGAAAATTAAGAAGGCCTGTTACAAGATCTTCAACTGGTGGCACAGATGAAGGTTGGTACCAAAAATAATATAAAATTAAACAAAGACATAAAATATTTAAAAATTTTTCTTTAGGTAATCGAACGAAAAATTCTCAAGGCTCAAGTTTAAGTCAAGAAACTTCAGATTCCGATCAATGTTCAATAAAAACTCAACTAACAAATTCCCAGCCAATAACTCCCAGTGGTCAAGAAATAATAAACGAGCCAACATTCTATGACGTTTACGATTCAAGTGATTCAGCAACAGGTGTAGCAGGTGCAACAGCAATAATTAAAATACCATCAGCAAATCGTCCAAAATTTCTAAATTTAACAAGAACAGATAACCCAATAAATACACGAAAAAATATTCAATATCAAATTGACGACGATAACAATGACAACATCGATACTGACAGTGAAGTAACAGGTCCAATAATAATAACAGACAGTGATTCAAATATCGATGACATCGTCAAAGAAATAAATGGTTTATCAAGTGACGAACATGAAAATATAACAATAAATAATATATTACCAACAGAGCCAATGTCAATGCCACCATTGCATAATTTAACAACAACCGTTAATATTATTAATAACGGTTCATCGTTAAATAATACATTTAGTTATAAAAATCCAATATATCAAAGTGCTAATCCAGCCACAAGCACAGATAACAATAGTACAGGCGTTAAAAATAAAATTTCACATTCCAGTGATCACGATATTCCAGGTAAATAAAAAAAAATATTTTTTAAAAAATAAAAAATTTTTTTATGATTTTAAATTTAAATTTTATTTGTTTAAAAAGGTAAAGTCATGAATAATAACGAAGCTGTTGGTAGTAAAGGTTTATTAAAATGGAAAGGAGTTATGTTTTCACCAAATGAAGATAGTAATTCAGATGGCAAATGTCGTATTAAAAATGAACTTGATGTTGTTGAAACAGAATCTTTAGCTGATCTTTATGAACAAGGATACGAGGTAAGATTAAAAAAAAAAAGTTGTAATTAAAAAAAAAATTAAAATGCATATATGAATTTTTAATATTTAGGTGTTCATGGTTGAATTGACAAGAGGCTGGAATAGTAGACTCGGTTTTAGCTTACAGCCTGAGGGTGATAACACAGTAATATCTGTTGTACATCCTGATAGCGTTGCATCAAAAGATGGTAGACTTAAACAAGGGGATATCTTGATTATGGTTTGTTGTTTACAATTATTTTTTTTGAGATGGGAGGTTTTTAAGATTTTTTTAATATTAAAATACTATTTTTGTTGTGTAGGTGAATGACGAGAGTGTTGAACATATGTCAACTTCAGAAATAATTGATTTATTAAGAAAAATACGTGGTTCTATTGGTATTACGGTATTAAGAAAAAATAAAAACAATACGTGATGTTAAATTATAATTTAACCTGATTTTTGACAATTCAAAATTTTTTGTCAATTATCTTCGGGAATCCTGGTTCTTGAAAATATTTTTTTTACTACTATGATACTTTCAAACTAATTGTTTGAGTTTAAAATATCTAAAATCCAATTAAAATTAATATTTTAGAAATTAAAAATTTTTTTTTAATTTCTGTGTAAAATAAGGTAGTCCTTTCTACGCGAACCAGGGTTGCCGACGACGGGTTAAATTAAGAATATTCTAAACTAAATATTTAACAAAGTACTTATAGAGTATAAGCTAATTAAAAAAAAAAAAAATCAAAAATATATTCGAAAAAAAAAATTATTTTTTAAACGTTCCTCTAAAAAAAAAAAATGAAAATTTCTCTATTAAATAATAAATAAATAATGCCTTTAAAAAATATAATAATAGTAAATATTATAAAAACTGTTTTACTTAAGTGCAAAATAAAAAAACAAGCTTTTAATTTTCATTTTTTTTTTCAAATTGAAAGTTTTATGTAAAATGATATATATAGACTGATTAATTAATTTGTGTAAATATAAAAATGTACTTAAAATAAAAATTTAAAAAAAAAGATCATTTGTAAATATAGTTATATGTAATATAGAAAATTTAGAGTATTTTTTAATATAAAAGTATAATTATTTTGATTTTTTAATTAATTTTGATTATACGTTAAAATTAAATATATATACTCATTAAATAATAAAATTATCGATTAATCAGTGCCTAAAAAATAGTCACAAGTAATATTGTAAATATAGATTAAATGTTTTAAGAATAATGTTATTGTGTATTTTGTGTACACTGTAAAAAATTGTTTTTTAATGGAAAATTATTCTGATTACGTTTTTGATTAGAAAGAATGTAGGAAATGGTCCTTTGTGGGAGTTCAGGGGCTACACAAGTTTAAGGACGAGTTTTGCAGGGAAATTTCAGGGGCCTCGTAAATTTGTAACGTTTTGTCCCCAATTCGAATTTGAAAACCTTCAACTTTATTAAGTTAATTTTTTTTTGTTTTTGAAGAAAACAGTCCTTTATTATACTTTTCGTGAAGAACAACCATCGAAGCCATGACACCGCGGAGAGGTGTTGAGCAAAAACCACTCGTGGGTAAAAACCTGAATGAAATTTTATAAATTTTGATTGCCCACTTTATATAATCTTTAGAGATCATTTTACTTTCGAGAAAAATTTTATTCTGTCAGGTTTCTTTGCTTCAGTTTTGCTTAAATTCCTTAAAAATTCAAGCAAAAATTAACTTTAAAAATTAGCATCACAGTAAACTTACCATCGGAAATTAGAAACATAATCAGATAATTTTTCTTCACTAAAGAGTGTATTCTTGACAAAGATTTTAGTAAAATTAAAAAAATCTTTGTAAAAAACTAAAAACAAAAGTTGCCATTAAAAAAAATAAAAAGTTACAAAATCAAAATGAAATTATTTAGCATAGATAATAACTTTATTTTAGATTATATTAAATGTTAATAAATGTCAAAATGTCGTATTTTAATAATTTTTTGTTATAATTTTTCTATCTACTCTATTTTACCTCATTATTTTTTACTATTTTAAAATTTAAGAGTTAATTATGTACTTAATTATCATTTTTTTTATTTTTTAAGGAAATTTTAAAGTATAACATATCAGTATCTTTTTATTCATAAAAAATTTTTATAAAATTATTTAATAATTGCTTTAAATACCGTTAAGTTGCGTTGTTTGGATTTTTAAGACAAAATATCGAAAATTTGAGTTAATTAATTTTCGCCTCTTTCGCAGATATTTGCTTCGTACTTTTCAAAAAAAATTGGCTCGAAAATTTAAATATTTATTCAAGCATCGCAATTTTAAATATTATTTTAATATTTTTAAGAAAGTAAAAAAGTATAACATAATATTTTCAAATCAAAAAATGAAAAATAAAAAAAAATACTTTTTTATAAATAGGAACAAAGAAAAATAATAAACGAATATGTATATGTAAAATAAATTATAAATAATAATTAAATGTGATAGTTCTTAAAAAAAACTATATTATAATAAAAATTTTAACAATAAAAAAGCTTTATCGATTGTTAAATAAAAAAAATTTAAGCATCAGGATTATAAAAAATAAATAGAAAAAAAAATAGTACATTACGACTTGCGGCCGAAAAAATAGAGTTCTTTAGATCGCAGGTAAATTAGCATCAAAGATGGTTAATTACGATCTAGGGTATTCTTTTTTAATGGCCAAAAGTTGTTTATTCGATTTTTCTTTGTCAGCGGGAAGAAAATATACTTTTTTTTAGCTGCCCAGCTATACGCATTTTCTGGCCGCACTGACAAGAAAAAGTTATAATAATCTTACCAAATACCAAAGTAAATTATGATGTAAATAATCAAAAAATTGTTTATTTTATCTCTGTAATATCTTTAAAAAAACACACGAATTCACACCGTAAATAAATAAATTATTATTGAACAAAAATTAATTTTTTGATTTAATTTATTATACCTTTTCACCATTTTCTGGATATAAATTAAAGGGAAATAATTATAGAAATATTGAAAAAAATTGACAATGAAATTTACAGTTCAAAAATAAAGTTAAGGGAATTTATTAACTGCACTGAAAAAAAATCCGCTTGCCGCAAGCGGAATTATTCCGCTTGCGGCAAGCGGATTTTTTTTTCTTTGCAAACAAGTGCAAATGACTTGAAACGTAAAGAAAATTAAAAAAAAACATTTTTTCTTTTCTTTTTCCAAAATTTTCTCAAATCTCGTCATACCGATATACGCATACCCCAAGTAAGCGGGAAAAAAAATTTTTTTTAATTTTCTTTACGTTTCAAGTCATTTGCAATCGTTTGACGAGAAAAAAATTCCGCTAGCTACAAGCGGATTTTTTTTTCAGTGTGAATAAGGAATTTGATGTGTCTGCTTATACTGACAAAAAAACCTGCTTGCCCCTAGCGTTTTTTTTTTTTTTTTTTTTTTTTTGTTTAAACGATTGCAAATAGCTTGAAACGTGTATAGTAACTAAAAAAAATTTTCTTACACTCGAAACTTCATAAGACTGAAAAATTTATTTTCATCTCATTTGCAATTATGTTTGAAAATTAAAAAAATAGTTTGCTGCAAGTGGGATTTTTTTTGAAAAAGGGGGTCAAAGAAATATTATTATTTTTTTGCTTACAGATTCTGTGTTTAAATTATGCAGTAAAATTGTCCCGGTAATTCATTTCTGAATAAATTAGGGGCAAAAAAATTATAATTTTTGTGTGAAAAAGACTGGATTGAGGAGAAAATAATAATTATTATGGTTGTAAATTTGGAAGTCGCAACAAAATTTTTCAAGCATTAAACTAGTATATTTATTATATTAAATATCCGGCTTAAATTTAATAACAGTGAACCTCCAGTGACAAATGCTCAAAAACCAATTTCTTTTATTTTTCTAAAAACTTAAAAATCTTTTACAATTTTGAAGAAAATTGACATTTTACCACAAATTTTCTTTAAAAATACAAATTCAAGATCTAAAACAAAACCCAATGAAATATTGAATGGACCATCCCATATATAAACATTGAAAATTTTCAACAATTCAAAAACTTGAGCAAAATGTAAATAAAAGTACAGTTATATATTTACTTATATTAAATTAATAATATTTCAATATATAATAAAATATCACATAGTTAACATTTTTATTATAAAAATATGAATCATCCCCTTCTTTTAAAATAAAATAAAAGATATAATTATTATGATTTCATCTAGTTATGCCTAAACAGCATAAAATTTATTTTCATTCTTCCAACTATAATTGTAAAAAAATATTCAAATGGCTTTATTAACAACAAGAAAATTTTCACAAAAACAGGTAACTAAATAATTTTTTTTTATCAAAAATTTAATATCTTATTTTTTAAAATTAATTAAATAAATAAAAATAAAAATATATAGAATATTTAAATTTGCATTGGTACATATATAATATGTAAATTTTTATCTCTTCATCATTTTTAAATTATTATTATGTAGAGATTATTATATTAAAATTATCTTTATATAAATAAATTTATTATTATTATTTTAGTATTATTAATTTTAAAATACTCAACGTTAAAAGTTCTTTTGTTTTTGCTCTCATTATAGATAAAAATGTCATTATTAAGTGCTAAATTTGTACAAACTAAGGTATAATTTTAATATTTTTTTAAAAATTAAGCTAGTTTTTATTAATTTAAAATTAAAAATTTAGGATTTATCAAAAATAGAGGAAGAATCTGCAGATAAAACTGGAATAGATGACTCAAAACTACCTCAAGCGAGTAAAAGAATACAAGAAATCGAAGAAAAATTTAAGCAAAATGTTTTCGTTAATGATAGTTCAAAAGCGAAAAAAAAAATTTTGCAAAGACAAAATAGTGTACCAGAAAAAAAATCTAAAGATAATGAACATTTTAAAAGATCTCGAATGTCTGAAATACCACAAGGACCAGTTAGAAGATCATTAAGAATATCAAAGATGTTTAATCCTTTCAAAAAATCTTCTAGCGATATTAATAAAGTAGATAAAAAAAATAATAAAAAAGTTCCTGATGTAGAATCATCTCCAGAAATAATATTTGATTCACCAAAACCAGATAAAAAAAAAGTTGATGAAAAAAATATTCAAGATAAAAAAAATGAAGTTTATAAAAAGAAAGTAACTAAACCACCAAGATTACAAAAATTTAAGACAACTAATGAAAATTATAATAAGTTACCGGTTACACCAAGCAAAACTCAATTACCATCGACTTCAAAATCACCATCATTAACACCATCATTAACACCAAGGTATACACTAAATAAAATATCACCTAAAACTCCAAAAACTAATCAAATATTTTCGACATCAAAATTTGGAAAGAAGAAGCAAAGTAAATTTGATTCATTGTTATTCCGAGAGCCATTTATTTTCAAACAGCCATTAAATTTCGATAATACAAATGTAAGGAATTGCAAAAGCTTCAATTATTTACATTCAGTAATAAAATTTAAAATCTATATTTTTTCAGATATTTGAAGTCATTATGAAAAAAATAAATGGAAAACTAGGATTTATATACTCAAAATTAGAAAATCCAACACCGGGTTATTATATTGAAAGATTAACTGGTGAACCAGCAATAAAAGATGGTAGGATAATGCCAGGTGATAAAATCCTTAGCATCGATGATGTGAAGATAACTTTAAAGACTCGAGAACAAGTATTAAATATTTTTAAATCTGTTAAAACAGACATTAAGTTACTCTTACAAAGAGATATACCAATATTAGAAGATAGTAATAATAATCAAATTTAAAAATTTTATAAATGATTCTGTTATGGTAATTGAGATCTGTAAAGAAAAATTTAGCTGAATTAATATTTTTTAAATTAATTTATATTTTTAGAAAATAAGTAATTAAATTGTTTATGTGTGTATAGACTTAATTTTCTTAGATATTTATTAAGTTTTCTAGTATGTAGCTATGTGCTTTGTAAAATTGTTTCAATTGTTATTAAAAACCCAAAATTTTTTTAAAATTATCATTAATTTAATATTTTTTAATAATTTTTTAATAATTTTAAATTGCATGTACATAAATTTAGTTTAAATAATTTAATATGGTGAAATAAAAATAGTTTTGATTTAAAAAAATAATGCCTCATAATATTATTTTTCCTCAATTCAAATAAAATTTAAAAAACATAAACATACATTTAACTGGCTATGCCCATATTTTATCGATATAAAAAAATATATTTGTACTCTCAGTTATAAGATATACATATTTACAAAATTTACTGGTCAATTTCTGATGCCTTCAGTCTCCGACGTACTGGCCTTTTTGTAGCAGGTAATTCTTCTGATAAATCTACACTATTTGCTTTACTTCTTCCTCGTCTTCTTTTTAAACTATTTTCTGTCGTTATATTATTTTCTTTTAAACACTTAATTTTATCCGTTTCACTATTTTCATTTATTAATCGCTTAGCACGGGTTTGTCGTCTTGTAGTTCTTCCTGATTCAATTAAATTTTCAGATTCCTTTTTATTAATAGAATGATTTTCTTTTCCTAATGTCATAGTATTCGCTACTTGAAAATCAGCTAGTGAATCGCTTGAAAAAACACTTGCTTCTTTTGATATTGTAAAATCTTCATCTTCTAAATTAATAGTATGTTATTAATTTTATGGTAAGAAAATTGAAAATATTTGTATTTGAATGCTACTTACTTGTGCTTAAATCACTAAAATTGCTTAAATTACTCAAAGATTTACTTAAAGATGCTGTATTACTAAGACTAAGTGTTTCATCAAGATTTCCATTTTGCTCTGAAAAAATTAATTTTATTTAAATATCTATTTTAATAGGTAAATTTATTTTTAGAAAAACTATGAAGGTTCATACTTAAAACTAGATCTTGTTTAATTGATTCATTAGAATTGCTTATGTAAGATTTATCTAATAGGACAGAACTGTTACAACTTTTAGTTTCACCCAAAAAATTTTTTTGATCTGTAAGTACTAATGCCTCTGCAGATGTAGGATCTGTAATTGTAACATCTAAATCACTATTTCTTACTTTTTCAACAACTTCAAATTGTTTTTCTTCTAGAATGATAATAATAATTGATGTCAATTTTTAAATTTTGAACAATAAAAAATATTATATTTACAAACTTTTATGTTCAAATTCTGATGAATTTTCATCATTGCTCAAGGAAAAATCATTTATAATACCGTTACACAGTTCTCTAGCTTTTTCTTCTTTATTTTCTTGCTGTTTTTTTTCTAAAAATTCTTCTGGGTCATCTTTTAAAATATTATTTTTGAATAAATTTTTTGATAGCCTAAGCCTTTTATTCATTCTTTTTTTATTTAATTCAGGACTATTTGGAATATCATCATCCGAAGAAACAGCATCAGTTTCTTCATTATGTACGTCATCTTGAGTTTTTAACAGCTCTTTTGCCTTATTTGTACTTGAAACAATTAATCTTGCAGACCTTTTCATTGGACTATTAGAATTACTTGTACAAGGACTTAAGCTTAAATTATTAATTGCTTGAATACTTGCTGGATCGTCACTTTTGTAATGTTGTAATACATATGATTCACTTGTATCTGAATCTGAATCTTGAAATGATGTATTATTCTTTAATTTAGATTTTTTTTGAATTTGTAACTCACTTTTGAAACTATTATTTTCTTTTGAATTTTCTTTTGAATTTTCTTTTGAATTTTCTTCTTTCTCTTGATTTTTTTCCATTATTTTACGATTTCTGACTTCTTCAATAAGTTTGTCAAAATCTGATTTATTTGCTTCCACTATAAAATGAAAAAAAAAAATTGATACAGATGCATAAAAAATTTGTATTCATTCAATAAATAAATTTAAAGACTTACAATATTTTTTTTGAGCCTGTTCTATATCTTTTTCTGCAGCATTTCTCTGAATTTGTAATCTCTGGAAAATAAAATTAGTTTTTAAATAACAAAAATTTATCATTTTTTAATTTACACTTAAATTACCACAGTAGAAGTAGCATTTGATACTAAAAAACTGTCCATTTTTCTTTCTAGCGTTTCTTCTTCTTCACATTGCCTAATTAATTCTGATACAGGTCTTGGATTAAATTTATCACACTCAGCATTATAAATTGTGGAATACCTAGTAAATCTATTTTCTAAGGTCTTTCTATCGCCATTTGTAGGTAATCCAAATTCTTTCATTTTTTTACGCAACTCTGCATCTTTCATTACTCGTAACACCAATTTTGGCATTGGTCGACGTTTTGGAACTAGTCTAGAAATATTATTGCCATAATTGCATTTAAATTGTTTTATATTACATAAATTATAAAAAATTAACAAACGATTCAAATTTCTTATTATCATTAGTTTTTATTGCATCTTCCCGCTTTAAGCAAGCATCCAAATGCTTATTTATATGAGGTTCTGGTACGTTGACACTGCATATTGGACATGACACCGTATTTGTATTTATAATTAATAAAGGTTCTTTTTTTACTTTTGGTGAACTAAAAATTTTTGCTATATTTGATTTAGGTGATACTGCTAAACTTGTACTTGGACTTGTAATCAATTTCTTAGCTGATAGTGATAAAGATTTTGGAGTACTTTTAGAACAACTTGGTTTTTCAGTTATTGGAGTTTGCATTGATGTACTAAGTATTTCTGATTTCATTGACATCATTTTTTGAGGTGTCTTTATTTCTTCAGAAATATTTGAAATTAAATTATTTTGTGTAATTTCGAAATGATTTGAAACTACATTATTTTGCATAATATCAAATAACTTTTTTCTAACACTTAAAAAATATTGTATAATTAAATCTAAAGATCTATTAGTATGTAAATCTTTTTCAAAAAATTCAGTAAAACATGATGGGCACTGACTTTTAAAATGCAAATATTTCCTTATGCAAAGAGAACAATCTGCAAGTAATAAAAATGTTTTAAAAACTGGTGAAATTAAACAAAAATTGTAATACTCACAATTATGCGAACATGGAGTCATTACGCATGTTTCCATATATTCATAACAAATACCACAGATCATTTCACCTTCTATCCTCTAAAATAAAAATTTTTGCAAAATTAATTTTGAAAATTGGGCACAAATTTATTTCAATTAAAATTAACAGAATTGTACCCATAAAATATTATAACAAACCTTTAAATCACTGAATTCTTCAGGCCATTTTATTTCTCTAACTTTATTTGTCATTTTTATTGAAATTTTTTGCTTTCAATAAGTTTAATAACAATAAGCTAACAATTGTTTTAACACTATAAAAATGATATAAAAATGATAAAAAAATATACAAAAATTTATTTTATTTATTTATAAATTACGAAAACACATAATTTTTTTAATTTGATAAGATATATTTGTTTCATTGGATGATTACAAAACAGCAAAACTATAAATAATATAAAACTATAAAAGTAAACAATCAGATGTAATTTGGGCGCGAAAACAAAACATTAAGTAATTGTTGATAAAGTAGTGCGTTATATTACCATAATTATTACTTATTAGTTTATCATTTGTAGAAAAAAGAGAAAAATTATATGTACGATTACGATATTTGGTTGCAAAATTCAAAATAGTGTGGCATTACTAATTCAAATTTATAACTTTAAACTCATCAATTGAACTTTAAAAATGTAAAATTATATTAGCTGTTATTTTCAAGTTTCAGACCATTTTGAACATTTTCAGTAAAATTTTAAAAATATTTTTGAACCCATACCTAATTATTTCATTGCCTCGATCGTATCAGAGATGTCTAAACTAATCTCTGATCGTATCGATGGCCCCTGTCTATGTATAATCAAAATATATCCTAAAAATGTAAAATTATATTAGCTGTTACGTTTTAGACCATTTTGAAAATTCTGAGTCATATTTAAAAAAAATTTTTTTGATCCAATAATTTCTTTATCTCGATGGTCCTTGCCTATATGTAAAATCAAAATATATCGGAAAAATTTATTATATATCTTTTACTACTATGCTAGTATAATAGGAGGCTCCAACTTATAATCAGGTCTGTTATAATTAAACATGTTCCATGCTCGTTGGTTGTATGAACTTACAAATCGGTTCCAGTTTTTTTTTTATTCTTTTAAAAATTATCATTAAAAAGCAACAAATTATTTTCACTATGTATGAATTTGAAGGTTCAATTTATTTTTCAAACTTCCTTTATGTGTGTATTAATATAAAAATTTTTTTTTAATTTTGCAAAAGTGACCTACAACACGTTTCTGACTACCAGATGCATTAATAAAAAAAATTTTTTTTTTTTTTAATTTTTAATTTCAATAAGCCTTAATGGTACACCATAAAAAGCAACATAATTTAATGTTTTAACTACTATAAAACATAAAAATATAGCAAAAAAGCCTTTACCGTTCCCTGCTACAAAGGAGATTCCTATACTTTGAGTATCTGTCACTCACACCTATAAAGGTTGGAGCCTATATCAATTAATTTTCAAAAATTTTTATTTGGGGATTAACTGCTATATCATAAGGTTCAACTTTTTCCATATAGAAAAAATTTAAACTTACTTTCACTAATTATTACAAGGGTGATAAGGGGTGTCACACGATTTTACAAAATGTGTACGCAAATTTATATTAAATATGATTTCTCTTCATAAAAAAATTTTTAAAACCTTTTAATCGCATAAATGACAACTTAAATATATAAAAAATAAATTCTCACACGAGTTCGTTAAATAGGAAAAAAATCAGTTCAAGTTCAAAAATCACAAAGGGACAAAAAAAAGCCTTTACCGTACTACCCTAGATCTCCTATTAAGGAGTTAGGATGGTAAATAGAAAATTTGAGTCAATATCCACATTACCGACGCTATTTTTTTTTTATAAAAATTTTTATTTTTATTTTTCTATAAAAAAGCCTTTACCGTTCCTGCCTTTACCGCGCGTTCCTCATTTTTGTTAAAATTATTAAATATTTTTAAAATTAACTTCCAAAATTCGTTTTTTTAGTAAGAATTACTCAAAAATATATGTCATTGTTCTCTAAAACATATAAAGCTTAGACATATTCATATATTAAGGCCGTATGTAACGATTTTGGTTTTTAATGGTTTTAAGCTGTTTTTACCTTATAATTATCAAAAAACGTAATAAATTGATGTAAAAGATTCGTTATGGTGATTTTTATGCAATACTGAATAACTGGTGAAAAAAGTCCAAAAAGCCTTGTTTGGACTTTAAAAAGGAATTTTTTATTTTTATAGTTTTTGTAAGCTATTTTTTCAAAGAAAATGAAAACGAGCCATATATAAAACATTTTTATAGGTATAATTTTGTAATTAGTGGGTCAAAATAATTTTTTTTTTAAATAAAAATTTCTTAAAAACTATAACTTACACTAATGTTTTAAAAGGCTTGAAATGACATACAAAATTAAGAAACAAGGATCGGCTCACTTAGCGCACAGTAACCAGGTCCAAGTGAAAGCCAAAAAAATGGACATCTGGATTATTTTGCAAGTGTTTCTGATATTTTTTATTTATTATCTATTTTATATAAAATTTATATAAATAAAAATTATCCATATAAATGTAAAAAAAGCTTCTCCATACCATCTTCTCCCTCTGTTTAATCATCAAGTATAAGTCTAGTAGGATTTAAAAACTTTTCATTTGTTTTCGAATGCCTATAAATAAGGTTTATTTGAATAAACAGAGGGTATGGGGGAGGTTTTATTTAATAAATAAGATTGATTCCCTAATTTATTAACTAACTTTAAATATATCAGCTGTGCAGCACTCGAAAAATGATTTAGATGCGCGCTATTTTTTTGGCGCAAAGTTATTATGCGCTTGCTGGACCATCCCTTGTTAAAAAATAATTTTTATATTTTTAAAAAGTAGAAAACAATTTAATTAACATTTTTTAGTACGAGCGATAAGCAAACATGTAAGTAATTAATTGACGTATTTTCATTCTTGGTTATCAGGAATAAAAAAAAATGCTTACTTTTATTACGCATAAAAAAAATCACAAAGATGACAAAAAGCGATGGCAAAGAAATTTTGCAACATTAGAGATGAAATGCACGTTACTAAACGTAGGATATTGCAATATAACAGTAATATAATATCGATTTAGTATCTATCGATTTATGTCGATATATAATATAAAAGCTCTTTAAAGGAAGTGGAAAAGAAAAGGTACCTACAACGTAAAACACGCTGATCAAGGATGACATTGTCAAATAGCATTTAATAAAATGTTGTTGTCATTGATTTGCCTTTATCAAAGAGTGTAAAGTGCTCTGAGGGACAGGAAGAAAAAAAATTTAACAGAAATAGCAAAAAATTTTTTTTAAATTAAATTTTGTTTTTAAAATGAAATTTGTAATAAAATTAAATATAATATATGAGAAAATCCACAGAAAGATTGCGCTTGCAACCGATTTGTGAACTCACAAACAACGAACATGAAATATGTTTAAATTTATATTTTGAACCTTGAAACCTTTATAGTTTCAAGTCCTTAAGCCAAAAAAAAAAAAAATAAATAAATTTATGCTCCTAAAATCCTTTTTAATCTATACCCCTTTATCGAAATTATTCTAAGTCCATTTGACTTTCTCCCCGAATATTGCACATTTGATCATCCTCCAAAAAAGACATGCTAAACCCCCCCTGCCTATAAACATGTTATATGTTTAAAAAAATTGAAGGCACTCTTTACTGATTCGTTTCTTCTGGTTATTTAGACCATATGTTAATGACGAGTAAGTGAGGAACAGAAAAAATTTACCTCGTAGTTAAAACCTCGATATTTGAAAAAACCTATTTCTAAATTTTTTTTCTTCAAAAAGTTGATAATCCTAAGCGCAATAAGGTTGTTCTTTCCAGCTCGGGATTTTTTTTGCGCAGCATATTTGTAACTGAAATATTTTAGCTATACATTTATTTATAATAATTTTTTAATGAAAGAATCAATGCTTTTCAGTATTTGGAGCAAGAATATAAAAAAATTAAAATGTCTTAAATTTATATAATTTTTGACTCATAAAAGTCTGAGATTCCAGATTTGGGCATCTTGGAACAAAATTCTGCTTGGCTAATTTTGAAGGTCATTCAATTCTAGTTAGGACCTCTTCAGTAATGATTTACAGCTAATTGTTTATAAAAAAAAGTTTAAAATGTTCGAAACTTCATAAACAAATATTTATAACTCATTACTGAAGAGGTTTAGAGAAAAAGTTCCCACGATATCGCCCCCTAGAATTGAATGATATTCAATATGAGCCAAGCAGAATTTTGATCCAAGTTGCCCAGATCTGGAATCTCAGGGTTTTATGAGCCAAAAATTACAAAAATTTAACAGGTCCTATTTGTTTAAACAAATATACATTTTTAATTTTTTTTTAAATTCTTGTATCAAATACTGTAAAGCATTGATTTCATTAAAAAATTATTATAAATAAATATATGGTTAAAATATTTCAGTTACAAATATGCTGCGCAAAAAACATCCCGAGGTGGATAGAACGATCTTTATAATTATATAAAAATGGTTAATTATATAAGCTTTCAAATGAGATTTCAAATAACATTTTTTATACTCGCTCTGTCCTCCAAGTCGGGAAGGGCGGGCTCCCCTCTGAATAGCGAACACTTCAGAAGAATGTGTGCTCTACGGTATATATCTCACCCGGACAGTGGAAGCTCTGCCCTGCTACCACCTTGTGCCACTTCCTCAACATGTCACGGAAATACCCGTGACCTGTTAAAAACTGGGTGAGATAGAAGTCTACCTCCCCAAGTTCGCGTTCCATCCAGGCCTCCGACGGTCTGTGCGTCCGACGACCTTTTCCATCGCTGTCCCATCGTCTCTGCCATTCATTCATAGCGTTGGAGCGGGCAACGGTAGAAGCCACTTCGCGCTCCTTTACACTTTCATAGATGGATTTCCGCTTCAATGCTAGCAGGTCAGTAGGAAGGACACTAGTTACCACCTGGATCGCCGATATCGATACTGTGTGGTATGCGCTGGCGATCATAAGTGCCACTTGGCTCTTATTACTATATTATTACTTACTTTTTTTAAACATTTTTTTTTGTACTGCGGCCCGAAAGTACGTATTTTCTCGCCACAGTTGCAAAAAAATTTTGTACAATTCTCGGCCATAAACAAAGAATGACCCAAATCGCAGTTTACCATCCTCGGCTTCGGAAAGTAATTTACGTGCCATTTGGGCCATTCTTTATTTTTCTGGCCTAGGACCGTAATATACTATTAAAAGTATATTTGTATTAGACAATTCTAAAGAGTTATAAGGTCGTTAATTTTAAAATAAAGAAATGTTCCCTGTGAATTAATAAAAAAAAAAAAAATAAATGGTTTTTAATTTATTTTTCCTATTACTCTTTAATTATAATTTAAATTTCCCTTTTTAAATAAAAAGTTTACAATATTAAATACCTAAATTTTATTTAAATTAAAAAAATTCTTTTTAATATTTTTCAATTATTAAAATAATTTATTTATAAAGCATAATAAAATCCATTTTTTTAGCTAAATTGAAGCAAATGGATTTTGATGTGTTTTTTTTTTTTAATATTAGCTTTTACGAAAATTCAAGGAAAATTAGGTAATGATTTATATCATAAAAGCTTTTTTACTAAACCGGAGCTTTTAAATATATATATATTTTTTCGATTAAACGTTTTATAATTTAAAATATAAGATACTTAATAATTTGTAAAAGCTGTTATTAAATGTAGAGATTAATTTGGATTTTCACTATATTCAAAAAATATTTTACATCTGAACTGTTTTGGGTAAAACATGTTGGCGTGTGTTTTAAAAATAAATCTTGCTTTATTTTTCTGGACAATCCGCTAACGGCAAGCGGAGTTCCTCTTGTTGCTAGCGGAATTTTTTTTCTTTACAGACAATTTCAAATGACTTGAATCGTAAAGAAAATTTAAAAAAAACATTTTTTCTTTTCTTTTTCCAAAATTTTCTCAAATCTCATCATACCGATATACGCATATCCCAAGTAAGCGGGAAAAAAATTTTTTTTAAATTTAAAAAAAATTTTTTTTACGTTTCCAATCATTTGTAATCGTTTGATGAGAAAAAAAATTTCCGCTTGCGGCAAGTAGAAGCAATAAATTTTATTAATAATCAAAAATACTGATTTAAAAATTTTTTTGGTTTTGAAGCGTCATAATTTTTTTATTGCCAAGGCCAAGGGTCATATGTTATTTTTCAGTGGCAAGAAAACACGTCTTTGCCGTAAGCGTAGCTTATAGGAAATATACGTGCTTTCTCTCTGATAACGAGAAAAGCTAATGTTTCTAAATTTTTCGCTAAATCGGTAATTATAGCGTAAAAAAAATTTTTTTCCACAAAAGTTCAATTTTTTAGCTTTTTTATATTGAATTATGTACCTTAAAAAAAGTGATTTTATAATCATTCAAAATGACTGAAATATAAAAAAAGTAAATTTTTTCAGTTACATTAAATTAGAACGTTAAAAATATGATAATAATAAATAAAAAATATTTAACTTAAAATAAACGAGACGTGTGTTTTTTTGTATAAAAAACAGATGTTTAATAATATAAAATGAGTTTTTAAAAACAATATGTATAGACAGCGTAACAATATATAAATTCTATCTTATTATAAATACGTGCTTGTTTTAAAAAACTAACTATTATCTATTTAAAATTGTCGTTTATTTGTCACTTGTATTCAAAAGCCTTTTCTGTAATTACTTTTAAACGAATTGAACATGCTTTATTTTATGCAAACTATTATATAGGAAAAGAAAATCGTTGTTTCGTAGCATTCACAAATTTGTTCATTTATAGTATTGCTTTTTTATAGTAAATTTAAAAATAAATCAAATTAAACAAGAAATGCTTTGTAGCTATTTTTTACGCTTTGTATTATATTAAATATCTTTTGACAAACTTTACTTTTATTAAGTTTTCATGCTCAAAAGGTAGCTCATAATAAGAAATACATTCATCATCTTTTGATCATCTTTGTTTAAATAAGAAAATATATTATTTAAAAAAAAAGAAGTTCTGATCCTTTAACTTGACCTACCTACAGGTAAGTTTTTCGATGTCCTAAAACCGAATCTGAAGTCAGAATTTAGCCTACACCCTCAGATTTTGCCCCAGCTACCCCCAGCCACCCTCTAAACCGCCCAAAAAGCAAATATTTTACTATATCCAAAAATTAAAAATAAAAGTACTTTAGTTACGTATTTTGGTGTCCTAAAACCGAATCTGAAGTCAGAATTTAGCCTACACCCTCAGATTTTGCCCCAGCTACCCCAGCCACCCTCTAAACCACCCCAAAAATCAAATATTTTAATATGTCCAAAAGTTAAAAATAAAAGTACTTTATTTACGTATTTTGATGTCCTAAAACCGAATCTGATGTCAGAGTTTAGCCTACACCCTCAGATTTTGCCCCAGCTACCCCCAGCTACCCCCAGCCACCCTCTAAACCACCCCAAAAATCAAATATTTTACTATGTTCAAAAGTTAAAAATAAAAGTACTTTAGTTACGTATTTTGATATCCTAAAACCGAATCTGAAGTCAGAGTTTAACCTACACCCTCAGATTTTGCCCCAGCTACCCCCAGCTACCCCCAGCTACCCCCAGCCAACCTCTAAACCACCCCAAAAATCAAATAATCATATATGCTCGTAGGTGTTTACTGTTTCCAACAAAAGTTCTTAGTATCATCCTGATATCGCTGTAATACTTTAAAGGGATTAATTAACTTTTCTCTGGCAGGTTTTAGAGGGTAACTAGGGTAGCTGGGACAAGATCTAAATTCGTTTTTAGAACATCAAAATACGTAAATAAGGTACTTTTATTTTTAACTTTTGGACATAGTAAAATATTTGATTTTTGGGGCGGTTTAGAGGGTGCTGGGGGTAGCTGGGGCAAAATCTGAGGGTGTAGGCTAAACTCTGACTTCAGATTCGGTTTTAGGACATCGAAAAAGTTACCTGTAGGTAGGTCAAGTTAAAGGATCAGAACTTTTTTTTTTTTTGTGCAGCTGTGTAATTTGGACAATTCTAATGATTCTTTACACATTTTTCTTTGTTGTAAAAATAGTTTAAATCCGAGTTTTGTTAGTTTTGAAATATTTTAAAGTCTAAAATAGTATTTTACGACTCATGTTCGAAAAATAAATAATGGCCCAGATTGTTCGTAAATTGAATTAAGTTCTGAGGCATACTTTTTTTGGCTCAGGGTCGTATATATTATATTCATTTGACCGGAAAATGCTCGTTTTCTGGCTGAAAAAATGAATAATATATTACAATCCACTGACAAAAAAATGAAAAACGGCCTAGATCTAGGGCAAAAAAAGTCTATTTTCTGCCTTCGGGAGACGGCTTTTTGCCCATTATTTTAAAAACTGTTTTAAATCACGGGAAAAATAGCTATTATTATTTTTGATCGACTTTTGAATAATATCAAACTTCTAATCATTGTCAAAAGTGCCCGAATTCTTTATCCTACTTTATTTTCTAAGGTTTATATTTTGTTTTCAACTTCCTCCACCATTTTCAGCGATAACAAGATGACTGTCAAGTAGAGACCTTGGATTAAGAGACAGCCATAAATTTAGATATTAGCTCAAACTGTTGATTACTCATACGAAAAAAGTACTCATGTCACAAAGCCGATGCGTTTTAAATTTGGCACAAAGTAAACTATTTTATTTAGTAATTAATTCACAATTCACAATATTTAATAAAAAGTTAAGTCACGTTTTTGTAAGGAAGCAGCATTCCCGCGTAAAATATTATTAAGATCTTTTTATGATCTTATTAATATCTTATTAATCTTTTATTAATATCTTAATAAGATCTTAATAATATATTAAAAATCCATTATTAAGATCTTAATAAGACGAAAAAGAAAAACATGGAGTTTTATTTTTTAAAACCTAATAAGTTATTGATTTTACTTATACAGGTGGAAAACTCACGCGTAAGACTTAGCTCGAAGCTTCCTGTTCTCGTTGTATGTTCAAGTAGACCAAAAACCATAGGCGAAAAATTTTAGACATGAATGCGACCACGACTAATGTCAAAATTTTTGCGCCTTGGCTAGTTCGTTGAAAAGCTATTTTTTAAACTCAAAACGTACGTTTTCCGTCACTATACGTTTAAGATTTTTAGTCACTTTTTAAAAAGCCTTGAGCTTTATAAAGATTAGTGAGGCTGTATTATTCGGGAGCTAAATATTACATCTAAGTATCAAGGGCGTAAAATTTTAGCGCTAGTGAGAGCACCAGCACGCCTATGGTGCTTTGGATATTATTTGCCTCCCTAGGCGTACAAAGATTGCAGAAAGCTCCGTGAAAGTGGGAACTACAACTTGTATGCAATTTATGTACATCAAAATTGTGCACAAAAATGATTGTATAAAAATTGTATGAATTTGAACAGTTTTAATATAGTCAACGTAAAGAAAAGTTAATACAAATTGTGCACAATATCTAACCAGACTCGTCATAAAAAAAATAGAGAAATTATACGGAAAAGAAGAAAAGAAGAAAAATGAGAAATATTCCTTGTAAATTTAGCTCTGCTGCAAATTTTATTGTCTCACACACTAGATTTAATACCAGATCTATATAGTTCCTAAAATCCTAAAAATAAAAGGACACATCCATATTCTTCATGTTTCTACGATGTTTCTATCAAAATTCTTGGTGACATTTCTCAAATTGGTTTTTTCTAGAGAAAATTAATTTTTTCACAGAAAAATCAAATTTTTATATTTTAAACTTTTATTTTAGGCATCATTTATTTAGAAAAAAAAACTTTTATAAATATTTGATTTTATACAGACTTGTGAAGCATTCTTCTTAGTTCGCGAATCGAATTTTAAAATACTGATAAATAAATAAAACTTATGCAAAAACTAGGTTATTAAAAAAATATTAATTTACGACGAGTGATCAGTTTGGCTATCCATGATAAACTGATTATTTTTTTTAAATTAATTTAATCGTTGCTTGGTTACATTTGAAATTGTAAATAAACAATTGTCAAATTAAAAAAAAAATGATCAGTTGATCACGATGAACCAAACTGACCGCTCGTTGTAAATTAATATTTTTTTAATAACCTAATTTTTAAATAAGTTTTATTTTTTTATCAGATTATTATTTTCAAGTGCAATTCGTGAACTATGATTTTTTCACAAGTCTGATTGAAATTAATTATTGAAAAAAGAAGTTTTAACAAAAGTGATGCATAAAAGAAGAAAGTAAACAATTCGAGAAATCTCACCAAGAATTTTGATAGAAATATGAAGAATATGAATTTGTCCTTTTATTTTTAGGATTTTAGGAGCTCTAGTGCCGTGATACAATTAAATTTACAAGGAATAATTTTCATTTTTCTTTTCTTCTTTTCCATATAATTTCTCTATTTCTTTTTTGACGAATCTGGTTAGATATTGTGCACAATTTGTATTAACTTTTCTTTACGTTGACTGCATTAAAATTGTTTAAATTCATACAATTTTTATACAATCATTTTTGTGCACAATTTTGATGTTCACAAATTGCATACAATTTGTAGTTCCCACTTTCACGGAACTTTCTGCAATCTTTGTATGCCTAGGGAGGCAAATAATATCCTAAGCACCATGGGCGTACTGGTGCTCTCACTAGCGCTAAAATTAATATTTAGCTCCCGAATAATACAGTCTCACTAATCTTTATAAAGCTCAAGGCTTTTCAAAAAGTGACTAAAAATCTTAAACGCATAGTGACGGAAAACGTACGTTTTGATTTTAAAAAATATCTTTTCAACGAACTAGCCAAGGCGCAAAAATTTTGACATTAGTCGTGGTCGCATTCGTGTCTAAAATTTTTCGCCTATGGCGATAACGAGGTTTTTGGTCTACTTGAACATACAACGAGAACAGGAAACTTTGAGCTAAGCCTTACGCGTGAGTTTTCCACCTGAATAAGTAAAATCAATAACTTATTAGGTTTTAAAAAATAAAACTCCAAGTTTTTCTTTTTCGTCTTATTAAGATCTTAATAATGGATTTTTAATATATTATTAAGATCTTATTAAGATATTAATAAAAGATTAATAAGATATTAATAAGATCATAAAAAGATCTTAATAATATTTTACGCGGGTTACTTTATATAATATCTGAAAGTCTTTTCTCTTTCGAGAAAAATATAAAAATTTTATTTTAATAAGTAAATCATTATTAAAACATTAGTTATAATTCAATTTTTATTAAAGAATCCAAAAAAACTGAAATTTCGAATTCAAAATATTTCTTATACATATCCAGGGCAAAAAAAGCATATTTTCTGCCTTTGGGAGACGGCTTTTTTGCTCATTATTTGTAAAACTATGTTTTAAATCACGGAAAAAAATGGGGTTCGACTTTTGCATGCTGTCTTGTTTAAAAAATAGCTATTATCTGTAGACTAAATATACTCATTATTGGATATTGATACCTGACAGTATATAAAAAATATATAAGTAATAATTTATAAATGTAAAGTTAAAACATTCGTAAAAAATAAAAAAACCTTGACAAAAGGAAAGAGAAAAATGTAAAAGAATATAAATTTAATATCTATTTTATGAACTACTATTAAAAGAGAAAAAAGATTTTATTATTAAATTGATTTTTTGTGGTTTTATTTTTATTAAAAAAAAGTAAGTGCAATTTTATAAAATAGAAAATAACATAAAAAAACTAGTTTTGAAAAAAAATGGAATATTCTATATTACTGAGTTTTTCTGTTTTGTACACTGAAAAAAAATCCGTTTTCCGTAGCGGGAAATATTCCACTTGAGAGTTAGTAGACTTTCGTTTTTTCAATTTTCTTTTCATTTCAGGTCATTTACAATCGTTTGAGCAAAAAAAAAATTCCGCTTTTCAAAATCGGAATTCCGCTAGCGGCAAACGGAACTCCATCATCCGCAAGTGGATTTTTTGTTCAGTGTAACAATATTTCATTAAAATGTATGTATGAAAAATCGAAAAAACTTAATAAAAATTAAAAGAAAATTCACAGAAATTCTCGGAAACTAATCAATTAATATTACTTTTAGAGTATTTGTAAATAAAGAAAATATAAAAGTTTTTTTATTAATATACATAAAAATATTTAATGAAATATTTTCTTTCATTTAAAATGAATGACGTATTTATAATAACTTTTTCGTTTTAGTTCGCGTTTTAGTTATTTAATTTCTCAAATAGTTTTCAAACATTATTTTTCAAAGGATAAAATCTTTCTATTATAATTTACATAAAGTTATTGATTTATGTATTAAATTGAATGGCATAAAACAATACTTTTAAAGTTACAATTTTTTTTAGTCCAGAGTCACGTTTATTAATAATTTTATTAAACGAAGTACGTTTTTATTAAATGAATAGGATTATTTTTTAACTCTATATTTTATTAAATTAATAGCATACTTTTCGTAGTGTAAAACAATCTAATTTCGGTTTATAAGATGCTGCAGCTTACTGATGATTTCCCATCTTGGATAATTCCACCATCAGATAATTTCTCTTTTAGTTATAACCCCACTGTAAGTACAAAATTATACAGTGCAATTAATTACGTGAGAGATAATGAGGAAATCGAGAAGGTGGTTCATAACATTAGTATATGTGGGTTAAAAAAGTATCAATGAAACTGAACCCAGACAGGACTAAATCTACACATTTTGATACTAGCCATTTTGTGGATCAGTTGAACAGGCTTAATTTACCTGATGTGACTGTTAGTGAAGGTGTAACTGTCCCTTTTGTTAAAGAAGATAAGAGTGTAATTTTGAACAACAAGTTATACTGGGAATCGCAGGTCACATTAGTAGGTAAAAAGGTAAATAGAGTCCTCTATACACTCAGGCTTATCAGGCAATGCACAACTTTTGTTGAGTACATTTCTATGGAAAAAACTAGAAGGGAGCTAATTACACTCGAGTTAAATGTACCTTAACTTTAAAAATGGCATGGTGACTCCTCGTTTCAGGTCCAAGGAACAAAAAGCTGGAACTCTCTCCCCTCAACAATACGATTCCTTCCCTGAATTAATTCATTCAAAACAGGTTTATTTAGTCACCTATAAATATCAAAGGTTAAGATTAAAAAATTTTTATCCTCTGAATCGTGCTCCCCTGCATTTAATTCCAATTATATTTAAATAAAAATAACACCTTTTCATTAACACCTTTTAAAAAAATTTGTAACAGCTTCATTAAAAAGCTCTGTGATACAAAAAATTTTTACAGTGAAGCTATAAGGAAATGTGAACTCATGAAAAAATTTATTTATTCCTGTATCAAATTATAACCATTACCTGAATTATCAAATTCGCAGAATTCACTCATGAATAAATGAAAAATATTTTTAATCCTATTCAATTACAAATACCTAAATTATACAATTATAAAACAAAACTTCTGAAATTTATCATATTGATAATAACTTATAATTATGAATATATTTTGAATACATTATTATATTAATGAACACGTATATATAATTAATACGTATATATATAACAAAAACATTAAAATGTTATTATACTAATAAGTTTCTAACAAACTAATACTTTTTACATTATATTTAAGCTATTGTCATAAATGATATAAAATGTTACATACACTGAAAAAACACTGTCAAATTATTGGCAATAAGGTTAGGTCCTCAAGCAATAGAAAAATATTCCTATTTCATTTAACCAAGAAAAAGTATAATAAAACAATAAAGCCCTTTCTCCACTCACTTAAAAAAAAAATAATACGCGTGTGCTTTGACTATATTAAATGCTACAGTCAAAGCACACGTGTATTAATTTTTTTAAAGCAATGGAGAAAGGACTTAACTAAAAGCAGAGCTAAAAGTGATCTTAAAAAAAGGTTGAAAATGAAAAAAAATAATGGTGTAGTTTAACATTGAACATGTTCAATATTTGAAAAAATCCGGCTCGGAAGGGAGTGGGGTTGAAACGTGACTTTTTTAGGGGGGGGGGGGGGGTGAATTTGACTTAGAATGATTTTGATTTATACTCTAGTCAAAATACGGGGGGGGGGTTGTATTTTTACTGGCGAACATGAGATTTGCTTTACTATATGTTTTTTGGGTCGCTGAACCCGAAAATCGGGGTCATTTCGTAAAGAAATGGGGGCTTCACCCCTAAATTTGCAAAAAACTACCCAAAAATGGGGTGTTTTTTACATAGTTGCACTTTGAGTGCTCAGATTCGCATCATAAGGGTTTTTTGGATCGTTGATCAAGAATGTCGACTTCTTTTTCTTAAATAATTAAAATTTCAACCCTAAATTGGCTAAAATTACCCCCGAAAAAGGGGTGCTTTTGCTATTTTCGCACTTTGAACAACCAGTATATGTCCATATAGGTTTTTTGGGTCGCTGATTAAGAATTTCGACTTATTTTTCATAAATAATTAAAATTTCACCCCTAAATTGAACATAAGTTGAAATTCTTAATTAGCGAACCGAAAAACCTATATGGACATATCCTGGATGCTAAAATTGAACAAATAGCAAAAACACCCCTATTAGGGGTAGTTTTAGCTATTTTAAGGGTGAAATATTGAATATTTATGAAACATAAGTTGAAATTCTTAATTAGCGAACCGAAAAACCTATATGGACATATCCTGGTTGCTCAAAGTGCGAAAATAGCAAAATCACCCCCTTTTCAGGGGTAATTTTAGCCAATTTAGGGGTGAAATTTTAATTATTTATGAAAAATAAGTCGAAATTCTTAATCAGCGACCCAAAAAACCTATATGGACATATCCTGGTTGCTCAAAGTGCGAAAATAGCAAAATCACCCCCTTTTCGGGGGTAATTTTAGCCAATTTAGGGGTGAAATTTTAATTATTTAAGAAAAATAAGTCGACATTCTTGATCAGCGACCCAAAAAACCCGTATGGTGCGAATCTGAGCGCTCAAAGTGCAACTATGTAAAAAACACCCCATTTTGGGGTAGTTTTTTGCAAATTTAGGGGTGAAGCCCCCATTTCTTTACGAAATGACCCTGATTTTCGTGTTCAGCGACCCAAAAAACATATAGTAAAGCAAATCTCATGTTCGCCAGTAAAAATACAACCAAACCCGTATTTTGACTGGAGTATTAGGGACTTAAAATAGTTTGAAGTGGGAGTCAGGGTCTGATAAGGCTCTGATCAGAACAAGAACTTAAAATACTTTAGGTTTATAGAATTGGGATAATTTATACTTCGGGACTTATTGTAATTTTGGTTTTAGAACTTATTATAGAGCGAAGCTCTACCTTAATGGATGCAAAAATCGACACCTTTCGGACACGATATAGCCAAAACGATCAAACGGAATGCTTTCATTTTTTAAAACTGAGTTTATTTTATCGAGTTAATGACCCCTATTGTTTTTGGGCCCAATCTGGTATTTCTAAAGGCATGTTTATTCTTGTACTTTTGCTTCATACAGGTGAAAAACCTTCTAAATGTTATCCGCGCGATAAATTTCATAGCTTTTGCATAAACTTTGCATCAGCGAAATATCATAAAAATACAAAATAACACAAGATTCTTATATTTTTAGGCACGATCACCCTATGTATGCAATACATTGATGAAATCGTGCCTTATAAGTTTGTCAGGTCAAAAAACGGAAAAATTTCTAAATTGTACAATTCGTGGAGAAATTTGGTCCCCAGGTCATTCCGATGCCTCTAAATGCTTATATTGCCTTGTTGTGTGTAGGGAGGTATGTTCGAGAAAGTGTATCCTCAAGATCACAGAACCTACTCGATGAATCAAAAATCCCTTAAACCAAATTTTTTGAAATAAGATCTAGTTGTAGGGTTTTCGATTTCAAGTGATTTCATCAAGTACTTGCAGAGAAATGTCCTAAAAACTGATTTCAGATATCAAAAAAAATTATTAAAAAATAATAAAAATGGTAAAAAATGAATTGGTTTTGAATTGAATACATCCAAAATGTGGTTAATGATCTAAAATAACCAGAAAATAACTAAATTAATTGAAATTTATTTTTTAGGAACGATAACCCTGTGTATGCAATACATAGATGAAATCGTGCCTTAAAAGTTCATCAGGTTAAAAAACGAAAAAGTCTTCAAATTCTTCAATTTATGGAGGAATTTGGTCCCAAGGTGATTCCGATGCCTCTACATGCTTTTATTGCCTTGGTGTATAATAATAAATAATAGTTTTCAATTTATGAGGGCGTGGATCCAATCAACGTTATTAAAGAGAAAATACTCAATAAATATGTGATCGTGCCTGAAATAAAAAAGCCTTAGCTTTTTTATAATTCTTTACGATTTTTATTATTTATTAATTAATCCAAATTTTATTCAATTAAACATTTAACGACCAAGAGCCTATCTACGAGTTCTAAATTAATTTTAAAATCAAAATCTATTTTTCAAGTCTCTATTATCAGAATTCGATTTCAATCTTTCTATAAAATTAACCGGAAACTCATTATTTAGGGTAAAAGTTAGATACTAAAAAAAATCGTCACGCTGCTTATCAGTATTGTAAATAGCATCAAAAAAAGGTATATTTAATGAAGAATAATAAAATTTTCATTTTTTGTAAATGTTTTAGGACACATTTTTTTTGCATGATTTTTCTTAATTTGAAAATGGCTGATGGAGAATTAGAAAAAATTACGAAAAACAAGTTGCATTAGATTATTTGTTTTTAGGAATATTTTTTGGAATTTTACATAAATATTTGTTTTAAAATTAATTAAGTATTCAAAAAGAAATCTAAACGTAAAATTTCAAATATTAATATTAGATATATATTTTTGTACTAAACCTAGTTCAAAGAATATGCAACTCCATCCGTATGTATTCTATGTATAATTCCATTATCATTGAATTTTTTTATTCTTATACATTGATCAGTTTGAAAAATTGATTTGAAACTAATAACTAATAAGTTTTTAATTCTTCTGAAGGTTACTTCATTGAAATAAAACCGGTTGTTTAAAAACTGATTTTTTTAAATAGCGTAATTTTATTAAATAAAAAAGAGATTAGGAACCTGGTAATAATAATGGTATGGTAATAAGTGCGTGTAAGTATTACACAGCTAAATTTTGGCACAGAGATATTCAAGACCTAAATACATACACTTTCGTATTCTAATTTTTTCGGCCACGTGTTTTGGAAAAAGTTATGAGTACATAAAAAAATGGCCAATTTAAAAAAAAAAACTAAAAGTAAGTATGAAACCCTGGAATAGGCTAGGTTTTTAACTAAGACCAAAACATAATAAGTTTATATTTGACATTTTTCGGTATATTAATTCTGGAGAGACATGTCGGGCCACTTCATTGAAGACCTTTATCCGAGCTCAAAATCATGTACACTAAAAACTAAGAGCGTGAATAAACGGCGGGTCTTCAATAGCCCGACATGACCTTCCAGAGCCAAAATACCAAAAAATTTAAAATATAAATTCAGTATGTTTTGGCCTAATATAAAAATCTAGTCTAATCCGGGGTGTCATAATTTCAGTTTTTGTTCCAAAAATTGTTTAACTTTTTCTAGTACACGTGACCAAAAAAATTAGAATACAAAAGTAGGTATGCTTTGATTCTGAAATACGCAATCTGGAGTACAAGTGGCTGAGAAGTAGAAGACATGAAATCAGCAAAAATTACCCCATTTTAGTTTTTTTGCAATATTTTGAAAGCAGAGCTAAAATTATCTAATTAACTGCCTTTTTTGAAGAAAGGGTAAGAAAATATTGAGATTCAATAATTACAAGCTCTAATTGGGCTATAAGACTAATTATAGGACGTGAAAACTAAACCTCTAAAAAGGACTAGTTATAATACATAAATGATAAACAACATTACAATAAAATCGCTATTCTTATAATTTGTAATTATCACCTTTACTAGATGTTAAGATTCTAAACCCAAATTATTTATATTCTGTAAACCTGTATTATTTTAAGTCCTTAAATTGAAAATATTCTAAGTCCCTCAACTCAAATTATTAGAAGTCTCTAAACCCAGAATATTTTATGTCCCTAAACTTGAATTTTTCTAAGCCTCTCAAAGTAAATTATTCAAAGTCCCTAAATATAAAATATTTTAAGTTCCTAACCCCACATGCTTTTTGACATTTGACCCCACTTAATTTTCAGATTCACAGGTTACCCCTCCTTAGAAACATGTTCAATGTTAAAACTACGATTTTTGCAGCAAATTGAAAAATTGATCATTTTGGGACAAAAATGGGCATTAAATTTACTGACTGTAAAGAAGAGAATTTAATATAAAAAATTAGAAAGGTAATAATGTTTTGCAAACAAATGATTCTAAAGGACAAATAAAGAATTTTTAGAAAAAAGCTTTTAGAAAATTGTTGAGACCTATAAAACCCATTTTTGTCTAAAATTGCAATTTTTGAGATAATTTAAAAATTAATCATTTCGGGACAAAAATGACCATTTGGTTAAATTGCTATAACATTGAGAAAAATTGCGGTATCCAAGGCTTGAAAAAGGACTTTAATACCGAAAAATTGTGACCAACAAGAAGTGTTTTTGTTAACTAACTAACTAAAAAGCAATATTACCAAAAAACTACATTTAAAAGCCTTGTGCACAGTATTCTTGTGCCTAGAAGGCCCGTTGGAATAAACGGAGGTTATCGGAGGTTTTTTTCAATTATTAATGAAAGTAATTTGTAATTTGGTTTCCTAAAGTTAGCGGTCTCTTGTTAGCGAAAGCAAAGTAAAGACTCCGAAAAATCTGCCCTCTTATTGCATCTTTGTTAACTTTTTGCATAAGGGAACTTAAGCAAAATTTTTTCTTGCAAAATCTTTGTTATTACATGATCTTCCGGTGCTGGACATGGTATTTTTAAAGTCATATGACAAAATTAAATTCATAAATTGGTATCAATGGGACCTCCGTATGTTGCGTTCACTTATACTACGATATAATAGTGTTAGTGTGTGTTAATGCCAGGCAGGGGTGGGTAAAAAAGTGATGTTTTAGGGGGGGGGGGGTAAATACAGGGAGATACAGAGCGGATGCATCGTTTGCTTATTAGTTAACCAATCGCAGCTAAGATTACAAGCATCAACAACTAGCGATGCACCTAATAAAATAATATTCACGTCCCACCCGGGATCACCGTGTATTGACGTTTTAGGGGGGGAGGGGTTGAAATATTAATGACCGTTTTAGGGGAGAGGGGTATGAAATGGACTTAGAATATTTCCGATTAAGGGACTTAGAATAATTAGGGAATATACGTTAAAACGTTATAAGTGAACATGATTCATGATCGTTGGTTGTGTGAAATCACAAACCAGTTATAAGTTTTTTTCATTTTTTGTTAAATTCAGGGATAGTTTTATCCATTTTTGCCCCCGTATAGGAGGTAAATTAAATAAAAGTTAAAATAGGATAAAACTTTTTCAAATGCAAGATTAAAAGAAAAGTAAAGAAAAAAACTCACATTGTATTTTTCCGATTTTATCTTACCCCGGAGATATTTTTCAACACCATTAGTTAGCTCTAATATTCCTTTATTGATACAGAATAAAAGAATAAATTCAATATTTAGTTAATTACTCTTAAAATGTAGCGTTATTAATTTGATCATTAGTTCCAAAATATTGTGAAAAAACTCATAAGATGGAATGTTTCTGCTGTATTTTCCTATTTTCTAACCCAGTAGGACCCCAAATTCGGATTCAGCGACATGCAAAACCTACAGAAGACTTTTTCTTTCTCTGGTTGACGAATTCGGAAACCGTTACACCACATTCTGACTTGTGTATAATATTATTTTGGTAATTATGTTAATTGAGGGGTATTAGAGTTCAGAGTAACTTTTTTGTTGTTGGTGAATTATAGAAAAAGGACGTAATAACAAAGTTCCGCCAACAAAAGTTTGGTTGAAATCTTTTCAGCAAACAAATAATAAGGTTTCAAAATAAGGGGCGGATTTTTCGTGTACTTTTTGGCCAATACTTAAAAATTTTAACTATGCTTAATATTTTTTACGTCTTATTTAAACATTATTATTGAACTCAATCTAATAAAAGCTTTTAAAATCCCTAAATTAAAAAATTACTGAAACTCTTTTCTTGCTTTTTTCTAACATGATCAGCTTCGCTCTACCCGTCTTTGACGGTATCTAGTAATAATTAGGGAGTATACGTTAAAACTGTTATAACATGTTCCATGATCGTTGGTTTTGTAAAAACACAAACTTGTTAAAAATTTTTTTTATTTTTCAATGCAAAAAATGTTGAGAAAAAAAATCATAAAATTAGATATAAGATCCAAGAAATCGAGTAAAAATAAGATTTCTAAAATTAGTACCTACTTCGAAATGAAAAAATTTGTTACTATGTTTAAAAAGACATAAAACAATGGTATTATTTGTATTGATTGCAAAAAGGTTGCGGGAAACGGAATTTTTTTCAGTGTAAATTATTTTGTATATGCAGTTTGTTAATAATTCTTGTAAAAAGAAACCTGTATAACCCAAAGCTCTTTTATGAAAAACGATATATATATAATCGACTTATAAAATATGTGTAAAATATTTAGTATTATATTATATAGGGAATACATATAGTTTGAGATTCTCTAAACGTATCTAATAACAAAATGGTTTTTGTTTTTAAGGATTATCTCTTAGTTTTTATTGTGTATGTAAAATATTATATAGACTTTTTAATATGTAAATTAACAACAAAAAAGTTGTGCATGTATTATTTTAATATCTACACTGTAAAAAAGTAACTCCTGTAACTTAATACAAAATATGGAATATTCTCGAAAAATAAGTAAATATTCGTTAAAAATTATAAATTCACTAAATTTAGTATTTTAACGAAGAATTCGAAAATTTTCGATTTTTTTCGTAAATTCGCGAGAAAATTTGTTAATTTACTTCAACCGGTAATAAATTTTTTTTCCATATTCGGTTTGGAACCTTTTCTTTTTCCTCGAGTATCTCTCTTCCTCATTTTGGCTCTTGATAGTATATTCAAAACCACTTTCTCTGATTTACAAAATGGAAAACTTGGAAAAAAGGATGAACCCTCTAACAAGCCTACTCAAAAAAAGGAAATAAATCTACCTTGCCCATAAACAATGATTACAACCCACTCATATACTGTAAATGGATATTATTATAAATTTTTATTATAATAACTATATTTTGATATAACATTCAAAGATTATGGCACTAGTTCAATCCCAATGGTGTCGCCTATTTATGGTTTTAAAATATTTATTTTAGGATTGGAAATATATTTTCTATAAATTTTGTATCATATATTATATTTAAAAATTAAAGCAAATTTACATTGAATTAAGGCATAGAATTTCACCGGAAAAACCCTGCGAAAATTGGTTTTAATAAATGTTGACACATTTGTAGTTGCTATTTATAATTGAAAAAGTTGTCCAAAAATTCAAGTAATATATAATTTACCTTTAAATGAATTTTTTGACAGAATTTAAAATATTAAAAAATTTTTTTTTTTTTTAATTATAATTTCATGTATTTTTGTTTAATTAAAAAATGAAAAATAATTAAATATAAAATTTTTACAAACAGAAAATGAAATATAAATTTGTATAATTATATCAGAAACTATTTACAGAACCTCACAAAGTCAAGAAGCCAAGTACCACCTTGTGTTTGTAAAGTATTGCCTTTGATCTTGTGATTTCATGTTTATAACGAATACTTGAAGGCGTTTATTAAGAAATTCCATGTCTGAAAATTTTTTTATTTAAAAATAAAAAACTTTTGAAAGTCTAGGTAAATCAAACTGTTAAATTAAAATTAAATTATAAAAAAAAAAAAATTTTTTTTACATTTCAATTTACTTTTTTTCATTTTAACTAATATTTCAGTACACTGTAAAAATTTTTACGGTAAAAATTAATAATTGCAAGTAATTCACTGTTTCACGTTAGTAAAATTAACCTTTTAGTGAATTTACTAAAATACATTACTTATTAAGGTCTCGACAGATGCCTGTACACTTTTGGTTTGGTTTCTCCCCCGGTTTCCTACACAACCAATCAACTCTTCGTACGATTCGGCACGCTAACATTGATTGGTTGAGAAGCAAACTGCACCGATTGGTCCCGAAGCATCTGTCGAAACCTTTAGAAATTACTAATAAATTCTAAGAATTTGTTTTGAAATTCTTGGAAATAGTACATGTTAAACCTATGGAGCTTAAAACCTAAGGAACTTAAACTGTTAAAACTCGGCTTCACCTCGGATGATAAACTGCGACCTGGGGCATTCTTTTTCTGCACCCATGGATAAAATGCAATTTTAGCCCAATTTTTTTTTCTCAGCGGGGAGAAAACTCGTTTATTTTAAATACTCTTTATTGCTATAAGATAACAAATACTTACCGACTAGAATCTTTTACAGTGTAAATTTCTCTAATATATTTTTGCAAAAAAGCATATTTTTAGCTTCAAATAATTCATAAGTAATGCATTGATAATTTTACGAAAAGAAAAATACGATGAAAAATGTTGTAACAAATTTACAATTTGAATTTTATCTTCCTGCATTTTCAAAATATATATGATATTCATGTATCTAGTAAAATTTTTATATTTTATTTAAATAAAATATAAAAAAAAAAGTAAAATAAAAATTGGACTTATTACTCGCTCTATAAAGCATGTATAAGTAAAATTCACTCATGAGATAACATCAGAAAGTATATTTGTACAAAGAATATATGTCAAATCCTAAAGAAAATTTTTATTAAAAACCCACCTATATATAATATAGAATTTTGCGTTTTCATAAATTTTCATATTTTCTAAAAATTTTTCTGAATCAAATTTACATTCCCTATAAAAAATTTTAATCATATTTTAAATGCTTATTTTATTCTAATTATATTCGAAGTTTTGTGTATTTTGATTGAATTTTACTTGGATTTGTAATTGAAAATTCAAGCAAGTTGCTTAGAAAATTACCCTGTCCAAAAAAAATCAAACAAAAAAGTCTGATAATTCAAGTTCTAAGTTAAAGCAAGATGCTAAATGCTGGAAACTTATATTCAAAATCCCTTAAAATCCTACGTAGAAAAAAGAAGTAGTAAAAATCAGGGAATCTTTTTTTAGAATTTAACATATAGTCATAGAGATTTTCTATGAATTTTGTATCATATATCTACTAATATGTATATGGGCGATTATTTCTCAACGCGGCCACCCCCCTCTGTCCAAAAATGGTGGCAACTTAAAAAGATTTTGGTTTTCTCAAATTGACTGGAAAAGGGTCTAGTTTTTTATTCTAATTGGCCTTTTTAACTCTGTAAATCTATTGTGCCCATTTTAGGCACTGAGTGGCGGCAGGTCGGCATTTTAAAAACAGAAAAATTGAAATAAAAATAGATTAACGGTAAATTTTTAAAAATTTTTTGCTCTTAAAAGTTGTTATTTATTAAAACAAAGAAAATGAGACCACTTGCGTGGTAATTGGTTGATTTCTTAAAAAGTTTTGTGGGTGCTATGTAGTTTTTAAAAATGGGTAAAAAGCGGCTACTTTGACTGCTGATATCTCTGAACCTACATATCCAAAATAAAAAAGTTCTAGTGCAAAATGGTAGTCTTTTGATACATAATAATTGTGCCAAATATCAGAAGATTTGATCGAGTTGTTTCGGATTTAGCAATTTTTAGGGTAATTCTGAAACAAATTTTGACCCATTTTTTTAAGAGAATTAATACCCGAAAATTGCTAAATCCGAAACTACTCGATCAAATCCCCTGATATTTGGCACACTTATTATGTATTAAAAGACTACCATTTAGCACTAAAATTTTTTTATTTTGGACATGTAGGTTCAGAGATATCATCAGTCAAAGTAGCCGTTTTTTACCCATTTTTAAAAACTACAAACTTTTTAAGAAAACAACCAATTACCACGCAAGTGGTCTCATTTTCTTTGTTTTAATAAATAACAACTTTTAAGAGAAAAAAATTTCAAAAAACTTACCGTTAATCTACTTTTATTTTAATTTTTCTGTTTTTAAAATGTCGACCTGCCACCGCTCAGTGCTTAAAATGGGCACAGTAGATTTACAGAGTTGAAAAGGCCAATGAGAATAAAAAACTAGACCCTTTTCCAGTCAATTTTAGAAAACCAAAATTTTTTTAAGTTGCCACCATTTTTGGACAGAGGGGGGTGGCCGGGTTGAGAAATAATCGACCATATATATATATATATATGGGCATATCCATTACTTTTCATACAAAAGTGTGCGCACCCATGACTCCGATCGGGCTCAAATTTTCAGGGGTGGTTTGAAGTAATAAAAAACTCAGCCAGCCAAAATTTCAGCCATTTTGCAGGACGGGTTGCCGAGATACAAGCTCTAAAAGGTCCAAAAATAGCTGTTTTTAGCCAATTTTCAAAAATTTACTGAGCTTCAAGGATTAGTCCAAAGAACATCCGGCTGGTCTCATTTTTTTCCTTGAACATTCAACTTTTACCAAAAAAATTTTCAAAAAGTTTCATGGAGTTGATTTTTACTGGCATTGATTAACGTAAGACTTATTTTATCGAAAAATGCTGATTTTTGAACTTGAATTGTGACTCAGCATCATTAGCTAAAGACTTCCGGTTGGTTTCATTAAAAGCGTCTATCAAAGACCTTTCAAATGAGACCTTCAACGTTAAAAAAGCTTATCAATGACCGGAGATATAAGCAATTGAAAGTTTGCTGTTTCCGAAAATATCGATTTTTTAACAACTTTAATCGTCTGCAAAATTTTTCTCTGAGCACTTTAAGGGCTGAAAATTTCAGGAAAGCTTCTTTTGATATTAAAAAAAATTCCCTAAAAATTTGGGCGATGGTATTGGCTTCTCTTCGTAGATATAAGACTCTGAAAATGTGTAATAATTGGACCAATATTGGCCAATAAATGGTTAAGGGGTCAACCAAAAAATTTTTCTTCTTCAATATTCGAATAGCCAGGGAAAAATGAGCCGATTTTAAAAAAAAAATTTTTATTTTTGACCGAAAAATAAGCAAGTTATCATCATTTTAAGATTTTTTAAAAAATTTTCCAAAAATCCCATTTTTAGGGTCATTATACAGTATTCTAACTCGAAATAATGATAACTCGCTTATTTTTCGGTCTAAAATAAAATTTTTTTTTTTTAAATTGTCGTATTTTTTCCTGCCTATTCGAATATTTACAAATAAGAAACTTCTTATACGCAAAAATTATTTTTTTGGACCAAAAACTACCCGAATACATTGACAAAATAAAGTAAGTTCTAAAGTAATTTGCCAAAAAAAAATAATTTTTGCATATAAGAAGTTTCTAAGCCAATACCATCGCCCAAATTTTTAGGGAATTTTTTTTAATATCAAAAGAAGCTTTCCTGAAATTTTCAGCCCTTAAAGTGCTCAGAGAAAAATTTTGCAGACGATTAAAGTTGTTAAAAAATCGATATTTTCGGAAACAGCAAACTTTCAATTGCTTATATCTCCGGTCACTGATAAGCTTTTTTAACGTTGAAGGTCTCATTTGAAAGGTCTTTGATAGACGCTTTTAATGAAACCAACCAGAAGTCTTTAGCTAATGATGCTGAGTCACAATTCAAGTTCAAAAATCAGCATTTTTCGATAAAATAAGTCTTACGTTAATCAATGCCAGTAAAAATCAACTCCATGAAACTTTTTGAAAATTTTTTTGGTAAAAGTTGAATGTTCAAGGAAAAAAATGAGACCAGCCGGATGTTCTTTGGACTAATCCTTGAAGCTCAGTAAATTTTTGAAAATTGGCTAAAAACAGCTATTTTTGGACCTTTTAGAGCTTGTATCTCGGCAACCCGTCCTGCAAAATGGCTGAAATTTTGGCTGGCTGAGTTTTTTATTACTTCAAACCACCCCTGAAAATTTGAGCCCGATCAGAGTCATGGGTGCGCACACTTTTGTATGAAAAGTAATGGATATGCCCATATATATACAGGCTGCTACCCAATAGGTACTATCTAAAAAAGTTTCTCGAATAGCTATAGCCGCTATAGCCGCTATACTAAAGTATATAATACTGTACATTTACTATAGTAAGTATAGCGGGTATAGCGGCTATAGCTATTCGAGAAACTTTTTTAGATAGTACCTATTGGGTAGCAGGCTGTATATATATATATATATATATATGTGATACACGATAGCTTATTTTAAAAACATGATTTTTATGCATCAACGAATATACTAAAAAAAATTTACTTAAAATAATATAATTTTATTAACATTGAAATTATAAATAAATTATCTTCAGCTATACCTATATATAGTCTTAAACATTTTTTGATAAAAAAAAAATAATTTTTAAAGTGTCTAAAAAACTCTTTTATTTATTCGAAAACTAAAATAAAAAAAAAATGAAAAATAAATCACATTGGGACAACGAAAGTTAAAGAAATAAAATTCCCAACTGAAAAGATCTTGCAGGCATATATTATATATGTGTTGTTGAAATTGTCCATTATCGTTTTCATTCAACAATTTTATTTTATTTTTTTTTAAATCTTATTTTTTTTTTCTTGCATACTACAAGAACAACAGTCTTGTCTTATTATTATACAATGTGTTGTTAAGTAGATTTTTAACGTTCAGATTCTCATTTGTACGTGATGTGCTTTCAAAAAGGTGAGAAAAAGAAAAAGAACGTGCTTAGTATAGAATATTTTATATATGTTAAGATTGCAGTATTTAAGTCCAAGTGTATAGATAAAAAATAAGAAAAAAAATCTTTCATGTCTCAGGACATTTAATTTTTATCTCGATACTCTTCTTTTATTGCATCTTTTTTTTTTTATTTGGAAATAAAAAGATCAATATATCTTTGATTAAATGTATCATTGACGTTTCTAAGCTTAATTATATAGCATTTAGTTATGTTTTTATGTGAGTAGCATAAAAGATTAGCATTATTTTTTAAATTTATGGTTTTAGATTTTCTTGTAGTTTGAGATCTAAAATGACCATAAAAATGTTTAATTTTTATATATTTTGCATTTTTAAGCATTTAAAAGAGTAAAACATAAACTGAAATACACTGAAAATAATCTGCTTCTTGTCCAAGTTGCTGCAATCTGAAAAATTCCTTAAAACTTATAGAAATTTTATGAAAGTTTTTCGAAGACCGACAAAAAAAGAATTTTTTTTGGATTTGTCCAATAATTGAGAACTACACCAGATAATAATTCGGGTCCTTATGTGATTAAAATTAAACTTTTGAGGCATTATAACTTGGAAAAATTTGCCTCCTTTTTTGCATCCGCCTTAATCTTTTGTAGAAAAAATAAATAAATAAATAAATCTTTGTTATTCTGTGTTTTTATAGCATTAAGGAAAAAATTTTTCACTCTTATTACTCAAAAAATGAAGACAAAAATTTTATATCGTATTTTTCCAATTTTTTCTTACTCTTGTGATAATTTTCAACCCCAATAATTAATTCTAAAATTCCATTTTTGATACATAATAAAATAAAACCAATATTTTGTTAATTACTCTTAAAATATGGCATTCATTTGATTATTAGTTCCAAAATATTGCAAAAAAAAAACTTTCAAACTGGAAGTTTTTTCTGATTTTAAGGTGTTTCTCCTATTCTCCAATCACTTAAGACCCCGAATTGGGAATCAGTGACACAAAAAATTTACTAGACCTTTTCTAAACATAGTTGTCAAATTCTAACCCCTCACACCGCATGATGACTGCAGTATAAGATTAATTTAGATTCTGGGGTCTTAGAGTGGGGAAAGACGAATTCTGGAAAAGGCACATGAAAACAAAGATTTTGGAAAAAAAAAACTTATAACTGATTTGTGTGTTCACACAACCAAAGATCATGGAACATGTTCACTCATAACAGTAATAAATCCAAAAACTGAAATTACAATAAATCCCGAAATATAAATTATCCTAAGTCTAAAAACCTAATGTATTCTAAGTTCGTGTTCTTATCAGAGCCTGATCAGGCCCTGACTCCCACTTCAAATTATTCTAAGCCCTTAAATCAAAAATATTTTAAGTCTATTTCACTCCCCTTTCCTAAAAATCTCCTGACCGGCAGAGCTTGGAACCATGTAGTCCCATAAAGAACGAAAGAACGAGATGAACTAACTGACGCTAAAAGAGATAGACTAACGAATCAACAGACTAACTTGTACTCAGAATTCTTTCTACCGCTAATTAAGAGATCTAAGCACGGCCAGCCATATTATAAGTAATAAACCAGCATTTTAATAATAAAGGACTTATTTATTTTTCGATATCCTGTCATCAGTAAATGAGTTTAGCCAACAGGCTAATCCCGAATAAGAATATCCTCATTTATCTGTGTTTATTCGCCATAAAACACGACAATAGACTTTAAAAGCAATGGCACTTCAAATATTGATCTTTTTGCTCCACTGAAAATATTGTCCATAAATTGTTTATGAACTCGGTTTTGATCACTTTCCTTTATTCATAACCTGTAACACAGAAAAAAATTGCTTATTATCAAAAAACCTTTAAAATCTATTTTTTCATAACCATTTTTGGAGCGATTTCATGGAAGGGCTAATGAACTTCCAGGTACCAAAATACCAGCGAAGAATCATAAGCAGTTACCTGAGTAATCGGGAAAGAATCTTTAAAACTACACAAGGAGCAAGAGTAAAAGAAAGTAACTGTAGGTGCAGTTCAAGGACCGGTCCTTGGAACAGATCTATGGAACATCATGTACGACCAGGTACTTAGGCTTTCAATGCTGGTGGATACTTTTACTGTAGGATACGCGTACGACCTGGTACTAGTCATCAAGGCAAAAGATGAAAAAATTTCCAAGTAGAAACTGAATCAGACAATGCATGGGGTCAATTACTGGATGGAAGACCATGGCCTAAAGCTTGCAATGGCGAAGACTGAGATTGTCCTAGTCACCCGTAAATACATTGAAACTATCGTTCCAATATGTATTGGGGAGGATATAATAGAAACGAAGGAATACTTAAAGTACTTAGGAGTGCTGTTGGACACGAAACTGACTTTCATGGCGCAGATCCGGAGAAGCTCGGAGAAAGCTTCCAGGCTTACTACTGCGCTAAGCAGGCTAATGAGAAACACGCGCAGATCTAAGACTGGAAAGCGCAGGCTTCCTATGTCGGTCATCCACTCCATACTCCTGTATGGTGGAGACGTATGGTCCAAATACATAAAGCTTACGAGGGTCAAGAGGAGCCCTGCGAATTTACTCTGTCGTCGCATAGTGTCCTCGGAGGCAGCTCTGGACATCGCTGGGGCAATGCCGATAGATCTGCTGGCTCTTATGAGACTGTTGCACTGTGCCGCTCGAGCAACTTTAATGTACCAAAGTTTCTCCATGTAGCAGCCAATCAGGTTTATGCAAAGGAAAATCATGTATTGATAACTTCACTATTCTATATCTAGATATTCACAACGTATTTAGTAACAAAAAAGACGTTCTAGCAGCCTTTCTAGATGTTCAAGGAGCCTTTCCAACGTTAACAATTACATACTTGTCATGAAAATAGCAAAACTTGGGTGTCCCAAAAAAGTAATACAATTTCTAAGGTTCATAACTTATGAACGTAACATATACTCAAATCGATCCGGTGATAGTCCTAGAAATGTTTACAAAATTGTACGTAAAGGTGACTATTCCAGTGCCATGTCTTATATTTTCTACATCATATCTACACTATAAAATCTCTCTCTCCCCAATTGATTCGTTATTGTTATAATATTGAATGCTTAACTTTTCATTAAATTTTCTTTTATATTTATGTGTTTCATAAACCAAAACTTCAACATTAATTTAAAATTTTAAGTTTTATATGTATCTTTAATAAAATTTTATAAAAGTTTTATATAATTATTTATTCACGTGGAAAAAAGAGTTCAAATTTAAAAGTAAAACAAGTTAAATAATAAGTTATTAATAAAATTATAAATATTTAAGAACTTTAATAATTGATATTTTTCATTCATTAACCAGGTCCTATTTCCTCGAAGTTATTTAAAACACATAAAAAAATCAAATCTATCCTTTAATACCTTCATTGACATTTTTTATTCATTAACCAGGTCCTTTTTCCTCGAAGTTATTTAAAACACATAAAAAAATAAAATTATCCTTTAATGATTCATTGAAAGATTTTAAATGATATTTATAAATTTTTCTAATTTTTTTTTTTCCTTCCACTGATCTCTGAAGATTTCTTTAGATCTATTTGAATCCCTGGTGGTCTCCGGAAATCAAAAGTGATCTGCGGAGATCTAAAGTGATCTGCGGAGATCTAAAGATATCTTGCTAATTTTTCTATCTATTTAGATCCCTGGAGATCTACTTAGATCTTCAGAGATCACTTTTGATCTCTAGAGATCAAAAAATATCTGTGGAGATTTAAAGAGATATACTAAAAATTCGTCGGATAGGTAGCAAAAAAAGGAGATTTTTTGTATTTTTTTCAATCATTCTTTTTCATGTCTAAGGCTGGGGGTTTCAGAAAACTCAATTATCTATAAGTAAAAAAAGTTTGATTACCATAAAATTAAGTGAATAAGATATACCAGCAAGAAAAGAACAAAGTAAGAAAAAAAAATGTGATAACAAAATTTTTATAATATAATTTAGATTGTTAAAAAAAAACAATTCTTTATTTCTTAATTTTGAATCTGTAAATATCCGTAAATTATAATCTGCATTATCAATATAAGCTCCATAAAAATTAAAAACTACCCATATATATTTTATTCTGTTATTGATCAAAAAAATTAGATCAATTTTTAATTAAAAATTATAATCATTAACTCATAAATAGTATAAAATGTAATAATCTTGTTAAATATTTATATGACCCAAAAATTTGTTAAATTTTTCATATTTGAATATATTTGTAGGTTAATCAAGAGCAAAAGCTATGTAGTTATATATATATATGTGTAAAAAAATACTGATAAACTAAAATACAATATATGCATGCATATATATGTCTTTGGATACAAACGTGTTTTGAAACTTGATTCGTGTAAACAATACCAATTTGGTCAAATATCTATCTGGCAGTATTTAAAAGCGTATAAATGTTACTACATAACACAATTTTTATTTTTTATTTTTTTTTTTTTATTCGGATAAAACGATGAAGTTTGCCTTTAGTAATCAAAAAGAATAAAAATAAAATACCATTAAAAAAAAAAGTAACAATTGAATCTATTTTACAATTCAACGTTTTTATTGATTGCATTGTTTTAGTTTTATTTTATTTCAAAAAATATTTTAAATATATTTTTTTTCTTGACCAAGATTTTTTTTTACTAATAGTTTTTATAGGCTTGAATAGGGTTGTGGAATAATACAAAATTTGAAATTCTATTTCGTTGGTTTTGTAGTTTGTAAAAAAATATTATATGTTCTGCGGGATCCAAATTTTTGGTCAGATTTTTAATTGGCCTCGTGACTTGGTGGGAAATTGGAAATTTATAAAAAATGAACATTCAAACAGCGCTTTGTCTTGTTCATCAAAAAATACGCAACCAACGAGCATGGAACATGTTTACTCATAATAGTAATAAATCTAAAAACCGAAATTACAATAAATACTGAAATATATACTATCATAAGACCATAAACTTAAAGTATTCTAAGTTGTTGTTGTTATTAGGGCCTGATCAGGGTCTGATCAGGTCCTGACTCCCATTTCAAATTATTCTAAGTCCCTAAATCGAAAATATTTTAAGTACATTTCAACCCCCCCCCCCTAAAAACGTCACTTTTTCACCCCCCCTGCCAAGCTAAACTTTTTCAAAAATATGTTCCATGTTAATTTGAAGTATGCAGAAGTATTTTGAGTCCTACTAGAGAATTTTTTATCCATATGCTTTTGAGAAATCGACTTTAAAAAAAAAAACGGCCTATTTCATTGATTTCTTTCGCATGCTCAAAAAAATTGTATCATCCCAAAATCAAATTCTTGCAAAAAATTTGCTATTTAGAACTAAGAGGGAAAAATTTTACATAATTTGAGTTTTTTTACAGAAAATATAAGAAAAATTTTTTTTTTTTTTAAAGGCAAAACACAAAAATGGCCGCCAAAAATCAAGGACTGAACCTTATGAGCTAGAATATGACGTGCAGGCTTAATTTTAGTATTACTTTAATATTTTGTTACTGATTTGAAGAGCCGAACATGCATTTGATGACAGTTACGTTTAAATTGAGCCATATATGAAATAAAAATTTTTGTAGGTCCGCAAAGTATAAGTAAATCACTCCGTTTTTAAAACATAATGAACTTCATTTACTCAAAAATAAAAATAGAGAGCCTAGAGAAATTTCAGAAAAATTCAATTGAATCAAAACTCTTCTAGCACTGAATGTCTACAACTGTATTTAGTTATTCCAGATTTGGTGAATAATTTTATGTGCTTAAAATAATTAAAAAGGAAACGACAATTTTTTTGTGCAAAAAACATACGGCAAATTTAATTACATTAATAATTTTAAATTAAAGAATATGGAGAAAAAGCACTGAGAGCATGTTATAAGAGAAAAAAAAAACTTAAAAAATGAAAATAAAACACGTTGGCAGGTCTTCATGCGTTTATTCATTTGTGGCCTAACGCAAGCTCATTTTATCCCCTGAGCTGAAACTCGAGACATAAAGCTCATATACAGATTAATTATGAGCTTCCAACTCCTTTTAATTTTATTGCATGTGGTGACCTATTAAGTTTTCTTCATGTCCTTTTTTCTGTTTCACACAATATCATTTTCATGCAAATATATATACTAGCCTGGAAGTTATTTAAAAAAATTGAATTTAGTAAACTTAGCATAATTCAAAAAATATTTAAATTTTACTTTACAAAAACAGTTGATTTTATTCAAAAATTTAATATTTTGGTTTTTTTAAATCTTTTGAAAGAAATGTAAGAAAGCAAAAAACTAAATATAATATTTTTCTGGTCAACTATCAGAAAGCACGTAAGTTTTCTCGGACTGTCACAGAAAAATTTTATACTGCTCTCGCCCATAAATAAAGAATAAAATTACGTGCAATTTGGGCTATTCTTTATACTTTTCTGGACACGAGCCGTAAATATGCTATTTATTACTTTCTTATTTTTATCAATTGTTAAAATAAGAAAAAAAAAATAATTATTTTTTATCATTTTTTAATATTTTAAATATTGCATAAAGGTATTCAAATATACTGCAAAAAAAAATAATAAAATAAGAATGATCGTAACCTACATTTGTCGATATAGAATTTGGAAAATTTCCATATTCGTAATAAAAAATATCTGAAAATTAGATAAATTAATTTTTTTCATATTTTTTATTCAGGTAAGTATATCTACAAGTAAGTTTTTAATAATATTAATTTTAATAATAAAATGCACATAATAATGAAATAAAAATATTTAATTAAAATTGTTTTTTAAAATTATTATTATATTTTATTATAATTTACAGGCTTATTTATATATATTCATTTGTATTTTTTTTTGTAATTACTTGATCTATCAAAAATAAATGAATTATGTGTTTTAGTAGAACTGTATTTATAATCTTGTTTAATGGGTTCGTACTTATTTGAATAATTTCTAATACATTTTTTCCTAACTGGGCAACAGTTTTTTAAACAACATTGAAAATGTCCGCTACACTGTAAATTAAAAAAAATTATAATTATTATTTTTTTAATTTTATTATATGATAAGTATCATCTACATTTGTGTCATTTCATAAAAAAGGTTAATAAAGGTATAGGTGTGAGTTATATAAAGAAAGAAAAGAACGAGAAAGAAATACCTATTTACTTTAAAGTATACCTTTATGTTTTTGAGGTCGCTAATTCTCAATCTGATGTCAAATTGACATTATTGACATTTGGCAGCTGTCGATTAGATGTAAAATTGACAACAGAATACAAAAAACTTAAAATAATTATTTCACAATATGTTTTCGAGGTTGCTGAGTTCCAATCTGATGTCTATGTCATTTTGTCATCAGTTTTGAGCTCAGCAACCTGGAAAACATATAGTAAAATCATTATTTTAAGATTTTGTATTCTGTTGTCAATTTTACAGCTGATTTACAGCTGCCAACTGTCAACTTTGTCGATTTGACATCAGATTTGAACTCAGCAACCTCGAAAACATATAGTAAAATCAATATTTTAAGATTTTGTATTCTGTTGTCAATTTTACATCTAATCGACAGCTGCCAAATGTCAACTTTGTCATTTTGACATCAGATTTGAACTCAGCAACCTTGAAAACATATCGTGAAATAATTATTTTAAGTTTTTTTATTCTGTTGTCAATTTGACCGCTAGTTGACAGCTGCCAACTGTCAATAATGTCAATTTTACATCATTTTACATTTGGAATTAGCAACCTCAAAAACATAAAGGTATACTTTAAAAATAAAAGAAAAAAGGTTTTAAAGTGATCTTGCCATGGTGGAGCTTAGGAGCTTTCAAGTCTCCAAAGTTGGGACTTCTGAACCTTGTGCCCATTGAGACTTTTGTTCAGAATGATAAAATCTACAACATATCAAAAATTCGTCCAATTCGACCGAAATGCAAAATCCTATACTTTTGTGCGGGGTCCTTTATTACTATTTTGAAAATTTAAGCATTTTTATTCATTACCAATTATTATGCATGTTCATTTATGCTAAATAATTTTAAAAATAATATTGAATAATAACTAGACTTTAAATCTTAAAATCAAATAACAATAATATTAACGTTATAAAATTTGAGTTTTATTATTCTGCTTAGAATATGAAAAAGCTATTTTTTAAACAAAAGACAAAATCGAACGAGCGTAGCGAAGGAGTGCAGACAGCATGCAAAAGTCGAACTCCATATTTTGACCCCTGATTTAAAACATAGTTTTATATATATATAGGGCAAAAAAGCAATCTCTCTATAGGGTAGAAAATAGGCTTTATTTGCCCTAGATATATGTAAAATTTTTAGATTTATAATATAAATATTAAAAAAATAAATAATAACTTACTGATTCATTTAAGTCTTTACATGAATATACGTTATTTATTAAACATATAATAAACAAATGAAAAAATACAAATTTTAAATCCATTATTCTTGAATTATATTCTTTCAAGTTTTTGTTAAATGTTCATTAAATAATACTTAATAAGTAATAACTTAAAATAGATTAAATTTTTAACTGTATTGTTTAATTTAATTGTTTTTTTCTTATCTGATAAAAAATATATTTATTTCATAATATAAAATTTCAAATAATAGAATGATAAAAATTATTGTCATAATATAGCATAAAAGGAAAATTTTAGTTTTTTTTAATTAAATAATATTTAAAATTACGACATTGATATTTCTCAAAAATATATTATATACTTAGATAAAAATTATTCTATTTTTGGAAACTTGATTATCTTGATTAGACTAGACTGATCCTGATCCGGATATCTGAAAATCCAGTTAATACAAAGACATGAAGTGCTTAAAAAATGAAAATTTATCCAAACTAAAATGGTGACAAGGACGGATTGCTTCTATTATTAAAGATATTTTGTACATGACAAAATTCCCAAAAAAAACTGGAACTGCTGCCCTTTTTAAGAAATTCTGAAAAACGTATTTTAGATTCAAGCATATATTGTAAAGGTATCACAATAAATAAAAACAGTTAATTATTAATATTTTGATTTATTAATTATAAAACAAAGAGCGTGTGTTGCTCGCATTGATTACATACAGAGACGACAAAAAGGTTATACCGGAACATGAAAATAAAAAGAGTGGGGTGATAGAAATAAAAACGCGGGTTACAAGTATAATTCGATAAAGAATATTATTTCAATAATTAAAAATAATAGTATACGTTAATTTAAATATTAGAATTTACAACACCCCCTCTTAACGTGAATAGTTATTTTTAATTCTTAGATATTAAATTAGTTACAAATTTAGCATGAGTTGGACCATTTAAGGCTTTGGTCATTACATCTGCTATCATATTTTTGGTTGAAATGTACACAGGATTGATTAATCCCTTTTCATATGCTCCTCGTACGAAATGATGACGAATATCTATATGCTCAGTTCTTGCGTGGTATACTGGATTTTGAACTAATTTTTGAGCACCTTGATTATCGCAATAGATTGTTGTTTGTTTTGATTTACTATTCTTAAATTTTAGCTCCATTAAAATTCTTCTTAAATATATGGCTTCTTTAGTGGATTCTGAAAGAGCCATATACTCTGCTTCAGTACTTGATAAAGCCACCGTCGCCTGTTTTCTTGCTTCCCATGATATTGGTGCTCCTGCCAAATTGAACACATAACCGGTGTAGGATTTTCTATCATCTGTACAACTTGCCCAGTCAGCATCAACGTATCCTACTAGAGGCTGTCCAGTACTTGAATATTTTATCCCATAATCAACAGTTCCTTTCAGGTATCTAAGAATCCTTTTGGCAGCAGTCCAGTGTTGTAAACCAGGATTGAAATTAAATTGACTTAGAAAGTTTACAGAATATGTAATATCTGGCCTGGTAAAAATTGATAAATACATTAAACTACCAATTAATTGTTGATATGGTACCTTTGACATTTCTTGAATCTCTGATTTATTTACAGGCATCATACTTTTGTTGAGCTTTGTGTTGTGGTCTAACTGTGTCTGCGCAGTGTTTGCATCTTGCATACCAAATTTTTTTAATAAATTTTCTATATATTTTTTCTGAGACATGAATACAGATTTAGTGTCTGGATCTTGACTGAATTCCACACCTAAACAATATCTGATCTTTCCTAAATCTTTAATATCAAATTTACTAGATAAAAATAATTTGAATTTATTAAATAAGTTTTTATTTTTTACAGCTACAATTATATCATCTACATATACAACTAAAATCATAAAGTCTTCTTTTTTATCTAATATATACATACATGGATCTGATTTTGATTTTTTTAAACCAAACTTTAATAATTCAAAGTTAAATTTTTTATGCCAATTTCGACCTGACTGCTTTAGCCCATAAATAGATTTTTTCAACAAACATACCATGTCTTCATTTCCAGCTTCTATGAAACCTTCTGGTTGTTCCATATACAGCTCTTCACTAAGGTTGCTGTTTATGTATGCTAAAACTACATCAAGTTGAAACACATCCAGCTGCTTTTCAGCCGCAATAGCCATTAAAAGTCGTGTTGAGCCTTGTCTAGCCACTGGTGCAAAAGTGTCTCCGAAATCTATACCTGGACGTTGGTTATATCCTAGTGCTACTAATCTAGCTCTACGACGTTCCAATTCACCATCAGCATTGTATTTTGTCCTTAGGACCAAGCGACAACCTATAACTTTTGAATTATTAGGACGCTTGACCAAGGTCCATGTATTTTTTGCCTTCAAAGAATTAACTTCATCTTCCATTTTCTTGACCCAATCTTTAGAATAAGGCCCAGACAATGCTTCTTTTAATGAAGGAAATGATTCATCTGTATCTACGGCTAAATTTGAAAATTCTACTTTATTGTATACCTTTTTTGGCCTACCTGCGGTGCCTGACTTGATCTTTTTAGGGCGCCCTGGGCCCCTTTTTTACCTCGACATGTTCATTTGGAGAATTTTCTGATTGGCGTAAGATATCAGCTAAAATGCGTTGATTTTCAATATTTTCAGCATCACCACGTTCAAAACCTAAAAATGGTGGCTCCAGATTCTCATTACAGTCTTGAAAATCATCAACGCTTGAATCATCACTAATCAAGCCATTAATATTATTTGCTCTATTTTGAGAGTCTTGACGTTCAAAATTATTTTCTAAATTATTATAGTTTATTTGTTTATTTTCGTTATTCAACGAATTATTTTCACATAAGTTTATACAAAATATTTCATTTATATCACTGATGAAACTTTTAGTATTTAAAATATCACTATTTGATTTTTCAAAAAATTTTACATCACGACTTATCACTATTTTATGTTTTTCAGGATCCCAGAGTCTGTAGGCTTTAGATTCACGTGAATAACCCATAAACACACATTCTCTTGACCTTGGAGAAAATTTTTCAATATTTGGATTTTTTTCAAGGGCGAAAGCTCTTGCTCCGAAAATTTTAAAATACGATGCATCTGGCTTACGCTTACACCAGATTTCATACGGCGTAATATTTTCAGTCAATGACCTTGACGGACAACGATTGCGAATGTACGCGGCTGTTTGAATTGCCTCGGCCCAAAAACCAATAGATCCTCCGCTTTCTAATAGCATACACCGTGCCATTTCAACAAGCGTTCTATTCATACGCTCCGTTTTGCTGCGGGGTATATGCAACTGTACGTTGCCTTTCAATCCCAAAATTTTCCAATTTTTTATCGAAATCAATACCACAATATTCAAGTCCGTTATCTGTCCTTAACACTTTAATTTTTTTATCAGTTTTATTTTCAGCATACGCTTTATATTTTAAAAAATAACTTTTAACTTCACTTTTGTTTTTCATGAAATAAACTTCAGTCTAACCACTTTTGTCATCAATAAAAGTAACAAAATATCTGTTACCACCAATCGATTTTGTTTTTATTGGCCCGCATACATCAGAATGCACAATTTCTAAAACGTCAGTATGCTTATTTTCACTATTTTTTGGAAACGCAGTTTGCACTTGTTTACCTAAAATACAAATTTCACAGTCAAAGTTTTTTATGTCATTAAATTTTACACCATTAATCATATCTTTATTCACCAATTTTTTTAAATCATTTAGATTTAAATGTCCATAACGAGAGTGCCACATTTTAAGTTTTTCTTGTTTGTTTCGCGATACACATGGGCTGATTTTTGTATTTATCTCAGCGCTTTTATAAGCTTCTTCCATTATATCAAGATAATATAAATTACCTTTTGCACTAGCAGTTAAAAACACACGATTATTTTGTGTTTTAAATGATACTTTATTATTCTTAAAGGTAATAGAGTGTCCTTTTCTATCACATTTTATTACAGAAAATAAGTTCGATTTAAATGTAGGAACATACAGCACATTTTCAACTTTTACATTTACATGCTTTTGATTATAAAAATTTTTTATAATAACAGTGCCTTTAGCAAGCACTTGAGTTGTCTCGTCGACTGCTAATCTAACCTTAATATTATTTACAGGTTCCATGTTTATAAACAAGTTTTTATTCTTACACATGTGAGACGTGGCACCACTGTCAACACACCATTCGTAATCGGAGTTTATAACTTGATATGCGTGTACTGTAGTAAACTCGGTTGCTTTTACAGCGACCTCGTTGTCGCTTGATGCAGATGCCGACTCTTTTCTATCGGCTTCTTTCTTCCAACAATTTCGCGCCAAATGACCAATCTTATGACAATAATTTATAAAATTACATTTATTAATTATAAAATTACATTTTATATTTTTATAAGATTTATTTTCTTTAGAGTTATTATTTGAATCATTTGAATTATTTTTAAATTGTTTTTTATCACTAGAGACATTTTTATTTGACTGTTGACTTTTATTTAAGAACGGTTTTTATATGTATTTTTTGCTTGAAAAGCTTTCTGCTCATCGCCATTTTGTTTTTCGGTTCGCGAACTAGCTTCTTCTATTAGCTTAATTTTTAACGACTCGATTTTTGGTAACTCATCGCGAGTTTGAATTGCACATCGAAAATTATCATATGATTCGGGAATACTATACAACAACAATATTGACAAAAGATCTTCAGAGATGGGAATCTCCATTTCATTTAATTTATCTACCGTATTCACAAAATTTGTTATGTGATCAGCCATATTGTCTCCCTCCCCCATTTTCGAGAAAAGCAATTTTTTCAACAGAGTCGCCTTTTTCGCGGGACCGCTAGACTAAAAAACTTGTTCTAATTTTTTCCAAACTTCATTTGAAGTTTTACAATGTTTAATATGACACAATTCCGAAGGCTTAATTGACAAAACTAAATCTGCTTTAGCTTTTCGGTCTTTTGACTCCCACTCATTTATGGCGGCAAGATTTGCAGCAACTTCGGCGGCATTTTCTGCATTTGCTTCAATGACGGCTGGTTTAATTTTTGTTCCAGCAACAAAATCCCAACAGTCATTTTTCACTAACACAGCCTCGATTTGTTGTCTCCACGTATCATAATTTTCTTTTCCTAACTTTTCTATTTGAATTGTAACACCCGACATTTTTGCACTTACGAGAAATTTTCGTAAAAAACTTATAAAATTTATCTATTCTAATTTACACAGATTTTACTTATTTCTTTCGCGCAGTGTTAAAAAGTCCTTGACCCATAACCTATTGTAAAGGTATCACAATAAATAAAAACAGTTAATTATTAATATTTTGATATATTAATTATAAAACAAAGAGCGTGTGTTGCTCGCATTGATTACATACAGAGACTGACAAAAAGGTTATACCGGAACATGAAAATAAAAACAGTGGGGTGATAGAAATAAAAACGCGGGTTACAAGTATAATTCGAAAAAGAATATTATTTCAATAATTAAAAATAATAGTATACGTTAATTTAAATATTAGAATTTACAACAGCATAATTATAGAAATTTTTTTAATATCAATACTATTCTGTGTTACTTATGATTCCAGAAAAAATATAACAATCCAACATTCAAATTTTTGATTAAATAATTAAATAAAGATTATTTTAAGGAGGTTTATCCGTTAAAAAAAATAATGACAGAATGTAATAAAACGTGAATAGTATTAAAATTTAAACATTTCTGAACTAAAATCGACTTATTTTTACCTATGTCACCGACTTAATTAATTTTTTATTAATAAAATAAAAGTCGTATTTTAACATTGCGCTTATGGGAAAATTTGTTTCGGCTTTATAAAAAGTAGGGTGCTAATGACACAGATCGATGAAACTTAATAAATCTGATAAATAATTACTTGAAGATTACATTCCCAATTAGTTTTACATACTTTATCGACTTTATTTTCGTAAAATTAATAAAAAACACACAAAAACACGTAACATAACCAAAAAGCTCATTATTTTAGTGACATTTTTTTAAATTCTATAATACTATGAGACTTTTTTTGGTAATATTCTTGAATTATTAATGGTTTTTTATAGTTTCTTTTCAATTAGTAGCTTCCAAAATAAACTTAAAAAAAAAAATTTATGTCGGTAATCGTAGTTTCTGCAAAAATGTAGTAAACCACGGATAAACCTCCTTAAGGTCAGTGCCTTAATTTTATCCGATATTTCTTACACGTGAATTTGGTTTATTATTACACCGACTTCATTCTCAGTATGTAGTTATTTGAAGTATCCTGAAAAAAGTTATAAGACACAGCCGGAACGATTCACATTTTTCAATTTTACCGCATTCCACGTGAAAATTAAAGAAAAAAAAACGGTTGGGAAATTCGGATAGCCAGGGAAATTTCCGATTAAAAACTATGTTTGTATAATTTTCAGCGCTAAACCATCGTTTAATAATCGATAAATTAGCGCTGTTTAAGCGTAAATTCATCGCTAATTCAGTAATAATTTAGTGCAAATAGTGCATAGTGTACCTATGAAGAAAAAAATTTTTTTTCTTTATTTATCATTTGTTAAAAAATTTCTTAAATAAGTAATCAATTATTTATAAAACATAAATTTACAGGTCATTAAACTTATCTTCTTTCCTTATCCTAACTTATGATACTTACATAAAAAGTATACTTCTGATATTCAATTAATTTTTTTTTTCAGATAAAAAAAACAAGTATATTAATAAAATATAAGTTAAATTTATATATTATATAAATTATTTAAAAAAGTATAAGTCTAGGAAAATAGAATTTTTTATATATAAGTAATTTATATCTTTAGTTAATTATTTTCCGATATTTATATGGGTATTTCCAAACGAAGAAAGCTGCTTTTCTTCGGTTGATTTTTAGTTTTTCAGATTTATTTTTTATGCAATCAGGGAAAAGTACTGAAATCGTAATTTTTATATTGGAAAGTAAATTTTTTTTAATGTACTATCTCATGTACTTAGGCTCTTGTTCCCTCATGTCCTTTAAAATTTTTTAATACTCGTGAACTCTTTTGAGGCTACTAATTTTTTATGAAGAATAATATAAGTTTTTTTTTTTTTGAATTTGGGCGTAGTGATGGCACTCGTTTTGCACCTTTTTTTTGAACCTCTCCTTTAGGGCCCTCTCAAAATAAACGAATTAGGGAAAACAAAAAAAGTTTTTTAAAAATATTATTTAATGATATTGTAAAAATTAATAAAAAAATTTTATATTTTTGTAATAAATTCATTAAATAAAAACATGTTTCAAAATATCTTAAAAATTGACCTAAAATAAAATTATTTAAAAATTGTAACTTCTTTTTAGTTAACTTTTTTTTGTATTATTTTTAATTCAGGTATGAATGTAAAAAAGATATAATCTGCTTAAACTGTCTATCAGCTGGTTAGGTATATAAATAATAATTATATAAAGTAAAAATAAAAATGAATTAGAAAATAAAATATGGTCATAAACTCGACCATCACCACAAATTATGACCATATTATAGGGAAAATTTTTCATTGGGTCAAATGAAGTAATTTTTTCAAAATATATAGACTTATAATGAATATTAAGGTCGATTTAATTAGGAATTACCCATATTCAAGTAGAATTATTTTAACGATGTATAATAATTATCACATTATTATTATTATTATTATTATTATTAATATTCTTTTAAATTTAAAAGAACATAAATCCTTTATATATAAAATCACTTGCTCTTATTATATACGAATGCTTTTCACAGAAATGGTATACATACTGTCCTACTTATATCCAAAACAAAAGCTATTTTGCTTTTTTTTCTTTTAAAAAGTTAATAAATAGTATTTTTTGACAGCCCAAATCAACTGCGCATGTATTAGTAAGTTAATAAAAAATAAAGCTTTAACAATATGAAATTTATAAATTATAAATTAAATTTTTTTAATTATATACAATATTTTACTTAATGCATCTTGTCCAGTGACGTATTTTGATGAAAAAATAAGGTACCTAAAGTATGAGAAAATTTAGTGGCTTCAATCAAGAGCTATTTAAATATTAGACTCAAAATCGTCTGCATAAATAAAAAATAAGTGATAGTAAAATATACAATTTGTATGAAAAGCACCCATATATTCAAAAGGATGCATAATATCTTTATTTTCTCTCTTCTACACAACTTAAATTGCGTGGTTAAAAAAAGAGATATTCAGTAAGATGTTAAATGAGAGGAAAATATCAAGTTTAGTTGTACTTACGTATATTAGGTTTTGGCTTGTTTTTGCTCTTGTTGAATTTTCATGTTTCCATCTCAGAAAAAAAGGACATTAAAATTGATAAAAAATCCTCCAATTTAAATTTAATACTTGATTTGTAAATCAATATAGAAGTATATAATTTAAGAATTTTCAAGGCATACCAAATGCATAGATACCTTAAATTGTTTGTGCTCTTTATAACGAGAGTGTCAAAATTTTTGTTCTCTTGGTCCTAATTACACTATTAGACATTCAAGGATATAGATGTCCTCAATAATTCAGTGCATCACAAAGTCATGGATGACGCTAGTTTTTAAAGTTCTTTACCCATGCTTCTTATGATATTTTTTGCCTAGTTAGGCGTATAAAAACAGGTGAAAATTCTAGACAGTCAAAAAATAAACCAAGGTCTAATATCTAAATGATTCTTAGAAAAAGTACTTCTTCAAATTATAAACTCTTTAATAATACGATATTTCATAGTCTTAGTTATATCTCATTTGAAAATTTTCTTTTTCTCTAAAGATTTTCTTTTAAGAAAACCAAGAAAATTATTTGTTTTCTTTTTTTTAATCTAAAAAATAAAGCATCAAACGATATTATATTATTATTATTATTATTTGTTATTAAAAAAGAAAATGTATAGAATTAATCCTTTTTTTTATGAAATTTGAATAAAATTATTATTTTATCTTATTAAATTACGTGATTAAATTTGTTTTTCGTTTTTTTTTTTTTTTTAATAAAATTAAATAAAATACTTAAGAAATTTTCTTGAATAAATAAAGAAACTTAAGTAAAATTAAGTTCATTAAGAGAAAAGAAGGAATGCTTCAATTTTTTTTTTTTTAATTTTCTTTCACTAAAAAAAAAATATTATTGCAATTCAATTTTAATTAGTACATCTTTTTTTTTGGCATTACTTGAATTTTGAGTCATAATGTAACCTAAGAGTGTAATTAACCCGTATTTTTATCTATTAAAAATGTTGAATTTTAATTAATTATTATCCCAAAATTTTTTTTTTTTAATTTTCTTTACATTTCAGGTCATTTGCAATTATTTGAGCAACAAAAAAATTTCACTTCCAACTGGCGGAATATCGTTGGCTGCAAGAAGATTTTTTTCGGAATCTTAACATTTTTCAGGAACCATAATGTCGAGACAATAAGCGGCCAACGGCTGAGTTTCAAGCATAAACAAATCCTTCGGTCATTTATATTTTAATTCCTGACACAAAATTTCAAAATTTTTTTTCGGACTGTGTTTTTATTAAATTAAAAAAAAAAAAAAGAAAAAAAGTTAACTATAGTCCATGAACATAAATGTTCATAAATTTTTATATACAAAAAAGTAAGCCAAAATATAAATATACATATAAGTACCAAAAAAGAAAAAAAATAGTTTTAGGTGTTAGAAAAAAAAAATCAGTAAACATAAAGAAAAACGAGCGTCGTATCGGTTAGCGAATATCTTGAGGTTGGACTTTTAACCATTTCTTACAAAATCCTGATAAACCAACAATCTGCTTTTCCTGTACACACATACATAATATATATATATATATATCCAGTGTATATCCTATATATTCTCAGACATAAAAATATATGTTTCTCCACTTACTAAAAAGAAGCTAAGCATAAAGTGGCTTAACTTTTAAAGGGAGTAAAGATACTTAGTCTCTGATAGTGTCTGCAAAAAGAAAATTTTATACCTTTATATATATAGTTTTGAGTACTTTATATATATATATACTTTATATATATTTATATATATAGGATTACGATCCTGATAATAGAGTAGTGGTCAATGGGGCGATAGATTGCACAACATGAGTATAATACATATGTATATTATACTCTGACATAAGAGAGGATTATTTAACCACTTTTACATTATATGAATGAGAATTATTTTTATGTACTCGTTAAATTTTTTATTCATCTAAAGCCATGAATCTTAATCCATTATAATCCTATTTTATTACAATTATTTTAATCAGATTTTTTATAAAAACTAATTTTTTCCACTTTAATGTGCATATAATATCCGAAATAATATGCCTTATCATTTTGTTAGGTAATAAATGGGATATGTATAAAAATGTGCTGTTCATGTACCAAAAATATAATATTTTTATAATGGTTTTGAAATTCGTAAGTTACTGCAGTCAATCGCGGTTTAGGGTATTTAGTTACTGACCGTTACCAGATTTTGTCTAAATAGGTTTTTTGGCTCGCTGGTTACGAATTTTGGGGTCTTGTCTACAAAAATTTAGCAATTCAACCTTAAATTTTCAAAAACTACCCCTAAATGGGTTATTTTTCATGTATTCCAACTTAGAAGGTTCCATTTTATGGGTAGTTTTTGCAAATTTAAAGATGAAGCTCCAAGACCCCAAAATTTGTAATCAGCGCCTAAAAAACCAATTTAGACTAAATTTAGACCCTTAAATAGCAAATTTTTAAAAAATACCACTTTATAAGGGTATTTTTTGAAAATTTAAGGAAATACAATGTAAGTTATTTTTTCAAAATACAATGTGAGTTATTCCCAAATTTCACCTAAAAAAGACTCTGTAATTCATGATTAGCAACCCAAAAAACATAAAATAAACTAAATCTGGTCAAGTTCAAACAATTGGATTACCTTTTGTCTATGCCATTATCAGCGATAAGAAACAAAGATCGTATAAGAAAGTTTTTGAAGTTACGTTCCAGCTATCACGAGAATTAGGGATTTTTTAACTATTCCGCCTGTTGTTATGTCAGACTTTGATTTTGGTAAGTTAGTTATAGTAAATACGTATTTCATAAACTATATAATTTTTTTTTATTTTAGGAATTTTAAATTCCGCTCGAGATATATCAGGTTTAGTTTCCATGCGGTGTTGTTTTTTACATCTATGTCAGAACATACATAGGCGTGTACAGTAGAAGCGTACAGCGTGTACAGCGTGTGAAGACTCGCAAAGACAATGTAATGATCTGGATGACGGAAGCATTAAAATTGGTGTTCGCGTGATTTTTGCAACTGCATTTGTACCTGTTAATAACGCCCAGTAATGTTTTGAATATCTAAGAGCAGAGATACAAGAAGATCCGTTACCAATTTATAATTAATTCGAGAAAAACTATATTCGTGGTCGTCCAGTAGCTACACGTAGGGGTAGAGGTAGAATGCCCTGCTCAATCTAGGTATTTACCAGCCAGATATCCACCTACATTGCGGAATGAATATGATGCTAACTTTCAGAGAACAGCTCGTACAAATAATATCTCTGAGGGGTGACATAACATGTTGCAAATTGTGGTGGGAAAAATTTTCCCAGCTTGTACACGTTTTTGACAGGAAATAATATACTTATTTAAGGTAGCAGCCTCAATTGAAGAAAAAAAAGATGTCTTTTTCTGGATAGGTTTTCGGGTAGAAATTTTTTTTTCTCCAAAATGGCGCCGATACAGGATCTCAAAGTTAGGCCTCACTTTTCATTGTGTACACGATTGCAGTTTCCAACTTGTTTTGAAACATACCAAATAAAATTTTTTATTTTTGTGAAACATTTTTCTGCTGGATTGATGAATTCAAATTTTGGAAAATGGAAAATTCTGAAAATTATTTAATTTTTTCCAAAAATTGCAATTTTTTTCACATGTTTTTTTCAAAAAAAAAAAAAAAATGGGACATTTTTTTTGGAAAAATCATTCCATCAACCCAGAAGATTATTTTAAAAGTGTAGTTAAAAATTTAGGAAGATATCTTAATTATTTTTTGAGTTATCGTGTAAATAAATTCGAAAAATGTTATTTAAAAAAAAACGCGTTTAAAGTTTAAAATACTGTATCTTACGTTTTTCGCGGTGTCTCGCTTAATCTTCCATAACTTTCTTATTATTCAAGATATCATTATAAAATTTTTTTCCCATATTCGTAAGATATTTTAGAACCCAAAAAAACAAAAATCAAAAAATTGATTTTTTGGTTCCTCAAAGAGGAACCATTGTAATGGGTAAAATTTCGATTTTTGATTTTTTGGTATATAAGCCGATATAAGCACATTTTGACCCCAGGAAGCTAAAAAACCGATTTTTAAAAAAAAGTCGTGTGTGTGTGTGTAAATAAGGCATTAAGTGATATAATGAGATAAGGTCATAATTGTCATTTTCAAAAAAAATGGCAAAAAATTGTCAATTAGCACCATTTACTGCACGAAAGTTCTGGGATCGATATTTTTTTTATTCTAAAAAATTTTTATGCATTTAATCCAAGTTTACATGTAGAGTATTTCATTAAATTGATAGTGCCATTTTAGGGTTTATTAAATAAAACAAAAAATTTATTTAATATTTTAGTATTCGCTGCAAAGAAAATTGTAATGAACTAAGTAATGTTTAAGATTTTGAAATTAATATTAAATAAAATTTTATTTATTATATTTTTATTTCATTTTTATCATACAAATATAATACAAAATTTATGTAATTTTTTAAATTTAAAAATTGAAACAATAATCACTTTGACAATTTTTATTACATGTTTTCTTTTCGTATTAAGATCAGTATCAATTAGATCATCTGAATCGTTTGTTTAGGTATACGTCTGATGAGAGAATAATTGTAGGTTTAAGAATTGACCAAATTCAGACAAAATATAGATGTTTTATTTATTTTTTCCCAATATTTCGAACAAAAATTTTGTTCCTCTTCAGGGGACTTTTTTCTAAATATACAAAAGATATATAAAAATATATTCTATATTTATATATATTCCATCAGGCTAAAAATTATTATATTTTAGTATATGACTACACCCAGATGTATATTCATTTATGAATAACACATTAAACATCATATTATAAATATAAGGGGAATAATTTTCATTTATATTTTTACATCGCTTGACTTCTTCAATTAATTGTGGTATGTCAAAAGAAATGTCATAAATTACACAAAGTTCAACCAAGTAACTTTTAGAACTTTTAAAAGTATTTTTAAGTAAATTAGTATTCTTAATTTTTTGCTTTTTAAATAAAGGAAAAATATATTGAATCGATGGTATTTTACAAACTAAGCGAATATTAAGCATTTTATTCCATAAAAGCTTTGAAACTTCGTCCCATCTCTTGCATACTAGCTCCATCGTCAATATCTCGTCAAATTCCAAGTATTCAAAAATTTGAAAAGTCATCATTCTGGCAGCCAATGTTGCTTTCTAGTTGACCTTAAAAAAGAAATAACCATTTTAGAAAAAAGCAGTGCAATTAAAAATAACTATAGAGACTAAATCAAATTAAAAAGTTAAAAGACCTAGTGATGCACACAAAAATTTTAAATTTTCAAAGATATTCTCTTATAAAATTTTCTGTTAATTCTGCTTTTTTTAATCAGTGTTTTAGCCTATTATGTGTCCAGGCACCGCAAAATTAATAATTAGGCATCTTCTCACAAATTCAATTTTCTCAGGAATATTATGATCAAATATCTTTAAAATATTACCAAAGCTTTTTGAGAAATTAATATAGCAAAAAACTATGAGTTAAAGAAACTTCATGATTTTTCAAAATTCCTATTCTTGCATAAAATGTATAAATTCTTGTATAAACCTTTGATCAAAAGTTAGGATGATACAAATTTCCCTATGCTGATAGCTGAATGTGCGCATATTTTTTAAATTTGTTACTGAACAGGAATTTATCACGTTATTTCAGAAAATTACCATAATTAAAAAATGTAAATATAAAATAATTCTTATTATATTTTAAAATAAAAAAAAGAAATAATAATAAAAATTTTGGTCTTAATTAAAACTTGGCACAGAGCTTGGCAAAAACGGCGATTTTGTCACGCAGTTCTCGTTTCAGTTTCTCAAAGGTAATTCGAAAACGGTTTTCAGTTTGGCCACTTTAGCTGTTCCGGAATATTATCCATAATTGGAAAATTTTTGGACTGTTCCGTAATAAAAAATGAGTGGAACAGATTTTTGAAAGAGTGATCCATTCCAAAATTATTTTGGATAAGAAATTATTTTAAAACTTTCCATTTTCAACGATCTGTTTTAAGGGGACACAGAACCAAAAAAATTGTAAAATCAATTTTTTTGATTTTTAACAAAATTTATTGATTAAATTAAAAAAAAAAGAGTCTCATGCCCTCCGCAATAAAAAAAACACATCAAATCAGTCTAAAAAAAATTTTAAATATTACCATCCCTTTGAGAAATTAAAAAAAAAAGAGTCTCATGCCCTCCGCAATAAAAAAACACATCAAACCAGTCTAAAAAAAATTTTTAATTTTATCATCCCTTCGAGAATTTTTGGAAATTCGGAAATTTAGAATTTTTTTCGAATTTCTAAAAATTCTCAAAGGGATGGTAATATTTAAAATTTTTTTTAGACTGATTTGATGTGTTTTTTTATTGCGGAGGGCATGAGACTCTTTTTTTTTTAATTTAATCAATAAATTTTGTTAAAAATCAAAAAAATTTTAAAAAAACTTAAAACGGACATAACTGTTTTTTCAAATCATGAAAATTTGGTCTCATTTTCTTTTTCTTCTATTACCTAACGTAAACCCCTGGCAAGTGATTCGCACTATGCATTAACAATAAAAAATATTCTTAAAGGTCTATTTTACCTAGTGAAAACGATAATTCTATATATTAGTACTTTTGTAGAAAAAAATTAAGTACTACATCCCAAAAGAAAAAAAATATAGCTGTTTTTTTTATTATTTTATGCAAAAAGTTTTGAGAAAAAAAGTTCAAAAAATAAAGTGTCAGATTGGGGATATCGGGTAATAACCATATTTTCAGATATTGGTACTTTCATAGGAAAAAATTTGTTTACTGATTTTTTGAGTTATAAGCACGTTTTAAGACCTCAGGAAGCTAAAAAACCAGTTATTAAGAAAAGTCTGTATGTGTGTGTGTGTGTGTGTGTGTGTGTGTGTGTGTGTGTGTGTGTGTGTGTGTGTGTGTGTGTGTGTGTGTGTGTGTGTGTGTGTGTGTGTGAGTGTGTGTGTGTGTGTGCATGTATGTATGTAGTGTGCATGTATGTATGTTTCAAGTACTTAGGATAGTATATATTTCAGGATTTATTTTAATTTCGGTTTTTGGATTTATTACTGATATGAGTGAACATGTTCCATGATCGTTGGTTTTGTAGTTACACATACCAGTTATAAATTTTTTTAATCAAGATGGGTGAAACAAAATAAAATGTCCAAATAAATTCATAAAAAAGCATCAGTTATTGTAATAATATAATAAGTAATAAATAAAATTATTAAATGGTGAATATGCTATCCTAAAAATGGGTTAGTCATCGATACGATAACTATGTACATTGTCCTCGCTAAAAGAGTCATTCTGATTGGCTCATACAAATCTTTTTATTATTTTTGAGGTTAGTTCGTTAGTTGAGTAGTTGCTATTAATAAAAAAATTAAAGTAAAAATAAATTTTGGTATTTAAGAAAATAATTAAGGTTGAAAATTTTAAATCATTCTGCGCGCGACGCGCGCCTAATACTAGTTATTTAAAATATAAGTACTTTCATGGAAATAAATGAAGAATTACATCTAAATTACATCTGAAGAAAAAATTAGGTATTAATACCACAATGGTTGTGAAATATCGCCGGTTACCCACATGAGTTCATACATACACACACATATACATACACGCACACACACACACACACACACAGACTTTTTTTAAAAACCGGGTTTTTAACTTCCTGAGGTTTCAAAACGTGCTTATATGCCAAAAAATCGAAAATCAAAATTTCACCTATCACAATGTTTCCTCTTTGAGGAACCAAAAATATAACCTAGACTTGAATTTAAAAAATAAGAAAATGTGATGTATATTTAAAAAAAAAATATTGAATTTTTAACTTAAATAAAAATAAACCATAGGTTATTTTATTTAATTTTAATTTTCATAATTAATAGAAATAAAATTTTTTACATATTTTAATAAACTTGATGAGCTGAAGAAAAAAGTATGTTTTGAATCAGTAAAAAATGAAATTTTATGGTTTGAAAATGGAAAATTAAAAAATTTTTGGCTTCAAAAAAATTTCGAAACCGATCAGTCTTTTAAAAATGCGTACCGTTGATTGTTTGAAAGCGATTCCGTTTAAAAAATTTCCTTTTACGACGATTTTTCGGAACAGTTCAGTGTTGAATTTTGAATTATTTTTAAGTGCATGCGCAATAAACCTAAAAGAATTTTTTGTATCCCAGAAACGAATTAATGTTTATTTAATTTTTTTTAAAGTATTTGAGTTAAAATTTGGTATTAATATTTTCTAAACCAGAAGAATCTCCAGAAGTTAATGCCATAAGATTTTTTATTTTAATTACTTTTTTTTAGAAACACAAGGTCCACTAAATATGTTATTTTAATAACAATTATATGTATTAAGATTTACAACTTAATTTTTAAGCAATAATTTATAATTCAAATATTAAAAAATTGTTTATAACCTATTTTAATAAATTAATTTATAAATGATTTTCTTTCAATTTTAATTCCGACTTAACCTTTTAAAAGTTATTTTTTTAAAAGAAATTCTTTATGAGTTTTTGTTGTCAAAATAAATTCCGAAAAGAATAAAAATAAAAATCATTAGTTTCAAAGAATTAAACTCAAAATAATTCCTTTTAAATAATTTAAATAAACATTAATTCTTTTCTGGGTAACAAAAATTCTTTTAGGTTTGGTGTGTGCCGTTTATTCCAGCTTTGTGACTCAGCTAAATTAAAGTACGCCAAATTTTGGCTGTCACAGAGATAAAACTTTTTTACTTACCAACAGAAGCCATTTTTTATTTTTATTAGCTCATTACTTAAAAATTTTTAAAATCTTGATGAAAATTGAAAGATTGAGATTTTCTCCCTTCATAGAAAGTAATTTTTAAAATCATCGATCTACTTGGATATATCAAGCAAAACTTTCTATTAGAAATCTTTGAAATAAAAAATAATTGTGTATCCCTTCTTTATAAAATTCACAAACATTGTTTTTTCTTCACTGTTAACTTGCTGCGCGAGCTTTTTTAAGAAACTGTTATGAGCTTTGAAAAATTTAAACTATTTATATGAATATTTAGATATGCCATACCGGTTATGTAATCAATAATTTATTCAAAAATTTTTTAATGTTTTGGATATTCCATAGATACATCATAACGGTCTACATGGTTTTTCCCAATAAACCAAATCTTAATTTTGATAAATATGCTCAACATACAGAAATGCAATCAGGGAGGAAATATATATCAATAGTTATCAATTTAAAATTTTTTTCATTTTTACTATCAATATATTTACTCTTTTTTTTAAACACTAGGTGGCAAGCTCCCTGCGAGCATCATAATTTTTGTTTAATCACAGTCAAACTGTGGCTTAATTCATAAATAAAAACATATACGCTAAGATGTAGATTGCAAATAATGAAATTTTCATATAATTTTAATAAACCATTTTTATTTTTATTTTCAAAATTTATCGCAAGAAAAATATTTAATATTGCATCTGAATGCAAATACTGATTATTGTTTCTTGGTGCTACGCACCTCGGCCCAGAACCCTTTTGTCCCAAAATTTTATAATTGGAGGACAAAATAATCGAATGAGATGTAATATATTATACGTCGAATCTACAGATGCAATATTCTGTTTGACAGTTTATAGCAAATTAAAAAATTAATGTTTTAAATTGTCTTACAAAATTATATACAGAATGCTGCTGAAACTACAGAATATCAATGAATCGATGACGAAGTTATTAGAAGATTGTGATACATTTACGGCTCGATTTTAGAAAAGTAAATTATATTCCAAATCGCATGTAAATTACCTTCCGAGACGTAGCCGATGTTGTTAAACTGCGATTTGGGGCATTCTTTATTTATGGAATATGGACTATATTTATGTTTAATAATTTTACTACGATTTAGTAATATTACTACAAAAATAATAAATTCACTCTAATTTGTAGTAATTTTACTACTAGTAGTAATTTTACTACATTTGTAGTAAATTTAAAATATTTTTGTAGTAATATTACTAAATCATAGTAAAATTATTAAACGGTAGTAATATTGTGTTTATTATTTTTTACTGTACCACAAAGCGCCAAAAAATCAATTATCACGTGCCTTCACGCTAATTCAATAGCCTCAGAAATTTTCTAATCAAAGATCTTCAAAATGTTCCAAAAGCCTCTTAAGAAATGAAAATAGCAAAAAACTATTAATTTTTTTAAAAATATTTTGGCTTCAAAAATAAATCTTTTTTTAATTTTAAACAAATAAATAATATTAAAAAATATAAAATTTGAACAATAGCTCAGGCCTTGGTGACATTTAAAGTGGTGTAGATAAATAAAATTTATCTAAAAATCAGGATTCTTCATTTTATCTTAAAAAAATATTCATTATTTTCAGCTTATCTATTTTAGACTAACGAACAATCTTATCTAGTTGTAAAGCAATAATAAACAAATTAAAAAAACGAAAAATCTATTTACAATCTTTATGTTTACATAGTATTTTGTTTTCAATTAAATTTACTAATTTCAAAATTTATTTTATATGTTGATATGGTTTTGGATAAGATAATAATATTTTTAAAGGTTTTAATCGAAAGGGGAAATAATTTAAATTTATACATTTGAATTTAAACCTCAGGAGCGAAACTTAATTTTTATATTATTTGACATTTTTTAAAAAATATCATATAAAATAAAAGGTACGTATTTTAATATTTATATAACATTTTTGTAAAAATAAATTAAAATTATAAAATTATAATTTTTAATATTAATATATAAATTTATTTTAAAATTTGTGTTGAAAGCCAAACAAGCCATATTTTCTTGATAAAGGTAGTAGTTTCTTATTGTTGAAAAAATTTTGATCCATCTTTTAATTATCTGAATAATTTTTTTAATTTAAAAATTTTAATCGCTATCAAGGCGAGACTACATTTTTCTTAATCTCGTCTCGGAAATTTTAAATCTATATAAAATACATAATAATTTTATTATTTTATTTAGTCATTATCTTATTTGTTGATAAAAATAATGGGATATTTGCCTTAAATAATCATTTGTTTTTTTATTTCTTTTTTTATAACTAAATTCAAAATATTTTTTCAAATAAATATAAACAGTGAGTCTTTAACCTAATTTTGTGTTACAGAATACTCAAATTTGGGGATATATGCAAAAATCGTAGTGAAGCAAGCTAAGGATTTATAAATATATCATCCAAAAAGATTTTCAGTATAGGAAGATAAAAAAAAATTTTTTTCTCCATATCAGTCTAAAAATATTTATCCTAAAAAAATGTGAAAAATTTAATAAATTTGATCAATGAGCGATTCCTATTATAAAAAATTTTGTTTAAAATTCTTATCGATTATCAATTAAAATCGATGAATATTAGTAGTACACGTTCTCATAGGCAGACAAATATAAGATTTGAAACTATGTGCCTGGAAAGAATAAGAAAATTTGACCTATTCTCACCTTGGCCTCTAAAAATTTTATTTTGTAAACTCTCGTCTTGATAAGGGCGCGCCTCACCTTAAAAATATTTTTTCTCGCCTATCTCTCATTTTGATCTCTAAGATAAGATCAATAAGATATCAGAAAAGTTTTGAACTAACTTGTAATCTTATTTAAAAGTGAATTATTTTTTTAATATATAAATGATTTAATAATTAATTATATTGTTTTTCACAGAATAATTTCTGTAATATATTTATAGTATATTTACGGCTCTTGTTCAGAAAAGTAAAGAATAGAACTATGATTTTCAGTAATCATCAAACATTAAATTTATAACAAAATAAGTTTCTTTTCTTCCTTCTTTATGTGTTTAATTAAGATGTCTAAGAACCCATCTTTAATATACTTAAAAATGTGGTTTTTGCCAAGTATTTTATTTGAATGTCCAAGACAGCACCTACGGATTTTAGTTTTAGACATTTTACTTATTTTGATAAAGATAAAACTATCTATTTGTTAAATGCTATCAAATCCAAAAGCAAATATTAAAATGTATTACATAAAATCTAATTTTGAAAAATTAGAAATTTATTGTCACTCTTTGCCAATTAGTAATGCAGTGATTCCGGTTAATGAGAAGAACTCTCACTACTCCTTCTGGGTTTTTTTCTCTTGCTCGCTTTTTTTGTTTATTTATTAATAATTTAAACATTTTCTTATATTTATAACTATATACCTGTAAATATTATATTACCCATATATGCGTCAATTCATTAGTAACAGGGTAATTCCATGGATAAATAGCACAAAATGATATGCGAGGTCTCAAAAATAGGAAATTTGGTTTTTTTTCTCGATAAAACAACTTGAAAATAGATGATTCCCCGAATTTGAAGGTTTTCTGTAAATTTTAAAGGGTGCTATGCTGATTTAAAGTTTTTTGGTCAAATTTCTCTCCTCAGCCACCATTTTTGAAAGTCCCGTAAAAAAGTTCTAAAAAAGGTTAAAAAAAGAAAAAAAAGTAGGTTTTCGATGTAAAATTTGATGAAAAATTCGAATTTTCAGTCAGATTTTTCCTACTCCATGTCAATTCGCGGTATAATTCAAATTTGTATTAAACTTTAAGTGAAAATATCTCAAAAGTTTCCCTCTAAAAAAATAAATTTTTTTCTCTAAATATTCCAAAATTGCATGTATATATTTTACTGAAAAAAATTTCGCGAGAGTAATTTTTGTTTTAAGCGAGTAATACCGATTTTAGTTTTTTTCAATTTTGACTTGTTACTTATTTTGCTGATTTTCCGCTAAGTCACGTGACTAAACGAAAATCTGTTTCCATATAAAGTGACGAACTAGTGAGAAACAGAAAATATTTTGCTCGCCCTATATTTTTGAATGAAATAAATGAAGTCCTTTTGTAGAGTATATGTGAAATATCATTTTTTTATGGAAAAATTATAAGAAAAACATAAAATAGACCATGCAAAAGCTAATTTTAGATTAAAAATCAAATACTAGATTGTATTCTAAAAATAAGCAAAAAACAAAACACGATTTCTTTTACATAATCGTCAATTGCGAGTGATGCACCGTAAATTTTGAAAAGAGTCTTAGAGCGTGAAAAAAAGGAGTTTTCCTCTATCCTGAGATATTTCAATTTTTAGACCGCCAAAGATGCCAAAAATGACGTTTTTCGAAGTTTTGAACCTCAAAACGAATATTTAACAACCAACCACGTTCCAATCGGATGATTTGGCACGGAGATATTAATTTTTTATTGAAAAACACATTTCATCCCCCCCGGTGAACGCAGGGAAGTGAGGGGGGGTGCCATTCTTTTTTATCATAAATTATCAAATTGAGCCAAAAAAATCGGAAAATATGCTGAGGCCGGAAACCATACCTTATTCCGCAGTAGTCTTTAGTGGGAGTTCTCAACCCTGGAGGCGGAGGGGGGGTTCTAATTTATTTTTAATGCAAATATTGTTAGTTTTTCTTTTGTAAAAAGAAAAGTTGCAACCAAAAAATATAATACCTTTTTTTAAATTTTTTTTACATTTAGGGGTAGTAAATTTTAAAATAATCTATATATATTATTAAATATTTTCAAAAAATTGATAAAAAAATAAAAAGATTAGTTTAAGATCATGTTTTTCATATTTTTTCATATTCTAGGGGTAGTTTTAACCCACTAATATTGGCTATTATACGCCAATTTTAGTGTATAATCAGATAAAATAATTTTTTCTTCTTTTTATTCTGAAAAAATGGCATCCATTTGATAATATCTTAGCTTAATTCAAAAATATTACATAAAACTCTTAAAAAGGGGTAGTATTTACTGTTCTTAAGGGTGTTTCAAAAATTTTCTGACCTTAAAAACGCAATCCATGACCCGAAAAACCACCTGGTCTTATTTTCATGAAAATTCATTTAATATTTTTATTTATTAATTTATTTATTTATTTAGAACCAGAAATATTTACAAAATATTACAAATACAAAGTATTCTGCTGAAGTGATTTAACAACCTGTGCGCAGACTGGCTATATTATAAGAGATACAATTAATTAAAAAAAGAAAATAGAATGAAAGTAGAATGTTATAACTCTACGTAATTTTCAATTTTTCACCCTAAAATATTTTCCGAGTTTTCAAGATGGCGGACATAAAAAAATATTAAAATGAACATTCTACTTTATCGCAGGGTTTTTAAGGTCGAGAAAAACAAATCTTAGAAGGAAAATTTTCAATTTTTCACCCTAAAATATTTTCCGAGTTTTCAAGATGGCGGTCATAAAAAATATTAAAAGAAATTTTAGAGGGAAAATTTTCAAATTTTCAACCTAAAATATTTTCCGAGTTTTTAAGATGGCGGAAAATTTTCCTTTTAAAATTCGTTTTTTTCAATCTCAAAAACCCATCAGTAACGTACAATTTTCCGTTTCATATTTTTTTATGTCCGCGATCTTGAAAAATCGGAAAATATTTCTGGGTGAAAAATTGAAAATTTTCTCCCTTAAATTCAAAAATCAAAGTCAAAAAATTGAAAACTTGTTAGAATTTGTACGTTAAGGATATTTAGAAATCACTATTAAAATGCAAAAAATGCGTAAAAAAAGAAAAAAATTAAAGATTAATTTAAAAAAAATTATTGTTGTTATAATTAAAATTAAACTTAAGCCTTGTGTGTACTAATAATCTACAAATTAAACATACAATTTTAATAAAAATATTTTGAAATTCGTACATATTTAAATACATATTAAGTATAATACGGAGAAGGATATTAAAACAAATCACTAAAAATGTCAATTGTTAAACGTCATGCAATAAAACAATTTAAATCACAAAAGCATGCAAAATTCAAAAGCGTTAAAACTATTTAATTATAAATACATGCAAATACATGCTATACGTGTTTAGGTAAAGGGATATCAGTCAGCCTTTGGTCAGCCGTATAAATCTACGCTGATTGCACTTTCAAATTAATTGCACTTTTAACTTAATATAGTAAAATATCGACTTTTTTAAATATAAAAAAAAAAATTAATTAGTTTTTTTCTTCTCTGTTTTTGAAAAAATTTTGAAATAAAAATAATTTATATTTATTTAGAATGTTAAAGTTTATACAAATAAATAAGTATACCTATATATAAATTTGCATAAAGTATACACAGCAATTTAAACTTTAAAGATACATAATAGGTTAGATTTTCTTATATATAAAGACATCAAGTAATTTGAGCAACGATTTAAACTCGTTTTCTCTACTTTTATAATAAAAAAGAACGAAAAAAAAATCTTTTTTGGTATCTGGCAGCTGAGCCAAGAGAGATCTTTTCGTTTATACTCTTATATATTCTTATTTTACCCTTCACTCTAATACGAGCATAAAAACTAGATAAAGCGAGAAAAAAAAGTATAGAGCAAAAAAAAAGAGGGAAAATCTTGATTTTTCTGTGTTGCGACGCGTCTGTGTTGCACGTTAAACACACTTCAAATTCTGTATATTTTTTTTTAGTCAAGTACATGGAAAGTGGGCATCATCAAACTACTTTTCTTTTTACTTTATGTATAAATATTTATAATATTTACATATTTAAAATCTTTTTATAGTTTTTTTTTTTTTTTTTTTTTTGCTTACATTATCATTTTTAGAAAGATAAAAATATAAAAATAATGTTTGTATATTAGAATTTGGCTTTTTTTTGGTTCTTTTAAATGTCTGAATGTGTTTACAGCACATGTCAAGAGAAGTAAAGAGTGACCCAAAATGCACGTAAATTACCTTCCAAGGCAAAGCCGAGAATGTTAAATTCCGATTTGGGAAATTCTTTATTCATGGGCAGACGCAGCCTCATAAAATTATTTTTTGCCAGTATAGAGAAAACATGAATTATTCGGCCGTGCAGTGACGGGGAAATACGTGCTTTCTGGTCGTTGATCAGAAACACTATTTACCCAGAGGCGAAATAACCAAAAATTGTTAGCACAAGGTATCGAAGGGATTTATTCATATTTAAAAATAATTTACATTTATATAAAATAAGTGAATTTTTAAATATATAGTAAAAAAATGGACCCATTTTAATACACAGTAAAATTTAGCGTCAAAATATATGGGAAGTAATATGACCTATGCGACATCTCGAAACTCAATGTTAATTTTGCTAAAACTAACCAGCAAAATACTACCAGTGCTAGTTCCAATACAAAATCCACATTGAATTTATAGATCTCATGTCAGTCATATTTTTCACAAACAAAATTTTAAATCTGTGTTCTAAAATCACGTTTAAAAAAATTTTTTTTTCCATTTCGATCTTGCGAAACTTACTGCAACAAATGTTTAATTCTACATACACGAACAAAAATTATGAAAACTTGTATTAAAAAAAAGGAGAAAAAAATTCCTATAATAAAACCGCATAATATTTTATTTTAGTAAAATGTTAAACTAACTGTAAAGTCAAGGTTTAATACACTCTATAGATGTTATGAGGTTAAACACAGAGTCAGAAAACTGATTGAGATATTACCTTTAGGTTTTAGTATTACTATTCCAATTTATAGTTTTAGATAGTTATATATTACAGACTAGAGATTTTGGTTTTTGGTTAAAGTCCATATCCATTAGTAAATTTGAACGTATAATTTATATTTTTCTTCTTTTTTTTTCAATAGACTTTAAAAGTTATTAATTTAGTATATTTTTTAAGCTTTTAAAAATAACTTATGTAAATTCCTATTTTATTAAAATATTTCATTAATTTAATTTGATTTAATTAACGTTATGTAAAAAACCTCAAAAATACTTCGGTACATAAAATATTTTATACGAGTATGCGAAAATTTGTAGATTATTAAAATTATTAAATATTACATAATGCACAAAAATTTAAACTCCTGCTATAAAACTCTATGTTATTATAGTTTTAATTTACAGAAAATGTAATTATAAACTTTATGATACAATTATATGTTCATTTTAATTATTCAGTCTGTGCTACATTAGCCTTGGAGTTATTTTAAAAAATTTTTATGATTTTTAAAATTCGTGCAAATTATATCATTTCCAAAATCATATATTGAAAACTGTTTTAAATAAACCCGTGTTAAGGAGTTAGGAGGGTAAATAAAAATGATGACAGAACTGAATGAAACTGGAAAATTATTAAATTTAAACATTTTTAAAGTTGAATAGAACTTAGTTTTACCTTTGTTACCACATTAATTTTCATTTTATTGCAAATCAAAAATAGGCAGTTTAACATTGCTCTTATGGAAATTCATATTTGGAGCTTACAAAAAGTATGATAGTGATGACACAGGGAGATGAAACTAATTAAATATCATAAATAAATTGTCAAAGATTATATTTCCAATTTATTTTATCTAGGTTACCACATTCAATCATTAATTATTCGGTAAAAACCAAGTTTTAGTAAGTAACATAACCTAAAGTAATAATGTTTTTTCTAAATTTATAAAATTAAAATAACTTTTTTTTGCAATAATATTACATATATACACATTTTTTAATATTTTTACGACTAATTTTATTTTAAACTGCAAATTATAAAAAAAAAAATAGCGTCGGTAATGTGGACATTGACTCAAATTTTTTATTTACCCTCCTAACTCCTTAAGTTACATATGTAACTGTTTGTAATCTAATTAATAAGTTATAGACGACTGAGGCAATACGATGATCAAGAAATATTTATTTGTGTTTTCTCAAGAGTACATTTCTTTGGACATATCTGGTTGGATTAAATTAAATGCGGAATGAATTTTAAATAGCCTATACAATAAATATACAAGAGATCAGAAACAAAAATTGGGGCAATGGAATAATTAGAGTATTTAATTGAATAAAAATTTATAGTATTGGCCTAAAAACTGAACTTCTTAAAGAAAAAGTCTACCTAAAGTACTTCCTAGGTGAGATATATACTTATCCCAAAATATTTAGTATTTTCTATAAAATAAATTAGGTCCAAATAGTCTTGAACGGGCACAATTGGCTTAAAATTTATTTTACTCAAAATCAGATTGAGGCATCAAAAAAATATTAACTTCCTGACTAATATACATATATTTTATTAGTTATATTAATTTAATTATTTATTTACAATATTATTTTTATTATTATTATTATTATTACTGATAAGTATAACACTTTAAAGTTGTAAATTAATTAAACTATTTTATGTACTTTAAAACTTTATAATAATGTATTTTAGGTAGGAAAAGAAAAAGTTATGTTTAGTTATTAACGTATGTAACAAAAGAGTTTTGATTTTCATTTATGTCAGATAATTATAAATAATTTAAGCTTTTAGTTTTAAACCTTTATAAAATTCGTTGAATTCAAATATTCATTATTAATGTAAGCATATTTTTAATTGTAATGCACATGAAACTTTTAGTCGTGTTTTCAAATCCATTTCAAAGTATCTTTCTTGCAAATACAACTGAAAATTAGTCTCTCTACACTGAAAAAAATATGATTATCACAAAAGGAATATTCTTGTTAGCGGATTTTTTTTTTGTTTAAACGATTGTAAATAATTTGTAACACTAAAAAAAAATAAAAATAACATTTTTTTCTTTCTTTAAAAAATTTTTTTATTTTCTTTAAGTTTCAAGTCATTTTAATCGTTTGAGCATGAAAAAAGTCCACTAGCAACAAGTGGGATTAAGTTTACCGTTAGCAAATTCTGCTTGGGGCAAACATAACTGTTCCGCTAGCAGCAAGTGAATTTTTTTTCAGTAAACCAATTTGTTTTTCATAGCTATTTTTATTTATTTGGCCTTTTTAAAAAATTAAGCTAATTTATCTTATTTTTCAGTTCCTTATCATTATTCAAGTTTATCTTCTTTAATCAAGACTATTCTGACATCATCAACGCTGTTCTTAGGCACATTCTACAATTATCTAGTAAACTCTTGGGGCCTCAACCGCACATCTGGCCAACAAGGTCCGTGTACCCGCATCTTTAAATTTGTTAATTAATTAGGTAGCAAATTTTATTTTACATTTTACTCTTTTATTTTCATGAACTATAATATTTAAAAAAATATATATATAATTTCAAAACCAGAAACTCAATATTTGCTTATTAAAATCGATAAAACCGGATTAGATAAAAATTTGATCTGAATAAATTAGTATATAATAAATTAGTATGGGAAAAACAGATGTTCTTATAAAAAAAGAGATATACTGTTCTATTGGTTTGTTATTAACAGTAGGGGCCAATAATTCCAGTATACAGACCCAATAGATGAGATGTGGAAATCAATTTCTTAACTACTATTCAGAGCTACATTTAGCAGAACCCGTTTCAAAGCATTTTACGATTTTTAAGATTTAATGTCTCCAATACTCGCAAGTATCGTTTGGAAAGTGATAAAATTTCCCCAATAAGTGACAATTCAACTATTTACAAGCAGATTTTTTCATATCGGGGGCGCGCCCGAGTGTACCAGTTTTACCCATTATATACCTAGTAAAACAGCAAAATATGACGCCATTTTTTTTGACCAGAAAAAAAAGTGAACAAAGATGAGTTGAACAGAAAAATATGAACAAAAAAAGTTGAACATAGAAATTTTTGAACAAAAAAAATTGAACATAAAAATTTTTGAACAAAAAAAGTTGACCAAATTTTTTTGACAAAAAAAAATAAAAAATTAATGAAAAAAATGAACATAAGAAGTTGAACATAAAAATTTTTAAGTTGAACGAACTTAAAAAAATGAATTAACTTGAAAATTTCTATGTTCAACTTCTTATGTTCATTTTTTTCATTAATTTTTTATTTTTTTTTGTCAAAAAAATTTGGTCAACTTTTTTTGTTCAAAAATTTTTATGTTCAATTTTTTTTGTTCAAAAATTTCTATGTTCAACTTTTTTTGTTCATTTTTTTCTGTTCAACTCATCTTTGTTCACTTTTTTTTCTGGTCAAAAAAAATAACGTCCAAAATATGGAATCAAAAAAATTATTATTAAATAATAATAATATTGCTTTATTTTATGAATTATTACCTTTTTCTTATACAAATATTTAATAAAACACATATTTTTTTATCTGGGTACACGGATACCCTGCCAGCCCTGCAGAGGTGCGTTTAAAAATCGTTTTTTTATATAAATAAAATTTTTTTTTTAACTTCTGACCATTGAAATCACTAAAATGTTAGTTGCTTGAAGCTGGTCTAAAAGCTAGAAAAAAAATTTTGAGTTTGAAATATAAAAATTTTTAAATTTTAGACCAAAAAGGTACACGGGTACCCTGCCGGTCGGACAAGGGTTAAAATAGACAGCACTAATTCAACAAATGCACGTCGTGGATTCATCATAAAAATCACGTACCTAACCTTAGTTTTAATAAAGCTAATTAAAAGACGCTTATTATAAAATAATTACTTAATTTATTTTTGAAAAGTAATTCTGATAAAAAAAATTAACATATACACTTAATTATACGGCATATTTTTTTATTTTATTAAATCACTTATCTTTTTATATTATTAAAATTTTTGTTTTAACGTCGGTATCTTCATTTTATTCTCATAAACTTTCTTTTTAATAGTTATCTTTTTTAAGTAGTTTTTCTATGTATATAATTTTCCTTAGGGTATTATCATGATTACCCAAGTCGATATCTTAATGAGAGAAAAGATGGTATAAACTTAAAAAAAAAATGCAAATTAAAAAAGAAAAGAAACAGCCGGTTAAATCTAGATTATTATTATTTTTTTCCTTTTTTAGAAAAGTCACTTTTAATGACCTTTTTTTTATTGCGCAAAATTTATAGGATAATTAAAATTATTTAAATTCTATGTGTAAGATTTTATATTTATAAATAATTAATTAAATAATCTCATTAATTTATTTGGTTTTAAGTTTAGTTTTATTCGAAATTTTGTTGGAAAATATAAATCAATAAAAATTCAGAAAATTAAAAAACTTAATAATATAATTAAAAAACGAACAAAATTTCAATTTTGTTGCAAAATTAATCCTCTTTTCTTTCTTTAGGGTTACAGGAACATCCAAAATTTGTCTGAAAACACTACTTAAGTAAAGTTTCTCAAAGAATTCAAAAATCTAGTTGTAATTTTCATGTTATTACTAGTAAAGCCTTTAAAAAACATTTTTCGAAATTTTAAATACTTCAAAGACAAATATTAGAAAAAAAAATATTTACCAGAAAAAAGTACATTGTAATTGGAAAATAAAAAATTTAAGGCCAATTATAAAAAATAAATTGACACATTTTCAGATATTTACGTAGAATTCTTTCGTTAGTTTTTCCAATTTTGGCTTTCCTTGATGTTTTTCCAAAAATCTCATATGATTAGATCTCAGCAGAAAATTTTATTAACACTTTCTCTTAAAAAAATTGTTTTTAGATTTATTTAGAAAAAATTAAACTTGAAAAGATAGCTCAGATTTTATTCGAGATTTTAACATTTTCAAAAATCGAATAACAACTGCCATTAGCCATTTTGAAATAATTGAGCCTACCTAGTACTAATAATTGTCCATTTATTATTTATTTCAAAGTATATTTATTAAAATTTTACTGATTTTACAGCGATTATCCAAAAAAATAATTGCTAATAAATTAAAAAATTTACCATAATTGACAAAAAATTCACGTTTTATATCGAATTCATTTTCTTCCTGTTCGTTAAATGGACCAAAAAATTTTTTACAGTGTACGTACTTCCATTTGGACACACAAAAAAAATTTTTAAATATAACAAGAAAAACTGCAATCCTCGAGATTTTTTTTTTAACAAATATAAATCATATATATATACATATATATAAAATACATTTCGTTTTACAAGTAATACGTTCGTTATAGGTTGTATAAATTTGAGAGCTCTTAAGGGAGAAATAAAAATTGCATCGTTAAAAAAAAAGAAAAGTTTTTTATTTTTACTTCAAAATCTTACATATAAAATGTATTTTTTTATACTTTTTTGTATAAATTAAAGATCTTAAGAAGTAAATATTTTTTATTTTAATAAATTTCTAAAAAAAAAAAGCTTTTAGTTTAACACCAATATAAATATACACGTACATGTAAAAGAAATAGTTAAAATAAAGCAAAAAAAAAGTAAAGGTATATATATAAAAATATCATTCATAATATAACGTTAAAGAAAAGTCAAGAACGTGTTACCGTGCGGAAATAAATGAAAAATATTCAAGTGGATGAAAAAAAACATGCGTGCAAACATAGGGTTCGCGTGTTATTTTCTTTGATGAATAAATAAAAAATAAAAAGTACAAATGTTTAAAAATTTAATATATTTTATAAGAGTTTTAATGAGAATTTCATGTTGTTTATTTTCAAGAGAGAATATAATATAAAATAAATCTAAGTTTATATAATAAATATTTAACTATGTTTTTAAGAAAAAATGGAACAGAAATACTATAAATGTATTTTAAATAGTTTTTTAAAAGAAAAAAAGACGTATAATATTTTTTTTCTAAATTATCATATACAACTACTTTATTTATAATGATAATAATAATTTATGTATTAATAGAGTTTTGACATTAAAGAAAATAAAAAATATAAGATATTTATAAAGATAAAATTTTTCTTAATGAGTTCACATTAAGATATTTGAAAGTGATGAAAATAAATGAATGTTGTGACAAGAAAAAAAAAAGTTATATCAGCTGAAGTGACAATTTTTTTTTATTTTATAAAAAATTTTGTACATTAATTTAATCTATTATAATGCATTTTTAATATTTTATAGTTTCAAGTTGGATTTTATTTTTTTTTTTATGAATGAAAGTATGAAATATGCTGTCAGATTAATCTGCTTGAATTTAATTTTAATGGCTCCGAAGCTTAAACAATTACAGTTATTCAAGTAGAGGTATCTGACCTGTTTAACGTAGAGAAGCAGTTGAATTTAGAATGTGCTTATAGCAAACAAAACTTGATAGTTAAATATTCGACATTTTTTCATGCGGGTAATGCTCGGTATAAAATCTCCAGTCAAACTGATTTAGTTACTTGCCGTCACTGGCTGGGGTTCAAGTTTTCTAATGAATTTTTTTTCCAAAATTCTTTTTTCCCATAACACATGGCATGGTGGCTCGGGTGATTCCCATCGATCTGCTTGCCTTGGAAAGGCAGGCGATCTATAACCGTGAGGAAGAAGAGCGCGACGTAGCTTCCGTTCGCGCTCGCTCCCACACAATGGAATGCTGGAAGTATAGGTGGAATGGTGACCCGAGAGGACGTTGGACGCACCGCCTTATCATCGATTTGGAAATCTGGATGAACCGTGATCATGGGGAGGTAGACTTCTACCTCACCCAGTTCCTAACTGGTCACGGTTATTTCCGCGATATGCTTTTCAAGTGGCGCAAGGTGACATCTCCGGAATGTTTGCATTTCCCGGGCGAGCTGGATACCGCTGAGCACACCTTTTTTTGGGTGTCCTCGCTTCGCTGAAGGGCGACCGCCCTTCGATGAATGGAGGCCGGAAGGAGTCGTCCCGAAAATGCTGCGGAGTACCGCTAACTGGTACAGTGTGGCAGAGTATGTACGGGCGACACTGATTAAAAAAAAGGAGGAAGGTTTCCTCTCGTAGGAAAATCTCCTCCTTTATTGACAGGGTATGGCGAAGAAATGCCTTGGCTGCATTGTTCCCGGACCGAAGTAATACCTAAACAGGGAGTCCCGGTCCGGATTCTATGATATTGTCATAAATGCAGGAGGGTGGGGAGTTTTGTGGGTATTGTAATTCCTCCTCAATTGTGTATATCTGGGCAACCCCAGATACAAATTTGAGGTTGAGTCCCACATAACCATACAATACGCGGTGTAAGGTATACGTAAATGCATTCTCCTCGTCCTACGAAAAAGGCCCCTTCTTGAAGGGGCCCAAAAAAAAAAAAAACAAATTGAATACATAGGGTGATCGTGCCTAAAATATAAATTTCAATTTATTTAATTATTTTCTGGTTATTTTAGATCATTAACCACATTTTGGATGTATTAAATTCAAAACCATTTTTCACCATTTTTATCATTTTTTCATAATTTTTTTAAATATCTGAAATCAGTTTTTTAGACATTTCTCTGCAAAGACTTGATGAAATCACTTGAAATTGAAAACCCTGAAACTAGATCTGATTTCAAAAAATTTGGTCTAAGGGATTTTTGATTCATTGAGTAGGTTCTGAGATCTTGAGGGTACACTTTCTTGAACATACATCCCTACACACACCAGGCCAGGCAATATAAGCATTTAGAGGCATCAGAATGACCTGGGGACCAAATTTCTCCACGAAATGGACAATTTAGAAACTTTTCCGTTTTTTGACCTGACAAACTTATAAGGCACAATTTCACCTATGTATTGCATACATAAGGTGATCGTGCCTAAAAATATAAGTATCTGGTGTTATTTTGCATTTCTATAATGTTTAATCGATGCAAAGTTTATACAAAAGCTATGAAATTTATTGCGCAGTTGACATTTATAAGGTTTTTCACCTCTGTGAAGCGAAAATACAAGAATAAAAATGCTTTTAAAAATACCGAATTGGTCCCAAAAACTATAGGTTCCATCAACTCGATAAAAGAAACCCAGTTTTATAAAATGAAAGTAATCCAATGGATCGTTGTTGAGATATCGTGCCCACAAGGTGTTGATTTTTGCATCCATTAAGGTAGAGCTTCGCTCTATAATAATTTTTATAAATTAGTATTTTATATATACAAAGTTTCTTTTTATAAGAAAAATAAATACCCAGAAAATAATTTCTCAGAAAGTATATCAAAGTTATTTTTTCTTGTTAGTATGAGTACACTGAAAAAAAATTCCGCTTGCCGCAAGCGGATTTTTTTTTTTTTGTTTAAACCATTGCAAATGGCTTGAAACGTAAAAAAAAACCTTAAAAATATTATTTTTTTGAACTCAAAACTTCATTAAACTGAATTTCAAAGCTCAAAAGTTAAAAAAATCTTTTTAAAAATAAAGATTACTTATTTAGCTTTTAAAACTTTTTTAAGTGGAATTATTATTGAAAGATAATAATAAAAGGTTGAATAAAATATATTTCATTAATTATTAGCTTCAGAAATTACCGAAAACAGCTGAAAACAACTCCAAACCTAAATTATCCAATTTTGGATCATTTTTAAAATAACCAAATCAGTCTCGTTTTTAATGATTTTGTTTATTACTAATTTTTTTACAGATTTTTTATTATTTACTTTAATTTTATATATTTTGAAGTAATATCTTTGTTGAAAATAATTTTTCTTTTAATTTATTTTAACGTCATAGAGCAGTTCAAATGTTAAATATTTGGGTTTTTGAAAAATTCATGGACTTGAGATTTTTCTAGCAGATTCAAATGATGTTATAAACTGGACTAAAAGGTATATTCCCAAGTAATTTTTCCCGTACAATTCAAACTCACTATTTATTTTAACATTTTACTACGCTTTACAGGAGAAAAATTCATTCATTGAGTTTTTTAAGGTACCAATTATGAGGGTACCAATTTTTAAAAGTTTCGCAGTCTTCAAGGAAAAATTTTCTGAATAATATTTGGAAGAGTTACTTATATATTTTTTCCTCGGAAATTCGATGAAACCACTAGTTTTTTTATCTGTTGTTTTCCTTAGCCATAAAATCTTTTGTTTCTATTTTTACTGGTTTTGTCCAATCTTATATATTTTGCATTGGTAGCCCATTTGAGCTTAAAGGGTTTGAAATATTTAAAATTATCTTTAATAAATAAATAGTCAGGGAAAAACCACTCGAAAAAATGCTAAAACTTTTTGTTTTTTAATAAACGAGTTATCGTTAATTAAAGATTTTGCAATAATTCTCCTACAATCTCAATTACACGTTACTTGAAGCACAATAACTTAAAAATTTAATAAGTCAGTGAATTTTCATCTTCAGACGAAAGGATTTCGCATTTTTTTAAGCAGTTTTTTCCTATCTATTTATTTATTAAAGATAATTTTAAATATTTCAAAGTCTTTAGGCTCAAATGGGGTACTAATGCAAATATATAAGATTGGACAAAGCCAGTAAAAATAGAAACTAAAGATTTTATGGCAAAGGAAAACACCAGATAAAAAAACTATAGTGCTTTCAACGAAATCTCGAGGAAAAAATATATAAGTAATTCTTGCAAATATTATTCAGAAAATTTTTTCTTGAAGACCGCAAAACTTTTAAAAATTGGTCCCCTCATAACTGGTACCCTAAAAAACTTAAAAAATGAATTTTTCTCCTGCAAAGCATATTAAAATATTAAAATAAATAGGGAGTTCGAATTCTACTAGAATTAAAAATTACTAGGGAATACGTCTTTTAGTCCAATCTATAACATCATTTGAATCTGCTAGAAAAATCCTAAGGGTAGCGATCTTATTCAACACGAAAAAAATTGAACACAAGACTAAAACACACAAAACTCAACACGCATTATTTTTTAACACTATTTTTTCCACACCATTTAAATCCAACACAAATTTTTTTGACACGTATTATTCGACACAAAAATTTTTTATGCAAATCGTGTAAAAACTAATTAAATTTTAGTTTTTTGTTTTGAATTTGTGTCAAATAAAATGAGCTGAACATTTTGTGTTTAATTTAATTCGTGTGCAATAATTAGTGTAAATAATATTGTGTGTTGAGTTTTATATGTTTTAATTTAGGTGTTCAAAAGTGAAGTGTTCAATTTTTTTTTGTGTCGAGTAAGATCGCTACCATCGCAAGTCTATGAATTTTTAAAAAAACCAACTGTTCTAAGACGCTTAAAATTAAAAGAAAAATTATTTTTAACAGAAAAATAATACTTTAAAATATGTACAATTAAAGTAAATAATAAAAAAATCTGTAAAAAAATTAGTAATAAACAAAATCATTAAAAACAAGACTGATTTGGTTATTTTAAAAATGATCCAAAATTGGTTAATTTAGGTTTTGAGTTGTTTTCAGCTGTTTTCAGTAATTTCTGAAGCTAGTAATTAATGAAATATATTTTATTTAACCTTTTATTATTATACCTTTCAATAATAATTCCACTTAAAAAAGTTTTAAAAGCTAAATAAGTAATCTTTATTTTTAAAAAGATTTTTTTAACTTTTGAGCTTTAAAATTCAGTTTTATGAAGTTTTGAGTTCAAAAAAATAATATTTTAAAGGTTTTTTTTACGTTTCAAGCCATTTGCAATGGTTTAAATAAAAAAAAAAAATCCGCTTGCGTCAAGCGGATTTTTTTTTCAGTGTATCGTCATATTTTCTTTTCCTTACTTTTTGACTTCATTTTATCATATCGTTACTTTTATAGTGCAAATGGTTTTTCTTTGTCATTTATATAACTACTACAACTATCACTACTATTATTATTATTAGAATAACAAAGTACTACATATTACTAATAAACTCACTCTCTATATATACCTTTTAACTAAATATAATTTAATTCAACCAAGTTCCATCTTCCTAATTACGAGTCACTTCGACGACAACAACGAACGACTACCAACGACTTTGTACTTGTATAAATATATATGGGCACATCCAGGGAAGAACGACCAGCCGAAAAATAAAAAATGAAAAAAAATTTTTTTTTGTGTCACTTTTTACCTGAGATTTGTGAAACCGCTCCTATTTTAGACTTCCTGATGCATTATTTTGATATACGGCTGCTCCAAAGTTGGATTTTTTCATTTTTTTGATTTCAGCTGCCCAGTTCAACCTAAAATAACTCTGAACCATTTAACTTTTTATATATACATATGATTGGGAAAAAGTTTTATTTTTACCTGGACTACCAAAAAAAAAAAAAAAATTTCCATTTTGACTTATTCCACTTTTTTTTCTCCTCAACGGTAGCTTTCAAACATCCAGAAAATTTGTTTCGCCATGATTTTTTTCAACTTTTTTCTTCTCAAAATTCACTTCAAAGGGTCTAATTTACATCCTGAAAGTCCTGAGATGTGATAGGCAATGATCGGTCCACAATCTTAAAACTTGGTTCTTCCGTTTCCCTAAAAATCCATAAAAATGTTAAATATTAAAGCGTAAAATCATTAAAATACTAAATTTAACCTTACCAAATGATTTCTTCTGTTAAATCTTCACTATCAGGACCACATAAACTTGTTGTAACATATCAATAGGATCTTCTAACATTTTTGATGCTAAAACACCCAAGATCAGCCTCGCATCAGCATCCAAAAATAGAAAAAAACTGAAAAAAAAATGATTCTGGTTAAAAATAACTACAAAAATAATTATAAACTATTAAAAAATACTGAAAAATATTCAAATTAACTTACCAAATATGTTTATAAGCAAATTAGAGCTTTAGAACTCCATGCTGACAAAATCTGGAACCTGGAAAAAAAGTTAAAAAAAGAGATTAATTCTTAAATTTTTAAAAAAAGTTTCATGAAAAAATTTTATACTTATCTGATCTCTATTTTCCTGGTGCAACTTCATCTTCTTGATATAAATTAGTACCTGAAAAAAATAATTAACAATAATTAACAACAATATGTGTACATATTATACCAGTTTTTTATAAAATTGAAATTAGCAGAAGACAAAATATTACAATCTCCTCATGCAGGAATGCATAAAAAAAAATATGAAACCAACAAATGATAAAGTAGTTTCTTTTTGGTTTCTTTTAATTCCCATGAGTAGGAGACTTTGATTGCAATATTTTGTCTTCTGCTAATTTCAATTTTATAAAAAACTGGTATAATATGTACACATATTGTTGTTAATTATTGTTAATTATTTTTTTCAGGTACTAATTTATATCAAGAAGATGAAGTTGCACCAGGAAAATAGAGATCAGATAAGTATAAAATTTTTTCATGAAACTTTTTTTAAAAATTTAAGAATTAATCTCTTTTTTTAACTTTTTTTCCAGGTTCCAGATTTTGTCAGCATGGAGTTCTAAAGCTCTAATTTGCTTATAAACATATTTGGTAAGTTAATTTGAATATTTTTCAGTATTTTTTAATAGTTTATAATTATTTTTGTAGTTATTTTTAACCAGAATCATTTTTTTTTCAGTTTTTTTCTATTTTTGGATGCTGATGCGAGGCTGATCTTGGGTGTTTTAGCATCAAAAATGTTAGAAGATCCTATTGATATGTTACAACAAGTTTATGTGGTCCTGATAGTGAAGATTTAACAGAAGAAATCATTTGGTAAGGTTAAATTTAGTATTTTAATGATTTTACGCTTTAATATTTAACATTTTTATGGATTTTTAGGGAAACGGAAGAACCAAGTTTTAAGATTGTGGACCGATCATTGCCTATCACATCTCAGGACTTTCAGGATGTAAATTAGACCCTTTGAAGTGAATTTTGAGAAGAAAAAAGTTGAAAAAAATCATGGCGAAACAAATTTTCTGGATGTTTGAAAGCTACCGTTGAGGAGAAAAAAAAGTGGAATAAGTCAAAATGGAAATTTTTTTTTTTTTTTTGGTAGTCCAGGTAAAAATAAAACTTTTTCCCAATCATATGTATATATAAAAAGTTAAATGGTTCAGAGTTATTTTAGGTTGAACTGGGCAGCTGAAATCAAAAAAATGAAAAAATCCAACTTTGGAGCAGCCGTATATCAAAATAATGCATCAGGAAGTCTAAAATAGGAGCGGTTTCACAAATCTCAGGTAAAAAGTGACACAAAAAAAAATTTTTTTTCATTTTTTATTTTTCGGCTGGTCGTTCTTCCCTGGACGTGCCCATATATATAATACATGTATATAAATGAAAAGGAATATTCCCAGGCGGTAATTAGAGCTTGTTGACAAACATAATTTATATAAAGAGTATCTTATTTTGTGGTGATGCACTTTATTATTTATCAGAAAACATCAAAACTCATTGATTAAAAAATTTTTTTATATATAGGTGAAGTCAATTTCATATGCATTAAAATCTATATTTTGTAGGTTATATTTATTTTCAAAAGTAATTGAAAAACAAACAAATTGTTAATTTACTTATTTACAAATACATATCGACATGTACATCATATATGGGTGTTTTTCACAGAAACAGTATATTTTTATATCATTTACAGTACAACACTTATTATCTTTTTTTTTTCAATTAGTTTTTTACTTTTCTGTTTTTCAAGGTCCAAACTTCTAAAATGTTTAATCCTACTGCTACAAATGTAAAAATAAATTATACGTGTTATTCTTATGGGATTCTTTATTTATGCGGACGTTTTTGACATTTTTATTTTGTATGAGCGTTTTAAAAATTTAAAATTAAAAATTTTTGTTAATAAACCTTTAATTATCATAACTTTAAGTTTTTCACGGTTCATATATAAGTAGTCAAGTAAAAAAAAAATTAGGTAGACCCACAAAGCGGGTAAATATAGACTGCGCACTAGTAAAATGAAGGAAAGTTTTAAAATAGCTAAAACTGAGAGACAGACTTGAATACGACAATACGCTAAGAGGACTGCATTAAAATTTCTTTTGTTGAAAAAAGTGAATTTTTATGACCTAAATACATTATATTCACCGTACACAAAAATTTAAATTCAAATTTTAAGCCGTAAGTTAATACTCAAAGTTTATAGTTAAGCAAAAGGGCAGCGGACGTTTTTGACATTTGGAACACATAGGCTCAATAAAATTTTTTCGTTAATTTATCAATATATGCGCAGTTGATTTGAATTTTGAAAAAATATTATTTATTAACTTTTTAAAAGAAAAAAAAGTGCAAAAGAGCTTTTGTTTCGGATATAAGTGGGGGACACACTATGTATACCGTTCCTGTGAAAAGTACCCATATATATATGCAGCATCACCTTCTGTTACTATCTTGTTTTTCACATAGATGATCAATTAAGTACATGCACTTAACTAAACACGCACACATATTTATATATATAATACACTTTTCTCGCATGTGTAAACTAAGTCTCTTGAGTATATATACAATTGAAATACACGCAAGTTGCAAGTTTGGTATATATATAGAAATTATAGTGACTTGGTTACCTAAAACAATGTTCGATAAATATATATACAACATCTAACTGGACATATAACAAGAGATGTTCCAGTTGATCAAATACGAAGTGCGCCATATGTTTTTAGTTAAAAGATTATTCTATACATTTGTTTGTGTGTGTTTATTTAAATATTTTAATTTTTCATTTTCAATAGTTCTGGAAATTTGAGTATATCTGCTTGTTTCTGTTATAGATTTAATTGGGTTTAAGGATGAATGTTACGAGAAATCTTACTAATAAATTTTTATTATTAAGGATAATCGTAATTTGCTTATTTTGCGTGTTTTGATTTTTAATAAAGCTCAAGTTTATCAAAACCAATGAGTTGTTAAATATAAATGTTATAAAAAACAGCTTAAATGTGTTTTACTTTTTTAAATTCCTTGCACAATTTCAGGTAGAGAGAAATTATTGTCCTCAAGATAAAGTTTTCAACCCCCGCTAAAAAAAATTTGACATACAAGGGGAGTTCAATACATTTGGAACACCGAATTACACCAAATGGTTATGGATGAGTTTGTTATGTTGAAAAAACATGCCGACTACCCTCCGTTCCATCCAATGGGCCTTCTGAGCCTAGAAATGCAGGGCTCAATGTTATAAAATAGGATTTTTTGGTAGTTTTCAAAGAAACGCCAAAACCTCGCAAGTTAACCAAAACTCTTCTGGTTGGTCTCATTTTTTTGGTTTAAGTATCACCTTTCATACGCCGTAAACCGCAATTTATTATCACTAATTTTCTTATCACTATAGCCAATTAACCAAACGGTCATTTTTAGCTAAAAATGACCAATTTTTAAAATGCTGCCAAATTTGTAATTTCTGACGAAAATGGGTTTTATAGGTCTGAAAAAATTTGTACAAGCTTCAAATTTCCAAAAATTTTTTGCTCGTCTCATTTCCTTGATTCATTTTTAAGAAATGGCTCTCTAAAGTTAGCATTAAAAATGAGCTTTTTTAAAAAATCGTAAAATTGGGACTGTGACTTCAAATTATCATATCTTGTTAACAAATAATTGCAAAAGGTAAAGTCAAGAAGTTTTGGAAACTTGAAGCTTGTACAAATTTTTTCAGACCTATAAAACCCATTTTCGTCAGAAATTACAAATTTGGCAGCATTTTAAAAATTGGTCATTTTTAGCTAAAAATGACCGTTTGGTTAATTGGCTATAGTGATGAGAGAATTAGTGATAATAAATTGCGATTTACGGCGTATGAAAGGTGGTACTTAAACCAAAAAAATGAGACCATCCAGAAGAGTTTTGGTTAACTTGCGAGGTTTTGGCGTTTCTTTGAAAATTACCAAAAAATCCTATTTTATAACATTGAGCCCTGCGTTTCTAGGCCCAGAAGGCCCATTGGAAGGAACGGAGGGTAATCGGCATGTTTTTTCAACATAACAAACTCATCCATAACCATTTGGTGTAATTCGGTGTTCCAAATGTATTGAACTCCCCTTGATAGTACATTTTTAACCAAAGGAGCAAAAAAACAGAATAGCCCAGATCGCACGTAAATTAGCATCCGAGGCAAAGGTGAGGTGATAAACTGCGATCTGGGGTATTTTTTTTTGTTCCCATGGACAAAACGAAATTTTTTTTTCAGTGGGGAGAAAATGCGTTTTTTTCGATCAAGTCGCCGGGCAAAAAAAATGTTTTTCACCCGCTAGTACGAGAAAATTTTTTACTCTTTTTTGACTACTTTTGTAATTTTTGATAGGAAATGTAACTGAATATTTTGGACTTACATTCTGAAATTTTAAGAGGATCTAGATTTTAACAAATTTTTAGTTAAATTGGTTTTTGTTTATTTTAAAAATTTTGGACTGATATTGGAATTATATAAGTAGTAACGGAGAAAATTTTTGTGAAGATATTTTCAGTAAAAATAAAGCTTTTCTCAATCATGTATCTAAAGAATGCATTTGGATTTCAGATGTCAAAACTTTTTTGTAATTGCCTTCAAAACTCAAGAAATTTTAGAATAAAGTGACCCATAATTACCAACGGGATCATAAATTTTCGAATAAAATACCTAAAACTAACATTAAAATAAAAATACGAAGAATAATTTTGATCTACCAATATTATCTGAACGTATCCATATATACATACATATTTTTAAATATACACCTTTACAACTCTATTAATATATAAAATTGCAGTAATCCAAGTAATTTAAATGTTAATAAAAAGTGCTTAAGAAAAAGGATTAAGTTTAATGTTATATTGGAATGTATTCTTAGAATATTAAACGATGTTGAAAATGGTTAAGTCTGGACTTTCTATATCTGTGTAATATATCTGAAGTAAGCAAATAACTGCAAGTAGTTTATTATAATATGAAGTAAATAGCAAAGAAGATATTTAAAAGTAATGCGTACGATGAATAGCGAAATCTTAGAGATTGTATTTTATGTTATGCAGGTAGGTCAGGATAAAAATGTATAAAAAATTTAATATATATTTATTAATTTTTTTCTTATTTTTATACTGGGTAAATTTAAATGAAGTGAGTGCGATTTGTATGGTCGGGTCTTCAAAACTGCTCCAAAGTGTTTTTTTCTGAAAGTACTACCAAAAATAAGTAACCAGCCAAATTTTTAGCCTCCCAGAGCGAAATCTCGATTTTTGGCAGCCATTTTAGTGTTTTTGACTGTCGTAAAAAATGTAAGAAAAATGAGTCATAATTTTTTTTATTATTGCTGTAAAAAACTCACATTAGCATGAAAAATTTTTTCCTTTTAAATCCGGATAGGAAATTTCCCTGGCTATCCGATTCCGGGGTCAAAAAATTTTTTTGAGTAGCGCATGCGCGAGGAATCGCTACGATAGGCTGTTTTTTTTTCAAAAGTCGATTTCTCAAATGCCTCTTAGTGAAAAATCTTGTAACCAGGCTTATAATTTTCCTTAAACCTTATATTTTTTGTCAAAAAAAAAATTTCGATGGGACACTGCTTTTTGGGAGCTCTAGATAAAAAAATAGCAGCTTTCAAAACATCATTTTTTACAAATTTCAAATTTCCCACCAAGTCACGTGACCAATCAAAAATCTGACCAAAAATTTGGATTCCGCGGAAAATTTTACATAAGGATATATCTTTTCATGTTTTTAATAGCGTTTATGTTGAAGCAGCGAAATTTTAAATTGAAAGATTAAAATATCTCATTTTTTTAAGGGATTTTTTTATTTTTTAAATTATACCAAATTATACAAATTATTCAAAATTAATAAGAAAATTTTTTATTATTTCACTGTTAAATTTATCTAGGTTTGACTCGTAACATATATATAAATTAAAAAATTTTATTTTACCCTGATATGTATACTATTTACAGGAATATTGATTTCTCGAAAAGTTAATTATTTAATGTAAAAATTTGTAAAAGTAAAAAAAAAGTTTTAAAAGTATATGCTAAGAAAAAGTATCAGTTTTAAAAGTTTTACATATTGATTAGTTAAATGAAATTTTTTTTCTAAATGAAACGTATAATATTTTTTCTTTTTCAAATTAAAGTTAAAGAAATACTTTTTTAAAGTTATATTTTACCATGAAAAATTGCATGAATTCATTTTTAAAATTTATTAAAATATAAAAATTAATTTTTCAATGAATTAAAGTTAGATATTAATTTTCATTTGAAAGAAAATAAAGTTAGTTTAAATGAAGTTTTAAAATTTTATATTATGTTAGAGATTATACTAAAAAATGCTTACTTTTTCTGTTACCTAAAATCGATGATTAGACTCTTGTAGAAAATTGTAAAAAATTTTATGATTGTTAATATTAAAACTTATATATAAAACTTATAATATTCTTGTAAGCTACTGTCATTTCTGATATTTTATGAGGTTAAATAAAAATGCTTTTTGCAAATTGAATCTTCTAAATCCAAAAGTATAGATAGTAATTAAATAACACCTAATATATCACTTTTTATAAACTTATAATTCATCCCCATGTCGGAAAATCTGACCCATAATTTGTATTTCATGTGTAACTTTACATATTTTTATGTTTCTTGAAGACTTTCTGTTAAAACGTTGATAATTTAAAAATTTGAATTACTAATCCCTATAAATTTAATATAATTAAAAAAAAAAATAATTCCTTGAAAAATTGAATAATTTAATTTTTAAAATTATAAATTTTGCTATTTTAACATCACGCTTCCCATTATTACGAAGTCGTTGAGTGCCTCAGAATAAATATTATTAGAAGCATTTAATTTAATGAAAAAATATTTATAAAAATTATTTTTTTATTTTAGAAAGAATTTTATGCTTATAGAATAATAAATGACTTCAATTTTATTAAAAAATAAAAAATCTGAAGTTTTGAATATGAATTGTGTGGTTAATTCCGTCAGTTATGCCGCTGTCATCTATTGATTGTTTTTTTAAAGTTGTTAGTAAACATAACTCCTGATATTTTTTTTGTCTGTTAAAATGAGTTTTTTTCTTTAATAATTTAAAATATATAAAATAATGAGTGTCATAAAGAAGCAAAATGCAAATAAATTATGGATAAATACCAATAACATGTTCGCGAGGTATAAACAAATGGTAATTTATGAAAACAAAATTTTTGAAGAAGTGAGAAAGAAAAGCAAGTTATTATAAGTAATTATTTTTGTTTATATATATTAATAACATTGATTGAAAATTAAAAAAATAATACAAACATCTGTATTTATTTTAATAGGAAACTATTTTTTAATCAAATTCACATTTAGTTGCAATTGATAAAACATTTTTTGAGGGAAGATGAATAACCGAATACCTTTCATTAGGTAAAAACTTGTGGTGTCATAAATGCAATAAAGTGTTATCATAATTTAACATTGTCAGCGAAGGAATAAAAGGTTATGCAAGTATTATTGATGTAAAATGTAGATTTTGCAATACAATTAAAAGTGAAGAATCTCAAAAGCGTTGTGGAGAAAAATCAGAATACTTTGTGGCTAATATTAAAATGCCTATGGGAATTTACTAATATTATTGATAATATTTAATTAATGTCTTTAAAAATGATGGTATTAGAAAAAATTATAAAGGTTCCTCCAAAGGAATAGAGCCACATATGGTTATAGAAATGTATATGGTAATAGTAATGTATATAAATGTCTATAAAAATTGTTTGAAGAGCAACAAGTTTATGGAACAAGATTGATTATGAATGACGAAAACACTTGCAGACTTGTAAAAATGATAAGATTAATAGCAGCAAAATTTTCAAAAAATCTTTGTATGCATTAAAGTTATCAAAACCGTTAATAGTACTACATGCATTTGGTGAACACACGTGTTGTTTTTATCATGAAGATAAAGAAAATTATAGTTATAAAAATCTACTAAACAATAAGCCTCTCTAAAATGAGCAGCTAAAAATGTCTCTTAATGACTTAATTTATAAGTATATTGGTAATGCTGAAAAATTAGCACCTGTTGCTTCTACTCAGGCCAAAGAATCATTTAACAATACCATGGCATCTTTTTGTCCAAAAAATAAGTATTACTTATGTCAGAATCACTTAATTACAGAATGGTTGCAGCAGTTTGACAAAAAAAAAAGATGGATTTCAGTATGTAGATAACATATACTTTAATAGATTTAATGTTTCTCCTACATACAAGAAGGGTAACTTAGAAATAAGAAATATTTAAAAAGAATTTAAAAAAAAGGTATTTGAAAGATTATATATTGATAAAAAAAGAACAAGATACAATAGATTAAAAAATTTAGCGAAAGCTAAGACTATTGAAGCTAAAGAAGGAATAAGCTACGAAAGCAATTTAGGTTTTAATATTTTATCAGCAAGTACATTAGAAGAAGAAGAAGAAATTTTTTATAATAATGACCCCTTCAATGATACTATTGGTGAATTTAAAATTATTTATGTAGAAATTAAGAAACCCGGCACCAGAAGAACATATCAAACTGTTAAGGTATAATGTATTAAAAATAAAACAAAAAGTAATGTTTATTCTTATTTATATATTTTTACTTATAATGCTGTTTTAGATAGCTGCTTTTAATGGTGTTAAAATTTTCAATACATATTTTGTTTCTACTTGCTGGCTTCAATGTTGAGATTCAGTCGATGCTTCCTGTGTACGCTTTTCACTTCGCCAACCGCCCCTTGACGCAAAGGCTCTGTGGCTAACAAACCCTGATCACCTTGCGAAGGACCATGCGCTACTTTTCGACCCGAAACTTGTTAAAGTAGGTGCACCATTCCCGGTTACAAATTTATCACGCTGATCGTTTTGTGATCTGATCTGGGTGCCTCTTCCACAGCATTCAAATCATCCACTTGAACATCATCATTCACTCAATTTCTCGTAGACGCATGAGTCAGTATACGCTGAGGATTAGTCGTTACCCCCGATGCTTTGTGTTTCCGACCTATAAATACACTAAAATAATCCAGAAAGCTTTTTTTTTTTTAAATATGAAAAAATAATAATTTAATAAATACCACTTTGTTCATTAGATGGAGTATTTGAAAAAATTTAGCTTGGGGGGGGGGGTGAAATAGTGACGTTTTAGGGAGGGGGTGAAATATTGACGTTTTTTTTGGGGAGGGTGGTGAAATGGACTTAGAATATTTTTGATTTAGGGACTTAGAATAATTTGAAGTGGGAGTCATTCTTGATAAGTACAAGAACTTAGAATACTTAAAGTTTATGGAATTAGGATAGTATATATTTCAGGATTTATTGTAATTTCGGTTTTTGGATTTATTACTGTTATGAGTAAACATGTTCCATGCTCGTTGGTTGTGTAGTTACACAAACCGGTTATAAATTTTTTTTTGATCTGGAGATCTCATATTAGCGTATCCCACGAGCTCTTTTTTTGAGGGTGAAAATAGGTTATCAAACAAAATTCAAACCTAAGAATAAGAAAATAGAGCCTACACATTTTTTTTTATTTAAGATAAAAAGTGGATGCGCAGTCCCAATTAAATTTTAAACCTCGGACTCGAATTCTGCTTGAAATTTCCCATAAGCACTTTGAAGAAAAATATTTTTCACCGCAAAATAAGCATTTAACAGCAAAAATAAGAGTATTTTGAGTCAATTTACCAAAATAAGCCAAGTATACAAAAATGATTGCTAATTATCAAGGATTTGATCTAAAAAGCTTGGCTAAGAGTATTTATTTTTGATTGTAATTTCGAAAAAAAATATTTTGGGCTGATTTCTGCGACCCTTCAGTTCAACTTGAGCCCAGTTGGGATGGAACCCCTCATATACATTAGCATAAAAGATTAATTTTTTTAACGTCAAAATATGTATATTACATGTATACTTTAAACAATATCTATTTTATACTAGTATAAGTATATAATATAACGATGTCTAGATAACTATATCTCTCTATGGAGCAATAAATAAAATTCACGCATGAAGTACTGTACATATCCAAGCATATCTCAACACTGATGACACCTGTCAACTAGAAACAGGGTACAGGAAACATGCTTTCAGGGGATTTATATATATATATATATATATGTACATATATGTATAGATATAAAAATCTATGGTAAATTTTTTACAAATATTTGTTCATATTAAAAAAATGTAAGTGCTTGTAAAATTTTATGTTATTTAATTTTAATTTCTTATGCAAGTATTATGTTTTTATACTATGTGTATTTTTTGAATTTTTTGTTTGTTTGTTTTTCTGTTTATTCGTTTAGCTTTTGGTTATGTACAGATTTATAATTTTGGTTATGAACTAAAAGAAAATTTTATTTGGTTTAGTACTATATGCTGATGCTTAATATTATATCAAGGTCAGATTGTAAAACAAGTGTTAAAAATATATCGATTTAAATTGAGTATTTTAAAAATAAAAAATTTTTTAGGGTATATAAAGTAGGGAACGTTCTTACCTTTGACCTATTAAAAAGTATTATGGAGCTTCACTTTATTCTAGTATAGATACTCTCCTTGATGTTGTTAGAAAATTAACCCAAACTCACTAATTAAGATATCATTTTCATTAACTTTATAATTGAATAGTTGTTTAACACTTATCTTACTCTTATTTTTTTATTATCACATTAGCTTCTTCATTTTCTATTAGATAACATTAAATTCTATGATACTGAATACCTGGTAATTGGTGTAATAACGAAATAGCTCTGTTACATACTTTTTTAATATACTTTAACGTGTAATGTATATGTATTGAGCTTTAACAAAATTAAACTTAATTTACAAAATTTGGTAAATTTAGTTTAAAATATTTAAAACTATTTATAGTTTTAAACTATTTATAAATTTAAATATTTTTTTAAAAGTTTTAAAATTAATGAAAAATTAAAATTTATAAAATAGATTTACAAATGTAGTTTAATATTCCTGCAGAAATTAATTTATATTTAACGTTTACTTAGATGTAGTATAGCTAAACATATTCTACAATTTGAATGTCAAAAATAAATGAGATATTGTGCATTAAATGTAAATTATTACAGAGTTATCTTACCAAGAATTTATGATTACAAAGTTTAAATTATTATTTTAAATTGATTATTTAATTAGAATGGTTTGATAAAAAAATATGGTGTGATAATATTTTAATTATTTTTAAATTATCTTAAACTTAAATTTAAAAAAGAAAAAATTGTTACTGGGTGACTACTGCTTTAAAAATTATTGTTTATTTCCTGAAAAAATAAAATAATTTCAGCTGAATAAAAATCTATTCGACAGAAAAATTCATAAACGAAATGATTTTAAAATGATAACACCATATAAGGTAAAACAGGAGGTCTTCGGATAACGTAAAATTTAGTTAATACGTCATATTTTGTATCGTAATTACTATTTTTGTACAAGTCTAAAACGCGAATTTTTGCTTTCTTATTGTTTATGAAATTGATATAAAATTTTGAAAAAAGTTTCAAATCCATGAAGCCAATATTTTTTATTTTCTAAAAATTTTAAAGTTTTCAGTTAAAAAATGTATCTGAGGACCCTCCCTTTTCCTAAAAGTTATTGAACAATTTTACTATTTAAAAAAAAAAGTATACTTAATACCCTTCGATTATACTGTCATACTCAAGTATAACGCATGAAAAGTAAAAATCACTGAAAATCTTACAGTGGCATTTTTTGCTTATACAATTTAACCTGACCAGAAAAATGAATATCAGTTCTTCGAATTTACGAGCACCAAAGTTCACACCAAATAACAATATTAAGTCGGATTAATATTTTACGACTTAACTAACAAGGTTTTATTAAAATAAATTAAAAAATAATTTAATTTTAAAGTCCACTCGACATTTCGGTAATCTAAATGATTACGCTTTTCAAGAGCTGTAATTTATTAAATAAAATTATAAATTTTGTTTTAACAATATAAATTATTATGTTACAGTACCTTTTTAATTTAAATTTAAATTATTTACATATTTTTTAATACACTAATTAAATTATTGCACATTTTTTATAATAAATGTTTAATCCTGTTTGTTGAATGAAATGGCTTTTGCACCTAAAAAATAAAAATTTAAATTATATATAAAGTTCCTTTATTGATAAATGCAATAAAAAATATAATGGTTTGACAATACAAAATTTTGACAATGTTTTTATATTGCAAGGTGTCGAAAGACTGATGACTAAAAAATTAAAAAATACTTTTTACGATACAATTTTACGCATAAAGAAATAACACAGAAAAATAAATGGATCATATGAATTATTTGATTATATTGTTTTTTATTTTTCATCAGCGTCCGGTGACATCTGAGACGAATTTCAAGGACCTGACTTATTAACCTAAAGATTACTAAAGAAAGCAAATTTTTATAAATTTTAATAAAATAAAAATAACCCTTTATATATAGAAAGAAAAATTAATATAATAGGCACCAAATCTTCCGTTCCTACGGAACACTGTTTCATTAAATAATTTTAATATCAGCTTTTAAGCTATTGTAGTCCTCTTAGGAATTAAACACCAACTAATTGATACTCGTTATAAGCACTATGTCTAGATTCAGAACACCAAAAAATTAGTAAGCAGAGTTTAGTGGATGGTTTCCGTCAGCTAAAAATTAGAGGGTTTCGGGCTTAAAACCCCAGATCTTTTGAACAAACAAATTTAGGACTCAAAAATGTGTGAATTCTTATTTGAACAAACACACACATAATATTGATTTCATATATTGTTAAACCTTAATTTCCCTCATAATACTTATGATTTTTATGTTTACTGACTGCTTATCTATTACAAACATTCTAGCTTCATAAGTATCTTGTAAAACTAAAAAATTTCTAACCTAAATTTCTAACGGAGTGTTATGGTCTAATATTAATAATTTATATTTTGTTAGTTATTTTTATATGATATAGAAAATTTATATACTAAAAGCAGTTTAATAGGTATTCATGATATTTGAAATAATCAACTCTTAGATTTAGATTTAAACAAATAACTTTTATTAACAATAGCTATTTAACAGGCAAATTTTGAAGAACAAACTGGCTGACTTTTATAATTTTTACTTCCTTTTAAATCAAACTCATTTTCTATTATTAGCAATAAGAATTACATAGTTAATTTTGTATTAAAAAAATTTGTTTTTAATAATTTTATATTTTGCTTACTAAATCAGATTTTGTTATTTCTTAAGCATTAGTATAGTTTGGTGACTTATAAAGAATTTCTTACTCAACAGGTTAATATATTAAGTGATTTGATGAGAATGATATTTACTTATGTTGTATGTTAGTAGGTTATTTATTGTTATATTTTTTTTTATATATATTTTTTATGAAAAAGTTTTTTTTTGTAACTTTTGAACATTTTATAAATTTATTTTTTTATATTTTAATATTTTATGTTTTACAATTTTATTTGCTTGATTAATTAAAAAATTTTTTTTTTTACTTTATATTTTGTGTAGCTTTTGAATTGAAAGTTTGAAGGTTATTGAAAATTTCTTCCTGGAGGTCTCCAGTTAGGCCATTCCTCAGCCTCAAGTTTTGGGAGTGTAAAATTTATTTTAAACGAGCAAAAATCTTGGTTTAGGAAAACCATTAAGATGGAAAAAAAATTTGGATAAATTCGAAAAACAATTTTTCTTTAGACATGTTTTTTTTAGAATAAAATGTTTTCTTTACTACTATGTTTAACCCAACAAATTTGTGAGTGAAAAAATTAAATAGTTTTGAATGAGCAAAGATTGATTTAGGAAAATCCAAGATTTGTTAGTAAAATTTTGCTCTAAATAACTTTTCAAAAGTTAAGAATACATAAAATTCTTCAAACAATTTTGAATTTTAAAAAATTAAACTATAATTATACATAACGAAATTTTTTAAATTTTGATACAAAGATTAAGTAAAATTACCCATCTTACTTCCTCCTCGCCAAGTCTGTGAGTGGAGTTTTTTATAAAAATGTATTCTACCCTATAAACAATAAAAATCTTTCTTGTTAACAACCTTAGGCTTCTAAGGCACACACGGTGTCTACTGAAAATTTCGTTTTAAGTGATTCTTAAAGTCAATTTAAGCTTTAAAGTTATGCCTGTATTCTGTTATATGTCTTCTGGGTTATCCACAAAAATATAAAAAAAACTTAAAATATTTAAATTAAATCTAAATTAATTAAATAAAATTCATTCTATATTATCCTCTTAACAGCATTTCATATTTCAAATTTTTTTTTAAATAAATGACACAAGAAAATATGCAGTATTAAATTAGATGTAATTATATTATATTTCTGTTTGAAAAATTAATATTTGCATGTATCCCGACATTTTTTTTTGGAGGGAGCAATACAATTGTAGGGGGATGCGGCGGAATTTAATAATACAACTAATGATGGTTTACATCTGTGAAAATAAAGCTACAAATATTCCTGTTTTTACTACAAATTTTGATTTCGGCGGGAGGCTATGGCACCCTAGGTCCTCTCCCTCTCTGTCTGATTTAATACTTCTTTGAGTCACCTATTGTGCATATTAAGTTTCGTAAACTAAAAAAAAACTTAATTAAAAAAAAACTCTATATTACTTTGTTTTGTTTATTTATTTACATTAAGTTAGATAAATTATTAGAACAAAGTAAGGAAAATAAAAACCAAAAATTACGTTAAAAATTATATTCTTTTGTAATATAATTTTCTACTTGTATTGCGGTACTATAACTACTTTATAAAGTAAAATATCCGAGAGTATACATTGCATATATATAGTGTGATGTACTGGAAGTAAAAGGAGTTTATATATATATATATATATATATATATATTATACAATACACTAGAGACAAGCTGTGCTTCAAACTAAATGTCATACTAAAACTATATGCTATTTTACAAAAACTTCTATACGTCAAAAGATAATGTAAAATAAAGTCAATTAATAATTTTCTTTCTTTTTTTTTATATAATTTTTGGACGTTGAAATATTAAAATATTATTTTACTTAATAATAAAAAAATATATGTATTTTTAATTAGTTTTTTTTTTTAATTTAAAATTTATTAAAAAAAATATTGAAAATTTAATTAAAATTATAAAAGTTTTATTATGAAATATATTGGATTTATTATGCATGTAAGTTTTGATGTATGATATAATGAAAATATTATGAAAAATCTATGGAAAATATATGAAAATAATTAAAGTGAAATTGAAATATAATTGAATTACAAAGATTGCAATAATAATTCAATATTTTACTGTTTATTATTTATGCAAATATATTGTGAATGTTCAAAATTAAAGAAATATTAAAGTAAATTTTATTTACCCTTTAATAACCGTTGTATCTTACAGGATACGCGATATTTAAATACTCGGCAATGATTCGTAACAATTTTTGAGCTAATAAAACCTAAAAAAAGGTTTCAGTTGACATTTAATTCAATACCTAAGAATATTTGAAAGAAAATTTCATCAATTTGAGCCAAGTAAATAAATGAAGTTTATTTTTTCAGAGTGAAAAAGACAACACAAAATATACTGAAAAACGTAAAGATGATTTAATAAACATATTGAATGTGTTTAACATAATTTTTGTTTATCAAAAAATAAGGTTTTTCAACGATATTTCTATGCTTAAATTGATCTTTAAAGGGTTACGATAAGGGTTAATGATGAAGTTTGAGATGAAATTTATAATATCAAATATCCAGATGGAAATTCAGTACATTATATCGAGATGCTGTTAATCATATCGAAATATAATACACAAATTTTCACTAAGATTTTTATGTTGTTTTCTTAAACACATTTTAAATTAATTTACGTTTTGATTATAATTTTATATCAGATTTTTAATAATTATTTAAATTATTTAATTGAATATTAAGGATTTAAATATTTTCAAAGCTTTTTTGGTAAGGTAAGTTTTCTACGAGCAGGTTCAAAAATTGAATGATTAAGCTATATTAATTTAAAATATGAATTTTGTTAAATAACCATGTAATATAAGATTTGACTTGACATTACAATCTATTGAAGAAAATATATGCGAATAAAGCTCATGTTCTGCAATGTTAATTCTTCTCATTGTTACTATTCATACAAAAGAGGAAATATGATCAGCAATTACAATATTACAAGCTCGATCCATTGAAATTTTCTATGAGAATTTATAGCTTTTCAATGAAATTATCAAGTTTTACAATCAAATTTAAATAGTCAATTTTAAGAAACATAACATTTGCAATATAGTACTAGTTTGGTATACTTTAAATTTTGCTTTAGGTAATATGTATATTAGTTTGAAATAATATCAGAAATGGAAAAGCTATTTACATTTTATTATTTAACATAAACGTGTTTATTATACATGTTAGGATCAAATAAAAGTTATAATTTTTCTTGTCAGTAGCCAGAAAATACGTATTTCCCGGCCGCAGCGTTATTCGAAAATACGTGTTTTCTAGCCACTGACGAAGAAAAATTATGTTTTGGCCTCGGCTGTAAAAAAGAATGTCCCAGACCGCAGTTTGCCATCCTCGGCTTCACCTCGGATTGCAATTCACGTGCGATCTGGGCCACTCTTTATTTTTGCGGCCTAGGATAAAAATATACTATTTAAAAAAGGTTTTTTGTTCTTAGTACAAAAAAAAAATTATTAGCTGTACCTCAAAGTCCAAAACTAAAGCTCCCTTTTTAGGAGAAGAGTTTTTTAATGGAACCTCTCCTTGTTTGCTTTTTTAAAGTAGTCTTTACTTACTTAAATTTAGAAAATACATTTAAAAGTCACTTTGTGCGAGTTTTTGGCATACCGTTGTATTTTCGGGACTACTATCTCTGTCCTCCAATTTGGGAAGGGCAGGCACCACTTCGAGTAATGAGCACACTCAAAGAAAATTTGCTTGATGGAATCCACTTCACCTCAGACCACTTTTTCTATTTTCACAGAATTTCACGAAAATATCCATGTTTGGTTAAGATCTGAGTGAGGTAAAAATCGAATTTTAAGTATATAAATTTCAGTTGAAACCCTTCAACGAATCAGTAAAATATCTACGTTTTAGGGATTGCAAACTAAAGCCCGAACATAACCCGTAATCTCTTAAAGCAACTTGTTATTTTACTTGACATATGAAAATTTATTCTCAATTAAGCTTTTAACACGTACGATTTTACGCCACCCCTTTGCATGGCAGAAATCCAATTTCAGGTAGCCATGACGAAATTATAACCTTAAAATACTGATATTGTCATAACTTTAAACCTTAAAGTACAACAGAAGAAATTTTTAATATAATGTTTCTGGAACAAAATTTTTCTAACCAAACATAGCACTTAAATTATTTGAGTCTCAATGTTTATATTTCCAATCAAAATTGATTTTGAAAAATTAAGATCTTGTTACATAGCTCAAAAAATTAATTTACATACAGACCGATATACTTTATGAGAAAGTGAAAGATAGATTTGAAAAATTTAAATTTTGATCCCTAATTCGACCAGTATTTGTCATGAAAAAGTTAAAGACTAAATTCAGATGTTCTATATTTTTAATCAAAGTCTATGAATTGTTGCTTAAAAAATGAACTAAGGACGTAACAGTAACAATATATTTATTAGTATATGAGAATAGGTGTGTCTCAAGCCACATGTACGGCTTTACTGCTTAAACTCGCGTAGTATATATGTCGTAGCCCCAAAGGATAATCGGTTTTATAGGCTATAAGCCGGCCCATAGAGTAAAAATGCTCGAGAAAAATGCTCGAGACATATTTCGCTATGTAGCTGCGCGCTCCAGTTTTATAGCCTATAGGCCAGCTTTTAGCGTATAAAGCTGAAAGATGTCAGGTTCATAGACAAATATCAAAGTTTCGAGACTCTTAAGTTTAAATAATATAAATTTACCAATATTATATCATTTATACTTATCTTATAGCTTTATTTACATTATTAAATTCTATCAATAATTATAATAAATATAATAATAATAATAAATTTTTATAATTTTATATTTGACAAAATATAATAATATTTTAAATATTTTTAGTTTATCGCTTTTCCTTGAACGTGAATGTTGTTTAATATCATATAATTCTAAATTTTTTTTAATAAACTTTTTTATTATTAATATGCAGAAAATAAATAGCGTGTTATTCAGCGTAGAAATGATCCAAAAGATCAAATTATAATATTTTTGAAGAATGTTACCAAACTGTAAATAAAGCTATAAGATAAATATAAATAATTCATGACATAACATTGGTAAATTTATATTATTTAAAATTAAGAGTCTCGAAACTTTGATATTTATCTATGAAGCTGACATCCTTCAGCTTAATACGCTAAATGCCGGCCTATAGGCTATAAAACTGGAGCGCCCCGCTTCATAGCGAAATAGGCTTGCTCGAGCATTATTACTCTATGGGCCGGCTTATAGCCTATAAAACCGATTATCCTATGGGGCTACGACATATACACGCAGTGTAATACATGCATACGTGAGTTATCAATACAAACATAGCTGTAGATGAAAGCTAGAGACACTTGCCAAATAATTGTTTTCTCATAACGGCAGATCCAATCGCTGTACAGTATTTTAGCTACCGTATTAGCATTGATGTCTACAATTGGAAATTCTTCAGGCCACCATAAAAATCGATTTATTACAGTTCCAAAATAGTGGTAGCTATTTGGGCTAGGAATCGGCCCAACTATGTCCATGTAAATATGATCGAATCCAGCTTCTGATGTTTTGGATATTCTGACTTTATTTGTTTGCTGTCTGCTGATTTGTGAATTTTGACAATCTATAAAAGTTGCCCACTGTATTACTTCCCTTCGCATGTCTGGCCAAAAATATCTCATTTGAACCATTTTGAAGATTGATCTTCCACTTGGGTTTGATAGTCGATGAATTTGATCCAAAATTCGTTGTTATAATGTTTTGGAGTATATGATCTCATATTGCCCGTTGATGTTTTAGTTTTTTAAATTTGAAATATTTAGTTGATTTTATAATTTTTTTAAATCTTGATCATTCTGCTGTTCTTCAGACATTTACAAATAATCAACTTTTGTTGGCATTTGAATAGCGTTGATTCTTGATAAAGCGTCTGCTACTGAATTTTCTGGGCCAGGAATATGCACACAATTTTTGATATCTTCTGCGATATAAAATCTAAGAATACTCTTTGCCTCAGTAAAGCATGGTTTGATTATTGGTCAAAGGCGGACGTTAAGAGGTTATGATCTACGTGAACCTCGAAGTTCATTCTTTCGAACCAAAATTTGAAGTGTTTTATGCTCTCACGTATTGGTACAATTCTCTGTCATAAGTACTGTACTTTTTTATTTGAGTTTTTATTTAAATTTTTTCGAGAAAAAAGCTAGTGGGTTTCAAAAACCATCTTCTGGTTCTGGCTTGTTGCTGCACCCTTTTGCCTATCTGTCGCTTCAGTGAAAAATCGTATTTTGTCTTTTTTTTACTGGTGAACAAGTAAAGCGGCATCTGCCTAACCCTGGCTTACATTTATCAAAAGCTTCTGTTGTTTCTCTCTGCTTCTTCTGACCACACAATTGGTGTACGGTCATTTTTTTTACTGTTTCTTGTATATTGAATTAGAGGCATTTGTACTTGAGCTACATTAGGTATACTCCTTTTGTAAAAATTAAGTATACCTAAAAATCAATTCGATTCCACTACTGTGGTTGGTTTTGCGAAACCTCAAACGACTTTGACGCTTTTGGGCTGTGGCATAACAAACCAGAGCTGTTTAACACGCATCCTAAATATTCGATTAGAGATTTACCGAAAACACATTTATTTTCGTTAATTATTAAACCTTTTTTTTTAATCTTTTGCAGACAATTCTTAAATGTTTCGTGCATTTTAACTGAGGAGTACTAAAATATATTGTCTTTCTATAGTCAAAGCCCGTAGAGTACTAAAAATTTATTCTTGAAATAGCAATTGTTAAATTTACGGAAGAATAGTTTTCAGAATCCTAATTTATCAACTCTTATGGGATTAGCCATAAAAATTATAAAGAAGCATTATATTTTGTCTCCATATTTACAGACTTTTTAATCCTATAGTAGAATGAGATTCAAAATCATAAAATTGTAGGTTACTAAATCCCAGAGAAGAGGATACAGTCAATCTTCTTATTTTACTAATTAGAACATCAAAGATTTATTCTCAATGCATATGGTTCTAGTTAAAATTTAGTATATTTTATTCCAATATATTAAATTTTTATAAGAAATTGAAAAAAATAAATAATTTGTTTGAATAATCAAATAATGCTGTAAAGCTGTTAAGGGCAGAAAATTAATTAAAGTAATTAATACCTGGATTATTAAATTTAACCAATTATATTTTTAATTATAATAAAAATGTCATTATTAAAAAAAAAAATAAATTTAATTTTAAATTAAATACCCTGCCAACTAGCTGGCACTGAGGTTCCTCAAACAATGGTCTTTAAACTTCAATATGCAATAAATATTATTGATTACAACCATGCAATTATACATACATTTTTCTTTTTTACTAGGTAAAGTAGACCATTAAGATCATTTTGTTATTAAAGTAAAAATTCTAGCGTCCATGGATTGATCGCGCCGGCGTTAATGGATTTTAAATCATTTTTGCATAATTAAAAAGAGACAAATATAAAAAAAGCTAATTTTATTATTTTTTTGTAAAATATCCCTTAATAAAATTTGCTCGTAAAGGCTGTTATTATTTCAAAAAATTTTATCCCTTAATAATTAAAATATTGAACATGATTGAACATGATTTTTTTGTTTTGTCAAAGAAATGGTTGGCAACTTAATTTTAAAATGGTTGGCATCTTAATTTTAAAATGCAAACATAACCATTTAATATTTTTAGGCTGTTTATTATTGTTTATAATTTCATTAACCTGCATACATAAATAAACATAGCAACGAGCAAAATAATCAGAGGAAGTCAAAAAGAGGCAAGATTTCCATAATTCTTTCTTGTGTGTTATAATTTATATCAAAATAAAAAAAAAATTGTGATCGGATACAAAAAATTACTATAAACTAAATTTATAAAATTTGTACTCTCATTAAAATAAATTAGATATGTCCAATACGAAAAATAAATTTGATGTTTTATGTATTTTTTTGTAACGAAGATTTTGAAGAAATAAATTTTCAAAAAATTAATTATCAGATTCAAGATATCGAGTAAAAACCATACTTTCAAGAATAAGTACTTTCATGGAAATGAATGAGGTATTACATCCAAATTAAAAAAAAAAAAAGTATTTTGAGATTTTTTTAATAAAAAAATTTTTGGAAAAAAAAGTTAGGTATTCGTTCGATAATTGTTTTGGAATATCACTGGTTACAATATTTTAAAATATTAGTACTTTCATAGAATTAAAAGAGGTATTACACCAAAAAAATATTGCAATTTTTTTTATTTTTCTTTTTTTTTAATTTAGAGAATAAAAATTTTGAAAAAATTAAGTATTAATTCCAAAAAATTACTGTAAACGAGGTTCTTAAAACTAGTACTTCCATGGAAATAAATTAGGTACTACGTCCAAAAAGAAAAAAAATTTCGTATTTTTTGTATTTTTTTGTGAAAAAAATTTTAGGAAAAAAATTTTAAAAAAATTAAGTATCAGATTGGAGATATCAAGTAAAAACCATACTTTCAAGTATAAGTACTTTCATGGAAATAAATGAGGTATTGCATCCAAAATAAAAAAAAAGCGGGGGTTTGAAATTTTTTGATAAAAAAATGTTTGGAAAAAAAATTAGGTCTTAATTCGATAATGGTTTTGAAATATCACTAGTTACAATATTTTCAGATATTAGTACTTTCATAGAATTAAATAAGGTATTACACCAACAAAAAAAAATATATTGCAGTTTTTTTTATTTTTCTATTTTTTTCATTTTGACAAAAAAAATTTTGAAAAAATTAAGTATCAGATCCAAAAAATAACAATAAACAAGGTTCTTAAAACTAGTACTTCCATGGAAATAAATTAGGTACTACGTCCAAAAAGAAAAAAAAAATTTGTATTTTTTGTATTTTTTTGTGAAAAAATTTTTAGGAAAAAAATTTTCAGAAAATTAAGCATCCGATTCGAGATATCATGTAAAAACCATACTTTCAAATATAAGTAGTTTCTTGGAAATAAATGAGGTATTACATCCAAATCAAAAAAAAAAAAAAGTACCTCGAGCTTTTTTGGTGAAAAAATTTTTGAAAAAAAAATTAGGTCTTAATTCCATAATATTTGTGAAATATCACCGATTACATACATACGTACACACACACACACACACACACACACACACACACACACACACACAGACTTTTTTTAAAAACAGGTTTTTTAGCTTCCTGGGGTCCCAAAACGTGTTTATATGCCAAAAAATAGAAAATCAAATTTTGACCTAACACAATGGTTCCTCTTTGAGGAACCAAAAATTTAATTTAGTCAAAAAAAATATGTTAATAAATCAGTTCGCTTGTTAAAACATTTAATAAAAATTCATGAAATAATTTTATTTAAGTGTATGTATATGGGAAAAAAAAATTACTTTTTCTATAAAAATATATAATTTCATTTGGTTTTTTGAATTGAATACTAAGAATTATTATGTAATTACTAATAAAATACATTTGAATGAATAAAATAAAAAAAAATCTTTTTTCCAATATTCTATTTAAGTAAATTTTTATCAAGTAATAAAATTTTTGTACATTTTTGTTCATTGACGATGAAAATAGATGGCTTATGGTAACATTTTTCTATATATATATGTAAAATCTATAATATTATCTATTTTTATTATTATTTTTTTTAATATTGGAAATATGCCCAAAAAAATAAAAATCTCAAGTATTTTTAACAAAATAAAATTACAATATTTTTTATTTTTATGGGTACATATTTTTATTTTTTGGAAATTGATCTGTCTTATTTTTATTCAAAAAATTTTCAATTTATTGTTGTAATTTTCTTCAAGAAAAAAAAAATATTTTTATCATTATAGATAAATTAATAAAGACATACATAAAGAAGTTATCTGTACATATAAACAAGTACTTAAAAATAAATATTTATAAGTTGATAGAAAACAGATTGTATTTTTCTCTGAATTATCCATAAAAAATGATATAAAACTTTTTAGGTAAGAGTTTTAAAAAAAATATATATAAAATAAGAAATAATAATATTGGCAAACAGAATATAAGTATATAACCATCTTAAATTTAAAAAATATAAAAATAAAAATTGTTTTGCAATGGTAAGTATATGTGAATTTTGCAATAAACGAAGTGGGATGTTGAGAATCGCCGATAAATTTTATATATATATTGTCTGTGGCCAGAACTATTGAAAATTGTTACTACTATTCTATTCACGCTCTGGAAAATCGATTTTCAATTGGAATGGAACGTCTTGTGTAAAATATTGAAATAAAAGCTAAATTTAATTTAGTACCTATTTTTTTTTTTTTAATGTCAGATAAATAACTGTTTATTTATTTTTTTGTGAATTATTAATTAAATATTTTATTCAAATATTAATCAACAGTACATTTAAAAATAAAACAAAGAAATATTTGCAGTCGAAAATTTTAAATAATTTGAAAAAACTTTTTATTATCAAACTTTTTTTTTTTATTAAAAAAAATATAAATATTAATATTTTTAACTATGAACTTTTATATTAACTCATTAAAAGTTTTACTTTTTTTTTTTTTTAATTGAAAAGCACATAATACTTATTATGTTTTAAATAATCAATTAACATTTTATTTTTATTTTTCATTGGATAATAGCGTGAATATAGTAAATTATAGTTCATAGATCTATGATAATTTTCCCTTTTTTGGGTCAGTGGGGCTAATTAATCTCGTGACAAAATGTCCAGTTTGTAACTACGATGAGTCTTCAGGGATTAAATTTTAAGCACAATCGAAATAATTCTTCAAGAATAGGGATGAAATAACCAATTTCTCAGTAAAAATTTCTCAGTAAAATATTGAATTTTTTACTTAAAAATTAATAATTTAATACGAAATATTTAAACATTTTTTCCGATTGTCATCAAATTATTAAATTCAACCCCAAATAAATCAAATTTACCAACAAAATAACGAACCTTAAAAGGCAAACATGGTGTAGACCACACTGCCCAACAGATCAAAACCCTCTATACCTAGATTTTAACGACTTCGAGATATTTAATGAAACACGTTTCAATTACTTTAATAATGTTATTAAATAATTTAAAAAATATATAAGCGTTTTTAAACCAATTTGGGCATGCACTTTTCATTGGTGAAAAATTATTTATCGAGTTTCAACCCCATATATGGAAAACTGTAGATAAGCCAAAAAAATTGTCTCTAAACGCGAAAAATACAGGAAAAGAGCCACCGTATTTGCATGAGCCCTTAATAGATTACACAGCTACACAAAAAAAGTTCTGATCCTGTAACTAAACCTATCTTCAGGTAAGTTTCTCTATATCCTAAAAACGAATCTGAAGTCAAAATTTACCCTACACGCTCAGATTTTGCCCCTGCTAACCCAGTTATATTATTATAACCAATTTTGAAATCATTGCGCTGTGGCCATTTTTTTATGTAGTGATTTGGTTTGTCTCTACTGTTCCACAAACATAGATAACATGAAAATTTTGTGTACTCTGACTGTTGACCTAACAATACTGTAGTCATTTTTAAATCTCCACAAATTTGCCACAGCTGTTCATTATATTGCAGTTTCTGAAGAAAGAATTCCTTGTTGAAATATTCTTCTTTCATGTTAACTAAATGAGCCACAGGATTAGAAGAATAAACATTTTTGTTATGAAGTAAAACTACTTTTAAGCTTCTCTTACTCAAGTCAATAAAAAGCCTACATTCATTTTTCTTATAAATTAAGTCATTCTTTATTTGGTTCATTAAGCCTTCTATATTATTAAGGACCATCTTGTTTAAAATTTGGTAGAAATTCTTTCTCCCTATGACGATATTCCGTAATTTTACTTCCTTCTGCCAACAGATTATATTCTTTTAGTCTCGATGTAGCAAGTTCTGCTCTCTTTTTATCAAGACCAAGATCTCTTATAAAGTCGCTGAGCCTTTTTTGGTTATAAATGTAATATAAATAAAATTTGATTTTTTTTTTAATTTCTCGTCCTCACTATCGTCTTCTGATGTTGATTTTTCTGTAATATATTCCTTTTTGTTATATGCTCGTAGGTGCTTTCTGTTTCCAACAAAAGTTCTTAGCGCCATCCTGAAATCGCTGTAATACTTTAAAGCGATTAATTAACCTTCCTCTGGTGGGTTTTAGAGGGTTATTAGGGTAGCTGGGAGAAAAAACTAAGAATTATGTTTAAATTCTGACTTAAAATTCTTTTAGAACATAAAAAAACGTAACTAAGATACTTTTATTTATAACTTTAGGACATAGTAAAATATTTGCATCTTGGGTCGGTTTAGAGGTTGTTTGTGGTAGTTGGGGCGAAAAGTGAGGGTGATGGGTAAGTTTTGACTTCAGATTCGTTTTTAGGACCTCAATAAACCATACTTTTATTTTAAAATTTTGCACAAATTAAAATATTCGTCTTCTGGGTCAGTTTAGAGGGTGGCTGGAGTAGTTGGGACAAAATCTGGGGATATAGGGTAAATTCTGACTTCAGATTCGTTTTTAGGACATCAAAAAACTTATCTGCAGGTAGGTTTAGTTACAGGATCAGAACTTTTTTTTTGTGTAGCTGTGTTATTGACTCTATGTAGATGAGCCATTTCTCATGTATTAATTTTAGAAATACATGTGCCACGTCGGTACAATATCGGAAAAAAACCTCTATATCTACATAAATCTGTAGATGAGCTATTTCTTCCTATATTATTTTTCAAATAAAAATTTTGTATCAATACAGAAGTCCTTGTAGATAAGTCATGCGATTTCGAAAATTACAAGTGATAAAAAAAATTATTTACACCATCTGATAGATAATTTCGCGACAAATAAGCCTGTACAAAAAACTCATTTTTCATAGAAATGTAGTTATGCAGGTTTTTGATCTGTACGACAGCACACCCCTTGGATGGTAAGTATTCTTTAAATTTTTTTTTGTCCTTATTGCTGTATTAGATTTTATTAAAAATGGATATGAGTAAAACGAAACATTTTACTAAAACATAATATACGTATTTTGAACAAATTTAAGCCCTAAAGTAGTGAACTGATTGATAGTTTTGTCATAAAATTTAAGAGATTTTATCTCAGTAAATAGAGTTTTGTTCTGTAATTAAAAATATCATTATACGTACATCATAAAATCAAACGTTTCATATAGTTTTATGCACTAAAATAAAGTTAATGCACCCTTTTATGCGTATTATTATAATAAAAAACAGCGTACGACATGTGTTTATATTTTCAAAACCAAAATAATTTTAATTAATCTTAATTGATAATAAAATTTTACGTTCTTGTTGTTTAATATACTTAAATTATTTTATATTCTTTGTGATATTAAAGAAAAAAACAGTAACGAAATTTTTAATATTTGTATTTTTAAGTAAACTAATTTATTATTTATGAATTTGATAAATTATTAAGTACCTATAATCATATTTTAATTTAACGAAAACTATAAAAAATGAAAAACTTTTTCATATTAAATAATAAATTATAATTAAATAATTTCATTGCTCTTTTTAATGTGTCATACTTTTATATATATATTAGTTAAAAAATAGTAAGAAAATATCGATAAAGTTACGCAATATCGAAGGTAATTATGCACGGCTGTTGTCATAATAGCCTAAACAATATAATCAAGTTTTAAAAGTAAAAGCTTTAAGGGATAATGACCATCGTTTATATTATATTTATATATAAAATAGAAAAAGAGAAAATTAAAGTTTATAAAGAGTAGAAAAAATGAGTGAGGGATTCTTCAACCCCTTAGTTATATATAAAACATGATTAATAAACTCTACGAGCAAACATCGGCGTGAAATATGACTTTCAATCGTGAACGAAGCTTTGATTGTTTATTTAACGCTATTTTCTATATATATATAACTGCTTCAGTTAATGAATCATTTAAAGTATGATTGATGTTTAGTTACTGTTTATTATAAACACAATACTTGCCAACTGCTTGAAAAATATATATTTTATTTACACACACACACATATATATTTAATATTTAAAAAAGAAAAAGTGGAAGTATTTAACGAATATATATTTTAGAAGTTACGATAAATAACGCCCATGAGGGTCATGAAAAGAATATAAAAAATTACTATTTTTTTTTTAACGCTTTCATTGCGGTTCATATTATTAATTAGTTTTTATAAACTGTAAGTTAATTTAAAATGAATTTTTTTCACTTATTTATTAATAAAACAATAACCAAAATTTTTCCCCATATATATTTTTTTATTTATTGTACATTAATCATAAAAATATATATATAATTTTTTTTAGGTTAGAAACATTGAAATTAATATATTTTATACATATATGCTGTACATTTAAAGTTTAATAATTTGACAAGCAATTAAAGGCGTAACATTTAGAAATGGTTATAAAGTAAATAATATAATATCACAGCAAGAGATGAAAATTGTAATTTCGTATTTAATAATATATATAACACGTGGTTTTGTATACACAATGCAATAATTATACTTACACACCCACACACACATACACACGTTTTATATATATATATATGTATTAAATATGTTTTCTATTATGTACAAAATACATTCATTTTAGAATAAGATAGGATTTTCTTGCTTAGATCTTATTTCCGGCAGTTTTCATAGTATATTAAAGGCGTGTCCAAGACATACTGGAGCCTTTAAGATGCACTGTTACAGCTTTTCTTACATATATATATATATGTACAAAACTAATAATATGTACAATATCTATTTACCTTTGTGAAATTTTTTTGCTGATTTCGACTTTGTAAAATATATATATTTATATTTGACTTCAATTGAATACAAGATCTATTGTTAACTATTACTTTATTTCTTGCATATAAGTAAAGAATTCTTTGAAAAAGTCGAGAAAAAAAGTAGCTTTTTTTCTTAATTTATTGAATATGTGAACAATAATACTTTTCTTACAAGTATTTTTGTTTTTTTGTTTTTATAAATAATAATATTAAAAAATTTTAATTCAACTATTATTTTCAAGGGTTAAAGTGTATAAGTAACAGAATTTGTAAAATAATTTGATAAACTAATTTTTAATATGAAGCAATTCACCCCAACTGGGCCTAAGTTAGTCTGAAGGGTCCAAGGATCTGTCAAAACTATTTTTACCGAAAACACAACAAAAAATAAGTATTCTTAAGCACTTTAATATTTTAGGTCAAATTCTTAATTTTTGGTAGCCAATTTTAAGAGTTTTGGCCTATTTTGGTAAATAAACTAAAAATCTTGTTTTGGCTGCCAAATGCTTATTTTGCGGTGAAAATTATTCTCCTAAAAAAATAATGTTTTAAACATAAAGATACTTTTTTTAAAGGTATTTATTACTCCAGTCAAAGCAAGGGTTGGGGAGGGGGGTGTATAGTTACTGGCTGCCATGAGCTTTGGTCTATGCTATAGGTTTTTCGGATCGCTTGTCACGAATTTCGGGGTCTTCTCTGACAGATATTGGCGAAACTAAAGGCGGAATACCCTTAATTTTTCAAAAATTACCCCTTCCTTTTTTAATTTGTTCGAACTTTAAGTGTCCAGATTTGGCCCATGTGGATTTTTTGAGTCGCTGATCAAGAATTTTGGAGATTTTTTTGAAAAATTAATATTACACCAAAAGAAGATTTCATTGTCGATTTGGTGGAATCTGAAAGGTGTGGTATCTTTTAGCTGCTCCCAAGAAACTAAAATATTGATTCTCGATTCTTCCTATCAACAAAGAAAAATTAAATGATAAATTAAATACAGTGATCAAACTGATTTTTTAAAATATACATTTTATTATAAAAATAATATATTTTATGGTGGCAGCTGTTTTCTATACACTGAAACCAGTTTTTGCTAAACTCAGCTAAATTTCTAAATACCTTAAATCATAATTACCAAAATGAAAAAAAAATGTAATTAAATTTCAAACAACATTATACCACGGTAAACTAAATTTTCTTATTAAAGTTTTACATGCATAACATAAAATTGACATTTTAAATCTGTCAAAAAGTTTTTGCTTACACCTTACAACAACTTTCAATAATTTGAAACAAATCATAAATTGAAAAGAAACTTATTCAATTATACTTTGTACAATTGGTTTATTATATTAAATAATTGCCAAATTAAATCCATTATAAATTAATAATCATAAATTTTTTTTAAATGAAAATTCACACGCAGATATTTATATTTTTTGATAAACTAAAAAATGAATATTTCATGCTCTCGATATTCTTTAAAGTGCATCACAAATTTAATATATTCATTCAAAAAAATATGTATCTTTTTTATTTGTGAACTATACTAATACTATTAAAAAATAAAATTCATATATAAAAATATATATATATATAATTGTCGGATTCCGCGGTCCAATGATCGCACGATATTTCATGAAGCGCGAAAAATAATATATAACTTCGTCATATTGCCGTTGATTCGCATTTTTTTGCGTATACAGTCAAAAAAAAAAAAAGTATTCTCTATTTTTTTGTTTTCCTTTAACTGTTATTCAACTGCATATAAATTTTATTAATTCGTATATAAATTTTTATTTATTTATTAAAATAAAGAGTTTATTATATTAAATATTTTTTGTATACATAAATTAGATTATGTGGCCAAAAAAAAAAAGTTTATTGATAAGGCTTTAGTTATTATTCAGAAAAACCTTATTGATCGATTAATTAACTTTCAAAGAAAAAAAAAGCTATATATATGACGTTATAATAAATATGTATGTGTGTGTGCATGTGACCGGATAGCAAAAAAAAAACCGTAGCCTTCATATATTATAGTTTTTTGTTTTCTTTTTTAAAGGATAATAGAAGGATTAACTTTTTAAAGCTTTATGGTGATTAACGAACTTTTTATGTATTCATAATTAAATATATAAAATGTATGCTTATGGAAAGTTTTAATAGTGATTAAATAACGTTTTTTTTTTTTTGAGGTTATTATTAAATATTTTTTTTTTCTTAATTGAATTTTAATAATGTTTTTGAAATAAAAAATCTTTCAATTTAATATTTAATACATTTAAGCATCATACCTACATTAAAATATATATGAAATATAAATAAATATAATATTCTATGTAATACGAGCTTTTACAGTAAAGTGTAAAACGTTGTGAGATTGAAAATTTTGAACCCTACAATATTACATTGCTCATAAATGCCTGAAATCCTTCATAACTAGTTACGTGTAGTTTATTTCAAAATTAATATACTTTTAACGTTTGTTTATATAGAACACGTCTAATATTAAATTTTGCAAACATATTTTTGGTTTTATAATTAATGTATTTGAATGATATTGAAAATCATAATTCTAGATTTATTGTCCATATTTAACCATTGAATATTATGATTTCCAGTAAGCTATAGGTTCAAATATTGATTTTTGATAAAGCTTATTAAGTTTTGAAAGACATTTTTTAAATATTATTACAAAAATTTTTTGTTATTTTAGCAAATGTCTGAATGTTTAGATTCAGGTGAATTCACCGGAGCAAAATTTTATTTCTAAAGCTAGTTGCCTGTGTCTTGTGTCGCTGGCATCGCTGAACCCCCGAAGGAGAGGAAAGTTTGGTTTGTCTGCAGTTTTTCATTTTAGCCGGAGTGCTATATGCATTTCCGTCAAATCGAATATTTCCTATAAAATTCCACATTAAATTTTGAATTTCGTAAATGAAATTGTTTAAAGTTTTTGCCCAAAACTTTATAATGTACCGAGTACAAGACATATAGTTAAATTACTGAAAATTTCACTAATAACCACAGAAAATGTTAGATACCCGCGCTTGCAGATGTAACAGTCCACGCTTAATGAAAAGGATGGATTTAATTTGGATGTTGCTAGGTGTTTGAAATGACAACTAAATTGCTTCGTAATAATGATTATTAGTTTATTATGTGTTCCTTGCAAGACACAAGAGAAGACTAGCTGGGTTTTCTCCTTTGTAGATACAAATTACCAAAAAACATTCTATCTCTTACCTTCTAATGTCTTTATATTTTCTAATCAACTTTTAATTAACATTATAGAGAAAGTATATTTAAAAGTTTACAGCATAAAGTAGAGTCATCTGAGATACCGCTCCATCTTCTCCCTTCTGCATGGACCACATTTTCTGAACGCTTGAATTCATAAGTTAAGAACCGCAATTATTAATACAATCTCTATAATAATTTGATATGGGTAATTCCATGGATAAAAAGCACAAAATGATATGCCAGGTCTCAAAACTAGCAAATTTGGTTTTTTTTCGATAAATTAACTTAAAAATAGATAATTCCCCGAATTTGAAGGTTTTCTATAAATTTTGAAGGGTGCTATGCTGATTTAAAGTTTTTTGGTCAAATTTCTTTCCTCAGCCACCATTTTTGAAAATCCCGTAAAAAAGCTCTAAAAAACGTTAAAGAAAGAAAAAAAAGTAGGTTTTCGATATAAAATTTGATGAAAAATTCGAATTTTCAGTCAGATTTTTCCTACTCTATATCAATTCGCGGGAAAATTCAAATTTGTGTTAAACTTTAAGTGAAAATAATTCAAGAGTTTACCGCTAAAAAAAAATTTTTTTTCTCAAAATTTTCCAAAATTGCATATATTTTACTGAAAAAAATTTCCCGAAAGTAATTTTTGTTTTAAGCGAGTTATACCGATTTTCGTTTTTTTCAATTTTGACTTGTTACTTATTTTGCTGATTTCCCGCTAAGTCACGTGACCAAATGAAAATCTGACCAAAAATTTGAATTCTGCGAGAAATTTTACAAAGGTACATTAATTTTGGTATCCTTTCAATGATACATCTCAATTTGACAATTTGATTAAAATGGTTTATTAAAATATAGAAAAAATGAAAATTTATAAAATGGGAGATTCTTGAGTTTTTTACATTTTTAGCCTAAAAATCATGTAAAAATACTTCTCTTGGAAAAACAAAAGTTATGTCTATTATTAATAAAAATCAAATTTTTTTTAAGTTTAGATTTTATTTTCTATCAAAATGTCTATAAATAGTTAGAAATGTACCCAAAAATCAATAAAATACCATTTTATAAATATTCATTTTTTCTATATTTTAATAAACCATTTTAATTAAATTGTCAAATTGAGATGTAACATTCAAAGGATACTATAATAAAATTACTATACCTTTGTAAAATTTCCCGCAGAATTCAAATTTTTGGTCAGATTTTCATTTGGTCACGTGACTTAGCGGGAAATCAGCAAAATAAGTAACAAGTCAAAATTGAAAAAAACGAAAATCGGTATTACTCGCTTAAAACAAAAATTACTTTCGGGAAATTTTTTTCAGTAAAATATATACAATTTTGGAAAATGTTGAGAAAAAAAATTTTTTTTTTCGTTGGAAACTTTTGAGTTATTTTCACTTAAAGTTTAATACAAATTTGAATTTTTCTGCGAATTGACATAGAGTAGGAAAAATCTGACTGAAAATTCGAATTTTTCATCAAATGTTACATCGAAAACCTACTTTTTTTTCTTTCTTTAACGTTTTTTAGAGCTTTTTTACGGGATTTTCAAAAATGGTGGCTGAGGAGAGAAATTTGACCAAAAAACTTTAAATCAGCATAGCACCCTTCAAAATTTATAGAAACCCTTCAAATTCGGGGAATCATGTATTTTTAAGTTATTTTATCGAAAAAAAAAACAAATTTCCTATTTTTGAGACCTGGCATATCATTTTGTGCTTTTTATCCATGGAATTACCCATATATATTTCAATTTTATAAGAACATAAAAGGAATACAAATTAATATATTTCTGAAAATAGATATAAATGAATTTGACATACAGCTAAATACAAGCAATTGTGATTATTAAATTTATTTAGTTATCTACACAAATAGTTCTTAGGGAACAGAAAATAATACAAATTTCAAATTTAACCTAAAATTGTAAACAGAAACGTATCATGCTATTGGCTAATATCTCTGTGTTCTGGAAAATTTAAAAAAGATCCCCCTTAAAATTATTTTGTTTCAATCAATTAATTTCTGTAAAGAAAGAAATTCTTCGGTAAGCTGCTATCAGAAGTAAATATCCTTAATAAAACTCATCCGCACAATCTTAAAAAAGTGAAATACATCAATGGAGTACCCGTTATAGCTGAGGCTGAAGAAAATGAACTAACAACTATTAAAGATACTAATTTAGAACCAGAAAATAATCCTCAACCACAAGTAAAAAGAGGTCCTGGTCGACCTCCAAAACATACGGCATCCCCCTACTCATGTAATAGAGAATTTAAATGAAAATGATGCTTTAATCGACAAAAATACTTTATCAGATAAATTAACAGGTAACAATAGTAATATTTATATTCATCCACACTCTCACAAACTTTTACTTCAAACAACTCGAAAGGAACAACAATTCCCAAGAGAATTCCCAAGTAGAATACAAGATAATATAGAACAAAATTTCAAAAAAACAACAAAACATCAAAAACTAAAATAACGCATCATAGACTAACTAAATACTCAAACAATAAATAATAAAAAACTTATAATCTATTATTAAAATGTGCGGAGTCTTCGAGACTCAAACAAATTAAATTTATTGAAAACGTGTTTGATTATTAGATATTGTGATAAAATTATAAAATAATTCTCTAGTCCAATTTTATTTTGACAAATTATAATTTCTTTTAAATTATATTCTTTATTCATATTCATTGCTTTTAAAAAATTATTATAAAATTATTTTAAATTGTATTGTTTATTCATAAACTTACTTAAACAAAACTATTATTGTTAAACTATTAGGATCAAAACTTTTATTGATCAAATTATATATATAAGAGCAATTTTTAATAATTTTTGTAATATTAAATATTATATGACTTAATACAACATTTTGTATTGGAAAACTGTAAAGGGCTACAAGCCTATTTACTAATAAAGAAATATATATAATAAAAAAAGCTCCTTTAAAAACATTTTTTTTTTGAGTGTGCTCACAAGGGAAGTCTCAACTGTATGGGAAGATGATTTGCTCCTGACTTTAATAACAGGTTGTAGTAGTTAAAATAAATCTCCCATTCCCATAGTATACCTGAATGGGCCTCTTGGTCCTACGTACAAATTGGACCCCCTATCAGGGTTCTATGATATAAAAGAGGGTCTTTTAGGCTAATATATCTTCTAAAAGACGCTGCAACCTTGTAACTCAACTAAATACTTTCCAGTTTGTCTCTTTTTTTCGGTGTAAGTGTCAGATTTTAATACCCTTAAACTGCATTTTTATCAATAATTCTCTTACCGGTATAGTCAGTAAATCAAATAGTCATATTTTTTCATAAATGACCAATTTCAGCAGTTGTTTTTGTATCTTGGCTCTATAAAGATGGAGTTTAAAATTAGCGTTTATTAAAAAATTTTAAAGCGGGACTCTGATTTTAAAATTTCATATCTTGCAAAAAAAACTTTAAAAGTAGACAAGAAAAAATTTTTTGAAAATTAAGAGCTTGTGCAAAATTTTTGAAACCTATAAAACCCATTTTAGTCAAAAATTACCATTTTGGCAGTAATTTAAACATTGGCCATTTTTGGCCAAATATGGACATTTGCTTTACTGACTATAACGGTAAGAGAATCACTGATAATAAATGCGGTTTACGGGTATTAAAAGCAGACACTTACACCAAAAAAATGATACCGATTGGAAAGTATTTAATTGATTTACAAGGCAGCGTCATTTAGAAAATATTATGAAAACCCTATCTTATAACATAGAACAAATTTTTTCAAAATAAAATAAATAAATAGAACCCCAGGGTCTAACTTCTAGGCCCTGAAAATCCAGTCAGGTAACCTGAGGATATTAGGAATGTTTTTTCATCAAACACAACCTGCCCCGAAAGTCAGAAGCAAATTGACTTCCCAAACATTTGACTTCCCCCTTGTAAATATATCTTGAAAAAATTGCATAATCTAAAAATAAAAATTCTCGCAAGTGAAATGAGTTTTGAAGGCTTTATATATAAAAAATCAGTTTTTGTTTCTTAATGAATTAAATAAAAGTACATATCTTTTATCATATCTAACTTTTATCATAGTAAATTTTTACTTTTACCTTATTGAATAATTTCTCTTTTGCTTCAGTTGTTTTCATGATATGGCTTCATTCAGATAGCGTTTATTAAAATATCTGAAAGTGAGATTATAAATTTTCACATCTTGCACGCAATTAATCGAAAATAGATGAGTAATAAAAATTTGAAAACTGGAGCTTTTACATTCAGACCTATAAATCCCATATTTATACCTATATATTAAAATTTTGGCATCAATTTACAATTCGTCATTTTTGGATAAAAAAGTCGTTTGGTTTACTGACTATAATGGTAAGAGAATTACTGATAAAAAAATTCAGTTTAGGGAGATTAAAATCTGACCCTTATAAAAAAAAAAAAAAAATTATAACTGGTTTGTGTGTTCACACAACCAGCAATTACGGAACATCTTCACTCATAACAGTAATAAACCAAAAACCGAAATTTCAATAAATCCTGAAATATAAATTATTCTAATTCCATAAACCTAAAGTATTCTAAGTTCTTGTTCTTATCAGAGCCTGAGCAGGCCCTGACTCCCACTTCAAATTATTTGAAGTCCCTAAATCAAAAAAATTCTAAGTTCATTTCACCCCACCCCTTCCGAGCAAAACTTTTTCAAATACCCCATCCAATGAAATTGTTCCATGTCAAAAAATATGAGAACAACTAAAACGTATTTAGTTGAGTTACAAGGTAGCAGCGTCATTTATAAAACAGCCTAAAATACCTTATCTTATAGCATATAACCCTGCTAGTCTCTCTAATTCCACAGTTTATCCAGTAATAGGCGTCAAAAATAATAGCGTGGAGTCAGGAGTCAGGAAAACAAATGCTACTTTTGCCATGAATCGCCGTTATATTTATAGGCTTTGTTGACTAAGACCTTGCTCGCTGATTGGTGGATGCAATCCCATTAAGAAATAGAAGTAATAAAATCATAAAAAATATAAGTACTAGACGTGGTAAGAGAGAAAAACTTCGAAGAAAAAATATAAGTACAGGAGGAGCAAATAAAGAGCATACGCGCTATTAGTGAAAGCACCAAAACCATAACCAGGCGTTACAGGAGCAAAACTTCTTTTTAACGCTGTTTGTAATCTTTTACCAATCGGTCCTTTGCAGGGTCTTATTTTTTTATTTCGATCCGAAATATTCCCCTTGTCAGGGAACCTAAGATATTTCTGCTGTAATTATTACTAAGATTATGTATGACCTATTTTGTATTGGAGAGTTAAAACAAGATAATTAACAAAATGGCCGTTTTATCTCTGAACAAAATATTTCTTTTTGAAAAGTATAAAATAAACTATAATAAAACTCTTTTTTACATTTTATTATTAAAAAAAAAAAATATTTCGGATAATTTATTATTGTGTATTTTATGTGTTTCAAAGTACAATGTATGTCCAAATATTTACTTATACTACTTAAAAAATAAAGTCACATGTAAAAAAAAAAAACTTTGATGTTCATATTTTATTTATTTTTATTTTACTACTTGAACATCGATAAAAATCATTCTTCTGTACATTTATATTGACAAGTATTACTGATCATGTTATTTGTCACACAAAACTTAATAAATATTTACATTTTTTACATTTGAAATATGTACGTATTATGTATAGACAAAAGTCAGAAAGAGTGAATATATAAAAAATATTGTATACAACTTTATTACATTTTTTTTTTTGAGACTATAAATTTTTTATAAATTTTTATGTACATGAGAATTTTGTTATTTTTTTAAAAAAGTGCACTGTATAAAATATTGAGCAGGTATTGACTACTCAGGTATGAAGTTTACTATTCGTAAATAAAATATCTAGAAAAGAATTTTCAGTTTGGGTGCAAGGATTTTATTTGATTTTACATTTTTATAGTAATTTTAGTAATAATTTTTATGAGATAAACCATATTATCAAATCAGTTAATTATGTCCTCTACAGACTGAGGCACTGTAAGTATTTAATAAACTCTAACTCTAGCTGGTTACTGCTCTTATTTTTCCCTTCTTACTGATGGGCAACTTACCTGAACATCAATACTCTCGTTTTCGGAAATTATTAAATGCCTTTGTTAGATATGTCTGTGATATCAGACTTCCTTTGAGAACATCCCCTGACAGAATCAAACTTGATTGGCTAAAAATTAAACTTCGTGCTAAATACCTCATTGTTGTTCATATTTACCATATTCTAAATATTGGAAAACCCGTTTACCTCAAGGATAAAGTAAACATTTACATTTCCCCAAGAAACCTCTGCTCGAAAAATCACCCTCATCTCACCTCTTCTTTGGTACTTATGATTTTCTTCTGGAACTCTCTTCCCGAAGAAATCCGTCTGTCCAACTCAATTCATATCTTCAAATCTAGTCTTCATCAGCATCTTCTTGAACTGAATAGATGAGAATCAAACCTTCCATAATATTCATTTCAACTTTCAAATTAATTCCCAAAGCACCTCCTCTTCCTAAACTGTTCACTCACCCATTAAATCTCTCTCTTTTATCCTAATTTTAACATTTTCCGCTCTTCTAGATTTTAATTATTTTAGTCGAAATTGTTATTATCTTCAAAACTTTATTGATGTGTTAGCAACTTAAAATACTTTTCAAATGTAAAGTAGTACTACCTTTTTGTACAACCTTATAATAAAAAAAAATATTATAAAAATTTTGATCCATACACAAGTCTTCTATTGCATTATATACGCAATTTCTAGAAAATTTTTACATTTATATTTTTAAAAAGCAATGGAACTCTTCATATAAACTTTTTTTCATGTAAATAGTTTATAATGTGTAAAGTTCTTGCTTAATAAGTAAAATATAGTTATGCATTGAAATAAAAAATGATTTATCCAATATGTTATAGATCATAAATATGACTCATAATTCATATATTTTTTTGTTAACTTTGAAAGAAAAAATATTATTCTGTAAATAGAAATGACTGGGTCAGGATTTTGTTTATGACATAGAATTTGAATTTTCGAAATTGAATTTGAAAATAATTATGAATCCTTAAAATACTATGACCATAGTAAAATTAGGTCAGTTTTTTTTTATACGAGATAGATAATAATTTAAGGAGGCAACTAGTTCCTATACATGGGAATAAAAAAATTAATTTATCATATATAAAATAATAAAATAGACAATTTTACTTCTCTCTTCAAAATTGGTCAGTGTTTGTCTAGGAAAAGTGAAACTGAAGAAAAAACTTATAACTGGTTTGTGTTTCACAGAACCATCGATCATGGAACATGTTCACTCATAACAGTTTTAAATCATACTCCCTAATTACTATAAGTCCTAGAACCGAAATTATAATAAATCTCGAAATATAAATTATCTTAAGTCCATAAACCTAAAGTATTTTAAGTTCTTGTTCTTATAAACCACTGATTAGGCCCTAAACCTTTTTTTTAATTATTATTTGTCCCTAAATCGAAAATATTATAAGTCTATTTTACCTTCTTGACTCCTAAAAACGTCACTTTTTTACCCTCCCCCCCTTTCCTTTCCTACCAAACTTTTTTAAATACCCCTCCCAATTAACATGTTCCATATGTTAAAAAAATTTTTGTATGAAAAATTATTGTTTGAAGATTTAATAAAGTTTTTAAAGCATAGACAAAATAAAAAAAACGGAATTTTAATTTAAAAAAATTTTTTTTGTAAACTGAAAGTTTGGTTGTTAAATAGCAGAGGCAATCAACAAGATGTACCAACGTGTCCCCATTCTCTCTTTACATACTCACTCTGTAATTAGTTTTCTTTGCAATATAACTATTTTTTTTCTCTTTATTTTATTTCTTCTTTTTATTTGTGGTTTTTGTCTGACCAATCAGCGCACTTTATTATGATACTCAGAAATTTCTAAATCAGGGATGTGTGGTTACTCGAAATATCGGGTACTTGATCCAAAAATTCGGATATATTTTTAGTTTTTTGAATTTTAGCCAGCGAAATTTTCGTTACCTAAAAAAATTTAACAAAAAATTTAAGGCTTTGTACGAGACTTGATTTAATCCAATCAGATCTAAAAAAGCTAAAAATTATTTTGTGTAACTGCATTCCATAACTCTAAATGTATATTTGGAGTATTATTGAATTATTAAGTTATTGGCTTTGATTAATTTCATCAAACTGCTGTAAATAAAAAAAAATCTAATCCATAAGTATAGTTGCCAAAAATGTCCCGGAGAGTAAATTAGGAAAATTGTGGTTGCAGGAGGAATTCAGAGTTATTACATGTAAAAGTTGGTGTCTGAAGTGAATTCGCAGAAGATATTGGCTTCTCCTTGTCAGAGTACGGTGACGCGTTGAGAATGTCAGGCGTCAACACGTTTTATGGATGCATTAAGCGCGGATAAACGGCGGTAAAGACATTATTTGGTTAGGACTATAGGGTGATGATGGTTAATAAAATTAAATTAGATAACTATGATTATACATTTATTACAATAATAAACTGTTTAGAATAACGATCTTTTTGCAGTTAAGAAGGTGTAGGTAAACTGAGGTAGAAAAGTTTTCGGGTTTCTAGATATTAGAGAGTTGACCTCTCCCCTCCCATAGAGTATCCAAAAACTTATAGCTTATTTCTGTACATCTTACCAAGATACCAAATCATTACACTTATCTGGTAATATCCTGTAAAAAAAACTATTTTTACCAAATTTCTTGCACTATAATTTGAAGATCAAGAATGCGTATCTTATAACACAAAGTCCTGAGTTTCTAGGCCCAGAAGGCTTATTCAGATAAACAGATGACATCTGGAATATTTTTTCAACATAATAAACCAACTCATAATTCTCTGGTATAATTTAGTGTTCAAATAAATATCTCTAAATTATAATCAAAAGAATATTTTAATTAATAAATAAATAAAAACTATTTAACTAAATAAAATATCTTAGTGAAAATACATCTTAATCACGAGTTAAATAATATAAAATAATAAAGTTAAATGAAAGTAAAATATACTGGAAAGAAAAAAAATAAATAAAAGAAAAAATGTACCTTAAAAAGTTTGAATTTAAATTATACTTTCAAAGTAAATAAAGATTTTAAAAACTTAAAAAAAAAATAAAATAGTCATTTTCTTAAAAATTAAAATAGAAAATACTAATTACATAAAGCATTTCAAAATTAATATCTTTTTGAATAAAAAAAGGGTATATAATATAGAGAAAGATATTCAAATTTCTGAAGTAAAATAACAATAATAGCATAAAGTTATAATTCTCTTTATGTGGCAAAGTGTGAAAACAAAGATACACCAACACTCAAAAGCAAATCAAAGCTAAGAGAAAAGCTTTATATATAGCAGGGTTATATAGCTCTTTTGTCTTTTTAATATATTCAAAGAATAATTTTTGCGATTGCGCATTCTTTTAATATACAACGTGCGCCTGACCACGGGAATTCATAGGAAATATATAAGCTAGATACCTTTTGACGTTCAACTCTTTATCAGTCGTTATGCCGGGTTTAACCGGGATACATGATTTATTCTTAGGTTTGTTAAATTTGGTTTGTTGTGAAAAAATTTTTTATTATAAATGAAGTCTTTTTTTTAATTAATTGTGCTGTGAAATATACAGAAATTGATAATTTTTTTTTTTTTTTTGAAGATTGGAAATTTAATTTTTTTTCTTTTGGTTTTTTTTTGAGTGTATAATGGTTGGTTTTTATAAAAAACGTGGTGCAATTTGTTATTTAATGAATAATAAACATAATATGAGTGATTTAAAATTAATAAAAATATTTATTGAAAAATTATTATTGATATTAATAATAATAATAAAAATAGTTAAAAGTGACAATCGTTTGTTAAATGATGGTAAGTTTTTTGAAATTTTTAGTTTTTAGGGTCTAATTTTTAATTTTGTTTTGTGATTTTTCGTTTGAAAATTGATAAAATACAATTAGCAAAATAAAAATTTACAGTGGATATCGTAAATTTTATTTAATTTTATACGATTTTTCTTATTTTAAACATAAAATTTATTAAATTTTTGAATTGTTAGCTTACTTCAAACATTTTTTTTGGTAAAGTAGGGTTTGTTAATTTATTAACTTTTATTTTGTTAATTCTTTTTTTCTCAAATGTCAAAGGACAAATTTCAAAGCAAAAAAAAAATTAGGCCCTTAGTGTACAAAAGAATGTAAAAATTATGTGTTTATTTTATATTAAATTTTTGAAAAAAAGTAAGAAAAATACACTAAAGAAACTTTTTTGTATTTCAATGAAATTCCTTTTGATGCAGTTTCTATTTTTGTTTAAAAAAACTTTTCTAAATTACATTGAAATAAAAAAAGTTTTTTTTTTTCATGAAATAACCAAAAAAATTATAATTTTTAAAAATAGTGTGTTTACTGAAAATAAAACAGAGAGTTTAATAATTTAAAGTAGTTTTTTTGTAATATTTTTGTTGCATTATTTATAATACAATAAACCAAAAGTACAAAACAACAATTTTATGGTTCTGTTGAAAAACGTAAATCTAGTTTGTGTTTACTGAAAGAGTTTAAAATATTATGTAAATATGTTTCGTTTAAAAGAGTGTAAAATACCCAGTAAACACAGGTTTATATTTTGAGTTTAATTTTATTCGTAAATAAATTATTTTTTTAAATACTTTTAAGAAAAATTTTAAAATTATAATAAATTGATGGTACACGTCAGAAACAAAAAACGTGACTAAATTTCTAGAATTTTTGATATACATGTTTCAATTTTTCTATTTTTTCATGCAAAAAATTTTTTGAATTGAATATAAAATCGAATGAAAGAAATATTTTTCAGTTAACGTTATGTTATAATTTTAATTTATAAAAAAAGTTGTTAAAATAATTAAAAAAAAAAATTAGTAACTTAATTATCAAAACATGGTTAATTTTTTCCTACTTTTTTTCATTACAACTAAAACAATAAGCAAGATTTTTATCTTTAATTAATCTAAAAGCATTAAAAAAAATAAAAACTTTTTTATTAGAAAAATAATTTATATTAAACTTAATTAAATTTTCACCTTTCAAACTTATAAATAAACAATTTTTAACTTAACTAATAATTTTAATGAACGTTTTCAATAAAATTTTCTTCTTTGAAATAAAACAATTAAAAATTATTATCAAAAGTTACATAAAAAAAATGGTCTATAAATATAAACAAGTTAGTAAAAAAGTAAAATAAAATATCAATAATTTATATTTGTAATTTTTTTTTACTATCACATTAGAAAGTAAATCATGACATAAAAAAATTGAATCATATAAAAAAAAAGAAATGATATGGAATACTGAAGTACAACTGTTACCAAAACGATTTTTTTTTTACTGTCTTTATGTATATAAAAAAATATCTTATTTTTCTTCTAACATTTTTTTAAAAAATAAAATTTCTTCGGTATTTCATAGATTTATAAAATATATTTAAATTCAATTTTCTACTGTTTAAACAAAAAAAATATTTTTTTTTATTTTTGAATTTTATATATTTTTTTTAATGAAATTAATTCATGATGTAATAGAAAGAGAGAGGGAGAGAGAGAGAGAGAGAGAGAGAGAGAGAGAGAGAGAGGAAGTATATATAATATATAATACAAGGCGTGACTTTTAGTACAACTGCTTTTCTCTGCTATGTTTTATAACAAAGTCCTGCCAGATTGCCAAAGTTGCTTCTTAATTAAGAAAAGTTTCATTCTCCAGAACGTTTTATGTATGTCTAAAGTAGAAATTAATTTTAGATTCAAACGACAAAAAAAAATTTTTTTTTTAACTGATTTGTTTTTTACTGTTATTTTTCGCTTTTTTCTCTAGGTTTTAGCTTAAATAAAGTTATTTCAAATTTATACTCAATAAATTTTTTAATATTAAAATTTGAAGATTGAATTGTAATAAAATGTAATGGGTTAAGCTGTGATTGGATTATGAATTAACGCTAGAAATTAGGAAAAGGCAAAAAATTTGTTAATACCGTAATCACTATAAATTCTGTTAATGAAATCGGTTTTTTTTCAATTACTAAATGAAAAAGGTACAAAAAACTTATTGAATTGGATCAAAATGGATAAAAACATTAATAAAACATTATTTGAGCGTAATGATTTTCTGAAATACGTTTTAAATCATACTTTCGTTTTGGATAATCTGCTTAACAATATAATAATTTAAAACATAAAGAAAAAAAAATTTATCTCTATGGGTCGGATTATTGCAAAATTGGATTATGTAAAAATAATATGAGCTTTTAAACTAAGGAAAAAAAGCCCTACAAAATATTCTATTTGTTAACGTAGGAAAAAAATAAAGACTTTCACCTCGTATGCAGTTGTATGCATGAAGGAGCATAATAAACGAGCGTGACCGGACTTTTCCCTCCCTCGTAAAATCTTTGCTCACATGGATAAAATGCATTTTTTCTTTCATGGTGGGAAGAAAACGTGTTTTTTTCAATTGAATTGCGGGGCGAAAGAAGTGTTTTCGACCCGCTAGTAAGAAAAAATTATTTATTTTCGTCAAATATGACTTTTTTTTTCATTTACTATAAGGTTTGTTCCTACTTTCTAAAAGGCAATTACTTGCCTAGGTTCACTCTATCATAGGTCAGATTTTCAGTAAAAAGGCCATCTTTATATAATGTTATACGTATTATTAAGCTTATTTAGGAGAAACTTTAAGCTTCAAAAATGATAAACTATTTTTTTTTAAATTTTAGTTTTACGTATTAAAACTTGGCAAATATGTCGAACTTATTCCAAAAATAATTCCATAAACTCTTCGTTACGAAAAAAAAACTGAATGAAACTAAAACTAAAAAAAAATTAAAAAAAAAATTAAATTGCTAAACTATTATTGAGGTAATATAAGCTTATGTATAATAAGTTAGGAGAGAAACATAGTAAATATTCAGTTAGATGCTTGAAATAAGTAAAGTTGTTCGGTAATATAATAGGTTTACCTATATGTAAGTTTACTTATACATATATATATATATAGGATAGTTACGCGTATAGTAAAATAGTTAATCATAAAAGGCCTTTTCTCTTCCTAATAGAAAATTATTAACTATATGTAAACTTCTTACATATTAGTAGAGAGAAATACGTTTAACGTTTATATTAACTCTATTTATGTATAAAGTGACTTTTAACTTGGAAACTTTATTATTAAGTGTATTAAATATTAAATTATTTTGGTTACATAATTTAATAATTTAATAAATTTATTTTGAATTATTTTTTTAATTAATTATAATAGTTTAAACTGAGAAAAAATATTAAAAATATTTTATTTTTGCGTTAAAAGATTTTTTTCTAAATGTAAATTCCTTATTAACCTGATTGGTTTTTTGTGAAAATAGCTTTGTAGAAAAGAGCATAAAACATGTTTATTTTAAGCAGATTCTGAGTATAATAATTTCTTAAATGGTATGAAATATCAATACAAGTTCATTATGCATTATTTTAATACTCAGACTGTTCAAAACAAATCATAATTCTTAATGCTTGAATTCAAATCATCTTAAGTTTTTAAATTGAAATTATTTAATTTCTATTTCAGCCTCCCCCCGCCTTACGTCAAACAAATATGGATTACCGTACGGTAATTCCATGGATAAATAGCGCAAAATGGAACGCGATGTCTCAGAATTAAAAACTTTTATTTTTATTCGAAAAAACTGCTTCAAATTAGATGATTCACCAAATCTAAAGGTTTTTTATGCATTTTTAAGAGAGTTATGCTGTTCTAAGGTTTTTTGGTAAAATTGCTCTCCTCAGCGACCATTTTTGACAGTTCCGTAAAAAAGCTTCGGAAAACGTTAAAAAATAAAAAAAAAAAGTATTTCAATGTAAAATTTGATGAGGAATTCGAATTTTCAGTCAGATTTTCCCCATTCTGTGCCCATTCGCGGGGAAATTCAAATTTCTGCCCCAAATTTTACAACTTTAAGTGAAAATAGCCGAAAGGCTTCCCACTGAAAAAAAATTTTTTCTTCTGAAATTTTTCCAAAAGTTCATATATATCATAGAAAAAATTTTCCTGAGGTAATTTTTGATATAAGAGAGTAATACTGATTTTAGTGAATTTTTCAATTTTCTCAATTTCGACTTTTAGTTATTTTGCTAATTTCCCGCTTAGTCACGTGACCAAATGAAAATCTGACAAAAAAATTGAATTCTGCAGGAAATTTTACAAGGGTATAGTAATTTTGGTAGCCTTAGAATGATACATCTCAATTTGACTAAATAAATAAAATTGATTTTAAAAATATAGAAAAAATGAAAATTGAAAAATGTGATTTTATTGATTTTTGTGTACTTTTTTAATGATTTATAGACATTTCGATGATAAATAAACTCTAAACTTAAAAAAAAACTTACTTTTCATTATTAGTAAAACTAATTTTTGTTTCCCCAAAAGAAGTACTTTTATTTTTAGATTTTTCATGATTTTAGGCTAAAAATGTAAAAAAATCAAAAAAATCCCATTTTAAAAATATTTATTCTATTCATTTTTATTAAATTTTTATAATCAATTTTATTTATTTTGTCAAATTGAGATGTATCTAAGGCTACCAAAATTACTATACCCTTGTAAAATTTCCTGCAGAATTCAATTTTTTTGTCAGATTTTCATTTTGTCACGTGACTAAGCGGGAAATTAGCAAAATAACTAAAAGTCGAAATTGAGAAAATTGAAAAATTCACTAAAATCAGCATTACTCTCTTATATCAAAAATTACCCTCAGAAAAATTTTTTCTATATGAACTTTCGGAAAAATTTCAGAAGAAAAAATTTTTTTTTCAGTGGGAAGCCTTTCGGCTATTTTCACTTAAAGTTGTAAAATTTGGGGCAGAAATTTGAATTTTCCCGCGAATGGGCACAGAATGGGGAAAATCTGACTGAAAATTTGAATTCCTCATCAAATTTCACATCGAAAACCTTTTTTTTTTTTTATTTTTTAACGTTTTCCGGAGCTTTTTTACGGAACTTTCAAAAATGGTGGCTGAGGAGAGCAATTTTACCAAAAAACTTTAGAACAGCATAACTCTCTTAAAAATCCATAAAAAACCTTCAGATTTGGTGAATCATCTAATTCGAAGTAGTTTTTTCGAATAAAAATAAAAGTTTTTAATTCTGAGACCTCGCGTTCCATTTTGTGCTATTTATCCATAGAATTATCCCATATTTTTTATCCCATCTCTTTAAATTTCCAGAGTACCTATTTTTACAAATTTGAGAATAGTTTCAACAGATATTAAAGTATCTCTAAGCAATGGAAACCTTAAGGTAAATTTCCACTTGATACGCTCGATATTCGAGTGTAAATTCCAAAATTTTATACAGGAAAATGGTAATTAATTAGCACTCGTCTTCCATAAGCCTAACATGGTATTTGACATTAATTTGGGGTCGGTCATTAATTGGTAAAGTCACCTTATTTTAAAAATTTTTTATGCATGAAAAATTTTAATTTCAAGTTGACTTGTTTTTATCAAATGAGCTGATAGTTTTAATTTTAATTTAAAAATTTTAATTTCAAGTTGACGTGTTTTTATCAAAGAAGCTGATAGTTTTCATATTAACTCAAAATTACCTTGTCTAATTGAATTTTAACATGTGTAGTTTCCATGTAAGCTAAACTTTTTAAATATATTGCTTTTTTATATATTGATTATAAAAAAAGTAATTTATATAAAACATAACTAATTGTAAATATTAAAATTTGTAGTTCAGAAAAAAAAAGTTATACGAAATTTTCTTGTTGATTTTTTGCAAAAAAAATAGAAAAAATATAAATTTTTGCAATATTTTACTTCAAACGAAAACTACTCATGTGAAAAGTATATGTTTAAAATTTGAAGTTAATCGGACAAAGTAATTTTGAGTTTGAAAATGAACCAGGTATAGAATATAGTAAACTTGAAATTAAACTTTAATGCATGAAAATTTTTTACATAAATTTTTTATTGTACTTATTAACCCAAAAAAAATTTACCATTATCTCTTACCATTTTCTTACAAAAAGATTTCAAATTTTAACTCAAATACCAAGTGCGCTAAGTGAAAGTCTTCCTTAAATCAATTAAACCCTATTTTAACACAAAAAGCATTGTTCAGATTTCACACATAATGCAGCCGAGTTTTATAAAGAAAAAAATTCAATTTATGATATTGTTTATACCTTGAATAATATTTTATTCATGAAAAATTTGTTGAATACATCAATATAAAGTAAAGTTTTATAAAATTCTTACTATACATCAAAATAACTGTTTATAGAATTTTAAATTGTAAATCCCAACACGCTTTTACACTTCAATCTGTTTTTTTTTTCACAATTATAAAATGAATTTAAATTATTTTGAGCACATTTAAATAATACAATTTTTAATGTTATTATTGTAAAATAACGTGAATAAGATATTTATTTTAAAAAAGACCATTAATGAGATAAGAATTAAACGAAAAAAATTCATATCGAAAAATCTTTTTGTCACACACACATACAGCCATAAAAAAAAAGTAAAAAACTAAGTTCAATATACATAAAAACACAAATACAAACACATATAAGTATATAACACTTTAAGTGGTTGTATCATTAAGAGTTAAATTGATGTTATTTATACTTCATGAATAAAGTCATAAAATAGACGAATATATTTATAAGAATATTCCCTAAGGTATATGAAACTTATTATATATATATATATATATATATATATATATATATATTTCTATCTTCATTTTATTATATATAGAGTTTTATAGAAAAGAAAAACTGCAAGCTGATTTACAGGCAAGATTTTAGTTTCTATAAAAAAAAATGCTAGAAATGAGAATATCAGACATCTCTATTACGCTTAGATAAATCGACATGATATATGTAGATGTTATGTGCTTACATTTTGAATATGTTTCATGTTTAGCAAACATGTTTATACTGTAGTAAATTTAGAGAGCTTTCCGGCTCCAAAAAAAAATAATTATGTTTTAAAGAATTTTTAATTTGTCTTCTGGATTTTAAAAATTTAGAGTTTTTTTAAATATTAGTATTTTTTCTGTATTTTTTGAGGTATTTTTCTGTTATTATAAAAGGTTTAAGGCCACAAATGTTCGATAGTATTAATTTATTGTTACACAAACACGTATAGAATTTTCAAAGGGACCTTATTCTGTACTCGTCATAATTTTGCTGATCAATTTCGTAATGAAATAAATTTAATTTAATGTAAGCTGTATAATAAACTAATCAAATTAATTTAATTAATTGGAACGAAAAACAGTATTTATACTGTTTTCTCATTATTATTATGTTTTTAGTCACTTGTATGTATATTATCTAGTAATTTTTTTTTAATTTGTCCTTGTTTCTTACTACCAAAAAATTGAAAAAAAATTGATATGACCCTCCTGCTTTAAAAAAATAAAAATTTTAATAACTACTGCTCATAAGATGCATTCTGAGTAAATGAAATTCATGATATACGTTATTTAATAATACAAATCAAACTATTAAAACGGCAAAATTATGGTTTTATATAAATTACCATAAAATTTTCATAGGTAATATAAAACTTTATAATAAATTAAATTAGAATATTTTATTATGGTTATAGATTAGCTGGTTTTTACGATGATCAATTAAAAAATAGTATTTTAATTAAAATAGTTATTTTGTAAAGCTCGTTGTAATGCGTTGTTGAAAAATTTATTTTCGTCGAATGCGATGGTTTATCGGTTTAAGGGGTCAGTAATCATATTTGGAATAATAAGCTTTTCTTAACAAGTTTAGGACAATATTTTACAAATTTGAATGATGCGATATTAAAAACGGACACTCGAGCCTGGGAGCCGAACAAATAAAAGGTAACGCAATTTTCCGTAGTTTTTGTTTCATTATCGTATAAAAAAGAGAACAAGTTTCAGAATTAAACTATTAATTTTTTCTGTTGTCACCCCAAGTCATAGAAAAAGTTTTGGGACATGGAACTAAAGTTCTAATATTTGAAACTATTAAATATTTCTTAAAAACACTCCCAACTGGTATCATATATTTGATTAGTTAAGTTTATTAGTTTGCCTAAACATGGAGTGGTTATAAGTTTTTCTTAAATTTTACTTTCAAAAGTTAGTTTAGGTTTACAATCAAAGCAAAAAAAGTAAGAAAAAACCTCAGTCGAAAACAGGTCAAAAATTTATTTTTGTACTAATTAAGCTTGAATATAACATTCAACATCATTGTAAAACATTCGACTATCAATATTACAACCAACCACGAGTATTTAATGAAGCCTTTCTATTTTAAATCAAAAAGACAGTTAAAAAATTAAATTTTTTCAATTTAACATACTATAGAAAATTAAAATATCCAGTGAATCGATATATTTTTAATCAAATATACTTTTATTGGTTTTAATTAATTATCTTTTACTTTCAACATAAAAAGTGATTTATTCATTTTTTTTAATTAAAATAATTTTAATAGTAAAAAAAAAAAGAACAATTTTTTTTTTTTATCGTAACACAAAGAGAATTTTATAATATAAAAATGAAAAAATGGGTACTAAAATATAAAACCATAAGCCTAAAATATAATCTTTATTAAATTCAATCATTACATTTTTCGATGAGACTATTAAAAATTATTAGTGCTAAGTAATTTAATTAAAATAAAAAAAATCTACTTGACTGACTTGAAATATATTGGATTATAAATTTTTTTTAATTTGAATAATTTAAATATTCATTTGAACGTAAAAAAATGTATAATTGAAAATTTAAAGACAAAAAATTTTTTTTTTAATTTGAAATTTCAATAATTTAAAAAATCTCAAATACACATAAAAAAAAAAAATTGTGAATTGGTTTCTATTTTATTTTTTTTTACAAGGTTCTTTTGTTTTAAATTATATATATTGTGAATTGGTCATCCATTTATCGATTAAAAGTTTCTTTCTTTTTTTTTTATAATTAACTTGCACCTTTTGTTCTATTTTATTAAAAAGTTTGATATAAAAAGAGAGAGAAAGAGAGAGTAATATATTGAATAACGATAGCCTCAAATGTCATATCCTGTTATTAAAAGTCAGCAAGATCTGTTTTAATATAAAAAATATATTGAAATTTTAATTATAGTTTATATAGATATTTCTCAATATTTTTTATGAATGTTTATTAAATTTTTATTAATCCATGATAGAGAACAATTTTTTTTAATCTTATTTTCATTTATGATTTTTTGTATTGCTTATTTTTTGAAATTTTTATTAGAAAATGAGTAATGTATCAAATTTTATAACAAGGTTTTATATTTAAAAATATTATAAATATTTCAATATTCACTACATTCTATAAGTGTACTGAGAAAATTTTTAGTTCTTAGGAGCGAAGTTCATAGAAAACTATCAATCAGATATCTTACGTATTTAAAACTTAAAGCCCTTTCTACATCAGATTAAAAGTTGATATTAAATCTAGTCTTTCTTAAGTTATATAGCGTAGTTGGGGATTTTTTAACGATTGATCGTGAATAATTCTTAACTACTCTATAAAACTTACAAAGATAAGCCTCACTTATACGAACTGTATAAATTTTTGTAACAACCCAATAATTCAATATTACTAAATTCATTTCTGTAAATATACCGAATAGTTTTCTTGACCTACCTTTTTTCAAAAACAGTCAGCATAAATTTTAATACTAAATAAAAAATCCCATAATTTTAAAGACTTAATTTAATGTACCTAAAATGTTTAAAACAAAGAAACTAAAAATTATAAAATAATAATAATAAAAATGGTGAAAAAATAATTTTCTAGCATATAAATATTAAAAATATTCAACATTTTATTTAGTTAACTGAAGCTTAATGTATAATTTAGTAAAAGTAATGTGGTTGACATCCACACACAGAAAAGTAAAAAAAGAAAAAAACTATTATATACTTAAAAAATTTCTTTATTTTTTTATATTCTCTTAATTTCGGTAGTACTTACCCAACAACTATAAAAAAAATCTGTGCATATGTGAGTTTATAAAATATAATATATATTCAGAAATGTACACGTAGAACTTTATAACAAGAATAGTAGTACATTTATATATATATATAGAATAATAATAATTCATTTCTCGCGAGGATGACGCGTACATTATGCAATTTACTTTGAAAACCCCTGTACGTCCAAAAGACTATATAATATATGTATTTTGTTTTACATATTCTCATCATCTGTCTCTAACCTGACCTCATGATTACGAAAATTTTCATAATATTAAATTTTGTTTTATAAACATGTATCTTTAATATACCTGAGTTAATATATTTGCATTTATAATTAATATTTTTTAATTAATAATTAGATTTAATTTTAATTATCATATTTATTGAAACGTATTAAAAATTTTATTGTTTTTTTGGTATGTATTTTAAGATTTTGAGGTTGAAATTATGTAATGTAAATATTACATTATATATAATTTAAACAGAAAATTATACATCGTAAAGTAGGAAATTTAGGGTACATATTATAATATAAATTTCTGTATCTTGTCTAGTTACATTATTTAACAGGTAAATAGAAATCGTGAATAGTTTGACAATTCATAAAATGGTAATTAGGTCAATATATGTATTTATATGATTTTCAAATACATATTTAGAATTATATGTTTCATTGTGTTTAATTTTTTTTTACTTATTTTGAAAATAATCACATTTTGGCTGACCATATATTGATTTGTAAAATTTTTTTTATTCATATTTTGTGGTATGTCTGAACACTTATTGAGTTGTACTACTAGTTACTATAGTATGATATATGAATAGATGATTTTTATGTTACGGAAGCAAAATACACTGACAAAAAATATATTTAACGCTACCAGAATTTTTTTCTCTTTTAAATTATTGCAAATGTCATAAAACCTAAAAAAAAGTTTCCTGCAGTGCTTGTATGGTGAAAATAATTTTAAAAAAATTTTTTTTTACATTTTAAGTCTATTGCAGCAGTTTAAAGAGGAAAAAAATATACCGGCTGCCGCAACCTGAATTCTGGTAGGAGGAACCGGAATTTTTTTCGGAGTATTTGCAAAATGTAATGATAAATCGTTTAATATCATAATAATTTTAACTTGTAGTGTAAAAAATTTACAGTGAATAACTAAAATAAATTAATTTTTACGATTGTAAATTTTAGGAATGCATTTTTGATTATCGGTAGAACATTATAAAAAAAATTTAATTTATCAAAACAATAATAATATTAAAAAATAATTTTCAACAGTATTGATATATTTTATTTTTTATAAACAATAGACAAAATGATGTAGTATTAATTATTAGTCGATTTATTTTAATAAAAAGCATGTTAAAAGTTCTTAATTAAAATAAAAGTATTTCACGTTTTCGTCATATAAAAACAGAAAATTTTCAATTAATTGCAATATGCGCATTAAATTAAAATGTATTTATAAAATGCCATTTAAATTGATTAAATGGACATTTTATGTATAAAAAGTTATCGTTTATAAAAAAAAAATCTAATTTTTTAAAAATTAAATTGTTTGTGCAATAATAAAATATTTAAATATGTACATGGAAAATAATTTTGCATATGTCTGAACGTATATTGACCATTACTACTATATTTAAGTGTGCAGATATATTGATACATACTACTTGTATAGATCTCATTTGCGTGGGTAGCAATGATAAAATTTTGGGACATAATAACTTTCCTTCGCGTTTTTTAGCCGCCATAATCTCATTGTTTATTCCTAAGCCTTCCTTATGACTCATTCACTGTTAGGCAATTTAAAAAGATAAATCCTGAGAATATCAACGAGGTTTTGGTGAGCTCTGACTGAATTTCTTTTCACTCACCTGATTCTAACCTTGACCCAGCCATCCAACTTAACTGTCTTACAAAAAATCTAAAAGACAGTATTGAACAATTAGAACCCTAAAAAACTTTTCAACCAAAAAAACGCAGATAATTTTAGGTAGATGATGAGCTACATTTTTTGACCAATAAGTGTAATGCAACTGAAATAAGATATCTAAGAACAAACGATAACAAACTATTGACTGAACTCATTCAATTTACTGAGCCATTAATGTTACAAGTTGTATTAATAAGGCTGCTTTTCATCTCAATCCTAAAAAAACCAAAGCAATATACTTTGGAACAAGTTTCTTCGTTGATTACCTGGTTACGCTCAATTTTCCTGGTTCTGACATGGGTGTAGGAGTTATTGTTCGTAAATGAAATCCAAAGTTATCCTTGATAGTAAATTATCCTAGAAAACTCATGTAACATCAGTTGAAAAAAAGGTTAACAGGGTACTTTATACGCTAAGATTAATTAGGGAATGTACCTTAGAGACTCTTCGTAAACGACTTGTCCAAGCATTCATTACTCCTCATCTAAACTATTGTGGCATTGACTTGCTAGATGTTAAGGGTGTGTTAAAAGAGCGAATTCAAAGATTGAGTAACACAAGCATTAGATACATTTTTGGTATTCAACGGAACAATCATGTTACTCTTTACAGAAATAAACTAAAGTAGATTACAATGGACGCTCGCAGACTGTATTTTCTAAATGTTCAGAATCCTAAGGTCATGGCAAGAGGGTCGTGGAGCCAACTTATTCCAGCTGTTAGGTGTAAAATACTGGAACTTGCTACTCTCCAGTATACGCTACCTACCCTCCCTAAATCGGTTTAAAACAGCCTTTTTTAAACACTTGTCTACCTCTGATGCTAAATTGCCACTGGATAATCCCCAAATCCTTAGGCTACTTAATACTGACTACTTAAAAACCTTTTATTTTATTTTATATTTATTTTTCTTTAAATTTACATATAGTAAAATACGTCTTTATTTTACTTTTTTGTTTTTACTTTTTATAATTTATAAATTTATATAATTGTATATTGGATTACTCAATGCACTAAAATGTTACTGTGATTCAATGTTACACTTTACTGTGATAAAGCTAAATTTAATGTTTTATATTACTATTGTATGTAAAGTTTATACATTGTTAATCACTAAAATTTTATATATATACTGTTAACAAATATTTCTAATTTTCGTTCAAAATATATCCCGATTTTCGAGAGCACGTATTTTCCTCAGGGCTGTTAGTGATTACGAGATTTTATAAAATCCTAGTAACTTTAGTGAAATCTAGTGACATAACCAACTTTAGGCAAGTGCACCGTGTGCACGATGAAGCGCGCCAGAGCATATAATAAATTTAAATCTAAATAAAAAATAAGACAAAATTTTTAATAATTAAGAACGCGTTGAACAAAATCATTAATAATTTTGATTATTTATGCATAATAAATAATTATAATATAATATAAATAAATAAAATGAGTGATTAAATGAAATTTAGTAAATTATTTATTTTTTATTAGCTCATCAATGATTAAAACATTAGGTTTTATTATATTTTTACAAAATAGTATAGGTATTCTTTAAAAGAAAACTTGATTTTCATTAACTGTTGCATAAAATAGTTTTTTTGTATTAAAAGTTGCACAATAAATTTTTAACTTTATCTAAGAATTAATTAGATTTAAGAAGAAAAGAAATATAAAAACAGGTAGGTATATATATTCATACTACTCATTGTCTTTTTTATAATTATTTAGGGTATTATTTATAAATTTATCAATTAACCCATTATTTATAAATCTATCAATTTATTAATTACCTACCACACAAAAATGCTCTGTAAATTACACAAAAAAAATTTTATGTGAGTATTTTTTTAATTAAAAAATTAAATAATAATTTATTACTTAAAAACATACTTCAATTTATATATTTGTATAAACATGCAAAATCATAAAAAATTATTTTTGTTATGAAAAATGTAATTTCAAACAAAAAATTTAGGTATATTCATTTATGAATAAAACCATAAAACTTTAATTACTTGCTGATGAAGGTCAGAAATAAGTTTAACTACTAATCTTTTCTATGACCTAGAGATCATTATTAAGAGATGTGGATGGATTAAAAAATCGTCAGTCAGTTCTTCTGATTGACATGGTATATCGTCATACTTCCACCAAGATTGAGTGGCTGTTCTATAAACTATAGCTGTATAGTGGCCGGGAGTATAATTTACAAATGCTTTAACTTCATAAATATTTCCATTTTGTTGATTTATACAACGAATTTGCAGATCTTTAATTGGTATTCGAATACTTTCTGGATTTATTACTTCATTTCTTTTATTATTTCTCTGTCTATTATTTTTCTGCCGATTCTCAATATAACTCCAATCAACTCCAACAAAAAATAAATTACCTGTAAAAATTTGTAAATTTATTTAAAATATAAAAAAATATACAAAAATAAATAATTTTTAGAATTAATAAAAATTATAATTATAAAAAAAATTGATTTTTCTAATTAAATTAATATAAAATTTATATTTAAAAATTGATATTGTTACCGTATTTTCAATTTATCGTAAATTTTTGGCCACATCGAAATAAATAATTGCAAAAAATATCAGTTCTTAATTAATTAAAAATGTTAATTTGTTTGTTTTTTAATAAACTTTAGACTTTTATGGAATGGAAAAACAAAATTATATTATTATTATTTAGTTGATTTGTAATTATGTTTTTAAATTTTCATAATCACTCGGGTTGCATATAGAAAGGCTCAAATTTTATTTGGGATTTTAAGACTCTTAACTTTAAAAACAATTTACAAAAATAATTATACAAATACCAATTTCAATTAATTGGTTTCTTCTGCGTCCGTGACAATAGACTCCTTTATTTTCCCCACAGATTGTAGTATTATTTACATAGGCTTTGTCTTGAATAATATTTATAAAGTCTTCAGAATTTAATGATGAATAATTAATTGTAAACTGTGGAGTTCTTCTAATCCATCCAGGGCATTTTTTAGAACAATCTGATGTATAATATGTTAAACCCGGAAAATCTTTTAATATCCATGGTAATAACCCAGAGGCACTAGTTTGACAGTCAAGATACATGTTCCCAGTTTCGGGATCTAAATTTGAAGATCTCACTCTTGGCGCGCTTACATAAATTCTACATCTCGTAATATAAGTATCATCTGTTATTGCCTTTCGATCTAAAATATGAGAAATCAAAAGAAATAATTCTTGTGATTGAGCATAATCTCTAACTAATGCTGCTATGTTTTGGTCTTCAAAAGCTAGGATTAAAATCCCTTGACATATACTATCTATTCCACAAGTTAATGTGTGAATATAACTAACACCATCAATAATTATCGGCTATAAAAAAATTATTACATTAAAAAATATTTTATTAAAAAATAAAAAAAAATTTTTAATTTATGCTATAAAATAAATATAGAAGATTATATACATTTGATTATATAAATGCAGAAGATTATATGCATTTGTTTATATTATTATAAAAAATGAAATATACAGTAATTAAATTTTACGTATACACCGAAAAAAAATCTTTTTGCCGTAAACGAATTCCGTTTGAAGTTTTTTAATTGGAATCAATTTGTTATGTGACAAACGGTATTTAATTTGCAACTATCAAATTTTTTTTCAGTGTACAGTCAATATAAGGCCTTCAAATTAATTACCTGGTCAGTTCTATTAAGGCCATTAGATATTATAGGATAAGGCTCTTGACGTATTATTGGTTGGATAGAGTTTACTGAATTATAGTGCATTGATTCTTCTATCGCACGTAGTTCATTACTTTCTCCTAAATATAAAATTTTATGAATTAATAAAAAATATTTAATCTTAATTATATATTTATATCCTGAAAAAACCGCCTGCCACAATTGCAGTAAGAAAATTGGCCAGAAATTTATCAAAAATTCTGGCAAATAATTTGAAAGTTATATATATAACGTATAATATATTTGTCGTAGTGAAGTAGAGAAATCAGTGATTCGGCCAAATCCCTAGTGGTTTGTATACGAGTTTCCTTCATCAGTGGCAAGAAATTACTTTCTATCAGTGGCAAATTACTGCTGTCAGTGAAAGGAAATCGTATTTTCATAGCCCCTGTCCAGAAAAAAGACATTTTTCCTGCCATAGGTTACTGATATATACTACTGCGTACCTGATTCTAAACGATTTCTCGTAGATATTCTTTTTCTTTTTGTAGTTTTTTTTTGGTGAACTGACGAAGATCTATTATTATTTTTGTTTTTCCTTTTAGTAGTTCCATAAATCTTATCTTCTTTATGATATTCTTGAAGACTTGTTTCATCAAATTCATCATCTGATGAACTACTATAATTAAATAATGGTTCATTATTTTCTGTCGAATAAAATGAATAGCATTTTCTTGCTTTTTTTAGTATCTCGATATCTGGTTCAAAATCTAGTACACCGCCATGATCAAGGATGTAGTAATATGCAAGCATTAATCCTCGAATTGATTCAAAATTTAAGCTGCTTCTTAAGTCTGTAACTTGCATAGTAACTTGACTCCAAAGGCGCTCGGAAGATGCATTTGAAACCGGAATTTTAAGCACTTTTAATGCTAAATTAGCAATATTTTCAAATATTTTTTTATCATTCATTTCGATTTCCTTAATTTTCTGCCAAAACGTATCCAATTTCTTTTCTTCAGTTAATTCATTTGGTAATTTTTCACCCAAAGTAATGAGCAGTTCCCATTCCTCATTAATATCTTTCTTTAATTGCGATGAATAATTATTTGTGAATGGGAACGCTTGAAATATATCGAATAATGTTGGAAATTTATCACGAAATTTTTCACTCAATGCATTTTCTGGATGAAAGCATTTTCTATACTGTATCCACATATCATCTAATTCAAATCTATTTTTAATTTCTGAGCAACCTTTTTTTAATATATTTTGGCAATTTCTTGAAAATGTAATTATTTCATCAAAACTCAATTTTTGAATATTTTCAGACATTATTTCTTCTGATTTTTCTTCGCAAATATTCATTTCAGTAAATGGTTTCATAAATTGTACGTTTAATGGATCAATTTCACTAAATTTTTTTCCGCTTATGTAACTTTCTTCCATATAATAACTTAATAATTTGTGCATTAGAGATGTCATATAATCTCCATCAGGTGATAAAATGGGTTTTTTTGATTGATATAATTCATTTACATCCGTAAATTTATTTAAAATAAATTCGACAAAGATACAATTTGCATGAAACAGAGGACTTTGTAACTTTTGTATAATATTTTCTGATGTAGGAATTTTTGCTTTAACTAGAAATGCTTCTAACAATTTCCATCTTCGAAGTACTCTTTTTAAGCATTCGTGCCCGGATAACCATCTTGTATAAATTGGTTTTAAAATTTCTAAATCATTAATGTTTCTTTTCTTCTGAAACAGGCGCCATTTAGCTAATCTTTTCGGACTTGCCCTTATAAGATTGTAAACATCTGATAAAAATTGCATTGTACCCATGGAGTCTACGGCCATCATATCCTTTGCGCATAAATGATCAAGATGAGTTCGACATTTTACAATTAAAACGTTATGAAAAAATTGACTTAAAATACGACTAACTCCTCCTCGGACGCCCTGCATGACGCTACAAGTATCGGCACAATAACTAATAATATTTGTCAAAGGAATTTTATTATAAGAAAATGAGTTCATCAACTTGATAAAAATTTGTTCTGCACTAGCTAAAGCCTTTTCATCATCATAAATTTCTATGAGTTCCCAGAAAGTATCATTAATTTTATTTGTTAGAGGATCTAAAAAGCGAACTACAACGCCTAAATAATGCTTTCCGGATTTATCTGTCATCTCATCTATAATAATTGAAAAATTTTGGGATTGAAGAGCTTCGTATAATCTTGTTTTTTGAGATGGAGCAATAGCATGAGTAATTATCTCCCTAACTCTAAACCTATCTAATTGAAAAAGTTTTAGGATTTCTGAATCTGGAAATATTTGTTTCATTAAAGGTGTCATAGTTTGATGTAACAAAAAAGGTAGATGGTTAAAAGCTGTTAAAGCTGCTATTTTTACTTCAGCTCTGGTTATCAAATTTTTAAACTCCCTAAAATTCCTATTACTTTTTAAACACTCCATAAATTTTAAGACCCATCTTTTATGTTTTTCACAGTGATCGTTGTGAAATCGAAGAACGTCAATTTGTGGATATAGCTCACAATCACAAAGTGTGCAGTAAGCTGAGGAAGGATTGTCTGGAGCTTCACTTACCCACAATTGTAAATATCCGTTCTTTTCCCATTTATTTGAGAATTTAAGTATTCTCTTTTTTGTAGATTTTCGTATAATATTATCCATATTTCTCAATATTGATCAAAAATATAAAATATATACTAAAACCTGCGTAAAAAAATAATATAAAAATGATGCTTTTTCAGCAAATAATTTTAATTGAATCAATAAATTATTATTTCTAATATTTCTAATAGATCCCAAAATTTACGGGAACATGCCGTTTTTTTTCATTAATTTTTTATTGAAATCCAAATAATTACGTACAATATGAAATAAATAAATAAACTTAATTGAAGCATTAAATTCATTAAAATTTAATTTTTTATTATTTAAATAAAAATATATACCTTTAATTATAGTAAATTTAAAAAAAAGCAGTATATAAAAAGCACTGCCAGTAATTATTAGCAAAATATTCATAATAAGTGCAAATAGATTTTATTTAATTTCAAGTATACTAATTTAAACTGTGAGTAGGTATTTCATTGAAAAACAAAAAAAGAATATAAAAATTTGAGAAATCGATTAAATAACGACTTTCTTAAACTAGAACTCTCATGGATAAATTAGGTATTATGCGTCCAAAAAGAAAAATAAATTTTTTTTATTTTATGATAGGAAAAATTTTGAGAAAAACATTTACACGAATTAAAGTATAGAGTTTATACAATAACTATATCTGATCCGAAAAATCAAATACTAGAATATTTCCGAAAACTGCAACTTTCAAGGACACTGCGCAAAATGTGCTCCTGGTTGTACACACATTATAGTTACGCACCAGGTTATATTTAAATCTGATTCATCATGACCTGGGAAGTTTTCGTAGTTGGAACGGGTTGGGAAAATATGTTACATAATTTTTCTTTCGCAAAAAAAAATCTTGATAACAAAGGAATGTCCTAAGACTAACGATTTCTTAGCGAGTAAAAAATCAATCATAAGTAATCCTTTACTAATAAATTGTAGGTAAATTAGGGTATATATATTTATATTTTGCGATAAAAAAATACTTGTTTATTATTTTAATGCGTTTTTGAACTGCATTATTTAAGTTTATTTATATATATCATTTTGATTGCAAAATTTTAAAATTTTAAAATTTCAACATTTATCTTACTAAAATAAATTTTAACTTACCTTATTTATGTTTCAATTAAAAATCCTATTTTTTTATTTTTAAATAAAGATTAAAATATTAAGCAGAAATTATACTATAATTAGTATTTTATATAACAAAATGTTATTTAACGTAAAAATTACTCCAATAATTAACGATTGTTTACCAGAAATATAACAAAAGACAGTAAAAAATAGATATAGGTTATTTTTTATTACTTCTGTATATAACAAAGGAGCGAAGCTTGCATAAACAAATACTTTTTAAAATACCAAAAGTGATCAATATTATTAAATTAAAACAAATAATTTTTAATAAATTATATATTGAAATTTAAAAAAAAAACACAAAAAAGACAATGAGTAGTATGAATATATATACCTACCTGTTTTTATATTTCTTTTCTTCTTAAATCTAATTAATTCTTAGATAAAGTTAAAAATTTATTGTGCAACTTTTAATACAAAAAAACTATTTTATGCAACAGTTAATGAAAATCAAGTTTTCTTTTAAAGAATACCTATACTATTTTGTAAAAATATAATAAAACCTAATGTTTTAATCATTGATGAGCTAATAAAAAATAAATAATTTACTAAATTTCATTTAATCACTCATTTTATTTATTTATATTATATTATAATTATTTATTATGCATAAATAATCAAAATTATTAATGATTTTGTTCAACGCGTTCTTAATTATTAAAAATTTTGTCTTATTTTTTATTTAGATTTAAATTTATTATATGCTCTGGCGCGCTTCATCGTGCACACGGTGCACTTGCCTAAAGTTGGTTATGTCACTAGATTTCACTAAAGTTACTAGGATTTTATAAAATCTCGTAATCACTAACAGCCCTGATTTTCCTATTGCAAAGAGCAGTAGGGGAAGACGAGTTCTCGTTGAATCGGGAAGATGGCGTCACCGACCGGTAATGCCATAAGAATTATACCAAATTATAACAATAAAAATAACATGAATTGTATGATTACAATTAATCATAGTATAATTTCTTTATTTCGCGATTCAGGTTAAAAATATTTAATATTCGCGTCTATTTATTTTATTAAATTTTAAAAAATAATAAATTCGTGTTTTACAAGAATAAGTCCCTAGTATAGTAACTTTATTTTCGGCCAATCAACGCGCGCGTGGAAAGAGACAGAGAGGTATGACACTCATACGCGATTTTCGTCGCCGCGGAGCTTCTCATTCTCTTTTTAGAGGTTGTGCTGTGCGCATATAGTTTTGCTGGTCCACCTAGAGAATCTTTCCTGAGGAAGCTACTGCTAGAGCTGTTCATCATTTTTGGAAATTCAGCGTCGTTTGAGTGTGCCTGTGACTGGAAATAGGATTTGTTTTGTGGAAATACCTGGTGAGAATATTGAAATTTTTGTACTTGGCCAAGGGACAACGCACCTGTAGCGTGCAAACAGTGGGCTTATAAGCCGTGACTGGACGTGGTCCAGTCAGTGTAAGAAATCCAGGTATCTTTTGATTTATTTGTGTGATTGTGTATGTGTGAAAGTGAATTTATGATATTTATATTGATTCTGAGCAGCGACAGCAAACCTCATAAGCCCTGCCCTTTTCAGGGCAGGCACAATTAAATATTGCGTAAGAACGTCTGCTCAGAAAACATCAAGTCAAGTCTTTGCTTTTTTTAATAAAGATTTTAATAAAATAAAATAACCCTAAATTCCTCTTCCTTTTCCTTCCTCTTTTTTTTTTAATAATATTTAATAACATATACGGTATGCATTCATTTATAATTATTTTAAATTTTATTATGTACATTTGCTTTTATAAATTTTGCAAATAAAGAAATTTCTATTTCTATTTCTACTTAAAAAACAATTTATATAAAGGTTTTTAAAATACTTATTTTATTAAAATTGTAAGCTGGAGGCCTAAGTATTAATTTTGACCGAAGTTATTTTAAAATGGCAAAAATAAATAAAATAACAAAAATAACAAACCTGAAATTCCGGGACATATAGAAGTGAATTAAATTTTATAATAAAATAATTTTAGTCAAATTTTATATGAAATAAGTTTATTTTATTTACAAAAAGTTATAATTATAATTTAATTTCCGGAATAAACAAAAAGTTGAGCGCCACTAGATTTACTAAAATCTAGAAATTTCAAATAATTAGATAAGGAAAAATTACGAACTTAAATATCTCAAAAATACAAAAACAATCGTCACTATATTGAATAAAGGAGAGCATTGAGACGATCTCGGGCGTCTACAACTTTAATTATATTCAAAATTATAAATCTAAAACCGTACTTATAACTAATTTACTTAAAAACTGAATTAACTAAATATGCGAAAGAACACACATATCATTGGTAATTTAATATATCTTGTTTTACCATATTATATTCGACCGGTGTCTGGTGATCTCTCCTTCCGAATATTCTTGATGATGGCGGTTTCTTTTTCGTAGCCTAAATGTAAATATAAAGTCACAAATATAATATTGATTCACACAAATTAATGACTGCGTGTCGCTCGTCTCGAGTCCACAAGTGGGAATGGCGTCGTGGCCTGATATGGATGAAGAACTCTGTTCTTCTCCAAACATGTCGACTTCTAATTGGCTCAGAGAGTCGATGACGGGAAAATGCCTTATTGGTAGCATTTTATGTCATAAAACTGATGAAAATTTAAATTTGTAAATCTTAGGATTTTTATGAATTCATAGATTTATTTGAAAAATACAAATAAATTACAAATTCCATGCAACCGGATTTCATCCTGTTACATAATATATATATTTTTAAAATATTGAAACTTATTTACTATTTTAATAATTAAGAATTATATGAGGAATTTCAACTGAAGGGTTGACATATTAGACCAAATCTGACGATGGCCAGTAATTATACAACCAAAACCGTGATTTGACTGGAGTTACTTTAGAAGTTACATTAGAAGAAAATAGTATCAACCGATTTCTGCGACTCTTCATTTCAACTTGGGTTTAATTAGGGTGGAATCACTCATAAAAGTAAAAATTTGTTGTTTTTTTATTCAAGAAATAAAAAAATTGTATTTCAAATGTAAACTTTTATAGGATTTTATGATTCGTTGGAAATTTTGCTAGAAGTACTGAAAATATAAATATATTAGTATTAGTAATAATGATAATATTCTATTTAAACACCTAAAGATAAAGGAAAACGAATTTTGAGGATAGAACTTTAGTAAAATTTGTGGTTAGCAGTTTACTTAAAACCGCTATTATGTATAGAATATGTTATATAGTGTTATATTATATTATATAGTTGACTTTGTGGCATTAAGCGAGTATTAGATTCTTTTGATGCAAGAATTACATTAAATTATAAAAAATTCTTATTAATCAACATTTTGGTGAGAATTTTATGGTTTCAATTAATAAAATTGTTTTTGCTAGTTTGAGTATTGCTAAATTAACGAAAAACATTTGGACATTTTTGGCATAAAACAAACTGTAATTTATTGTAAGATTTTAATTAACTCACGTTATAAAAATTCCTAAAAAATACCAGTTAACTTGTTACTAGTTTAATTTACTATCATTATTATCCTGTTACAGAATTCTTTCACACTCAAAAATTACTTCATAACAAGACATTGATTAATATTAACAAGTTTGATTTATTTGGTAAAAAAAAAATATTATGAATGTTAAGAATTTTTTCTAGAATCATAAATCTTACTTTTTTATATATTACGAAAAAAATGTGTATATATATATATAAATAACTATATATGTATGTGAGTAAAGTAATTGCTTTCAAAATTGTTTTTCTAATACAAAGAGAGAAAGAAAATCTTTTGAAATACACAATTTTCCTATTAATACTATGAATGTTTCTTCTTAAAGGTTAGTATCTGAAAATCTATACTCTTCTGTCAAATGCAAGTAAACATTACATTTAAACAGCTTTTATATAATACGTCACACTTGTGGTTGTTTCTCATTCACACCTCAATATAATACATGTAGAACATTTTTTATTCTTTTAAATATATTTTTTTAATACAATAAAATTCTTCAGTGTATGTTATTTTAATTTTAAATTAGAGATTTTTTTTTATATAGAATCTCTTTTATTTTATTGTTTTTATTTTATTAATGTTTGCATAGTTATTATATTTACGTTTATGGGTCATTCTTTGTGGGTTTAAATTTATAGCATAATTTTTTTTAATTCAAAATACTTGAATTTGATCAAACTAATTGACTTATAAAACAATATAAAATTCTTCGCACTAATTTAATTCCAAGGTGGGCAACAATATTAGGACAAAAATGGGAAGTTTCCAAAAATGTCTAAATTGTAAAAAAATTTTGTTCCTAAGTCATATTGATCCCTCTAATATGCTTGTATGCCTGTGTTTTAGTAGAATTATGAGACTTTTTGAAAAGGTTTCCTATCAGAGCATATATTATTTTAAAAACTTATAATTTTTATCTAAAATATTCTAACTATTTATGTAAAGACGAAACACTAAATGTATTTGTGATCGTACCTAAAATAAATAAGTCGTAACTTTTTTATAATTTAGTACGTTTTTTTTTAAAAATCTTTCTCATTTTATTGTAAAAAATATATGTACTTAAAAAAATTTTTAATTTTATTGCTATATATTTAAGATGTATCTTCAAACTTATACAGTTAGTCCAATTGATTGGAAAGTAAAAGAGTTTATAAAAGGAAACATTATACCACAAGCTTAAATTTTATTTTCTATTTTTTGAACCATTAACTTTACAAGTATTATTGAATTTTCAATATAAAAAACTAATAATGCATAATAAATTGTTGAATTTATTTGTTAAATATTTGATTACATATTATATTTTATTACTATTTACAAATATTTGTTGACCTAAATATATTTGATGCCAAAATTGAAAAATATTTTGAAGTATTTATTACTCGAATAAAAAGTTTTAGTTAAAAATATTTAAAAAACATTTTATTTAATAAATTTTTAAAAATAACTACAAACTTATATGTATATAAGCCTTCGAGCTTACTGGTAAAATAAATAAATAAATATATATATATATATTTACAATAAATAAAATATCAAATATCAAATATTGAAAATAAATAAAAATTAAATATATTTACAAATTTAATAAATATGATAAATAATTGACTTCAACGAGTAAATTTATTTTTGAAAAAATGTATTTATTTATTCAATATGATGCAACGTTTCAGTATCAATGATACCATCTTTAGGCTAAAAATCTTTATATATAAATAATTAATATAATTCTATAGTAACAATAATTAAAAAGTTTTTTTCTTACATTAGTCAAAAAATTTTTGGTTATTTTGAGAAGAAGTTCCCATGTCAGCAATAATATAAATTGTAATAGAATATGACACATTTTATAATAATATTTTTAGGAAGAACTTCTTATTAATAATAATTTTATACTTAAAATAATATTTATCACAGATAGAAATAATTAAACTTAAAAAATATATATAATAATGAATTAAAAATTTAGTATCACAGTGTTTGTATAATGTAAACAAAGCAGAAAAAAACTGTTGAATTTGAAATTATACAGTAAATTGGTAAAAAGTGGTGACATCTATTGTAAAAATTGTGAATTGGTTTATTTTAGATAAAATGGTTTCCTTATTGATCTTTGATTTTTGTTTATGTGCCTTTTCATTTTGTAGATGGTAGACAAATATGGTCCATATAGGTTCTTGGTGTCTTCCTGCTCATTAATGGTATTTTTATGCATTTGGATATGAAGCATTTCTGATGTATTTCTTTTGTGATAGTTTGTTTCTCGGTCCAATATCTAAAATTTTTCCCAGTTAAAATTATGATTTTTTTCTTTGTAATGCTTTAGAACTACACTTTCATCCTGGTTGTTATTTTTCTTGATTTTATCACAATTATTCATATCAGTTTCAATATACGTAGGAGGATTTTTTATTCTTACTTGTCTAATAGGTCTTTGATTATATGTTTCTGGTTTATCAAGATTTTTTGCTGTTTCTTTTTCTTTTTTATATTTTTCATTGATTAATGCACCAATTGGGGCTCTGTGTTCAGAAATTCTAATGCCAACTTGACGTTTTGATTGGCCAATGTAGGTAGCTGGGCAATCTTGGCAATCAAACTTGTATATGACTCCACAGCATTTTTCTTTCTGAAGTTTATCTTTGGCTTTGATAACTATGTGGGTGAGGTTGTTGACAATCATTGGGATAGCAATAATATTGTGCTTTCTTAGGCAATTAGATAAATTTTCATAGAACCTTTCTACGTAAGGAATGCAGACTTTGGGTTTTTTGATGTTAATTTTACAAATTTAAATTGGGTCTATGTGCGCAATTGCAGAGAATTTCAAATATAGGTATACGGTACATATTTGGCCTATACAAGAAGGAACATATTAAACCTTTCAGAAGAAGGTTAAATTGGATGCGCTTAAAGACTCGCACAGACTATTTTGTATTCTTAGTGATGTACAGACTTGTCCACATGAAGGAGCTGCTATTCCTTTTGTCTCTATTTAAACCTTACAAATCAAACAAGCCTTCACGTGGTCCTCGTAATGATTTAAAGATCCCCACTAATAGAACAACTGACTGGGGTCTTAATTCATTCCAAGTTTAATATGCCCACTTTTGGATTAACATCCCTCTCTGCATACGTAACAATAAAGCAAATGCTTTTATAGGACAGATGATATTTAACTTATAAAATTAAAATATAATACCTCATATTCTTTGACAAAATATATTGATTCATAATCATTTATTGACTGATTAATGGCTGCTTATTGTTATAATTATTTACTTAGTTTCTTTACTATAATTCAATGCTTTGTTCTATTGATTTATTTGCTAAATGTTTTATAAAATATATATTTTATTTAAGCTAATTGTATATTGTTATTTTATTTTAATTAATTTACTACCTATATATTATAAAAGAATGTAACATATTTTTCCAGGCAACTAAAGAGAGTAATAATAATAATTCCGAATATCCTGTGTTAAGTTGGTAATTAAAATTTTTTTTAATTAAAAAAAAAAGCACATGTTGTATTATTGAGAGTGCAGTTAAGTACGTTGTAAAAATATTATTTAAGAGACTACTTGAAAAAATACTTAAATAAATATACTTTTTTTCTGATATTAATGTTCATTTTACATAGTTAAGAGGATTTATTGATTTAAAGAAAAAAAAAGTACTTTTTGTTGGAACGATATTTTAAAAATTTCTCAATGTGTGTATCTGTGTGGAAGTGATATAAGTATACAATAATTATATAGAATGAATATTAGTTTTAAATATCATAAATGTCCACAATTTAACCACTTTGAAGTAATTTATTATTGTAATAAAATATAAAAAATTTTATGTATGGGTATTTTTTAATGAGACGTAGCTAATATTTTTGTGCTAATAAATTCAGTTTTTTCATTTTTTTTGGGGCAAAAGAAAATATTGCTGCAGAACCATATTGTTTTAAAGATTTAATACAATATATTAAATATATTCAAGTATATAAGGAAACGAGTTCCAATCCTGGCCTCAAAATTGGCCTATTTTGGCATTCAGAACCGTTTTTTAGGCATAGTATTTAATTGAAAGATTTAATAGTGTAAAAAATCACGTTTTTGGACTCAGCTTGATCATTGGTTTTACCCTAGTTATGTGCTGAGTGGATGCAAGTACAGCATATTATCTTAAAAATTGAACTTGGTCGCATAATTCTGCCCTTGCTCCCAATTTTATAAAAAATAACTTTTACAACTTTTTAATATTAAACACTTTTTTTTGTTGATAGGCCCATAAAATTTTTCAATGAGTTTTTACATCTTTTTGGATGCTAAATGCGAATATGAAATCCATTTGCCCTGCAATAGAAATTTTGAGTTTATGTTTCACGAGTTTTTTAACATTTTTATCTGTTAGTAACGGTTTTTGGGTCCCTGAACACGAATATCGTATCTGTTGTTATTTAAAATTCTCTGGTTATCCACAAAATAAAACACTAAAAAAATAATAACCTAAAGTGGTTTGTTACGGGCAACTGAGTTGTTCTGGGTAAAAGAAGATTCCATATTCGTGTTCAGAGTTACAAAAAACATAAGTAATAAATAAAAATATTAAATAAATACGCAAAACATAACCTCAAAACTCCTATCTTTAACAACAGCTGGGCTTTTTTGGGTAAAAATATTCGTATTTGGAGACTTAAAAAACATAAGTGCTTATTAAAAATTTTATATACCTGTCATCAAAAAAATATTACTACGAAATAGGGGTTCACAGGTCTTCACTACTATTATTTGCTTTACTTACAATTATTACTAATAAATAATAATTGAAAGATTGTTTGTAAGAGAAATTTAAGTTAAATTCATCAGTAAGGATCTTTTATGTCTTAACATATTTTGGGGTAAACTGTATTTACCAAGTTCATTATCTAATCTAAAACTAAATTTTTAACATGAATCTGATAAGTTTCTTAAATAAATGAACAATTTTTTTTTCTTCAAATCAATAAATTTCTCTTATCAGAAAAGTACTTGTAAAAAATTTAAAAAAGAAAGTATTTAAGTATATATTTTAGTTATCTTACAACTAATAATTTTTTTTTAAACTTTAGCAAATACAAAATCTTTTTTGCATAAAATTTACTGACTTAAACTACTATTTAAAAATGACATTTACAGACACTTTCTATCGTGCGCCTTAGCTCGTAGGCTACCTAAGTCTATCGTTGAACCAAACTCTTTTTCTTTAGCGACGAACTTACTTTTTTCCTTACTTACTTACTTTTTTCCTTAATTAATATCGAGCTGCATTTAATTAAATTTGAATATCTAGGAGTAGGGTTTTGTGCAATTATCTAAATTGCCTGAAGGTCTACTGTAGATAACGCTCTATAAGTACGAGTGACTGAAAGTATCTAATTTCCAGTATTAATATTGAGCTTACAAAAGAGAACAGATTTTTTTCGGTACGCTTTCAAACCCAAGCCTTGCGGATTAATACAACTCTGTGTATAACTTTAAGCAAATTAAAGTGAGATGCTCAGAATTTTTCAGATATTTCTTTCAGTTTATTAAATAATCAAATCATTGGACCCCGTAAATTTTGCAATGACTTTTGATGCCTAACTTTGTGTCAAATGTTACACCATGATTCTTAACAGAATTTGATTTCATTACCAGCAAGCTTAAGGCTGAGGTACGAAAATTTTAATTCTTAAAGAGACATTAATTCCTTGACATCATTTAAGAACTATCGCTTCAGTCTTAGTTTTCGAAAGTTAAGGTTTGGCAAATTAACACCATCCATAGTTATAAATGAAATTGACAATGTTTGGCACAATTTCTTCAACCTTAGCTCGGGAGAAGCCTTTGATCAAGGCAATCAGATCATCCGTGTACGCTAAAAATTTATAAAAAGGCCATAGAATTGAAACTTCTATGCCTAAATGGAGCACTAGATGACGATTCTGATAGCTTTTTCTTATGGCTTTCAAAATAATTGAATAGCCAGAAGTTAGCTCAATTTTAAAATCTAACTTTGTTTTATACACACGAAAAAAAAGGTTTTATTCACCTCGGGACCAGTAAAAAATTTTCATTAATTTTATTTTCATTAATCTAAACCTGTTTTTGAAAACTGGTCCTGGTCAAAATTTCTTAATTTTATCATTATAGTCCTTTCACTATTTTTTAAATCAAAACTTTAGCAAAGTAAATAATCTAAATTTAAAAAATGCACGTGTATGTATAATTTTTTATCTAAAAGCTAATTTAACACAAATTGTAGTACACTGCATGAAAAATAAATCATTACAAAATTGAATTTTGTATTTTAGTATGCATTACCATACAAGTTTTCTTTATATCAAATACGATGTACTTTTATTTATTTTTTTTACTATTTCATTTATAAAAAATCGACACATACATATATAAGTTAAAATGAAAAGCTTCCTATATATATATATATATATATTTTTGCTTTTAGTTTATTTGATTTATTATTATATACTACAAGCACTAAAAAATAATTCTTTGAAGCAGAAAATTGAATGGTATATTTATAAAATTACTTATTTTAAAAAAAAAAGTGTACTCGTAATATATATACGCTTTTTTTGTAAAATAATTTAATAAATAACAAATATTGACCAGGTTTTTTATTTTTTTTTAAATTGAATTATATAGGTTAATATTTTTTTAAATTTGAAAAATATTTTATTCTATAAATATATTGGTTAGATTTTTGTTTTTTTTTTTTTGATTTTTTTAAAATTGAAAAGAAAAATGTTTTGAAAGTAATTGAGAAATATTTTGCGAAATTTTTATGACTTAATTAGAAATTGAGATGTTTAAGTAAACTTCAGGTATAAAACTTTTTATCCAATAAACTACTATACTTTGTAATAATTATTAATTTTTTAAGTTCAAAGTTATTCTTACAAATCAAGGTGTTGCTAATATTATTACTAGGAGCAAAGAAAATACATTACATGTCTTTTGAATAATTCAATTCAATGCGAAAAGCTTAAGTTCAAAATAGAAAAAGTGACATCATTGATTTTTTCAAAATCGTGTTTTTTCAAGAACTAGAAATTTTCTCGGTGTAAGGCAAGGCTTCGCTTCATCTTAAAAAAACTAAAAAAAAATTATTTTTGATAAAGAGTAAAATTTTAATATGTTTTATTTTAAAAAGTACTTTTTTCTCCGGAGATGAAATAAATGAGTTTTTTGGAGTCGAATCCAACACAAGCCAAAAATGAATTAATCAAACTTAAAAATATTTTTACTAGAAAATAAATTTTTTTAAACAAATAACAATAAAAAAAAACCTTTTTGTTTATTATTTTTATTAAGTTACAAAAAAAACTTTTTTACTTTAACAAAGTAAGTATTCAATTTTTTTTTTAACGCAGGTCATTTAATACAATTAAGTTCTACTTTTTTTTAGAGTATATAATAATAATATAATAAAATACACAATTAAGAAAATAAAAAAAAAGTTTGATTATTGATGTACTTCAAAAAATATATTGAGTTTGTGTTTTTATAGAAGTTCAAACTCCTTTTATATTAAACTTTCTTTTTTTATTTTATTTGTTCAATTTATTTGTTGGTTTTTTTTTTCTTTTAAAAAGATTAATACTGATATATAAAACTTATAATTTCAAAGTTTTTATTTTTGTTCGTTGTATAGGAAAAAAAAAACTTAATGTTTACAGATTTTCTGTAACCTAGAAAAAAAACATTAATATCTTGTGTGTAAATAGATAAATTTTATTTTATTATTGTTAAGAGTACTGGGTATCTGCCGTTTTGGTTGAAAAAAAATGAAGTTATTTTTCGAAATTTTTTTTCTTAAATTTTCTCACTTGGTTCCATAGTTAAAATAACCATTTCCACCAATTTTCAAGAAAATTGCATTATTTTTTCATGATCTTTTCTAATTTTAGTAAAAGAAAAAAAAATTGCGCAATTCAATTTTTGGAGGTTATTAGGATGATCTTATTACTGTCTCAGCTATTTATTTTTTATGCGCCTGAAAACTCTGCTCTCTCTGGGGATTTAGAAATATAAAAGTGGGTGCTCTGTGATATATAAATATACATTCGAAAGTACCTCAGCAAAAAAGTATTCTTCCACTTCCAAAATCGATTGTTTAGAGAAGCTTTGGGCGAGATAAGCCTTGTTATTTTTATTTTATTCCAGATTAAAAAAAAAATGAAGATATTTAAAACATCGGTAAACAATTAAATTTAACGATTGTGTAGCGTATTTTTTTTTCTTTTTGACTACAATTGTTATTTTTTGCAAATTCTTTTTTTTTATGTAATGATTGTACAAATCCTTGATTGAGTTACTTACAATTCTTTTGTACTTTTTTTTTGCAGCATTCGCTAAAGTTCATGAAGATATATAGAATTTATGTTGCAATAGAAAAGATTTTTATTGAATTCTGTTAAAAAAAAGCATAACAATTTTGTATAAATTGAAAACATTGAATTTTTACAGTAAATTTTTTTTTTTTTTATAAAAATCAATGAACTATTTCGTTATAAAATTGTAATAGACAATAATCACATAACAATCACAAAAAAAAAACAATTAATTTTTTTTATTCGCTTACCACTTTTAAAAAGTATTCAAATTAACTATCAATCACACTGGAAAAACGAAATGCTTTAAAGACAAGAATAATTTTAAATTAAATTGTATTTTAAAAAAATAAAAGAAAATTTAAAGTGAAAATGAGTTTTAAAACATAATTCTACAAATCCGGAGACTTAAAAAGTATTATAATAAACCTTAAACCAACTACTAACCGTTAAATTTAATCACGATATTCTCAGACTATATTACAAAACCCATTTTTAAGTATTCATTCAAATAAAGCTACATTTGATTCATAAATTTTAAATTTTCTCTCTCAGAATTCATTTAAAAATGTGTGTGAGTTTATAAGTAATAGAATATATTGATATTTTTCATTTATTGTTATAAAGAATTCTATTATTCATTTTTCTCTTGTTGTTAATATACTATATACACTTTTTTTATTTTATTTCCATTCATTACTCGAAGCTGAATCTAAAAACCAATGTATTGCATTGGCCCTGTGACAACTAAAAATAAAAAAATTCAATAAAAATTTTTGCTTTCATCAGTTTTTTTTTTGTTTGTTTGTTTTTTTTGCACATACACATAAATAAAATTAAAAATTTAAATTCTTTTTATAAAGTTTGTGTTTTTAGAAAAATAAATAAATAATTTTATTAAATTTTAACTAAAAATAAAAATTGTGCTAAAAAAAGGGAAAATTGCACCCGTTAAAAAAAAGTAAATAATTTTGTTAAATTTTATTTTTCTTTATAAAAGAAATAAATTTTTTTCAATTCAGCATTTTAAAATGCATAAATAAAAAATTTTAGTGAATTTACACACACGATATAGCAAGAATTTTACTATATGTTATTTAAAAAATACCAAACAAAAAGGTTATTTTTGTTAACTATGCAAAGTTTGCGTTGAAGGATAATTGCTTTCATGGCTAAAATTTAAATTTTTTACCTGATAAAGGGAATTTATTTAGTTTTAAGCAATTAATATTTATTAATGGTGGAATGAAAATGTTTCAAAATAAGTTGCATGAATAAGAAGTTTGGAATTTTTACAAAATGAGTTTTCTAGGCTTTTTGTACCTTTTACAAGTAAAAAAAAATTAAGTATAAATATCTCCAAAACGATTTAAAAAAGGGTCTGTAGGTTCATTTTTTTTTTCTAATTTTTACTTAATTTTTGAAATTCCACTAGGGCAACATACGTCCCTAGGTGGTTAATAATAATTTATTTATTCTGTTAGGCAAGTATTTAAAACTTTTAAACTTAAAATCTATTGAATCTCAAAATTAGTTATTTACACAATTTTTATAACTACAAAGTAGTTATTAGCAATTATGAGTTTAACGTTTCATTTATTGATCAAGAAATTAATTTTTTAGAAAGCAGTTATTTTTTATCTAAGCTTTGAAAATTTTCAAACCAAAAAATAAAGACACACTAAAAATTCGACTTTGCCATTGGAAAAGTCTTTGTCTTCTAACAAACAGTAGAAAGAAATAATTTTCTAAAGAAACCAAAAAATTCAATTGAAATTCTATCAAAAAAAAAAACACAATAAAAAATATTATTTTTTCCAATACCTAAATTTAAAATCAACCATGGATAATTTTGAATTTTTCTTATTCTTTTTCAAAAAATGTTTATTAAATTATAAGAAAATAAAGTTTAAAATATTTAGTTTAATTTTAGTAATATTACTTCGTTTATTTCGGATATAATTTTACTCGAACAAAAAAAAAACAAAAGAAAAAAGAAAAACGTTATTTCGGAAGAATTGAGAAAACTTTTGTTGTAAAAGAATACTTTTTTTTTTTTTTTTGAAGAATTTCTTTTGGTTTAAAGATATATAAGAAAAAAAAAAAATTCAAACTTTGACAGAGTTGTATATATAGAAACATTATATCCAACACTGAAATCTATATATTAAAAAAAAAAGTACAATCTTTAGAAAAACCTTGAGGCACTTTTATTTTATTTTTTTTTTTTACTTAGGCTTGTTGAAGGTCCGGAAAAAACTTTTTTTTTAAACTAAAGAATTTTCAAGAGATGTTATTATATACCCGGAAGACTTTCTTTATTCAGCCAAGTGGAAAAGCGCGAAAACGCATTAACTTTTTAAAAGTACCTGTATTTTGTATAAACATTTTTTTTTCAATATTTTTTTTCATATTTTAAATGCAAATTATCAAAATTTTATTTTTTAATGGATGTATTTTTTAAATTAATGCAAAAATTTTTTTTCAGATTTTAGTTTTTAATTTTTTTTCACGAATGGGAGACTAGAGGTCAATTACTTTAAAACTGAATTACTCAAATAATAAATTGTATATTAATCGATATCAAGTCTAATTTCACTAAAAAGTAAAATTTTGACTTCTTTTTCATAAATAATTAAAATTTAACCCCTGAATTGGCTAAAACTACCCCTAAAAGGCGTCAAAATTCTTGATTAGCGACCCAAAAAACCTATAAGGGCATATCCTGGATGCTAAAAGTACGAAAATAGCAAAAACACCCCCTTTTCGGGGGTAATTTTAGCCAATTTAAGGGGTGAAATTTTAATTATTTGTGAAAAAGAAGTCGAAATTATTGATCAGCGACCCAAAAAACCCGTATGGTACAAATAGTGCGAATTTGTAAAAAAAAAAGCCTTTTTGGGGGTAGTTTTTGCAAATTAAAGGGTGAAGCCCCAATTTCTCTGCCAAATGACTCCGATTTTCATGTTCAACGACCCAAAAGACCTATATTAGAACAAATCTGGTGTTCGTCAGTAATAATACAACCAAACCCATATTTTGATTGCACTCCTATCCACCTGTTAAGGATTGTAAATAGGGCCAAAATGAATGAGACATCAATGTATACGAAGTTTACTTAAATTTACATAAAAAATGTTATTTTCAAACATTTTAAAATAAAATTGGATATTTTTTTCATTGATTTTTCCAAGCATTTCCTAATAATGCCTGACTTACCCCTTTCACCCCCGTATTTAGGGTATTTTTAAGGGTTTAGGTGAAAACTAATGTCAGGTTCTGAAAGAGCATGAAATTTTACTGTAATGTTGAACTTTTTAGCCACTTATCTATAAAGGAATATATTTATTTTTGCTCATTTCCAAAACTAAGGAAAAATGTATTGGAAAAAATTTCGGGTTTCTTTTCAAAGGTGAGAAAGCATATTTTTCATAAAAACGTGTTTTTTCGTTACTGAAGAAGAAAAATCGAGTACCTTTTATGAAGGAAGATAATTTATGTGCGATTTGGGCTATTCTTTATTTTTCTGGACACAGGCTCGTAATATACTAATTTTGCTTATACGATTATGTATAGTATACTATTTCTACATTGTGAGCTTTGCTCTGTAATTAAATTATATAAGCGTCTGGGTTCGAATTCCTGGTCTCACACGCTTCCGATTATTTTCAAATTCAGTCATTTTATGCTTCTGACCATTTTTTGTAATTAAATACCTTAATATTGTAACAAAAATAGGTGAGCGGGCCTTGTCTACGTTTTTTTTTGCCGGAGTATTTTCTTTCATCGCATTAATAATTCCTAGGTAAATTCAAGTGCAATTTAAGATGATAAAAATTAAATGTGCTTGCCAAATATTGCCCCAGACTTCCCATATACATTAAATAAATAAATAAATAAATAAATAAATAAATAAATATACTTCTTAGGATATCCCACGCAGATTAATAACAATTACTTACGATTTTAAATATTGTTAAAAAGCTATTTGAAATTAACATGCTTTCCATGTCTAAAAAAAAATTATTGGTCACGCTTTAGGCATTATAAAAGTTTTTCCGGTGAATTATATTTAAATGAACTACTTCAAGTAACTTCAATTGGTAACATTTAAAATTATAACAACTTTTTACTTATTCTTCCATTTTTAAAAGAAAACTTTTAAGAATAAAATTCAAAACTTATTTGCCTTTATTTAAATGTAACCTTTTAATTTCTCAATGAAAATTTAACTATTTTTATTTTATTTTTAATAAAATTTAATTATTTTATTATAAAATTTGTTAAATTACTTTTTTTTTAGGTCTAACATGATAATTTTATTTTTAATAATTTTTTATTACAAAAAAAGGGCTATAAAAAAGTAAATGCACAAGAAAATAGCGTGTTAACAACGTATTTAAATAATAAAAAAAAAAAACTTAAACTTTACAAGACCCTTGAGGATCAATATAAATTTTCTCCATGGGAAATCACATTTACAAAATATTTTCTTGCAAAATTCATTTCTTTTTAAATCATAAATTTTATAAAACATTTAATTAAAAATAATTTTTAAAAAATTAAAATGCAAAAATTTTTAATTTTATTTTTTTTTTTTTATTTTGTTTCGTTTTTTAAGAAATTGAATTTATTTTTTTGTATAATAGTACGAAAAGAAATAAAAACAAAAGAAATTTTTTAACTTAAAAAACAAATGGGTAGTATAAATCCAAATACAATCGATTTTTTTTATACTTAATTTAATTGGTCTATTAATATAAATAATTAATTCTGTTTTTTTTTTATCAACTATTTTGTAAAGTAAGATACAATAAAAAAAAGTAGTTTTAGTAATTAAAGCGATTTTTAATTAAAATAAAAAATTAATTGTTTAAAATAAGTAAGTGAGTATAGAAAAAGGGTATAGAATAGAGTATTAAAATGAGCCACAAATACTGGAAGGGTGGAGGTAGGGGTTTTTATATCGATGTTTTTATTGGGGTGGTAAAAAATTGACGTTTAGGTGGGGGTTCAAATGGATCTAGAATAATTTCAATATGAGGACTTAAATAAATCTAAAATAATTTGGGATATCAATTAAAACGGTTATAAATCAACATATTCTATACTACCAGTCATATTTTTATAAATATATTATGCATGCCCACTTACTACAAGAGGCAAATTGGTTTATGGCAAATGAAACTCCACTAGCATTTTCAAAATTTAATTGCAATCTCAGATATTTTTTCAGTTTTACGAGTGCTCAACACGAGTGATATGTGTTCTCTATGTGTACCCATTACAATTTTTTTTTGCCTGCCTAGGCGTACCACGAGTATAGAAAATTCCGTGCCAAGTTTTACGTCAGGGAGGGTATAAATTTTTTTTCTCTAAGGGTCTTTCTACAATTAAGCGATTGACGCCTTTAATTAAACACTACGTTACGCAGAAGTCAATTCCTCATATCAAAAAACTTACTGCGCAACTTAGCGTTCAATCACAAGCGTCAATCGCTCAATTGTAGAATGTCTCTAAATCTTAAGTTAATTTAATGCCTGAAATCTGGTTGCGACAATCGGAACTCCGGTTTATCCAGCCAGATTTAATTTCAGTATATATACTTTTCTATATATAGAAAATAAAATATTACAATATGATTGCTAATGTAGTTTAAGATAATAAAACTTTGAAAACTTCTGTGAATCGATCGACGAACAATCATCTACATTAGCAATCGTATTATACATATCTGTTAATCCATTTATCGACAAAAGTTGTAAAAAGGGTTTTGAAATTTATCCTGAAGCTACTTCAACTTACAAGTGACAAGTTAAATATAATTACATTCTTCACAAGTGATCTCTCTAACGTAACAATGTTAACTGCTTAATTGAAAGTTCATTATATTCTAACAACTAATAACGATTTTCAGTAACTGAAGACTGTAGAAAATAAAATTATTCTTTTTTCTATACCCCATTTTACCCCAATTTCCCCTAAACAACAGAAATATTATCTTTCTTACTTTTTATAATTCATCATATTTCATTTCTTTATTTCTCTAGTTTTTCCTCTTATTTATATTTTTTTTCAACACTTTAAGCTCGTTATTTTCTTGTATCCTCATCAATATTTCCTTTAGCTTTTTTTTATTATTATTTTTATGTTATGTAAGTACAGATTTCATATAAATTATTTTCTATTTATTAAACACTTTTTTTCTTCTATTTTTTTAATAATTATTATCAAAAATTTTATTTATTTAACTTTTACACTAAATTTTTTAATCTTATACCAAGTTAAAACGGTTTGTTTATTTTCTCTTATCTCAAATAACCACATTTTCCATAGAATATGTAAAAAAAAAGGGAATTAAAAAAAATAAAAAGATTCACTAATGTAAGTAATACTTTTTGATAAAAAAAAAAGTAATACTACTGTTTAATTCTTTATGAAGTACTTTAGTATCTTATCTCGAATTTTTTTTTTCTTTTTGAAAATGCAATATTTTTTCTTATACTTTAAGTCGTTTTAATACTATAATACTTAAAAAAAAAAAATGTTTATATACAATAATGTTTACTGATAACTTTTCTATAATTGAATGAAATTGTAATTACATTTTTCTTTTGTTTAAAAAAAAATAAATAAGGATAGAAAATTTTTTTTTTAGTATTATTATCGTTATAATTAATATTTTATTTTTTAGTATTATACCTATTTATAAAAAAAAAATAAATTTCTTTTTTATTTTATTTTTATATTTAAATAAAATGATAATAAAAAATTTTTTATGCTTCTGTTTAAGACGTAATTCATATTTAAATCTTTATAAATTAGGTAAAATGTAGGGGAAACCAGGGTAAATTATGAAAATTTTTAGGTTTAAATATCTGCAACATTTTTTTGTGGTTTTTATTATAATTAGTTGTGTGAGAAATTATATTTCTTATCAGTGGCTTCTTTCATATGCTAAATTACTGGTATATATGATCCTCTTTAAAAGAATTAAAAAGAATTAAAAACAATTCAGTTTTTTGAAGGAAGGGGAATCTTAAAACTACATGTATATCTTATAAATGGATTACCTAAAAGAAGGGTGAACTCAAGATATAATTTTTGATTTAAATGAATACCAAGTATTTAATATTAGCATAATGTGTTTTAAAAGTAAAGCTCAAAAGCAATTATGAATTTCCAAATTCAAAACATTTTTTTTTTTTAGCAAAAAGTGGCTCAGAGATTCAATACAATTTAAATTACCCTAATATGATTTTAGGTTATAAAATTGAGAAAATTTAAAATTAATATTACAAATTGTATTTTTTTCTTAGATAAAAAATTTTAGGTGCATGAGTTTTGAAATTTAATCTTTTATGATTATTTAATTAAATAATGCCGATACTGATTATTGAGGCTGAATAATTGAGATCCTATTTTATATGAATAAAAATTTGATTTAGCCTCACTTTTTTGGTGCTTGTGGTCCTTTCATCGAGGGTCCATAAGGATCAGGGTGGACTAGTGAGGACTATAATAGGTAGAGTGAGGTAAAGTATTTCGTAAGTTCGTATTCCCCTAACTTTAACTGTAAAAGATTATAAAACTTTAATTCCCCTAAAGTGTGACATAATTTATTGATGCTGTCAAATAAAATTTTCAAACCTGCAATTTCTTTCATCATGATTAGCACTACTACGATTTTACCTTACCCAAACTTCCCCTACATATTATTAATTTAAAGAACGTGTTTATGAAAATAAAATTTTCTATTTTTTATACATTTAAATGATTTAAAATAATATAAAAAAATACAAATAAAAAAAAAATAATAATAATAAGAAATACTTTTTTTTTTGTTACTCAAAATAAAATAAAAGCAACTTTAATAGAACTTCTTTAACTATTATATAACTTTTTTTTTATGGGGTTATAAAAAAAAAAAAGTAAAAGAAAAAAAAATATATATTAAAAAAAATAAAGGTTTATTTTTATTATATTAGAAAAAAAAGAATTATTACAATTCTAATATATATTAAAAGTAATTTGTTATACTTTTATTTTATTGGAATTGACATTAAATTTAAAAAAAAAAAGTTACTATGAAATTTTGATTTTACTTAAGTAATAATAAAAAAAGTTAAGAACTAATAATTAGTATTGATTTTATTTAAAAAAAGGAATTTACAGATATAATAAAAGTATTAACACAAAATTCCAAAAAAAAAAATAAAATATGTGAATTCATGCGAAAATTTGAATGACGTTTTGCTTGCATATATGAAAAAAAAAGATTGAAAAAGATTCTTTTTTTTACGCCGTTAGCAATATATTTCTATTTATCAGATTCAATGTCTAATTCAATCATTTGTATCTTTTCTTTTTTTTTGACATTTTTTCTTTTCTTTTTTTTTGAGAACAAAAATTAAATTTACATTCTAGCATGTACTCTTGCTATATTGAATTTGATTTTTACAAAAAAAGTGTTGAATGTGAATTTAGTTAAATGGACTTACATTTAGATTTGTAAATGTTTTTCTCAGATTATGGAAAAACAATTTTTTTTTTTTACTAGAGTAAAGTGAATTAAACTGTATATTCTTTTTTATGGGATTTTTATTTTATTTGTGTTATTTTAGATTCATATATTCTAAAAATAACTAGGCATACCAGTAATTAAAAAAAATTTTTGAATCCATAGTTTTTATTTTAGACCATTTGAATAATTTTATGTAACATCAACTGTTGAACCCAAAACTGAAAATATCCTTTAAGCTGTGAAAGACAGTGATGACATGAAAATCTTACTTGAAAATTTTTTCTTTTGTTAAAAACTACTTATTTACGTATATTTTTTAACTTCATACCAAGATCTAATTGACTATAATTTTTAAATAAATTATTTTATACTCAAATGTTATTTTTTTTTATATTTTCAAAAAAATGTTACAAAAAATGAATAAACAATTTTTTATTTTTTTTTAATTACAACGTTGAAACAGTTTATTAAATATTGCAAAGTAAAAACTGTAATTAAATTTTCACAGTTAAGTAAATTTTCCAAGAATCTTTCAAAAATAAATTCACATTTTTTATAATTAGAATTTCTTAGAAAAAATTTCTTTTTAGTTTTTATAAAATGCATCCTGATAAAATTCAAGCTAAATTTTAATCGCTAAAATATTTACTTTAACTCTGCTAACTATGCAGAAATTAATTATCTTTAGAAAAAACGACACCACTTTTATGCATACTTGTATTACTTTTTTTCTTTAAGAACCAAAAAAAAAAAAATGGGAAAATGAATAACTGAGGTGAAAAACTGCTCGTTTTCCAGCAAGGGATTTTCTCAAGAAGTTTCGGATTTGGCAATTTAAAAGCTTATTTTTAAATGAACTTAAAATCGCTAAATTTTGTTCAGTATCGGAGATATCAATAACCAAATTGGCCGTTTTCCGATGTTTTTTATAATCTATACTAAAGAAAAAAAAAATACTGGTGGGTTGAGAAATTTTGTTTTCTTGATTGATGATTTTAAAATACCTAAATCGTACAGAATATTAAAAACGCTGCCAAATAATTGGCACTATGGTTCCTCATTAGCAATAACAAAATGTTCTTAATGGTCTATTTTACCTAACAAAGAATAATGTCATAAGAAAACGAAGAATGATCTTTGAATGATCTTTTCCTTGATACTGTTAGTTTAACATCTCATGGAAAAAATTAGGTTTTTTACATAAAAAAAAAAAGATTTTTCTACACTAGTACATAATCTTCTTTTATGATAATTATGTCTGCTAGACAGTTTTTTGTGTAGCTGATGTAGTTATATCTTGAAGACATAATTACACCAGCTATAGGAATGAAGAAAAAATTTTTGCTATGTTTAAATTGAGGAATAAAAATGATACCTAGTAAAAACGTTAATTCTAGATATTAGTCATTTCATAGAAATAAATTAAGTACTACGTTCAAAAAAAAAAAATTTTATGGTGTTTTTTTAATTTTTTTAAATAAAAAATTTTGAAATAAAAATTTCGAAAAATTACGTATTAGATAGAGAAATCCTTTACAAATGATAATTCTAGATACCGTATAGGAGCCGGTTTTCGATCAGAAGTCACTTTCTTATACCTAGCTGTATCTTTATTATTGAAAAATATACTTTAAAATTAATATTTGGAGTTAAATATTGTTGCATTTGATCAGGGAAATCCTATATTTTACTATCCCAATTAAAAAAATGTCAAATTTATTGATGGATAATTTATAATTTACATTTATTACAAGTGTGCAAGGTAAGGTAATTTCGATAATGCGAATTTAATTTTGATAATAGTATCATTTTGATCGAATTAATTTTCGATAATTTGAAAATCGCTAAAACTATGTTAAAATCGTGCGCGTTTTAATAGAATTCTTATATAGGTATAACTATACCTATTTCTTAATTCCCTCTTCACTTCTTTTTTCTTGTTTTTTTAATATAAAATACCTATAATAAGAGTAAAATATAGTAAACAATAGATGAACTACACACTTGTATAAGCATGTATTTTAAACATTTATTTATTAAAATTTGCTTTTTAATTTTAATTAACGAAAGATAATAGTTGATATAATGTTTTTAAAACTCAAGGAAACAAAATAGGCGCCTTATGTAAGCAACCGGCTGTATATGTTCAGTTTGCGCGCGACTTTATTAGGGGTCGTTTACCTGTTTAATTATTTGTGTATTTAAAAGTAAAAACGACATAAATTTTATGAAAAAAGTGTTGGAATATAGTTTTTATATATTTTTAATATTAAAATAAAGGTTTTTTTTCATTTCAAAGCGTGTATACGTAATTTTTATTAAAATCAAAGCATTTACGAGCATTTATTGTGTTATAAACAAAGTGATACATAAGTATATAAGTACTTTAAATTGTGTTTATGTGTGTTAGTTTATTAAATATTCTATTAATTATTATAAAATATAGTATAAATAATGTAATTATGACAAATTTAGTGTATTATTATTAAATAAATATCATTTAAATTAAAAAAAGTGTAATTAAATTGAAAATATCGAAAATACCCATACGTGTAAAAAAGTTCGGATTCGATTATCGATATACCTATTTAAAATAAATTTGCAATAAATAAGTGAATATAACCCTTTCCCTTCATTTATTAAAGCATCACAACGTAATTAAAAGCATTTATAGTATTCGGCATAGAGTAGGTATCCCTAAAACTCGATTTTAATAACACACGAGATTTGGTGAAAACGATGAGAAAAATCTCCTAAGGTTGTACAAGACAGCATTTTTCTTATTTTTTTTATTAATTTAAGTTGTTTTTTAACATCGGTAACGTAGAAATTAGTTCTTTAGGGTTTATAGTTTCATAATAAAACTCGGTTTTAGATAAATTATGCATACTTTTTTATATAAAAGCTAATTTGTGTGTATTTGATCGAAAGCCAATACGTTCGAAAACTGGCTCCTATACGGTATTCATACTTTCATAGAAAGAAATTAAGTACTAAGTCCTAAAAAAAAAAATATTTGTTTTTTTTCTAATCTTTTTATGAAAAAATTTAAAAAAAAATTTTTTTTGAAAATTAGGTATCGGATTAGAGATAACGAGTAAAAACCAAAATTCTAGATATTAGTACTTTTATGGAAAAAAAATGAGGTACTACAGTACTGAGGTACTATCAGATGGAGAAATCCTTTATAAACGATAATTTTAGATATTCGTACTTTCATGGGAAGAAATTAAGTACTGCGCCCTAAAATAAAAAAAATTTTGGCTTTTTTTTGTATTTTTTGGCGACAAAAATTTGGAGAAAAAAATTTTGAAAAAATTAAGTATCAGGTCCAAAAAATTACTATAAACGATATTTCTAAAACTAGTACTTCCACAGAAATAAATTAAGTACTACGTCCATAAAGAAAAAAAAAATTGGTATATTTTGTATTTTTTGGTAAAAAAAATGTTGAGAAAAAAATTTTCAAAAATTAAATTATAAGATTTGAGATATAAAAATAATAAAAACGATACTTCTATAAATGAGTACTTTAATGGAAAAAAATGAGGTAATACATCCAAATTAAAAAAAAAAGAAAGTATATCGAGACTTTTTGGTAAAAAAAATTTTGAAAACAAAATTAGGTCTTAATGTCATACTGGTAGTGAAATAACTCCGGTTATAGACATACGTACATACATACATACATACATACATACACATACATACAGACTTTTTTTAAAAACCGGTTTTTTGGCTTCCTGAGGTCTCAAAACGTGCTTATATGCCAAAAAAACAGAAAAAAAATTTTGACCGATCACAATGGTTCCTCTATGAGGAACCAAAAACCAAAGTTTAATTTTTTAAATCCACTTCTTTTCAGCTTCTTTTGACGCTATTTTGGAAAAAATTGAAATTTTTCGTTATAAATGGAAAAATTTCATTTTTAAACAATCAAAATGATTACCTATTAGTATTTTCTTATAAAGTTATCTTGTATAAAGTATCCGAAACTATAATTTTACACCAATTTAAATATTTTAATACTTTTACATAGGGGTAGATTTAAATGAAGTGAGTGCGACTTACATGGTCGGGTCTTCAAAACTGCCCCAAAGTGTTTTTTTCTGAAAGCACTACCAAAAATAAGTAACCAGCCCAATTTTTAGCCTCCCAGAGCGAAATCTCGATTTTTGGCAGCCATTTTAGTGTTTTTGACTGTCGTAAAAAAAGTAAGAAAAATGAGTCATAATTTTTTTTATTATTGCTGTAAAAAACTCACATTAGCATGAAAAATTTTTTCTTTTTAGGTCCGGATAGGAAACTTCCCTGGCTATCCGATTCCGGGGTCAAAAATTTTTTTTGAGTAGCGCATGCGCGTAGAATCGCTAAGATAGGCTGTTTTTTTTCAAAAGCCGATTTCTCAAATGCCTATTAGTGAAAAATCTTGTAACCAGGCTTAAAATTTTCGTTAAACCTTATATTTTTTGGCAAAAAAAACATTTCGATGGGACACTTCTTTTTGGGAGCTCTAGATAAAAAAATAGCAGCTTTCAAAACCTCATTTTTTACAAATTTCAAATTTCCCGCCAAGTCACGTGACCAATCAAAAATCTGACCAAAAATTTGGATTCCGCGGGAAATTTTACATAAGTGTATATCTTTTCATGTTTTTAAGAGCGTTTATGTTAAAGCAGCGAAATTTTAAATTGAAAGATTAAAATATCTCATTTATTAAGGAATTTTTTTATTTTTTAAATTATTCCAAATTATTCAAAATTATTCAGAAAATTCTTTATTATTTCACTGTTTTTCGCCGCTTTAACATAAACGCTTTTAAAAACATGAAAAGATATATCCTTATGTAAAATTTCCCGCGGAATCCAAATTTTTGGTCAGATTTTTGATTGGTCACGTGACTTGGCGGGAAATTTGAAATTTGTAAAAAATGAGGTTTTGAAAGCTGCTATTTTTTTATCTAGAGCTCCCAAAAAGCAGTGTCCCATCGAAATTTTTTTTTGCCAAAAAATATAAGGTTTAACGAAAATTTTAAGCCTGGTTACAAGATTTTTCACTAATAGGCATTTGAGAAATCGACTTTTGAAAAAAAACATCCTATCTTAGCGATTCTACGCGCATGCGCTACTCAAAAAAAATTTTTGACCCCGGAATCGGATAGCCAGGGAAATTTCCTATCCGGACTTAAAAAGAAAAAATTTTTCATGCTAATGTGAGTTTTTTACAGAAATAATAAAAAAAATTATGACTCATTTTTCTTACTTTTTTTACGACAGTCAAAAACACTAAAATGGCTACCAAAAATCGAGATTTCGCTCTGGGAGGCTAAAAATTGGGCTGGTTACTTATTTTTGGTAGTACTTTCAGAAAAAAACACTTTGGGGCAGTTTTGAAGACCCGACCATGTAAGTCACACTCACTTCATTTAAATCTACCCATATAGAAAATTCGTTGTTTTTTTTAGGGTTTTTAACCTCTTTTCATTTACTTTTTTTGGCCCGGAATTTCAACTTTTTTTACCATACTCGACGAAAAACTACTTTTTTTTCATCAAAAAAGTGAAAAAAAATCATAAGAAAAAACAGGATACATTTTTGGACCTTATTCAGCAATCCTAAATTTTACTATATTTTTCTTTTATTTTACGTACTTTTTAATGCATACGACCTGATGACCTTAAAAGATGGTTAAAAATTTTTTGTTTTCTTATTTTTTTTCATTTGTAGTCTAGAAATGATAATTAGGCAGTGTTTCTTTTAGCCAATAAAAAAGAAAACTAAAAATTATATGAGTTGTTCCTGGCACTCCGGCGAGCTCAAGCACTCTTAGCCTTTTACATAGCCTTGCTACTCCGGCAAGTTCGAGCACTTTTAGCCTTTCACATAGCCTTGCTACTCCGGCGAGCTCGGGCACTCTTAGCCTTTTACATAGCTTTGCCACTCTGGCGAGCTCGGGCGCTCTTGGCCTTTTACATAGCTTTGCCACGCTTTCAAATTGTTCCTGCACTCTGGCGAGCTCGGCCGGCCGTAGTCTTTCACATAGCCTTGGCACTCAAGCTTTGCGGTCCTTTGCAATGGCCTTAGCTCCCTTTGCTCTTGCGGCAGTAACATTTCCTTTGCTATGGCCTTAGCTCCCTTTGCTCTAGCGGCAGTAACATTCCTTTGCTATGGCTTTAGCTCCCTTTGCTCTAGCGGCAGTAAGGTTTATTTGCTATGGCCTTAGTACACTTTGCTCTTGCGGCAGTAACATTTTTTTTGCAATTGCCTTAGCTCCTTTTGCTCTAGCAGCTATCACAAAATTTATAACGGTTTTTTCACGCACGCGCCAATTAGCAAGCGCGACCGAGACGGGGGAGGTCTATAAATATAACCACGATATTGGCCGGAGGAGCAATCGCTGTTCTGCTTACGCCTCGACGCTGCGAATTTGACGCCTTTGCCTTTTTGACTGCGCTTGGTGTACTTGGTGTCGGTGTGGATTTTGGACCCTTATCTTGCTGTTTGACTGCTCTTGGTGAAATTGGTGTGCGGATTTGGACTTCCATTTCCAGTATTGGAATAGCTCGTAAGCTATCATTGGTATCTCGCTTGGTGCGATTTCCGAGCTCGTAGGCTCGAAGAGGTGGTTTTACAGTTCCTGGCCAGGAGACATCGCCTGAGCACGAGTTGCTCAACTTTGGAATTTGACTGGGAGTTGTAATTTTTAAATTTTGTGTGATTGTGTATGAGAGCTTGTTTTCCGTTTTGCGTGTCTGGTGATTGTGTGATTGTGCCTTTATTATTTTTAGCGCGTGGATGAAGTCACGCATCGATTTTTACAAAAAAATCAAACGGCCCTTTTTAGGGCCACTTCATACGTAAGACAAAGAACAACATAAATCAAAAGGCTTCTGTAAAATTAACAGGCAGTTTAAAAGAATTTTAACAGATCTGATTAGAGTTTTTTATATTTATTATAATGATAGTTTAAAGTAATATAATAATATTGGGTAAATTTAAATGAAATGAGAGTAATAATGATAGTCGGGCTTTCTAAACGACTTGAAAGTTTTTTTCTGAAATTACTACCAAAAATAGGCCACCAATCCAATTTTTAGCCTTCTAGAGCGAAATCTTGAATTTTGGTGGCCATTTTTGTGTTTTAGCCTCTTATAAAAAAAAGCGAGAAAAATGAGCGATAATTTTTCTTGTTTTTTCTGTAAAAAACTGAGATTAAAATGAAAAATTTTTTTCTCTTAAGTCTGAGTGGGAAATTTCCCGTAGAATCTTATTCCACAGACAAAAATTTCTTTGAGCTGTGCATGCTCGAGAAATCGCTGAAGCAGACTGTTTTTTTCAAATTTGAATTTCTCGAATGCCTATTAAGGGGTTATTAGTGTGTAAATTTTTAATGACAGAAATGAATGAAACTTATATAATATCAAAGATAAACTATTAAGAAACTAAAAAAAAAAATTTTAGCAACTTTGCGTCCGTTATTTTCTTTTAATTAAGAAAAGAAAATAGTCAGTTTAACATTGCTCTTATGGGAACTCACCTTAGGACTTTATAAAAAGTATGATAGAGATGACACAAGTTAATGAAATTTTAGAATATGCATAAATACCTAAAATTTCCATTGCCAATTTGTTTTTTACATTTACCTACTTCAATAATTATTAATTTAATAAAAAAATAACCAGAAAAAACACTAATACATATACGAATTCACGTGTACATGTGCGTTGATATTATAGGAACCGACTTAGACAACATGTTACACACTACTAACAGCTTAATGAAAAATCATCTAACTAGGCTTAAATTTTTTTCTTGAACTTCATATTTTTGGCGAAAAAAGAAATTATTGTTTTTTAAGAGATTTTTGAAAAAAATAACAGCTCTTAAACGTTAATTTTTTAAAAATTTCATATTTCCTGTACCATCACGTGACCAATTAGAATCTGACCAAAATTTTGAATTCCAGAGAGAATTTTACATAAGGATATATCTTTTTATGTCTTTAAAAGCTTTTATGTTAAAATAGCGAAATTTGAAAGAATTTTCCAATTAATTTTGATTAAGGTAGACTTCCACTTCGCGCGCTCGGTATTTGAGTGAAAATTAAAAATTATTTTAAAGGAAAACGGTAAGAGACAATGGAAAAATTTTTTTTGGGGTGAATAAACACACAAAAAGAGTATTTAAAAATAATTTTTTTTTATTTAATTTTTTTTTTTTATGTATAAAACTTTAGCTTGAAGTTGACGTGTTTTCATCGGAATAAGCTGATGGTTCGATTGATAACTAAAGTTTGGCAGCACGTACAAAAAAAAAAAAAATAAAATTATAATTAATATGAGTATAGTTATCGCGTGAACTAAAATTTTTAAGTTTGGCCAAAAAAAAAAAAAGTTATGAAAATTTGAAAAAAAAAAGTAAAAAAAATAATTTTTTTTTCTCGTTTTTTTGCAAAAAAAATATGAAAAAATTAAAATTTTTGCAAAATTTTACTTCACGCGAAAACTACACATATGTAAAGTATGTGGCCAAAATTTGGAGATAATCGGACCAAGTAATTTTTTGTAAGGAGTCGCACCAGGTACAAAAATGTAGTTTCGAGAAAAACGCGTTTAAACATTTTTTTTTATGTAGGACGCAATGCGGGTCGCTTTGGAAAAGAGGATTAAAATAGTATAAAGAATGTTTGGATCTTTATAAAAATTTTTTTTATATATTCTTCGATAGTTTTACTATTAAAAAAAAGAATAAAAAAATTTTGACCAAACGATTTTCCCCGAAGTGGAAGTCTACCTTAATTTAGTATAATTTTAAAAATGAAGAAATTCCTCAAGAGTCCTACACCAGTGCCATTTTTTTTTTTTTATTTTTTATTTCTTTTTCGTTCTTTAATTAAATTGAAAAATCTTTTTTGCATCTTATCAGAGTAGTCCTGCATTCCTTATTCAATTTAGGGAATTTTGGCATAAACACTTTATTAATATAATCTTATTTAATAGAATTTTCAGTTAACTTTTTTCTACACAAAATAGTTTTGACCAACTTATGTCCTTATTTTTGATTAAATTAAAATAGTGTTTCTGCCAAAATTTTTTAAATTATAGAGAATACTCTGATAAAGTGCAAAAAATTTACAATTTAATTAAAAAACGAAAAAGAAATAAAAAATTTGAAAAAGAATGGCGCAGCTGTATGACTCTTAAAAAAATGAGATGTTGAATTTTACCGCGGAATCCAAATTTTTGCGTCAAAATGTTATTTTCGCCTAAAAAAATTAAGGCCAAGAAAAAATTTAAGATTAGTTGGAAGATTTTTCATTAAGAGGCATTTCAGAAATTCAAATTTGAAAAAAACAGCTGCTCAAGCGATTTCTCGAGCATGCACAGCTCAAAGAAATTTTTGTCTGCGGAATAAGATTCTACGGGAAATTTCCCACTCAGACTTAAGAGAAAAAAATTTTTCATGTTAATCTCAGTTATTTACAGAAAAAGTAAGAAAAATTATCGTTCATTTTTCTCGCTTTTTTTATAAGAGGCTAAAACACAAAAATGGCCGTTAAAATTCGAGATTTCGCTCTAAAAGGCTCAAAATTGGACTGTTGGCCTATTTTGGTAGTAATTTCAGAAAAACGACTATCATTATTACTCTCATTTCATTTAAATTTACCCAATATTATTATATTACTTTAAACTATCATTATAATAAATATAAAAAACTCTAATCAGATCTGTTAAAATTCTTTTAAACTGCCTAATTATCATTTCTAGACTACAAATGAAAAAAAAAATAAGAAAACAAAAAATTTTTAACCATCTTTTAAGGTCATCAGGTCGTATGCATTAAAAATTACGTAAAATAAAAGAAAAATATAGTAAAATTTAGGATTGCTGAATAAGGTCCAAAAATGTATCCTATTTTTTCTTATGATTTTTTTTCACTTTTTTGATGAATAAAAAGTAGTTTTTCGTCGAGTATGGTAAAAAAAGTTGAAATTTCGGGCCAAAAAAAGTAAATGAAAAGAGGTTAAAAACCCTAAAAAAAACAACGAATTTTCTATGTAAAAGTATTAAAATATTTAAATTGGTGTAAAATTATAGTTTCGGATACTTTATACAAGATAATTTTATAAGAAAATACTAATAGGTAATCATTTTGATTGTTTAAAAATGAAATTTTTCCATTTATAACGAAAAATTTCAATTTTTTCCAAAATAGCGTCAAAAAAAGTGGATTTAGCTCTTGCGCGACCTTTAAATGTTAATATTTTTAAACAAAAATTTAGGCACCTCATTTTTTTAACAAATGAAAACTTTTTTTTGATTACCCAGCTATAAATTCGATATGTTGATTTTTTTGAACACCCCTACTGTAAGTGTCATTACAAAAATAATGGGACCTAGTATTATTACTCCAGTCAAATCGCAGGGGGAGGGTGTATTTTCACTGGCCCACATGAGATTTGCTCTACTATATGTTTTTTGGGTCGCTGATCACGAAAATCGGAATCTTTTCTGGGAGATATATTCGGATTACCCTTAAATTTGCAAAAACTAACCCCAAATGGGGGTTTTTTTCTATATATATGCAAACTGAGTTTCTAGATTTAGCCAAGAATGGGTCCAATATGATTTTTTGGGTCGGTAATCAAGAATTCGAGCTCTGGGAATTTTATATGAATCAGGGAATTTTATATGAATAATTAATATTTTTACCTTACATCAGCAAAAACAATCCCTAAAAGGGTCAATTTATAGCATACACTCTTTTTAGGGGTAATTTTAGCTAATTTAAGGTAAAAATATTAATTATTCATATAAAATTCCCCCAAATTCTTGATTATCGACCCAAAATACCCGTATGGACCTAACCTGGTCACTCAAAGTGCGATAATAGCAAAAATACCCTCTTTTAGGGGTAATTTTTGCTAGTTTAAGGGTGAAATATTAATTATGCATAAAAAAATTACCTTAAATTCTTGATCAGCGACCCAAAAAACCTTCTTAGACCAATTCTTATCTAAATCTAGAAACTCAGTTTGCTAATATATACAATAAAAACCCTTTTTTGGGGTTAGTTTTTGCAAATTTAAGGGTGTGCCGAAAATATCTCCCTGAAAAGACCCCGATATTCGTGATTGGCGACCCAAAAAATATATAGTAGAGCTAACCTCATGCTCGCCAGTGAAAATACACCCTAAACCGCGATTTGACTGTAGCAGAGCTGGGCAAGACTGGCATGCTCATTGTCCGTTTATGAAAAAACGAGAATTACATTCGTCTTAAAATAGCAGTGGCACGGAAAATTTAAAGACTGCTCAGTCTATAAAATGTTCCATGAACGGAAAAATTGATAAGTTTTTAAATAATCCGTGACACGGAGTTTTTAGAAACTGACCCGTCCTTGATTTTTTCTGAAACGGCAAAAATTTCAAAACTTGACTTTTTTAATTTTCCGTTTTTCCTAATCGAGAACGGATATTTATCCGTTTTCACAAAGAATGAAAATTCGTATTTATTTTTTAATTTATTCAATCCCTTCAAAACGCTAGATGTCATTTTAATTGTTAAATAAGTACACGGAATTTTTTTTCTTGAATTTTTTGTATTGTTTTATTTTATCTCTCAACAAAATAAAAGCATCATAATTATAACTTTTTTTGTAATATTAAAATAAATTTTAAAAAGTATTTTAGCTATTTATTAAACAAGTGATAAAGCACTGGATAAAATATGTGGTTCGACTTTTTCAAACTGTCTGCAAATTTTCATACTGTCGTTCGCTACGCTCGCTCGTGCATACAACTGCATTCAAAGCCGAAACCAATATTTTATCCCGTGTTCTAAAACATAGTTTTACGTATAATGGGCCGTCTCCATACACGTAAAAAAAATATAAGACAAACTAACCTATTACGTTACTCAAATATGATTAGTATTTCAAATAAAAACATTAGACCAACAAATACTTTGTTGATTAATAAAAACATTAGACCAACAAATACTTTGTTGATTTAACGAAGTATTTGTTGGTAATGTTTTTATTTGACAATTCAACGTTTAATCTTTCCATTCAACAACTTAAAATACTAATCATATTTCAGTAACGTAATGGGTTAGTTTGTCTTATATTTTTTTTCCGTGTAGGGCAGAAAATAGGCTTTTTTTGACATAGATATGTAAATTTATTTATTGTTTACATTACATTAAATTCAATTAGCATATTTATTGCTATAACTTTATGGTTTAAAGGTTTTTAACTAATAAAATAACAATTTAACTGAACTTAAAAAATTTAATGATATACATTTAAATACGCGAAAAATAAAAAAAAAGTTAATATTTTTAAAAAAAAGTTAATACATCAATGCAAGTTTTAATCGAAGCATCTTTTTGGTGGTGATTAAGTATGGAAATAAATTGAGAATTTGGCATGATTGTCCGTCAACTTAAATTGATGAAAAAAATTGAAATAAAAAATTTCGGTACTTAAAATTATAATAATTCTCAAGTAAAATTAAACAACTGAAAAAATTTTAAAATAAATGCGAATTTTCATTATTTGTGAAAACGGTTAAAAACCCAGTAATTGAAAACTGTAAGTTTTGAAACTTCGGTCGTTTTACAAAAAGTTGAGGACGGATCAGTTTTCGAAAATTCCGTGCCACGGAATATTTTAGAAACGGATCGTTTGGAAAAATATCCATTTATGGATGATTTTCGGAACTAGTAAAGTGAATAAACTGAACCGTTTCTAATTTGTCCGTTGGCAACTGAAACGAGAACTGCGTGCCAAAATCGCCGTTTTTGCCCACCTTTGGACTGGAGTATATGTTTGGCTAAAAAAATTGTAAATGACCATTCCATTCTATCCACGTAAATCATTCACTGTAAAAATTAAATTTCTTAGATTTACAAAAAAAATAGAATTTTTTCGAAAAATTAGTGAATTTTCAAAGTAAATATTCGATAAAAATCGTAAATTTACTAAATTTAGTATATTATCGAAAAATTCGAGAATTCTCGATTTTTTTTGTGGTTTTACGAAAAAAGTTGTAAATTCACAACTATTTTTTGGAAATTTTCAACTATTTTTTGTATATTTTTGAAAAAAAATTGTAAATTATCAATTTTTTTTGCGAATTCACAAAAAAAAATCTAAAATACTCGAATTTTTTGTTAATATACTAAATTTAGTAAATATACGATTTTTTTCGAATATTTACAAATATTTTGAAAATTTACTAATTTTTCGAAAATGTTCTAATATTTTTGTTAAAATAAGAAAGTTACTTTTTACAGTATAGATAATGACAAAAATAATGAATAAAAATAAGGACGATGCACGTTTAGTCATTTTAACATAGAATAATCCAAGGGGTATAAAAAATGACATTTTTAGGGTCAAATGGACTTAAATAAAAACATTTTCGCTTTAGGGACTTACAGAACTAGAATAATTTAGGGGCTTTTATAATTTCGGTTCTAGCACTTGTAATAATTAGGGAGTATAAGTTGAAACTATTATAAGGGAGTTGTTTGAACACATGAACCAGTTATATTTTTTTTTTCTAATTAAGATTCATTAAAAAAAAAAACATAAGCAAATTATTTTAAAAAAATCATTGTTTTATTCATTTTATCTAATCAGTAAAGATTATTTTTACAAATTTTTAGGTAATATAAAAAGACAATATTTAAAATAAGAATAAAATAAATATTTTAAAATACTATTAAAAATAAATTATTATGTCCAATAACATTTTTATTGAATATAAAAATTTGAAATTTTGTTCTATCGAATCAAACTATTCAAAATTCGAATAATTTTAGCTTAAAAAATATTTTTATTGCATCTGGTTGAATTCATTTAGAATTTTTTAATATTTTTAAAATATTTAATTAAGATTTAATAGTTCATATTGGTTAAAAAAAAATCTTTAAGGTTGTTGTTCGTTAAATGCGTCTACGTCAAAATTGAATATAATTTTAATTCGTAAACTAAATGGTACTTTAACAGTATAGATGCATCTACTGTAAAAAAATTAAGATAATTCACCACTTAGTTTACGAGTTATGAAACTTAATTCAATTCTTATACATTGTCAGGATAGGAAGATGTGTGAAAATGCATTGAAATCTAGCGATTTTTTGTAAATGCTTCTAAACTAGACCTCAGATGCGAAGGAAAATTAATTTTATAATAGTATTAGAATATCATTTTAAAATTTGAAGGGAATTGACCATTTTGTATCAGTAATATTAAACTCCAAAATTAAAAAAAAAATTATTTTTCGTAAATTTATAATATTTTAAGTTTTTATTAATTTTTATTAATTTTTATAAAAAAAAATAAAGTATTCATTAATAAAAATAATCATAATTTTTCTACTGAGTCTTTCTTTGCCAAAACAGCAATGGTGGGCAGGTCGGGTCATCGGATGGGCCTCAAATTTTTCCCATGTTTTTATAACATAAAGATAGGAAAATCCTGAAATTTTCAGCCTTCTAGGTCTTAAACAGCCCGAGTTATGGCCAATCAAACTCATTAGGCGGCTCTCGACCGGCGTTAGTGCTTTTCGGGAAAATGGTTAAAAATCATAAATATAAGCTTGAAAAAAAATTCTGAAACAGCATATATGTTGGGAAACCTTCAGTAAATCCATTTCTGCCATTATTTTTTCGGAAAAACCCCGGGAAATTCCGGAAAATGGGAAAATGCGTTTTAAGAAAAATCGCAATATCTCATTTGCCGCCATTTTTTTTTTGAAAATTTTTTTTTGAAAATTTTTTTCAACCGAAATCTTATCGATCTGTATGAAAAAAAATTTTGATTTCGGCCATTAAGGTCGATTTTAGCCTGTTTTAGAATAATTTCACATTTTCAATACTTCTTTATTTAATTTTCCGTAAGGGGTTAAAATAATTGACTTTTTTGCTTTCAGAATCGAATAGCCAGGGAAAAAGTAGTCCTAAATAAAAAAAAAATTGCTCTTTTCGTTGAAAATTAACCGAGTTATGGTCAAGTAAAGATAGTGTCACAAATTACCATTTTTATACTAATTCCAATTTTAGGGTCCATAACGACATTATAACTTGAAAAATGCATAACTCGCTTAAATTTTATCGTACAAAGAAAAGTTTAGGATTATTATCGAATATTTTTTCCTTGACTATTCGTTTATCCAATAAAAAAATTAATTTTCTTGACAGAAATTTATTTTTTTTGATAAAAAATGATAATAATCAAAAACAGTCTTTAACATGTTACATTAGTTTTTGACAAAAAAAAAACTTTTTATTAACTAAACTAATTTTTTTCTTGCATAAAAGAATAGCCAAGGAAAAAATATTCGATAATAATCCTAAACTTTTCTTTGTACGATAAAATTTAAGCGAGTTATGCATTTTTCAAGTTATAATGTCGTTATGGACCCTAAAATTGGAATTAGTATAAAAATGGTAATTTGTGACACTATCTTTACTTGACCATAACTCGGTTAATTTTCATCGAAAAGAGCAATTTTTTTTTTATTTAGGACTACTTTTTCCCTGGCTATTCGATTCTGAAAGCAAAAAAGTCAATTATTTTAACCCCTTACGGAAAATTAAATAAAGAAGTATTGAAAATGTGAAATTATTCTAAAACAGGCTAAAATCGACCTTAATGGCCGAAATCAAAATTTTTTTTCATACAGATCGATAAGATTTCGGTTGAAAAAAATTTTCAAAAAAAAAATGGCGGCAAATGAGATATTGCGATTTTTCTTAAAACGCATTTTCCCATTTTCCGGAATTTCCCGGGGTTTTTCCGAAAAAATAATGGCAGAAATGGATTTACTGAAGGTTTCCCAACATATATGCTGTTTCAGAATTTTTTTTCAAGCTTATATTTATGATTTTTAACCATTTTCCCGAAAAGCACTAACGCCGGTCGAGAGCCGCCTAATGAGTTTGATTGGCCATAACTCGGGCTGTTTAAGACCTAGAAGGCTGAAAATTTCAGGATTTTCCTATCTTTATGTTATAAAAACATGGGAAAAATTTGAGGCCCATCCGATGACCCGACCTGCCCACCATTGCTGTTTTGGCAAAGAAAGACTCTACTGAAATTAAGAGAAAATAGAAGTAATAGACAAATATTTAAAAATTTTTTTTACTTATTTTTTATTCTTTATCTGTTTGATATCACTTACACCGAAAAACAATCTTAATATTTTGGGTACATGCGTATTGAATGTAATTTTAGCATTCAAAATATTTTTATTGCACCTGATTGCTTCTTTAATATCCTTATCGTACAATACTAAATAATAGCAATCAATATTAAAAAATTCAAGTTTATTTGCATTTTTTAAAAAATTACAAATCCCATCACGTGTAAATTTGTCAATATCGTGAAACTCCAAATTTTTTAAATTTATCAATGCTGGTAAAACAGCATTAGTTATTTTCAATGATTTTTTCAGATACAATTTTTCAAGTTTTGGAAGAGTGCATAGTGTTAATATTCCTTTATCAGATAATTTTCTACAATTAATTAATTTTACACTTTTCAATTTATCACATTTTATTAATTCTTCACAAAAATCATCAAATATTAAATGAGCACCACGAATTTCAATTTCTTGCAAATTAACAAAATTATGTATGCAAGGTAATAATTCTTGGTAGCTATTACCATTAAAAAATAAAAAATTTTCAATCATACCTAACGGTAAACTCATAAATTCTGCTTGACTTAAATGTAGATTATATAATTTAATTGTTTTTACATTTTTAAGTCCAGCAAAATAAGTTGATAAATCTGTTTTGTAGGACAGTAAGTCTAATTTTTTGATTGCTTTGTTTTTTAATGATAAATAAATTATTTGATTTTCATCAAAACAGATATGTTTTAAGATAATTTCAAATATTAAATCGTTTGATTCGATGGAACAAAATTTCAAATTTTTTAATTTACTGTACCTCTATGTAATCCTCATTTAGATTATTAAATTTCAAATCAATTGATTCTACTGATTTAAATGGCAGGCTTAATAAACAATTACCTGTCATATTGTTAAAATTATGAATTTTTAGAGTATTTAAATTTTTATTTTTCTTAAATACAGTCTTTAAAGTATCATCAACATCCTCGAGAGTATTAAAATATTTATTAGGATCGATTAAACTAAATTTTTCAATATTTTCACAAAATTCACCAAAATATTCCAACACACTTGTTACATAACTGGTATTGAAGTCATCAGCATTCATTTCCACTTCTCTTAGAAACAATCCACCTCTAGATAATATATTAGAATATGCTCTGCAAATGTTGTATTTCAAATACGGTTTTTCACTTAATTTATCACGTAAAAAACGGGAATTGAAATAATTAAATTTATTCCAACTTGTTTTAGAAATAATTTCCCATCTTGTACAAACTCTTTCGATTTGAATTCTTTCAAGAATGGAAAGATGTTGGAAAATTTCACGGAGAGAGTCATCGTCCAATTTATTTATCTCGCCTGAAAATTAATTCATTTTTTTTTTTTTTTAATTTAGAAAATTTTATAAGAGAATAATAAGCTGTGAGAAATTTTATTTACCATTTATTAATGAGCTCATTTTACTTTTAGCTTCGTAGTCGTCAATGCTTTTGGTTAAATTATTTTCACCTATTTGTTCATTCATAATTTGCTAATGAAAATTATAATTATTAAAAATAAGTATCAAAATTAGTTTGAGTAATTAGTGAACAAGCACTGAACGCTTTGAGATACAACCACAGTATATATATTTCTACAGTAATCCTACTCCAAAAAAATAACACGGGACGGCTTGTCCAGATGAGAAATGCTGGCGCCATTTGCAGAAGGCGATTTTTTAAATTTAAAATACACGCGTATAGAAGAAGAGGTAACTATAATAGAAAAAGATAAATATATTCTAAAGGCGAAACGCGCGCATGGTACCCCGGACAACAAAACGCTTGAGATGTCCTACTGTAAAAATATGTATACTGTGATACAACTTAAAAATGACTGTTTCATTATAAAATTAAAAAAATATATATATTTTTATCTAATATTCTATTATCACTATTAAAATATAATTAAAAAAAAAAAATATTTTAAAGATAGTCTCGTAGACAAAATTTACCGTCGTTGGCGCAGACAGAATGATTACATCCTGCGTTTATTATTATTAAGATTTAATGTGCTTTATATAACAATTGATAAATCTACAGAATTTAAATTTTAAATAAAAAAGAGAATTAGTTAAATAGAGGATTATAAAAATGAAAAATATTTTTTTCAGATTATACCGATGCAATAATTATCTGTTCAAATTATTATTAGGCTAGGTAATAAAATATTTACAAAATTTAAATAAGGAATAATTTTTTTTTTAAGTGACTAAATTCAAAAATGTTTTGCTTGCCTGGACATAAACTTAAAACAAAAAATTTTCTGCTCTTAGTGTAGATAGAAAAAAAGATTTGCCATTTAGTAGAAAAAATTTAGACTCTAGCGTCTGGGTTGGCCAATTTATAAGGAACAAAAGAATCCACTTTCTCAACATTTCATAAGTACGAATAAAAAAAAAAAAAAAAAAAAAAAAAAAAAACGAATAATAAACGTAATTTTAATTTTCGAAAAATTATTATTAGAAAAATGCATTCTTCTAAAATTAGCTGTTCTAAAATATAATTTTAAAGTTTCAAGAGATTGATTCGAGATTCCATGCAATTTTTAAAAAATAATATAAACCATCACGTTTAATTTTTTTAACAAAATAAAATTCTAAATTTAAAAAATTTTTTAATACTGATAAAATTTAATGACTTATTTTATCTGAACGATTTGAAATCAATTGCTCAAGTTCTAGAGGTTTTTTATGAGTTTATGACAATGAATAAATTTTATAATTTTTCATTTTTTATATTTTATTAATTCTTCACACATTTGGATGCAGAATTATGATACTTTAAATTCTATTTCTTTAAGGTTGATAAAATGAGATAAGAAAGATAATATTGCTCTATAACTTTCTTTATAATTGATAATATGATAAATAAAATTTTTAAAAAAATTTAATGATAAACTATCTTAATCTATTTTAATCATTTTTACATTATGAAATACAAATGTAAATAAACAATTTTAAATTTTCCATTGATAAGAAATACGTTAAATAAAAAAAGAAATACGTTTTTCTGATAAACTAATCAAATCATCTTTCTCAAGACTTAAATTTAAATATGTTATCATGTATGTTATTATTTGAATCTAAAGTACAAGATTTCATACTTTTTAGTTTGCTAAATGTTTCTTTTATGTAATTTTTATTTAAATTTCATTTTTCATCATTTGTTGGATAGCATTTTATAAATTTAAATTCAATTTTTAAATTAATCTATTCTATAGATTCAAATGATAAAGTTAAAAGACATTCACCACTCAAATAAATATTATTAATTGTAAATATTTAAAATTTTTATTTCTTAAAAATATATATTTTAACAAATTATGCAGTTCTGTTTAATAATTTTGGAATTTTTGGCAGTTTATCGTGATATAGACACCTACCATTTTAAAACCATTGAACCCAGAACTTTCAAAATTGGCATGGTATCATATTTTTACATACTGAATTCAGTCCAATTGATTTTTTTTGACATCATAGATTCTTACATATCGGTTATTTAAAAATTTTTTTTGAGTTATTACGGGTAAATTTAAATTAAACGAGTATCAAACTGGTTGTTGTGTCTTTAAATTAAATTGAAATTATTTTGATTTAAATTTATCCATATAGTTCTATTCAAGGTTCTATTCCTTTTCCTCAATTCTAAAAGCTTTCGTAATAAGCTAATTTTTATTTGGATTTAGAACAAATAAAACAAGCAAAAAACATTTTCTTAAAAAAAAAAACCATTTATTTATCAATGTAATTACACAACTAATACAGTAAGAAATATACATTTTAGATATAACATAAAAATTACCATAAAATATACTATAAATTATTTTAAAATTTTATTTTATACATATAATTATTATACCTTATCATAATTAAAATTTTTTTTAATTTTTGAATTTTTATTACTACACAAAATTGCTGTTCTAATATCATTTTCATTTAACTTTAGTGATATATTTCTAAATTTTATAAAATTAAGATTTACTGCATTTTTTATAAAATTTGAAATACCATTAACTGTAATTTTTAAAAATTTTGAAACTTTCAAAGTTTTTAAGCGTATAAATGATGGCAAAATTGCATCTGTTATTGTATCTAAAACCTTAATGCTTAATTTTTCAAGTTCTGGAAGAGTAATAATATTTAGTATCCCCCAGTCAGATAACTTTCTACAATCAGCAACTTTTACGTATATTAATTTATTACATCTTTTAATTTTTTTGCAAAATTCATCAGTAATTTCATCAGTGCTGTTAATTTCAATTTCTCTAAGATTAATAAAATTGGCTATAGAAGATGATAATTTTGGACTTTCGTTTAATTCAACGTATTGAAATTTTTCTAATAATTCTGTCGGTAAACTAATGTACTCAATTTCAATAATATCAAAATGTTTCAATATAATTGTTTTTAAATTTTTCATTCTTGCAAAACAAGTGGCTAAGCATAATTTTCTATCCAAGCAAATACTGAAGTCAAGAGCGTCTATAAGACACAAATGATTTATTTTATTATTATCATAAGATATTTCTTCTGCTTTAATTTTAATAACTTTAAATTTTGCCTTTATAGAACAAGATTTCAAATTTAATAATTTACTGAAAGCTTCTTTTAAGTGGCTATTAATTGTATTTTCATCTTTAATTTCTATGTCGATTGATTCTAACGATTTAGATGGTAAACTGAGCAAACATTTTCCAGTCATATTTATATTATGAATTTTTAGATAATTCAAATTTTTATTTTTTAAAAACATATCTTCTAATATATCATCTAAACTAAAATTATAACAATTAGACTCTTCAATTAAATCTAAATGCAAACTAAACTTTTCAATATTTACACAAAATTTTTTAAATAATTTAAGTATATTAATGCTAAATCTTAAATAATAATAATCCAGATCAATTTCTTTTAAAAACTCACCACCTCTAGATAATATTTTTGAAAATATACGACAATAATTTTTAGTTCCTAATAAACTCGTCACAAACTTTTTCATATAAAAAACTAGATTCAAATATAGTGAAATTTTACCAACTCGTCTTGCTAACCATTTCCCATTTTCTGCATACCCTTTCCATTTTAAGTTTTTCAGGATAGGAAAGGTATTGGAAAATTTCACGAAGGCAATCCTCGGTTAGTATGTTTATATCTCCTACAAAAATGCTGCCAAGTAATTGGCACTATGGTTCCACATTAGCAATAACAAAATGTTCTTAATGGTTTATTTTACCTAACAAAATATAATGTCATAAAAAATCTAGGAATGATTTTTTTTTTTTTTAATAATAATAATAATAATTTATTTCCAATTCAAATAATATAATACAATAATGTTACATATTATAGGCCTACAGTAGGTAATAACCTGTACATAGGAGGAATCAGTATATAATAAAAATAAAACTAGAAAAAATAAAAATAGACTAGATTTTAGAATACTGAAATTAAGTTATTGTAACTCAAGATATTATTTAGCCTAGCAATTATATAAATCAGATACCTAGTTTTTTTGAATGTGTTCAGTATGTGATCTTTCCATTTTAGATGTTGGTCGTATATTACTCCTAAATATTTTACACTTGTGACTCGTTTTAATGATTCATTATTTATTACTATATTAATATTGTTAGGTAATGATTTAACTCTATTAGCAAATGTTACATAAACTGTTTTTTTAGTGTTAACAGATAGTTTATTGACATAATACCAACTATTCACAAGTGCTAAATATTTGTTCATAGTTTTCTCAGATTTTTTCCATGTTTTTTTTTAACAGTAGATCACAGTATCATCAGCATATAAAGAGATGTTATCAATAAGATCTAGTAAGTCGTTTACATAAATGATAAAAAATAATGGACCCAATATCGATCCTTGAGGCACACCGATGTTTATAGACTTTTTTTTACTTAAAGTGTCATTAACCTTTGCCATTTGCATTCTATTACTTAGGTAAATCTTTACTAGATCCAGTACAATGCCTCTTAATCCTAACAATTCAAGCTTACTTATTAATATACTGTGGTCCACGGTGTCAAAAGCTTTTGACAAATTTACAAAAGTAGCAATAGTTGGAAGACTTTTGTCAAGATTGGCATGTAAAAAACCAGATAAATGATCCAAAGCATCTGCAGCTCCTAGATTTTTTTAAAAACCAAATTGTTTTTTTTATATTAAATTAAATTTGTTTAAAAAATTTGTTATTCTAGAGGGCAGAATTTTTTCAAATATTTTAGACATTACCGGTAATAAAGAAATTGGTCTATAGTTACTAATATAATATTTTTTATTATCTTTATATATAGGAATAACAACTGCTATTTTAAACATGGCCCAAAGAACTTTTAAAAGGTATGTGCTTCCTGAATACCAAAATAAGATCGTTTTGCGCACTACCAACAACGGCCATATTTTATACACACACATGTATTGTATCAACATGACTGGCGTTGGTAGCCGAGTAAAAAGTTATAAAAATGTTGCGTAAGCCTATACCTTTTAAAAGTTCTTTTTACGATGATTTTAAACTCATCTGGAACGATACCCTGACTCATGCACAGGTTTATTACATGCACTAAAGGTTCACTTAAATTACAAGAAATTGATTTAATAACTAATTCCATCATAACCTTTAGCTTTGTTTTTTTCTTCTACTGTTAGTTTAACATCTCATGGAAAAAACTTAAGTTTTTTACATAAAAAAGAAGATTTTTCTACACTAGTACATAATCTTCTTTTATGATAATTATGTCTGCTAGATAGTTTTTTGTGTAGCTGATGTAGTTATATCTTGAAGACATAATTACACCAGCTATAGGAATGAAGAAAAAATTTTTGCTATGTTTAAATTGAGGAATAAAAATGATACCTAGTAAAGACGTTAAATCTCGATATTAGTACTTTTATAGAAATAAATTAAGTACTACGTCCAAAAAGATAAAAATGTTATGGTGTTTTTTTAATTATTTAATGTAAAAAATTAAAAAAAAAAAATTTTGAAAAATTACGTATCAGATGGAGAAATCCTTTACAAACGATAATTCTAGATATTCGTACTTTCATAGGAAAAAAATAAGTATTACGTCCTAAAATAAAAAAAAATTTGGTGTTTTTTGTATTTTTTGGCGACAAAAATTTTGATAAAAAAATTTTGAAAAAATTAAGTATCAGGTCCAAAAAATTACCATAAACGATATTTCTAAAACTAGTACTTCTACAGAAACAAATTAAGTACTACGTTCAAAAAAAAAATTGGTATTTTTTGTATTTTTTGGTGAAAAAAATTTTAAGAAAAAAATTTTCAAAAAATAAATTATAAGATTCGAGATATCGAGTAAAAACGATACTTCTAGATATCAGTACTTTCATGGAAAAAAATGAGGTATTACATCCAAATTAAAAAAAAAAAAGGCATATCGAGACTTTTTGGTAAAAAAACATACTGGTAGTGAAATAACTCCGGTTACAGACATACGTACATACATACAGACTTTTTTTAAAAACCGGTTTTTTAGCTTCCTGAGGTCTCAAAACGTGCTTATATGCCAAAAAAACAGAAAAAAAATTTTGGAGGAACCAAAAAATTTTGTTTAAAAGAAGTGAAAAAATGTTTAAAAAAGTCATTTGCAATCGTTTGAGCAAGGTAAAAAAATTCCGCTAGCAACAAACTGAATTTCGATAGGTAAGAACGGATTTTTTTTTCAGTGTGCATAGAATACATAAATCTTTCTGAGAGTTTAATTAATAACAACTTTTAAGACTAAAATTAAAAAAATTTTCCGATAATCTACTTTTATTTTGATTGTTTTGATTTTTGATTTTCGACCAACGACTATTTGAGCTCTGAAAATTAGGCACATTATCCTATTTGAACTTGACAAATCAATGCAAAAACAAAACTATACCTTTTTCGTCAATTTGAGACATTTGAATTCATTTTTTTGGACAAGGAGGGGAACTAGTAGCTAGCTTAAAAAAAAATCACCCGGCGTAGAGTGAAGTAAACCTTCCGCTACAAATATAAACGTAACTTTAGAAATATTGGATTCTTACCAAAATTTATTCAGTTCATCTACTCAAATATAAAAACTTATGTTTCAAATATGAAAGTCTTAATGAAAGTTATGTTTTCTTTAAGTCATGTTCGCAAGAACTGGGAATATTCTTGATATATTATTATTATATATTATAATGATTGTACACAAGTTACCAAAAGGCTTTTTCTTTTTAATGTACAGTAATATTTTGAAATCAATGTATGTTTACAAAGGAATCTTTGTATAGGATTAATAATGTAAGCAAGGATTAGTATCGATTCAGGTTGTTAGTTAGTCACACTTTTTATGTTTCAATTTTCACTTAAAAAGGTATAAAATAGCAGAGATTGGAAATTTAATTACGATTACATTTTATGAAAGTTTTAAGAATTAATTTAAATTAATTTGTATAATATTATACTATGTTATAAACTTAATGAACAAAGTATTAAATTTAGTCAATATTAACAAAATATGGACTATCTTCGAAAATTACAAGGTTTATAAAAAGATTTAATTTATTTAAAATTATTTAATACGATTACTAACTGCATAAATAAATATAAATATATCACCACCTAGAGGCTACAATCAAATTGTACCAAGGGTCAATATCCAGCTGTTAATAGTGGAACTATTTCTTTGTTTTAAAAGTATACGAATTTTCAAATAAAAACTAAATGTAATTTAAACCCAAAAATAATTTAAAAAAAAATTCAATTCTATTTTCATAGTGAAAAAAACTTACTTTTCTGTAAACATTTATTTACTTTCAAACAGAAAAAACTTTGTAAAATTTTTTTTTCTTTTTTTTTTTGTAGAATTATAATTATCAATGTTATGTTGCTAATATACTGATTAACGAAATAAGCAAGCCAAGTATAACTGCTTAAAAAGCATAGAATTACATTGGGCAGTGGTCCAAGTGAAGCTAATTATTTAGTTAATGTACGGTAAAAATTATGAATTCTTTTAGTTTTTTATTACTATTAGCATTGTTATTATTATTATCATCATTATCAAATTAAAATAATTTTTGATATAACAAATTTGTAAATTAATCAAAGTTTTTTTGGATTCAAAATTCGATCATTAACTTTTTTTATTTAAAACTACAGAAATAATATAAAAAAATTAAAATCTGCACGATCTAATATATTAATTATACATTAAAAAAAACTTCTTATATTTTTTTAAACCTAATAATGCCCAATCGATCAATTTAAGTCACTTGAATATTTTTTTAATGATAAAATCACTATTTTGGGCTAAAAATATCGCCAAGTAGGTAATTGAGGCTGCTCTTTTTTTTTCTGAAGTCCTTGTTTACGTGTAACTCTTAGCATACTTAGGAAACCTGATATCACCCCTTAAATATGAGGAAAATTTTATATAATTTTTAGGTGCTCTTTAAATTGTCACTTTGCGCACATAAAAAATCTAAAACAAAAAACTCAATACAGGACTATCAAGAACACAAAAAAATAAGTTTATACCAATTTATTACCATCAACCTTTTAAATGGGGTAAGGGGGTGGATTTATAGCCCAAAAGAAAAAAAGGGTATTTTAGGCTAAAATTGGTGTTTAGTAGGAATTTATGCTTTTTATTTTAAAAATTATATAGAACTTATCCCATATTGAAGGGGTGATATAACATTTTCTAGGAGTTATACCTAAAAAAGGATTTCACATATCAAAAGAGCAGCCTGGAGCAGCCCCAATTACCTGATAAGTAAAATTTTTAGCCCAAAATAATGATTTTTTCATTAAAAAATAAAGTGGATTGAATATGCCAATTTGGAATTAATGGGTTTAATTTATTGATTAATTATTTCAATATACAAAATGTAAATTACATTGTAATATACATTTTCAATTATCTCTATTTAAAATTTTACTTAAAACTTCAGTAAAATATAAAAACTGCAATAAAAATAAAAAAAAGTTACAAATAATGAGCAAAAAATTAATAAATACAAGTTTTCATTAACTGAACTAGCATAAGCAATACATCCATTCTGCATAACACATACACATAAAAAATAATATAAATTTTATTTCTTTAATTTTACAACACAAACAATAAATATTATTTAATTGAAGAAAATTTATTAAATATTTTTTTATTTATACCATACATTTAAGATCATAAAAATAAAAATTCATTTTTTATCATAAATAAAAGAAATTAAATTTATAATAATGATTTCTTTTCATACATATATTCACATATACATATATATATAGAACCTACTGAAATTGCAAGCCATCCAATTATATCCATTGTATAGTTCTGACTATATACTATCTATTATATTATACCATACCATATACTGTCTGTTCTTGGAAGCACTAAGTGGTTAATTAACAGCGACTCTTCTATATATTTATTTTCTCTTTCTATTTTCTCTGAAAAATTTCTTTTTATTTTCATCTCTCTGTATTTCTCTCTCAATCTCTTTGTCTTTATACATTTTCATTTATTTATCATAAATGTTTATTATATGTTTCTATTTTATTTTATTATTATTATTATTGTTATATTTTAGTTGAAATAATAAACTTTTTTGGAGAAAGATAGTAAATAGAATAGTTAATTAATTTATAAATAATTGGGTTATATTTTTTAAGTTGTTTGTTTAGGATTTTAATTTAATTTTATTTGGTAAACATAGATTTATCAAATTAACTATACTGGATTTTTGGACAAACAATATTTTATAGGCTTTAGATTTTAGAAAGTTGGTCTTCACAACCCATCAGTGTTTTTTTGAAGCTTTGTTGTTCAAACTTTAGCAAATTATTCAAAATAGTCCAGAATTCGTTTATGTTAGATGTATACACTTTTTTTATAAATTTTGTCTAAGGCTGCTATGTATGATAAATTTTTCGATATGCTGATTTCAAATTATTAGGTCCCGACCCCGAATAATTAACCCTAATACCGAAAAACTGTATTTATCGGTCGGTTTAAAGGTTATTTTGACATATTTTATAAGAAACTTAACTGAACATCATCAAAATGACATACAATATATTTTTGAAGTTGCTGAATAAGGGATAATATTTAGGTTCCGATCCCGAAAACTTGCTTTTAATGCCATTTATAAGTACCTATTGGCCTGTTTTTTTGATTTTTTCTACATACATATTACGTGAGATACTTATCTAATTTTCACAGAAATAACTAAGTTAAGGATTTTTGGGTCACTGTTTACAAATTTTCAGGTTTTGACCACGAAAAATTATCCTTAGTACCGAAAAACCGTAATACGTTTTTGAGGTCACTAAATAAGAATATTTAGCCCCTAATCTTAAAAACATATTACCTATCATTGTAAGTACAATTAGAAATATTTCTTATCGAATATGTCAAAATAACCTTCAAAATCGACCGAAAAATACAGTTTTTCGATATTAGGGCTAAGAGAGGGTCCCCCACCCTATAAATTTGAAATCAGTGTATCGAAAAACTTACTTACCATATATAAGTAGCCTTACAAAAACTTTAGAAAAAAATAGTACAATATATAACATATAATATATGTAACGTATAATATGACTTCTCGACTAAAATGAAAATTACAACAACAAAAAACGTTTTAGCTTTCTCGAAATATTGCATAAAAATATTCTTTAAAAAATTCTTTACATTTTACCAAGAAAATAATATTTCGGCAACCATAAGAATTTTACAAGCAAAATTCCATTTGCTACATGAATTTGATTAGGCAGCACCAAAAAACTCTTAAGAAATTTGATGTAGTTTAGACTAAGTGTAATTAATTTAATAATATACATTCAAATGGTTATTTACAATTTAAAAACTATAAATAAAAGTTGCAAATTATCAACATTTTTAAAATAACGCTCAAATAATAATTAAAATAAAAATATAGTTTATGATAAAATTACTTCAATTGTAATATTACACATTTTTTTTAAAATTAGCTTTAGAATTTTTTCTGTCTTGGGTTGACTTTATATTTCTATTCTGTAACAAAACTTCTCGCAAAACTTACTATTGAAAAAATGCAGATGATAAATATTGCCTAAAATACCTTAATTCTGACAATTTAAATTTTTGAATAGACATTTTATGTATTGTAGAAAAGAAAAATAAAAGTTTGCATTTTTTTTTTTTAATGAATGCCTGAATTATGAATGAATAGAAGAAACACTTTTAATATGTGGGATATTTCATGCTAACTCAACTACTAAAAAAATTGGTTGTCAATCTAAATAGCCTCGTATTTTTGGTATGGTGGTACCAATATAAATTTTTTTACAGAGTTAAAACTGAATTTTTACAATTAACAAAAAAATGAGAGAAAAAAATATAATTCAGAAAACAGTAAATCATTAAGATTGGGAAAGAAAAAATTTAATTTTACTCTAATCAACATAAATTTTGCAAGCAATCCCAGAAAATGCTCAAAAAAAGCTAAAAAAAAACTTCTCTTACCTATATTTTTTAAGCTTCTAAATTGTCATGAAACTCCCCCTATACTGAATAAATCTATTGAGTTCCAAAACTATTACACACAAAAAACGATAAGAAAAGAGAAAAAAAAATAGGTTATCATTATAATTGGTACATTCAAAAAAAAAAGTAATAAAAATGTGTATGAACATGTACATAAAACTAAAAAGAATTAAAAAAAAAATGTATAACCTTTTATGATAATTAGAAATTGTATTGGTTACTAAAGGATTGAACAATGTGAGGCTATTAATTGTACAATTGTTAAACTTTTTTTAGTTACCTGTTATCTTCCAATTTTTTTATTTTTTTTTTTTAGAAACTTTAATTAAAATATCTAGGGAAAATGAATATAAACTTAAAAAAAAAAGTGTTGACAATATTTGTAAAATACACATTTACAATATAGCCAATTATAATGTTAATTTTTATTTTTTTTATATTTTAGTTAGTACTAGTGAATATATATGTACTAGAGAGTTTTAATTATAAAACATTTTATATTATAACTACAAAAAAAAATTTAACGACTTAATTAATAGTAATATAAATTTTTTTTTCGTCTTGTTTTTTTATTTATCATATAGTCAAGTTCGTTTATTTACATTTTTGTAGTTGATTGGCAATCAAATATTTAACGTACTGAAATTGCAATTAGTGTAGAGAAAAATATATATATATATAATAAATTTACGTTATTACGAGCGTTATTATACATGTATATATAAATATTTTATTATTTAAAAAAAGAAAACAAAAATACAATAAATTTTTAGTTTATTAATTAATTTATAAATTTTAAATTATGAAGTTTTAAATCAGTAAAAACAAAATTAAAAAAAATTAAATTTAAATATTTCTCGAAAGAGAAATGAACTTACTCGTCTATATAAGCTTATTATAATCTTAAGCAATTGGAATATTTTAACTGAAAATATTGTGTTATAAAACTTACAAATTAGTATTTTATATTGTTATGTGTATTAAATTTTACGTATACCTGGTGAGCCACTCCTGGGAAAGTAAAGATAAGGTCACCTGTACGACAGGGTCTACGGGCCATCATCTCGCCCATGTAAACCGGACTTATCGCAATTACAAACTTTACGTGGACGTCGTATTAATTTTATTAATCGTAGTTTTTTAGACTTTTCACGGTTTTGAATCCTGGTGCTTATTCTCTTTACACCTTGTTCACTATACTCTTATAATAAAAAAAATTAAAATTATTTTCAATTCAGGTCTTTTATATTAATTTTAACTGATTGACTTACCACAAAGTTTCCTGCTTTGATACTTTTATCTTTAGTTTAACCTTATTAGTTTTATCAGCCACAATACCGATTTTCTTAGCCAAAAAACTTGCTTTTTCTAAAGTTTTTTCACTTTCATTAACTATTTTTAACTTTTCCTCTATATGTTGGCCGTGTTTTTTATTTATTTCAACAAGATTGGCTTTCACGTCCATCAATATTTCTTTTTTAATAGAATAGGAATAATAAAAATTAACACATGGCCTATTAAAATTAGAATGAGTAAAGGGAAACATTAATTTTCACAAAATGCGGTTACAGACTCTCTGCAATATGTGCCTAAATACGTGTCTTGAGGTGTTAACTTTCGCATTCAGCAAAGCAAACATTTCTAAGACCTGGTTAATGTATTATGTAAATGCAATAATGACGTCCGTCAAAATCGACATTTAATCATTATCATTTTCTAATATATAAAAAAATATTCTAAGTATTATTTTTGTATTGCTCTTTTATTTTGTAAAGCTCTTTATTTAAATTAATTGCCATTATTACTAAATTGAGAACTATGCAGATTAACGATAAGTAATAGCTTTGAATATTACAGTTTAATTTAAGTCTTTGAGACGGAGATTGTCATTAGAGATAAGATCTTATCGATTATATCAACTGATTTTATAACAATAAATATACATAATTATTTGTAAATTATTATTTGTAATTAACTAAATACCGAACTGGAAGTAAGAGAATTTATTGAAATAGCAACGATTATTTGTTCCGAAATTTTCAATTGTAATTGGACTTTTTTTCCTACAAAATTCAATTTTTTTTTTCAATTGCTTAATTCTTCTAAACATGGTTTTTTCAAAATTGTCAAGAAATTTTCTATAATAAAATCTGTAAACTAAAAAAAATATGTTATATTTGTAAGCTACAAAACGAATAATAATATGCCCAAATTTTTAAAATGACCATTGGTTACTAGATTGACTTTTTAACGCAGCTCTTCCCGAAAAAAACTCTGTATAAAGAGGCATACATTATTTCGGAAAAAATTCTCAAGAATCCAGTTTTGCATCCTTTTTACGCTTATATCTCTAAACTTTGCACTGTTACCGGTTAACCGAGCTATACCATTGGATTAGATCCTGAAGCTTTTATCTAAAAATCCTTAATCCTTAAAATGAACAAATTTCTCAAGGGAGACTTTCTGCATCTAAAATATGATGGTAAATTTCTTAGCATTTTAGATCTTAAACTGCCTGGTCAAACTTTTTGCACAACTTTTAAATTTTCAGAAAGATTCTTTTTCAAACTTTTATTGCATATCAAAAAAATAATTCTAAACAAAATAAATAAATTAATTACAAAACAAACCTTGTTCCAAACTTTAAAATTGATCTAAAGAATACCGTCACACATAATAATAATAGTACCTATAAATATTTTGCATCATAATAGTAAAGTTTAGACATTAATGCGGTCTGTTAGCTAATAATACCTTTCTGAATAAAGACATTTTAGGTTACACAATAACGAATATACACCTATAATTAAAATAATCAATAAAATAAATCTTAAAATTTATACCCATAAATATTTTTATTAATTTTTATTTATTATACTTATTTTTATAAAAAAAATTCAATATAACCAATAATAATAAAATTATATCTCAATAAATATCTTTCATATAATATAATTCAGAAGGAAAAAAAAAACCAAATCAAATATTTTCTTAAATAATAAATTTTTTCTACAAAATATTTATAATCGGAAACAGACATTTTGTCACTGCAGGTTTTTTTTTTTATTTCAATATATAGAAGGTTAAAATATAACACTATCAATTTATTGAAGATTTGAAGGTGTAGAGAAGGTATATATATATATAGCAAATGGTTTCCGATATTGATTCCCACGAAATAACTCAAAGAGAACGACACTATGAGCTCTTGGGGATTCAAACGTTATCCGTTTAGCAGCCTGGGATATAGCAAACATTATTACATTTTCTTTCAAAATGATCCTAACTATCAGACTCTGTCAACCTTCTTTTTCATATATTTTTTTTTTCTTTTTTTTTATACAATTTAAGCTTTTAAGGTACTATTTAACGTTGAAATTCATTTTTCCAATACTTTTTTTATTTTATTATTTTATTACAAAATTATTTATTTATTATGTTGATTTTTTGACGTAAATTTTAGGTAATATTGATTTTTTTACATCATATTAAGAATAAATGATAAAATATGAATTGCAATCATTTAATCCCATTGTATTTCTAAATTAATGACTATTTTTATTGTCTTTTTTTAGAAAAGTATAAAAATCAAAAATTATGATTTTATCAATATAATAATGATCATTTTTAGTTACTAATGATTTACTGACCAAAATATGTCAAAAATTTGAAAATCTCTTTTTAAATATTTTTATATGAAATCTTGATTTAGCATAAAATATTTTAGGAATTTAAGTAGGACCATGTTAAAAATAAGCAATTTCTAACCTGGTACCATTTTTGAAAACTCCAAAATATTGATTGGCAAATGATGGGGTACATAAAAGATACATACTTCTAAGGAAAATTATTCAATGAAATAAAAATAGCTTAAAACTCTTTTCCTGGTATGTTAAAAAACTAAACTTGTAAACCGCTATTTAAGGGCTTCCGTAATAATTTTACATGCAGAAAATTAAATGTAAAAACATTTCTCTCAAATTTCCGGACGGAAACGTATTTGCTAGTAAAAAAAAAACAAACATTTAAATAAGATTTTAATATTTTATATTTTTAAACTTGTAAAAGAGAAAAATTATGTTTAACTTTTGATTTTTTTTCTGTATTAACCGCTTAAAGACAACTGTGACCTATATAATAAATATTATTCAAATACATGGTAATGAAGCTTAAAATTCTTCAAGCTTGAAAACTCGATGAAGATATCTCAATTGACCCTTGGTTTAATAACTCAAATTATCCAAAAGTAAATTTCACTATTTGAGCTGAATAAATAAAGGAAGTTTGCATTAAATTTTCATCAATTTAGCCATTTAACGAAAGCATTAAATAAACGTAACAAAATGCCTGTGGCTCGTAACGTACAAAAATTTACTACACTGAAAAACTGACTCTTTTGAAATACTGCAAATAGAATTTCCCATTAATTTAATAAGAATTATTTTAATGCCGGTGAGATTTAATTAATAGAATTTTATTGTATCGTTGAAATATTCTATTAGCAGTATTTAATGTCGAATCTCATTGTGTCAAAGGCGTCAGTTTTTCAGTGTAGAAACACTTTTAGAAAAATTATATAATAAATCATGTAAAAAAAAGCAAGCAAATATTTGTCGAATATTAGTTAGTTTGTTAGAAAATTATTATTTATTTTTTTCTGAGGTAAATCTTGCCAAAAATGAGGAGGTGATAAGATAAGTTTTTTTTGGAAAAATGTAACGAAGATAAAAAATAAATTTTTACACAAAATTCTCAGTAAGGTTGCTAAAACTTTAAGAAATAGCTATCTTTTAAAACAATATAAAATTTTGATATTAAATAAAACTTGACATATTAAATGAAAATGTGAAACATTAATAATAAAAACTATTTTACTGAAATGTCACGCCTAAGATAAAAATCTATATAAAATCTTTCTGTCAGTAAAACTTGAATAAAAAAAAAGTCTATTATCTTTTCATTCAAAAAATTGACGTGATTTTTTCTCATAAAATTTCATAAAAACTAGAATTTTTTTTTTATCATTAAAATCGTAATTTTGAAAAAAAATTTAATTTACATTTTTTCATTAAAAAAAAAAATGTAATTTAAAAGTATAAAATTTGATAATTAATAATTATTCATAAAAAAAAAACTTTTATTATTTTTTTTAAATAAATGTAAAATTATTTTATGAATTTTTCATACACGATATAAAAAAAAAAAAAAGTGACATGACTTAGTATAGCTTATTTCTTATCATGTATCCAGAACTAGCTGTTTTCATTATTATCATCCTTTTTTTTAGTTAGCATAATCCATAGAGCTATGTGCTTACGCACGCGAGTCATATTCGCTCATTATGCAACGGAACCAACGAAAAATTGGCTGGACGCGTTTTTTTATAATATAAAATGTAGAGTAACTTTTTTTTTTAACTTTCTAACTCTATACTGAATTTTATATGGAATATAAAGTTTAACGACGCACGCATTATCATACATTAAAAAAAAGTCCTCGTGTGTAGAGTTGAAAAAAAGGAAAAAAAAAGTAACAAGTGTTAATTGCCGTAAAAAAGAACTTTTTTTTTTTTAATCATGTCAAAATTTTTTTGTTTATTTTAATATTAGTGAAAACTAGGTTTTGTTAACGTGAATGATAAGTCTAAAAAGTTACAAAATGTGTAAATATTTCTTTTAATTATGCATTTTTTTTTAAACAAAAAAGTATTTAACATTTTTTTTATGCTTCAGGATTTTTTCAGTCATATAAAATTTACTTATAATTTATTATTTCAAAGTTAAATAAATTGATCCCTTTTTTTTTTCTTCAATTTTTTAATAGAGAATTTTAAGTACGTGGTTAAAATCAATGTACTTTTAGATTAAGTTAAATGTTAATCGTAGATTATCTAGATAAATGATAGTAATATTTTATATCTCTTCGCTTAATTTATTGTGTGAGTAGTTTTAAGGTGACAGTTAAATATATATTCTCGTTTCAAAATAGTTTTTTTATTTTTTTTTGGTTCCTCATAGAGGAACCATTGTGTTAGGTCAAATTTTGTTTTCTGATTTTTTGGCATATAAGCACGTTTTGGGACCCCGAGAAGCTAAAAAATAGGTTTTTAAAAAAGTCTGTATGTGTGTGTGTGTGTGTGTGTACGTACGTACGTACGTATGTAATCGCAGATATTTCACAAACATTATGGAATTTATACCTAATTTTTTTTTCAAAAATTTTTTCACCAAAAAAGCTCGAGGTACTTTTTTTTTTTTTAATTTGGATGTAATACCTCATTTATTTCCATGAAAGTACTTGTATTTGAAAGTATGGTTTTCACATGATATCTCGAATCGGATACTTTTCCTAAAATTTTTTTCACAAAAAAATACAAAAAATACCAATTTTTTTTTTCTTTTTGGACGCAGTACTTATTTATTTCTGTGGAAGTACTAGTTTTAGAAATATACTTTATAGTAATTTTTTGGACCTGATACTTAATTTTTTCAAAATTTTTTTCTCAAAATTTTTGTCGCCAAAAAATACAAAAAACGCCAAAATCTTTTTTATTTTAGGACGTAATACTTAATTTTTTCCTATGAAAGTACGAATATCTAGAATTATCGTTTGTAAAGGATTTCTCCATCTGATACGTAATTTTTCGAAATTTTTTTTTTCTAAATTTTTTACATTAAAAAGTTAAAAAAATATTATCTTTTTATTGACGTATAGTGCCTATTTTATTTCTCTGAAAGTACTAATACCTGGAATTATGAGTTTTGAATATTTTAATATTTTAATTTTTTATTAGGTAAAATAGAACATTGACAACATTTTTTTATTGCTAATGAGGAACCATAGTGCCAATTACTTGGCAGCGTTTTTTTTTCATGTATTTTGGGTAACTGATTTTTTGACAGTTTGCATGTTTTTGATCAGTCAAAAAACTGATCACTGGGGATGAAATAAGTAATGGGTTTGGAACGTGTTAATCTATAATAGTTTTTAAGTCCCCGAATCGAAATTATTTTAAACAAATTTGAACCTCTCTTTGATAACACCAATTTTCAACCCCCTCCTTACTGTGTCACTGGCCTTTTTTGAATATTCCTCCCTATGAATACGTTTCATGTTAAAAATACTGAAAAATTATTGGTACTGATGTTCCTCAAAAAACAGGAAAATAATTAGGGTTTACGGTCAAAAAGAAAAAATAATCGCGTTTGATGGGTAAATTTTGAGACAAAATATATCACAATTATTTGTATTGGATGAAACAAAATCATTAAATATTTTCTAAGGATAATTCACATATTTTATTTTAGGTAACAAATAAATATAGTAATTGTCCAACATTGAATATTTGCACCAACAAAAAGATAATGAAATACTGAATTTAATCAAAATTTTTATATTTAATTAAAGAAAATTTTAATTACTCCAACTATAGTTAATTAAAAAAATTTACAAGCTACTATCTAATTAGTTAAATTAAATAACTTTTTTTTCTCGTATTGTTAAAACATTTCTATCCAAAAACAAAAAAATAGAGAAAAAACAAATAAAAAAGAATACAAGTGAAAATGTTTTTTACAAAGAATATAAACTTTCTCTCAATTAGTGAGCTTTTTTCACAAAAATAAAAAAACATGCTAAAAAAATTATCTAAATAAGCCTTTTTTTTGCAAGAAAAATTAGGTTTTTTAGTATAATTTGGTGATAATTCAATTTTTAAAATTATGATTTTTTGCAGTATTTTGTAATAGTAGTGTGTATTTTTAAATATTTATATCTGAATGATATAAAAGAATTTAAGAGTTTTAAATTAAAAAAATTTTTATGATAAAAATTAACAATTATTGAATAATTATTAATGCAGGAATATAATCTTTATTTCTACTTTAAGCGAGGGGCTATTGTCTTGGAAATCACAAATTTGATTTTTTTTTATTTTTCGTGATTTTTTGTGATTTTTTTGTGGTAAAAACCGCTAAATATTATATTGAATAGTAAAAAATAGATTTTTGAGGTTTAGGGTGAGTTATAAGGCTAAAAAACGCAAAAAATCGTGAAAAATCATTACAAGACGGAAATAAACCATCTCAATTAGTAAAGATTCATGATTGAGGTACAAACAAGCCAAAATAAGAAAAAAATCAAAAAAAAATTTTTTAAATCAAGTTCGTGATTTCCAAGACGGTAGCCCCTCGACTTTAAGAATACATTTAGTATAAACCATTGACAGAACTAATTGTACTCTAGTAACTTGCATGACAACCATCTAATCGTGTCAGAGCATAACAAATCAAAAAGAAAATTATTGAGGTTATATAAGTTACGAATTCTTGTTGTGACTTATTTAAAGAATATGGGTCAGTAGGGTATAGTAACAAATGAATAACTAAGAATTTTGAATAAGCTATTTCTAAAAAATTAATTAACGAGTGCTTAGTACCTTATACTATACCTTTGACTTTGATTCTTGTATAGGAATAATTTTTATTTTCTTTCTTGAATCCTTCAGTTAACTTAAAATTTATAAGAAAACAATAATAAATTTCTTATTAAAAATAATTCTTTTCAAGAATTAATTTTATAAGAAAATTTAAATAATTTTTTATTTAATATAAAAATAATAAATAATAAATTACAAATATTTAATGCCAATCTTAAAATATTTTCTCCAAAAAAATAATTTTTTTAGAAAAAATTCCTGTTAGACATACTTATAAAAAAAAATAAAATAAATATTTTTTTAAAATAAAGTAAATTTTCTTATAAATATAAGATAAAAGCTTTTAGAAAAAAAAATTCTGTATGTAAAATATAAAATTGAATTGAAAGAATACTTAATAGAAAAAAAATGCAAACTAAGTGTATGAAAAAGATTACATACGAATATTTTTTTAGTTGGTGATAGAGATACCAAGCATCACTGTTTGCAATTCGTATTCAGGGATGTGTGTGAAATTGGATAGAGAATTTCTCTTTATGATTACAGATCAACTGAATGAATTACAAGGAAAGACTCTTTCATACTTTCTATCCCTTTGGGAACAAAATTAAACGATATTAGAGACACAGCTTAATAATTTTTGTCAAATAATTGTCTATTTAAATTAATTTTTTCATTTTTTTTCAAGGTTTGTTATATTTATAATTAATATTTTTAAATAATCCAAAATTTACTTTCTTGTGTCAAATTGGTGTATGGCCCAGTGTTCACTTAACTTCCACGAGCGGTTCAAGAATTGGGGGGGGGGGGGGTACCAATGGGATTCCGGGCTTAAGCCCCCTCAATTTAAATATCTTAAACATTAAAAATGTTTTCAATTTATAATTTAAAAAAAAAATTATTTATGGTTTTATTATCAAAAAGGTCTTACACAAAAATACACACAGCAATAATGAAAAATAAAAATACAATTTTTTTAAATTTTATAAAAAATTTATTTTCAATACTACATAAATTAAAAAAATTTAATTTCATCAAAAAAGTACATTTGTATTTATTTTTAATTTTAATTATTACACAAATGAATAATAAAATTAAATACCTACCTAAAAAATAATTATCATACTTTAACAAGGTAATTAATAAGGATTCTTGTAATTAAAATTTATATAATTATTGATTCATTTTGGTTATACTAAAAAAATAAATAAATTTTATTAATTATTTATATTATTATTTTTTAAAAATTCAAATATTCATAATTAACTCACTTTCATAGGTATTATAACATTTTCATGAATTCCAGGTACACCAATAATATCCTTTTCAGGTACTCCATTATCATCCACTACTATTGCTGATACATAAAATGTGTAAATGAAAAAGGATTTTAATTCTCCAAGATTCATAATAAATACTTTATTATTTGAATAATGATCATCATCCAAATCATAAATCATTTCAAAACTATCATAATAATTATTATCATATGAACCAAAATATGAAACTTTAAATTTACGTAATACGCCTTGTAATGAACAAGGTAATCCCCAGCTTAATATAACATCCAAATGCTGTGAATCTTTTGAAAATTTAAAGGTACTTGTTAATTTTGTTACAGGACCTGGAACTAAATTTTGTGAATATTAATAAATTTAAAAAAAAAAAAATATTTTAGTTATATTGTTTGAAGTTTAGAATTTATTTTTTATTTTGGTAAATAATAGGGAGAGCTGCATTTAATTAAGATGCTTCGAAAAAAGGTTAAAAGTTACATACTTACATGGAACATGTTAATTGAATGGGGTATTTGAAAAAGTCTGGCTCGGTAGGGGGGTGTAATATTTACGTTTTTAGGGGGGGGGGTGAAATGGACGTAGAATATTTTTGATTTCATGACTTTTGGTGCAGATGTACCTAGGGAGCATTGATGCAGAATCTAGGGACCTTTGGTACAGAAGTAACTAGGAACCTTTGGTGCAGATGTACCTAGGGACCTTTGGTGCAGAAGTACGTAGAAACCATTGATGCAGAATTTTAAAAGAATTAATTGTAAAAATGAATAAAAAATAAATTCATATTGTTTAAAAAAGAATAATAATTTGATAATTTAATTAATTTTGTTTACTTTGAAATGTAAGCAGCATGATGTCTATAATAAAAATTTAATTATAAATATTCATATTCTGTACACAATAAATACTTTATTATCAGTGTTATAAGTGAACATGTTCCATGCCCGTTGGTTTTGTGATTACACAAACCGGTTATAAATTTTTTTTATCTAAAGTTTTAAAATTGAAACCACCCGATACCTTTTTTCTTCAAAAAATTTGAAGTTTCGGAAGTAATTCAAGCCTATTTAGAAACTTATTAAACTATATTTTTTTGAGTATGAATTCGAAAAAAAAAACGAATAATGTTAACTTCACGCACATGCGCAGATAAAATAAATTTTTAAACCTGGGAAAAATTTTTGACGGGAAATTTCCTATCCAGACCCAAAAAGAAAAAATTTTCCACATTAATACAAGGGATGATATTCCTCAAGTGTATGAGGAATTCTCGGGTCTTCAAATCGGTCCCAAAATATTTTTCCCTCAAAGTATTATCGAAAACCAGTTACCTCCTCAATTTTTAGTCTCCTAGTTCTTCTCCTTGATTTTTTACAGCCGTATTTGTTTTTCTTGTGCTTTTTATTTTTTTAAATTTTAAGAGCGCAAAAATTACTAAAAACTCTCTCAGAGTCTTATTTTATTGCAAAAATAATTTTTTTACCCAGATAGAAAATTTCCCCAGCTATTGGATTCCGTGGTTCAAATTCTTTTTCAAGTTGCGCATGCACAAGAAATCGAGTAAATACGTTACAACTTCTAGCATTAATATCTCCCCAGCCAAACCAATTTTACTTTTGAAATACCCAAAATTTTCGTCTTTATGTACTTCTTATGGTAAAATTTTTGTTTTGTTTTTTGGCTTCCTTAAAAAACTGGAACAAAAAATCTGATTTTAAGATTTTCATTTCTTAAAAATTTCAAATTTTCTGCCAAGTCACGTGACCAATCAAAAAACTGACCAAAAATTTGGATTCCGCGGGAAATTTTCCTTAAGGATATATATTTTTATGTTTTTTGTTTTTGCAAGCTTATATGGGGCCATTCATAAATTACGTAACGCAAAATTTAGTGTCTTTGAACCCCCTCCGCCCCAAACATAACGCTTTTGCTGACCCTTTTAACATTGACTGTAACACAATGGTTGACCCCCCCCCCCCTACACCCCATAAGCGTTACGTAATTTATGAATGACCCCTATGTTGAGACAGCGAAATTCAAGCGATTAATGTCGATTAATTTAGCACAATTAAAAAAAAAAAAAAAAAAAAAAAAAAAATAGGGTTAATTCCAGTTGTGGTGTTGTCATTGTCAATTCATGGTGTCGTCTTGCAAAATGACCTTCACCAATTGACCCCAAATTTGGCAGATGTTTTTATATATATAAAATATGATTCCTCCCAATTTTTTAGCCCTCTAGGTGCAAAAGTGCCCACGTTGGGCCCATTTGAATTTTTTTGGAAGTTTTCAAATTTACTCATAATTTTTTTAGCAATTAATTAATAAAATCGAAAAGATGCAAAAAAAAATATTTTAAATAGATATCCCTATGGAAAATTTCCCTGTGAATTCGAATTTTTGGTTGGTATTAGCCTAAAATGCTTTAAGACGCCAGAAAACAGATTTCGACCACTGATGCGGTAATTTGAATTTCTAAATAATCAAAATCAGAAGTCGAAATCTTCATTTTCTGGCGTCTTGAAGCATTTTAGGCAAATACCAACCAAAAAATCGAATTCACTGGGAATTCATATCATTTCAATTCCATAGGGGTATCTATTGAAAATATTTTTTTTTGCATCTTTTCGGTTTTATTAATTAATTGCTGAAAAAATTATGAGTAAATTTGAAAACTTCCAAAAAAATTCAAATGGGCCCAATGTGGGCACTTTTGCACCTAGAGGGCTAAAAAATTGGGAGGTAACTTGTTTTCGATAATACTTTGAGGGAAAAATATTTTTGGACCGATTTGAAGACCCAAGAATTAGGTTCTCATTCACTTGAGGAATAAATAGCCTACAAAAATCGAAATTTGAATCTGAAGAGCTAATTTTTTTCTGGGTGACTGATTTTTCAAAGCACTTGCAGATAATACTATGGCATTAATTTTAAGACCTGACTATAATTTTCGTGTGCATTTTATTAAAAAATACCCATATGGGTCTTTTATATACATTTACCTCTGGACGGTGTACTAAATTCTATTCGTTTAAAAGGACCATGTCCAGCTGATGTACTAGCTTGAATGTAAGCTAAATATTGAGAATATCCACTAAGAGCTTTCAACAATGCCTTTCTTTTTGTTCCATTAAATTTAATTTCAAGATTTCGTTTTTCTTGTTCACAATAATCAGGCCTCAAATAAAATGGTTTGAAAGTAACAATAATTTTATATTGAGTTATTTTTCCGGGTCTATTCTCTGGTTCTTGCCATTGAAATTCTATATCACCATTTGGAAGATAATTTGATACAAAACTACTAACTACGCCTGGAACTAGTTAAAATAAAATAAAATTATAGTAATATTGAATCTATAACTAATTAAATTTAAAAAATTACCATGGTCATTTGTTCTTACTGTTACAGTTTTACTCCACGAACTGTTACCTATGTCGTTATGTATTAAACCTCTACAACCATATACCGTAGCTGGAGTTAAATTTTGTATTTCTGAAATTATGTGTTTCTGGTTATCTTTAGGAATTGGTCTTATATCTGATCCATTAAACGGTTCTGATAAAGAGTCAGTTGAAATAAATTTACATTCAGTTATTATATTTATCATGGTACAATTATTTTTATTCCATATTTGTACTTTCCATGATAATATTATTTTATCATGGGTATTTGAAATTTTATTAACTTCAGGTGGGTCGGATACTAAAATAAAAAAATATTTTTGTTAAAAATCAAAACAAAATTTTTCGAAAATTTGACGGGCTAACCAGCCCCATTGAAAAAAAAAGTTAAATTTAAATTGTTATGTTACCAAGGAAAAAATATTTATAATACAATAATTATCAGATTCAATAATACTAAAATGACAACATATACTTTGAGATCAAACCGGATTATATTAATCTTTTTAAATGTATACTTTAGAATCAATTTCCTGTATACTATGAGATTTCATTATTTATCTACTAAATATTGTAGATTTAAATAGCGCAGCTGCTATATGGATGAAAATTATAATTAGAAAACTTCACAAAGTCATGTTTTAATTTATATTTTTAATTTGCCTAATTAAAAGCCTAATTGAAATTAAGGCTCAGAATTCTGTACATCCGAATTTTAGTTACACAATTCATTGCTGCCTTTTTCATCTGGGATAGTCTTTTTATAGACACATAAAAGAAGCTGGAATTTTGAGAAAACCGTGAAATTTGCCTATCTCAAAGTATACATCAAACCTTTCTCAAAGTATAAACTTTTAAGATAATTGATTTGAAAGCATTTGCTTCAACTAAAATATACCTTTTGGAGCAGTAAAATCAGCGTTATGAATTATTTCAGGAGTACTAACATTACCATTAAAATCAACTGGAAAAACCGAAATTTTATAGCTAGCGCAAGCTGTTAAATTTGAAAACAAGACACTAGTTTTAGTTGTTTCTATGCTATCGTAATCACGATAATCTTCAAAAAAAGCATCTCTAATTATTCTATAAGATTTGACACACGTTTTTCCTATTTCTGGTGGTAACCAGGATACTAATAAAGCAAATTCATCAGTTGGTAGAGCTTGTAAGTTTAAAGGTCGACTAGGTTCTATAAAAATTAAAATTTTATAAATTAAGAAAATTTGATTAATGTACAGTAAAACCCCGGTATACGCGGTGAATACGTTCCACAAAAGTAACGCGTATATCGAATCCGCGTATACTGAAGTATTAGTTCTTATGGGAAATAGGGGGTTACGTTCCAACCCGCACAAAAATTCGACAAAAAAATAAAATTTTAAAATTTATATTTTTTTAAAATATTTATCAACAGTTTTTTCTCTTGATCGACGAAACATGTCTTGATATAGTTCTTAATAAGATTTGACAGCCGCATCACAATCATGTTTAAAACGAAGAGTTCTGGTCATAATATTATTACAATTGATAGCTGTTTTAATTAGACCTTTGAGAAAATTCACGATCCATGAAATTGTGAATAACTTTAACGTTGGTTCTTCTTCTACATTTTCTTCATCGTCGTTATTTTTGTTTCGTTTTTACGAATTGTTCTAAGTGTAGATTCATTAACATTGTACCTTTTAGCCACGTTAGCAATTTTTTCTATTTTTTAAGTTCGAAAATTTGCAATTTCGTTGCTATATCCATAACCACTTTTTTTTTAATGTTTAGTTACAATTTACAGATTTGTTTTTTGGAGCCATTTATGAAAAAGTAATTTTAAAATACATAAAATAGTAAATAAAAATATATATATAAAAAATTCACATAACCAAAAGATTTAACTAATTTTAGAAAGTAAAAATAAATAAAAACAAAAGAAGTGCGAATGAAAAATTATAAAATATAATTTTACCAAAAAAAAGTAAGAAATATAATTTCAAAACCGCGTATTTGCGAATCAATTATCGCGCAAACCGAAATTTAGAATTAATTTGAAAACCGCGTATTTGCGAATCCGCGTATCCAGAGTACCGCCTATACCGGGGTTTCACTGTAATATAAAATAATAATAAATTACTTACCGATGTATGATGTGTTACCAAAAATACAATCATCAAATCCAACTGCTTTAAAACATATTTTATACTGTAAACATGGATTTAAGTTGTTTATAGTAAATTCTGTAGTAGATAAATTCGTAATTGTATTTCCCAGACTTTCTTCATTTAATTTCCAGTAAATAAAAACTTTAGGTTCACCTTTGTTTTCATTAAATTTCCATTTTAATGTAATGGAATCATTTTTGGTGGAACTAATTTTAATGTCATATATTATTTGTTCAATATTACTGTCATTTTTGGTTACTGATAATGACGCATCTCCTGAGACGTAAAGTATTTCTAGTACGTAAAGTATTAATTTTAGTTTTTGTTTTAAAAACATTTCCTCTATTTAATTAGCTGAGAAAACATAAATGCTTGTTATTAAACAAAATTTTTAATTAATTAAAGATATCATTAAAAGATTAAGACTATTTTTTATAATATTTATTCACTTATTATTATATTATTATGTAAGAAAGTTCCATTTTAATTATGTTAATTGAATAATGATAAAATATGACATTTTTTAATGTCAAGGTTGCATTGCAAATATTATAATATAATCTAATTGTTTGTTAAGGTACTCGTAGCGGTTAAGGATATTCGTTCATTAAATGTGAAATATTTAATAAATAATCCTATAAATTAGTGGCAAAGGTTTTCTTTTTAATGGTTACTTTTTTTTTTTTTTATTTATTTAAGTGCGCAATGCGATTCATAGCATCTTATACACCGTGGACTACAGTACTCGAAATAGTGAATTCCGTCCTTTTATTTATTACCCATCCCACCCATTTTGCCCCCAGCAGAATTCAGACAACGAGAGCTATGGTCCTTGGGCTACAGATCCTGGAGTTTCCTTTCCCCGATATATGAAAGGCCCAACTGCAGGATCTGTAGTCCGTTGAACGGTAGCAGCCGACTTTTGATAGAAGTACTCGCATTTGCCCGGACTTTTTTGTATTTTTTTTTTGGTGGACGAAAGTCCAATTTTTTGTGTCCGTGAGTATAGGAAAACTGCCAAAACCTTACTTTATTTCACCTCCCGAACATGGTGGAAACTTTTTTTAAATTAAAAAAGCGGAATATATAGGCAGGATTCGAGGTGGTCACTCATCCAATTATAGGCCGCGCGCTGCGCTTAACCTGTACGATTAGCGCCTTCGAACCACTACTGCATACCACGGTGCCGGTCTAATGGTTACTTTATACCCTTAATAATATATTAACACAAAAATTTTAACCCAATTAGCATTTTATTATGTGAAATTAAGTGATATTCACGATATGTTTTTTGAACCAGTATATGAACGACCGAATTTTGAATGGAAAAACCGAGTGCAAGAAAGACCAAAAATTTTCAATTCTTTGATTCTCTATTGATTCCAAAAATAATCGTAAAAAATTTTTTTTTATTTATGCAGCGATCCTTAAGCTTCAATATTTATCTATTTTTTAATTCAAAATTAATTAATAATATTAATAAAATTAAATCCAGGTACTGGTAATCGTGCATGTACTGGTACGAGTATCTTACGCAATCGAAGTCGTTACTTATTTTTCCTTATTAACCACTGAATTATTATACAATATCGTTTATTTAATTTATTAAGATAATTCTTACCTTTTATGTATATTTAACTCCTCTGCTTGTGTTATTTAATAATTCCTGTACAATCAACTAAATTAATTTAAAATTTATTTCAGCTTTAATACTTATAATATAGTGACTCATAATTGATAAAATAAAAAACATATTTTTTTGATAAAAATTATATATACAATTTTAATAATAACTATAATTTTTTTGGAGTAATTTATTTGTTTTAAGAATACTATATTTTTAAAATAGATCTATTTCAATGTTTTAATAATTTGAAATGTTCGATTTTAAAAAACATATTTTTCTTAATCGATGTACTTAAAATTAAGTTTAATTAATATTTTAATCTAAAAAACTGAATAAAATTTAAATAATTTTGATCTGCCATGAATAGTAGCAAATTTTATTAAAACACCCATACTCATGCAATAACCAAGTTCATTTAGCATGTAAGATAAATTATTTTATAAAAAACCAATTTTTAAGGAAATTATTTCATATAAATAAAACAAAATTCAAGGAAATTAATAAGTTTTTAGTCTTTTGGTCATTAATTAAACATCTAGGCCGCGTTGGTCCTTGTAATTAGATACATCCAATAGTTACAGTTAAGTAAGTTTCTTCATTATATATACAGGCTATTCTTTGTATATATGTACAAGAACTTATAAATGGTAGAATAGGTAACATCAATGGTATTAAATCGATGATCTCATTGTAAGTTGCATAAATTTATTTAAAAAAAATTGTTTTAACGATTTTAGTCTATTGAACTCTTATATAGTTAATTAAAATTTTCCAAAAGACGTATTAAATTTTAACTGGCTAATACTTATTTAGATTTAATTTTTCATTCTGATTATCACTCAAAAACTGCCAATTACGTTACTTAATTTATTAACTTAGGTAGGCCATTATAAGAACAAGCACTATGATTTTTCTTAAATTTCCCTGTTGCTAATTTATGTAAAATTCATTTCTATGAACTACGTAAGAAATTAGTAAACGTAGTTCATCAACTATACACGAATCAACACTGTCCAAATTAACAAAGAAAATTCCATGTATGACCGAATCTTGCAAGTAAACTAATTTACGTAATATATATATTGTTGAATTAGCTAACTACATAAACATATATTGATATATATATGTAGAGGTCTCTAATGTTATATATATATATTATACTGAGATATTATATTAAAGGAAATTTTGGCTACAAGATGTGTAGCATAACGGTTGAGTGAAAATTGTACTACTGATGCATTTAATTTTCATATAGGTTAAATCCTTTTACATTTACTTATCCCTTTTATATACTTTGACTTTGATATTTAGCTTTGTAATATCTAGGTTATTCTATTTACATATAATTGTTTGTATGTCTATGCAAGATCCGTTCTTTTTGAGGATTTATAATTTTCTTGTTTATATTAAAACTTTGTATAATTTGGAAAATCTTATTATATTTTTGGTCAGTATAATTACATTTTCTGGTATTTATATTTTAAACAATTTTTTAACTGTTATTACTGTTAAAATTATTTTATTAGAACTTTATTTTTTTAATATTAATTTTTTTTATTACGGAAATTAGAAAATTAACCAGAGACAATTGAATTTTTAAATATGCCAATTCTTAATTGTTACTTATTAATTTTTGGAAACCATAGGATTATGTACAAGAAAAATAATTTTAAATAATAAAATATGATCTATAGGACTACTTCTCTTAGAAAAACAACTAAATGCTCAGTTTATTGACACCCATTGTGCATCAAGACTTGTGTTCCACTAAAAGTTTTACTATATTGAAAAATTGTAGCAAACGACATACTGGTTGTGGCAACAGATTTTTTTGAATTTTGAATGGCATAGAGAAAAATAAAAAATAATCTTTATTCCAATTGGTAACCACGCACCACGGTACACTGAAAAAAAAACGGTTCCCGCTACCAGAATTAAGTTTGTGAAACTCGGACTTTTCTTTTCTTTTAAATGATTGTAAATGACATAAAACATTTAATGCGGGAATATTTAAAATATATTACGAATTACGACAATCTCAACTTAAGGATTAAGGACTTAAGGAAGTAGCTACAAGAATCGCAGCTGATTCGCTAGCAGATTTAAATAATGCTTTAACATCAAAAAATACAGAAACAGATACAAGAAAAAAGGACTAAAAATGCGGAAAATCATCCTACAACAGTCACTTAGAATTTAGATCAGTTACAAAACAGAAGGTCAATCAGGTTCACAATTGATAGTAACCAAGATAATAGAAGGTCAATGGTTTTTCAAAACCAAATTGAAAATCAGGACTTTTCCAGTTCCCCTTACGTTCCACCTAGAAGGAAAGAAGCAACTGGAAATCCAATTTTAAGCTCAACTAGAAGAAGTCACATACCAAGTTTGAGCCACAACGAATTTGATTTTAACATATCTTATCAGGGTCAAAGATATTAACGACATTGTAAGAATATGAAATATTAAATTTAGTGGAGAAGGCTCAAGAAGCATGGAAAATTCTTAGATGAAATTTTAAAAAAAGCAGCACTGGTCAATTTATCAGAAGAAGAGTTTTTATTGGCTTTACCAGAATTATTTATAGATGTCGCAAAATTATGGTATTCAGCGATGCACGGTTGACATGTTGGTAAGATTTTTACAATGATGCCATAAGCCATTTTGGGGCTGGTGCTGACTTTAAACAAAAATTAGAATCAGAGCTTTTAAATAGAACACAGGGTGAAGATTAAGAAGTTCTAACGTATATGATCAAACTTTAAGCCATAGCCAAAAAGTTTCAATCTGCTATCTCAAAAAGAAGAAAATTAGATGTACTGTATAAAAATCTGAAAACACAGATGAAAGAAAAACTTTACAGCGTGAGATACAGTACAGTCAAAGAATTCATAGCAAGAGCCCTTGAGGCTGAATACTCTATTAAAGTAGCCACATCAGTTTATAGGCCACCACCGTAAAAAAATCAGTCATTATTACCAAACTCAGTATATATCAGCATATACCAAGCCCAAATAGGAAAAAGAAGAATGTCGCTAATACATGCGCAGTTGAAACTATTCCAGTCGATGTTAATGCACTAGCAGTTTAAGTAGCTGCAATAATGCAAGAATCTGCTTTTTGCGTAAGAGAAATTCGAACAAGTATTGACGCAAGAGTCAGAAAGAAGTCTGAGTCAGAATATTCTAAAAAATCAGAAAAACCAAGATACGCTGTAAGAAAATATTCACAGCAAAGAAGGCAAAATTGCACTACATATCAGAAGTTCATGATATAGTACTCTGCTAAGATACTTTCAAATTCCTTTTCAGAATTTTAAATTTACAATCAATATGTTATAATGTTAAGAAACTCATATCCAATAGGTATTTAATCATCGAGTTGTTGAAATAATTATTTATGCAACAAATGCGTACAAATTGAAAACCAATCGCGAGAATAAACAAGAAATACCAGTGAAGCCAGACACGTTTGGTAGATTTTACGATAAGGTTTTTAATGATATACTTGATTTAAATAAAAAATTTTTTGATTAATTCACTGGACTTAAAACGCATTTTTAAATTTTCGACGCAGTGCGTGAAAATGAGGCTATAGTGAATAAGATAGTAAAATTTGCCTTACAAGAATATGCAAACGAAATTTAATCAGAAATTTTAGAATTAGTTATAATGTAATTTGTTTGAAATTTCAAACGAATTCCTAGTGGTGCAACCTGACAGCGTTGATTATTAAATTTGAAAATTATACAAAGTTCACTTAATTTTCTTATACAACACATTAAAAACTAAAAAAATTAACAAAGGAAAAAAAAATACTTATTTAAAAAAAAGATATTTAATTAAATTAAAAGAATTATTATTATTATAACTTTGAAAAAAAATTTCTTTTATAGAGAATTCGAATTAAAATGTATTTGTATAGTTTTTGAAGTCTTTGAAGATATTTCACATTGTTAAAAAGTATACTTGATGTACATTTCTAAGATACTTAAATATATATATATAAATTTGTTTAAAGGTTAAAATGGTTTTGAAATTAATTAATTTTAACATTAATTATGCAGTCTTTATACTTTTAATCATTTAGTCGTATATTTTGTAAAATGTATTGTACTGTGGATAACTTGATAAAGCTTTATTATTATTAGAAATAAGGCATCTCTATTTTCTATCTTTTTCTTTCTCTTTCTATTATACTGGCTTTGTGCGCTTTTAAAGATAATTTAGGTTTCTGCTTGAAATAATTCGTAATGAATATTTTAGATTTTGATATTTATTATTATCATTATTAATTTCAAATTAAATTATTTAATAATCGAGTAATAGTAATAGTAATTCACGTGTCGATATTTAGCATTGAAATTTGGTAAAAAAATATCGATACTTTGAAGTATAATCGATATCAAATTTTATTAAGAGCACTGGGTGCGCGCTATTTTGAACATTTTTTAGGGAGTAGAGGAAGGTGCGGAAGGTTCCCACTTACTTTATTTAATTTCGAATATTTTTGCATAAAAACTTTTTAAACTTAATAAAATATAAGAACGTATGCTGATGGACAAAATTTTCGAGCATTTAAAATTTGAAATAAATAAATTTTTGTTTTTAAACCAAATGGCGCCCACTCAGTACTCTTAAATGCAGTAATTATATTTAAAATCTTGCAAATAATAATGCTAGTTTACTTTTTCGAAAATTAATTCCTAATGGGTCTCAATTTTTTCGGGTACGGATCTACATTAAAAACTCCATTAAAATCTGGTGCAATTTGGAGACCCAATGGCGTCTTTTATGATGCACAGTTTAATTCCGAAGAAACTCACATTGAATTTACTTTATTCTATTATTGCCTTATCGATAGTTCTTGGACATTTGAACTGTTTAGTAATAAAAGCTGTATATTTTAGGCTAAAAAACTCGCCCAGTAGGTAATTTGGTTCGCTCTTTTTTTTCAGGATTCTGTTTTCACCTACAACCCTTACAAAATAAGATATCAACCCTTAAAGTGGGGTAAATGAAATAATTCTTAAATAAACTTAAGATGTTACCAAATACAAAAAAGTTTTTATTTGTCATTGATAATAATTGCTAAGACTCCGAAGATAGAAAAAAATTTTATTGACCCAAAACGGGTCGCTCTTTTCATTTTGAAGTCTATTTTCACTTATAACCCCTAAGAAATAATATATCAACCCCTAAAGTGGGGCAAACCTAAAATATACAGTTTTTATTACCAAAAATTTCAAGTGTCCAAGAAATGTCGTTTAGGCATTAATAGGTTAAGTTTCCTCAAGTAAAAGATTCTCAAATATAAAAAAGATTATTCATATATTAAATAATAAATTTCATATTTTATAAATTTTTTTATTTTAATACTTTCCTATGCGAATACTTAATCAAAAATTTATAAAATTTATTATCGAAATAAGTTATTACGAATAAAATCTTTTTTTTTATTTTTAATATAACTGAAAATTAAGTTTTAACTCATATATTATTTTGTTTTCTCTTTATATTTTTTTATTCAACATATATATAAATTATTTGATCTCTTCTTTATTTCCTTTGACTACGTAGGTAAAGCTCGACTACTACTACTATGAAAATTACTAATACTTTTCTTTTTTATTTGTGGTTTTTTTGGTATGCTAGAACGAGCTAAAATAATAAAATTGCGTTCATGAAATAAATGCGTTTTTTTCTTTCTCTACTTTTATGTTTTATAATCGCCCTTTTCTTTTTCACTCTTTTAATATACATAAAATGTGTGAAATGTTTTTGCATGTGAATATACACAAAACTTTCGCTCTTTTTTTTTTTTTTAGATTTTACTTTTAGTTAGGGATTTTCGAAGATCCTATATATAAATAAATGCCGATATAATAAAGCTATATGCTATTTTTTTTTATTTTTTTTTATATTGAGCTATCGCTGGATATTTTTTTTAGTTTTGAATTATAGTTTTATTTTATCTTAAATGAATATATATTTATTTTTTTTTCATTTTTAAAATAAATAAATAAATATTGTATATATACCTATATATACCTCATATTGATTATATCATTAGTTTTAATATATCTATGTATTTGAAATTTTACATAATACCTTTTTACATAATTTGAGGTTCATGAAGTTACTAACGAGGGGAATTCAATACATATAGAACACCAAATTACAGCAAATGGTTATGGATGAGTTTATTATGTTGAAAAAACTTGCTGACTACCCTCCGTTCATTCCAATGGGCCTTCTGGGCACCGAAACGCAGGGTTCAATATTATAAAATAGGATATTTTGGTAATTTACAATGAAACGCCAAAATCTCACAAGTTGACAAAAAACTTCTGGTTGAAGTAAACAAAACAAACAAAATAAACAAAATTCCAAAAATTTTAATGCATATATACTTTTTTATAACAGTCAACATAAAATAAATAAAGTACACATTATGACTAAAAGGAATATTAAATTTATTCTATTACCCAAATAAACAAAAACTATTTTTATAATTTAAACTTTTACTTACTTCAAAATATTTCAAAAAAAGAAAAAAAAAATTTTTCAATTTTAAATTTTATTCATTTTTCAAAGTTAAAAGTAAAATATATATAGACTAAGAATGATAAATAAATAACTGACATACTTTCTCACTCTTACAACTCTGTATAGATTTTCTTTATGTATAGAAAATAATATACTATTACTAATGTAAAATATTGTATATAAACAACGACGAAACACTATAAACAATCTATGATGGGTTTTTAGTATATGATACCCGAGAGAAAGAGAGAGATGCATAACGCATATAACAGAAGGTTTAAGCCCTTCATACTCTCCTTCTCTCTCTTTACAGTTACAGGATTTAATGGAGATCCAACTGCGTGATAATGGTATCATTTATCGCAAGGACACTATACATACATACGTACACTATGTATAGATGTTTTAAACCAGGAAAATGAAAAAAGAAAAAAAAACATTGTTACCGAGTATAACGAATGAAAAAGTTTTATTTTATTTTTTTGTTTTCTTTTATTTTCTTTTATACTTTTAACTATAGAGAATTAATATCATGATGATGATATCTGACTTTGCTGGATTTAAATTTAGATTTTCTCATAAATTTAGCTAATGGATTTTTATATACAAAGAAGGATATGAGTTTATCCAGCTGTAGAGTACAAGGATTAATTTTTTGTAAATATTTTTTTTTACATTTTTTATAATGAATTAAATATTTCTAAGTTTGAATTTAAGCTTTCTAGTTTTTGAAATATAAAAAATTTTATTTTTCGTGTTTGAGATTCTGAGAGGAAAGTTTAAGTTTTACTATCGATAAGGATTACTTGAGAGAAATTAGATACTAAAAAAAGATTTAAAAATAATAAATTCAACGTAAAATAAGAGCCTAAGGGGCTAAAACTAAATAAAAAATCTCATTACCCTAACTGGATTTTGTATTATTTAGTACCAGATATTTTTCAAATTCTATTAATTTCAAAAATTTCAAAATTTATATTTTACATAGTAAAACACGTTGTTACAAACTTTTCTGCTCTTCAACCCAGAAAAGTGATCCTTGATAAAATCTAAAAACTTAAAAATTTTTTCAAAACATTAATTATGAAAATGTAAGTCAAGGATTCAATTTTTTTATTTATTTATATTTTATGAATAATTATGAATATTAAAATTTTGAAAAGTAGATAAGTTTAAAAAAAAACTTTAATTACAGTAAACAACTTGAAAAATTAAAAAAATATCACATAAGAGGCTTATTTTTGGTTTTGTAATTTACATTCAATTTAATTCACTAAAATGAAGATTAAAACTTATAATAAAAAAATAATATTTTATTTAAAATGTTGAGTACCATCAAAACGTAATTTAAATATTAGTTTTTAAAGTCAAATTTATCTTCCTTCCTGTAAATATAAGTTATTTAATTTATTTTATCAGTGGATCAGACATATACTATCTTTTAACCTGTCAATCTACATAGTTATATATAACTTTCTATATAAAATAAGAATTGTTCTTTAGGTACTCAACGTGTCTTTTATTTCAGTTTATAAAATTTAATGAAGTTTTAAGTGAATACAATTTTCTTAAAATAAATAATTAAAAATATTTTTTTTTAAATTATTTTACAAAGTTTAATAGAAATATCTCAATTAAATAATTTTTTCTTTTTTTATGTTTCAGGTGAGTAAAACTTACAAATAAATACATCTATGGCAGTTATAGTTAGTAAGTTAATTAATCTTTAATATTTACACCCAAAAAATAATCTGAGTGTTTCACAGGCATTTACAGTACAAGCAATTTTCTATAAGTACCACATTAAGTATAAATCTGATAAGAAAATTTACCCCTTTTAATTGTTTCAGGGAAATAATCTAGAGAGAATGTTTGTAAGTTGTTAATTGCTAAGACTGCGTAGTGTAAAAGCTTGAGTGTGAATAGTTGTATGATTTGTGGCTCAAAAAAGGGGTGTCTTTTGCTGCCAGTTACCTCCTATTACAAAAATTTGCTAAATATGATACATTCAGCTTCACCTGATCTAAAATGATTTTTAAGAAATATATATGTCACTTGGGCTTAAAATAATATCATGATAAAAAAATTTATCTCGATAGTAAAATTGTTTTCTAGAGGTAAGAAATGGGCGGATGATAAATTTGATTCCAAATGCTGCCTAAAATTATCAGGTAAATTTGGCCTCTTGTAGCTAAAATAAAATCGTGATTAAAAAATTGATCGATGATAGCTAATATAGACTCTGGAAGGACCAAATATATCAAGTGAAGTTCCATCTAGTACTGATTGCCTCTGTAGGGAAAAATAAAATTTTGGTTCTAAATTGGGTAAAATTAATTCAGCTCTATATGGTGCTAAGTGTCTTGTAAAGGCCAAATGGGCCCCTTCCGTACTAAAATAATATCTTGATTCAAAAGTTCATTTCATTTATATATTTTAATTTCATATTCTTACTAACAAGGGCAGACCGGAACCTTTGGGTCGCCAAATCACAATCTATAGTTATGGATGACTTTAATATGTTAAAAAACATCCAAGATATCCTCCATTTATTCCAACGCGCTTTCTGGGCTTAGAAACGCAGGGCTCAATGTTATAAAATAGGATTTTTAGACAATTTTCAAAATGACACTGTAACCTCGCAAATTAACCAAAATACTTCCGGTTGGTCTCATTTTTTCCATATAAGTACCATCTTTTAATTTCCGTCAACCGCAATGCTCCATCACCTATTCTCTCATCGCTATAGTCAATAAACCAAATGCCTATTTTTGGACCCAAATGACCAATTTTTAAACTACTGCCAATACTGCAATTTTCAATAAAAATAAGTCTTATAGGTTTCAAAAATTTTCTACAAGCTTCAAGTTTTCGAAAATTTTTTACTCGTTCTTTTAGTTTCAGATGTCTCCGAGATATGACTCTACAAAGTTAGTGATAAAATATGATTTTTTTAAAAAAACTTTAAATTGAGACTCTGTCTTTAAATTATCATATCTGCTAAATGAGTAATCAAAAAGAAGCAAGTAAGAAATGTTTGGAAACTTAGAACTTGTACAAAATTTTTGAGACCTAGAAAACCTGTTTTTATTGAAAATTGCAATTTTGGCAGCAGTTTAAAAATTGGTCATTTGGTCCAAAAATGGGCATTTGGTTTATTGACTATAGCGATGAGAGAATAGGTGATGGAGCATTGTGGCTGACGGAAATTAAAAGATGGTACTTATACGAAAAAAATGAGACCAACCGAAAGTATTTTGGTTAATTTTCAAGGTTACAGCGTTATATGGAAAATTTCGATAAAACCCTATTTTATAACATTGAGCCCTGCGTTTCTAAGCCCAGAAGGCGCGTTGGAATAAACAGAGGGTATCTTGTGTGTTTTTTCAATATATTAAAGACATCTATAACAATAGATTGTAATTTGGCGACCCAAAGGTTCCGGTCTCCCCTTAAAAGTCTATTATTTATAATGACTTGCTACTACCAAATAAATTATTTTCTAATTTTAAAAATAACAAATTATTAAATTTAAAAAAATAATTTTTTAAAAAAATGTCATACCTTAAACTAAAAACCATGCTTTTAATACTAAAATCTTCGAGTTATATAAAAATATGATTAAATTTTTTATTACATATATATATATATATTTATAAGTTTTATATTTATATCGAAAATAAAAATTTTTTATTTTAAAAAATTTTTTATTTTTATTTATTTTATGTCTCCTTATCTTATTATAACTTATTAAAAAATCTTAACACGTTTTGTAACTTTTCACCTACAGAGTAGTATTAAGAAATTTTATTATCATTATTATTTTTTTTTTTAGTTGCATGTCACGAAAATATACACGTGCAATATTGTGTTAAAATATTACAGATAAAAATATAAGACATTTTATAAGATAAAAAAAAAGGGGATATATAAATATGGACAGAATTTAGAAAACTTTTGCCAAAGCTATATCGAGGGCATATCCCCGGGAAAACGATCGAATTCATTGAAGCAAAAGATTTTCATGCTATATTTATAACACAGCCTATCTATAAGATATCATTTGTTATGTGTTAGAATCTCTTGATCTTTTACATATTCTCTTTATCTCTTATGTATTTTTTGACTAGGTCAAAGGTTTTTTCCTTTTTTTTACAAATAAAAATAAGAAAGATGTGTATAACATTCAGTTTCAGGATATACTACGATTCGTAACGTGCGCCAAAACGGAAAAAAGAGAACAAATGTATAACCCATTGATATATATATATATAGCCATAAAGAACACCCGTAGATATATACTGATTTTTTTGCATCTTCAAAAATATAAGTTAAAATTCAAGTACCACATATAAGCATTGCAGATCTTATCTTCCGCACTATTTTCTATATATGTATATTATTTACAAAAAAAAAATTACAATATATGTTCGTTCTTGTATAACTGAAAGGAAATAACAAATTTATGACTAGAATGCAATTTATAATCTTTGAAAATTTACATTAAAAGTTTCTTTATTTTTCATTTAAGAAAATAAACAATTTATTGTATTTTATGTTTCAAATTTATGTTTTTTGTGCATTTTAATTTTTTTGTTTTGTAAAGTTTTATAAGTGTATTGAATTCGATATTTAAAAATTTTGGCTGAGGGATTCCTAAAAATGTAAAAACGATTATTTTGTTGGGTTTATAAGTTAAATGACTTTGTGGGCTATTTAAGAATATTATTCAGTACAAGAATGGGTCGTGGTAGAAAGTGCTCTAGTAAAAACGTATGTTAAATACCAAGGATGATAAGAAAATACCAAAAATTCGTTTGAAATTCTTCGTAACTGTTATTGAGTGAAATAAAGTTGATTTCTAGCACAGCCATAATTTTAACTAAAACAGCTTCTTAGTCTACATAGTAAGTTTAAGATAATTTAACTAATGAAAAACATTTTTGAGACCTTCGTAAAGTGCTGTAAACGAACCTTTATTGATCTTATTATCGCAAAGTATTTGAATGTCCAAAGAAAACCGTTGAAAAGAAAACTGAGAGATGGCAATATTTTAAATCAATGCCTGATATTTTGGTGTCGGGAAATAGCACATAAGACTTCTGCATCGTAGTAAAAAAACAGTAAATTTTAGAAGTGATTTACATCTCATTCAAATTCTGATCTAAGCAGTAGATAAAGCGATTTTAACAAAATTGAGAAAATTGAAAATTTCACTAAAATCAGCATTACTCTCTTATATCAAAAATTACCCTCAGGAAATTTTTTTCTATGACATATATGAACTTCTGGAAAAATTTCAGAAAAAAAAAATTTTTTTTCAGTGGGAAACCTTTTGGCTATTTTCTCTTAAAGTTGCCAAATTTGGGGCAGAAATTTGAATTTTCCCGCGAATAGGCACTGAATGGGGAAAATCTGACTGAAAATTTGAATTCCTCATCAAATTTTACATTTAAATACTTTATTTTTTTACATTTTTTTATTTTTTAACGTTTTCCGAAGCTTTTTTACGGAACTTTCAAAAATGATGGCTGAGGAGAGCAATTTTACCAAACAACTTTAAAACAGTATAACTCTCTTAAAAATCCATAAAATACGTTCAGATTTGGTGAATCATCTGATTTTAAGTAGTTTTTTCGAAAAAAAATAAAAATGTTTATATAGATATTTTTTTTACTAACACACGATAAAAAATTTATCAAAATAAATTGTTTACTCTTAAATTAAAAATGATATTTTATTAAAATAAATTTTGAAAAATATTAATATTTTAAATGTCAGATAAATTAAAAAAAATATATGGTATTTTTTTTTCAAATTAAAAAATTATTTTATGCATACTTGACTAAAAAGCTTTTGGTGAATACAATTTAAATAAAAAAATACACATGTATAAATATTCTAAAGTAGTATAGCTCAAGTATTTATAAACTTAGGTGTTTGAAGTATCACTTATAAAATCTGAACTACATTTTATTTTTACATAAAGTATAGAAGAAAAAAAATGTAATTTTCTTTCATTAAAAATTTAAATAAAAACTATAAAAAAAATTTTTTTTACACGTACTTATACGTATATAAAAATGGTTAGTTTTATATTTTTAATATTAAAATAATTAAAATTTTGTATATTTTTTATATCTTAAAAAACTTAATTTTTTTTTTAATTTTAATAGGCTTTAAAAATAAAATCATGGAAAATTTTTGAATTTAATTAAAGAGGGAAGCTCTGCTCTTTACCGAGAAGGAAACTATCTATCAGATAGATTTCATATTTGATATTTAAACTTTTATCATCGTTTAGATGACATGTAAAAGTTTTGATGTAAATCGGATTATTTAAAAAGGATATTTATTTTGTATATCATGACTTACTTCGCTCTACCCAATTAATAAAATCAGATCTAAATTTAGCTTTCATAAAAATTAAATAATTGAAATATTATATGTGAGTATTAAGGAAAGAGTAATTCTCTTTTTCGTACAATTTTGTATAAATCAATCTTATAATCAATCAAACAAAATGTACACTGAAAAAAAATCCGCCTGTGGCTAGTAGAATTTCACTTGTGGCTATTGGAATTTTTTTTTTCTTGATCAAACGATTGCAAATTAACAAAAAAGTAAAATAAATTGAAAACAAATGTTTAGGGTATGAGTGGAGCAATATGATGCAAAAAAAATTTTCTATATTAAATTACGTTTCAAGTCTTTTGCAATCGTTTGAGCAAGAAAAAAAATCCGTAAGCCACTAGCAGAATTCTGCTAGTCACAAGTTAAATTTTTCTAACCGTAATTGGAATATTTCCGCTCGCAGCAAATAGATTTTTTTTTTCAGTGTAGCAATTATAAAAAAACTTATTAATATATTTAACAGTTGCAACTTAACTCCCTAATTATTATTAAGTCTTAGAACTGAAATTATTTTAAGTCTTTTAATTCAAATATTTGACCCCCTCCCCTAAAAACTTCATCTTTTAACTCCCCTCTAAAATTTTCACTTTTTCACGATCTTTAAAAACGTCACTTGTTTTTACCCCCTCCTTTTGAATTTGGGGCCTTTTTCAAATATCTCTTCCTATGAACGCATATTCCATGTCAAAATTTGTTTTTTAGCGTTTAAAAGTAGATAATTATAGGCTAAAAAATAAGATTGACCAAAAGATTCTTAGCTGACTTGCAAGATGACAGCGTTATTATATTTGGAGTGTATTTTCAATATAATAAAACATTTTGTCTAATTTGAAAAAGATCTGGAATATTCGAATCGTATACTTCTTTTATATGAATATAATATAGTACTTTTTAAAAACGAATACCATATATTTAAAATTACTAAAACTGCTAATCAACAAGATACAATCTAAAATTTACAAAATCAATACAAAACCACAGAATATATTGTAACCAATATTAAAACATGTATGTACTAAAGCTTTTAAACCGTGACGAGAAAATTATTATGTATAAAAAAATTTGTAAAATACTCTGGTTAATATATAGTTTAAGACATTTTGTCACTGGCCGTTACAAAATTTGGTCAAAAATAAATTTTTGGGTTGTTGATCATGAATTTTGGGGTTTTAATGTGAAACATGTTCATTAAATGGGGTATTTGTAAAAGTCCAGCTCAGCAGGGAGGGGGGTGAAATGGACTTAAAATATTTGCTATTTAGGGGCTTTGTTCTGACTTATACTTGAAAATGTGTATATATGTTAGTATGTGTATATTGTAAGAGAGAAGAGAGAAGTTGCCTGTCGGCACCTTCAGTGCCCGCATGGCTTTAATAACGACAAATGTCTAATAAATCACTTTATTACATTATAATTAAAAGTGTGGTTTTTTATAACCTTAATCCATAAAAACTTCACCATTATCATTATCCAGCCTTAAATATAAACATTTGGTCCTTCGAGCCGAGAATAATTTGCAGTGAGAGTCAGGGTTTGATCAGGCTTTGATAAAAACAAAAACTTAGAATGCTTTAGGTTTATGGACTTAGGATAATTTATATTTTGGGATTTATTGTAATTTCGATCTTAGAATTTATAATAATTAGGGAATATACATTAAAACTGTTATAAGTGAACATGTTCCATGATGGTTGGTTGTGTAAGAACACAAACAGGTTATAAGTTTTTTTCTATAATAAATTAAGGATTCACCCTAAAATTTGCAAAAACTACCCCTAAAAGGTGTGTTTTTAATGTATTTGTACTTTGAGTCCCCAGATTTGGTTTAGTAAAGGGTTTTTGGGTCACTGATTACATATATTTGGGATCTTGTCTATGAGATATTGGCGCTGCATCCTTAAAGGCAACTTCCAGATAAGTACAGTAATTTTTCCCTTGGAACCAACACTAACCTCAGTAGTAGCATTCAAAAAGTTATCGAAAAATTCACTGATGCCCGTTGGAATTAGACCTCTAAGACACGATCCCTCAAAAACCAAAAGCAAAAATAATTTCCTTCAATAATTTATGTTTTATTTTAATGAATTAAAATATCAGTTAATTAAATTTTCGAGGACATTTTTTTACTACATTATTGACATTTATATTTATGATAAATTATTTTAATAAAATAACTAAACTAACTTAAACAAATTAAATTTAAACATGATGTTTGCTATAGTCATAAACTTATTTGCATAAACTTGTTTAAATTTATAAAAACCTTAATGTTTAATAAAATTAATTGTTTTTAAAATTTATCTTTATAATATTTAATTCACGCTTCCAAAATTTTTTACCTTCATTAAAAAAGTAAAAACAGAAAAGTATTTATATAAATGTAGTCATTTATGTTCAGTTAGAAATAAAAAAAAAAAGTTAACTTATATTCCTTTTACAAAGCTATACAGTATACTCTCTAGCTTTTATTTAGTGAGAAAGTTTTCACGTCAAGTAACAACAAACAAAAAGTATATATGTGTATGTATTAGTATGTGTATAGAATATTCAAGTAAATTTGTATAGTCGAAAACATAAATGTATACAATGTAACTTTGATCCATGTTTTCTTCTTTTCATTTCCTTTATACATTTATATCTTTCAGGTATTTATAGGTTATGTATTATTAGTACAAACTTTTATTAAAATAATAAAGTTTATGATTTTTTTTATGAAATTTCATACTTTTTCACTGTCTTTTTATCAAAATTCCAAATAACGCTGTCACCTAGCAAGTTAACCAAAAAACCTGTAATAAATCAAAAAACTGTATGTAAGTAATATATATATATCTATAAGTAACATTCTTATATTAACAAAAAAATTAGAACATTTTCGAAAAATTAGTAAACTTTCAAAAAAATTTGTAAATATTCGATAAAAATCGTAAATTTACTAAATTTAGTATATTAACAAAAAATTCGAGTATTCTCGATTTTTTTTTGTGAATTCGCAAAAAAAATTGATAATTTACAATTTTTTTCTCGAAAATTTTCCAAAAATAGTTGCAAATTTAGGAAAAATAGTTGTGAATTTACAACTTTTTTTGTAAATTCACAAAAAAAAATCGAGAATTCTCAAATTTGTCGATAATATACTAAATTTAGTAAATTTACGATTTTTATCGAATAATTGCAAAATTTTTTGAAAATTCACTAATTTTTCGAAAAAATTCTATTTTTTTGTAAATCTAAGAAAGTTACTTTTTACAGTGTAATTATTAGTCCAAAAAATCAAAAAATTTTTATTTTATTTCAATATTACAAATAACTTCTAATATCTAATCAGCATAAACTCTATTTTATACCATGGGGGCTCACTATTATAGGCCCAGGAGTTGAAGACCTGGAGAATATTTTTTCAACATAAAAATATTTCAAAGTTCGGTTAAAACCTAGATTCGAATTTTGCCTTATACAAAAGCTTTGGCGTCAATCTTTGAATTCGTATGTAAAATTTTCATACCATCAAAAAAAGTCAAATTTTCAATTTATCAAAATGTTTGATAAAATTTAATCTAAAAATCTCTAGATATACATATTTTATTATTATTAAATATAAAATACAAAAAAGACAACAAAAATTTGATATATATTTTTTTCATTCTTCAACATATAATAGAAAATAGAAATATATAAGTTTGTCTAATATTTAATAACACAAAAAATAATATATAAATGTAAGTAAAAATTCTTGTTATAAGAGAAAGAAAAAAAAAAATTTCTTTTTACAATTTCTTTTAGTAAAAAATGAAAAAAAAAATATATATATTTTTATACAGAATTTCTTATAAAATATAGTATCTCTCTATATATTTTTTTACCCCTTTTCTTTTTTATAATCTATAAAGAGAGAAAATTTTATAGATATAAGGTTATGTATATTATATGCAAAAAAAAGCATTCAAAAAACCCTCTTCTTCAAATTTAATACTTGGCTGAAAATCAAGTACAAGGTTTCATTTTCTATATATATATATATATTTTTTCTTTTTTATCGTAAAAGAGAAATATTATAAAATTTTGTAATTTTGCGGTGATGAGAAATGAAATAAAGGGAATGAGGTATAAAGAGAGAAGAAATACATGGAAGGATGAATCTTACAGGGGCTTATCTTAAAATTATTATGCGGGACTGCAAAAGGATCCTGAGGGAGAAAAGACTTTACTTGAAAAGCTTAAGTCTTAGCATTTACTGAATAATTAATGTACATTTATTAATCTAATTAGGTTTATCTTGCTTTTACCTGTGTGACAATCATCACTCTTATGTACTTATTTTATACAATGTAATATATTCTCAGAAAAAACTCAAAGCTGTATTTAAATTATAAATTTCTGCATTAAAATTTCTTATTTATGTATAAAATATTAAAAAATAATTTATTAAGCGAATTATTTTTCTTCTTCTTTGAAATTTGAGAAGCTTCAAAAGTAGGATTAGATGTATAAGTCATATTATCTTAACAAATTTTTACGCTATTTCAGTATTATATGCCTTTTTTAGTTAATTCATGACATGGTTAAAAGAATTATGATAAAAAATTTATATAAAATATAAATTAATAATTTCTCTTGAATGGCTGTGGTCATATGCATATCTTAGTGATCGTCCAAAGTGTTTCTATTCACAACTATCAACTTCAGCCCCTCGTGATATCAACATAGGTATTCCTTAATCAGTATTGGGCATATTCCTATTTTACATATACATGAATGATCTTGAGGTGCATTTAAATGATGCATATTCTATACGGCTGCTATATACAGATGATCTACAAATATATTACCATTTTACCAGATACATAAGGGGATCCAGCTTTTATCTGAATTGTTACATAAAGTGTATGTATGGTCCAAACTTAAAAACTATGGTACAAACTCCAAACTCCAAACTAACTTTCCCTAATGTCAAAAAGACCAAAGCCATTGTATTTGGATTCCAACAAACTATTAGACTTTTCAAGAAACTTAGCATCTCAAATTTTGTAATAAATAATAATGGTGAATCAGTCCCTTTTGTTGACGAAGTATTAAGACTTGGTGTACTTCTGAATAATTCATTATCATGAAAGCAACATGATCAACATGTTATCAAGCTAATTAACAGAACTTTATTTGGACTCAGCAAATGTTGAGGTAAGGTGTATATTTGGCGCTAGATAGAATGACCATATATCTCCTCTCAGGAAAAAAAAAGTGGTCACTCAATGATAAGCGTCGTGACTATTTTACCATGCTGCTGTTGTATAGGGTTGTACGCATGAAGAAGCTACCATTCCTTCTTTCTCTTTTTCAACTGTACTGAACTAAATAAACCAGAGAGAGGTACACGTCAAGATCTCCATTAATTTCTACTAACTCTGGATTCTTATCTTTCTAAGTTACGTATGTCAAACTATGAAATGCAATTTTGCCTTGTATTCGATATCTTCCATCGTACTCCCGATTTAAGCAGAATATAAATGTATACTAAGTAATGTTAGAAAATAATTACCAATAATAGTGAAATCTCATCTATTATTCTATTCTATTTTTCTCATACATAAGTACTAAATCCAAATATAAAATGTAAATAAAAATAAAAATCCAAGGATGTAGTAGACTGGTTTTCTAGCTACCTTTCCGACCGATCTCAATCTGTCATACTAGCTACTAAAATTTCTTCTGCTGAATTAGTTAAAAGTGGTGTCCCCCAAGGCTCTGTTTTGGGCCCTCTGCTTTTCTTAATTTATATGAATGATATTAGTTCTCATATTCTTTATGCCAAAAGATTGCTCTTTGCGGATGATCTACAAATTTATCTTCAAATACCCAAGAAAGATTACAATTTAGGCATATCTCTTTTACAAAATGATCTTAAAAATATTGAAACATGGGCCTCGCACAACAATTTTCAGTTCAATAAAGAGAAAACAAGCTTCATAATTTTAGGTAAAAATTGTTAGGACTTTTATTCGAATAAAACCACTTTTTACTTTAGCGGAAGTCATATTCCAATTTATAAATCAGTCAAAAATCTTGGAATCTACCTTGATTCAAATATGAGCTGGCACACCCAAATTAACCATATGTCTAAATCTATAAATTATATTCTTTACAGACTCAGATATTTTAAAAACTTTATTTCTCCGTTACTTCGTAGACGTTTAGTTTGCTCTTTAATTTTTCCTCTCTTTGACTATGGAGCTTTTGTCACGGGTAATCTGTTAGGGTACCAATATGATCGGCTACAAAAATTACAAAATGCCGCTGTTAGGTATGTTTCTGACATCAAATTTCCTAACAGAACTTCCCCCGCTAGATTAAAATTGGGTTGGTTAAATGTCAGGTTACGCCAAAAATATATGAGTGCCCTATACATTTTTAACACCCTTAATAACTGCCTACCTCGTTACTTAAAGGACAAAATCAACGCCTATGTCCCTGCTCGTGATTTACGCCCCCATCTTTCCGTTACTACTTCTAAATGCTCAATATTCAATAATTCCCCTCTTGTGCACATGATCAATTTCTGGAATACCCTCCCTGAATACATCCGCCTCTCTTCCTCCATTGACACCTTTAAACCTAATATTTATCGTTACCTTTTACAGAATGACTCCTCTACCTCTCTTTAATACCTATAAATTTCACACAGTCTTGTCTCTAGTTTCCCTGTACCCATTCCTGATTACTTCCTATCCCTTAGCTCTCACCCACTCTGAATTTTTCCCAATTATTAAAGATAACTTCCCCTACCCCTTATCCTTATTAACATTTTCTTAGTTTTCTTTTTTGTTTATTATTTTAAATTTTTTATAAATTGTTATACATTACATTTTATATTATTTTTCTATTGTTTTTTAAGATTGTTCAATTTTTGTAAATATATATATTTTATTTTAATCTTTTTTCTTTTGCTAGCTATAAACTTATTTTGTAAATAACGTGCTCGCGCGACTTTTCTTCTATGATATCTATCTTTGTATAATCTTTTGTACAATTTTGTATAAATAAATAAAAAATCAATCAATCAATAAAATAGGCATAATATTTGTCATTAAATTAATAAATTAGTTTGTAAACTTTAATAAATCTGGTCTATTATTATCTTTTAATTAAAATATTTACTTTGACTTTATAATACTGACTATTTTTATGAAGCCTATCGACATTTGCTGACTAATTATAAAATAAATATTTATACATTATTATAATTTTATTTACTAAATAATTGACTGTGTAAAACAATAGTGTGCTGTATATATATTTTTTTTTTCAAGGGAAATATGTGAATCTTTGCCATGGGGACTTTGTTGTTAAACTCGGTCGCCAACTTCATCCCAGATTCTTACTGTTTAAACACACTTTCAACCCCACTGCTCTTGTTTGTCCCAAACCGGAACTCCCTTTTCAGGTATAACTTCCATTTGGAACGCGCAGCCTAGGCAGCTGGCCGTTACCTTTCTCCTGCATAGGGATGGGAGAGCTCTCTACGGTAGAAAACCCTCCTCTTTATACGACAACAGAGTGGCCCCCACGTACTCTGCTACCTTGTTCCAATTTTCAGAACTTCGTAGCATTTGCGGGACAACTCGCTCCGGCCTCCAAGTAGGGAGCCCGTGCTCGCCCATGCAGAGGTTCATCTGTCTCATGACTTGATTCAACCTCTGCTGGGCAACCTTTATTTTTCTAAACTTTATAGTTAAAACCACGTCGTCTGCGTATTCGATCAGAGAGACTCTTTCTGGGAGGTTAACGCGCAACAAGCCGTCGTAAAAGGCATTCCACAGGTCAGGTCTGAGAACTGACCATTGGAAAATGCTCGCACTTAACGCTCTTTTTTCCCGCCTAACATCGAGCGTGTCTTAGAACAGTTTTCGCTCCAGCAGGTAATCCTTCAGGACTTTGCCCAGGTTCCACCTGGCTGAATTGAATATGTTTTTATCATCAAACGTCACCAGTAGAACGTCCATACGAATCGCGTGCGCCCTATCCTTCGTTACCAATACAGTATCCACGATACGCTTGATGGCGTCTACGGTAGAATGCTCCTCGCAAAAGCAGATGAGGAATGGCAAAAGAGATGGGAAGCCTCCTCAAAGAGAAGAGATACTTTCATCTTCTTCAATGACGTGAAAGAGAGAAGTAACCTGTCTTGGTTTCAGCCTCGTCACAATCTTGTGCAGGTTGTCTCCGGACACGGAAACTTTAAAGAGTATCTCAAAAAGCGTAATATAATAACCGAATGTGATGAGTGTGAGTGCGGGGAAGGGTCAGATAACCCGCATCATCTCATACTTAAATGTCTAAGATTGAGTGCCATCAGAGAATCTCTCATAGGTACAGTGGGAGAGACCGCATGGAACGAGATGGAACAAACACCAAGTCATCTAGTGTCCAAATCTAAGGAAACATGCGAGGTGTTCTCCAACTACTGTGACGAAGTTATGTATATCAAATCTTGGGAAGAATGCTTCTCTGAAAGCAGCTAGTCTCGGGATCGTAAGAGTGTCCGGGACTAGATCCCAAGTCAAAATAGCTTCATGAGGTTGCTCGGGGTGAGGATTGTCGGATCCGTCACCTGGCAGTTTCCCGCAATACGCATCTTTGAAAGGAGACCAGCTGGAGCAAACAGGGAACTTTGATGAAATTTCTTCATTTCTTCTTACTAATAAATATTTTTCATTCAGCTAAAAGTCTTCAATAAAACAGACGAGGCGCGTCTGTGGGCCCACGCCGCTGAGAGGTGCCCCGCGGGTAGACTGCCGCTTATAGGAGCGGGTCTAGAAGAAGTAGTGTTCTTCCGCACAACCCAACGGATCCCTACCCCGATGAGATAAAAATCATGGTGTAAAGGTCATTAGGGATCGCTAATGAATTGATGGTTTTTCCTGGCTTGGTTACCTGAGGCCCGCTTGAGTGAGATGGTAGATAGGGCTCCGTAGGGTCTCGATCTTAGGGCCGTGATCCGGGATTTGCATCGATGTGTTGCGTTATACCCGGTCAAAAGACATTCGCTGTCCCTCGGAGAGAATACCGCCCTCCACGATCGCTAACCTAACACTCGGGCGATTCCTTTTTGCAGTTGGTTCTTTTGAGGACCCTCCCCCCTATATTTGAGGCAGACCTTGTGTCTATCAGGGTTTTTACAGGCGTACTGATTAGTAACCTAAGCACTTATAACAACGCCTTGCGTCCGCTCGGAGGCGCACTCTGTTAGCAGTCCAGCCAATTAGGATTTTCCCCTTTTTGGCCAAGCGCCTGATTTCAGCTACGCTCGTGACCCCATCAAGATCTCGAACCTCGAGTTTCCGCATTAGGATCATTTCGCGCAACATTGACTCAGGGACAGTCAACATTCTCACCGCATCTTCCAGTTTTTGGCGGTCCTCAATGACCTCCAGCTCAATGAGGATACTACTGGGTTTTCCTGATCTAATGGATTTTAGCCCCCGAATCCTCGAGTTTAACACTCCTCTTTATTTCGAAAATCATTTCTTCGTAAGTTTTACTCTCCGCTGTTGTAATCTGGAGGGCTTCTTTCCTTTTCCTGAACCTGAGCCGCCTTGTACGTTTATGTTCCGCCTTGGGTTTCACTATGGGTTTTTCAGCTGATAGCATTCCCTTCTTCCTTGCCTTTTGAATTTCCCAGTTATCTTCTTGTGGTTCCTTTCACAAGTTTCTTCTGCAATCCTGTAGACTGATCATGTTAGTCAGCTTAGACAGTTTGCTGCTCCTGTAAGTAACCTAGCATGTACTGTAAATTGGTCACCAAATAAATGCAATGAATAATGATAATAATAATAATAAAGTTTAAAAAAATAATAATAAAGTTTACTAAAATATTATGCGTGTATTTTAAATGGCGGCGTTGTCACCTTAAAATTTTCATCAGTTTTTTATTTTTTCTAATTAAAACATCTTTTATATGAAATCCATAATTTATTTCAAAATCAAATAGAAATATCTTCAACAATTAATTTACTTTGTGCATTTTTTTTTGAAATTATATTTCATACAATTACAAAATGAAAAATTTAAAAAAGCATTCTGTTAATAATTTAAAATTGATTTAAATAATTGTAAATTCAATGCTAGAACGTTTTAGATAAAATGTACCATACAGTATAATAAAATTAAAGATACGACAATAAAAAAAAATAAAAAATTTAATAATAATTGAAAGTTTAAGATGCTTCTGTTATATGTATATATATAAAAATTCATATTTTTTTATTATGAGATAATAATAATAAAAATAAAATATATAATGACGTTTCAATTAAATTCAGCCATTATAAATTACTATTATTATTATTATTTTATATTATCATAATATCGATATGATCATATTTCAAAAAATAAATATAAAAAATTTTAATTTTAATAAATATAAAAATAATAATAATTATATGAAAAAAAAATTATTATTATTATTATTATTATTATATTATATTTATATTTTTTATTTTTATATTCATAAAAATTTTTATTTTTTTGTTTTCAATTATCTATTTTTTTAAATAAATTATCCAAATTGTTAGTTAGCAAAATTTTTTTTAATTTACAGTTCTCATGATATGATGTTTAGATTCAGTGTAATTTTAACTAAAACGAAGATATTTTGAATACTGTTGAAAACATATAATGAGGTGTTTTGCATAAAAATTTTATGCATATAATTTGATAATAATTTGCGTTCCTAGAGTTCCTAACATTATTTCTCATTTTACTAACAAGGAGATGTCATGAAATTTGGCACCAATTTGTATTTTATTTATTTGAATCAGTTTATTATGTTAAAAAACATTTTCTACATCCTTAGTTTAACTGGCTAAAATTTTAAATCCAGAAATTAGGAATTTATGATCCTAAATAAAGATGGTGACAGAACTGAATGAAATAAAAAAATTATTTAAGATAAAAATTTTAAAAGTTGAATTGAACTTGGTTTTACCTTTATTACCACATCAATTGTATTTTTATTGCAAATTAAAAATAGACAGTTTAAAATTGATCTTATGGAAATTCATATTTAGAGCTTTCAAAAAGTACAATAATGATGACCTAGGAAGATGAAACTAATGAAATATGATAAATAAATTGTCAAAGATTATATTTCAAATTTATTTAAACTAACTTCCCATATTCAATCATTGAATATTCAGTAAAAACCAAGTTTCAGCAAGTTCCATAACCTAAAATAACAAAGTTTTTTCCTAATTTATAAAATTAAAATAATTTTTTTTATAATAATATTACATAATAAACACATTTTTAAATATTTTTACGAATGATTTTAATTTAAATCGAAAATTAAAAAAAAAAAAAATTTAGCGTAGGTAATGTGGCTATTTATTCAAATTTTCTATTTAAATCTATAACTCCTTAAGCTAATACAAAAAAATTTATGTAGAAAAACTAGGTGTGTAATAGATTTGAAGATATTGCCCTAATAAAATTTTTATTTTATAACTGAAAAAATCCTTTTTTTTTCTGTTATGTAAATAACAGTAAACAAATATACATATTAATCAAAAAAAGCTTTTTATAAAATTAAATTCATAAAAAATGAAATCAAATAAAACTATAAATTTTTAAACTTGTATGCAGTAAAAAAAATATTTTGATTGATTTTGATTATTATTTATTCATTAAAAGTGATTTTTCATGTTCTTTATATATATATATTTTACTGTCTTTGTTTTTAAGTATCTTTTAAATTTACTGTATACAGTAAACTAAAAGTTTAAAGAAACTTTATCTATATACCTTTTACTACTACTACTACTACTACTTCATTATATAAATTAGTAACAATACAAGTTTAAAAATTTATGACGTTCTTTCATCATTTACAATCTTTAAGATTAAGAAACTTTTTTTATATCATAAATATAAATTATGCGTCTGATACAGATATATCCTTTGATGATCTAGGTAATTTTGAACTAGTTAAATTTTTGTTGTGTCTTTTATTTTTTATTGACCTGTTTTAGGTATTGGCTTGGATTTATCAAAATAATTTATTTCAATATTTTAACATCATTGATCATAAGTTGAAGGGCTTCAAACAAGGGAAAAAATTTAATGATTTTTCAAGAAATATATCTTTTTTTATTTTATATATAATGCTGAATAAGCAATGCGTCGATTTTTTTCAGTGGCCAACTTTGACTCGAAATAATGATTTTCCGGTAGAGTTTATCTTAAATTTGATATCAAGTTCTAAAAATTGAGACTCTTTGAACAGAGATACATTTTTGAAATATAAATATTGGTCTTAATATTAATTTAGTGTGCAATAGCAAAAGGACACGTAGACGTTTATAAGGTTTTTCAACTGTGTGAAGCAAAAATACAAGAATAAACACGTATTTAGAAATACCGGATTGGGTCCAAAAACTATAGGTATCATCAACTCAATAAAAAAATTTTAGTTTTAAAAAATGAAAGCAATCCGATTGATCGTTTTTGTTACATCGTGCACACAAGGTGTCAATATTTGCAAATTTATATAATTATTGAAAATATTTTTATACAATTTTCAAAATTTTCACCTATTTACAGATCTCTGACATCCTGTAGGATGTATCAATTTATCTTTTCGTTAAACATTTTTTGGAAATAAATAATAATAATAATAATAATTTCAATAAAATATAAATATATAAAATTTGTTGTTATATACTTCATACAGATATAGAAATCGAGGTGGGCCTTTAGAATTGTTGAGAGATTACTTATCCAATAGATTACATATGGGGTCAAGTTAAAAAATATTTTTACTGATTTCAAAAATGTGTCTAAAATGTAAACAATATTGTTTTGAAAATTACTGTTTCTTCGTAAATTAACTAGCCTGTATTAATGTGAAGTGCATTTTTCTGAACTAGAAACAAAATGAAATTATTTTAATGTGAGTACTAAAAAGTCTGATCGCATTTGAAAATTTATAGAAGCGCATTTAAAACTTGTTTACAAGAAGTTCCAGATTAAAAGTAAATAATGCTATTACATTATACAAAAATTTATGTATAAGAAACTTAATACAAAAATTTAATAGAATAAGATTATTGATATTTCACAGATCAGTTACAAAAAATAATGCTTAAAAGACATTCTTTACTTTTATGATATATTTTTTTTTTATATTCTTTAATAAAAAAGTAAAAAAAGAAAAATAAAGTATGCTATTAAGTATAGTTTTTCCTTGTCAGTAACCAATAAGTATAGAATCATTGAAATTGAGACGAGACTTATCTCCAAGAATGGTAGAAGAAGAAAAAAAACATAGAAACGTTTATACTCTAACATTCACACATACACACACATTTAAGAAAAAAAACTTTGCAAAAAAGAAATAAGGTAAAAGAAAATATAGAAAAAAAAAGAAACGACAAAAATCTCTAACTTTCGAATAAAAAAGTAGATATTCTTATTATAGTATTCTTTTCCGAGATTTCCTTTTTAACACTCTAGAGAGACATAACATTTTTTTTTCTTCTTCTCTCAATAATACTAAATTTTTATCAATTATTTTAGATATCGTTTTTTTTTTATTTTTTTTATTAAATAAAAAGATCAAATCTATTTAATTAAATTAAAATATTTTTTTAAAATATGAGGTAAATATTATATTCTAAATATTTAATATTGAAATAAATGATGATGAATTAGAGGATAATTAAGGTACAATTAACAATAATACTGTGTTTTAGTAATAAGCAATCAGTCACTTTATTAACGTTGTAACTACGGTATATGTTTGAAAGCGAGGCAAACACTGACCGCGGATGTCACTTTTAAAGTAGAGGGCGTGTATTCTTAACACACACGCAACAATATAACATATATACACAACATTTCCACCCACCACATTTTAATTAATTAAAATGTAAAACAAAGAAAATTATGTGATAGGATTTTAAGCTAAATTTATATTTAATTTACATTGCCAAATGGCTACATTAATTATAATGTTGAATTTTAAAAACTTAATATAAATTTAATAAAGTATATAATAAAAAAATTGACTAGATTTTAGAATATAAAATTTAAGTTTTTGCAATGTAAAATTAACAAAGATGTTATAATAAATGTTACACATTAACATTTAAACGCTAGTATGAATAATTATTGAGTTTCAACAACTCCACTAGACTGGCAGGAAATCCGTAGACCTCAAGGATTAGTAAGTACCTATTTTGTCTCAGATCACGCCACATACTCAATAAAGACATTTATTCTTTTTATAATTTGAGCAAAAAGTACCACAGATAATTATCTTTATTTAGCAATAAGACTGATACAAGCTTTATTTTGAGTTCTGCAAATAGAACTCAAAACCCAATTTAAAAATTTCTTTGAAATTAGTTCTGCTCGTAGAACTGCAAGTATCCCCCTTTCCTCGGAAAACGAAAAGGAAGATGTCATTTTTTGCAAAAATATACTTCATTTTATCTACGGAACCATAAAAAAAGTGGGTTACCAAATACATTGGTAGTGGCTCGACTAATTTAATGACTTATAATTTCGGTTCTAAGACATATAATAATTAGGTTGAATAACTTAAAATTATTATAAGTAAATATTTTCCATGATCGTTGGTTGTGTAAATACGCGAACCAGTTATGAATTTAAACATTTTAAACACTAAAAAATATTTTTTACATTATTTCATCGTTATGTACAAAAAATTTTACAGCGTCACTTACCCTACCATAATAGTATATTAAGATTTAAATTCTTTTTTTTTACATTCGTAAATTTAAATGTCAAAAATAACAAAATTTTTTTTATTTTTACAATGATTTATTAACTCCTTAAGGATTTACTTAAATTTTTTTAACAAACCAAAAAAAAAGTAATGTTAAATTGCTTCATATATAATTCACTCTTTTATAAAATATCAATTTTAGTTAATAAGACATAATAATAAAATTAATGTTTCATGGTCTTTTTAACATTTTCATTTTTTTTTTACTTATCTTTTATTTTTTTTATTTTCATAATTTATCTTAAAAAAATATAAATTATATTTTTTTTTTTTTTAAACAGCTCAAAAAATTAAATTAAAACTTTATATAATTAAAAAAAAAATTTTTTTATTCTAATAAAAATAATGGAACAAAAACTAAAGTATATATTTTTTTTTTCTCTAAGGTAAAACTAAAAAATAGTGCTTTCAATATCTTCTTTATTCTTTAATTGAAAATAAAATCTTCTGGGACTGATAGCTTAATACAAAAAAATTTGAAAAACTTTTTTATAAATTTTTGATGTATTAAACAATAGAAAGTACTAACAATAATTTTTATAACATATCAGAAAATCTGTATTTTGGTTTTTTTTTTATTTAGTTACATATTAGATATGTTCCCTTTTAGGAGGTTTGCGCTTGTGAATGGGTAATATTTAAATAATTTATTAATTATTTAAATCGTTTTTTGGGTACTTCATGCTGAAGTTTAAAAAATCACTAATGTGACCATGCGTCTTACTGCATGTATAAATAAACAGTAGCTTTCAAGTCTTAATCCAAGAGTTATGAATAGTACTTTTTGCAGGCAAGCTGAATTTGAACAGAGTCTTAAAAATTTTACTACAAAATACATTTGTTAAATATTTAACAAAATCTTCGTTAACCAGGTTCCACATTTTCTAGTTATAACCAATATTGAGACAAACGATCGTTTAATTTTTTATAATTACCTGAATTTCATTTTTGAGTATATAATACATGATAATAAAAAACTTTTAGCATTTGAAGGTCGTTTATAAATGAAAATAATTATTTAGAAAATTAATAAATAAATAATTATTTAAATATTTATTTTATTAAATAAGTGTCTCCTGATGATAAAAATGTAAATAATTTTTTAATTATAAAACTAAAATTTCCTTCTTTTATCAAATAATTTTCTTAAATTTTTTCAACAGTTATTTTTAAATAAAAAATAAGTATATGTATTAGTAAACTGACTTTATTTTGTTTATACTTTCTACAAAAGAAAAAAAAAACATACTTTGACACAAAGATATATAAATTTTAATGAAAATTTAAAGAATTTAACTCAAGTTTCAAAAGTATATAAGAAACTTAGCTAACAATAATTTTTTAAAAACAACAAACTTTAATACAAAACAAACAAAGTTTTCTTAAAACATTTTCACTATTTGAAACAAAGGATAGTCCATTCTTGAAAAATGGATAAATATATAGATTTTTGGAATTTTTATATAAAACAATAAGGAATTTCTTTAAGTCAGTACATTTTCTAAATAGAAGAATTAAACTTTCGTTATTTAAATATTTTATTGAGAGTTTTTAAAAGGAAAGAAAAAATTATTTTTCATTTTGTTTTTTAGATTATAATAAAGTTTAAAGGTTTGTATTTTATAAAGGTTTGTATTTCTTATTTTTGTTTAATCACAAATTTTTGGGTCCTGCAGGTTAAAAATAAATTCAGCACCCTTAAATCAACAAAAATACCCCTAAAAACTTGACACTTTCAACTTACATACGAAGTATAACCCTTCCAGTCTTTGTATTGATTAAAATAAATATAAGGGCTCCAAAATATATACATTAAAGCTCTTTTTCTAACTAGTTTAAACCTTCCCACGGTAAATACTAGCGTGTAAAAAAATACTGGAATTATTTTATTGTAATAAAGAAACTTAAAATTTTAACTTTCATAAAGTATTGCCCTTTCAGCCTTTGTAAGGATTAAAATTAACATAAGTGCTTTAAAAAATATATATAGTAAAACTCTTTTTCTCACTAGTTTAAATTTAAATCATCCCACGGTAAATACGTGTAAAAAAGTAATGAAATTTTTTTATTATTCACGGTGGTCTTGAACGATACATTATTGGCCAAAAATCCTATTTGTATTTAAATGAAAAAACTCTATAATTGGTAAAGGTACTCAATTAAATTTGTTTTGAACTAAATAAATATAAGAATTTGTGACGTCTAATCATGCATGTTATTTACTTAAAAAGTTTTAAGAATTTAATGCACAATTTGACGTTCTATTTCCCATTTATTCATCACTTTATTTTATTTTTAACAAACATTTAAATTTTACCTTAACTAACGTTAAAATAATAATTTGAATTTACAACTGTGTAAGAATTTTTGGAAATATCATTTATTTTTAATTTTTTACTAATATTAGAATAAATTTCATTCATAAAGCTCATTCAATAAATTTTATTAATGAATATTATCCACGCGTTACGCTTTGATTAGCTATTTGGTGGGAAGTTATTATCATAGGCCCTTTCTACATCAGATTAAAAGTCGATATTAAATCTGGTCATCTTTAAAATTTATACAGTGTAGTTGGGGATTTTTGATAATTAATCGTGAATAACTCCCAACTACACTATATAAATTTTGAACATGACCAGATTTAATATCGACTTTTATTTAATTTTAATTTTAATCTGATGTAGAAAGGGCTATACTTTTTAATAAAATAATTATTGGGAGTCAAAAAAGATTCGTATGGGGAAAAACGGTTAAAAGCTTCCAAGGCAGTGATTACCATTTCAGTACTCGTTAACAGCTGACCATAAATTTTTAATTAAGGGTTAAAAATAGTTTTTCCCTTTTATTGCAATTGCTAATTTTTATAATTTTAATTTGTTTAACAAATTTGTTAACATAGGGGTTAAATTGAATCCTTTTCTAGTTATTTCTGTTTTGTCCATTTAACATTTTTCAGTTTGCTAAAAAAAAGCACTTAGTAATTTTTATTGTTTTTGTTTTCAACAATATTTATTTTTTAATATTTCTGATGCTTTTAAAAGCACTCATTTTTTTTGTTTCTATGAATAAAATAAAAGGAGTTAGTTATTCAAATATTAATTATAAATAAAATATATAGTCAAGGAAAGGGGGTAAAATCTGGTAGCAGTAATTATACGCAAGTCAGATCAACTTGAAACCTTTTGCAATTTGTTAAGAAAGGTGTCTAGTTCAAAAGTAAACAACTTCCGTTGGTTGCCAAAAGGGTGGGGGGCGGGGGAGGTGGAACTCATTGGGGGGGGGGGGGGGGTAAAAAAAAAAATATCCTAACCAATCGATAAATTACCATTTTTTAAGATAAAAACATTGATTGCAATTTTTCATAAAAATGCACCCCTTCCGAGTTACAGCGCAATGAAAAGTGTGATTTTTGCCAAAAAAAATTTTTTTTTTTTTTAGTTTTTTAAATTTTATTTGGAATCTGGTAGAATTACAAAAAAAATTATATATTACTAATTTTAAGTATTTTCGTTGACAAAGACAGCGGTTTTTATTTTTTTTGTGTACGAAAAATATTAAAGGAGATATGACAAGTCAAAAATGGTTGTTTAACGAAAAATCAAGAAACCGGATCGTTCTGGCGTAAATATCTGGAAAAATATTACTTTTACAAAAAAAATTATTCTTATCGTTTTTCAAGATGATAAAATTGGGAAAATTTTGAGACCACCTAGAACCGTTTAAAATAACCAGAAGAAAAGTTATGGGCAAAAAAAAATTTTTTCCAAAATTTTTCATGCCAATTTTTTAGCGCCATCTGGGCTGAGTTGCTTCGAAAAAAAAATCCTTCGGTGAAAAGTCAGAACACATGTTCCTAAATATGTCCAGCAATTTTTGACCCTATCGGGTAATTATTGTTTATGTTTTGGCCTGACAAAGTTCGGTAAAATCGTGTATTTTTTAAAACATTTTCAGTTTTTGGCCAGCAGCTTGAACATTATTTATTTTAAACAGTCAAGTTTTTTAGCATTTATTTCAAGTTGTTTGTACTTCAAGTTTTTGTTAAAATTTTTCGTCTGCAAGCAGATTTGGCCGTTTAAAATTGCCTATTTTCTGTTTACAACGGTAAATGCTCTTTTTTGTTCGGCGAAATTAAAGAAAAATGGCCAATCCAATTAAAATTTTGCATATGACATGAAATTTCGGCGTTAACCTTAGCTTTGAAATGGTTCATTGTACATCTGGTTATCATTAGCCAAAAAAAAGTTATGGCCAAAATTCCTTTTTTTTTCAGCAATTCCAAACAATTTTTATACATAATCCATTAGGTCACTAGATTTCTAAGTTTTATGAAAAATTTTCGTACAGTACCTTATGTTTACATGATAACTGAATAAAATGCTGCTATAAAATTTCAAATTCAGACTTTTTTAAGCTGTAAATTAGCCGTTAAACCTGAAATAAGTAATAAATAAGGTACGAAAGTCAAAGGTTTGTGTTTTTTTCGTATAAAAGATTTAAAAAAAAAAATTTAATTACGACTTTTTTAAATTTTGTTTACATTTTGGGGTACTTTTCAGCCTCAGGATTGAAAATATTGTAACTTTTTTGGCTGTAAAACGAAAAGGGGCAACAAAAAAAACTTAATACCTTTTTTTTCATTTTTTAAAAATTTGTTGTAGTTCCACCCCCCCCCTTGGCTTAGGGGCTGAATTAATTTCTTAATAGTAAATATAAGACAAAATATTTTCGGAAAATTGAGCCAAATACACAAAAAAATAATGAGGTCATGTTTTTTGTATTTTTTCTAATTCTGGGAGTAGTTTTTAACCCCCCTATTATTAAACCTTATATCTCAATATCGGGCCAATTTTTTGTACATTGTAGGGTACTTTTTACACCCAGGGTTGCAAATCTTGTTACTTTTTCTGCTGTAAAACGAAAAGAGGCAAAAAAAATTTAATAACAAATAAATTTAATTTTTTTTTTTTTTTATAAATTTAGGGGTAGTTTTAACCACCCCCCCCCCCCCCCGGGGAAGGGGTGTAATTAATTTCATAATAGTAAATATACGATAAAATATTTTCAAAAAATTGATCCAAATACAAAAAAAAAAGGAGGTCATATTTTTTGTACTTTTTCTTACTCTGGGGGTAGTTTTAACCCCCCTATTATTAAACCTTATATCTCAATTTCAGTCCATAATAAAATAAATAAATATCTTCAATTAATTTTTCTAAAAAAATGCCATTCATTTGATAATTTTAGCAAAAATCCCAAAATTTTTAAAAACAACCCCTAAAAAAGGGTAGTTTTTACTGTTTACAGGGTGATTGAGAAATTTCTGACATTAAAATCGTAATCAGCGACCCAAAAAACCCCCTAGTACCTATTTTCAACAAAATTCATTTAATATTTCCCGAGATATTAAATATTTATTTATTTTTGGCAAAAAAAAACAGTTTGGCCAATTTTTGCAACATTTCGGACTAATTGCAACCAACCAAAGTTGTTTACTTTTGAACTTGACACCTTTCTTGACAAATTGCAAAAGGTTTCAAGTTGATCTGACTTGCGTATAATTACTGTCTCATTTTACAAAAAAATTTACTTCCTTTCTTGGATTAATATATAATTTGCATAACAATAAAACACCAAGTTCCAGATATTTAAAAAAATTATTATTTTATTGATTTTATTTGGATTGAGCCTGATTGCCTATATTTAAGGTAAATCAGAAATTAAATAATAATGTCATGTTTCTGGGGTAACAAACTATTGCTTTCTATTTGTGGTATATAGATATTTAAATCTATTTTTTTCAACTAACAATTACTACCATTTACTTATTTTTGAAAACGAATATTTAATATTCTTACAAATTCTATGTACTTAACATTGGCAACATGCTAAAAAGCTTATTTTTTGGTTCTCTTTTTCTCGGGGCAGACCCCGAGTTTTGACACGGATTTTAATCACGTAAATACTATATAAAACACGTTTAGTTAACTCATTTTTCTCACCACCTTAGGCCGGATAATGTTTTGATCAGAGCAACCATGCGTTATGAAAAAAACTTAAAATTTTCAACTTACATATGAAGTATAGACCTTGTAGCCTTTGTAAGGATTGGTTTTGAGTGGCGTTCTCGTCGCGAATAAAATCGGCCAATTTCGCGTGCTCCTAACGCAGTGAAGTATTTTTTCATTCATTTCTAACCTACCTATCTTTCCGACTATTACTTTTTTTCTATATATGATAGCCATATTTTACTCTGTTAATATTATACTATTTTCTATATTTACTACAAGTCTACTCCCATAATCAAATATTTCAAGAATATAAATTTCAAATAACCGAAAAATAAATACAAACCTAATCTTTTTTTTTTTATAAAATCTTATATTTATACGAGCACAAGAATATGGTTTCCCATTGAAGCCACAGCTGCAAAAAACTTTAAGTTGAAAATTAATGTTTAAAATTTTCTTTCAGAATAAAAGATAATTATTAGCTTACTGGTAATGAGGGACCACCACAATATAGTTGTTTTTACTTTTACCTCAAAGAAACTGATTTAAAACCTTTTTCTATTTTTATTTTTTATTATTAAATTTTTTTGGTACATAAATATGTTGCTTTTTATATTTTAACTAATTTACTACAACATTATTTTTTTTATTTACTTACAACATAACATACCTTAATATTAACTTCATGTCCATCTGGCAAACTATTTCATAAATTGTATAATATCGTAAAAATTATTACTTTATATCTTTATAACTCTAATTGACGTCTTAAATTATTTAATTTACAAGTTTTTATACCTCAAAGAATTTAATTAAGCACAATAATTTTGATTTGACATAATTTTTATAATTATACTTGTGTAAAAAAATATTAATTAAAAAAGAAAAAAATTTTTTTCAGATATTTTTATTAAAATAATAAATTGACTTTTTTTAAGTACAAGATTTTTAAGTATTCATTATAAATTCAATATAATTATTTTCTCTTTTTTTTTATTATCATTGAAATAAAACCTTAATTTTATATTATAATTATCATTAAAATTTTTGTTATATTGCATGAATACTGTGTGACTGATATGTTTGAATTTTTAAATATTTTAGGAATTTTTTTGGATTTTGAAATACAGTTTTTAGTTTTAAGTATAATTTTCAAACAAAACTTAAGTCACATTTAACTCTTCTACTGGGGATCGATTTCAATCGTCAAATGAATACGACTTTGTCGTTTATAGGCGAGTTACATGCAGTTTCTCAGTGCTGTATAGAGTAGAGCGAAATCACAGTAAAACGATTCAATGCTTTAAAATTTTTTTTTGGTTAAAATTGGTTAAATATGGTAAAAACATTCAAGTTCAAAAAAAACTTGTAACTGGTTTGCGTGTTAAAACAACCAACATGGCATGGAATATGCTGACTCGTTCTAGTCTTTTAATTATTCAAAATCCTTAAATCGGAATTGTTCTAAATCAAATTGACCCCCCCTCCTAAAAAAAATATTTCTTGTTTAACTCCTAATCTCCCCCTTCTGTATTGGCGATCAATTACAAGTACCCCCCCCCCCTTCTACCCCATAAGCATGTTTCACGTTAATAATTTCTTATTGGTAGATCTAAAAACAGAATAAGTTTTTTCGAGAAGAAATTTTACATTTATCTATGGATAAGAGTATGTTTTAACTTAATTTCGAGTAGGCAATGATTTCATGGATTTATACTGGACAGATTGTGTAATAATGATCAAATATGCATTTTCAAAGTAAAATATTTTTTCGGAGCAACTTTTCACAAATAAATTTTTGTTTAATTATAAATTTGAACCTTTTAATCTAAAAACAAGGTTCGAAAGATAAAAACTAGAATAATCTGAATAAAAACTTTCTGATTGAGTTTACATGTTTATCCAAGAATTTTTTTAAAAATATATTTTTTTCAATTTTAAGCAGAGAAACCCTTCAGTGTACATTTAATCACCTTTTGAAAATTTAAATAACGAAAAAAAAAAAGAAAATTATATGAAATTCAAAAAGCATCTGATTATATATTTTATAATAATTTTGCATAGCTTCAACAGATTAATTTTATTCTTTTTTTACAATTTTTTTTTTAACACACAATATCACTAATTTTTTTTCTCTTTTCATAATGGATGCATGAAATAACAAAAAAAAAAAAAAATTATTTTGCAAAAAACTATGTTGCTCTGTATTTTATCTAGAAAAATGTATGCTTTTACTTTTTACTTAAAATTTTAACATAAAAGACTGAAAATGAAGGACATCGTTCAATCACTTTAATTAAATTATTATAATTTTTTTTTGCGTATGTAAAATGTAACATAAAAACAGAATTCTCGTAAATGCACATAAAAATATTTTTAATTTGATTGATTAGTTACACAAAAAAACAAAAAAAACTTTTTTTTTTAGTTTTAAATAATTTTTTCTTTGAATTTCTATCTTCCGATATAAAATCAACAATGCATCACTACTCATCAATGTAAAACATACGTATTTGACTCGAACAAATATGTTGAGTAATGTAGGATAAAAATTTTTTAGATTTTACTCTTTTTATTCCATTAAAAAAAAGATGAAAATGAAAAATGAGACAATGTATAATGAAAAAAAAAAAACGCGTGAAAATAAGAGAAAATGTATTCATATAACAGATTTTTTTTTTTTTGGTTTTGAAAGAAATAAGGAAAGAACTACTTGTACAGATGCTTTGCGAGAAAAAAATTTGAATTTCCGTCTGTTATGTCATGCGTGATAAACTGCCAGCCACAGTTTCTTCCGGTACCGATTTATTTAAAATGAGAAAGAAGATTTTTGGTTTTCGAAAAAAAAAAAATTGACATTGCATATGAAAAAAATAAAAATTGCATTTCTTTTTTTCAATGAGAAATCACAAATATATATAAAAGATGTCATGAACTTTAATAAAATCATAAATTTTTTTTTTTTTTTTTATCATATTTAAAATTTAAAAAAAAGCGTACAGTTATGAATTTGAAATTTGTTTTAGAAAAAAATATATTTCAATTATTTGTTTTTTTGTAAGGTTTGTAATGACATTTGAAATGCACAAGATTAAAAAAGTAAAATATCAAGTAAATTAATTTAAGTTTTTTTTAAAAGAAAATGTAATTTTTTCTGAATTTAAAAAAAGTTAGTTTTATTTATAATATTGATATGTAAAATAAAATGTAAAATGTCAATATTTTTTTAATAAATTTTAAACGAGGTTAATATAAGAGATAAATTAAAAGGAAGTAGCAATCGTTCTGGTTTTGAGAAATTAGTATTTTTTTAAAACTAAAGTTATCATTGTTTGTGTATCATATTTAGGAGATAATCCGAGAGATAATCAATTGTCATAAAATGTTTTGGTAATTAACTGGGTAATAATATTTGTTTTAAATGAACGATTATTCCTTGTTTATTACGCATTTACTGTATATAACCAGCTATTTTATTCATTTGATACGGGCAATAATAGGAAATATTTCAAATAAAAGAAAGGAGTAGATCTAGAACGCTAAAAATTCTAATTATTATTTTATGTATCCTTTGGACAAAAAATTATTTTAAAATGGATTTGACGACACATCTATATAAATTTGTATAAATCACACAAATATTTACCCACATATTATTTATAATGATCTAAAAATAGTAGCCATCAATACCAGAGGTCAAGGAAGGCAACTAGGGGATCCAGAAAAGTGTCTCAGGGCAGGGAGGGGGGCGCTCAAGTCAAATTGTGTATGTTTTCTCATGAAAATTGTGAAAAATTAACAAAAAAATATAATTTTTGGATTACAATTTTGTGAAAAAATTTTTTCTCACAAATAAAATGATGTCTAAAGATTATATAAAGTACAATCGAAATATCATAAGTTAGGATTGGCTTCACTTTTTACCTGAAGTCCTAGGAAACGTGTTACGGGAACTAACTTAAACGTGTCTTAGAGCAGTGAAATTCAACAGTATTTTTGACAGATTTTCGAGTAGATGCGAATTTTGTAATAAATTTTTATAAATTATAATAAATTTAATAAAAATACATTAATAATTCAATAATAATCGTAAACAAAATTTTTAGTTTTCAAAAGTACCAGTAAGAAAATAAATGTTTTATGTATTTATTGTAAGTAAAAAATGACCATAATATTTTAAAGAAATTATAAAAGGAAGTGTAAATAAAAATAAAAAATTTATATCTTTTCCTGTAAAGAAAATTAAAAAAAATACTTTTTTAAATTTATATCTCTAATAAATTGTACTTTATTTATAAATAAATAAAATATTAAATTAAATCCTAAAAAAAATAGCTTCAAATATACTAAAAAGTTTATATTGAATTTACGCAAAATAGTAAAAAAAAAAAAAATTCAGATTCTATAAAATATACAATGATATATATTGAACGTGAATTTGTTTATGTAGCAAACCTTACGTTAAAAAGTAAAAAAAATAAAATTGGAATAAAAAGTCAAAAAAAAAAAAAGTTTTGATCTCTGAACTATTTGCATCATATGCGGTTAGTCTAAGAAAACAGTATAGTGAATTGAACAAAATTCTCAGCTTCAATAAATTCCCTATCGGTATTTTTCAATCTTCGTAAGTGCAAGTATATAAATACAAATACAGTGTTGTGTATACAGAAGGATAAAGCGTAAACCAAATCGTATATAAGAGTAAAATCTAGCTACTTAACTTAAACAGTATAGAGTATATAGAAAATGGATTTCAAAAGTTTCAACATTGAATGTACTATAACTGTATGTTTGAGGTACAGGGCGTCAAGGCAATAGTTTTATATTCAGAAAAGGGAATTAATTTTGATTATATTTTTCATGTATTAACTAAAATAGCATGTACTTCTATTACTCGGTGTAGATCATTTTGAAATGAAATTTGAGTGCCTGAAAGAATAATTTGTTAAATTCTTGTAGAGGTTTTTGTTTTTCTTTCATTAAAATGAGCAAAAAGTATATGAATAATATTATACATAAATAAATCTGCATAATAATTTAAATGACCTAAAATATCTAAAACCCTAAATTGAATAAAGCATGTATGAAGTATTTTTTCCAAAAATAGATTTTAAAATATTTATCTCTATTTATCTTTATATTTACTATTTTGTTCACACAAAGTTCTTTTCTATTCTATTCTATTCTCGAATTCTATAATAAAATGCTTGTTATTGATCAGTCTAGATTTTTGGCTACTAATAACTATAAATTTTCCAATTTTCGTGAATTCAAAATAAATTCATTTATATTTCATTCACAAATAATTAAAATAAATGGACTAAATATTTTGGGAGTTTATAAAACGTGAAAAATTTTTTTGAAGTTAAATCTCTAAAATTAGTTGCAATACTTGCATACTTCTAAAGTATTAACCAACATATATATGTTTTAAATAAAAAGCTTAAAAGATTATAGGATTATATACTTTAAATTATAAACAAAAAATGTGTTAGTTTTGTTACAGGATTTAATTAATAAGTTTTTAAAAAAGTTAATTATTATATAAATAACTGCCATTAAAAGTATTATAATTATTTTGTTTGTTTTTTTTAATGAAATTTTATTAATGTTAATTTTTAATGGGAAATCATTCAAGCAGTAAATTTTAATTGTTCAAGTATAACTTAATGCTTGACTAAAAATTGTTATAAATTTTTACTATAACTAGATACTCAAATTTTAATTTTAATTAACGTCGGGATGGACAAAATGTGCTCCTTGATATCTAGCAGCTTTAATTTTCTCACAGTTTTGAATCTGACACCCGTTTTAAGACTAAAAATTTATCAGTATTTCATTTATATAGTCAATATTAACCTACATTCATTAAGAAAATATATTTTAAGGGTTCCACATATCCAAAAACCAGCAAGGCTTATTTAACGGGTATAACGTGATATTTTAATAATACGAAAATCGTTTATTAATTTTAACATGGAACATGTTTATCGTGAGGGGTATTTAGTAATTCTGAAAACTGAGGGGGGAGGCCAAATTTGTCTATTTTAATGGAGGTGGTCAAATGTATCTAATTTGAGGGGGTAGTCAAATGGAACTTATAATAATTTCAAATGAGAGGATAGAATTGAGAGAGCTTTGATTCATATATAAGATGAACTAAGAAGGCGACAGAGTGTAGTTGTCATTTAGAGCCACCACCCAAACATATCTGATGATGCCCTACGGTGGTGGTGGGTCGAAACGACTACGAGAAAAGGCGTTAAATCCTCTTTTTCAATGAACCCTACATTAAAATTCAATTTCCTAAAATATAATAAAAAAGCTTAAGTTTTATATATCTGTTAATTCTATAGAAAAACATTGATAGAAAATAAAAAAGACATAGGTAGTAATATATAAAAAAAAAAGAAAAAAAAACACAAACAAAAGAAAAATAATATATAGTTTCAAACAGGTGTCGTAACGGTGAAAACGTGGTTGCACGAGTTTTAAAAGATAATGTTCTTGGGTCAAACCTTTTTTATACGTGACAAGATTTTACAAAATAAATTGTATAATCCTTATGTCTTTTTTTTTTTATTCCGAAAATACCTTTTGTTCTCTTATTATCTTATATTATCTTTTTTGTCTTTTTTTTTTTTCATTTCTGTTTTCTAACAAATTATATATATTATTGTAGGGTTACACTTTGTTTTATTAGTTTGTTTTTAATTATTTAATGTAAATTAATATTTTTTTCGTTCAGAATATTAAAAACAAAACAATTTTTTTGTTATCAGATTTAATAAAAATTTTAAAATATTTAAATTGTGTAGATTTTTATACCTATTTATACAAAATGATATTTTTCCTTTACATGCTGATATTTATATATATAGGGAGTTTCATGTCATCTCAGACATAGTAGTTTTGAACAGAAAAAAAAATTTATAACCGGTTTGTGTAAACACAACCTGGATGCATGGAACATGTTTACTTCCAGCTGAGGGCTAGGAATAATGCAAATGTTACTCAACATTACAATGCAATTTTCTAATTTTATAATTTGTAATTATCACCTTACTAGCTGCTAAGATTCTAAACCCAAACTATTTTGATTCCCTAAACCTGAAATATTCTAAATCCCTTAATCGATATTATTCCAAGTCCCTAAACCTGAATTATTCCAAGTCCCTAAATCGATATTATTCCAAGTCCATAAACCTGTACTATCCTAAGTCCTTAATCCCAGATTTCTCTAAGTCTCCTAATTATTCTTAGTCTCGTTGGACCCCCCCCCCTTAAATAGGACAAATTTGACTACCCCCTTAATTTTCATGTTCTGAAGTACCCCCTCCCTATAAAAATGTTCCATATTAATAGCCAAGTTTACAAGAGCCCGTTCGTTTCAGCTCGAAGAATCAATTAATGCTATCAATGGTGACGAAAATATAATCGTTCTATTAACCTTTGCAGGTGAAACAATCAATATTTAAGCAGACAGATAGCATTGGTTGATAGATTGAACTGTCACTGCACACTCGTCTCAAAAAAATGCAAAAAATTTAATTACAAGATTTTCAATTTTTATAGATTCGAATCTTAACCTAGGCCTATGAACCAACTTGTAAATTATCATAAAACACCCCATATATATATTTAGGTATTTACATATTTTTCGTTCAATATTTTTTGTGTTCGGAATTTTTTATACTTTCAATTTTACATTATTTTCTGCCTTAGGATATTATTTCAATATAAACGTTCTCAAAAAAAAAATTGTTTATTTTTATAGTTTTTTACACAAAGATAAATTTACAATTTTAAAAATCAATATTTGCAAATATAAATAATTTTTTTCACTTTCTAAATCAAATAAAATTAAATTATATTTAAAGTAAAGTTTTATAGATAAGTTAAGACTTATGTATAATACATTTATGTAAATAATATTAGTGGCTTCTTAGTTAACGCACAAGTAAAAGGTGTCGAGTTTCCAATTTAGTATATAAAGTTTAAGAGTTATTTGATAGACAAGTTCAACGTTCTATGTAGAGAAACTAGGTTTCATATACAGAATTCACGAAACACTTTGATTTCTATATATATATAAACTATACTAAACTCTATAAATCTTCCTCTTGTACTTTAATTAATTCCTTGTTAATTAACCATTAATTCCTTTTATTATAAATTCTAATTTAATGTAAACTATTATTTGCTCAAGTTAAATATTTTATTTTTAATTTCAATATTATAAATATTAAGTAAAATAAACCCATATTCATTAACTTGTGTAAATAATTAAACATTTATTTAATTATATACGTAGATACAAAGTTATTTTAAAAGTTTGGATTATTTTTTTAAAGATCTGGTTATCAAAAGTGAAAATTCATTCGGGAAATAAGAAACTATATTCTTGTAGAATAACTTGAATACTGCCATCAATTTTTTGAAGTTTTATAAAATGCTCTTGTTTAAATGTTTTAGTTACAGTAAAATGTACGTAATTAAACTGATAAAATTATATGGAAATAGTATATTAAGTATCAAGGATGCAAAAGTTTTGGTACTAGGAGAATCACGCGGGATATGAGTTTACGCTAACCAATAAAGTTTTTCTCCCATGGAGATTATAATATTTTTTGCCCTCCTGGGTGTAAAACTCATGCATAAAACTTGTCACCGAATTTTTTCGTGCTAAAGCTCACACAAGTGCCAAAATTTTACACCCTTGATACTTAATAAACTATTTTGCCTACCTAGACGAGTGCAGAAAATTTCTTGTCAAATTTTCTGCATGAGAGGGCAAAAATCTTTTTATATGATAAAAAACTTTCAAATCACATTTTAAAATGTTACTAGATTTTTAGTAGATGTTGATAGTAAAATTAAATACCCATTTTCAGCTATGATTTTATGGAGCATTATTTTACTAGATTCCTAGCCACAAGTATCAGAATTTTTTTAAAATACACAGTTTTATTTTTTGCGGATAGTTTTTGTTCAAACAATTGTGAATGAAACGCAAAGAAAATTAAAAAAAAAAATTACTATGATCATACTGCGACATTGTAATACTAAATATAGCAAAAAAGTTTTTTATACATTTCAAGTAGTTTGTAATCATTTTAAAAAAAGCCCTATGTCACAAAAGGATTCAATTTTTGGCAAATGAAAATCTTCTTATTGTTAGCGAATTTTTTTCACCATGAAACAGATTGGTTAACTCAATGATAAGAAACTAAGTACATTCATTTTGGAATACTTTTTATTTCAACTGAATAAAATTAGCCTCTTTTTTGCATGCAAGAAGGATAACTATATAGGTGAGAATTCGTTATCTATATATTTAGGGCCCGTTCCTCAGACTCAGACGGACTTCCAAATTTGCAAAGCAGGATGCCTTGGAGGATGTATGCCAACTAAACTCACCCCTCGTCAACCAACCAGCGCTTTTTGACCCTGTAAATTTAGTTTACCGAGCGCAGCCTAATTGTAAAAGTCTCCGATCCAAAGAAAAATAAATATCTCAGAAAAATTTTTCTGAAAAAACTTTTTCTTAATTAAATAGAGCGTTAAAGTATGAAGAAATTTTTTGTCTTTGGGATGTTTTTCACTCTTCTTTTACGTTAATACGTTAATTCTAAATGTAAACGTTAATGAAATACTTATGTATCTAAAGATTAAAAAAAAAAAATAATAAAATTAGAACTGGAATAAAAATGAAAAACCAGCATTTTATGAGACAGCATTATATCTTGAATTACTTGGTAAATAAGAAAAGAGAGACATATATATAAACTATATATAGATAAGCTTTAAGATTTAACTATATAGCAGTTGACATAAGGGAGGTCATCTTCGTCGAAAGCACTGATTGCTTGACCAACCTTATCGAGTTAACTAGCAAGTTTCCTCTATTAGTTAGATTCAATCTATATATTATATCCTCTATAATTTCTTAGTTATCTCGTAATTGTTACTATTGATATATAGTTGAAGCATTAATCTATAATATAATGAGACATGGAAGTATAGGAGGTAGAGAATTGTAGAAAATAATAACATTTATAATTATAATTTGAGTCATTGAGTGTTAAATAGAGATATATACTTGTGTCTAATAAATTTATGTCATTTAGAAGGTTTATATTATTTTCGAAAAATTAGTTTTACACCTGAAAGAATTAAATAATTACTAATTATTATTTTAAGACTAATTGTATATTGTTAGATTTTTTTGTTGTGAAAAATAGGCCAAAGACTTTTTTTAATTAGTGGATATTTCATTATTATATACTTAACTGAACAGTTCAATCTTCCCTAATAAGTCAGGTTATTAAATTTTGAAAATTAAGAAAACTTTTGGTATAAAATCAAAGTGTTACGTGAAATGTAATGTTTCATAATGTGTGATAAAAATAATATCTTTTCATGTATAGGACGCTAATAGGTGAGGAGAAATTGTTCCAGCCGGCCTTGCTCTTCGTTTGCCTTCGGCTGGCAAAATTAATTTTCAGCTTCCAAGGTTGTTTTAGAAAATATTAGTTGCATAAAGTAGAAATTGATCAGTTAGAAGACAAAGGAGATTGTCTTCTTGTTAAAATACCGAAAACCAAAAATAAAGTTCCAAAAACTGTGGTTATAACTGATTTATTTTATGAGGTTTATAAAAAATATAAATCTTTACAACCTGCAAATATCGAATGCAAAAATTTCTTTCTTGGCTTCAGATATGAAAAATTCATAAGGACGCCAGATGGTATTAATAAAATAGGGGTCATAACTAAAGAGTTTGCAGAATTTTTAAATTTAGAATATCCGAAAAAGTATACTGGGCATGCATTACGACGGTCGTCAGCATCAACTGCAGCCAACGAAGTACTATTGAAGAAATACAAGATTTGGTGGTTGGATGAATCAAAAAACTACAAAACGGTATATAAAAAATTCGATAACTTACAAGAAAAAAATAGCTACCAATATACATGGAGGTGTTTCTAAATCAAATCATGCGATGAAAGGAACTAAGTAAGAAACCTGTCCTTTCGTAGAATCAGAAGCAAGAAATGATATTCCAACGAACTCTAATGATTCAACAGTAGTACACCATTCAACTTTGAACATTTGAAAGTATATAATACTGAAAATAGTTTTGTAGAAAAAAGTGTTGTATTACCAATGCCTAGTTTTTCTAATTCAGGCAATGTAATTAATTATTCTTTCAATAATTGTCAGGTTACAATTAATAATGTAAAAAATAATTAATAAATCTATTTTTTTTAATAATAATTTTTTATACCTTTTTATAAAGTATATCATTTTATAATTCCGTCGAAAATGACATGATTTTTTTTAACATATCGTTTAAAAAACGTAATTCATAATTTGTGTTAAATATTTAATATCCTTTCACTTATAAAGCGCTAAGAGGGACGAAGAGACAATATCCCAGCTGGCCTTGCTTCCTTTCCTGCCGGCCGAAGGCAAACCATAGACATATATTAGTTTAGATGCAGTCATGTACGGCTGCAGGACAGACATATATTTTTACGCAAAGTGCGACAAAGAAAAAAGTGCACACGCTTGTATTTTTATGTAAAAATAGACAGACATATATATGTTTGTCCTTTAGCTTGCCTTTACGCCTCCAGCCGTACATGACTGCATCCATAATAATATATGTCTATGAGGCAAAGAAAGAGCAAGGCCATCTGGGACAAACGTATGGTGGCCCCTGGTGCTCAACGAATTGAGCGTGATCTTTGACTACTTTGAAAACAGAAAAGTTACGCTCTCTTGGGGGAGCAGTAAAATTTCTAAAACACAAACTAAGGGCTGTCCTCAAGGTTCTGTTCTCGGACTTTCCTTATAGAACATCCAATTTGATGTTCTTCTTAAGAATCTCGACGATGCGAACGTTGAGAACGTTGTTTATGCTGACGATCTGAACGTCATAGTTAAGGCCAGTAGCCTTAACAATATTCCATAGTTAAGTCAGCCCATAGTTGACTTAATAAATAGTTGGTGTAAATTTGCTACTCTTCAGGTTTCCGAATCCAAAACGGAAGCCATATATCTTAAGAGAGAAACCGGTAAAAAGACAAAATCCCTAAAATTTGCGAAGTCCCCTAAAAACCCGGCGATAAAGTTAAATGGAAAAAACATTGTCTTCAAAAAAATCCGTTAAATACCTTGGTGTTCATTTTGACACAGGCCTAGGAATGAACACACATTGCGCCAATCTCAAAGGTCGCATACTTAGGATGTTCAATGACTTGAAGAAAATGTCAGGAACATATTGGGGAATAAAATTCCCAGCGGCAAAGATAATCTATAAGGGTTACTTCGTCCCTACGATTACCTACGCCGCTTCAGGTTGGTGGGATCTATGTAATGCGAGTCATAAAAAGAAAATAATAAGTGCGCAACGGGGCGCACTATTAGCTATTACCAGGGCCTACTCCACCACATCAAACGATGCCCTGCAAGTAATTGCAGGAGCATTTCCGGGTAATCAAGGAAGTCGATTTAGCGGCCGCGAGATACCAGTGTAGGAAAACAGGGAAAATTAAGCTTTACAATAAGAACTTAGACTCTGATGATGGGGACCAGATCACAGAGCTAAAGTTCATAGCGTATGAGGAATGGCAAAGAAGATGGGAAGCCTCCTCAAAAGGGAGAGATACTTTCGTCTTCTTCAATGACATGAAAGAGTGAAGTAACATGTCTTGGTTTCAGCCTCGTCACAATCTTGTACAGGTTGTCTCCGGACACGGAAACTTTAAAGAGTATCTCAAAAAGCGTAATATAATAACCGAATCTGATGAGTAAGAGTGCGGGGAAGGGCCAGATAACCCGCATCATCTCATATTTAAATGTCTCAGATGGAGTTCCATCAAAGAATCTCTTGTAGGTACAGTCGGAGAGACCGCATGGAACGAGATGGAACAAACGCCAAGTCATCTAGTGTCCAAATCTAAGGAAACATGCGAGGTGTTCTCCGACTACTGTGACGAAGTTATGTATATCAAATCTTGTGAAGAATGCTTCTCTGAAAGCAACTAGTCTCGGGATCGTAAGAGTGTCCGGGACTAGATCCCAAGTCGAAATAGCTTCATGAGGTTGCTCGGGGTGAGGATTGTCGGATCCGTCACCTGGCAGGCTCCCGTAATAAGCATCTTTGTGAGGAGACTTGCTGGAGCAATCAGGGAACGTTGATGAAAATTTCTTCATTTTCAAAATACTAATAAAAATTTTTCTTTCAGCTAAAAGTCTTCAATAAAACAGACGAGGCGCATCTGTGGGCCCACGCCGCCACGACTGCCGCTCATGGGAGCGGGTCTAGCAGAAGTAGTGTCCCTCCGCACAACCCAACGGATCCTTACGCCGATGAGTTAACAATCATGGTGTAAAGGTCACTAGGGCTCGCCAGCGGATAGACGTTTTTTCCCGGCTTGGTTACCTGAGGCCCGGTTGAGCGAGATGGTAGATGTATCTCCGTAGATTTCCTAAGACCGTGACCCGGGATATGCCCCAATGTGGTGCGACATGCCCGGTTGAAAGATATTCGCTGCCTCCTCACCTCTTAGCGACCTATACGTGAAAAGATATTATTTTTACCACAGATTATGAAACATTACATTATGGCATATTTTTAAATAAGCTTATGTTTTCCGCAAGCAATGCTTAAGATTATGAAAAGAGAATTTTCGGCAGGATTACCTTATTTTTATGAGTTCAGAATTTTAAATTATAATAACCATTAAAAAGTTGTTTATCATGATTTCAATGACAAACCATAAATATCTAAGCAAACTTAAAAAAATTGAATTTAAATGAATTAAATTGCAGAAAAAGTAGTAGGAAACATATTGTCGTAAATCGTTAAACAAAAAAAAGATAACTAACCATATACACATTATTTCAAGTACGAGGTTATCATTAAAAAAATAAAGTACATTATTTATTTTTTACTTTTCTGTTTATTTTCCAGAAATAAATATAAGTAAAAACAAAAGTCATATAAGTATGTGTCTGTTATTGGTTGATAAATAAATAGCTTTTTTTAGTACATATATATAACTATTCGATATAAAGAACGACTCGTTGAAAAGTACATTTTCTGTTTCAACTTCAACTAACTCATCCAACTTAGTTAATTAGTGATCGTGCAATGGATTTACGCTTCAGTTAACATTTATATATAGTTTTATATATATTGAAAACTATTACTTTAGGTTTCTTATTTATATCGAAAATGTTTATTTTCTATTTTATAAAAAATATTTTTTTGAAATATCTAAAATTTATATATAATTTTGATGTTTATATTAAATAAATATATATATAAAAGTCATATTTATTTACAATTTAGATAATTGACTAAAATAAATAAAATAATTTTATTTTATTTACTTAATTTAAAAATTTTGTTTGCTATAAAATATATAATTATCAAATGAATTCATTTTTATTAGCTCTTACAATTTTCCTTTTGTTTTATCAAAATACTGAAAATTTCATTTGCTGTATATGACAGTCATAAATATGTAAATTATCATTTACTTTTGTATTACATTGTATATATGGAGTTCTTCATGTCAAAATTTTCATTTATTAACAGATAATATGAATCTAAAAGTTCAGGGAATTTTTCCCCTTTGGGAATTTTTACGAAGGGAAATTTTTGATTAGTTATTTGAAGTAGTAACTTTTGTTTATGAAAAATATATTTGGGTCACTTTTAAGAACTTTTTTTTACAGTGCAGTGCATAATAGAATTATAGAGGAAACCTTTAATCGTACCAAAAGAAATATTAATTTTTGGAGCAAAATTTACTATTTTAAATCAAATTAATTTTTGGTATTAAGTATTTTAAAAAAATTTACGCCAGATATACAAAACACATAAATTATACATAGTCAGAACAAAAATTGTCTTCTCAAAATGTTTAATTTTTGGAAGAATTTCGTCCCTAAGTCATGATTTAAGTCCCTAACACGTTTATATTAGATCTCTTTGAGTGTATGACATAAAAAGCAATACAATAATTTTTTAAACATAATTTATAACTTTTTAAAAAATAATTTTTTTAGCATCTAGGGGTCCCAAAATGAACCTTAATGAAAAAAATAAATATAAATACAACAATGGTTCCTTTCAAATACCAAAATTTTAAATAAATCATTTTTACAATAAACTACTGGTATCCATTACTATGGTCATCTTTACTTTTTTTGTTGAATTTCTTTTTTACGTGAAACCTGCATAAACCTAAAAAATTCAAGCACATAAACCAATACATACACATGGATAGAAATATATATATATAAATATTACTATCCGTACCTGTAGAAAAGATTAATGGTGTAATAAATATTCTTTTACAAGACATTTTTTATGCATAGATTAATGAGCTTATTTTTATTTTTCATTAATTACATTTTATGTATTTATTTCTTTATATATATAATCTCAATTAACGATATTAAAAAAATTAATATATATTATTTTTAAATACTGAAATGAATAATTTAAATTTAAAAATTGAAAATCCATGTATTTTTAAAAACTAATTTTACATGTGTAAAAAAAGGTATTAAAAGAGAATTAATTTTTTTTTGCATTTATCAGTTTGATACTTTTTATTTGCATTTTCAGTTTGGTGAATTTCAATTAAAATATATGTTTAGAGTACATAAATCGTTTATGAAAAAAAGTTAAATTTATTTTTTTTAAAGAGAACTTTTATGCCCTATAGATAATAAAATTGAATAAAACTTTATGAATCAGCTAAAAGAACCCTCATTTTATTGGTTTACGTAACGTTTTATAATTTTAAAGATACTCAGCAGTTTATTAGTGTGAATATTAGCATCTATTAGCAGTTTAAAATACGGGTATAAAAAAGTTTTACTCTTATTGCATTTGAAATATTAAAATGAGAATGATTAAATAGTATAACAGAAAAATACAATAATTTTCGATCATAATAAATTTTTATACGTTTTTATATAGAATTTAATTCCCATTTAATTGCAGATTCTCTATAAAAATGGCTTGTTTTGATCCTAGGGCTTATATTTTTTTGATAGCATAAATTCAGGATTATTATTTATTTGGGCTTTGAAATAAAAGCTTATAACCGGTTTTTGTAAGCACAACCAAAATTCATGGAACATGTTTACTTTAGCTGAGGGCTAGGTATAAGTAATACATAAATGTTTCGCAACATCTCAATACAATTTGCTATTTCTATAAATTGTAATTGTCACCTTTACTAGATTTCAATATTCTAAACCCAAACTATTCTGATTCCCTAAAGGCATATTATTCTAGGTCCATAAATCGAAAATATTCTAAGTCCCTTAACCCGGATTTTTCTAAGTCTCATTTGAACCCCCCCCCCTTGATTTTCCGATTCCCAGGGTACCCCTCCCTGTAAACAAGTATCCATGCTATAAGGCTAAAAAAATTACTTATTTAAGAGGATAAATTTAAAAATATTAGAAACAAGTAGTAAGCTTCCAGTTTAGTCAGCCCAAGAAGAAAAAACGATTAGCCTCGTTCTACCAATTTTTGAAGGTATTTAGCATGTATCTATTATATATATTCATTAATATAACCTAAATGAAGAAAACTAATGAATAAATTCTTTATATTTTTATAAAAAACAAAGCTTTTATAAAATTATTATTTTATCAAAATTTATTAAAATATTTATATATATAAGAAATAACTTCTTAATATTAAAAAAATATTAATTAAAAAATATTAATTAAAAAAATTTTATTTCTTTATACTCAAGAAAATATATTTTATATTAAGTTAAAAATATCCGTAACAAAGAGCAGTCTTTGCTGGGCGCTTTACCGCGGGACTTTAGCCTTGCTATGCTTCTAGACAGCCTTGTCACGGGCTTTGCCGCGCTTTGCTATTGCTCCTGGATACTGGCGAGCTTGGCCGCACATAGCGTTATATATTATTTCAAGATGATTAAAGCACGAATCTTAAATTTTTGAAATAACCTGAAAAAATTAAATTGAAAACATTTGGCTTCTGTTAAAAATATTTTATTATTTAATTTAGAAAATTAGAAATTGAGAAAAAATAATGAAATTATTATTAATAATAATAATAATAATAAAGTTTTACTAAAAATAAAAAGCAATAATCTTTTATTTTGGTTTGTTTTTTATCAAATAAAAAGCACTTTTAAAAATTAGAAGTTCAGTACGTCTAACTATTTCCCAAGAGATAAAAAATAACCAAAAGCTTAATCTTTCGAAATTATTAATTTTTATAAAAACTTTAATAATTTATAATTTTCTCTCTATGTACCTGTCATTTTTATATTTTATAAGAATTAAATTTTTTAAGTTAGATTACAAAAATTGTTGGTATTATTGTAAAGTAGGGCTACCTTCAATTTCAAATTTTGTTTTCTTTAGATATTGAACTCTATTACTCGTCTCAAATCTGATTTTGCCATTAAAAATGACGACAGAGAAACAAAAGATATGGTATAAATATAAACATGATTTAAAAATTTGGAATTTTACTCGGAATTTTACTAAAAATTATACAGTTTATCTAAGTGATAATAAAAATAAAATGCGGTAATTTTTTGTAAATTCTGTTCATAAGAACTTTCTTCATTCATAAAACACCAAAAAAATATGATTACCAATATTGCAATTCATTTAATAATTTGTCACAAAATACATACAATTTGAAATAATTATTCATTAACATTATCGAAAGTTAAATTCTAAAAATAGTATTAATAATTGCGTATAATTTGGCTCTTATGGGCTAAAAACTCGTTGCGTAAGAACTCGTAGATTAATTTGGACCATCTTCTAATTTTTGGTGAATGTTAACGAATTATTACTTTAAAAAAAATAAGTAAATAAAAGTAAATTAAAAAAATAAATGAAAATGTAATCAAATAAATTAATACCAAAAAATCACATTTCTTTTATTTTATTTTACACAGAAATTTCTCTCGTAAATATAAATTTTTTGACAAAAAAATGATAAAAATATTAATGTCAAGGAGATAGTACATATTTGCTTTTTTATTACTAGCAATATCAATTACATATATGATTGAATTTCTAGAATTCAATTTAATTTTATTTGTTAATGAAAAATGCGTTATATTTTTGTTTCTAGTTTTCATAATAAAAATTTTTTAGTCATACGTTTTGAATACTTGACCCATAAATTTTGTCATTTTTAAATTTTAATTATAATTAAAGTATTTTTCTAATCTTCGTTTTTCAATTTTTAGGCAATTTATGCTCAATACTGTTTCCTAGAAAAACTGCCAAAAAAGAGCAGATCCGATTTCCTGCCAAGTAGATTCTAATTATGTTTGGTCTCTAGAATACTCCCCCATAATCAGATTTTTGCGACATTTTTGTGAAACCTAAAGCCTCTTCTAGAGACCCGTGATAAACGTGTCCTATGTTCGTTGGTTATGAGTAGCAAAAGAATTTTCCCATCCAGGCTGGGAAGTAGTATTTTTTTGCCCAAGTTACGCAATAGCAATTGATAAACAAGGGAAAAAATAGGATCTGAAATTTAATGCAGAAGCAAAAGTAGCAAACGAGTATACACACAATTGAAAGTAAAATTTTCCGATATTGATAAGCGTGTCAGTTATTTTAAAACGTTGACTGAACTTATGATTGACGGGTAAAATTAAGTGTCGTGTACAAAATTTAAAATAATAGATAATGTAATCACTCCGAAGTATTGCTAACAAATGGATGAACTCTTCTGGAATAAATCTAAGGGTCCCATCCTAAAAATACTTATTTTGGCAATACTTATGAGTAATTAAATGAGCTATAACTTTTGGAATCTTATTTTTTTGGAAAATGATCCCTAATTTCATCTAAGCAACTTTTTAAACCAACTACCGAAAAAAATATATAAACTAAACAGAAAGTAATTTAAATGCTATATTTAAAAATTAATTAGAGTATTAATAACAATAATAATAATAAATGAGCATAAATATATCTAGAATAGTAAAAAAAAAATTAATATAATTTAATAGTACAGTAATTGTAAGAGAACTGGTGTGCACCATAGCAGATAAGCGTACTGATCCCAATTACATGTCTAAAAGCTCGAGGCTACTTCTGCGTGAGTATGGGCTTAAATATATATATATATATATATATATATATATATATCCCAATGAGAGATGAGAAGAGAGGAAAAAGGGAGTATATATGGATGTGTACTTGAGAGTTAAGAGGATCAAGGATTATTTAGTTCATCACGATTAACGAAAAGAGGTTATACTCACGTATATACAATAAAGACAGTAGTTTTACCTATATATAAGTATATATAAAACTTTTTACTTATTTACTACACAATTTATAAATTTTTAAATCCACTTTAATATTGATAGTGAATTTAATTTAAAAATAGGTTTATTATTTATTTATTTATTTTGAGTAATCATCACAGTATTGGTATTCAGTAAAATTATTTTATTAAAAATTTACTTGTCAATTTTTAAAATGTTAATTAAATTGAAAGTAGAATTTTAAATTTTAACTAAAATAACAAACAACAGAAATTGCCTAATAATAAAAGTATTTGATATTAATTTTTTTTGACAGTTTTAAATGAAAATTTAAATATTTAAAAATAAAAATATAGTAAGTTGTATTTTTTAATAAAAAATTTTATGTAAATTTTCTTGAAATTACGTGATCAAAATTCATTTTAGATTAAAGATAAATTTTATTTTATACCAAAAATTTTGTCTGATTTAATAAATTTTTAAAATTAGATAATGTAAAATTAAAAAAAATATATATATTTATTCGAAAAATCCAATAATATTCGAATGAATAATTAAAAATTATTTATTTTTCATATTTTTAATTAAGGCTATTAACCTACATGCAAATTTTTTAAAACTATTTTAGATATGTATACTCGAGAGACTACTTTTATCCCTGAATATTTTAAGTAATAGAGATAATTATAATCAATTCAATCTTTCGAGTCCTTTTTAGACTCTAAATTTTATTATTTATTTAAAAAATTTTTAAGCAAAACTTATATCATTGTAAAATTAATTTTTTTTGTATTAATGACCAAATAATGATTTTTTATGATGATTTGCATATATTTTTTTAAAAAATTTTTATTCATTTTTGGCCACACAACAACTGAGAAAAATGTTTAGTAACTGCTTGAAAATCTGCTCGAATTAACTTAAAGCTGTAACAAAAAGCTTTAATTTTTAAACAGAAGGCTAAATATTTATTGTATTTTAATCTTTTTACAACCTTCAACCAACTGAAAACTCCACATGGATTTGCAACATATGTTGCACAGAGTTGCAATAGAGTTGAACTCCATTTGGAATTTTCACCTGTTATTTTATTTTACCTGTTTTCTAATTATTTGAATTTTTGTAGTAATTAACCACTCAGAAAACAAGAATGAACTAAAAAAACTTTGGTATTTCAGAGTAAGGTCTTTAGAAAACTGTTAATTAGATCACTTTAATTTTCTGGACTTCAGTATATATTTCATCGCTTATTAATATGCCTTGTAAATTAAAGTGAAACTTTTGGTTATCTCTTATCTCTAAAGTCGTACTTTCTGGCATATATGGGCATTTTGAATTTATGAAATTTCCGGTCTCCACAAATTTTTTCATTTTTTTATGGTTCACTTTACAGGAGCTAGTAAAATAATTTTATTAAATAATGAACCAGATTATATGAGATATTACCAAAGACAAATAATATTTAATTGATTGAAAACATGAGTAATATACACATCAAAATAGTAATTATCTACACAAGTCTTGTAATCATTAATCTATTTAAACTATATATTGATGATTTTCTCTTAGGATTGGAAGCTTTATTGACAGACATTTACTAGCAATACAAGTTACGAGGAAGTAATCATCACTAAATCTAAAGTTTATTTGTCAAATATATATATAATAGTATTATGTACATTATTTTATTTCAATAAATAATTTAAATTTTAAAATCAATTTCAAACAATTAAAAGTCTAGAAGCATAGAAATTATTACATTTCAGTGAAATGTAATAGAAAATTAAACTAAAAGTTTTCTAAATTTAGTTATATTTAAAATTTCTATAAACTTACGAATACATAAAATTTTCATTTTATAAATTATATTTCTGTACAATAGGTAATGCTTGTTGTAAACTTGTAAATTGTACGTTTTACTTATTCTGATTCAAATAAAGTACTTTAAAATGCTTATATATATGTGCTTTTATTTAATAATTTCAAGAAATTTCTATATTATTATTTTCACTATTATTTAAAACTTTAAGTACTTAAGTGTTTTTTTTTATTTATAAACTAATTAAGAAAAAAGGCTTGTAAGTAACTAATTTGTTTTCAGTGTAGATAATTTTAATTCCAAAAAAAAACTTAAATTACATACAATTATGCTATTTAGAAAATAATGACATATTACTCGAATCAAATAATAAAAAAGTTTATTTCGTTAAATTTTGTTGAATTGTATGCTAAAATGAACATTTCTATTTATATAGAATCATTACCATTATTCCTATTTTCTTATTATTTTATGATAATTTTAAGTTATAAAGTATTTTAAATAATTGAGAGAATTTTAAGGTATTTAAAAATTTTTTTAAAATAGAAAATTTTCTTTTATTAATTTAAACCTTTTCCAACTAAATGTTCATTATAAGGTACATTGATTTGTAAGATATTGAAAAAAAAATTTTCGTATTTTAATTAGATTAAAACGAGAATAAAAGAAGAATTGAATTTTTTTGCATAAACTATGGTTTAATTTATTAGGATTGCTTAATTTTGCAAATAAAAATATTTTTAGGCATTTATGGAAGCATTAGAAAATGAATGATTATTATACTTCTAGCTCTTCAAGCTAAATAAAAATCAGGTATGAAATGTTTAATATTTCAGGTTATTGGGTAAAAAACCTTCTAAAACCTTTATAAATGAACAATTAACTTTATAAATTAAAATTTTTTTACAATTTTAGGATGAAATTTCTGATATGAGTTTAATTTTACCTAAATAAAGTCCTTGCTTGTGAGAATTCATATTCCGTTTGAATTTAATTAAAAAAGAAATTTCGATTATACTAATAAAGAGAAATAAAAATGTTAAAATAAGAAATTTTCACTATTATTAATCCGACCACACATAAATGTAATTCTAGTAAGGCAAATTGAGTATCTAAATTAGCACCCAGAAAAAACATAGTATTGTATAATTTTGAAAATTTTAGTTTTACTAAAAGCAGCAACATAAATTCCAAAGTAATTTTAGAAGAGCATAAAAAACATAAATCCCAAATATCTTACTAATCTGAAAACGAGCCATATATATTCGTATCTATTTAAATATAAACGAATATCGTTAATCGATCTTAAATCTAGTGTAATTTCATCGCATCGTATTATGCAATAATAGAAGCAGATCCCAGATGGTACAATTACGCTTTAAAATCCTTAAGATATGTATGCATCACTCACAGCTTTCTTCTCGGAGAAGCCTGACGTATAATATAAGATTATAAGCATTGTTTTAAGACTTTTCTATTTAGCTTCCCATAATATTTATGTATGACATTAAAATTTATAAATTATAAAATGAAATTATTTCTATTAATTTTATGCATGTTTTATTAAAATTTTGAATATTAATCAAGATAACACAAACAAATTAGCAATTATGAATTTTATTTAAAAAAAAAATTCTATTAACTAAAAACTAGCTTTCCAATATCTACAAGAAAATAAGAAGCCTAGAAACACGTATTATATAAATTTAAGTCTATCTCTTTAAGTCTAATTGACATTTGACAACTGAAGATAAAGACAATTAATTCTTTATTCTTTTATACGTTCAAAAATTATAAATCAAAAATCTGTTAACTAGATTAAAGTTTAATAATATAATATAACGAGACTCTAAATACTCTAATTTTATTTTTTTTTTATTAAACTTAAATTAAGATCCCAAAAAAATGAATTTAAAAAAAAAATTTTAATTTTAAATAATTAATCTTTTTCTAAAAATCATCCGAGCCTCAATGCCCAACTCCTAAATTCCTTTATTCTCATCTTATTAATGCGCAACCAGGTGTTCGCGCTTGTCATTTAGCATTCATAACTTTACAATTTTAAGGGATCCTTACAATAGCATTTAGAATCTTAAAATAAAATTTTTTACTTTTAAAATGATTAACCTTATAATCAACTCTAAATAAGTCAGAAAATAAGACATGTGTATTGCATTTATTTCCTTGTCACAAATTTCAGATCGTCTTTCATTTTAATAAAAAAATATTTCACGAATTTAAAAAGTTTTTGAAATTTAAAACTTATGTTATTGAAATAAACATAAATTTGAATCAGACTATTTACATAAACTTAAAATCTCTAAGAATATCTCAAAAAAATCAAATAAATTTAAAATAAGTGCTAATTTATAACTTGTAAGATACTCATGACCCACTTTAAATTAGATTTACTGTTATCCCAAAAAAAGTAATCTCAAACATAATAGGTCTTTATTTATTTCCTAGCTTTATTCTAAGAAAAACAAATATTTTTATAAATTTAAGATAAGAAAATTTTTTATAATTGACTAAATAATAAGCACAGAAATTACCAGGATTTTATAATTAATACTCACGTATAAAATATTACATTTTCATTCAAACGAAAATACAAAAGCACTTCAAAAATTGTTCTAAAAGCAACTACTTACAAAATGTTATTGTTTTAGTAAAGGTACTTTTGTTGAAAATTCTGCTTTTCTGAAATAGCTATTTTTGTTTTTTATAAATTTAATTAAGTTTATTTTTGTGTTTTAGATTTTTAATAATATTTTTACGTGAACTTAATTAAATTTTAGCGTTTTGTCAAACACTCAGGTTATGAATAATTTTGTCATTACAGTGATAATTCTTTCATGTAAAGGTTGGCATATTTGCTGAAAGATATTTTTTTTTCCATGAAGGTATTAGAATTTGAAAAATTAAATTAAAATTCTTGCATACCAATTTTAAGATTTATTTCAGCAAAAAACCCGCCAATTCAAATTTACAAACAACTATTTCTATCAAATAATATTTCTAATATGAAAAATATTTTATGACAATTTTTTCTTGTGAGTTTAAAAGTTTCTTGTATTCTTTGCTAAATGTAAATCAATTATTAAATTAAATATAATTTAACATTTGCTGCAAAAATTTTCTTGTTTGCTTTTACAGGTTTTGTAAAATCGTATAAAAAACAAAAACCAAAGCTAAAAATTCTGGAAGCAAAAATAAAAAAATAAATATTAAAAAAATAATTTCAGCTTCCTCCAATATCCCCAATTCTACAAGAAAATGTTTTTATTAACCGAGAAAATTTAACAGGATCTGATACAATAAAAATTTAAATAGAACCGTCGGACATTTCAAGAAACCTAAATTAAAAATTTGATAATGACTTGCTTATCTAGACTAATTTCCGAGCCATTTTCTATATATATTTTTAACATATTTGAAGTTGGTTAGTCAAAACTTAAGTTCTAAAGTGAATTTTGAAAGAAGAGAATAAAATTGTTTACTGCGGCAGATAAAAGCGTTGACTGCTTCGGCGTTCATTTATTCACCATAGCGAGTTTTTGAGCTTGTTCATGGTTTTGAAATTCTTTCTAATATTTGATACATAGAATTTTTTTATTCAATTTGTAAGAATGACTATAAAAAATTTTACACTTTAGAATTTTTAACCCATCTAAATTTTTTAAAAAATAAAGTACAAAAAAGCTGAAAAGTTAATAAAATAAAAAAATATTTAATAACATCTAAATCTTTTAATTTACCATAAATAAAATGAGAATATGAAAAAACATAAATTTTCAAGTAATTTTAATACCATAAATTACGTAATATTTTATTCTTTTACGATACTTCTTAAGTTTTAAGTAGACTATTAAATTTCAAATATGGTTTAATTATAAAAAAGGTAGTACTTAAAATAATACCAAAATTTACGTAAACATAAATTATTATTTCAAATTATAAAGTTATTAAAATAAGATGATTATAAGTTAACTATTATGCCCAATGTTATTTTTTAATAAGTACTTTAAATTTACAAGTACCTAATTAATTTCTACTTTATTCTAATACTGATTATAAAATTTTTTATGTATTATACTTTTCTTGTTTTGAACTTTTATGATTTTCATTGCTTTTCTAAATCATTCTGTTGAAATATTATGTTTTTTTTGGAATATTTTTAGCTGGTTTTAAATTTTTACATTTCTGAATGAAAATTATTATAAAGTTTTAACGTATAAAAAAATATAGAATTCGTTAATTAAAAAAAGTGTAAATGTCATAGTGAGTAAAAAAAAAATTTGTTAAGAAAATAAAAAAGTGGCTAATGCACAATTATAGAGCGAAGCTCTAACTTATACCAAGAAAATTTGCAGTTCTTATGGCCACGATTTTGAGGTGATTATCGATCAGATTGCTTTCATATTTAAGTCTTAATATTTTATCACCGTTTAGATGAAATGTATAAATTTTGTTTACAACCCGATATTTCTTAAATTATTCATATTTGTAGATGAAGTTTTACTTCGCTCTACCCATTTTCGACGGCAGCTAGTGTATTATTTATTATTCATGCATGTAGTTAATAGAGGTGGACGAGACTGCGAGACCAGTATCGGTCTCGTCTCGGTCTCGTCTCGAAATCGAGACGAGACCGAGACGAGAGCATTTGTAGAAAATTCGGGACGAGACGAGACATTCATATCGAGACTCTCGGGAAGTCTCGTCTCGAAAAAAAAGTTATTAATACATTTAGTTAATTTAAATTTTTACAATAAGTAAAAAAGCATTAAAATTAATATTTTTATTAAGACTGATTTATCACTGCATAAATTTTCTTAAACATTATAAGTTTTATTTGATGATACATTATCAACAGTGATACCTTGAATTTTCCCCTCGATTTCATAATCTTTTAAGGCTTGAAAAAGTATATGGGCTAAATCTTTTTCTGGTCAGCGGCCAAAAAGCACGTATTTCCCGGCTGCTGCGCGTCCGGCAAAGACGTGTTTACTTGCCACTGATGCAGAAAAATCGTATACGACCCTGGGCCATAAAAAAGAATGCCCCAAATCGCAGTTTACCATCCTCGGCTTCGCCTCGGAAAGTAATTTACGTGCGATTTGGGCCATTCTTTATTTTTCTGGCCATGGGTCGTAATATACTATTCCTGAATGTTTGGCTCCTAGCTGATAGTATAAAATCTAAAGTTATTGAACGTAAAATCCAGTGTTCATCAATAAAATATGGGCTGTTATTCCATAAAAGGATTCAGTTTTATGATCAGCTAACCAACCATCAAATAATATCAATAATAATCAACCGCCAAAGATAATTTAGAAACATTATTATTTTAAATCTTAAAAATACGTTACAGTAATTTATTGCAGATAAAAAATTTTTTTTCAAATGTATACAATTTTAATCAAAAACAATATTTTTTTATCTATAATTTTACAAAAGAATAACTGCTTGATAAAAATTTTCAGGTTATTTTATTAGCCATAAAAGAAACTCAGCTCAGAGGACGCTTTAGTCTCACAGGAATTTATAAATTTGTAATTGTTTGTATATAAATAGTTGACAATTTTATTTTTATAATTTTTCTGAAAAAAAACTTTAATTTTTTCGAGACTTTCTCGAAAACGAGACGAGATCGAGACGAGACCGAGACGAGACCGAGACGAGACTGCAAATTTTCGAAATTTCCGATACCGAGACGAGACAAGCCTAAAGTCTCGGTATCGTCTCGTATCGTCCACCTCTAGTAGTTAAGTAAAAAAATTTAGCATAAATTCTATCAAAAATTTATAAAAATAGAATGAATTCATTAAAATTTAATAAAATTAAAAACAAATATTTATTTAAATGAACAAATTTTATTAAATTAAATGAAATATAAACAAAAGCAGACTTTTTTTTTAATATCATTTATCAAAGTTAAAAATTTTAGTTTAATTAAATAGAAAATTCTTGGTATTGATATATATTATTTATTTTTAAAAATCAAATCCATTAATAAATAAAAAAATTGTGGTTCAATTTTTCAACTTAAAAAATATAGAATAAGTTAATTAAAAAGTGTATAAACAATAGTGAGTAAACAAGAAATTTTTATATTTACATTTACTTTTAATTTAAACAAAATTATATTACGTCTGATGTAATCAACTGTTATACTACTTGTTTTTATACAAAGACTAATAATGTAGAAATTGTAATAGATAATTTCATTGTTTCTAATCTTGAACACATTTAAGACGTTAATTTTTTTACTATTAATATTTTTAGTCTTTAAGGTTTGCATAACATTAGCTTTTTATCTTTTTAACATTTTATATACATTTTTATTTGTTTTTACAAATTGAAATATCTCAGATGACTATGAAAGCAAGTATAGGGATTCTTATAATATATTTTCTATCCATTGAAATGGGAACCAAAAACTTATAACTGGTTTGTGTTATCACACAACCAACGATCATGGAACATGTTCACAATAACAGTTTTAACGTATATGTTAGATTATAAAATGAAAATACTGAATAATAAAAGTTATGAATAAGATGATTCCAAAGCCAATGCAAGAGTCCGCAAAGCCCAAGCAATACAAGCGAAAGAAATAGGCATAGGGATCGTGATACTTAAGTTAAGAAAACTCAGGGTCATGCGTGAGCTGGTATTCTCCTCTAGCCAAGAAAAGGCTTAAGGGGACGACTAATCCACGCACACGGACACCTGGAGGTAAAGCTTTATTTAATTGTAAAACAATATTAAAAAATTGAAAAGGTTATTTTGGCAAGATGATTTACTTTATAGAAAAAATCGATGGCCCTGAAAAGGGCCGATTGAAATCCTCCTTTGCCAACTCGTCGATTCTTTTTTTTTTTCTTTTCTTAATAAAATTATTATGCCGCGCCGGTTCAGCTGGTTCAGCAGTAGTATGAATACGACCGTTATTATTTTCTCTCATTTTCTCTCTCGTTACTTTTTCTCTATTGGTTCTCCGGCGCGCTTAGCCCGCCGAAGTCTTTATATATAGGGTCGAACTAAAGTTGCCTCATTCAGAGAGAGGCTTTGCTTTGGACCACATCACATCGTGTCGCTTGCTGATTTTTTGATGCTATTCCTGATATCATTTCTCACTTTGCTGTAGCTGTTCTCGAGGAAGACTTTTGTGAAAAGAAGAACGCCTAGTGTGCGTCAGTTCAGCCGCTGGGGCTGTCGTCGGCTGCAGGTTGCAGGCCGGACATAAGGACTAGGACTTTCAGAGTCACCAGGTATTTTTTTAGAATTTTGTGTATATGAGTGTGCAAGTGAGTGAATGAATTTTATTTTAATATAGGTGAGAATTTTTGAGTGAGAACTTACAAAGCAAAGCCAACCGGCCCTTTTCTGGGCCACAAAAATTAACGTACTATTGATACAAAGTTCTTGCACGTTAATTGAATATACAGAGTATTAAATTAACAGTATACTTCCTAATTATTATAAGTCCTAAAACCAAAATTATAATAACTACGAAATATAAATTATCCTCAAGTACATGAACCTAAAGTATTCTAAGTTCTTGCTCTTATCAGGGCCTAATCAGGCCCTGACTTCCACTTCAAATTTTTCTAAATCTCTAAATCGAAAATATTCTAAGTCCCTTTCACCCCCCCCCCCTAAAAACATCACTTTTTCATTCAATTTTTCACTTCCCACCCTAAAAACAAGCGTCACTTTATAACCCCCCTTAAAAATGTCAATATTTCACCCCCTCCCTGTCGAGGTGGACTTTTTAAAATAACTCATCCAATGAACATGTTAAAAATCAAGGTCTTTTGAACATGTATCTCAAAACCCATCTAAATCATTCAATGACCTCGAAAACTTATGGTAAAATTATTTTTTAAAGCTTCTTGCATTCTTTTGTCAATTTGTCAGCTAGTTGACAGCTTCCAACTGTTAATTTTGTCATTTTAACATCAGATTTAAACTTATACTGACTTCAAAAACATAAAGTTACGCTTTAAAAATAAAAGAAAAAAGGTTTTTAAGCAACTTTGTTATGATGGAGCTTTGGAGCTTTCAAGTTCCGTAGCCGCCAACGCTGAGACTTTTGAGGTTTGTGCCCATGGAGACTTCTGTTCAGAATGATAATATCTACAACATATTCGAAATTCAGACAATTTGATTTTGAATGGGGCTCTTAACTTCAGTGATAATTTTATGGATTACCCTACATATAAAATAAAATACATAATTTTATGAATCCCAACGAGTAAAATTTTAGCTTGATTAAAAAAAATATAAAATTTAAAATTAGTGACATTGATACGATTTTTATTATATTATTATTATAATTATTAAAGCAATATGAAGTTTTTCAATGCATTAAAGCTTTGTCTGATGAAAAGTTTTTGAAAGGTATTACGTTTTGAAAATAGTTGTAGGTTTCATCGGTTAAGTTTTAAAACATGACATACACAGAGATATAGAATACAAAAGGTATTAAACTCTCTCAAAAAGCTGTTGAAACTATGAACCAAAAAATGTCAAATAATACTTTTTATTTTTATATTATTTCATAAACCGATTGTGGTGCTTAATGGAAAATATTTTTTTTTTAAATGAAGAATATGTAGTAGTGTTCGAAAGCTGCTTTTATAAAATAACTAAAATAATTTTAAAAACTTTAACGATTTTTAAAAATATTAACGTATGTGCAGTATTTTTGTAAATTTTATTATATTCATTTATGGTTTCAAAAATTTATAACGTTTTTTTAGAATAAAATATTTTATAGTTTATTAATAATAATAATAACGAATATGTCAAAAACTGTAATAAAAAGTCATAAATCAACAATTTTATTTTTTTATTATTTTTTATTATATTTAAAAAATTTTTATTGTTATTAACTGTATGTCAATTTTTATAACAAAAAATGGCTTGTTTATATTGAGTTACAAGTTAATTTTAAAAATAAATATTTTTATATTACGAATTTTAAAATTATATTTTTTTTGCAGTAACTACTTGTTAAAATATTGGTCATTTTATCTTAGTTTGGTACTTAGCTTAAGATCAGATTTAAATTTACTTAAAATCCTAAAACTTTTATGTAAATTTACAACTATGAATAATATTGACGTTAAATTTACTTCCAACTATTCAAGAGGATTGAATTAAATTTTTATATTATTATACTGTTTTATTTTATCAAATTATAATTAAATTCTGAAATATAATAAAAACAAAAATTTTACCATTTAAGTATGTGCAACAAGCATCTTAAAATTGGAATTATTTTTTATTATGCTTTAACAAAATTTTTGCGAAAATGTTCTGAATATTCTAAACTCGTGGCAAGGAAAAATATGCAAATAATAATTCACTTAAGATTTGGCTACGTTTAAAAAAATATTTTTGTCGTACTCGCTTTTCTTTAGAGTTTATAGAAAATGTTGGGTATAAGTTTTGGCCATTTAGCGATTACTCAAAAAAAAGTATAATTACAAGAGACTTGATATGTAAAAAAAATTCGAATCTAAAACAACTGATTACACCTTACAGAGTTGCAAAATTAGTTGCACTGGATTGTGGACGAGTTTCACAGAGTAGCAGTCGATTTATTAAGAAAATTAAAAAAAAACATTTACAATCATTGGAATATGACTTTATCTCGGACTTTATAAAATACAATCATTTTTAACAAACAAAAAATCGCTTGCAACAAGTAAAAATTTGTAGAATATTTCTTTGTTAAAAATCCCTGCTACTTAGATCCTTTTTGAAAAATCATCTTTACAAATCCAAAAAAAAAATGAAGTCTATCAATTCATTTTTATTTTTTCTATACGACTTAATTTAAAATTTAAAAACACACCATAAAAATGTAACTTCACAAAATATCAATTCAAATGTAAAATTATAAATATATCACGTATAAGAAATAAATTCTATAAAATAGTCTAAAAAAGGAAGAAAAAGAGCAAATAAAAAAAAAAAAATCCATTGTATAGTCTTGTAATCTAAAATATAGATAAAATAAAATTTTCGATTCAACATTGTACGTCTGTTGCGATCATTGGATATATATATATATATATATATATGGGCATATCCATTACTTTTCATATAAAAGTGTGCGCACCCATGACTCCGATCGGGCTCAAATTTTCAGGGGTGATTTGAAGTAATAAAAAACTCAGCCAGCCAAAATTTCAGCCATTTTGCAGGACGGGTTGCCGAGATACAAGCTCTAAAAGGTCCAAAAATAGTTGTTTTTAGCCAATTTTCAAAAATTTACTGGGCTTCGAGGATTAGTCCAAAAAACATCCAGCTGGTCTCATTTTTTTGCTTGAACTTTCTTTAGAAATTACTTTAGAACTTTCTTTATTTTGTCAATGTATTAGGGTAGTTTTTGGCCCAAAAAAATAATTTTTGCATATAAAAAGTTTCTTTTTTGTAAATATTAGAATAGCCAGGAAAAAATTCGACAATTTAAAAAAAAAAATTTTTATTTTAGACCGAAAAATAAGCGAGTTATCGTTATTTCAAGTTAGAATACTGTATAATGACCCTAAAACTGGGATTTTTGGAAAATTTTTTAAAAAATCTTAAAATGATGATAACTTGCTTATTTTTCGTTCAAAAATAAAAATTTTTTTTTTAAAATCAGCTTATTTTTCCCTGGCTATTCGAATATTGAAGAAGAAAAATTTTTTGATTGACCACTTAACCAATTATTGGCCAATATTGGTCCAATTATTACACATTTTCAGAGTCTTATATCTACAAACAGAAGCCAATACCATCGCCCAAATTTTTAGGGAATTTTTTTTAATATCAAAAGAAGCTTCCCTGAAATTTTTAGCTCTTTAAATGCTCAGAGAAAAATTTTGTAGACGATTAAAGTTGTTAAAAAATCGATATTTTCGGAAATAGCAAACTTTCAATTGCTTATATCTCCGGTCGCTGATAAGCTTTTTTAACGTTTAAGGTCTCATTTGAAAAGTCTTTGATAGACGCTTTTAATGAAACCAACCGGAATTCTTTAGCTAATGATGCTGAGTCACAATTTAAGTTCAAAAATCAGCATTTTTCGATAAAATGAATCTTACGTTAATCAATGCCAGTAAAAATCAACTCCATGAAACTTTTTGAAAATTTTTTTGGTAAAAGTTGAAAGTTTCAGGAAAAAAATGAGACCAGCTGGATGTTTTTTGGACTAATCCTCGAAGCCCAGTAAATTTTTGAAAATTGGCTAAAAACAGCTATTTTTGGACCTTTTAGAGCTTGTATCTCGGCAACCCGTCTTGCAAAATGGCTGAAATTTTGGCTGGCTGAGTTTTTTATTACTTCAAATCACCCCTGAAAATTTGAGCCCGATCGGAGTCATGGGTGCGCACACTTTTGTATGAAAAGTAATGGATATGCCCATATATATATACTTGAATCTTATAGATAAAAAAAAATCGAAATTGGCTTCAGCTTTCTATGTATGTGTATAGGAATAGATAGGATTATCTCATATATACATAATCCAAAACTATCATTGAACGATGATATTATATACAATACTTGGGAATAAACGGAAGCTTTTATACAGATGTACATAAGTATACCATATAATATACAAATATTGCCACAAAAAAATTCTTTAAATCTTATGAAGGAATTTTTTGTAAAATATTATATGAATTATATATATATACAGTGTTTACGAATGAAAATCGTATAATACAAAGCGCATTTTTATATATAAGCGTAGATATGTGTGTGTGTGTGTGTGTATTTTGTTATTGTATGCATAGTTTATGCAACAAGTGCAAGTATACGTAGAGATTCAAGTCGTTTCTTTCCCTATTGTATTATATGTGTGTGATTTAAGCTACAATGATTTTAACAAACAAGAGAGCCATAATGGAAAATCATTGAATGAAAGGATTGGCAGAAAGTTATAACAGTATAATAAACTTATATGGGGGTTTTTGTATCAATTCATCGAAATACAAAAATAGGTTTTGAAAAAGTTGTATATTTTATTTATTATTTATTTATGCTTTTCATTTTTAATCATCTTAACCTTAAATTATGAAAGATGTCATGGTTACTTAGCAATATTCAAATGCAGCTCTGAATCGCACTTTTTTCTTAGGTGGTGTATGTATTCAGATATTACATTTTTTAGACGATGGACGCATTACGGGCTCGATGCTCCATCTAGTACTTTGTATTATATGCCAATATCTGGCACAAAACCGGATATTATAAGTTCCAAGTCTGTTTTAAAATGTAAAAGAAATATTTTTTTTTCTTTTTAGCAAAAATCTGTATACTTTTTGATATCTTTGATGGTACCTTTGATGGTTCCTTGAATGATACCTTTTTATTTTTTGCAGAACTCGATATGCTTGAGAATTAAGATATTTATCAAAAATAAATCCTTGAAAATAATCGAATGATCGATTTAAACATTAGCGGAATCCGGAGAGAATGTGTGGATAAAAATTTGCAAAATTCGTAAAGATTTTGGACATAATTTTAGAGGATTTGCGGAACTCAAATACGTCCATTTTAGACTACTTATTGGCCATTTTGGGGAATGGCGAGAAAGACAAGCGACCATCACATTCCGCAAAACGGGCCAATATTATTTCGTGGAATAGTCTGTCTGATTGGACATGGTGGAAAAAATCGTTACATATTTATAGAGCGAAGCTCTACCTTAATGGATGCAAAAATCGACACCTTTCGGACACGATATAGCCAAAACGATCGAACGGAATGTTTTCATTTTTTAAAACTGAGTTTATTTTATCGAGTTAATGACCCCTATTGTTTTTGGGCCCAATCTGCTATTTCTAAAGGCATGTTTATTCTTGTACTTTTGCTTCATACAGGTGAAAAACCTTCTAAATGTTATCCGCGCAATAAATTTCATAGCTTTTGCATAACCTTTGCAGCGACAAAATATCATAGAATTGCAAAATAACACATGATACTTATATTTTTAGGCACGATCACCCTATGTATGCAATACATAGATAAAATCGTGCCAGGTGAAAAATGAATTGGTTTTGAATTTAATACATCCAAAATGTGGTTAATGATCTAAAATAACCAGAAAATAACTAAATTAATTGAAACTTATTTTTTAGGCACGATCACCCTATGTATGCAATACACAAATGAAATCGTGTCTTAAAAGTTCACCAGGTTAAAAAACGAAAAAGTCTTCAAATTTTCCAATTAATGAGGAATTTGGTCCCCAGGTCATTCCGATGCCTCTCCATGCTTATATTGCCTTGGTGTGTGATAATAAATAATAGTTTTCAAATGATGAGAGTGTGGATCCCATCAATGTTAATAAACAAAAAATACTCAATAAATATGTGATCGTGCCTGAAAAGCCTTAGGTTTTTTATAATTCTTTGGGTTTTTTATTATTTAATAAAAAATTAAAAAATTAATTATTAATTGGAATTTTACATAAATATTGGTTTAAAAATTAATTTAGTATTTAAGGCTACCAATGGTTTCTACTTTATGTCATTTTATTTTATTCTATTTACTTAACGGAAATATATTTTTATAAAAAAATTTTTTTTTCTATAAATATAAAAATAAATAGCAAATTTAAAAAAAAAAACATATGAGTTTGATCCAAAAAAGTGCCGGATTATCAAATGTTCCGGTTTATTGGATGCCGGATAATTGGAATTCTGCTGTATTAACATTATTTTTTTAGACTAAACCTAGTTCAAAGAATATGTAACTCCATCCATATGCATTCTATGTATATTTCCATTATCATTGAATTTTTTTATTTTTATACATTAATCAGTTTGAAAAATGGATTAGAAACTAATAACTAATAAGTTTTTATTTCTTCCGAAGGTTACATTGAAAAAAAACCGGTTTTTTAAGTATTAAGTTTGAGTATTACAGCTGAATTTTGGCATCGAGATATTCAAGACCTAAATACATATACTTTCGTATCCTAATTTTTTTAACCGCGTGTTCTAGTAAAAGTTATGGGTCACAAAAATGGCCAATTTTTGAAAAAAAACTAAAAGTATACCCAGAAGAGCTTAGGTTTTTAACCAAGACCAAAACATACACTGTAAAAAGTAACTTTCTTATATTATCAAAAAAATTAGAACATTTTCGAAAAATTAGTAAATAATCGAAAAATTTGTAAATATTTGAAAAAAATCGTAAATTTACTAAATTTAGTATATTAACAAAAAATTCGAGTATTCTCGATTTTTTTGTGAATTCGCAAGAAAATTGATAATTTACAATTTTTTTTAGAAAATTTTAAAAAAATAGTTGTAAATTTACGAAAAATAGTTGTGAATTTACAACTTTTTTCGTAAATTCACAAAAAGAAATCGAGAATCTTCAAATTTTTCGAGAATATACTAAGTTTAGTAAATTTACGATTTTTTTTGAATATTTACAAAATTTTTTGAAAGTTTACTAATTTTTCGAAAAAATTCTATTTTTTTTGTAAATCTAAGAAAGTTACTTTTTACAGTGTACTTAATTATATTTTAAATTTTTCGGTATTTTAATTCTAGAGAGGCTTGTCGGTACATTGAAGACATTTATCAAAGCTCAAAATCATGTATACTATAAACACTAAGAGCGCGGGTAAACGTCAGGTCTTCAATAGCCCGACATGCCCCTTCAGAGCAATAAAACCGAAAAATTTAAAATCTAAATTAAGTATTTCTAGTTTATTTCGGGGTGTCATAATTTCAGTTTTTTGTTTTCAAAAATTGATTAATTTTTTCTAGAACAAAAAAATTAGAATACAAAAGTAGGTATGCTTTGATTCTGAAATACCTAATCTGGGGTGCAAAAAAGGCTGAGAAGTAGAGGTCATAAAATTAGCAAAAACTACCCCATTTTAAGGTTTTTTTGCAATATTTTGGAAGCAGAGCTAAAATTATCTAATTAACTGCCTTTTTTGAAGAAAGGATAAGAAAATATTGGGATTCAATAATTACAAGCTCTAATTGGGCTAAATGACTAATTATAAGACATGAAAATTAAACCTCTAAAAAGGACTAGTCATAATACATAAATGCTAAGCAACATTAAAATGAAATTGCTATTCTTATAATTTGTAATAATCACCTTTACTAGATGTTAAGATTCTAAGCCCAAATTATTTTGATTCTGTAAAGCTGTATTATTCTAAGATTTTTAAATCGAAAACATTCTAAGTCCTTCAACTCGAATTATTAGAAGTCTCTAAGCCCGGATTATTTTAAGTGCCTAAACTGAAATTTGTCCAAGTACCATTGGACCTTCCCCCTTAAATCAGGCACATTTGACCCCACTTGATTTTCAGATTAACAGGTTACCCCTCCTTATAAACATGTTCAATGTTAAAACTACGATTTTTGCAGCTAATTGAAAATCGATCATTTTAGGCCAAAAAGGGGCATTCAGTTTACTGTCTGTAAAGAAGAGAATTTAAAATAAAAAATTAAAAAGGTAAAATATTTTGCAAACAAATAATTCTGAAGGACAAATAAAGAATTTTTAGAAAAAAGCTTTCAGAAAATTGTTGAGACCTATAAAAACCATTTTTGTCTAAAACTGCAATTTTTGAGATAATTTAAAAATTAATCATTTTGGGCCAAAAATGACCATTTGGTTAAATTGCTATAACATTGAGAAAATCAGCGAAAAAAAAATTACGGTATCCGAGTTTTTAGAAATGACTTTAATAGCAAAAAATTAGAACCAATCGCAGCTAAGATTACATCAACAAATAGCGATTCACCTGATAAAATAAAATTCACGTCCCGTTTGGGACCACCGAGTATTGACGTTTTAAGGGGGTGGGGGGGTTGAAATATTGACGACGTTTTTAAGGGGGGTGGTGTGAAATGGACTTAAAATATTTCCGATTAAGGGACTCATTTGAAGCGGGAGTCAGGGCCTGATAAGAACAAGAATTTAGAAAACTTTATAGGTTTTATTGTAATTTCAGTCTTAGGACTTATAATAATTAGGGAATATAAGTTAAAACTATTATAAGTGATCATGTTCCATGATCCAGTTATAAGTTTTTTTCATTTTTTGTTAAATTTAGGGGTGGTTTTCTCCATTTTTGCCCCCGTATAGGAGTCAGTGAATTAAATAAAAGTTATAATAAGATAAAACTTTTTCAAATGCAAGATTATAAGAAAAATAAAGAAAAAAACTCATTGTATTTTTCCGATTTTATTTTATCCTGGAGATAGCTTTCAGCACCAATAATTAGCTCTAATATTCCTTTTAGTAGAGGAAATAATTACATACCCGAATTCCACCAACAACAAGAACAGTTTGTAAATTATTCCCTGCCCGAATTCCACCAACAACAAGAATAATCCAAATTTTTGTGCATTCACTTCAGCACTACCTTAGCTAAAAAGTTGTGGTTTCAAAAATTTTGGGACAAAGCCCCATTGGAGTTGGTTTGCCCCTTTTTGAGGGGGCAAAAGAAAATTGTTTAAAAAATGATCGGAATCAATTAATTTAGGCATTTTAACCCATTAAGGCCCAAGCGTACATAGCTGGACTTTTGATTACAAAACTGTTAAAAAACCTTTTTTTTTTATTCTAAAAAGTTTTCTAGGGGTAAAAACGATTGCTTGTTTCAATTTTTTCATTAGTTTTTACGTACAACCCTTCCAAAAGGGGTAAAAATAGGGTTAAACATGAATTTTTGGCTTTTTTTTAATTTGCTCTGGACTTTTAGCTATAAAACCTTTTTAAATTACTCTTATTATTACCTAGACCACTTTTTACAGTTAAAAATGTAATGCGTATGTGGATTGACCATAATTTTTAAATTCTAACCTTTTAGAGGGTGGCTAACCTTATGCATAAATGAAGAAATTTTTTAATTTTGTATTTTTGACTTTTTTACCCTTTATATAGGGGTAGCCACCCCCTAAAGGTTTAGAATTTAAAAATTATGGTCAATCCACATGCGCATTACACTTTTAACTGTAAAAAGTGGTCTATGTAATAATAAGAGTAATTTATAAAGGTTTTATAGCTAAAAGTCCAGAGCAAATTAAAAAAAGCCAAAAATTCGTGTTTAACCCTATTTTTACCCCTTTTGGAGGGGTTGTACGTAAAAACTAATGAAAAAATTGAAACAAGCAATCGTTTTTACCCCTAGAAAACTTTTTAGAATAAAAAAAATGATTTTTAACAGTTTGGTAATCAAAAGTCCAGCTATGTACGCTTGGGCCTTAATGGGTTAAAACGAAAAGGTGAATATGAATTTTTTAATTAAATGCACAGCTTTCAAGTTACAGCCCTTAGAACTTTGATTACTCTAAGTATTTCATCGAAAGAATCAAAGTTTTGTTAAATTAAATGCAAAATTTAATCGATTCCAATCACTTTTTGTAAAATTTTTGTTCACCCCCAGGAAGGGGCAAACCAACCCAAATAGGGGTTCGTCCAAAAAGTTTTGAAACCACAACTTTTTAGCTAAGATAGTGCTGAAGCGAATTTCACAAAAATTTGTGTTATTCTTGTTGTTGGTAGAATACGGGCAATTACCTCATTTTGGTGTAATAATTTCCTCTACTATTTATTGAAACCAAATAAAATAAAAACTAAATAAATAATTTGATAATTAGTTACAAAATATTTTTAAAAAACCCATAAATTGGAAAGTTTCTGCTGTATTTTCCTTTTTTTCTAACCCAGTAGGACCCCAAATTCGGATTCAGCGTCATACGAGACCTACAGAAGATTTTCTAATTTTGGTTGTCGAATTCGGAAACCGTTACACCACATTCTGACTTGTGTATAATATTATTTTGGTAATTGAGTAAATTGAGGGGTATTAGAGTCCAGAGAATTTTTTTTTTTATGAATTATGGAAAAAGCACATAATAACAAAGCTGCAATGAAAAGTTTGGTTGAAATCTTTTCAGCAAACAAATAACAAGGTTAAAAATAAGGCGCGAATTTTTGGTGTCCTTTCTGGCCAATACTTCAAAATTCTATCTTTGCTTAACATTTTTTTACGTCTTATTTAAACATTATTATTGAACTCAATCCAATCAAAATTTTTAGAATCCCAAAATTAAAAAAATACTGAAACTCTTTTCTTGCTTTTTTCTAACATGATCAGCTTCGCTCTACCCGTCTTTGACGGTATCTAGTATAATCCTTATAAAATCTTTATATTCTCTTTAAAAACTAGAACAACCCCTGACTTTCTAAAAAAATAGATACACTACGAAGCAAGTATTTAATAACAAAAATCTATGAAAAAAAGATTTAATTTTTTGCCAGAAAGTCTACTCAAAGGGGTGAAAAAATCAGATAAGTTTTTTAATTAAGTAAGAATTATCCATAATATATATTTTTTTAAATAACAAATTTAATATAAAAAATAAATTGTTGTTCATAAGATATATGTAAATTTTACATACTTATATTGCATTTCCTTGAAAGTGACAAGTTTTTCTTTTGTTATATCATAATATTAAAATTTTTCTGATTAACATAAATTTTTAATTTAAAAAAGAAAAATGAAGAATAATAATTAAGTATAAAAATTTTTTTTTTTTTTTTATTAAATTACTTTGATTAAAAAAAATAAAAGAAATTTTTAATTGAAAAAAAAAAAAAAAAAAAAATTTAATTTACCAAAAAAATTATTAAACTGTAAAATTAATTCGTATCCTAAAAGTATAAATATAAGAAAAAAAAGTATAAAAGAAAAATCATTAAGCATAAAATAATTTTGTTGAAAAATAAGTTTTTTATCATAAATAGAGAAAACTTTATTTTCAGAAATACAAAAAAAAAGATAATTCAAAGTATATATTTACTTTATTTATTCTTTTATTATCTAAAAAAAAAGTAAGATCAAAGAAAAAAAGAAAAAAAAAGTTAATTTTTTTAAGATTATGTCAATTTACAATTCTATTAAAAATATGAATCTTTTAAAAAACTTCCTTTATTATTTCTTTTATATACCCGACTAAAAAAGTCATTTTTTTAATCTTAATATTTTTCTTTGTGAAAAAATATTTAATAAATAATAATTTTTATGTTTAACACTTTTAGTTATAATAAAGCAATTTCAAAAAAAAGTGTATGATAATTTGATTGGCTATATAAAATGTTAAAAGTAAACGAAGAGAGAAGAGAAAAAGGAAAGTAGAAAATGTACTTTTTTTTGCCAAGGAAAAATGAGAAGAGATGATGAAATGTATACTTTGTCTGTTAGATGTACTCTAAAGATATTATATCTATCTACACTTAAGGTTTTTTTTATGGTGGAAAGATTGTGTAGAAAGTGAATTTTCTCTGTAATCAAGAAAAGAGGATGAGTTTGCAATTTTATTTTAATTTATGTGTATGTAAAAAAAAAAAGATTAGATTTCAGGTCACGGATCATCATGAAATTTAGTGAAATCCGCTTTTTTTTGAGTCTAAAAAATGAAACGTCATGTAAGCAATTTAATCTCTTAAGTTACGTCTATATATAAAAATTAAAGTATTTTTGTAGATTTTGTTCGGGTATATATGGGATAAACTATAAGTTTCTTAAATTTTTTGAATAATAATTGGTTTTGCTTATACTAGGAATTGACTAAACAAAAGTTTATTAAAATCAAATTTTATCAAACTATTTCAATTATAAGCGTGTAGCTAACTGAAGCTCATGTTGGATGCTCGAAATTTCTGCCTGTTTCATTTGGTTAAATTTCATGCGAAACCCAAAGTTTCTAAAAAAAGGTCTACATTTAAGTTTTGAATTGGAAACTTCCTTGGCTATAAAAAACTCGACCCAACTCGAAGCGAAAAATCCTAAATTTCGGGTACTTGACCCGATATTCAGGTAACTGCACACCCCTAATTTTAATCAATATTTAAAATCAAGAAAATGCATTCTAAGAATTCTAGAGATTCATTAGATTCGAGCATTTTGCTTATTAATACACTGAAAATCAAGGATAGTAGGTCAAAGCTCCAAATCCTTAGCTTGTTTCACTACGATTTTTTAAGGCACATAGCCCTAATTTTGAGAATTCTGTAACACGAAATTATATTCACGACTAAATGTTTATATTTATTTTGAAAATTTTTTGAATTAAGGTTATAAAAAAAGTAAAAAAAAAAAATAAAAAAAATGATCATTTAAGGAAAATTGATAATTATTTTTCGCTCTCCTTCCCAAAATTCGGCTTCATGATCAACAAATAGCTAGTAACATTAAAGACTAAATACAACTGGTCATCAAACAGGATAGATTTTCAGTGTAGTTAAACACCAAAATAATATTTATGTCAGGTAACCTAGGTAACCCAGAAAACGTAGTTGCTAAAAGAAATTTTACTTTACGAAAAAGAGCTCACGAAGTAAGAGCTTTTCATTAAAAAATCATGCTTAGAAAAAAATCTTAAAGTTACGAATAATAAACGTAAAGCTATTGCGACTAAGGTTAGTTTTCATTCTAATTCTAAATTAAGAATCTTAATTAATACAATGCTTATTATTTAAAAAAAAATACATTTCATTATACCAAAGAGTACTCTTCACAAGAGTTCTGAAATAATTAGACATTGGCTAATTTAAGCTTGAATTTCTTTAAATATTTACTTTTAAGACTCAAAGCTTTACCTTCAGGCCAAGCTTCAAGGAATTAGTTTGACCCATTAGCCCCGAGCCAATATCCCGAGTTTCCACAAAACTTAAAAACATATTTTTTTTGTTTTTAAAAGTTAAAAAAAAGAAAAGTGATTGATAAAAATGATAAATTATAAATTACCGAGTGATTGACATTATTACGTCCATAAAAATTTTTATGGATTTTTCCTAACAAATAATAAATATCATAAGTTTTACTAGAGTACATAAATTATTATTTATTTATATTTCAAAAATAAAGTTTTTATTATACGTTATAAAAATTTCTTGAAAAAAAAAAAAAAAAAAAAATATATAGACAGTCAAAAAAAATTATATTTATAAACTTATCGTTAACAATTTTCTCGTATGTGTCAAAATTTAATATCAGAAAAAACTGTCAACTTAAATTTATAATTTATTTTATTAAAAATAAATTTCTTATTACATGACTATAATATTTGATCCTTTCAGCTTTAAAATAAAAATAAAAAAAATGTCTGTATTATATTATAACCAACGATAACATTCATTTTACATTGCTTGGCACTGTGTTTTATGAGGCTTGAGTATCGCGTTTTTTTTTTTTTTATTCAACGACAGGCAACAATAAAACACTTATTTTTTATTTTATATGACAAAAATTGAAATATTTCATATAATATACTTTTTTTTTTGGTACAATTTTTTTTATAGGTATCGTAATTTATGTTTATTTAAAATTTTAATGTCAGTGTGTGTGTTTCGCTTTGGTAAAAAATTGATTAACTGAGTATAAAAAGTTTTTTTTTGAATTTTGTTCTTTTATTTAGACCACATTGGAGGATTTTAAATATTAGGTTTCTTTTTCTGATGAAAAGTTTTATTTTTATCAACTCGAAACTTTTTAATTTTCCGATTTTTTTTTATAATAGAAAATTATTTTATTCAGTGGATATGTGTATCAAAACTTTTTTGTATTCTGTAATATAATGCTAAAGAAATTTTTTTATGGATTGTAATACAAGGGAGGTACAGAAATTAGTACCAAATATTGAATAATTTTAATGTTAAAATACAATATTGACCACCGAAGCTTGCAGCTCGTTATTCTACTTGGTTATTTCAAGATCAAATATAGAAAATTTGGTCATAACAACTCTTCTTCCATAAATTTTGTAAAATTTGTTCTAATGTTACAAGCTTTTAATAAAACTGATTCGGTTATTTAAGGTCTAATTAAGATAATATCGAGTTTCAAAAAATTAATTTAGGACAACAGCATTTTTAATCCTTAAAACAAAAAATGGACAAATTTTATTAAATTTAACCTTTTATATTATAAAATACGATTCTATTATATATAAAGCCACTTGACGGCATGAAATTTAAGCTTTAATTCTTAGTTTTCCTGTTTTGATACTATACACACAAGTTATAAAGAATAAAGGAGAGAAAAGAAGCAGTTTCTCATGAACTAAAATTCTAGTTGCCATAGTTTTCTAAAAAAAAAAACTTTTTTTTTTTACTCGTTACTCTTTTTTTTTATAGACGACCAAAAGAACGCCAGAAGCGTAATTAACTGAGTGGCTGTTTCATGGTATAAAATAAAAGTTAAAAAAAAATGAGAAAATTAGAAATACATTTTTTTTTTTACATAATTTATATAAATGAGATATTCACTATAAGAATATATATTTTTTAATACTTTTTTTTTCATTTATATTTTTTTAAATTAGGTTAGATTTACATTTATATAAGATATTTTTGTGTTGACTAAATAAAAAAAAAAAAATTCTTATTATTACCTACAGGTAAGAAAAAAAAATTATGGGAAATAAAATTATACTTGAAGTATAAATTATAAAAAAGATTTTTCTTTATTTTTTTTTTTCATATTTTTTTTTCTTTATTACATGTAATAATAAAATAACCTTGTTAATTAAGTTGTGTACTTGTATATTTTCTTTGCTTATAATTTTATGTTTAATAAAATTAATTACATTTTTTTTTAATAGGTAGCGTATACAGAAAATGTTCAGAATTTTTGAGATTTTTGGGAAATTTTAAGTATATGATAAAAATAGTTTACTTTATTAGAAATTTATAGTTTTGTACTAAAGGATTATTTGAGTATTTAAGTTTCTCAAAAAACATTTTAGGGGGCTTGCATAGATAAAAATTTTGATAATTAATTTTAGGCGAGTATTTTTTTTTTTGTTACAAAGTTTCATCAGACTTGTGACGTCACAATGTTTTATATCAGGTGAGTGTGACGTCATCACTTTTTTAATTTTCATTAAAAACAAAAACAAAAATACTTCCCTATTATATTTTGATCCAGTTTCTCAAATTTGCAATAGTTTTTGTAATATTTTTTTCAAAGACTTTTTTTTTAAATTAAAAAAAAGTGCTTAAAGAAAAAAATTATGCAGCAAGTTTTTTGTTTATTTTTAGTTTTGTAACTTTTATATATTAATAAAAAAAGTTACTTGTACATTTCAAAAAATTATTACAAAACAGTGTAAATAATGTTTTCAAACTAATGTAAAGTTACATTTTAAATCAATATTTTTTTCTTCAAATTTATACTTTCTATATGGGTCGAGTTACTTCAAAAGTAAAAAAAAAATTGGTTAAATTAACTTTATATTTTATTTATACTGATAGATTTCTTGTTTAAAATTTTCATGCTGTAAAAAGTAATTTTCCAGCTTTTAGATTTTAAGACTTTTCTTACAATTTGTTGCAAAACATTCTTGATTTTTTAAATATTTTTCGTAATATGGCCATCCAGAGAAACAAAAAATTTTCTTCTACTTTCTGCCAATATTTTCATATTAATTAGACTTAGCAAGTTAACAAGCTTGAAATTTCAGTAAAAATCTAAATTGTACATAAATTTTTTTTTATTGAAAATTATAATACATTATATGAGGGATTCCACACCAACTGGACCTAAGTTTGGTTAAAAGCTGTTTAAACATTTTTTTCCGAAAGCAACTAAAAATAAGTACTTACCATAATTTTTAGCATTTTAGTAATCATAAACATGTTTCATGCCATTTCCTACATATTCAAACTCATTATGAGTTTTTTTTCGCGAACCCTATTTTTTATAGGGTTTATGCAAAAAGGCGAAATTTTAAAGCTAAAATTTTGAATTACCATTAAAAAAAATTGTTTACAATGATTACCTATTAAATAAAATTTTTTAAAAAATCCAAAAATATCCAAATTTAATTTATAAAATTTATTAGTAGAAAAAAATCTTAGTACTTAAACTAGAAACTCATCAAATAGTTAAGGCCAAGTTGCCATTAACTGTGGTGTACAGTCAAGCATAATAGGATTATAAATACATAAACCTAAATTAAATTACACACAAAATCTATCAATATAACAGAAGAAACTACAAAACAAGAAAATTCACTATCTATTAATAAATACTAAGTCCAGTATCTGAAAATGAATAAACTTTTTATCAATTATACACTGTAAAAAGTAACTTTCTTAGATTAACAAAAAAAATAGAGCATTTTCGAAAAATTAGTAAATTTTTCAAAAAAATTTGTAAATATTCGAAAAAAATCTTATATTTACTAAATGTAGTATATTAACGAAAAATTCGAGAATTCTCGATTTTTTTTTTGAATTTACGAAAAAAATTGTAAATTCAAAACTATTTTTCATAAATTTACAACTATTTTTTGTAAATTTTCGAAAAAAAATTGTAAATTATCAATTTTTCTTGCGAATTCACAAAAAAAATCAAGAATACTCGAATTTTTTATTAATATACTAAATTTAGTAAATATACGATTTTTATCGAATAATTACAAATTGTTTCGAAAATTTACTAACTACTTTTTACAGTGTATATATTTTGAATAATTAAAATATAAACAAATAACTGTACTGTAATTGCTTGTTAATTATTAATTAAGTACCTGAATAAAATATATTTAGTAAATACAGAATTATAAATATTTATAAATAAATAGTAATTTATATTAATTAACCAAAAATGATTAACATGTAATTAAATAAAAATATTTTTATATTTAAAATAATAATGATAATATGACATGATATCAATTTTCAGTATAATATAAATATAAGTCGATATTAATAGCTAGTATATAGTAAACAGTATGATATATCTTTATTTGGATTTACTTCGCGGGTTTTAGTATTGCATTTATTTGCTGTAATTAATCATCCTCTAGGTTTTGGTTATATACATACACCATTTACAATGTTCTTCGTTTTCCATATATATATTGCGCCCCTTTTTCCTCTCACTCTAAATACTATATATATAGTTTAGGTATAGACTAGATTAATGGGTGACAGTGCAGTGAGAGAGAATCTAGCAAAACGATGAAACACATGAAGGCAGGAAGAACTTTTCATATATATACGAAATATAAATGATTTTTCTTTTTTTTTTCTTATTCAATATTTTACTATTTAGATGTAATTTTTCTTCTTTTTTTTGTATATATGGAGGATTTTAAGAAAAGTAGCTGATTCGAAATTTAGTTTATCTTAATGAGAGAGGAAAACTCAAGGCCTGTATATCAATTGAATCCCAAGTTCAATCTCTTCAATGGCGTTTTTGGTCACGAGATATATAGAGGCTAAAATTTTGAAAATTTTTTTTTTGCTTTATAGAATCCTATAAAAACTTTGAGTTTTATGCCATTTATAATATATTCTTAGTGAAATGGTAATTAATTTAATATTAAGAGAAGGAAATTGTATATGGAAATAAAATGCAGTTGGATTGCTGTACCATCTTAAAAATTTTTTTCGTTTACCTCTATGGTCTTTCTCAATGTTTAAATTCTAGCCTCATCGGATTATACATTAAGTATTGGAATTATTATTTATTTATTTACATTTCTTCCCATCAAAAGCTTGACTTAGAATGATACAGTGAAATCACCAACCGATTCCCTCAAATAAAGTAAAATGTTAAAAAATAAATATTTTTCAATATATGCATTATTTTTTTAATGTAAATAAATTAATTTTTCTTTTAAAAATTTAATTTATTAAAATTTAGGTAAATTAATAAATAATCTAAATTTATTATTTATTTTTAAATATTTAAATAATTTTGAACACAAAATATTAAATATCAATCAAATTATAAATAAAATAAAATAGAATAAAAGTAAAATTTATGTTTATTACATAAATATTTTTTAATAATGCTCGATAAATCAATTATTGAATTTGTTGGATTATTGCCTAGAGCTTTCTAATAATAATACAAAAGCTAACCCTTTTCTCTCATGAGTATAAATCTGTATAAATGTAAGTTATTTGTTCATTTACATGCATAATTATATATATATATAAATTGCATAACTTATAAATTTTACTATTTTCTATCTTTCTCTTATTTTATGTATATAAGAGCATAAATTGTTTCTATAAACTTTTATGCTGTCAAAGAAAAGCACTTTTCAAAGAACTTGTAATTTTGAGTTATGATTTCTTACATAATTTGTAAATATTGATATATTGCTAGTTTTATGAATTTTTTAGCCATTTTTTGAATATTAAATATTTACTCAGGGCTGAGAGGGTATTTTAATACTTATAAAAGTGTTGGTACTTTAAACTAATAAACAATTTTAAGCACTTTTGGGCATAAAAAATTTTTTCACACTATTTTTAAAATTAAGTAAGTTATTTTGATCTTAAAATCACAAAAAGCCGGATTTTCAATTGGGTCCAATCTGTACTGAAGGGTTGTAGAAATTTGTCCAAATCATTTTTTCCTGAAAGTATTATTAAAAATAACTACACTCAATCACTGTAAATTTTTGGTAGCCATTTTTGTATTTTTGGCCTACTTTAGTGAATGGAATAAAAATCTTCTTTTTGCTACCAAATTCTTATTTTTCGGCGCAAAATATTTTCCTTTTAAGTATACTTATAGGTAATTTCTTGCATTATTCGAGTTCAAAATTCGGTTCAGACTACGCATGAGTCATAATTACGTTTTTCATCACTATACCTTTCAGCTTAAATAAAAAAAATTTTGTTCTATTTTCTTTTACTAAGGTTTAAATTTCTTGTTCTAGAACCTTTTTTCATCTCCAAAAAAAGGATACGCTAATCTGAAAGCACCAGTTAAAAAAATGATATTTTTTAAATCATTATTTTTCAAACTTTTTAATATTCCAAGCCACGTGACCAAATAAAAATTTAACCGAAATTTCGGATTAATTAATTTTTTTTTCGTTTTGAATCCCTGTGAATAATTTCTTTCTTATTTCATAACAAAACAATGAATGCATAAAACTACATCGATGTCTATTCCTTGACACTTTATAAAAGAATAATAACATAAAAAAGTTAAAGACGAGTGGTTACAATTTTTAGACTTTTGGAGAATATTCAGGCAAAATTAATATTAAAATTTTTCACTTTAGTCAGTACTCAAGCAAATAATAGTGTTGCCATAAATTCGAGAAATTTATGCATATAGTACCTATTATTACGTAAACTGTTAAATGATTCTTCGTTTAGTATTTACTTTACTTATTTAGTTAGTCAAAGTATTTAGAGAAATACTAAAAATATTTAATTATTTTTAATTAAAATATTCAATAATAAACTATTTTTTAATTGTACTATTAAAATATATGAACTTAAAACCTAAATTCTTTTTATTTTAAAAGTAAATCCTTTTGACCTAATTAATATGCACTATTCAAAAAATCAATTACATTATTAAATTTATGTTATAGAAGAACTTAGACTTTGTCTATAACGAAAAGATTTAAGAATTCAATTTTTTTTTAATAATTTTTATTTTCAGTTTATTTATAAAACAATTTTTTTTATTAAAAAAAATGTAATTTTTAAATAAAAAATTTATTAAAAACTTTTAGCAAAATTTTATTATTTTAATATTTTAATTGAAATCATGAAAAAATAATATTAATTTTTGTTAGTAATATTTTTAAAATAGAGGTTAAATTTAAAAATATTTAAAAATTTAAAAAATAACTGTAATATAGTTTATATATGCCGTGCGTTGCAGACTAATGAAAGTTTCGATCGCCTACTTCCCTAAAATTTTTAGTGAAGTAGACGAAAATTATAGCTGTTGTCTACTACACGGACAGCCTTTCGGGAAGTTTACTCCACTGAGTTTATATCAGTGAAGTAAACGATTCGTCTAAAGGCTATCCGTGTAGTAGACAACAGCTATAATTTTCGTCTACTTCACTAAAATTTTTAGTGAAGTAGGCGATTAAAACTTTTATTAGTCTACTACGCACAGTTTGGCCAAATCACGGATTTTTCTATTTTCCTAAGGCATATATACTGCAAAAAAATATTATCCAGGATGAACATATTAAACGCATACCTTTTATAACGATCATAGAAATTTCGAGCTTTGATTTTAATTGAAACAAAAATAGTTGTGTTAATTTTTTTAACATAAAAAGCACACTTCAAAAAATGAAAAAAAAATTATTTTATTTTCATATGAGACTCTTCAATTTAATTAACTATTATTATAATAAGCCTAATTAATTAGTACGAATAATTTAAAAAAAATATCAAACGTAATATTAATATTTATTACTTTAAAACAATAATAATAATAACAATAATAATAATAATGATAATTAAACGAAAGGATATATTTGTGGTTTTATGTTATCGCATCGTAATTCTAACCATAGGAAATCTATACCAGAGGATGTAAAACAAAATATGTGATATAGAATGTCAAATTTATTCCAATTACAGAGAATGATATAATGAATCTCGTTAATCTACCTGTAGAAGCGTTAATCGTTAATGGCTAAATGTGATATATCTTTTAAATGTTTAAATATAATTATACATCAAACTAATCAGAATATTTATATTGTTTGTATGTTGTGCAGTGATTTAAATCGCATAATTTAATGTAAATATAGAATTTGTTGATATTGAAATTTTATTAAATGCTTGATTGATTGTTTATTAATATAGTGTGTTATATGTGTGAATAAAGAATTTATTGATTACTATTTTGAGGTGTGTACTGTTTAAAATTTTCCTTCGATTTTACTATCTTGATAATGTTGTAACAGCAAAAATATCAAAGAGCTGCTTTTTTCTACACTTATATTTCGTAGATTTTTTACTTTTTTAGATTTATGTCTCTTATTTTCTAAGTCTCATCTTTGTTGAATTATTCAGATGTTTATTGGTCGCTAAATTCAAAGGGAACACCCATTTTTGGACCTTTTTGTCACATTTTTGCCCACATGTAAGACAACATTAGATTAATTTTTGAATATTTTTTGAAAAATTTGGCAACATAGCCAATAGATAGAAGTAAAAAAATTACTTTTGTGTTCAGCAACCAAATAGAATAACAATGGAAATATTTACATTCTTGATCCGGAAAAATTATTTTTATTTTAGTTTCATATTACCAGTCGTAAAACAAAATTGTTAATTTCACTAGAAGCTTTCTGAATTATTTGTTCGTATGTTTTATGTATTAGGTGGCCCTAAAAAGGGCCGGTGGTTTTTTTGTGCATTTGATGCGTGGCCTCAGTCACACGTTCCAAAATCAATAAATCACAGGCATACAACAAATTAAATCACCGAGGTCACAAATACACATACATACACAAACATACAAAAGAGAAATCAAAACTTCTCCTGGCCAGGAATATCAATGTCCACCTCTTCAAGCCTACGAGCTCGGAAAATTGCACCAAGCGATTCAATCAATCACAGCTTACGAGCTGCTTCAATGAGGATTTAACGCCCGAAAGCCATGGACTCCTCCAAGTGCACCAAGCACATCAGCAACAATCAAACCAGCAAACAATCTCATCCACAGCATAGCGAAGGTGCCAAGGTAGCCGCGTACGTGAAGGCTGAAGTCAGGACAGCAAATTCTACTTTGGGAAGAAGAAGAAGAAAGAGGGGTGGTGGGGCTCCCTCCATCGCCCCGACCAGTGAGGACCTGGGTCCCAGCCACATGAGGACTTCTCGAGAGAGAATCCTCGGCCTGTATGTCCTCCCCGTGAAGAAAGGAAATTGAGAGAGAATTAGTGCCTTATGCAATTGCACATTTTTGCACTTATCAGAACATGTAGACAGTACGGTTTTTAGCAATGCAGTAGTAAATAACTTGAGTTATTTGTTTTGTTAATTAAATCATTGCGGTATGCTTAAGAAAAGATTTATAGAAAAGCAGAGAAAAAGAAAAAGAATAGATGGAAAAGATACTCACACAAAATAAAAAAAAGTGAATAGAGCGTTAGTTAACCTTAAACCCTGGCCAAACTCAAACAAAGCGCTAAAGCGTTGGATTAATTATCGTGCTTGCTACTTTGGTCATATTTGCGGTTATATTTATAGGACTTCGCTGACTTCGAGCACGTTCACTGATTGGAGCGCGAGCGACAAATTCGTTACGAAGTTTACTATGTAAAAATTATAAGACGTGGCAAGGGAGGACTTTACCAATCGGCCCTTTTCAGGGCCACGTTTCTTATATACGAAAAATCACAAGTACTAGATGAGGTAAAGGAACAAAGGCGATAGCAAAGAAATGTTACTGCCGTAAGAGCAAAGGGAGCAAATACCAATGCTAAGCACCGCGAAGCTAAGTTCACGTGGCAAAGCTATGTGAAAGGCTACGAACGCCCGAGCTCGCCAGAGTGGCAAAGCTATGTGAAAGGCCAAGAATGCCCGAGCTCGCCAGAGTCCAGTAACAACTCATATAATTTTCCTTTTTTTTTTTTTTCTTATTGGCTAAAAGAAACAAAAATAACAGGAAAACAGTAAAATTTAAGTGACCCGTGAATGTGTAAAAGATTGTTTCAGGGTATACAGAAAGTACGGGGTACTCGACGGAAGTGTTTGTTGTCGGATTTGATCTGGACTTTGGGCCCTTAACCCAAAGCATTTTTTATTAGTTAGCGAAATTACTAAAAATAACAACCGATGATCTTAATAATATTTGAATTTTATTTTTAATCAAAATGGACGAGAATTTACAAAATACGTAAATTATAAACTTAAGATCCCAAGATTTCTTGACGCTTCCGGCTGGAGTGTCAGTTTTTATTACGTTTAACTCAATAAAATGTGAATGTTTTATTTTGCATTTTTATCGTCTTTTAGCGAAATTTATTGCGCAGCTGACATTTATAAGGTTCTTCACCTGTGTGAAGTAAAAAAACAGAAAATGCATTTCGAAAAAATTTTGGAGTACTGGATCAAGTTATCAACACGATGAAGGTTTAAAAAGGGAAAGCAATTCGTTTAATCAGTTTTGAGATATCATGTCCACAAGGAGTCCATGTTACTTAACTTCGCTCTATAAAAATTGTACAAAAATTCTTAATTTTTGAGCTAAATATTACCTTATTGAAATCCTCTTCAATAATTAAAATTTTCAACAAAAAAAAAAAATAAATATTAAAGCCAATTTTAATCGACGATAAATAAAATTTTAATTTCATAAAATATTTTAATTTAATTATTTATTTTATTTTTGATTTATATTTATTTTTCATTTTATATTTAGTTAATAATTATCATGGTTTATTAAATTTTTATAAAAATTAATGAAGCATATTAAATGCGTAAATAATTTTTAATAAATGTATTAAAATTCAATTAAATGATATGGTTCATATTAAATAAAGCTTATATTCAAATAATAAAATTAAAAAAAAAAAAGTTAAATTTATTTTAATTTTTAATATTTTAAATATCAATATGCATAATTATTTTTAAATAATTCAATTATTTAAACATTGTAGTTAAAAAAAATATACTTCAGTATTTCAGTAGCTTGTTAAAGCATGAAAATTTTATAATAAATGTAGGTAATTGCCCTTAGGCAGCGAATATGTATCTTAGTGCTTCTATATTTAATATTTTTTGTGTTGGATATCCATGCACAGAGTATTCCCGTGACGGAGTTTCGGATTTTTGAGCATGATAGCTTCTTTGCAGTTCAGTTGCCCATAATAAAAGTTTTAATAAAATGCATGTAGTTTTTTATGCTTGTCATTTATTTTTTAGTAATACTTTGTGTTTCAACTTCATTTTTTGAATATAGGCCCCCTCCGAAATTTTTTGGCCCCCCCGAAAAAATTTTCTGGATACGTGCCTGCTGAAATAATGACATGAATAAGATTAACTGATATACAAGAAGCCAAAATTGTGTTGCGGTAAAAGTCTATCTCAGGTTCTAATGCACATTCTCAAATAAAATTACTTCTTTGTAAGTCGTAATACGTGAACATAAAAATACCGAAATAAACAAGCGTTTTACGTTTTGAGACCATAGAAAACGACCTAAACGTCTACCAGGGAACTGGTAAAATAAATTTTTATTCAAAGCTTTGTAGTGATTCTTGTTTCCAAGAAAATTAAAAGAACTTTTTTATATCATTTGTAAACTTAAATAAAGTTCTTTTTTTCATTGGGTCAGTGAATTCCTAATTAATTATTATAAAATATATATAAATGTATCCTTATTACATTTTTATGATATTAAATTTTTTTATAAAGAACTTGTAAAGTATTTTTCTAAGAATGAAAATTGAAATTATTAAATATATAAGTCTTTTTATTAAAAATTCTGTGAAACTTTTTGATACAAAAAAGTTAATTATTTTTATTACAAAAAACAAGTTTTGTCAAACGAAATAAATACTAGCAACCTTTGAAAATGGGTAGAACGAAGCAAACTACCAGACATATTAGACTTTTAAGCTTTTTTAAAAATGAAATTTTAATATTTACTCAGTTCATCTATTCAATAGTATAAAATAGGCTGAAAAAAATAGTCCTAAGGCAAATAAAATAATTTTAAGCTCCTAAGATTCCTTATTATTTGAAACCCATTTATCGAAATTATTCTCTATTAAAATAACTTTAAGAAATTTTTGTTTAATTGATCAATTCTTATAATATTTAGAAATTACCGACTATTTTAAATTTTCTCACAAATTTACCAAAAATAAATTTTTTTCAAGAAGCATTATAAGCAAAAGCTAACATTTAACAGAAAACATCACCCATTAAGGGTCGCAATAACACTTTAAAAACATTTGAATTGTAAATTTACAATTATTTTAATTCTTATAGTAGGAAGTAAAAGGAGATCTTGATGAAAACAATAACATGAATTACTTGAAGTGACATTTATTCCTAAAATGTAAGACTATTTAAAAAATTACTCATAGTCAAGCCACCGAAGAGGACCATTCGTGGAAATACGTCTTGCGTGGATAAAAATGGGTGTTATTTATATTTTTTGGCCTCCTGAAACCGAATCCTGGATCCATTTTTACCTAAAAGTGGCAGCATAATTATTATTAAAAAATTATTGCAAAATTAGCGATCTGAAGTTAAAAATTTATAAAATTTTAAAAAGGGACCAAAGAAAGTTTGTAGTTTGACAATGTAGTTTGACCTGATAAACCTGAATTTTCTATTTTTAAAGTAATCAGATGATCGGAACAAGAAACTGGTAATTTTTAAGCGAAATCAACATGAAATTCGTGTTCAGCAGATAGAAAAAAATTTAATAATATGTATCACATGAATTTGACCGACTCTTTTCAATAACTTGTCAACAATTATATATCTATTATATAAAAATTGATGGGCTTTATGGAGGCCGCCATCTTGTGGACAATATAAAGACCAATCAAATTGTTTGTTTACAAATTTGAATTTTTCTATTTTCTTTATAGGTTATAACCTATATTTCTTTGATATTTTTTTAATAAAGCTAAGGGGAAATTATAATGCGGGCGAACAACGTGAGCCCGCTATAGTCTAGTATTGTTAAAATAATTAATCTGATACCTTCAAAAATCAAAAATTCGGGTTTGGCAAGTCAAATTACATAAAATTTCTTTGGTTCTTTTTAAAATTTTCTAAAATGCTATCTTCAGCCCACAAATTATGTCTAATTTCGCAATAATTTGTTAATAAAAATTAATCTGTTACTTTTAGATAAAAATGTACCCCAGATTTCAAGAGACCAAAAAACATAAATAATACCCTCTTTTATCCAAGCAGAACGTCCACAATAGGTCCACTTCGGCGGCTTGACAATCAACCCAAACATTTAAATAAGTATAACTCAAAAAAGTTAAGCACACTATATAATAATTATAATTGAATTTCGATTTGATTTGTAAATATCATTGTTTGAAAATAAAAATAAGACATGAAGCATTATTTATTTGCCTATATATAATTTCAAACTCATTTCACTTGCGAGAAAAAAAATCTTTAAATTTAAATAATTAAGTCCATATGATAAATAGAATGTTATAGAATTTTATAGAATCTACTTATAAATTTCTTAATATAATTGTTAATAATTTTTTTTTGTTGTTAAAAATATGATTCATTCATTAAATTCGCTATTTTTTAGTTTTTAACATTATAAAACTTTTTCAAAGCTAATAAAATTATCGAAAACATCATAAAAATTTACTTAAATGGCATTAAATTATAATAATAAAATAATAAAACACATAAGAGTCTTTCTTTGCCAAAACAGCATTGGTGGGCAGGTCGGGTCATCGGATCTGCCTCAAATTTTTCCCATGTTTTTATAACATAAAGATAGGAAAATCCTGAAATTTTTAGCCTTCTAGGTCTTAAACAGCCCGAGTTATGGCCAATTAAACTCATTAGGTGGCTCTCGACCAGCGTTAGTGCTTTTCGGGAAAATGGTTAAAAATCATAAATATAAGCTTGAAAAAAAATTCTGAAACAGCATATATGTTGGGAAACCTTAAGTAAATCCATTTCTGCAATTAGTTTTTCGGAAAAACCCCGGGAAATTCCGGAAAATGGGAAAATGCGTTTTAAGAAAAATCGCAATATCTCATTTTCCGCCATTTTTTTTTTGAAAATTTTTTTTTCAAATTTTTTTCAACCAAAATCCCATCGATCTGTCTGAAAAAAAATTTTGATTTTGGCCATTAAGGTCGATTTTAGCCTGTTTTAGAATAATTTCACATTTTAAATACTTCTTTATTTAATTTTCCATAAGGGGTTAAAATAATTGACTTTTTTGCTTTCAGAATCGAATAGCCAGGGAAAAAGTAGTCCTAATACTAATTCCAATTATAGGCTCTAAAACGACATTATAACTTGAAAAATGCATAACTCGCTTAAATTTTATCGTAAAAAGAAAATTTTTGGATTATTATTGAATATTTTTTCCTTGGCTATTTTTTTATGCAAGAAAAAATTTAATTTTATTGACAGAAATTTATTTTTTTTGTTAAAAAATGATAATAATCAAAAACAGTCTTTAACATGTTACATTAGTTTTTGACAAAAAAAAAAAAACTTTTTATCAACTAAACTAATTTTTTTCTTGCATAAAAAAATAGCCAAGGAAAAAATATTCGATAATAATCCAAAACTTTTCTTTTTACGATAAAATTTAAGCGAGTTATGCATTTTTCAAGTTATAATGTCGTTTTAGAGCCTATAATTGGAATTAGTATTAGGACTACTTTTTCCCTGGCTATTCGATTCTGAAAGCAAAAAAGTCAATTATTTTAACCCCTTATGGAAAATTAAATAAAGAAGTATTTAAAATGTGAAATTATTCTAAAACAGGCTAAAATCGACCTTAATGGCCGAAATCAAAGTTTTTTTTCAGACAGATCGATGGGATTTCGGTTGAAAAAAATTTTGAAAAAAAAATGGCAGAAAATGAGATATTGCGATTTTTCTTAAAACACATTTTCCAATTTTCCGGAATTTCCCGGGGTTTTTTTCGAAAAACTAATTGCAGAAATGGATTTATTGAAGGTTTCCAACATATATACTCTTTCAAAATTTTTTTTCAAGCTTATATTTATGATTTTTAACCATTTTCCCGAAAAATAGGAAAGACAGGGCTGTTTAAGACCTAGAAGGCTAAAAATTTCAGGATTTTCTTATCTTTATGTTATAAAAACATGGGAAAAATTTGAGGTCGATCCGATGACCCGACCTGCCCACCATTGCTGTTTTGGCAAAGAAAGACTCATAAATATTTTTATTTTTCTTACAATTTATCCTAAATAATTTACTTTTATTATAAAAATAAAATTAAATATCTAAAAAATATACTTCTTAATAATACTTAAGGAAGAATAAGCTTAAAACGTAAAAAATATATTAGATAAGTAAAATTTATAATAAAACTTACAAACGGTTTGTGAACTGATAACCAACAAACATGGAACATGTTTTGTTTTTTATTTAAAATCTTAAGGCATTTATAATTTTAAGACCTTTATAATTTTAAGCTAAACAAAATAGTATATTAAGTATCAAGGGCGTAAAAAAAAATTATTTTTGCCCACCTGGGCGTAAAACTCGTGCGTAAAGAATTTTCTGCCCTCGTTCTACGCCTAGGTAGGCAAAAAATATTGTAAACACCATGGGTGAAATACTTTAGACACTTGCGTGAACACATATCTCTTGATACTTAATATGCTATTAGCACCTAAAATCCTTATAATTGAAATTATTTTTCTATACAATAGCCACGAAAGTACGAAAGTACGCAAGCTGCTGCGTGGCCAAGGAAATCGAAATTTCTTGCTTCTGTCGCAGAAAAATTTTATACGGCCCTTCGCCTCAGAAGTTAATTTACGTGCGATTTAGGCCATTCTTTACTTTTCTGGGCACGAGCCGTAAATATACTATTAACTCCCTAAACTTAAATTATTAAGTTAAGTCCCTACACCCGGATTATTCTCTAAATCGAATCGATAATAAATCGAATTGAATCGAAAAGTCTCTAAATCTAAAATATTTTAAGTCCCTAAATCAAAATCATTCTAAGTCAATTTGCCCCCCTTCAAATTTGGCATATTTGATCCCTCCCAAAAATGGCATGCTTTAAATACCCACCCACACACAAACATACACACAGACTTTTTTATCAACGAGTTTTTAGCTTCCTGAGGTCTCAAAACGTGCTTATATGCAAAAAAATTAAAATTTCACCTAACACAATGATTCGTCTATGAGGAACCAAAATCAAAAATTAAAACATTGATTGACTTTAAATTGCAAACGATTGGCAAGTTAGTCTGAGCTCAGCTTCGACTAATTACTATTGAATGGATAAAGTAATGTTCTAAGATAGAGAGAAAGTAGAAAGATTATTATTTACACACCATTAACAGTTTAAAATTAAAGTACGATTTAAATCAAAGGTATAAAATAAGAAAATACGTGTAAGAATAATGGAATTTAGTCACATTTTCTTAATTTAATTTAATATTTTATAAATTATCACATTTAATAAATTCTTTGCTTTCATTCATAGAAAAATATCTAGGTCATCATTGTCTACGCAACAATAATCTGTAAACAATGGAATAAAATAGTAGAGAAAATAATTTATGAATTTGAAACAAAAGAAAGAAAACTTAAATTATGCTGAAAAAAAGTTGGATTAATAGTAATCAATCGACATACCCCAATTTTTCGTTTCATTTCTTCAATTCATTTTTTCAAAATCAAATCTGACACTATAGTTTATACTATTATTTTTATGATGATCTTAGTGCAAAGTTCAATTTTCTCAAAATCCTCACTTTTTAAATAAATCATATTTTTGGATTGCCATATTTAAATTTAATCAATACATGAATAGCATTAAAAATAAATTAGTTGGCTTAAAATTTTATTAGAATATTATAAAATGCACCTACCTCATTATTTCGAGAAAATTAGCAGCTCTGATTTAGCGTTGAGTGAATTCCATTATTATAAATCAAATGAAACACCACTCTACTCATATTTTTGTCTATCATTTTCGTTATATTCAAATGTATGTCAGGAGAGGTTAGTGATCTAAGAATGATTTTTAAATTTAAAATATCTGATCTTATCAATTCGAAAAAATATAAAATAGTAGAAGAATATTGATTCAAGAATTCAAAAAAAAAAATTTTATTTTATCCTGAAAAATGAATTCACCTAATTTTTTTTCTATAACCGCTTCAGGTTAGTACCCAAAAAAATAAAAAATAGGCTGTGAATTGGTATATTAGTTCCCATAGATACTTCCCTTGCAGGAGAAATCAGTAGAATGAACCAACTTAATAGTACTTAAAGTTTTAACCTTAGATAGGTTTTGAAGGTTTTTAGAGCGTGAAAAAAGGTAAATTGTACAGTTTTTTATAAATTAATCCATACTTGCTTGCGTTACAATTTCCTAAATTCATTGGTTTTACTAATTTTTTTTAGAGAGTTTTTGTTACCTCATATGTATGGTAGCTTAGAAAAATCATTTTCGGCCTCAATTAGGTAAATTCATCGCACAGAAAAAGTTTTCAGATTTCTTGAATAAATATATCTTCTACTATATCAAACGTCTATTAATAACTTTTTACTACAAAAAAATTTAATTATTATTAAATTAATTTTTAACGCTTTATGGTCACAGAGAAATTGTTATTCAAAGAGAGACTTTAAGATAAGAAATTTTTTTATAAGGAATCTGATAGTCTATTTGTATTAACAAGGGAAAGTCATGAATGTCAGTGCCACAACCTTTAAGAGTAACTTTAAATAATTTATTCAAGACAAAACTTTCAAAATATTTGAGTAAGTTTTTAAGGTGATCAGTTAGTAATTCAAACTAATTTCATCTTATAAATATCAGATCTTAACTACATTAAACTCTTAAAAATTTTAAGATTAGTATTTTCTTTGGGGCCGGATGCTGAAATACATTACAATTTTGATTATATAGGGTTTTGCTTAAATTTGTAAGCTAATATTTAATTTTTATAAAATTATCAATGTTCAATAAACTTAAATAAGAAAAACAAAAAACGCGTATACGACATAAGCCAATGCAAATGGTACCTGTATTGCATTCTGTGTACATGTACTATACAACACCAATATGATCTATATTTTTCTATACAGATAGTTGAACAAGTATGTATAGGACCTTATTTAATTTGTATACACCTGCTACAGGTCATACAATAACTTTAGCATCCAGCTTCTGTGGTAAAATATAGTTTTTTAATTGTTAACAAGCTTTTGCTGTACCTTACATACGTCTAGAAATATAGAAACACTCAAAAAAAATTTAAAGAATGATATTTGTAGGCCTAGAAAACTTATCTGATTCGACCGTTGTTAAGGGGTAGGCTTCCAAACTACAATATCAGCCACCTAAAAAATTTGAAGTAAATTGAACCCCCAAAAAACATGACCTCTCCTTATGAGTATCATAATAACTGTACACGTTAAAATCTAATTAACAGAAAATTATCATCTCTACATAAATCTTTTATATACTCTCTAACTAAAATATATACATATATTTATATCATGAAAGAGATAAAGGTTAAGCTAAGAACTGTCGACAAAGAAACTCTTCGTCTTAGACGTCGAATATATATATATGTACCAAAGAAACTTGAAAGCACATACAAAATCTAATGCGGATAGTTGGATTTAGTACAACGATTTACGGACTCAATGTTTTATATTATTTCTGTCTCACTCTGTTCAACATTCACTATATATATATTGTATATATATAAATGTGTTTGTCTCCAATAACCTCTTTGTTCATTGTTCTATACATACAGTTTACCTTATTATATAAAATATTGTCCAAGTGCATTTATGCTGAATAACTGAACACTATAGACAAATATTCACTGGAATATTACTATATATATATAACTATTATGCATACAATATATATATAAATACATTATTATATTATATATGCATAGAGAGATAGAATGAAAATTTTGCTTATATGTTTTAGAAGGTCCAAGATTCACAAAGTCAATATCCAACGTGACTGTTCCCGTGGGAAGAGAAGCTATTTTAGATTGTGACGTTGAGGGTTTGTCTAACTATAAGGTAAAATTATTTAAACATATATATACGTGTGTGTGTATTTAATTCTCTATTATTAAATTTTGTTTTAATTATTTTAATATCATCAAATATTTCTGTTATTTTAAATATGGATTAAATATTAAATGATAATATAATAGTTTTAGTTTAAATCAAGAAATAGTTTTATGTATAGCTGGCTGTTTTGAAACTTTACTTTTGAAGAGTACTTCAATGTCACGTCTTTTCCTGTAGCGTGAAAATTGATACTATACATTGCTCTTATCCTTAATTATACCAGAATCCTTTTGAAATGACTGTAAATTTATATATATTTTCTCTGCCTTTTAAAATTTAAGATTTTAATTAAAAGATCATTTACTAAACGACATATGATTTTGTTTTAAATTTCATACTAGTTGGTATATATATATATATAACATAAGCTTTTATGAATATTTAAATATATATGAATAATTCTTAGTTAAAATAGTTGCTTTTCGAAAACTTGAAAAATTAAATTAAGTATAAGCCGTATTATATAATGATAATTCCATAATCAGAAAAGTTGCTTTTGCTAGCTTTAAAATTATATTTAAAATATTAGATGAAACACTAAATATCAAATGAGATGTTCAAATGAGCTTAAAGCTTGAAGTTCATTTAACTTGTAAGATTAATTTCGATAAACGTATTGAATATTTGGATAATTTTGGTATTTTTAAATACTTCTTTTAACATGGAACATGTTTAGAAGCAGGGGGTACTTCTGTAACGGGGGTAATTTATTTAAATAAATAATTTTTAATAATATACATACATTTTAATTTATTAATATATTTATACTTTAAGAGCGCCTTTTAATAAATATATGTATGTATAGTTATTTAGTAGTAGTGATAATAATAATAAGGGGGAATTACCTACGTTTTTCGGCTAGCTCGGGATAAGAAACGGTCTCACTCGGCAAGTGGGGGAGTTCTAAGAAATAGGTAATTGTGTGGGGAAATATTATTATATTATGTGAACATGCACTTTCACTAAATGAAATAAACACTTATTTATTTATTTTAAAATATTTATCTTAAACTTTATTTAGATTTTTATATTGCTTCATGGGCTTTAGAACCAAATATGAAATATAATTATGATATTAAATTAATAAACTAATAAATAATAAACCCGCGTAGCTTTACAAACAATATTCGCGATCCGCGCGCAATCACACATTTGAATTACATTTGATTAATTTTTGTGAAGATTTTTCTTCTGCTTTGGTCAAATTTAATTTTTATTTTTCTTCTTTTCCTTTGTAGCCACTTTGTAGAAGTTTGGCTTACTGATGTACATGTTTTAGGTTTAAAATGCAATGTATTTTTAATATTTTTGTGGGGATTTTCATCCTTTTGGCTAATAAAATTAAAAGAATATTTATATCTTTTTTTCCGAAAGCCTATATAATGCAAACGAAAAATTTTTCTGCTTATGGCAAAATCAATTTTTCTTGAAATTTCGAGGCTTTTAGGCTGTTTAAAAAAAGTAAAGGTAGGGTCCCACTTCACGAAAAATTTGCTTTCCAAAATTTTTTTATTTTTTTTTTAAATACAAAAACTATCAAAGAATACATAAAAAAAATTGTATACAGATACAAACGTTCTTAATAGTATTTAGTCCCCTTTTCTGAAGCGCCCCGCTGCACAATATCATATAAAAAAAAATCTTTAAACGCGTTTTTCTCGAAACTACGTTTTGATACCTGGTTCGGTGTCTTACCAAAAATTGCCTTGTACGATTGTCTCCAAATTTTTTCCACATACTGTCCACATGTGTAGTTTTCGCGTGAACTAAAAGTTTGCAAATATTTTTTTGCAAAAAAACCATTAAAAAAAATTGCTTTTTTGAACATTTTTTTTCAAATTTGCATAACTTTTTTTTTTTGCCAATCTTAAAAATTTTAGTTCCCGCGACAACTATACTCATATTATTTATGAATTTCTTTTTTTTTTTTCTAAACTGCTGCTAAACTTTAGTTATCCACCGGACCATCAGGTCCTTCCAGAAAAAACACGTCAACTTAAAATAAACATTTTATGTATAAAAAATAAAAGAAATTAATAAAAAAAAATTTTTTTACATGCTTCTATACTTTGTTTAGTGAACCCTAAAAAATCTTTCCATTATCTCTAATCGTTTTCCCTAAAATCGATTTTCTAATTTCACTCAAACTCCGAGCGCGTGAAGTGGGACCCTACCTTAAAGCTAATTAAATTTTTCTTATTATAAAAAATTTTAAAGCTAAAAATATTTTTATGATTGCCGAAAATTCTAAAAAATTTATTTTTACCAAATATTTGCTTTTTAAATTTTAAACGTTTGATTTTGAGCTTTTGGCTGAAATTAATCGTTGATGATACTAATTTTTTTTCTAACTTTCCTAACTTCTTGTTTGCTTGACTAATTTCCGAATCTTCCAGCATTGGTTGCATGTTTTTAGATATAGATGGATTTGTAGTCATCCTTGTCAGGCTTGAACTTTCAAGTTTTTCAAGAATTTCATATTGTTGTTCAGGATCGAACATTCCTTTTAGTTGGCTATCTTCTATCCTTATTACCTTTAAATTAGCTTGCATCGCGCTGCTACTACTATTTGATATACCATGGTAACTAATGTCCGAATTTGACTGCGTTCTGCTAATATTATTTTGTGAACATGCGACTTCTGGTATCGGCTCATGTATATTCTGTGGATTTTTTGCGTCAGGAGGAGCAACTAAGTGACTGTTCTTAAAAGGCGCAACAATTTTTTCTAATTATTGACTTAGAAAATCATTAGTAAAATATTTAAAGGATTGATTTTTAGCCAAATTCTCAAAAAGGGTTGCATTTTCTATTGTTTTTCTTACATAATTTTCTTTATTTAAGTTAAATTGAATAATGTTTAGTGGCCAAATAGGTTACTGGTCCCATGGTCTTCTATCCCGTTGGTCGCACCATTCATAAGGCACACATGGGTCCTTTAGCAGTATCAAATACCTAAAAAGTCTGTCATGGACCTTTTCAGGTGGCCAATCAGAAGCTAAAGCGAACTCATCCATTTTTTGACAAAACGTAATGAACTGCATATTCTTAATGGTACGCCTCAGTTCCTGTACTTCCTTACGTTTCTCATAAGCCCGCCTACTGCTGGACTGATGAGTTACTTTTAAATAAATTTCTTGCAAATGCATATTTTAAATTTTATTTTAATTTTTATCGCTTTGCTTTAGCTCAAGCGCTCACCCCTTCCGTAAAAAAAAAGTAGGCACATTAACTTAAAAAAAAACTTTTATATTCAGGAACTGAGAACGGAAAGTTTTCCCAGTGTATATTTGAAATTAAAAGTTAATAATTTTAATAAGTAATTCTACCTTTTTTTTTATATTTGCCGAAAAGTTTTTGGGGTTAAACATTAAGGCTATTTTCGGCTGGGGGATAAAATTTTATGTGGTTAAGAGGAAATTATGTTAATTAAAAAAATTTGGGAAATTAATTGTTTAATATGATAAAAAATAAATTTTTAATATTTTATATGTAAGTAAATTTTTAAATATTATATGAGTAAATGAATATTATCAAAAACTAGAATTGAGAATATAATTTATTATTGTAATTTTAAATTTAAGTTTTATTGTAATGAAACGTTAATTAATAAAGCCTAAAATTTATAATTAAAAATCTTTATTATACTTTTTTATGTGAAGTACTGTTTTTAATTTAATTTTAATAAAAATGTTCTTTTTAATAATAAAAAAAAATAATACTACTTATTGTAAAATATTTTATTTTTCTTTAAAAATTTACAACAAAAAAGAAAAATAATTTATTAATGGATTTTTGATTTTGTTCTCAGTACACTATTAATTTACTTTCTGAGAATAATAGTATTATAATATTTATATTTGTTTATATTTTTATACCATATATTATACTATTCTCGCATACGGCGCACTCATTCATACTCGTATTACGAAAACAAATTATTTATTAATAAATATTTTTAATAATTTTAGTTACAGTCTATTTATTTTTTTTTTTTTTTATTTTTTTTTTTATTTATTATGAATTATTTATCTGAATTTATTTATATCTTTATTTATATTTTTATATTGTCTCATGAGCTTTAAAAATCAAATATGAAATATAATTATAATATTAAATACTAAAATAATAAACCCGCGTGGCTGTACATAAAATATTCGCGATCCGCGCGCAATCATACATACACACACTTTACGATACCGCGCTGAAGTAATATCTGCTGCTGGAATCGTCTACTTGTGGATGATGTCTTCGTTGCGTCTGCCCAGAAGCTTCTTTATTGTGCAGGCTTGTGGATGCTGGTACAGGATTAAATCGTCTGCTGTCAGCTGTCTCACTTCACAAGATCGAGTTTTTACTTTATATTTGAATATTATCGCTATGCGATTTAATGGCGACCGTAGTCGGCTAATTCAATACAACTTATAAATTCATATAAATTAAGGTTTCACTATTAACAATAATTATCACTTTATGAAATTATTTAATTAATGAAAAAAATGGCTCCAAGGCAATATGCGTATCTTTACCAGTATTTTTGGCACTTGGAGGTGCGAAACCGTTACCTTTTCTATGGACATCGCACGTGACGTCGCGGTCCAGAGCTCAAACCGGAATGCCCGTTTTTCAAAGGAAACGGCATGGTCTTCTATTACAGCGCCATGCGGCTGATACTATAAATCATTATCAGTCGATATGAAAATCTATAACTCTTATTGATCGGTGCTGCTTTTTATTGATCTTCTATTAGAATATTTTTAAACTAGAAATAATATTTTTGAAAGTTAATTGTTGCTAGGCGGAAATATTCTGTCTTGAAGATTTGAGGCGCGCGAATATGTGTGTATGTGTGTTTGCAAATATTAAATAATTTAATATTTAATATTCTCTTGTAAGGGGCAAAAATGCCTCGTTACACTTCAAGCATGTCATTCGGGGAAGGATCAAATGGACTTAGAATAATTTTGGTTTGATTCATAATTTATAGTATAATTTATCTCAGAATACGCCATATAAATAATATATGTTAAATAATATATAATTTAAAATAAATTTTATATAATTAAATTAAAAGTAATTAAATCTCAAAAAAATATGCAGAAGGTTTTTTTCTTTAATTAAATATTAAAATTCAAATTTTATTTTTTTTTCTTTTAATACTAATTATTTACAGAAAATATGAAAATTTAATTATTTTATCTGCTATTAAAAAAAAAAAAAATTATTTTAATTAAATTTATATATGCAGTCTGCAAAAAATAATAAATTCTTAAATTCGAAAAAAAAAGGAAAATCAAAAATAAATTTTTTTTTATGGATATGTAAGTATTTATATTAGTCTAGCAAATATTTAAAAAAATAGCTTGAATTTTTGGTTACCGGAGTAGGTGAAAATTTCAATATTTATCTAGTAGGATCAAAAATTTGCTCCAAAAAAGCCCATGTATTTAGACACAACATTCAAAAGTGACTAAATGAACTTTAGAAATTTTATTTTTTTGGTAAATATTAAGTAATTTCACCTGGTAACCAATAATCCAAGCAACAATTTAAAATAATTTCCAGGCTAATATATATAAATATAATATAAAACTTTTTATTTTATTTTTTACTTTTTTAGATTAAGAAAAAGTGTAATATATTGGTTAGTAACCGAAATAATCCAGATAAAACGCGTTAATTTATTTCAAAAAAAAAGGAAAGCAAAGAAGGGGACTTTATATATATATATACGTTATATTCTACCATTTGCAATGACAATAAAATCGATCTCATTTTTCTTCTTACTTATATATATTCGTATATATATTGACCTCACGTCAAATTTCTATAGCTCCTTTTTTTTTACTTTTTGTAAGTAAAACTTGTATATTTTTCTATAAATAAAAAATAAAAAAAAATAATCTGATAAGAATTATAAAAAAAATAATTTAAATATAGGTGTTTTTTTTTGAATTAAAAAAAAAATATTCTGAATTTATGGAATTTCTATATTAATAGCGTATGGATTTTACATTATTTATTTTTCTTTTCTAAATGATAAAACTGTAAATGGTTTTAATATTGCTAAAAAAAAAAGTTAAATAAAGTATGAAAATTTTTTTATTAAAAAAGTACCTGGTTTTATAGATAAAAAGAGTTGCTTTTGTACAGATATGGTTTATGATTAATTAGAGAGAAATTATTGGTAATTTAGTTAACATTCATATTTTGTGCTCAGAATTGTAGTAACTTTAAGAAAGCAAAAATATTTTCCGTTATGAAAAAATGCAGTAAACTAATTTAGTAAAAAAAAAAAAACTTACTTAAAAGCATATAAAAGAAATAAAAATATACTGTCATAGCTTTGCTTAAGTGCTTTACCTTTTTTTTTGTATATCCTTTTTATGTTAGATAGTTTAATATATATAATATCAACTACACAAGTTGACAAAGTTAGCGACATTTTGCCACGCTTCCTTAAACTTTCTTATACTTTTCTATGTTTTTTTTTTGTTGTAGAATACTTGCTCTTCTTATAAAAAAATTTTTTTTGTTAGTTAGTTACTTATATTTCTTTAAACTCTTCCATTTTTTTTCACATTTGTATAATGAGATATTTTTAAGAATTAAGTAACCCCTTTTTTTATAGAGAATTTTAAAGGGAAAATAAAGTTTTTGTTAACCACACAGCTAGAAGAGTTTAAGTAATTTTTTAAAATGTGGTTATTAAATAAAAGTATTTAATTATTTCTTATGCTTCAATTATCTCTTTTTATGCAGTTTTTTTGGTGGTTTAATTTTAATAAATATTTTATTCATAAAAATGTGCATCAGTGAATAAAAGCTTATGTTATAAATGATTTTTTATACTTTTGAATAAAATTTAATTTTTTTATACTCAACTAAATAACTAATAAACTATAAAAAAATCTGTTTTATGTACGAACTAAATAAATTAAATTAAATTATAAATGGCTAATGCACAATTGTAGAGCGAAGCTCTAACTTATACCAAGAAAATTTTCAGTTCTTATGGACACGATTTTGACGAGATTATCGATCAGATTTCTTTCATGTTCAAATCTTAATATTTTATCACCGTTTAGATGAAATGTATAAATTTTTGTTACAATCTGATATTTCTAAATTTATTTATATTTGTAGCTGAATGTTTACTTCACTCTACCCATTTTCGACGGCAGCTAGTGTATTATTTATTATTCATGCATGTAGTTAAGTAAAAAACTTTAGCATAAATTCTATCAAAAATTTATAAAAATAGAATGAATTCATTAAAATTTAATAAAATTAAAAACAAATATTTATTTAAATGAACAAATTTTATTAAATTAAATGAAATATAAACAAAAGCAGACTTTTTTTTAATATCATTTATCAAAGTTAAAAATTTTAGTTTAATTAAATAGAAAATTCTTGGTATTGATATATGTTATTTATTTTTAAAAATCAAATCCATTAATAAATAAAAAAATTGTGGTTCAATTTTTCAACTTAAAAAATATAGAATAAGTTAATTAAAAAGCTTATAAACAATAGTGAGTAAACAAGAAATTTTTATACTTACATTTACTTTTAATTTAAACAAAATGATATTGCGTCTGATGTAATCAACTGTTATACTACTTGTTTTTATACTCTAGAAAATGTAATAGGTGATTTTGTTGTTTCTAATATTGAACACATTTAACAGGATAATTTCTTTACCATTAATATTTTTAGTCTTTGAGGTTTGCATAAAATTAGCTTTTTATTTTTTTAACATGTTGTATACATTTTTATTTGTTTGTACACATTGAAATATCTCAGATGACTATGAAAGCAAATATAGGGATTCTTATGTTCTTTCCATTGAAATGGGAACCAAAAACTTATAACTGGTTTATGTTTTCACACAACTAACGATCATGGAACATATTCACTTATAACAATTTTAACGTATACTCTCTAATAAGTCCATAAACCTAAAGTATTCTAAGTTCTTGTTCTTATCAGACTCTGACTCCCACTTCATATTATTCTAAATCGAAAATATTCTAAGTTCATTTCACCCCCTCCCCTTTAAAATATCACTTTTTTACCTAACCCCTGCCAATAACCCATCCAATGAACATGTTCCATGTTAAAATTAAGACAAGGTGAGATATACCAACAATCTGTATTCTAAAGCATTTCTTTAACATCGAAAAAAATTGATTTTTATCTGATTCAAAAACTCTTTTCTATTACTAGCAGATCAGTTAGATCAATTTCCTCAAAAAGGAACATTTATACATTTTGGTTTTCAATTTTTTTGTAAATCAGTACGTTTTGAGAGCCCCGTACAATTAGGGCATACCTATTTCAAAAAACTATAAAAAAAATTTATCGTTTATTGGTTTAATAAAAATTTATTCCTTCAACAAGAATTTACGTAAATTGACAAAAAGCCTATAAAATTTTAAATAAAAGTAAAAATAATACATATCATAAAAAAAGTTTTTGATAACTGATATTAAACAAACTGTTTGATAAAAAGATTTTCATTCAAATAAAAAACTATTTTTACAAAAGTAATAAATTTATTTTAAAAATTTCTCGAATATATTTTAAATTTAATAACATTTTCCACAAAAAAAAAAGTTTAAAATAGTAAAAAAAAGAAAGTAACTTTGATTGCATATCTTTTTAATTATACTTGATTTTCTTACCAGAACATAAATTTAAAAAAACCTAACCTATTTCTTTACTTCAATAATAATTCATATGAAAAGTTAATTATAGTTTTTTTTAGAGAAGAAAAAAAAAAGTTAAAAAGTGTTAGAAAGTGTAATAAAGTCAAAGAAACTCTTAGAATTCTCATAATAACCATCATCACGTACCTTTAGTATAAAGACGATTTCTCATGTAAAATGTCAAGTGTCATAAATCTAAACGTACATCAAAATCCTTTTCGACACAATGAAAAAGAAAAGAATTTTAAAACTTTTATTAGTTTTTACTATTTTCTTTAATTTAAATTCTTACTTTTTCTTCATTTTATTATAAATTTTACTTTTCTAATATATTTTTTAAGCTTACTTTTTTAACTATTATTTAGAAGTATATTTTTTAGATATTTTATTTTATTTTTATAATAAAAGTCAATTATTTAGGATAAATCGTAATAAAAATAGAAATACTTATGAGTTTTATTATTTTATTATTATAATTTGATGCCATTTAAGTACATTTTTATGATGTTATTTTGATAATTTAAGAAATATTTTTATTACAAAAATATAATTTTTTTGAATTATTACACATTTTTTTAAATTGAATTTTTGATAATAATTTTATTAGTTTATACTTTGAAAAAGTTTTACTATGTTGAAAACTATTTATCTTACATTAAAAATAACTAATTTAATGAATTCGATGAATTAATCATATTTTTTCTAAAAAAAACTTACTTATATTTATATTTATAATTCTATTAAGAAAAATTTAAGTTGATCATGAATATAACAATATATTTTTCAAAAAAATCACAAACTTAATTTATTAAAGTTAAAGATTTTTTTTCTCGCAAGTGAAATGAGTTTGAGATTCTATATAAAGGCAAATAAGTAATGCCGCATGTACGTATTAATTTTATTTTCAAACAAAGATACTTACGAATCAAATCGAAATTTAATTAAAGTTATAATGTGTACTTAATTTTTTTGAATAACGGATTCTAATGAGTTGTTTCCAAGGTTGTTTTTTTAAACAATCTTAGATTTTAGGAATCAAAGTCATTTGAAATAATTTATCGTATTATTTTAGAGAAATATCTTTTTACTTCCTAAATCCTACTATAAGAATTATGATAAACGGTTCAAACTGAGTGGCTAATTATACTGTGACCCATAATGGATGATGTTTTCTGTTAAATGTTAGCTTACACTTGATGCTTCTTAAAAAACGTGTATTATTGTTTAATTTTTGAAAAAATTTAAACCATCGTTCATTTCAAAAATTTATAAGAATTGATCAATTAAACAAAAATTTTTTAATGTTATTTTAATTAAACAGATGATTCGACGATATATTTGTCGTAATATTAAATATGGAAGCGTAACAGTAGCAAAAAACAATATCAAAAAACTGGCAGCATTTGCATTACCAAATAGCCTCTTTTACACAGAATCCAAATAAATCCTAGTTTAGGTTAAGTTTATGCTGTGGACTATTATTATACGAATCTAACGAGTGATAAATAATTAAAAGTATAAGCTTAGGCCTTGCGTAAAAAGAGCCAATCTGGTTTTTCAAGTTCGCCACATAAGCCAAATTCGAGTCTGTGCTACACGTAAAATTTGTACCAATAAAATTAGCAGGTCAAACATAATTAAATTAATGTAATAATATCAATTTAATTAAATTTAATACGATATAAAAAGTAGATTATAATAAATTAAAGTATAAAATAAAAAAAAAACACAGAAAAGAATAACAGTTTAAGAATTTAACGGAAGGTATATTATAAGGTTAAAAGTTTATTTAGGTATCTTCTTATTATATAAAAGGCTACTAGAAAAAGTTTCTAAAGTGTACTTGACACTGTTTGTACTATACTGTTTCAAGCAGATTTAAAGTATGGTTTTTTTTTTTTACTTGCTTTTTTTAAAGTTTATTAGTACCATTTTTTTTATGTAATAAAATAAAAATAACAAAGCTTATATTGTCATTTTCTTTGAGTGTAATTAAAATAATTAATATTTTTTTTTGATTAAACTTAAAATTCAATTTATAATCTAATCGATTTTAATAAAATGAGAAAATATACATAGAAAAACATTATAAATTTTACAATCAAAAAGTTAAGAAAACTTACAGAAAATCAAGTATAGAAATTTTCCAAACAAAAATATTTATTTAAGCTCATACTACACACTTAAGACTTTTTGCATTAAATTCAATATAAAAGTCGACATCATTTTAAAAATCCCTTTTTTTTATCTTTTGTTTTTGACGCTTTTTTTCTATTCAAACATTTTCACAAATGCGCTAAAAAAAAAACTGTTTATATTTCCTTGAATTTACTCCACCATTAAACAGTTTTTCTTATATTTTTACTTTTTTTGTATTCGACAAAAACATATAATTTTACTCTACTTCTTTAGGACTTTATATATATACTTTTTTTTTGTTACTTTCTTTACTCATTCTATTTATAAGTGTAACTCAATGGTATCACAATTTTTTTTTAAAGAAAAAGAAATAAATAAAAAAACATTTGCTTATCGTTTAAATAACATTATCTTTTTACAAATAAAAAGTGTACGAAAATAATTTGGGTTTAAAATTATAATATTTTAGAAAATTATAAAAAATTTAATTTTTAAAGGGATTTTCATTAAAAAAAGAAAATTTATATAATTTCACGTAGTGAAACTCTCTAAAGAAGTTAAATGTAAGTACGTTTTATGAGTAGGGAGATCGTTGTTAAAGATAAAAACGACGAAAACGTGATATTTGAGTATATTATAAAGTTTGAATATCTAACAGATTTCCAAAAATTTTCACAAAAAAAGTTTATTAAAATGTAGAAAAAAAAAAAACGTTTTTTTTTTTAATGCTTTTGTAGCACTTTATCTTTAGGTATTTATGTAGTTTAATTCTTACTTTTTATTTTTATCTTTTAAATGTTTTCTTATTATTTTTATATATGCAGGTTATTTTTTTTAAATTTTCTTTCATTTTCTTTTAGATATTAAATCCTAAATTAAATTTTCTGAACTTTTTTTTTATTTTTAATTCTAGACTGTTTATTTTACTTAAAGTGTATTTTGTGTTCTTTCTTATTTTATATATTTAATATTTTTAGGTTATATTATGAACGGAAAATATATTTAATTATTAATAAATTATTTGCAGTATATGGAATATTCCACGATGTGGGCACATTAGCCTGGTAGTTATTTTACAAAATAGCTTAATTTTTTGGTTGCCGGACTAAATTAGTTGACATTTACCAAAAAATAAGATTCCCAAAATATTTGCTCATTTAATCCTTGATTTAATCACTTCTGAGTATTGCCACAGAGTACGTGAAAATAATATTGTATTTTTTATATTTTCTTTATGTTTCAAGTCATTTGCAATCATTTGAGAAAGAAAAAACATCACCAGATACGTAAGCAAAATATTGTCGATTGCGGGAAATCGATTTTTTTTCAGTATAGGACTAAAAAATCATTCTGTAAGAGCCCATATATTTTGTGATAATACTTAGGAGTGATTAAATGAGCTATAATTTTGGTAAACGAATTAATTACCAGGCTCGCACACAGAAAGTTGCGCTGGGGTAGGCTAATAATGATAAATTTTTTAAAATATATGAAAAAAATTAAAATATTTGTGAAAAAGATGCCTTGAAAGGGTAGGCTACAGCCTAAGTAGCCTATAGCGTGTGTGCGCGCCTGAATTACCATAAACATTATTTAATAATTTGAAAGTATCGGAGAGTAAAAAGATTAACTGATATTTTGTCTAATTTTTTATGTGTTATAAAACTGCATTTTGCAATTATTCATATATACATATCAGTATAAACTTTTACTTCCAGCGTTAAAATAATTTATCACAAAATGGATATCTTATAATTGGATAATTAAAATCTTGTACGCTTATAACGGAACAGATCATATAGGAAATTCGAAAAATAAGAATAATTCGAATGTATAAATAATATAAATTGTCAAGAATAGATATAAAATATAGGTCAATGATATAGGGACATGTACGTTAATCAGAATAGGATTTACGTATGCTAGTCTGCCAGGAATATATATATAAGTTCTGATATAGTTTTAGTAGAAGGAAGGAAGATAAGTAGCTTTAATAATTTAGAGAGAGAAAATGCATACTTGTTACAATCATGATAGTAATATTCAACAAATATATATATATCTCTATATATTATAAAGTTATAACCGCCGCCGCCGCTGCCGCCGCTGCCGCCGCTGCCGCCGCTGTCGCATGAGCCCTTTGTGCCAATGGACCTTTTGTGCCAAAATGGACCTTTTGTGCCAATGGACCTTTTGTGCCAAAATGGACCTTTTGTGCCAATGGACCTTTTGTGCCAATGGACCTTTTGTGCCAAAATGGACCTTTTGTGCCAATGGACCTTTTGTGCCAATGGACCTTTTGTGCCAAAATGGACCTTTTGTGCCAAAATGGACCTTTTGTGCCAAAATGGACCTTTTGTGCCAATGGGCCTTTTGTGCCAAAATGGACCTTTTGTGCCAATGGACCTTTTGTACCAATGGACCTTTTGTGCCAAAATGGACCTTTTGTGCCAATGGACCTTTTGTGCCAAAATGGACCTTTTGTGACAAAATGGACCTTTTGGGCCAAATTGGACCTTTTGTGCCAAAATGGACCTTTTGGGCCAATGTGGTCCTTTTGGGCCAATGTGGTCCTTTTAGGCCAAAATGGACCTTTTGGGCCAATGTGGTCCTTTTTGGCCAAAATGGACCTTTTCGGCCAATGTGGTCCTTTTGGGCCAATCTGGTCCTTTTGGGCCACAGTGGTCCTTTTGGGCCAAAGTGAACCTATTGGGCCAAAGTGGTCCTTTTGGGCCAATGTGGTCCTTTTGGGCCTATGCGGTTTTTTCTATATTTTACCAATTATTATAAAGTTGTTTTTTTTATATTTTTGTATAATCTATATTTTTTATACTTTGTTTAAGTTTAAAATATAAGTAAAAATAGAAAAATCAAATTTTTCATTTTTTGACTAAATTGAAAATGTTGACTAACACCTCTTTATACTACATACAACCATCTAAAATTATACTAATACACTTTTTTTAGGTTTATTTATCATTTATGTGCATACTTTAATACCGATTTTTGAAGCCGATTTTTGGCCACTTTTTTTTTTTACTACACTGTGGTACGCCTTACAAGTGATTATAAAAATATACTATCGCAATACTTCAATCACTCTGCGGGGGTTGGCGCGCGTAGCGCGCAGGGGGCGGAGCCCCCTAGTATATATATATATATGTCATACCTATATAGAGTATGATTATATCATTTGATATTCAACTTTATATGATAATGCAGGTTTATATTGAATGCAGTCATGTATTTATTTATATATATAATTGAAGGGATATAACCAAAATTAGTTTAAGTTATTCATTGAAATTTTTCAAGTTTATCAATTTATTTGTTAATAAACTTTTCAATATACTTTTTTCAATTGAATTTTTAGTCTATATGTGTACTTGAATTGATGATATTTTAAAAATTAATCTATTAATTATTATTTTTCATTCATTTGATTATTTATTTACTTGTTTATTTATAATTGAATATTTTATAGATATATATTTAGATATAATGGAATAATTTGAAAATGTGGGTATTTTAATTTTAATTTTAAATTTATTTTATATTTTAATTAATTTTTTGATTAATTTAATTATTTTTTATTTAGACATTTTTTATAAACTATTGAATAACGTATAGTTATTGCATTTTAGATTTAAAATGAATGATTTTTAATTACTTAAAACATGTTTATATTTAGGCCAAAAAAATTTTAAGGTATATTCACTTATTGCATGTTAGACTGAACATTATTTAAAATATCAATGCTGATTTTTGTGATTTTCGAGTAAACAAGAGTGCCAGCTGTTGAATGGTCAGGTATTAAATTTATTTGTTAAACCTAACTAGGTCTACCTTAGACAGAAGGGTCGTGAAAACAGTCCAAACTAATTTTTTACCAAAAGTGTAACTAAGAACATGTTCTTTCATGGGTTCACATAAATTTAACTTCAAAGATCAAATGCTCGATTTTTGGCAGTTTTTTACAAGTTTTTGATTTTTTTTTGGTATATTGACCAAAAATTTTCTTATTTATGCTGCCAAATGCTTACTTTAAATTAAACATGTATTTTTCTTTGAAAAACTTATATGTGGAATATTTCCTGTAGGATTCGATTCTGGAAATCAAAAAAGTGCATGGCAAAAAAATCGTTATTTAAAATTTCGAGCCGAAATATTCCAAAATATGCTGATTTGATTTTTTTCTAATTGAACTTTAATTTCTTGTCTCATACTCTATTTTCACTACCTCAAAAAAATCTGTGGGGTAACCTAATCTTAAAGTTCCAGATTAAAAAATTTTTGTTATATTACTAGTTTTCCAAATTTTTTAATTTTTCCCCAAAGTCACGTGACCAATTGAAAATATAACCGAAAATTCGAATTTCATTAAAAGTTGTACATGTATAAAAAAATATCTATTTTTCAAAATAAACATCTTTTGAAAAATAGTTTCCAGTCTAATATACCTATTTATTAATCAAATCAAAAAGGGTAGCATTCAAGGCTAAGATTATCAAAACAATTTCAAAAGTATTAAACCTGGAAAATTGATCTTTTGAAATACTTGAGTTAATATAATTTAATGTATAACTTGAAGTACTGGACGAGGTCGATTAAATAAGTAGGTTAACTTCAAGAGATTTAATGCTTTTGGTCTATAACCATAACATTTTCCAGAAGTTAAGATGCGCAAATAAATTATTGGTTTGTTAACTTTTAGCTGTTAATAAATGAAAAGTAATTATTATTTTGATATTTGTTTATTTTCTGCATTTTGATGAAGTTTTGATAGACTCTTAAGCTACCATGATATGCTTTTTGATTATGTTTTTCTAAAACTGTCGTATTTTGCAACGTCGTAATAAAGTTTACTGACGGTTTATGATATTTTCGGACTAATCTATGTCGGAAATACATTAAGGAGTGACAAAAATAAATAATCACCGAGTAATTTTAAGTCTATTTTGCAAAAGTTGGCAGATTAGGTCATCGAATTCTGAATTTTTTTTTCATTTATGAAATAAAACATTTAACAATTTTGCAATTCAAAAAATTTTTTAACTCTAAAATAAAGGTAAATTTAGAAAATTAAATTCACGAATTCCTTAAAAACACTTGATCCTGTACCAAATGCAAAAAGAACTTTTAAAGTATATAAGGCTACTATTAAGAAGTACTTCCTTTTCGTATAACCGGCAAGGAAACACGTACCCTTCGGCAATGGAATAATGAAAACTATATTTTCCTAAGTAAAAAAGTAAAAAAATAAAAAAACTGTTGGCTATTTTACTTTTAATTCCTAATAGTATCTTCAAAAAAAATTATCCAAAAAATGATTTTTTTTTTAAATAAATAAATAAATAAATTTTGATGTAACCTATATAAAAAAATTTAATTTAATTTAAATGAAAAATTTTATGTATATTTTTTTTTTATTTTAAATGAAAAACTTTTTATAATGAAAGGTAAAATTTGTGTACATTAAAACTAAAAGAAAATGTGTGAGGGAAAGTCAGAAAAAACTTTAATGAATAAGAATGGCTTAAGTTTTTTATATTATATTCTATTTTTTTTTTTTTTTTTTGTAAAAAATAATATTTTTATAAATTAAAATTTAGTTTTCAAAAAAAAAAAAAAAAAAAAAAAATAACCAAACTTTTTTTTATATTATAAATATTTACAATTTATTATAAAATTTTATACACAAAAGTTGAAATTGATGAATGACTTAAAAAGTAAAATTTTATTATAAATTACATAAAAGTAAATTAAATTAAAATGAATAAAATGTAGAAAGAAATAAATAGTTTTATGCAACCATATTATATTAATATATTTAATGTGTATATGGGTTAATATATCTAAAGTGGTTTTTTGTTTTTAAATTATATTACATCAGAAATATAAATTTTTTGCAGCATATTGGTTCGGGTGCACTCCTAATGGTGTAGGTTTGAAACAAGGTTTTGAAAAATTGCTATAAGCTTCGATGGGGGTAAAACTAATGTATGTATTTAATAAACATACATGGGAGTGGGATTGAAGCCTTGATGAGTGTCAATAGCGAAAAACTTTGATTAAAAATATTTAAAAAAACTAAAGAATTTAATTATAAAGATATTCAAAAATAAAATCATTGTAGAAGAAGAATCAAATTTTATTAGTGATGCAAACTCTACACTAGGGGTTACCATGGTCCTAAAACAACTTTTAAAAATGTGAGGTTTTTCTCCATAGATGCATTGAGTGACCTCGAGAAGTAACATCCAATGGTCAATTAAACCCATGCGGTCCTAAATGAAAATTTTAGGAGCATCTAGCATTTTAAATGACTATTATAATAACGTAAATGGGTATTACTACTTTATATACAATACTGAGCGCAAGCATATCACTAATTGGGCTTGAACATTGACCTAGAAAAATTTCCCTTTAGTTTTGTATGTGCTAATTTTTTAATATTTCGGTTAATGAATAGGGCGAAATTGCTTCAGGATATCCGTAGTTAGGAACAAATTGGGGATAATAAGTCTGTATTCCTTAAAGTCAGATATGTATTAAAACATTTAGTTTATTTATACATACAAGATTGCGAAAGGATACACTGCAGATGCAACAAAATGCTTTTATCTCAAATGGCTTATATATTTATTAATATAACAAATTAAATTTACATTTTTCAATATTATTTAGATACTTTAAAACTATTAGCTTAATTTTATTTATAGTATCATAAGAGCATTTCACTTTCGAGAAAAAATTAGCCATCTAAGAGTTAGAGCAATAGTAATTTATATTTCGTTTATTTTAAATCAGTAAATTAGCGTTTCTTCATAATTCTTTTTTTACCCAAAATTGCAAAAAAAAAAAAAAAAAAAAATAATAATCTCCTTCTTAGTTATCTTTTCGAACTAAAATAAAATCTCTTATTTATTTAAATTACCACCCCTTCCGCAAAAGTTCATCCTTCAGCTATACGCAGCATCTAAAAGGTAGCAAAAAAAATATAACTGAAATACTTATAAAGCTGCTAAAAGAAAAATAATTAAAAAAAAAAACTCACATGTGTCACTATATGGGTGCTTTTCACAGGAACGGTATACATACTGCCCTCCCCTCACTTGTATTTAAAAACAAATGTTCTTTCGCACTTTTTTTTCTTCTAAAAAGTTAATATTTTTTTTTGAAAATCAAAATCAACTGCGCATATATTGGTAAGTAAACAAAAAAATTTTCTTGAGCGTATGTGTTCAAAATGTCGAAACCGCGCTGTCCTTTTGTTTAACTATAAACTTTGAGTATTGACATACGACTCTAACAAGGACTGCAGTTACGTTGTGAATCGAAAATTTATCTGGTTTAATATCCAAAAAACCCCCCAAAAAAAATCCAAAAAAAAATCCAATTTTCTGGTCAGTAACCTGATATTTTGGGTAACCGAACATCCATTCAAACTCTGTACAATCCAGGAATAATATCCCATATATTTAAAATAAAAAGATAAAAAGGTTTTATTTTATAATACGTTTATACTTTAAATATAAAAAACAATTACCATAAACATTTATTAATTTAAAAAAAAAAAAGAAATGAATTACAGTAAACTTTTGTATTTTCAATCAAAACACGTGTTTCATTCCATTAATCATAGTTTTTATTTTTGTATGTATAAAAAAATGTTAGTTTTATAAGAGAAGAAATATAAAAAAAAAAGCAGCTATACATAGCATGTCTACTCTTTTTTATACTATAAAATATACAATTTTTTTTTTATATTATTTTACTTTTTGCTTCATTTAACATTGTGGCATTTTTCAAGACAAAACTATAGAAAGCTTCTTCTTTTATTTTTTTTTTATTTTAGTCGACCACCTGCAGAAAATTTTCCCTAAGGATATCTTTTCATTTTGTAGTAACAAGTTACAGGGAAAAAAAAAACAGAATTTTTATATAAAAAAATTTATATGTAATTTTGTTAGAGAAATTTTTATTTTCTATTTAAAGAAAAAAATAAATAAATAAAATGACCTAATGTATTATTATATTAAAAATAAAAAAAAAACATTGGATACAAATTTAGGTATATTAATCTGGAAGTTATTTAAAAAATTATTTGGATTTTTGATTTGTGGAGTTAAGATCCTTTTACTATTACAATAAGATGCCCAAAATTTAGGCCAATTTAATGATCTTTCCATCAAGCCTATAAAATTTTTGCATGTACCAAAAATAAGCTCCATCAGAATCCATATATTTGGTGGTAAAATTTAAAAGTAAATAAGACACTAAAATGTTTGCAATATTAACATAAAGAGAAAGTGTTTACCAGAGGGTCTAGCATTCAATAAAATAGGGGTGGGACAGGAGGTACTGAGATGCTCTTAAATGAAATTGTTGGTAAAAATATCACAAACGGAAATAGGGGGGAGAATCATTTTTATAAAATTAAAAAATTATATTTTTATTTAAAAAAATCCTCAATTTTAATACTCGTATTCCAGAACTTAATCCATTGACACCTAATCGACACATTTAAGTTACTTGATATTTTTTAATGAAAAAATCATTATTTTGGGCTAAAAATTTCATCTGGTAGGTAAACGAGACCGCTCTTTGCATTTCTGAAGGCTATTTTTACATATCCACAGAAAATTCAATTTCATCTTCTTAATACGAGCTAAATTTTCTAAATAAAAAAAAGATATAATGATTTAAAATTTATCCCATATTTAGGGTATGTAAACTTGTTTTCTGGAGGTTGTACACAAAAATAGAAAATATCAGACAAAGATGCCTATGAGACGACAATTTAAGCCCAAAATATTTTTTTTTCATTTGGGGTATGAATCTACTCCTTTACCCCATTTAAGGCGTTGAAAGTAATAAATTGGTATACATTTATTTTTTTTGTACTCTGATAGTTCTATATTGATTTTTTTATGACTTGAGAACTTTTTTGTGCGTAAATTGTCAATTTAAGGAACGCCAAAAAATTATATAAAATTTCTATAGATTATACGTAAAATAGGACTTAAGAAATTAAATGGACAGCCTCGATTATCTACTAGATGCCATTTTTAGCCTAAAATAATGATTTTTTTATTAATTAAAAAATATCCAAGTGGTTCAAACGTAACAATTCGGCGTTAATGAGTTAACACATTGCAAAATAACTGCCAGGCTAATATATGTTTACCTAACAAAATAAAATACAAATAACTTTTACTCATTATTTTTCTCTTTTTTTTTGCGTAACTATTTGTATGAGAGTTGTTCCAGTTTTTGTTTTAATTTTATTTTATAGGATTTCAGGTATTTGTTTAATATATAATTTTATTTCTATAGACAAATTTGTATGAAAATAAAGTTTCATCGAGTTTGGATACATAATTAAAACTAAATATACACCTGTTATTCTTTTAACTCTATGTTTTTGGGCTTTTAGAAATATTTACGTTTTCTTTTTTTAATATCTTTAAAAAATTATAATATTTTCTTTATTTCATCTTCACCGCAGGCATGTACGCTGAAAAAGCAAATTTAATCATATTAAATATTTATTCTTCCTGATCTGTCTTGCTTCACAAGTGACAATAATTAGGTTAAATTTAAATTTAATTATTTTTAACGATTTTTATTTTTAATTTAAAAACTTTATCTCAAAAATATTTTGCTGTTCTTTTTTTTGCAAGAAATATTGAGAAATAAATTTTAAGACCCTGATTTTATTAACAAATGACTTGATTATATTATTTATTTCTCTGTAATATCATTTTCTGAATTAGTTTTTAAAATTTTACATTTTTTATATTTAAGTATTATTTTGCTATTTGATCTTTCAAAATTTCTGTTGACAGGTGTTAGGATATATAAAAAATATATGTCATAAAAGTAACTAAAACGTGGTCCGTCGAGCAAAATGTCTTATTCATGTATTCCTGTCAGTATTTTTTTAGTTTTATTACGCCTACTATGATGATTGTTTTTGACATATTTACAGCACATGTCACGTATATATACTTTTTATAGTTTAAGTTTTCATATTCAAATTATAATGAATTCTTCTTTAATTTGACGTCTTATTTTTTGGTTATTGCCTATCTGATACCAGAGTTATAAACGGACATTTTGCATCTTTTAAATAAGAATTTTAAATAAGAATTCTTACCACGCCAGAGTAGAAAATTCTAAAATCAAAAGTAATAGAATTGTTTACAAGAATGCAAATTTTATGTAAAAATAAATTACTAAAGATAAAAATCTGGATATTACTCCAGTCAAAATACAGGGGGGGGGAGTGTATTTTCACTGGCGAACACGAGATTTGCTCTACTATAGGTTTTTTGGGTCGCTAAACACAAAAATCGGGGTCATTTCGTAAAGAAATTGGGTCTTCACCCTTAAATTTGCAAAAACAACCCCCAAAATGGTTTTTTTTTTACATATTCGCACTTTGAGCGCTCAGATTTGCACCATACGGGTTGTTTGGGTCACTGATAAAGAATTTCGACTTCTTTTTCATAAATAATCAATATTTCACCCTTAAATTAGCTAAAACTGCCCCTAAAATGGGTGTTTTTGCTATTTTCGCACTTTGAGCATCCAGGATATGCCCATATAGGTTTTCTGGGTCGCTAATAAAGAATTTTGACTCCTTTTTTGTGATGAAATATTGATTATTTATGAAAAGGAAGTCGAAATTCTTGATTAGCGACCCAAAAAACCTATATGGGCATATCCTTGATGCTAAAAGTACTAAAATTCAAAGACACCCCTTTTAGGGGTAGTTTTAGCTATTTTAAGGGTGAAATATTGATTATTCATGAAAAAAAGTCGAAATTCTTTATCAGTGACCCAAAAAACCCGTATGCTGCAAATCTGAGCGCTCAAAGTGCGAATATGTAAAAAAAACCCTTTTATGGGGGTAGTTTTTGCAAATTTAAGGGTGAAGCCCCCATTTCTTTACGAAATGACCCCGATTTTCGAATTCAGCTACCCAAAAAACCTATAGTAGAACAAATCTCGTGTTCGCCAGTGAAAATACAACCAAACCCGTATTTTGACTGGAGTATATTACACATTACATAACTTTATAATAATTACGATTTAATTAACTTTATTTAATTACATATTTAATAATTATCCAAAACTCATGATATATTGCACATGTGTATTAGAGTGAAATTATTTTTATAATTAACATAATTTTGAGATTACATTTTCACATTACATTAAAAATATAAAATTTTACAATTTATTGATTAAATTTGACTTCTTAGAAATGTCTTAATTTAAAAAAAAAAAATAAATGGAACGGAGGACCTAACTTTTAAAGCATGAAAATTTGAAAAAATTTGGTCTTAAAAGTTCAATTTTTGTAGTCTATTTTTTGTTAGGGAGTAGAATTAGTATAGAAATATATTTGTAGAACCTATTATTACTTCATAATAAAAAAAATTTTGCATAAAAACCAATAGTTACTCTTATATATGTCGTTTTATTGAATTCCGTCACTTTATAAAAATACTAGGCTTGAAGAACAAGACAACTACTGCGACATATAACTTTATGAATTCTTAGAATTCAGTAAATGTTATTTATTAAAAAATCATGAAATATACATAAAAAAAAAAGTATATTAACCCTTTTATCGCATGTACATAATTGACTTTCCCAGTAAATGTATGAATATTTCAAACATTAGCATATAATCATCTCGTTTAAAAGTTAATAGATTTGAAAATTTTATATTATTACGTGATTCTATTTAATAATTATTCGATTTTATTCTTATTTAAAATTAAAATTATAATTATACACGAATATACAATAAACATGCACATATTTGATTATTTGTTAATAGATAAAAGAAAAGAATTTTTTTCAAGTTAAAAATATTTGAATGACTATAGAGCGAAGCTGATACCAAAAAAAATGTCAGTTTTTTTCAACACGATTTAAGAGAAACTATCAACTTTCATATTTGAAACTTGAGCTTTTATAATCGAGCAGAAAAACTGTATAAATTTTGGTTAGGATCCAATATTTTTAAACTCGAAATTATACTTCTCGGCAACAGCCTTCATTCCATTTTTTAACATCAGCTAATACAAATAAAAAAAATAAATAAAAACTTGTACTGTAAAAAAATTAGGTAACTTAATTAACTATTAAAAAAAGGAATTTTCACGAACGATTTTCCACAGTGTATTTAATCTATATTTTTATTATTCTGATGTTTGATTTTCAAACAAAAAACAAAAGGAAATTCAATAAGCTAACAGAATTTACCTGACTAAATTTCAATAGTAATGTATATATATGGATTATATTCATTAAAATGTTGAATTGCATTTCGAGAAAAGCAAATGAAAACAATTGCTAATTGCTTTTGCTTTGAAAATATTTGTGTTTGTATAATAGATACCTATATATATATATATATATATATATATGATTAAAGTTTTAGGTTTATATAATACACATATTATGATCTCTCTTTTTTTCATATAAAACAAAAATAAAATAGTTCATTTTTTATTTTTTTTTTTTACCAAATTTATGTTGATACGTAAAATCAATTATATAATTTACGTTTTCATTCTTTTTTTTTGTAATGATTTATTATATTCTGACATTTTTTGTTTGTTTTAATTTTACTATTTCAAATTATTTAATTCAATAAATTTATGAGCATTTTTAAACCAAGTGTGACTAGACCTAATGTAATACTTTTAACCAAACATACATCTAAAAATAAGTCTTTCCAGCCAATTTCAGCTTCTTTTAATTCCTGAAGCCATGTTAATGTTTTTGACAATTTTTAAATTTTACTTAAAATTTGAGCCCACACAAAGTTTTACAAAAGCATTTAAATTTTGACATTATTAGAGCAATTCGCACTAAAATTAAAAATTTAGAAAAATTTTAAACTATTTTATATGCTAATTCTAGCAAAGTTTATTTGCCATTTTATGTTATTTAAGGTAGCAATAGCTATACCTCAAAATCAGGTATTCTAGAATAAAATGTTTTTAATTTTTTTCTAAAAATTATGCAGCTGAAATAGTTAAAAAATATTCGTCAATCTTGAAATTAATGAGTTAATTTATAAAAAAGATGCCAATTTTTTTAAAAATATTGCTTAAGGAGTTACGAGGGTAAATAGAAATGATGACAGAACTGAATGAAACTGGAAAATTATTAAATTTAAACATTTTTAAAGTTGAATAGAACTTGGTTTTACCTTTGTTACCAAATTAATTTTCATTTTATTGCAAATTAAAAATCGGCAGTTTAACATTGCTCTTATGGAAATTCATATTTGGAGCTTACAAAAAGTATGATTATGATGACACAGGGAAATGAAACTAATTAAATATGAGAAATAAATTGTCAAAGATTATATTTCCAATTTATTTTATCTAGGTTACCACATTCAATCATTAATTATTCGGTAAAAACCAAGTTTTAGCAAGTACCATAACCTAAAATAATAATGTTTTTTCATAATTTATAAAATTAAAATAATTTTTTTGCCTTTTTTTTGCCATAATATTACATAATAAACACATTTTTTAATATTTTTTAGACTAATTTTATTTTAAACTGCAAATTATGAAAAAAAAATAGCGTCGGTAATGTGGATATTGACTCAAATTTTCTATTTACCCTCGTAACTCCTTAATTCAAATAGTGCCTGTTGACTTAAATTTACATGCTTTAACATGCTGACCAGCCAGGAACAGTTATTGATTTATATGTCATTTCACTTCTTTGTAATGGGTGGTTAAATGCAATGATTGTAGGTCTGATTTCTCCGTTTCTTGACATTTGGTATGTAATATAATTTATTAAAATTGATGCTTAATATTAAAATAAAAAAGTTAATTGGAATTCAATATGCTTTGAAAAACAATGGTTTATGCATAAATTAATTTTCTTTTTTATGTTTCAAAAGATACAAAAAAAAAACAATTCCCCCTCAACGCCATAATTTAAAAATTTTTTCTTCAGACACAAGATTAAAAAGTAGAACCTCAATGAAAGTTAGATCAAAGTTAATTAATTTAATTCGACATTTGCACTAAACAGAAATCTGCAAAGTTAGTATTTTAAGTGAATTTATTCTGTTTGAATAAAATCGTTTGATACAAACAGCCTAGAAAAATAATATTTATTGATTTTGCATTAAGCTATAGTTATAATTTAGTGTCGCCATTTTGTAAAACCTACTTTCGTAATAGTAACAAGCTATAATTTCTTTAGCTTTCTACCTTATTATACTCCTTTCAACTAAATTAAAGATGCTTTAACAGATTATTCTGAATTTACTAACCAATTTAAATAGCAAATAAATTTAAAAAGTGGAATTAAGATCTCTTGTAGTATAATATTTGTGTATGGGTAAATGAAAAATTACTGTTGGTAAATATATATGGGTGGTTCCAGTACTTTTCGTACAGATTAGGGCGCACTCATGTCACCGATTGAGCTCAAATTTTAGGGTATAGTTTGGGGTAATAAAAAAGTCCCTCAGCCAAATTTTTAGCCTTCTAGCACCTCATGGGGCCGAAATATGGCCGTTTAAAGCTCCAAAAATAGCCTGATTTGGCCAATTTTCAAAATTACGCCATTTCTTTGAATTTACTTCAAATTTCATCTTACTGGTCGCATTTTAACCACTAAAAAGTCTACATTTCGTAAAAAAATTTTTAGCCAATTCCATGGAGTCAACTTTTTTTGGCATTGATAAACGTAAAATGAATTTTATTAAAAAAGCTGATTTTCAAAATAATACCGTGTCTTAAGATCAACTCAAAAATACTTCTGGTTGATTGCAATTTTTTCGTCTACTCAAGACCTTTCAAATGCGACCCTAAAATTTAAAATCGGTGGATTTTAACCGGAGATATTTTGATTTTAGTGGCGGCTGTTTTTAAAAAATGCGTTTTTTTGGCACTTTTCGCCACCTGGCATTTTTTTCTAAGTGCCTTAAAACGTCTGAAACTTTCAGGAAAATAAGTTCAATATATGTACTACAAATTTCATAAAAAATTTCTTTGCTTATTTGACTTTAAAGCCCTTTTTTGACTCATCCAAATTCAACCTTTCCATTTTCCGGAATTTTCCATTTTTCGGCTTTTCCTGTAATCTAATGAAAATTCTGACTCGATTTTTGGATTCCTCGGGAAATTTTACTATAGACCCTCTTTTTTGAGAAATTTTGAACCACTCTGTGATGCTGTATAAAAAAAAGAAAAAAGAATTTGCATAAAAATAAAAATAAAATTGAAATTGATAAAATTAAAATTTTTCTTGTTTGTCAATTTTATAAATTTAAATTTATTTTTATTTTTATGCAAATTCTTTTTTCTTTTTTTTATGCAGCATCACAGAGAGGTTCAAAATTACTCAAAAAAGAGGGTCTGTAGTAAAATTTCCCGAGGAATCCAAAAATCGAGTCAGAATATTCATTAGATTACAGGAAAAGCCGGAAAATGGAAAATTCCGGAAAATGGAAAGGTTGAATTTGGATGAGTCAAAAAAGGGCTTTAAAGTCAAATAAGCAAAGAAATTTTTTATGAAATTTGTAGTACATATATTGAACTTATTTTCCTGAAAGTTTCAGACGTTTTAAGGCACTTAGAAAAAAATGCCAGGTGGCGAAAAGTGCCAAAAAAACGCATTTTTTAAAAACAGCCGCCACTAAAATCAAAACATCTCCGGTTAAAATCCACCGATTTTAAATTTTAGGGTCGCATTTGAAAGGTCTTGAGTAGACGAAAAAATTGCAATCAACCAGAAGTATTTTTGAGTTGATCTTAAGACACGGTATTATTTTGAAAATCAGCTTTTTTAATAAAATTCATTTTACGTTTATCAATGCCAAAAAAAGTTGACTCCATGGAATTGGCTAAAAATTTTTTTACGAAATGTAGACTTTTTAACCTAACCTAACCTAACCTAACCTAACCTAACCTAACCTAACCTAACCTAACCTAACCTAACCTAACCTAGGTTATGACGTCATCCACCTTTTAAAGGACAACTTATGACGTCATCCACCTTTTGAAGGACAACTTATGACGTCATCCACCTTTTGAAGGACAACTTATGACGTCATCCACCTTTTGAAGGACAACTTATGACGTCATCCACCTTTTGAAGGACAACTTTAACCTAACCTAACCTAACCTAACCTAACCTAGGTTATGACGTCATCCACCTTTTGAAGGACAACTTATGACGTCATCCACCTTTTGAAGGACAACTTATGACGTCATCCCCCTTTTAAGTGGGAACTTATGACGTCAGAGTTTACCACCTAACCTAACCTAACCTAACCTAACAAATTTTAGGGTCTTTTTTCATTTTGCTTTATGGGGGGTAAAAAGGGGGTTAGGTTAGGTGGGCCCAGGGTGGGCCTATGACGTCAGCCCCTATAAAAAGAGGGGTAAAAGGTTATGACGTCATCCCCCTTTTGAGTGGCAACTTATGACGTCATCCCCCTTTTGAGTGGCAACTTATGACGTCATCCACCTTTTGAGTGGCAACTTATGACGTCATCCACCTTTTGAAGGACAACTTATGACGTCATCCACCTTTTGAAGGACAACTTATGACGTCATCCACCTTTTGAAGGACAACTTTAACCTAACCTAACCTAACCTAACCTAACCTAGGTTATGACGTCATCCACCTTTTGAAGGACAACTTATGACGTCATCCACCTTTTGAAGGACAACTTATGACGTCATCCCCCTTTTAAGTGGGAACTTATGACGTCAGAGTTTACCACCTAACCTAACCTAACCTAACCTAACAAATTTTAGGGTCTTTTTTCATTTTGCTTTATGGGGGGTAAAAAGGGGGTTAGGTTAGGTGGGCCCAGGGTGGACCTATGACGTCAGCCCCTATAAAAAGAGGGGTAAAAGGTTATGACGTCATCCCCCTTTTGAGTGGCAACTTATGACGTCATCCCCCTTTTGAGTGGCAACTTATGACGTCATCCACCTTTTGAGTGGCAACTTATGACGTCATCCACCTTTTGAGTGGCAACTTATGACGTCATCCACCTTTTGAGTGGCAACTTATGACGTCATCCCCCTTTTGAGTGGCAACTTATGACGTCATCCACCTTTTGAGTGGCAACTTATGACGTCATCCCCCTTTTAAGTGGGAACTTATGAAGTCAGAGTTTACCACCTAACCTAACCTATCCTAACCTAACCTAACCTAACAAATTTTAGGGTCTTTTTTCATTTTGCTTTATGGGGGGTAAAAAGGGGGTTAGGTTAGGTGGGCCCAGGGTGGGCCTATGACGTCAGCCCCTATAAAAAGAGGGGTAAAAAGGTTATGACGTCATCCCCCTTTTGAGTGGCAACTTATGACCTAACCTAACCTAACCTAACCTAACCTAACTGAAAAAACTGAATTTTCAAGAAAAAAATTTTTATCAAATTTTTAAAAAAAACAATGGCAAAATGTGTCCATATCCTATCCATAATATTTCAAATTGTATCTGACTTTATAAATTCCTATCCATTATATGCAAAAGTAACCTGACTTTATAAATTCCTATCCATAATATGCAAAAACTAACCTGACTTGATAAATTCCTATCCATTTTATTTAAAAGTGACCTGACTTCTTAAGTTCATATTTTTCTAACTCTAAACTAACTTAAAGTTAGGTCAGCATTCAAAGTGACCTCAGGTGACTTGAAAAACAATGTTCTTGACTAACCTTACAATATTCAAGTCACCTAAAGTCACCCAAAATTGTAACCTGACTTGACTAAGTTATGGACAAGCCTCTGGAGGGTATAGGCTGTCCATAACATTGAACTTTTCTACCGAGGGCTAGAATTCCTATCCATATCTAGGACCGGCATAACCTATTCGTATTTTTTTCTGGGGCATATTTTAATAAATATACTTCAATTTTAATAAACAGTCAATGCCAATAAAATCCTATCACTAGGTGCAAATATTTTTATAGATTTCTGATAAAGTAACACTGCTCAATCCTTATTGTTTTATATTATCATGAAATCATCATCATGAAAAAAATATTGAGAAAAAATTTTCCAGTCAAAATGCGGTTGAGGGTTGTACTTACGGTTGCGAATATGAAATTTGCTAAAAAATTGGCTTTTTGAGTCAAATAAAAATAAAATTGAAATTGATAAAATTAAAATTTTTCTTGTTTGTCAATTTTATAAATTTAAATTTATTTTTATTTTTATGCAAATTCTTTTTTCTTTTTTTTATACAGCATCACAGAGAGGTTCAAAATTACTCAAAAAAGAGGGTCTGTAGTAAAATTTCCCGAGGAATCCAAAAATCGAGTCAGAATTTTCATTAGATTACAGGAAAAGCCGGAAAATGGAAAATTCCGGAAAATGGAAAGGTTGAATTTGGATGAGTCAAAAAAGGGCTTTAAAGTCAAATAAGCAAAGAAATTTTTTATGAAATTTGTAGTACATATATTGAACTTATTTTCCTGAAAGTTTCAGACGTTTTAAGGCACTTAGAAAAAAATGCCAGGTGGCGAAAAGTGCCAAAAAAACGCATTTTTTAAAAACAGCCGCCACTAAAATCAAAATATCTCCGGTTAAAATCCACCGATTTTAAATTTTAAGTTCGCATTTGAAAGGTCTTGAGTAGACGAAAAAATTGCAATCAACCAGAAGTATTTTTGAGTTGATCTTAAGACACGGTATTATTTTGAAAATCAGCTTTATTAATAAAATTCATTTTACGTTTATCAATGCCAAAAAAAGTTGACTCCATATAATTGGCTAAAAATTTTTTTACGAAATGTAGACTTTTTAACCTAACCTAACCTAACCTAACCTAACCTAACCTAACCTAACCTAACCTAACCTAACCTAACCTAACCTAACCTAACCTAACCTAACCTAACCTAACCTAACCTAACCTAGGTTATGACGTCATCCACCTTTTAAAGGACAACTTATGACGTCATCCACCTTTTGAAGGACAACTTATGACGTCATCCACCTTTTGAAGGACAACTTATGACGTCATCCACCTTTTGAAGGACAACTTTAACCTAACCTAACCTAACCTAACCTAACCTAGGTTATGACGTCATCCACCTTTTGAAGGACAACTTATGACGTCATCCCCCTTTTAAGTGGGAACTTATGACGTCAGAGTTTACCACCTAACCTAACCTAACCTAACCTAACAAATTTTAGGGTCTTTTTTCATTTTGCTTTATGGGGGGTAAAAAGGGGGTTAGGTTAGGTGGGCCCAGGGTGGGCCTATGACGTCAGCCCCTATAAAAAGAGGGGTAAAAGGTTATGACGTCATCCCCCTTTTGAGTGGCAACTTATGACGTCATCCCCCTTTTGAGTGGCAACTTATGACGTCATCCACCTTTTGAGTGGCAACTTATGACGTCATCCACCTTTTGAAGGACAACTTATGACGTCATCCACCTTTTGAAGGACAACTTATGACGTCATCCACCTTTTGAAGGACAACTTTAACCTAACCTAACCTAACCTAACCTAACCTAGGTTATGACGTCATCCACCTTTTGAAGGACAACTTATGACGTCATCCCCCTTTTAAGTGGGAACTTATGACGTCAGAGTTTACCACCTAACCTAACCTAACCTAACAAATTTTAGGGTCTTTTTTCATTTTGCTTTATGGGGGGTAAAAAGGGGGTTAGGTTAGGTGGGCCCAGGGTGGGCCTATGACGTCAGCCCCTATAAAAAGAGGGGTAAAAGGTTATGACGTCATCCCCCTTTTGAGTGGCAACTTATGACGTCATCCCCCTTTTAAGTGGGAACTTATGACGTCAGAGTTTACCACCTAACCTAACCTAACCTAACCTAACAAATTTTAGGGTCTTTTTTCATTTTGCTTTATGGGGGGTAAAAAGGGGGTTTGGTTAGGTGGGCCCAGGGTGGGCCTATGACGTCAGCCCCTATAAAAAGAGGGGTAAAAGGTTATGACGTCATCCCCCTTTTGAGTGGCAACTTATGACGTCATCCCCCTTTTGAGTGGCAACTTATGACGTCATCCACCTTTTGAGTGGCAACTTATGACGTCATCCACCTTTTGAGTGGCAACTTATGACGTCATCCACCTTTTGAGTGGCAACTTATGACGTCATCCCCCTTTTGAGTGGCAACTTATGACGTCATCCACCTTTTGAGTGGCAACTTATGACGTCATCCCCCTTTTAAGTGGGAACTTATGAAGTCAGAGTTTACCACCTAACCTAACCTAACCTAACCTAACAAATTTTAGGGTCTTTTTTCATTTTGCTTTATGGGGGGTAAAAAGGGGGTTAGGTTAGGTGGGCCCAGGGTGGGCCTATGACGTCAGCCCCTATAAAAAGAGGGGTAAAAAGGTTATGACGTCATCCCCCTTTTGAGTGGCAACTTATGACGTCATCCCCCTTTTGAGTGGCAACTTATGACTTCATCCCCCTTTTAAGTGGGAACTTATGACGTCATCCCCCTTTTAAGTGGGAACTTATGACGTCAGAGTTTATACCACCTAACCTAACCTAACCTAACCTAACCTAACTGAAAAAACTGAATTTTCAAGAAAAAAATTTTTATCAAATTTTTAAAAAAAACAATGGCAAAATGTGTCCATATCCTATCCATAATATTTCAAATTGTATCTGACTTTATACATTCCTATCCATTATATGCAAAAGTAACCTGACTTTATAAATTCCTATCCATAATATGCAAAAACTAACCTGACTTGATAAATTCCTATCCATTTTATTTAAAAGTGACCTGACTTCTTAAGTTCATATTTTTCTAACTCTAAACTAACTTAAAGTTAGGTCAGCATTCAAAGTGACCTCAGGTGACTTGAAAAACAATGTTCTTGACTAACCTTACAATATTCAAGTCACCTAAAGTCACCCAAAATTGTAACCTGACTTGACTAAGTTATGGACAAGCCTCTGGAGGGTATAGGCTGTCCATAACATTGAACTTTTCTACCGAGGGCTAGAATTCCTATCCATATCTAGGACCGGCATAACCTATTCGTATTTTTTTCTGGGGCATATTTTAATAAATATACTTCAATTTTAATAAACAGTCAATGCCAATAAAATCCTATCACTAGGTGCAAATATTTTTATAGATTTCTGATAAAGTAACACTGCTCAATCCTTATTGTTTTATATTATCATGAAATCATCATCATGAAAAAAATATTGAGAAAAAATTTTCCAGTCAAAATGCGGTTGAGGGTTGTACTTACGGTTGCGAATATGAAATTTGCTAAAAAATTGGCTTTTTGAGTCAAATAAAAATAAAATTGAAATTGATAAAATTAAAATTTTTCTTGTTTGTCAATTTTATAAATTTAAATTTATTTTTATTTTTATGCAAATTCTTTTTTCTTTTTTTTATACAGCATCACAGAGAGGTTCAAAATTACTCAAAAAAGAGGGTCTGTAGTAAAATTTCCCGAGGAATCCAAAAATCGAGTCAGAATTTTCATTAGATTACAGGAAAAGTCGGAAAATGGAAAATTCCGGAAAATGGAAAGGTTGAATTTGGATGAGTCAAAAAAGGGCTTTAAAGTCAAATAAGCAAAGAAATTTTTTATGAAATTTGTAGTACATATATTGAACTTATTTTCCTGAAAGTTTCAGACGTTTTAAGGCACTTAGAAAAAAATGCCAGGTGGCGAAAAGTGCCAAAAAAACGCATTTTTTAAAAACAGCCGCCACTAAAATCAAAATATCTCCGGTTAAAATCCACCGATTTTAAATTTTAGGGTCGCATTTGAAAGGTCTTGAGTAGACAAAAAAATTGCAATCAACCAGAAGTTTTTTTGAGTTGATCTTAAGACACGGTATTATTTTGAAAATCAGCTTTTTTAATAAAATTCATTTTACGTTTATCAATGCCAAAAAAAGTTGACTCCATGGAATCGGCTAAAAATTTTTTTACGAAATGTAGACTTTTTAGCGGTTAAAATGCGACCAGTAAGATGAAATTTGAAGTAAATTCAAAGAAATGGCGTAATTTTGAAAATTGGCCAAATCAGGCTATTTTTGGAGCTTTAAACGGCCATATTTCGGCCCCAGGAGGTGCTAGAAGGCTAAAAATTTGGCTGAGGGACTTTTTTATTACCCCAAACTATACCCTAAAATTTGAGCTCAATCGGTGACATGAGTGCGCCCTAATCTGTACGAAAAGTACTGGAACCACCCATATATATATATATATATATATATAAACTTTATTTTGAGTAAAAAGTCTTTTATATATACTTTGAATAATGCTTTTCATTTAGTATAAACTTTGAACTTTCTTTTAATACGGCTTAAGTGGTTAATTAATCTTTTAATCGTCTAATATTCCTAAAGGTTCATTTTTGTTAAACAATTTATTTAAAATTTTCTATTAAACTATGTTATATTTTGTTTTCATAAACAAAAATATTATAAATTTAAATAAAAAATATATTTTGAATAATTCTGTCTATTTATATCATCTTTTACCACAAATTTCATATAAGATTATTGTATAAATATTATTTATAGTTATAGGAAATATATATAGACAGTATATAATATATATATAAACGTATAAGAGGATATCCTTTATAAAATTACTGGTTTGTAGTAACATGTATGTAAATGATCTATAGCATCTGGTATATAACGCCAAAATGTTACAGTCTATGACATAGGTACATATAAGAGACGATTGATATTATATATATTTATATATATTTAAGCGTATGTGTATTTGTGAAGTATAACGTCGCAAAAGACGTGCTATGTTAGTGGCATGACAGATAATCTATACACACATATACATATAGATATAAAATATATATATATATAGATACGTTTTATTAGACTTAGTATGTTTAACCTTACACTTATTCTCTCTTATGCTTACTAATTACCTGTAATTTGGCGCAAGTTTTGCTTATGTTAGATGTATATATGTACATAATGGTAATAGGTGCCAAGCATAAATAATCTAGATGATATTACTGACTTGAATTTAATTAACTGATAGCCGCTTGATTTACCCTTCGTTATTTTGCTTTAAAAACATTTTAAACTTCAAAGAGGGACCGAAAAGTGCTTGATTTTTAGCCCATTTTTAGTACCTAAAAATTTAATGAAATTTTTTCATTATATTATATTAAATCAGCATATTTTAAATAGGTCGAAGCACAGCTTTGCTAAAAAGTTAGATAAAGTTAGGATATCAGCTAAGTTCCTTAAAAACTTAGTATGGAAACGTGGTAAGGCTATAAGAAATTTTTTTCTAGATTACATTTTTTGAGTCACTAAATTGAAATATTAAGTTCTCGGAATCCTCAAATAGTAAAATTCCCCCTAAAAATGCAAAAATAAACTTTTAGGTAAACCTTTCAACCATTTTTAGGTAATAAATTGACAGTTTTATAAAATTGAGGTGAGTGTGAAAAGTGTCCGATTTACGGAGGGGGGTCAAAAATGGGACTTAAAATAATTTTGATTTATGGACTTAAAATAATCCGGATTTAGGGACTTAAAATAATTCAAGTTTGGAAACTTACAATTAATTTAATTCTATTAATTATTCTATATAATTTTAAGCCAAAATATAATAATTTGTAGTTCCTAAATTTTTTATAATTCTATACCTCTTTATTGAAATTATTCTAAATCCCTAAACTTAAATTGTTTTAAGTCCCAAAGTCGAAATTATTTTAAGTCCATTATAGTAAATTTTACCCCCAAAAAATGACATGCTTCATATAAACCATAAACATGTTCCATGTTAAAATAGCAAATTCTCTTCTAGCCCTCAGCTGTAGTAAACATGTTCCATGCATTTAGGTTGTCTTTAGACGTAATAAAAGATTTTTGAATGATTTGATATTATTTCACTGAAAATATGAATTCTTATTGAAATATAACTATTACATAACATTTTATAAAAGTTTTAATTTAATTATATAAAAAACTGACACTTTATTTCCTAAAAAGGTTATTTTTGAAAGTGACTTTACCTCTTAATGGTTTCGTAGCCTTAATATTTGTATTTAGCGACCCAAAAAAATACCTTGGAAAAATTTTCGACTCTTTATATAAAAGAAACAAAGTTATAACACGTTTTTGGGGAACTAATATATTCAAACTTTACCGAAGTTTTTTAGCAAAACTGTGCTTCATCTCAATTTAAAAAAATGTTGTTTAATATCACTAATACATGTGCTAAGTGTGCTAAGGTTTTGGTCCTTGTTTAGTTTGGAAAAGAACTTTAAAAAAAACACAACTAATTAAAATTTGTAAAATTAGAATTTTTTTTAACCGAATATTGTAATTTTGACAGAAATTTCTAAATTATTCATTTTTGGCTACAAATAGACATTTACTGCTTTGGACATCATTGAAATACACTGGGTAGTGAAAATAAACAGCTAAATTAAAATTAGACCTTTCCCCAAGAATGGAGGTTAACCAAAGTAATTTTGTTAAAAAAATATAGTTAGTAAAGCAATTTGAAAGTATAATATAGACTAAGCTTCATTTAAAGGAAATTATCAGGGGCTGGATGCTAAAGTCGTTGTATGGTCTATAGCAGGTGTATACAAATTAAATATAGTCCTATACATACTTGTTCAACTATCTGTATAGAAATATATAGATCATATTGGTGTTGTATAGTATATGTACACAGAATGTAATACAGATACCATTTGCATTGACTTATGTCGTATACGCGTTTTTTATATTCCGTATAGAAATAACATAGGTTAAGTTTATAGGTCATTAATAATATTATGAAAATTAAGTATTAGGTTACACGTTTAAGCTATAGACCATACAACGACTTTAGCATCCAGCCCCAGATCTAACTAAATTAAATCTAAAATTATGGTTAAATAAGTATCAAAATCTAAAAAATAATAAATTTAAATAAGACACAAGTAAAAATTCTCTATTTGATACTCTTTTACAAAAATATTGTTAACGAATCATATACAAATCATAAACTAAATAAAAGTGTTATTTGATAAATAAACTGTAAATTATAAAAATTACTTCGGATATTTCAAAGTTGACGCCAGCATTTATACATTTTACGTATAAATAAAAATAAAAATAAATTTATCCGAGAGTAAAAAGAGAATATAATAAAATATATGTATCATGCCATTTTAAACTTGTTGTATACCAATCATATGTATGACGAACAATAAATATAAAACATATAAAACATTTATTTTTACCTATTCATGCGTGTATTTGATTTTAGTATATATATATTTAACTTTATTTTTAGGTGAATATGTACCTAAATAACATATGGGTTGTTATAGAGATTGAATGGAAGTAAGCTTAAAACAATGTACCTTTATGTATGTTAATATATTAGAGTGTATCTTATTTGATAAAATGCTCGATACAATAGAAATTCCAAAAAATGTTAAAAAACATTTCCGATAATTTATGTCGTAATTTCTGCTTTCATTGTGAATCTATGCTGGCAGAAAATGTTGCATATGCAGTTTCTGAACAGACAGATAAATTATGTTAGTTATAGTCACAGTCTACACTCAAAAAACTTTGATAAAAAATTATTTTTAAATACTACTTTGATCGCACACTTTTTCTTTTTGCTAAAATTTTGTGATAGGTAGATCTAATTGCAAGTAGTTACTTTACAAAATTTTTTATACTTTTCAAATTATTTTCAAGTTTTCACGCTTGATACATCAATATAATATTTTAATACTTATTTTAAGGTGTTATTCTTACTCGGTTTTTAGATTTCTCGGGAAAATTCACTAATGACCCACTATTATTATGAAAAATTTTGAATGATTCCGTAATACTATAAAAAAAAAAAAAAAATTAATAAATTTTGAATAAAATAGTATATTGGCAGTTCGTATCCAGAAAATTAGAGAATGGCCCGAATTGTACGTAAACTGTGATTTGGGGCATCCTTTATTTCCTTTCAGGACCTATAAAATTTTTCTGCGTCAGCGACGAGGAAACAACACTTTTTTTATTTAAGAAATTACGTGCTTTCTGGCCTCTGACCATAAATAAACTTCACTGATGTTTATTTTTTTCCCTTTGTACTATGTGTTATAAAACTTTCCCGAAATAGAGGATCTTTAATGAAATTTTCTAAAAAATCCCAAAATCGAGTCAAATCTTTCAAGAATGCCTAAAAAAGTAAATTTTTGGAAATTATAAAATTATGAAATTTATTTCCCGAAATTTCAAGTACTTATAAGGCCACTAAATCTTATTTTAAACTTGAAAATTGGAAGAAGAAAAAGAAAATTTTGTATAATACATGCGATTTGGTGTATCATAAAATTCTAGTGAAAAAAAATGCGAAAATTATTAAAATGGGATCAAATGGGCATGAGTGAAAGATTTTTTAGGGATAAAAATTTTTTTTAAAGTTACAGTCTAATATATTAATATACTAAATACACTAACGAAGTTTGTAAAATCATATTTACATAAATTTTAAAAATTATTGATTCAGATACATTTTTCATTTTCAATAGCATATAAAAAAAAAAATCACATTAATCAAAACAATGAAATGAAAAATAAGTTTTATTTTTTTATTTTAAACAATATGTACTCTTGATATATTTAATATTGACATTTAGTTAATTAACAATAGTATAAATTGTATAATAAAAAAAAAAGTTTATATAATTAATTATTATGACAATTCCACTTGATCTATATTAAATGTAAGTACTTGAGAAAAACAATTAATATTGTTTATTGTATTATAAAAAAGTTATTTAAAAAATTAATAACCTTTTCATTCATAATATTTATTGACATATTATCAGTTAATTTTCTATATTTATAGATAGCTTCAAATTTAAATTTTAAATAATATTGTTTTAATACAAAGTTTTATTAAATAAATTAGTTTTTTATTTAACGCAGATGGTTGGAAGGAAAAATAAAGATGGTCTACGATTTGTAATTAAAATTTTAATTAATTATTAAACATTTGTACTTTAAGATACAAAATAATGATAAAAAAAGGTCAGAATCTGCCAACTATGAGATTGTAGTTAATAGTGAAAAAATTTTTTCTGTTATAATTTCTGGTCTAAAAAAGGATTGCTTGACATCATTTAAAAGCTCAATAATGTCCTATAGCCTATGAATACCCGAATTATGTTGAATCTCAAAAGTGATTCTTGCAGTTAGTTTCCAAAGTAGCATTTTTACTGTTTTATGATTTATTTATAATCGGTATACCCTCCGACAGTTATTTTAAAATATCGCTTGGATTTTCAATTTCCGATTAAGAAAAGTTGCTATTTATCAAAAAAATAAGATATCAAAAATATTAGTGCATTTTATCACTTAAATGGCAGCTATATAATTTAATAATTACCAGCGAGCACATAAAAATTAATAACATTGTTTCGGAAGTCCATTGTTGGTTATGGGACCAAAAAATCGTTCCTTAAAAGTCCATGTATTAAGTAGCAATAATTAGGAGTGATTAAATGATAAATCAATTTGGAAATCTTATTTTTTAGGTAAATGTCACCTGGTTTAACCAGGCAATCGAAAATTCAAGCAATTTTTTAAAATAACTACTAAGTTACCTACTGTACATATGAAGTACAGTACAAAATATACAGAGTAAAACAAAAATGTCTCCGGATTCAATTTACTCTGAGCTCTCCAACAATTGAAAAATAAAATTTCATTACACATTTTGATTTAAAATCTGTAAAAATTTTCAAAAAGTCATATCCATGAAACTGCATATACGTAAAACAATATTAACAATAAAAATGAGTTCTTATAAGAACTTCTCTCTGCAATGGTATTTTATTTTATAGAATTCAATTTCTTATTATTTCTTATGTTATTAGTGTATACTTTCATAAATGTTCACACGTATTAACACATTTATATATATTTTCAAATACTAGCTATTGAGTTTTATACATATAAAAAGCTTAAATATATACTGAAACAAAAATGTCACTGTACTTTTTTTTTTATATATATAATATAAAAAAAAAATACGTAAGCACAAGTGTGACTGAGACTGGCATTCGTAAAATCATTTCTCGTTTCGATTCTATGAGGAGGTTTAAAACTTTGCCACTTTTCACAATATATATATATTTATATATATACACTTTGGTAAATCGATAATCAACCGGAATTGCCTTCAATTCCAGACAGGCAATAAAATATATGAATGATTGCTTTTGGAAAAAAAAAAAATATATATAAAAATATTAACAGCAATAAATTTTTTAAAATAAATAAAAAATAATGTACGATATGTTGTTAATTTTTTTTTTCTTTTTTTTTCAAAAGTGTTATTATTATCTACTGGTATCTCTAATAAATATTTTTTATTTATTTTTATTATTATTATTTTTTATGTATTTATTTTGGGTAAGTTTTGTTGTTAATGTTTTTGGATATTAAATTTACTGAAAAAAAGTTTTTCTATTTAATTATATAAAAATTTAAATTATTTGCACAAGCATTTATTTCGAAACTAAAATTATAATCGAGTAAAAATATTTATAAATTACTGAATACTCCTGATAGATTATATGCATAAAATTTCTCTATTTAAACTATGTGCCTGTATATTTTATTGTCTAGTTAAAGCCTTTTCATCATTTTCCAAACTATTATTGAAAACTTTATCAACAACACAAAGAAAATTCAGTAACCGTAGCCGCACTTATGAATCTGAGAATTGTAATTTTCTTTCGTTGAAACGATTGAATATGGCATGCAAACTTCAGGATAATAAAAAAAAATCTGTCGACGTACTTAACGTTTCGTATATAAATGCTAATCTCATCAGAAAAATGTAAATATATAGGGTAGTATTATTCATAATTTTTGGTACCATACTGATAGTTTTAAAAATATAAAAATGACATTGAAAATCAAAAACAGATTTATAATATTTATGTATTATTTATCACTGTTATTCTTGTGATGTGGCTACTTACACCTTTACGGAAATAGAAACATTATATAACGTTATATATATTAAACCGGAAAAGATGCTACATTGTTAAAATCATATAAATATAAGCAAAGTCAAGAAATTACAGAGAAAAAGAGAGATATACTATATGATTTAAATACAGCGGGAAATGAAGCACATATTTTATCAATTTCTAAAACAAAATCAAAATCATATTTTTATTCAATTAATTATTACAAAAATTACTTATTTTCGAATAAAAAAAAATGTCACTGTATCTGTAATTCAAATATCACTGTCTTTATCATAATTATGAATTCACTGTCATAATTTATTATTGAAAATCACTGCTTCTATTAAAATTTTTAATAACTTTTAACAATCGCGACACACACACACTTACACATTTTTTTAACACACAAGGAGTGTCGGGCTTACCATTGGTCGTTAAAAATCAAGGTGCTGAAGATATTACCTTTGGATGCCATGTTTGATGATATCTGGTACTACTTAAAATTCTTCTCTTTCAAAAACTGCCGATTTTGAATCAATGACGCAAAAGAATATTTAATTGATCAATGAAAATTCTATTAAGTTAATGTCGTCGCTATTGAATAAATAAATAAATCTATTCATTCAATTGCGGCAACATTAAAGCAATGGAATTTCTATTGAATCAATGGAATATTCTAATGGCATTTTTTAATGTCGAGAGCCATTGATTCAAAGGTGTCAGTTTTTCAGTGTGACCAATATTAATATGCCGACACGGATTTGCAATTCTTTTTCAATTAACTCTTCTTAGTCGTAAGTAATTGAAACCTTTCCTAATCACTTTTTTTTCTTCCTTTTTGAAATTGGATTCCAAAGATACTTATCTTTCCTAGGATATCCAAAATTAAATATTCACTATGTTCAATTAGTGTTCATTTAATACTTTGGTGCAAGAACTTTGTATGAATAGTACGTTAATTTTTGTGGCCCTGAAAAGGGTCGGTTGGCTTTGCTTTGTAAGTTCTAACTCAAAATTCTCACCTATATTAAAATAAAAATTCACACACCTGCAGCTGACGACAACCCCAGCGACTGAAATGACGCACACTAGGCGTCCAGAGGTCCCAACAATGACCTCGGCTTGGCCAAGCCCCACAGTGAATCCAAATACCTCCAATAGCTCTTTCGTCCACACACACAAAAGCCTTCCTCGAGAACAGCAACAGCAAAGCGAGAAATGATATCAGGAACAGCGGCACCAACGGCAGCAAAAATCAGCAAGTGACTCGATATAAAGACTTCAGCGGGCTAAGTAAAGCGCGCTGGAGAACCAATAGAAAATAGGGCAATGAGAGAGAAAAAGAGAGAAAATAATAACGGTCGTTTTCATACCGGAATAATAATTTTATTAATAAGAGAAAAGAAAAGAATCGACGAGTTGACAAAGGGGGATTTCAATCAGCCCTTTTCAGGGCCATCGATTTTTTTTATAAAGTAAAACATCTTGTCGAAATAACCTTTTCAAGTTTTTAATATTGATTTACAATTAAATAAAGTCTTACCCCCAGGTGTCCGTATGCGTGAACTTGTCGTCCTCTCAGCTTTTTCTTAGCTAGAGGAGAATACCAGCTGATGCATGACCCTGATTTTTCTTAATTTAAATATCATAATCTCTTTGCCTTTCGTACCCTCTCGCATGGTACGGATGGCCTTTTTAAATTTCTCACGCTCGTATTGCTCGGGCCTTGAGAGGACTCTTATATTGGCTTTGCTACTGTTGTAGCTGCTGTCGTGCCACACGTGCGTCTTTTTTTTTTATCATCTGATTTATTTATTTAATTTTATTTTTATAATTTAACAATTAGAGAAAATGTCGCGACGATAATTATAATTAAAAATCTATAAGAAAACACATGGCAACAGAATAAAAAATTATATTGTCCCTTTTTTATGTTTTCTAAAAGTCACGGGTTTTCACTAAAATCACCAATCACAATCTGTATTTTCGCGGTCACAAAATAAACGTAAAAGTTATCATAGTCCTTCGTCACAACATCCATTTACAAAACTTTATCATGTATATATTTATTATAAAAATAAAATATACTTAATGACCGGCGATACGTAAGCCACCGAATATTGGTTTCTCTGACTTCTCACCCTCCTCCTCTTCTTATCTATTTCTTCGCGGCTACTATTTAATATATTTGTGTGCATGTGTTGCTCATGTCACCTGTATATTTAATCGAATTATTACTCAATATACAAAAATCTCGCGGCTTTTCCTAAAATTTACATATTTTATTTAAATTAAAATAAACGAATTTTTAGCAAAGTTACATATTAATAATAATTTTTACATGAAATTTACGAAGCCATTGATACATTTTTAAATTATTAAAATTTTAGACTCTTTTTTATTCTACAATATTTACAATTTACTTTTTTTCTGATAAGGTTAGCATTGATAATTGATTGAGCAATTAAACGTTAAACTGTCACGTTAAAAAAAATTTCTAATTTTTATTAGTAAGAATCGCCTTAATGATCATCCCTAATTAAAAAATATTATTTTGTTACAAAATAATACCCGTGGATGATTGCTTGGCCCATAACCTGTTATATAGAAAATATTCAATAAAAAATAATTATTTTTAAGTTCATTATTCTTTTTTTTGTAATGAATAATGAACTATTTTTTAATTTAGCCATTGCTTGTGAGTTGTAGGCTTCTAAGTTGTAAAAGTTACAATTAGCGACCCCTCGAATCCGTGTTTCTAGCTTAATACCATAAGGGTCGATGCGTGTTCACCATTTAAGGTGTTAGTGGATGGTTTGTTTTTTATATAAGTGTTTATATATGTTTCAACATCGAACGGATTTATATTAAAGGGGGGGGGGTATTTAAAAAGTAACTTTAGGGTGGCGGTCTTAACAAGAACTTTAGGTTAATTTATACTTTAGGTTAATTGATTTAGGATTATTTATATTTCGGGATTTAGTGTGATTTCGGTTTTAGAACTTACAATAATTAGGGAGTATACGTTAAAAGTATTATAAGTGAACATGTTCCATGATCGTTGTTTATGTGAAAACATAAACCAGTTATAAGTTTTATCTTAATTTTATCTTAAACCTATTGATTTAACATTCATAACATTACATTTATTTCAAAATTGCATTTAAAATAAAATAAAATTTACCATTCAAAAGCACAAACAAATAAAAAATAAAAATTAATTGTCCAATATATTTTGTTTAAATTTATACAAAAATAAAAAAAATATTTAAATTTCAACTCACTATTTACAAAAATGTTCAAATATTTCAAAAAACAAAAAAAAAAAAGAAAAATAAACGATGATAAATATGACAATTTTTACTGTTTTATTATTTACTAAATATAATATTATAGATACGCAATAACATTATAGCTAAAAGATATGGTTCATGTGCCTATTTTTCAAAAAATTTTGGCGATCGAATTTCTCGATACGAACTAAATATCAGAACATTTGTCTACTAAAATCTTTATCTATATACATACATAATCCATATATATATACGTATTCACTTTGATCGATAGTCTAATGGTGTGCCGCAGAAGCGAGATAGAGTTTCTGCATATGCTTTGCACATTGAGCGTACCCACGGGACAATTCTTTGTACATGTCCTACCATATGTAGATAGATACTACTGCCATTGCAATGTGCTGGAAGAAAAATATTCCATTTTTAAATTTTTATACTATTGGTTATTGCTGGAGACAAGAGTTTAAAGTATGTGGTATATATATATATGCTGAGCTATGTTTAAAAAAATAAGAGAAATAAGAAAAAAGCTGAATCGAGCATTCGGAAATACCTAGGACTTAATGTTTTCTTAGAGCCAAGATCTTAAAAAAAAAGAAAGAATAACTCTCCAATTTGTTTTGACTTTAAAAAACATTTTTCTTACAATACCTTACTTTAAGGGTCTATAAAATAAAGTATAAATACTGATTTGTAAAAAGTCAAATACTTAATTTAAATACATAAATCTTTCTTTATGTAGTACCTTTTTTTTTTTTACTTTTTTTTTATAATAACTTAAACTTAAAATAAGTTTTATTTTAGCTTAAAAAAATATTAAAATTTTTTAATAATTTATTAAATACAAAATATAAGTTTGAAAAAGCTGTAATATATTAAAATAATTTTGTAATTTTTTTACAGAAATCTTGAAAATAAAAAATTTTCAACGCTGTATTTAGGTTATAACGCCCTGTGGACACGGGAGCCAAGTCTGGCTGAGTTGATTAAGAGGTGTCAAAATTTAGTGGAGAGTGGGATTAATGGGATTAGTAGAATTAATGACCCCAACTCAAAGCCAAAATAATACTTAAAGCCTAAGTTTTATTTATATAGTTCTTTGCGTAAATCATACAGTTTTTATTATTGCAAATATAAAATTAAACTAATTAATTTCAGTCCTTACTTTAAATTTTATATCTTAGCCTTGAACGACTTTACACGAGATTTTACCTCTCTAGCAACTGGGTCTCTGATATTGAACTCATGCATGTGTAAGCGGGGCTTAAATCGTGTCCTTAACGGAGACTAAATTTTTAAGCCCCTTGTTAAAATTTTTTTTTTTTACTGTCGATTTTTTTGTTGTTTAGTTTCTTTACGTGTCTTCTTGAGACAAATGGAAAAATTCCGTATTCTCAAGTGGATTTTTTGTAGTGTAAGTTCTTAAAGTTTAATTTTAAGGTAGAACATTTACTCACATTATTTTTTTTGAAATAATTAATTTTGTTGTTAATATAATAACTTATTTCATCCTTACATAATTAAATTCTGCGTCGATTAAAAAAAAATACCCTGCCAACTAGCTGGCACTAAGGTTCCTCAAACAATCAGCTTAATACATTAATATGCCACTGATATCACCGATTACAACCATGCAATCACACATGCATTTCTCTCTTAATTCCATAATAGTTGTGAAATATCACCGGTTACAATATTTTCAGATATTAATACTTTCATGGAATTAAATGAGGTATTACACTAAAAAAAAAAATTAATACAGTTTTCTTAATTTTGAGAAAAAAAATTTTTAAAAATTCGGTATAAAATCCAAAAATTCCTCTCAACGAACTTTCTAAAACTAGTACTTTCATAGAAATAAATTAGGTACTACGTCCAAAAAAAGAAAAAAAAAATTGGTGTTTTTTGTATTTTTTCGTGAAAAAAATTTTGGGAAAAAAATTTTCAAAAAATTAAGTATCAGATTCGAGATATAGAGTAATAACCATACTTTCAAATATAAGTACTTTCGTGGAAATAAATGAGGTATTACTTTCAAATTAAAAAAAAAAAAAGTCCTCGAGCTTTTTTGGTGAAAAAATTTTTGAAAAAAAAATTAGGTCTTAACTCCATAATGTTTGTGAAATATCACCGATTACATACACACACACACACACACACACACATACAGACTTTGTTTAAAAACCAGTTTTTTAGCTTCCCGGGGTCTCAAAACGTGCTTATATGCCAAAAAATTAAAAATCGAAATTTGACGTATCACAATGGTTCCTCATTGAGGAACCAAAATTGTAAATAGCTCAAAATTTACTAGGAAAAAAGTTGGATTTTCCGATTTTAATAGGGAATTTTAGAAAATCCAACTTTTTTCCTAGTAAATTTTGAGCTATTTACAATTTTTTTTTTTTTTAATCGAAATAAAATTAAAATTTTTATATTAACGACAAAATTAATTATTTCAAAAAAACTAATGTCGGTAACTGTTCTACCTTACCAACCCGTTAATATAGGTTAAAAGTAAAAGAAGTCTTTATAGGCGAGAAAAAGTATTTTAACAAACGAGTAAAAAATAAACTAAAAGGTCCTAGTGCTTTTTAAATAAATTGATACTTAATCTAATATTAATCAAAACAGTAAAAAATATGCAGTCAAGACCAAATTAGTAAAATTTTTTTATGAAACTTTTAAAAAAGTTTTTTAATATACACGGCCAGGCTGCTTTGCTTGAAATTTTTTTGTTGCTTGAATTTTCAAGCAAAGCAGCCTGGCCGTGTATTCAAAATTTTTAATAACGTGTTAGTAGATTTACTTCCTGTTAGTAAATATCAGCATCGTTATTTTTGAATAGTGTAATAAACTGTTAAATTCACTAAATTGTATTTTTAGCATTTTCCGCTTCTATTATAATCTTTTGTTTTTGAATGTCTTCTAATAAATTTAAATTTAATAACAAATAGGTATTTTGAAAACTATATTTTGTAAATAAGAATTATAATAACCTAACTCCGATTAAATTAATATTTACAAAATTGATAATACTAAAGTCAACATAATTATATGATTTATTAAACAAATAATAGTGATAATATATTCGAATTTTCATCTATGAGACATATTTTAAAAGTTATGCATTTACAAATTATTATACATGTCGTAGTCAGTAGCTAAACAACTCAGTTAGGATCTGATTAACAGATTTATAAATTTTTAGATTTTTTTTTATTAACTTGAATATTCAGTTGAGTGAAGAATAAAACAAGAATAAGTTTTTTCAATTTAATGTGATATAATTTAAAGCCTAGTTCATGAGTAATTCAAGAACTAATTACACAGGCACACAAAAAAAAAAAAAGTGTCTTGTATCTGAAACCAGACCTACCTACAGGTAAGTTTTTTGATGTCCTAAAACTGAATCTGAAGTCAGAATTTACCCATCACCCTTAGATTTTGCCCCAGCTACCCCCAGCCACCCCCTAAACCGCCCCAAAAAGCAAATATTTTACTATGTCCAAAAGTTAAGAATAAAATTACTTTAGTTACGTATTTTGATGTCCTAAAACCGAATCTGAAGTCAGAATTTACCCATCACCCTTAGATTTTGCCCCAGCTACCCCCAGCCACCCCCTAAACCGCCCCAAAAAGCAAATATTTTACTATGTCCAAAAGTTAAGAATAAAAGTACTTTAGTTACGTATTTTGATGTCCTAAAACCGAATCTGAAGTCAGAATTTACCCATCACCCAAATTCTGACTTCAGATTCGGTTTTAGAACATCAAAATACGTAACTAAAGTACTTTTATTCTTAACTTTTGGACATAGTAAAATATTTGCTTTTTGGGGCGGTTTAGGGGGTGGCTGGGGGTAGCTGGGGCAAAATCTAAGGGTGATGAGTAAATTCTGACTTCAGATTCGGTTTTAGGACATCAAAAAACTTACCTGTAGGTAGGTCTGGTTTCAGATACAAGACTTTTTATTATTAAGGTAATTTTTTGTTAATTAATTGTTAATTTCAATAGAAGCTTCCTGAATTATTTGATCTTTGTTTTACGTAATAGTTTGAATGTTTGAATTTCAATTTCTTCCTTTGCATATAATTAAACTATTATTTTTTTTGAATGGAAAATCCAACGCATAAAACGATACAATTTACTCCACCAAACAAATCAGATAAATAAACAATCAGTACTGTTGCTCATCTAAATATTTTTTAGTTAAACAACGGATTCAGTTATTCGCCTACAACATATACACTTATTTATATTATAAACTTATACATAATCACACACATTATTTAATCGAATATTGAAAGCTATTCGAAAATAATAACAATAATAATATTAAATTTCAATATATGTTTGCTGAAAATTCATTGTGTAAATATATCAAAAACAAACATTATATAAATTCAATAAAATAAAAATTAAAAAATTATTTCTTGATTTTTTAAAGGCTTGTCTATTGAATAAAATATTAAAAATAAAAAAAAAAAATAAAAAAAGCAAGTAGTAAAAACAAACGTACTGGTGAGTATTATAACGAACCATTTGATTGATACTATTATTTTTTTTCGATGTTTGATTTGGCAGATTTAAATGCCATAGGCAAATAGAGATTATTATCTTTGCACATATTTTTTTTATACATAAATCGAGAGATTTATATATATATTAGCCTGGTAGTTATTTTAAAAAGTTACTTGGATTTTTAGTTATACTAGGAAAAATTATGGGTCATTCAAAAAAATCAGATTCTTAAAATTGTAACTTATTTCGGCTCCTAAATATTACTCGTTTACAGGATTATTATGCTGGATTCAATTCCTTTTTTAACCGCAAAGTTGCAGATTATATTGCTGTAATATTAGCCCTTATTAGCAGGTGTGTCCTGAAATTCAGAATTAATCTGTAAATTAGATTTTTAAAATATATAGTAAAAATAATATTTTATTAGTTAAAAACATTAAATGCTACTAACAAATTTTATATTTATCGTTTACTCAAAGTTTAAGAATCATAAAATATTTTTATTTAATTTTTATACAAAAAACTTTTTATTTTAAAAAAATTAATCGAATTCTGCTCAAAGTAACAAGCTTCATAATGTACACAAATTTTTATTTCTAAGTTATTAAAAATATAAATAAACCTTTAAAAATGTATAAATGGAGCTAAAACTTAAAAGTAAAGCAAAAAAAAAGTAAAAAAAAGTAAATAGATATACCTTTTGGTTAAGGAAAATCCCACTTTTCTTGAAAAAAAAAAAGAAAAAGCGAAGAAAAACTTTGTCGGTAATTCATAAAGTAAAGTCAACCTTACATATATATATATATATGGTTTAAGAAAGGTGTTAGCTAGCAAAAAGCTGTTATAGTAAAAGCAGAGTTAGAAAATAGTAGATTTTCAATGTTGACGTGAGAAATGAAAGATGTAGCAAGTGAAGACGCTGTATAAATGAAACTTTTCTTTCAAATATATAATACTTTTTTTTTCCTTTTTTACTTACAGTAATTTTACCCTTTTTTAAGTTCTATACGGATTTAATATGTTTAAATTCGATCTGGCATTTATAAAAAAATTTTTTTGATGTTTTTATAATAAAAATGTCATCTCATAAAGATTAAATTTATATTTATGTACTATAATATGTTTTATGTACATAAAATTTAAATTGCTGGTTTCATAGCTTTTTTATATGTTCTTTATAAGATAATCCGTTGTAAATATAATTTATAAATATGACAAAGCTTTTAGATAATAAGAACAATTTTTTTTTTATATGTTTGTTATTAAAAATTGAAATTATGACGTTTTAATAATTAGATATTTATTTTTGAACGTAAAGTTTAATATTTTAATACCTCGATTTGTTTTTTTTTTTTTATTTAGTCAGGTGGGTTATTATTTTAAGTTAAGCTTTTCTTTCAGTTTCTTATTCGTATTTCTAAATATCTTCTTCAAAACAGTAAAATTTTGAATGACAAATAATAAGTTTTCCGAATAAAATCTAGCTTAATGTCTATAAATTAATTGAATGCGAGTAATTGAATCCCGGATTTTCATCGAAAATTTATTTCCGGATACAGAGATTTCCGGTTTTGAATTTAAAAGACTACTAAATTTAAAAAGGAAAAATATGCGTAAAGCGCGGATTAACGGCAGTGTCAGACTAGCACTATTGGGACAGCAGAATGGTAGCTTTTGATAAAAATTAGTTTAACAAATATGCTTTTACATTTTTGGCACAATAATAAACTGTTTAAAATAAAAATTTCCAGCGTTAGATGATTTTGAATTTTAGGGTATTAGAAAGTAGTTCTCCCACCAGGAGATTTTCTAAAAAGTTAAAGAATATGTAATTATTGTTGTTTTTATTTATATCGCCCATTATTTTATAATATAAATCTTTGATTCTGATATAAATCTTTGATTCCTGGTCATTATAAAACAAGAATCAAAGATTTATATTTTAAAGAATATGGTTTTTCAACCTATCAGAACTATAAGAAAAAAAATTTAAGCATGGTATTTTTTTTTATATTCAAAAAACCGATTTTCGAAAAATTAAAAATTATATTTTGGGGTCTTAAGGAGGCCCTAAATATTAAGTTTTTCAGCCTATGAGCAGAGTATTTTCTCTTTTCAAGTCAGAAAAATTAAATAAAATCTAAAAAACCCCTAAAAAACGTTTTTTTTTAGGTTTTCGGACTGTTGCATCGTGATCTAGAGGTCTAATTCCAATGGGAATCAGTGAGTTTTTTGATAACTTTTTGAATGCTTCTACTTAGGTTAGGTTTGGTTCCGGAGACCAAATCAATGTACTTATCCAGAAGTAGCCTTTCCAAGAAATTTACTTGCATAGTTATTTTAGACAATATTTAAGTTAGGTCAAAACAAAATTCTGAGATATTTAAGTTACAAAATTTAAAATTTAACATGGAATTTAATGATAAGAAAGGTTAGTTCAATTTAGTACTTTCATCACATTAGATTTGATAGCGAGATACCATTTATGCTTCATAAGAGCCCATATTAAATTTCAAACATGGTATTAACTCAAATGTATTACAATTCTTATCTTTAAGCTACTTAAATAACCATAGTAGTGAATTCCTGGTTACAAAACCGTATTCGCTTGTAGTGACAGGCGAAATTTAGATAATAATAAGTCACGTGTGATATTTTATAAAATTCTCGTTTAACCATACATTTTGATTTTTTAGACCTCGTAAATATCATTACTTTTTGTATCTTTTCTACCTCGACGCAGGTAGTGAAAATCTCTTTACTCTGAAAAATTCTTAAAAGAACTACCTTAATTACGCCTTAAGATCTCATGTTTTAGATTCTTGAGCTAACAATTAATCTCATAATTTTACCTACAAAACGTCAAAGCAAATTTTGCAAAAAATCTTGTAACATTTTCTATACTTTTCTTCCTAGAAAATAGAATTCTTAGAAAAAAGAAGTTACTATAAACTAACATGATATCACTCTAGGAAATAGTATTCCTGGAAAAAGAATTTTAATTTAATTTAAATTATTAAAACTTTTAATTATAATAATTTTTTTTTAGCTAATTTAATTAAAAGTATCCAAGTTGCACACCGTACACATAATAATATTTTTTAATAGAATTTTTTTAATAATTTTTATTCTTAGTATAAAAAATATAATAAAACAATATAAATTTACACAAAAAGCTTTAACAAATTTACATAAAAAAATATTTATTAATTTAAAATTTCATAATAATTTATTAACAATAAGTAATAAAAGCTAACATAAAAAAACTAAATTTTAATGAAATATTGACATTGTACGTAGGACAAGAAATTTTTTGTTTAAAATAAAATTATATTTATATAGGCAAAAAAATATAAAAATAACATAAATTTACGTGCTTAAATAATTTTTTTATGAAACTTTTTTTTGTTATGAATAAAAAAAGACAGTTTAACATTAATACCGAACATAAAATAAACAAGTAAATTTACTTATAATATCGATATTCGATTAAATATACAATGAATCTATAAATTATTCTGCATAAAAAATCATTTAATATTTTATTTTTGTGTTTTAGGTTGCATGGTTACGTGTTGATACACAAACAATATTAACGATAGCAAATCATGTGATAACAAAAAATCATAGAATTCTTGTAACTCATGTTGAGCATCGTATATGGTCGTTACATATTAAAGATGTTAATAAAAAAGATGAAGGTGATTATATGTGTCAAATAAATACTGATCCAATGATTAATCAAAAAGGACATTTAACTGTTGTTGGTTTGTATCAATTTTTTTAATATATACTTTTTATCTGATAAAATTTATATACTTGCTTGTGTATATTTATATTACAATAGAAATATTTTCCAATTCATTGAAAATTAATTTAGCAGAAAATCAGGAAGTAAAGATAAATTTTATAATTTTTTTGTTGTTTATTTAGAAATATTTGAGTTTTTATTGATAAATTGTTTTTTTTTTTAAGTCCTTCAAATTTTCAAATTTCAATAAATTCAAAAATTTATTGTAGATAGCTTTCAGCAGTATAAGAGTGAAAAATCCATTTATACTCCAGTCAAAATACGGGGGGGGGGGGGGTTGTATTTTTACTGGCGGACATGAGATTTGCTTTACTATATGTTTTTTGGGTCGCTGAACACGAAAATCGGGGTCATTTCGTAAAGAAATGGGGGCTTCACCCCTAAATTTGCAAAAAACTACCACAAAATGGGGTGTTTTTTACATAGTTGAACTTTGAGCGCTCAGATTTGCACCATATGGGTTTTTTGGGTCGCTGATCAAGAATTTCGACTTCTTTTTCATAAATAATTAAAATTTCACCCCTAATTTGGCTAAAATTACCCCCGAAAAGGGGGTGTTTTTGCTATTTGGGCACTTTGAACAACCAGGATATGTCCATATAGGTTTTTCGGGTCGCTAATTAAGAATTTTGACTTATTTTTCATAAATATTCAATATTTTACCCTTAAAATACCTAAAACTACCCCTAATAGAAGTGTTTTTGCTTTTTGGGCACTTTGAGCAACCAGGATATGTCCATATAGGTTTTTTGGGTCGCTAATCAAGAATTTCGACTTATTTTTCATAAATATTCAATATTTCACCCTTAAATTAGCTAAAATTACCCCTTAAAAGGGTGTTTTTGCTATTTTCGCACTTTGTGCATCCAGGATATGTATATATAGGTTTTATGGGTCTTTAACCAAGAATTTCGACTCCTTTTTCATAAATATTCAATATTACACCCATAAAACAGCAAAAACTACTCCTAAAAGGTGTGTTTTTGCTATTTTCACACTTTGAGCATCCCGATTATGTCCATTCAGGTCCCTGGTCCGCTGATCAATAAAAATTTGTTATTTTTTTATAAAAAATTAATACCTGAAAAATAATTTATTATAGTGAAAGTAAAAATGAATAAATGAAACTTAATATTTTTTTGGTTCCTCAAAGAGGAACCATTGTGTTAGGTCAAAATTTGATTTTCTATTTTTTGGCATATAAGCACGTTTTGGGACCCCAGGAAGCTAAAAAACCTGTTTTTAAAAAAAGTCTGTATGTGTGTGTGTGTGTGTGTGTGTGTGTGTGTGTGTGTGTGTGTGTGTGTGTGTGTGTGTACGTATGTAATCGGTGATATTTCACAAATATTATGGAATTAAGACCTAATTTTTTTTTCAAAAATTTTTTCACCAAAAAATCTCGAGGTACTTTTTTTTTTTTTTGATTTGGATGTAATACCTCATTTATTTCCATAAAAGTACTTATATTTGAAAGTATGGTTTTTACATGATATCTCGAATCGGATACTTAATTTTCTGAAAATTTTTTTTCTAAAATTTTTTTCACAAAAAAATACAAAAAATACAAATTTTTTTTTTCTTTTTGGACGTAGTACCTAATTTATTTCCATGGAAGTACTAGTTTTAAGAACCTTGTTTATTGTTATTTTTTGGATCTGATACTTAATTTTTTCAAAATTTTTTTTGTCAAAATTAAAAAAATAGAAAAATTAAAAAAAATGCAATATTTTTTTTTTTTTTGGGTGTAATACCTCATTTAATTCTATGAAAGTATTAATATCTGAAAATATTATAACTAGTGATATTTCAAAACCATTATCGAATTAAGACCTAATTTTTTTTTCAAACATTTTTTCACCAAAAAATCTCGAGGTACTTTTTTTTTTTTTTGATTTGGATGTAATACCTCATTTATTTCCATAAAAGTACTTATATTTGAAAGTATGGTTTTTACACTATATCTCGAATCTGATACTTAATTTTCTGAAATTTTTTTTTCTAAAATTTTTTTCACAAAAAAATACAAAAAATACGAAACTTTTTTTTCTTTTTGGACGTAGTACCTAATTTATTTCCATGGAAGTACTAGTTTAAAGAACCTCGTTTACAGTCCCACGTAAAAGGATTAAGCTTAATTTTGGTTAAGCTTAATGAATTAAGCTTACTGGAGTAAGCTTACTGGATTAAGTTTACTGAAGTAAGCTTACGGACTAACCTAAAAAGGCTTAATTTTTAAAATTAAGCTTAATCCAGTAAGCTTACTCCAGTAAGCTTAATTCATTAAGCTTAACCAAAATTAAGCTTAATCCTTTTACGTGGGGTAATTTTTTGGAATTGATACTTAATTTTTTCAAAATTTTTATTATCTAAATTAAAAAAAAAGAAAAATAAAAAAAATTGCAATATTTTTTTGGTGTAATACCTCTTTTAATTCTATGAAAGTACTAATATTTTAAAATATTGTAACCAGTGATATTCCAAAACAATTTATTATCGAACGAATACCTAACTTTTTTTTCCAAAAATTTGTTTATTAAAAAAATCTCAAAATACTTTTTTTTTTTTTTAATTTGGATGCAATACCTCATTTATTTCCATGAAAGTACTTATACTTGAAAGTATGGTTTTTACTCGATATCTTGAATCTGATAATTAATTTTTTGAAAATTTTTTTCTCTAAAATCTTCGTTACAAAAAAATACATAAAACATCAAATTTATTTTTCGTATTTGACATATCTAATTTATTTTAATGAGAGTACAAGTTTTAAAAATTTAGTTTATAGTAATTTTTTGTATCCGATCACAATTTTTTTTTTTTTTTTTTTGATATAAATTATAACACACAAGAAAAAATGATGGAAATCTTGCCTCTTTTTGACTTCCTCGGATTATTTTGTTCGTTGCTATGTTTATTTATGTATGCAGCTTAATGAAATTATAAACAATAATAAACAGCCTAAAAATATTAAATGGTTATGTTTGCATTTTAAAATTACGATTTAAAAGTTATATTGGCATTTTTTAAAGAATCAAACAATTTATAGAATTAAATAATTTATTATTTTGTGATTAATAGAAATAATATAAATAATGTTAAAATCTTGAAGCAATTAATGTGGCTATTTTTTTTATTACAAAATATTATTATTATTATTATCATTGTTGCGGAAGATAGGTCAAATGCAAGGAGTACACTGAGAAAATAAATTATAAGAAATTATTATAAATTCTGATAAAAACTCCTATCTTTTTATAATAATTGAGCGAATATTTGTAATTTTCGCATCGTTACCAACCATTTCTTTTATAAAAAAAAATAAAATTAGCTTTTTTTATATTTCTCTCTTTTTAATTAATTATGCAAAAATGATTTAAAATCCATTAACGCCGGCGCGACCAATCCATGGACGCTAGAATTTTCACTTTAATAACAAAATGATCTTAATAATCTACTTTACCAGCTACTAAAAACGAAAAATGTATGTATAATTGCATGGTTGTAATCAATAATATTTTTTGTAAATTAAGATTACAGCCCATTGTTTGAGGAACCTCAGTGCCAGCTAGTTGGCAGGGTATTTTATAATGCATGCTCAAGAAATATTAAATACTTATGAAAAATAAGTCGAAATTCTTTATTAGCGACGCAAAAAACCTATATGGACATATCCTGGATGCTCAAAGTGAACAAATAGCAAAAACACCCCTATTAGGGGTAGTTTTAGCTATTTTAAGGGTGAAATATTGAATATTTATGAAAAATAAGTCGAAATTCTTAATTAGCGACCCGAAAAACCTATGTGGACATATCCTGGTTGCTCAAAGTGCCCAAAAAGCAAAAACACCTCTATTAGGGGTAGTTTTAGGTATTTTAAGAATGAAATATTGAATATTTATGAAAAATAAGCTAAATTCTTAATTAGCGACCCGAAAAACCTATATGGACATATCCTGGTTGCTCAAAGTGCTAAAATAGCAAAATCACCCCCTTTTCGGGGGGAATTTTAGCCTATTTAGGGGTGAAATTTTAATTATTTATGAAAAATAAATCGAAATTCTTAATCAGTGACTCAAAAAACCTATATGGACATATCCTGGTTGCTCAAAGTGCGAAAATAGCAAAAACACCCCCTTTTCGGGGGTAATTTTAGCCAATTTAGGGGTGAAATTTTAATTATTTAAGAAAAAGAAGTCGAAATTCTTGATCAGCGACCCAAAAAACCCGTATGGTACGAATCTGAGCGCTCAAAGTGCATCTATGTAAAAAACACCCCATTTTGGGGTAGTTTTTTGCAAATTTAGGGGTGAAGCCCCCATTTCTTTACGAAATGACCCCGATTTTCGTGTTCAGCGACCCAAAAAACGTAAAGCAAATCTCATGTTCGCCAGTAAAAATACAACCAAACCCGTATTTTGACTGGAGTATTATTTTAGACAATAAACTTTAGTTTTAATATTAGAAATATATTAACATCCTTCATATCCTTTCAACCTGTAAGGTTAAGTAACACGAAATCAATTATAGTCGTACCTCACTGATTTTAACTAAATCAAGATGCCATTCATAACGTAGAATATTATAATTTCGTAGTAATTTTTAAAGTAAATGATAAAATTGAAGAAGAATTTCTATGGAATAATAAATAAAGTTTTATTAAATTAACTTACGTTAATAATCACTTGCTTATATACCATTTTTTGAGCATTTCACTTGTGAGAATAATTTTAATAATGATTTTTTAGAGTTCAAAATTTATGAATTATTAAATTTCTTTGGTAATTTAAATACTTTTATTTTGATATTTTTTACCATAATGTTATATATTAGGAAATAGCTATTATTTTTTTTACTTTAAAGTAATATATTTTGCTAAAATCTTTCTTTTTCATATATTTTCTAAATAATTTTATTTGTAAAAATACGTGCTTAAGTAATTATGGCTGATCCAATTTTAGGCATTTAATTAGTTATTTAATTAATATGAGATTAAATTTTTTTTATCATTAATACAGTTCCACCTCAAATTTTGGATCACTCAACAAGTACAGACATGGTTCTCCACGAAGGCAGAAACGTAACATTAAAATGTGAAGCAAGTGGTTTACCACCACCGAATATTAGCTGGAGGCGTGAATTTAACGAAAAAATTCCTATATCAAATGGTTCTGAAGGTAATAAATAAAATTTTATTATTTATTTTTCCAGATTACTTTTCTTTAAAATAATACTAAAAATCCTAATAAATAAATATATATTTACCTCGAAGGAAAAAAAAAAATTACAAAGCATTTGTTATATTATTTCTAAAGTCTTTTATGTATCAAAGGATCTTTTTTGTACTTTGATTCTATTCTAAAAAAAAAAGAACTTTTATAGATATTTTTTTTGTATCGTTAAGTAAACTCCTACGATTCTTTTAATGCCATTGATCGATAGAATACTTTACTTTGACTATAAGAGTTTCTTGTTTCAAAGTAAGATTTGACCAGTATAATATTATATCATAATGTATACTTTAGTTTCGATTTTCTAATAAATAAAGAAAGCTTTATTTTATGCAATTTTTTTTTTATTCTTAAGATTTTTAGAAATTCTTCAATGTAGTAAAAAAGTAATTTTTTAAGCAAATATTTTTTTTTGTTAAATGAAAAATATTAGCTTTATTTTATGACATTGCTAACAGAAAAATAAAATTTTTTCAAAATTTGCAATATTTTATATATTGTTGAAGTTTTTTACAAGAATCAAAATCATGTATACCCATTTCAATATTTTATTTTCAATTTTAACTTTAAAGTAAAAAAATTTTTTACTTGGTTGAAAAAAAATTCTACAAGCAAGAACAAACATGAAACTTTAAGAGAATTATAATTTTCATAAAATACAATTATTATAAAATAGCGCTACGCACCTTAAATTCTACAAAAATTTTGGTAAAAATTTTGCAACTAGGGTTTTTTTGTTTGTACTTTCCGGTACTAAAACCCAATCTAAGGTCAAATTTTACAATACACCGTCAAATTTTAACGCTACTCACCCTCTACCATATAAAAATCTTGAAAAAATTTTCCAACGTTTTTAAATGGTATAGGACGAGTAGCGCTCAATTCTCACGTTGTACAACTAATATGACTTCAGATTCGTTTTCAACGTCGAAAAATACTTACAAATACCCTATTGTCACGTTTTTTTATCAAAAATTTTTTTAATTTTGTGGAGCTATGTAATTAAAGAAAAATTCTGAACTTTTCGATTCAAAACTGTATTTACGGGTCTCAAAAGCTTTTCGGGTTTACCCAAAAACCTACATGACCCGATGCAAAAAATTCGAGATTTACCCGACTTCTTGGGTCAGGTAACTGTCAGGCACACCCATACAATTTACAAACAATTTATTTTTAGATGATAATTGCTAGACCTAGAGTGAAGAAAATTACAAATACCCCAATTGTATCTCCAATTTTTTATAATATACATTGTCAGATTGTTGTGCTAGAATTTTGCTTGAATTTATAGAGAACTCAAGAAATTTAAGCAATGACAGCAAAATTCAAGCACAGAAACTTGATATTCTAGATCAAAATATTTTAACGATTCTTAAAATAAATTCTGACAATTTCAATTGATTTTTTGTAACCATTTTTTTGCATATATCTGGCTTTAATTTTAGCAATTTTCGATCTATTAAGTCTATTTTCACATTTCACTGTTTTTTCAACAGTTACAAAATAATCGATGATTTCTTCAAAAAGTTATACAGTAGACAACTTAACCTTAATTTTTTGAATAAAAATTAAGAGAAACAAAAAAGATTTCCTAAAGCTTTATAAAGCAGCAAATTATAAATACAGTTAATAAAACTTGTAAAATTATCGGAAATTAAAATTTTTATTCGCATAATTTATTTACTCTTGTAAAAAACAATTAACTAAATACCTAAAGAGCTTAATAACACTCTAAAAAACTGTGAAAACATCTCATATATAAACTAACATGTCATAAAAAATGTCATCATCATTAATTTTATATAAATTAAAAAAAAAGCATGCAGAAACTCAAGTAATCTAAAAAGCTTATCTCTCTATATTATTAATCTTTCATGCATTTAAACAGACAAAACACATTATATTGACCAGTACCTACACAACACTTGGTATATAATTTTCTAGACCGCTCGTTAATAACACTTCTAGTAAACCTCAAGCAAGTCCTTTAGGACACAAGAAAATTTTGATAAGCACCTAAGCTAGATGAATATTATATAATAATAATCATAATATCATTTTAAACATGTTTTATTATTATTATCATTATTTTTTTTTTTTGACTTGTTATCTGCTTTCTCAAGTTTAATATATCCCTTGAGCCATAATTAAAATTAAAAATAAAAACTTTTAAAGTGTGTTATTTATATTTCAAGGTATTTAGTTACATAAATAAATTTTTTGGGCTAATTTTTTTTTTTAATAATTCTAATATAAATATTAATAAATCAATGTTAGAGAAAATTAGTTTGTTAATTTAATAATTAAATTTATCGTGTTTAAATGAAAAGTTATCAAATTTCATAGTTACTGTATATATAGAAGATTAATCTGTCTAAAGAAACTTATTTTTCTTTTGCTTTAATTTTTGATGTAATTTAAAATTTTACTCATTTATCTTAATTTGTATTAAAAGAAAATAATAAGATGTATGTTACTAGTAATCACATTACTAAAATTACTATTTTTTTATAAAATTGCTGAGAATTTTATGGAGCCTTATTTTGGTAATCATGTAAACTTAGATTCAAGCTTTTAGTTGATCACAAAAAATCTATACTTCGTGTTAATAGTTTAAATTTTTTTTGTTTTTATGTCAATCAAAGTAAAGTAGCTTACTGCAAAGAACTAAAAATATCAAAATTATTGATTTTTGAAAGTGCTTTAAAGTTTATATTTTATTTTTAGAATTTTTTAAAAAGTAACGTATAAACAAAAAATCATTTTATTCGGAAATATTTTACGATGAATTTATAAAACTTTTTTAGAAATAAAAAGTATATTTCAAGTGAACTTTTTAAAAAGTCAATGGACTTTAGTTTGCAAAAAAATTTTATTATTTTATGCAGGTAATATTATGAATAAGTGATAAATCAAATAGAAAAATTGAGAAGTAACTTAACTCTAAATTTAATTTTCTTATAGTTGTATCATTTCGGATTCATTTTTATCTTATAATAAGAATTCACCAAAAAATGCCAGAAACTGAATTATTTGCGAAATCTAACTGCATCGCTAATAAGCTTCTTAAATATATCTAGCTTTTGTAGTATTAATATAGCGTATTACATAAAAAATAGTATATTTACGGCTCATGTCCAGAAAAATAAAGAATTGTCCAAAGTGCACGTAAATTACCTTCCGAGGCGAAGCCAAAAACTCATGGTTGTACTTATTTTTCGAATGCAGTTTTTTAGTCTATTTTTCCCTCCACTCCTTCAAAATATCAATTTTTTATCCATTGCCCTGTAAACGTCAATTGTAGACCAGCCCCCTTTTTGACAATCTTTTTAACATGGAACATGTTCATTGGATTGGGTATTTTTAAAAGTCTGGCTCAGCAAAGGGGGGTGAAAAATCGACGTTTTAGGGGGGAGGGGTGAAATATTGACGTTTTTAGGGGGGGAGGTGAAATGGATTAAGAATATTTTCGATTTAGGGACTTAGAATAATTTAATTGGGAGTTAGGGCCTGATCAGGCTCTAATAAGAACAAGAACTTAGAATACTTTAGGTTTATGGACTTCGGATAATTTATATTTCGGGATTTGATGTAATTTCGGTTTTTGGATTTACTACTATTATGAGTGAATATGTTCCATGATCGTTGGCTGTGTGAACACAAATCAGTTATAAATTTTCAATGATGCACTCTATAAACATGTTTCATGTAAATTTTCATTATAAATAAGAAAAAAAAATACTAGAACAGAAAAAACACATGCCATAAAGGCTTTTATACGGCTGACTAATAATTTACTTGTATCACTAACTTATTATATTAATGTAATGCAAAATTATTTTTATAATAAAATAAAATGTATACACTGAAAAAAATCCAGTTATGTTCTACCGGAATTCAGATTGTTAATAAAGATTTTTTTTTTATTTGTATAAACTATTGCAAAAGTCGTAAAACGTAAAGAAAAGTTATTATGCACCTTGGAGCCTACATTTTTAAAAAATTTTCTGAAATATTAACAACTGAAATACTAACAATCCAAATACCCATTTTCGGACAAAAATGACTAAGTTTTTGCTGTATTGCAATTTTCTCGGATAGAGGGTATAGGTTTCAAAAATTTAGTATATGAGCTCCAAGTTTATAAAAATTCGTTACTCACCTCTTTTCAACTATTTCTTTGCGAGATATGATAATTTATAAACTCAGAGCCCCAAATTTATGTTTTTTTAAAAATTTCTATTTTGATATCTATTTTTGTAGAACCAAATCTCAAAAACAACTCAAACTAATCAAACGAATAGATATCCAAAAAATTTGAGACCTATAAAAGCCTTTGTTAATCAAAAATTGCAGTTTCGGATAAATTTAAAAATTGGTCATTTTGGGCCAAAAATAGGCATTCTTTTTATGGACTATCTATGGCGGTAAAAGACTTAGTGATAAAAAATTGCAGTATACCGTGCTTGAAAGGAGACGCTTTCACCAAAAAAATATACCAACCAGATGTGTTTTGGATAACTTGAAAGATTGCAGAGTTTTAGTAAAAATTACTAATTAATTGATATTTAACTCCATCCAATTAAATGCGATCTGGTAAACTAAGGATTGTAGCACCAACTACAAATATAGAGACTTGCTACCCCATAGTTAACTCTTCTGACTCTTGAATACCTCAATCCAATCAAAATTTTTAAAACATAAAAATTAAAAAATTACTTAAACTCTTTTCTAATATGCTAAATAGCTTCGCTCTACCCGTCATTAACAGTATCTAGTAATCAATAAGACAGAAGATAAAAGAAATTTGTTAAAAAAATAAATTTAGTTTCACAAAGCCTTTTTAAAAATTTTCTTTAGACATTTTAAAAAATATAAACTTAAATATAACAAGTAGTATTAAATTTTAAGTCAGCTTCAAAGAAAAAATAAAGATCAGAAGAAAGTTTAAGATTTTAGTATGTATCAAAATTTTACTTTAAGCTTTAAGAAAAGTCAAAAGTCTAGTATCTTTTGATACTTCTTAACCATTCTTAACTCTAAATTATGGCAGGTATAAAACTTTAAGGATTTTATTATTCTGAACATACTTGAGTTTTCAAACGTTTGAAATATTTCTGATTAATAAAATTATTTATTAAAATAATTAAGAACTTGATTTATAAAAAGTTATTAAATTTTTATGTGTTTTAATTAAATAATTAATTTAATAATTTAATATTTTTTAGTACTGACAGTGGATGGATCAACATTAAGTATAACAAAAATAAAAAGAGGACATATGGGCGCTTATTTATGTATTGCATCGAATGGTGTACCTCCAACTGTTAGTAAACGTATTATGTTAATTGTTAATTGTAAGTATAAAATTAAATTTTATTTTTATTTTTAAAGCAAAATAGTATTTTCAATAGTAACATTTCTTATCGCTAAGTACCAATTTTAAAGTCTTAAAAATCATAAATTATGAATTTGGAGGTCCTGGGGGTTCATAATGAAAATTTCACCCTTACATATGCAAAAATACTTTTAAATTTCTGAAGAAGAGAGATTTTGCCAACTTTGGAAAAGATAATGTACTTTCAACAGTCTCTTGGAACAGAAAAATTCGTGCGCAGAGACCAAAAAAACTATGCAGAATCTCTTAAAATATTTTTTACAAATTGCAAAATATAAAAAACCAAATTTAAATATGCTATAAAGAAATAAAAGTTACATTAAAAATTCTATGAAATCATAAATAATATGTGAGGGATTCCATACCAAATAGGCCAAAACAAATTTTAAAAAATGTAAAATTATAACTTTTTACGTTAAAATTTCGTCATTTTTGCACAAGTCCTTCAAAGCTTACCAAAAGGTGCATGGAAATTCAATGTGCAGGTTTCTTTTACATAAGCTGAAAGATTTATTGATGAAAACGTAATTTTTCGCGTACGCTGAGTTAAATTAAATTTTAAATCCCGGAATCAAATCAAGTTCTGTGGGAAATTGCCTATAAGGACTTAGGAAAAAAATTTACCAAAGTAGGCCAAAAACAAAAAAAAGATCAAGGATTTGATCAGGAATGCTAAAAGAGGCTGATAGTACTATTGTTAGTTGTACTTTCAGAAAAAATAGCTTGTACCAATTGAACCCAATTGAGTCCAACTTAAGCCCACTTGGTATGGAATCCTTCATATATTAAATAAAAAAATAATTGAATTTTAATCCTAAAAATGAAATCAATTTATTAATAACACTTACTTAGCATTTGTTTATCCTCTCTTTTTCCATTTTATAAATTAAAATATAAAACCATTGAAACAATTAATATTATTAAATAATCTTTATTTTAAATATGAAAACAAAGTATTTTTATAATTTATTAACGTTTATTCTATTATTTATATTTGAGTAAATCTTTTATAAATTTCATAAAATAATAATAAATCAATAAAGATTATCTATTAATTTAAATAAATATTTATTCATGGATTTATCATAAATTTTAGTTTCACTTATTTATAATGTCAGATTTTTCTAATTTAATTTTAGCAGCTTTTTTATTACAAAAATACAAATGTTTTTACAAATTTATACTAAATAACTTGACATGAATAATTTGAATTTATCATGAGAAGAAAAAAATTTTATCAAATATTTGTTTATTTTAAATTTCTGGCAGTACCTAAATTCTACAAAATTATCTTTTTTACAGTCGCACCAATGATAACAATACAAAACCAATTAATAGGAGCCCAAATTGGACAAACAATAACCCTTGAATGTGATTCAGAAGCCTTACCAAAATCCATAAATTACTGGTTTAAAGATAATGTATCAATTGCAACAGCAAGTAAGTAGAAAAAAATTTTTTTAATTAAAAATACCACCACATATAAATTTAATTTACGAAATAAATTAACACAGTATCTTTCACTTATAATAATTATAATAAGAAAATATTTGTGGTGTATGAGTATTACTAATCGCATGGTTAATTAGGTTAATCTCTTATCGTTTGGTTTCAAGCCAGACCTCTAAATATACATAGTTTATACGTGTGTATAAAAAACATTGAAAATGTTTTAGTATCCTTTTCATATAAATTCTCTTTTTCTTCTTCTACTTTTTCTTGTTCACTCTTCATATTAATAAAGAGAAGAAAAAAATTTATATATGTGTAGTAAAGTAGTTTTTCTTCTATATTTTATATGTAAAATACCCAATTAGGGTTAGGCCATCAAGTCCTTACTGATTTCGAAAAAAAGATATTTTACTACAAAAAATTTATATTACAAAGAAAATCGAAGAATGTAAGTACCAAAAAATTTTTATAAATATATGCGTTATCTTCTTACATCTATGTAAAAATTGATATATATACCAAATATACCAAATGTACCAAAAATTTTTATGAAAATATACGTTATTTTTTGACATTTACGTAAAAATTGATATGTACACTGTAAAAAGTAACTTTCTTAGATTTACAAAAAAAATAGAATTTTTTCGAAAAATTAGTAAATTTTAGAAAAATTTTATAAATATTCAATAAAAATCGTAAATTTTCTAAATTTAGTATATTATCTAAAAATTCGAGAATTCTCGATTTTTTTTTTTGTGAATTTACGAAAAAAGTTGTAAATTCACAACTATTTTTTGAAAATTTTCTAAAAAAAATTGTAAATTATCAATTTTTCTTGCGAATTCACAAAAAAAAATCGAGAATACTCGAATTTTTTGTTAATATACTAAATTTATTAAGTATATGATTTTTTTCGAATATTTATAAATTTTTTCGAAAATATACTAATTTTTCGAAAATTATCTAATTTTTTTGTTAATATAAGAAAGTTACTTTTTACAGTGTACGTATATTATAAAGCCCTTCTAGACCTAATAATTTTTTTTTAATTCCATGTGCTTTTACTATATCAAAGAGTATAGTCAAAGCACACAATATTTAAAAAAATTAATTAGGTCTAGAAAGGGCTTAACTTCGGTACGAGGCATTTAATATTAGGTGAAAAATTTATAGTCAATATGTAGTCAATTACGTATTTATTAAATATATTTAAGATGATGGGAACGTTGTTAACAAAATCAAACAACTATAATCTAAAAAAGAGTTTTTGATTCTACTAGAAATTTTTTTTTAAAGTTTCTATCCAAAATAATAGATAATGTTAATGAATATAGTAATAAGATATTTAGTAATTTTGAAGATATGTCAATTGCAGCAATCTATACCTATACATGTACATATGAAAAGTTCCCCTCTGGGATATTATAATTACCTAAAATGAACATATACTGTCAATTACATATTATAAACAAGAATATCTCTTTATTTTATTATAAATATCCAATTTTCAAATTTATTAAATACCCTTGAGGTTTATATTTTATTATTTGTTATATTTAAAAAATATTATTTTTAATAAAAATTATTTTATTATAATAAAATATGATTGACATAATTGGAAAATTAATTAATTAATAATGTATAATTATGTTTGATGTTTTAATGTTTTCAACAAGTATTATTTAAATATAAAATCTATGATTTTTTAACTTTATTTTTACGAATTGTTAATTAAAATTGATAATAATGCCATTTATTTACACAAAATTAATATTTATGGGGGATTTTCATAAAAACTGGTTATTTTTAGCTATCTTTAATTATTAAGAAATATTAAAATTAATTTTTAATAAATAACATACAGACAATTTTTTTTTTTTTATAGAATTCGAAACTTCTTTACTATACTTTTTTAGTTTTTGCCTTTTTTTTATTTTAGCTTATAGTATCTAAAAATTTTAAGGATGAATGCTTCGAAATTCGATATAGTTATAAACTTTTATATTTGATGTATAAGTTTTTTTTCGTATTCTTGTTAAAAAAAAAAGTTTTTTCCTTTTTTTTATCTTGAAAGAAGAATGTGAGCTATTTGTTAAAAATGAACAAACAAATATATTTGTATAATTAAATGGGCAAATGCAAAAATGATATGTATTTTGGTGAAAAAATTTTTTTCCAACAGGTTTTTTTCTTTGCAAAATCAAGTAATTTTAATTGAAAGCATTAATATAAGGGTAAATTTAAATGAAGTGAGTGCGATTTGTATGGTCGGGTCTTCAAAACTGCTCCAAAGTGTTTTTTTCTGAAAGTACTACCAAAAATAAGTAACCAGCCCAATTTTTAGCCTCCCAGAGCGAAATCTCGATTTTTGACAGCCATTTTAGTGTTTTTCACTGTCGTAAAAAATGTAAGAAAAATGAGTCATAATTTTTGGTTCCTCATAGAGGAACCATTGTGTTAGGTCAAATTTTGTTTTCTGATTTTTTGGCATATAAGCAAGTTTTGGGACCCCAGGAAGCTAAAAAACCGGTTTAAAAAAAAGTCTGTATGTGTGTGTGTGTGTGTGTGTGTGTACGTACGTACGTACGTATGTAATCGCTGATATTTCACAAACATTATGGAATTTAGACCTAATTTTTTTTTCAAAAATTTTTTCACCAAAAAAGCTCGAGGTACTTTTTTTTTTTTTAATTTGGATGTAATACCTCATTTATTTCCGTGAAAGTACTTATATTTGAAATTATGGTTTTCACATGATATCTCGAATCGGATACTTAATTTTCTGAAAATTTTTTTCCTAAAATTTTTTTCACAAAAAAATACAAAAAATACCAAATTTTTTTTTCTTTTTGGACGTAGTACCTAATTTATTTCCATGGAAGTACTAGTTTTAGAAATATCGTTTATAGTAATTTTTTGGACCTAATACTTAATTTTTTTTAAATTTTTTTCTCAAAATTTTTGTCGCCAAAAAATACAAAAAACGCCAAAATTTTTTTTATTTTAGGACTTAATACTTAATTTTTTCCTATGAAAGTACGAATATCTAGAATTATCTTTTGTAAAGGATTTCTCCATCTGATACATAATTTTTCGAAATTTTTTTTTTAAATTTTTTACATAAAATAATTAAAAAAATTCCATAATTTTTTTTCTTTTTGGACTGACCAAAAATTTGGATTCCGCGGGAAATTTTACATAAGAATATATCTTTTTATGTTTTTAAGAGCGTTTATGTTAAGGCAGCGAAATTTTAAATTGAAAGATTAAAATATCTCATTTTTATAAGGAATTTTTTTAAATTATACCAAATTATAAAAAATTAATCAGAAAATTCTTTATTATTTCACTGTTTTAACATGAAAGCTCTTAAAAACATAAAAAGATATATCCTTATGTAAAATTTTTCATGCTAATGTGACAGTCAAAAACACTAAAATAGCTGCTAAAAATCGAGATTTCGCTCTGGGAGGCTAAAAATTGGGCTGGTTACTTATTTTTGGTAGTACTTTCAGAAAAAAACACTTTGGAACAGTTTTGAAGACCCGACCATACAAATCGCACTCACTTCATTTAAATTTACTCATATAAAAAAAATTTTATTTTGTGCATTTTACGACTAAACGAGAAGAAAGTCAAGAAAATAAATGGAACTATTGTGCAGCAAGGATAATTCTAATTCTTTAAAGAGCACCTGCAAATACTTAAAAGTTATTTTATTTTAAATATAAAAAATCAACTCAATGTAAATTACAATGAAAATCTGTTTTGAAAAGGTTAAGTTTTACATTTTGAAATCACAAAAATAAGCAATTTTTTGTTGAAGTAAAATTATCCATCTGATATAAAAATTAGTGTTATATCGGTTTTTAAAAAATATTTTTTTATTAATTTAAAAGTAACTTTGATTTTTTTAAATGAACAATAATATTTATTAAACTTAAAATAATATGTTAAATTTTCGAATTTATATCAGTGCTAAGAAATTTAGTATAATTCATTGTTTCAGATAGACTTACATAAATAATAAAAGCATAAATTAATGATAAATTAACTTTTGCACTTTCTAAAATATATTTTAATAATTTACCCTGTATTTTAATCAAAATTTTAGGTTATATATTTTACTAAAATTATAAGATAAATTTTACAACTTGGAAATTTAAATAATATGATATGTGAATTATCATTTCAAAATATTTTTTGTTTTTATAGTAATTGAGAAATTAGAATTTTGAAATTCATAATGATAAGGAAAGTATGAGAATTTTTGGTTGCTAATATTTTTAATTTTTTAGGTTATTGTAAAAAACTATAAATTTGCTGTCATGTTAGTAAAATCGAAGATTTTTTTTCAATGCAGTATACAATTTTTATACTTGAAAGTAATTAAAATTTTTTGGGCTATATTTTCATTTCTGTAGCTATTTAGAACACTAATAGCAGTTAGATATCCTTAGGTTACTGCTGTTTCAATTTCAGAAATTTACGCAACTGTTATAAGGTTAAAAATTAAAATAAAACAAAATTTCTAAATCCATAAATGTTGATGCCTTAATAGTAATTACATTTAATAAATGTTAAACATGCATAAAGCATTTTTCCCTTGAAATCATTAAATATTTTATTCCAAGAATTCCAGTTAGACGGGAAGAAAATTCCAAAAACTTGTGTTGAATACTGAAAATTCTTAAAAATATAAATTTTCTGTACTACTATAAACAATACATCTTACTTTAATTTATGCTAAAACAATAAAGCTCAATTTTCAAGAATAAATACAGAATTAATTATAAAAAAAAATCTATAATTTTTTTCTTGTTCATTGAATAACTTCAGTGTTTCTTTTATGTACTTTCAATTGTCTTTTTTACTAAAAAGAAGAAAAAAAAAAATTCATTGTAAATATTTTTTCAATATAAAAAATTGAATATACAATGAATTTTATTCATCAAAATAATAAAAGTAAAATATTTTTTCATCGAATCTTTTTTATTTTTCTTGATCATTCTAAAATAAAAAATGAAGTATAGCTGAAGAATTTATTATATATTTTTTTAATAAATATATATGAAGAAAAAAAAAATATGTATAAATATAAATTTACATAACTTTGATGTCCTTTACAGTTAAAATGATTTCTAAGAGATTCTTTAGTATACAAAAAATTTTTTTCATAAGAAAAGTTTGTTTCGCCTTTTTTTCATACTAAAATATTTTTCTTTTTTATAAAGAAAACTATTTTATTTTGAATATTTTTTTTTTTTTAGTGAAATAGTTTCAATCATATACATAAACTTTATTATTATTATTATTATTACTTTTTATGCATTTTAAGATTATGCTGATTAAGTTTTTTTCATATTGTTTATAAAAGCGTTGGTTTTGTCGAATATTTTAAATTAAAAAGTTTATTTATTTTTCCTGAAAAGTATTGGTAATTTAGTATAAAATTGAAAAGAGTTTTTGGTAATCAGGTAATTTATAATCTAAGTGCATATTCATTGAGATCTTTTTAGAATTTTTGGTAAATAATATCATAATTTTCTTTAAATTTATTTTTAAATAATTTGTTTGAATTATATTTTGTCCTGGTTATCAAGCCATTTATTTATTTATTTATTTAATATTTTCATACATGTGAAAATTTAACGGGTATGTACTACCCTTTACAGTTGTAGATATACATTTTGATTGGTCTAGTTGTACTTTATTTGAACTAAAACTATATTAAAATTTAAGTTTAAAAGCTATAAAATAAACATATAATAAATTAATTAAATTTTAAAATAAACAATTAATGTACAAGTTAGTTTAATTCAATAAATATAAGAAAACCTAGATCAAAATGCATTATTCAATACTTTTTACTGTACATGGTTTGCTTTTTACTTAACATGCTTGCGGTCTCAAAGCAAGCTTATATATGAAAAAAAATAAAAAATCAAAATTTCATTTATTACAGTGGTTCCCTTAAATGAGGAACCAAAATTTTAACAACTGTAAATGTGTGAAATTAGAAAAAATTAGATGAGGTTCAAAAAAGAAAGGGTTCATGAGCTTAATAAGGGGACAAGGCATACTAAATGAATAATTTATAAAACCATAGCTGTTTTAGAAGTCAAAACGATGTTTTTATTTTAAATATCTAGAAATAATTAACCAAAAGTTTTTTATTTTAGTTTTGCATTTTTTTTTTGAACAATTCCTTAAGATTTTAAATAAGAAAGAATTCATTTACTAAAAAAATTCTTTTTCTTTCTAAAGCAGATTAAATATAAGTTAAAACATAAATTTTTTACCATGCCTTTGTAGCTTATATCATCAAATTTATTTTCTTTATAAGTAACATAATACTATACACCACACGAAAAAAAAAATAATTAAAAACAAAATCAATAATTTTAACATGATTGAAATTTACATTATAAAAAACATTATAAGAAACATACCAACAAAAAATTTAATTAAAATTACTTTTTTATTTAAATTTTCTTTTTTTTTTAATTAAATAGATGAAAAATATCAACCAGAATTATTGGAAACATCTTTAAAAGTAACAATGAGATTAAAAATAACGTCAATTAACGAAAATGATTATGGAATATACAACTGTTCGTCACAGAATCCACTTGGTATTTCACATGGTTCTATCAAACTTTATTGTAAGTTTTTATTATTCTGAAAAAAAATTTTTATATTTTGACAAATAATTTTTTTTATATAACGAATTGAGAGATAAATAAAAAAAAAAGTATCAAATATTTGAAAGCATATAAGAAAATATTCAAATGCCATTCCAATATCAAAGATCTTTAAAAAAAAAAATGATAAATCATCACTGTCAAAAATGTCATTTAGAATAAATATGACATTTTCTTATAAAAAAATATTTTTTTTCTTCTATTTTTTAATAATAAAAAATGAACGTGTAATAAATAAAAAAAAAATTTCATTTTATCAATTTTTTAGATATTCCAACACCCACAACCGAACCACCAACCACAACTACAACAACAACTACGACGACGACGACAACAACAATGGCACCAATAACAAATTCAGCTGTCACAAAAAGTAATTATAATTGTCTTTTTTTATCATTAAAAAACTTAATTTCTTTTTTTGCAAAACTTTAAAAAAGTTTCAAATTTTCTATTAAAAAGATTGAAGGTATTAAACAAAACTTTTTTACTTTTTTTTTATATGTGTGAATTATTAAATAAGAACTTTAACTGTGCATTATCAGTTTAATAAAAAATTTAAAGAAAAGAAAGTAAGAAAAAAAATTAATGTGCTCTTATTTTTTCCTTATAAACGAGTTTTCTCATTTATTACTTTTAACTTTTTAATATTAAATTAATAGAATTTTCACAAATTTAATTTTAATTTTATTATTTATACTTTATTGAATCTAAATAAAAATTTATGTTTCAATGAATTTCTGTTTAAAAAAAAAAGTGATTTATAGATCTAATATATTAAAACCATTTTTTTAGATGATAGACCAAGAAAAGGACATAAAAAAGTTTCAACGAGCGTAATGCCTAATTTAAATGAAATATCTGCTGCTTCAAAAAGTACACAAAATAAAGAAGGTATATAAAGAAACTTTAATTAATTTTTTAAAACTGAAAATTCTTTTTTTTTCTTTTATTCAAAAAGAAAAGTTAGTAAAATAAATAAATTTTTTTTTGGACCAAAATAAAAAAAAAACGTTTCTTTTGACATATTTCAATATTTTCATTTGACGTAAACATGTAAAAAAAGGTAGTAAATAAATAGAAAGAAAAATCCAATCAAGATTAATTCATTGTAGGTGTAGAAACTCAAAAAAAAAATCCATTAAAATTTTTCTTTTATTACGTTTTTTTTTAAGAACGACATCGAGGTAAACCAAAGGATGAAAATAACATTACTGGTAAACCAGGTACAAGTGCTAATACAAGTAGAAAAAACATTAATATGAATAGTTCAATTCAAAGGGATAAAACAGCTCAATCAATGTCAGCAAGTGCTAGTAATACTGTTTCTATTTTATTATTAAAATCAAAATATTTAATTATACTTTCGTTTTTCTTTTTAATTCTTTAAAATATTTTATTCAAATATGTAAACAATTTTAGTCAAATAATTGAAAGTTTATAAAAAAATACTTGAAAAGAAATTTTATTTTCTTTTCAATTGTTTTTTTGTGTCAATGACTGACCTAAATAAACTAAATAGAAAGAAAAATAATGTAATTATTTTAAATTGTAAGTGTGTTTGTATATAATGTTTATAACAGTAAATATTAAATAATAATTTTAATAAAAGGGTGAATATTTCAAAAAATGTTTTGCACTGTAATCTAAGAATTTGTTTCAAATAATTTTTTTCGGATTCTCAAATTAAATGCAAGAATTGACATAAATTTTTAGCTATCTGAAACTTAAAAAGTATGTAATTTTTTCAAATCGTCGCCATTACTTTGCGAGTTAATAGCTGTCTTTTTCAAAGGCAAAAAAAATTGTATGTTTTGATAGCAGAAATACGAATGATAAAGTAAATTAAAGTGATCGAAAATTTATAACTAAACATTTTTTTTGTTGATACTTAAAGACGTAAAAAAAATTTTGAAGCAAATTCTAGGAATAATTCAAAGGTCTTTGTATTTCAGAAATGTAAATCCAGATAAAAATTGTCTCAAAAAGGCCTAAATTTACATAAGTAATATATAGGTATTGTTTTAATAATAAATTATAATTAATGTAAAAAAGTGTGAAAAGGCCATGAATATAATGTAATATTTTAATGCAATAATTATTTAAAATTGTGATATATAACTGTTTTATTTAAAAGAAACTAAAATTTTATAAAAACTTGTAAATAATACTAAAATATAAAATGTAGTTTATTATTTGTTTAATGTTTTGTAAGTACTAGAATACTTAATTTTTTAATTAGATAAGTAAATGATATTGTCTCTGCTGGTTCTAGATCTATACCATGTATATTATCTCGTATATTATAGATTTTTTTGTATACCCAAAAGCAAAACAAATGTAAAAAGATTTTATAAATATTGAGGAGTACTTAATAAACGTACTCAGAAGTAGTAAATTTTTAACCAAGTGAACAAAAAATCAGAATGACTCAGATTTAGAGATCCGCGAGATCGAGATAATGCGATATTTCTAACAATATCGATATCGATGTCGATAAATATCGCAAAACCAAATATCGTATCGATATCGAAAATATCGAAATATTAAAATAAAATTTAAATAGTGATATTTTTTTCGAGATTTTTTTGGTTCATCAATAAAATCATAACCTTAATTTATTTTTCCTTTATTAAAATTTTTGCGCTCATTCCTCGGAATTAACAGTGAAAGTTCTAACATTTCCTACAAAACGTATTTTATTTATTCTAAAGATGAAAATAGTGAAAAAGTCGAGAAAAACTTGGTGTTTGCAAAATATTCGCAAAATATGTCGAAAAAATACCGAAAAAATTATTAAAATGAAACCAGGTAATACAACTTGATTAAAAACAGCCGAGAAAACAACATTTAAATGCGAGTTTAAATGCATAACATCCATTTAAAAAAATCAGAAATCATCAAAAGCTATTAGGAGTTTTTTAAAGTTTTTTAGTTTGGTATTTAAATTTTAAAATAAACAAGAACCATTTAGAAAATCTTAATTACTGTTGCGCTAATTCTTAGATGGTTACTTTTTTCTCGAAAGTGAAATGCTCTTATGAGACTATAAATAAAAGTAAGCGAATTGAATTAAAAGTATCTAAATAAAATTGAACTATGTATATCTAATTATTTCTTTTAATAAAATGCAAGAACAGAAATTTACATGTTATTACTTACTACATTATTATAATGTTATTCGTAAAGGATTAATATTTTCGCCATTTTTTTGTCTTTTTTTTTTGTAAAAAATGAACAATGATGAGTTGAGTAGAAATAAATGAACAAAAAAAGTTGAATATAGGAATTTTTGAACAAAAAAAATTAAACCTAAAAATTTTTGTATAAAAAAAGTTGAACAAAATTTTATGAAAAAAAATAAATTAATGAAAAAATGAACATAAAAAGTAGAACACAGAAATTTTTAAGTTGAACAAACTTGAAAAAGTTGAAAAAACTTCTATGCTCAATTTTTCATTAATATTTGTTTTTTTTTGGTCAAAAAATTTTGTATATAAATTCCTATGTTAAACTTTTTTGTCAAATTTTTTCTGCTCAACTCATCTTTGTTCACTTTTTTTTCTGGTAAAAAAAATGGCGTCAAAATATAGTACATTACGGCATATAGAGAAAAAATGTAGAATGGCACTAAATCGCATATAAACTACCTCCCGAGGGGAAGCCGAGGATGGTAAGCTGCGATTTCGGGCATTATTTTTTTCAGGTCAAGTGTCGTATATTATTGTACATATCTAAGGCAAAAAAGCCTATTTTCTACCCCGTTATATGTAAAACTATGTTTTAAATCGAGGGACAAAATATGGGGTTCGACTTTTGTATGCTATCTGAACTCGCTCGTGCGAGTCAAACAGCATGCTCAGTCAAACCCAACATTTTGTCCCTTGTTTAAAAAATAGCTATTTCTTGTCAGCGGCCAGAAAGCAATATAAGATTCGAAAGTTGAAAAATATTAAAATAATAATATTTTGGTCATTCAGAGATCCTTATAAAATAATAGACAAGATCTAAACAACGTCCATTTCTAAGCAGAGGCAATTCCATTGAAAATTAAGAATTGTGTTTTAAATTTAATAAATGGAGTATTCTTGAAAATAATTTAAAATGCTAAAGCTTTTACAGAATACTAGTATGAGATGAATTTATTTCTACATGAATGCATTGCACTAAAAAAAAAAAAAAAAACAAGATTGAATTTTAAGAAATTGTTTGTGAAATACTCTACGTAATGATGCATCATTACAGCATGAGTTTTATAGTAAGCCTAAATATTGAAATAAAGATATTAGAAATATTTTTCTTCTTTAAAAAAATGCAATGCCAATATTTTTAAATTGCACACATCAATACTAGTCACAAGAAAAAAACAAATAGTTTCTGTGTGTACAACCATATTTTAATTTATTAGGTATCTGTTTTTCATCTCCTAAAAGCACTTGAATTCTGTTGTAAAAAATAACTTTAGGTTATTACTTTTTTAGCAAATACTACATTCAACAATGTTAAAATAAATTTTTAAAAATTAATTATTTTTTATATTTAATTAAAAATTTTACGCAACATTGATGTTATTATAAATCTATTATCAGCTTATCAAAAGATGTTAATATTACCATTATTTAACAAAATTAATTGATTTCTACGATATACAAGATTAAATTTATGTAAAGCTATTAAAATTATCAATAGATTATCAAAACGTTATTATTAAAACTGATCAATTTTACTGATTTTGTTTTATCTCTATAAATAATTCAATACATAATTTATCTAAAGCTTTTTAATTTCACTTAATTTACTGGAATGCAATTTAATTTAAAAGCAATTTTCGCCTAAAAAAAAATCAAAAAAAATTTTTTAACATTATAAATAAAAATTGTAAATAAATATTTTTATGTATTGATTAAGGTAATTTTAAGGATGTAAATAATAAATTTAATAAAAAATTATAAAATTATAATAATTAATTATTGCACATAGTAATTTAGAAAGTGTATTGTGTAAATATAATAAATAATAATTGAATAAATTTTATAAAATAACAAAATATTATTTGTTGTTTATTTTTAAAAGGATTTAAAATTTTGTAAGTTAAGTATAGTTAATTGTACTATTAGACTTGTTGATTACCTCTATTTGAATGACACTTTTTTGTCTTTTGTTGGTCGATAGAATTATCTAAAGGGTTTTTTGTTTTATTGGTAACATGGTTTAATTATTCACAAAAAGTAATTTCACACTGTATTTTTTGAACATTTTTATTTATTATTCTTTAGTTTGGGGTACTGAATATGATAGCTATTTTTACAGAAATTGTTCTACAACTACATTGAAAAAGAATTTTGGTTATAGTAGCCAAAATTTAAATGGCTTAAAACGTAAAGAAAATTTTTGTTCCTTTAAAATCCGAGCACCGCGGGTTAGTGGGACTTGGAAAAGAAAATTTTTGTTACACTTTTCTTTAGGTATTATGTCATTTGCAGCCATTCAAAAGAAAAAAAAAATTCCGACTGCCATAACTGGATTTCTGGTAATGACAACTAAAATTTCGGATAGCAACAACCAGATTTTTTTTTCGGTGTACTTGTTTAAAATAGAAATTGTCATAAAAATCTTAAATAATAACCTGAAATTAACTGTTGCTGAATATTTTCTCCAACAGCAATAATACTATAGTGTCCCAAACTTAGTGTCCATACTTATAAAACCACCTAGAAACTCCATACTTAGTGTCCCAAAAAACAAATAGTAAATGAATCTAAAGAAAAAACTTTTTAAAATTAGCCTAAGTTACCTATTTTGCCAATAGACTATTTTGTCTAACAGCAAATATAATAATACTTATTGGAAAACTCCATGGACCTGAAAAGAACGAAAAATATCTACGATACACAGGGTGTCACTCCAAGTCTAATTTATTTGATAAGATAATTTTTTAAATACACAGATTTATAAAGTTTAATTCATTTCTAATTTATCTCTCTTCATTCAAACAAATCTGATTACTATTATCTCAAATTCAAACAAATATATTAAAGATTACGTTAAATTATCATAATCTTATTATTCTTTAATTTAGTAAATTTATTAAATTTAATTTAATAATTGATTTAAAAAAGAAAAAGCAAATTTATGAAAATAAATAATTCATAAAAAATATGAAAATTTTGTTACTTTAATTTTAGTATGCATAAAAATTTTTGAATAAAAAATGATATAGTAAATTGTTTTAAAAAAAATACATATTATTTTTTTATTTTAATCAAATAAAAAATTAATCCTATTTTTCACATTTTTTTAATTGAAGCTTTTTTCAAAAGTTAAGAAGCTGAAAGTGTAGATGCAATTGTATAAATTTTATATAATGTAATGAGATTTACATTGTCATTACAAATCATTAATTACATAAAGATTTTTTCAGGTTAATTACTGTAAATGGTACATTTACTGAAGATTTGCTGTGCTTAGATTTGCTTGAATTTTTGAATTTGCTTGAAAATTGCTTAAAGATTCAAGCCAAAATTTAAGTACCGAAATCTGACAGTGTTGTATTATTTTAAGTTAAAACTATGTAAACTTGTTTAAATTTTATAATGTTTTATTATTTTATAATGAAAGATGTATTTGATTGATAATGAATTTGACTGACCTAGTAAGTTGCAAATAATATTTGGAAGAAGGGAAGGGTTCTTCTCGAGGTTCTTCTAATAGTTTTAAGCTTTTTAATAAATTTGATGTAAGAACTTTCAAAGAGGGGCAATACCATATGACGTGATTTAAAACTTGAGGGGTACTATTGTTGCAGATGCAAAACGAGGATTTAACAATATTTATTTTATCTAAAGGTGCTTGAAGACTACAATGATCAGCTCTAATGACCCTGCTCTATTGATTTATAAAATCATTTATCTGCTCGGATTACTTTAATTAAACTACGATTTCCTCGAGTTTGAGAAAGTAAGTTGATAAAGTAAGTTTGACCTTTTTCTTTCTCATTCCTTATCTCGTTGGTTTGGTTTTTTATATTTATCTTTAAATATTGAAAATATATCGATATTTACAGATAGTACTACAATAGGAAGATATTGGTTGTATTTGACTTTGACACTATTCTAAACAGTTGATCTACTTTTTCATTTTCTTGAATTCCTGTGTCAACAGGGATTTCTTTATATCTATGTATTCTTATTGAACATTTTATTGAAATTCGGGATTAAATGTCAATCAAGGAATAAAGCATATATTATTTGATAATCGGCTTGAATTTATCGGAAGAACTTGCGTTTCTTCTAGACTTGATTGCACAGTTAAAACCGGCACAAGAAAGAGAAGAATCAAGAACGAAGTTGTTAGAATAATTGAGAAGTCACCTAAGACTTGTTGTTACCCATGAATAAGACAAGGAATCCTTCGCATATTTAATTTTTGATTCTGCATTTAATTAATGTGACTATTTTCACCCATTTATTTTTAATAATTTTTGGCCTGTTACCAGGCATTAAATGAGTTAGTGTTTTTATCAAAGCTTTTAGCAAAGTTGATGCTGTTTACTGGGAGGATATAATCGTGGATATTGCAAGTAATTTAGCAGTAATTACTTTCAGATACGATCCCTTCTTTTTTTAAGCTGTTTCTTTTAAACTTTCTTTTACTAGTCAAAAAAAAACTTACAACCGTTTAGTGAACTCTCAACCAACGAACATGGAACATGTTTAAATTTATATTTTTAAACTTGAAGCTTTTTAATTTTAAGTCCTTAAGCCAAAAAAAATTATTTTAATATATATTTTAATTATTTTATTTAGGCTCCTAAAATCCTTATTATTCTATACCCCTTTATCAGAATTACTTTAAGTTCCTAAATCGAAATTATACTAAGACCATTAATTCACCACCTCCCAAATATGGCACATTTGACCCCTCTCCTAATAAATGTCATGCTTAAAATACCCCTTTTCTGCTTATAAACATGTTCAATGTTAAAAGAATATTTTTAAAAAAGTCTAAATATCTCCAAAAAAGTTCAGACAAAAAAGACCTGCAGGTAATTTGTTTTTCTGATCTGCGGCCAGAAAATACGTATTTTACGGCTGCTTTGCATCCTGGTAAAGACGTGTTTCTTGCCACCGATGCAGAAAGGCAAGTTATAAGCGACCCCTGAACTCAAAAAAATGTCTCAAATCTCTCTTAGGCTCGAGTTTGCCTCAGATGGTAATTTACGTCCGATTGGGCCCATTCTTTATTTTTAGGGGCTTGGGTCGTAATATACTTACTATTCCTGAAAAAAGCATATACTTTCTGCATCTAAAAATAGCATTAGTTTTTTATTTTAGCTTCATCGTTAGCCCACAAATTTAAAAAAATAAAAATTTTCAATAATGCACTAGTGTAACTAGGGTAACTATAGGGCTAAATCAATAAATAACTTACTTTTTTCCTAGATTCAGACTTACCATTTGATGTTACTGGGAAATTAACAGCTACTGGATTAGATAAAGTAGGAACTAGGTTTTAAATGTATATTTAAATGTATATGTTTCAAAATTTTATTTTATAATATTAATTTAATATAAATAAAAATTAAAAATTAAAAATTAAAAAATTTCTTTACATAAAAGTATATTGATGATAATTTGTATAAAAATTATTTTTTAGCTTTTATTATTTCTAGCAGGTAAAGTAGAATATTGTCCTTCTAGCTTTACTAACTTCGGATATTATTTTTCAAGCAGAAATAAATCGATTTTTGGGTACACAGTTAGGTTACTTTGTTTGAATTTTCAAGCAGAATTAAAAATTTGTTCAAAATTAAAAATTTTTTGAGTCATCTTATATAATTTGATTTCATCTGATAAAAAAACAAAACAATTTTATTGTGTAACTATTAGACAAAATAGGTATAAATAAATCTATATTTCTAGTTTTAAATATTTTTATTATAAATATAAAATAAACGTAATTTTACATATGAATTATGTATATATATAAATATTTATAGCAGAAATTTTTTATCTATTTAAAAATAAATATATTGTCTATGCAAAATTGGAAAAAAAAAGTTACAGTTATTTGTTTTACATTTATTTATACGCAGGCGTTTATATTTATGTCTTAAACCTCGATTTGATTTTCTATCGAATTTTCAGGTTCTTGACCAATGAAGTTACTTGAGTTTATGAAAATATAGGATTTATAAAATAAAAATTGATACTTGAAAATGGAAACTTTTCTCTAATTTAGCTTTTGGTTAAAAAGCCATTTTATATTAAATTATTTTTTTATCTTTTTTGTTTTTTAAATTTTCGTTAAAATAATTTAAAAATTTAGTGCATTTTCAAACTTTGTAGGGAGGCCTAAATTTTTTTTATTTTCATAAATTCAAATTTTTCAAAGATCTTAAACATGAATATTAAACAATTTTCGAGGTTTATTTGTTATTTTATTATAATTTATTTACAATTCATTTATTTTTTTGTCTTTTTCAATTACAGATATATCTCTTAAAATATAAGATTAGACTAGACTTGTTGTTTATTTTTTAGTTCTGACTGATGTATAATAAATCAAAATTTAGAGTTTCAATTATAATAATCATAGTTTTATAGTTTAGTAAACAGTCTGCATTAGCCTGGACATTATAAAAAATTATCTCATAAAATAAAGTTAAATTTTCAAAATTAAATAATTTTCCAGACTGCTGTATTATTTTTCATTTTTCCTAATTTAGTCTCTTAAATATTATATTACGACTCATGACCAGAAAAATAAAGAAATGCCCTAACTACCATCCATGCTTTTTCATCGATTTGGACCTTTCCTTACTTTTTTAACCACGGTCCTCCTCAATTTTAAAAAAATAAGTATTTAAATAAATTATCTTTAATTTACCTAAAATTATTCTCTTTGACTTTAAAATAATATCTTAATTTTCGAGAGTGTAATTAAAAAGAGCAGTATTTTTTAATTACCCTTACATTAATTTGTAGTTTTACAATTTCTTCCATTAAAATTATTTTAATTATACCTTCATGTATATAACCTAAAATTAATCATTTTATGTAAAAAGCTTTATACGAATGATATTTACAATGCATAAAAGCCAAAAAACTGAATAAAAAATTGACATCAAAGTATTCTTTTACTGTATATTTCAAAAATAATAATATTTACAAAAATACATCATTAAAAAAAAAAAAAATCCCCTTAATTTGACCACAATTTTTATAAAACATAAAATATCAATTGACAAAGTATTAAAACATAATAGCCCCCTTATATTTTTGACATATAATATCGCGTTCCGGTTCTCCAATCAAGAATAATTACTGTAATAATGAATTATCCAACTGTATGAAAAAATTGAATAGATAAATTTTTCTAAAATCATAATAGAACAAAAAAAATCAACCCCTCGAAACTGGTATAATTTTTTTTTATACTCTTCTGTGTATTATATTCCCTTAAATATTCTTTTATTACAAAAAGGAGCCCTTGACATTTTGATATGGCATGAAGAAGATGCTACACACATTAAATTCATTGACACTTTTTATGTATTATAGAAAATAATATATTTTACCATGCATAAAAATAAAAATGGCAGGAAGACGCATATTTTTTTATTGTTTAAGATACCTAATAAAATAAGAGGGTTTTTTTTCAAAATTATTATTATTATTATTGTAAATGTCATATATATATATAATAGACGTATATAAAATTTATAATAATAATATTAACAAAAAAAAATTTTTGTATTATTGAGAGACAGGATTTCAATTTGATAAGTCAAGCGTATATCTTTTTTTTAAAGAATTTTTCTATATCCCAAAAAAAAAATTCTTTTCTGTGTCATTCTTTTTTATTATTATTTGTTGAAATAGATAAGAAATTTTTATTTTGGGAAAATATAAAAGAAAATTTTTTTTAAATTCATGGTCTCTGAAATAAAAATAAAGAAAATTATTATTATTATTTAATTTAAGTTATCGATTGAGTGTTGAGGAATTTTTTAATACGAAAGTATTTTTTTGAATTTATATGCATTTTTTATTCTGACGTGCTTTTAATATTAAATTATACCATTTTTTAATAATAATAATGATATTTATGCTGTTCATTTCTTATTAATTTTATTCATTTTTTTCATTATTATGTGAACTCTTTTATATGCAATAATGGTAAAGAAATAAAAAAAAATTATAAAAATTTTTCTATATGTTATGAGCAAGTTTTGAAATGTTGTATTGAAAATAATCAAGCCTTAAATTGTTACCAAAATTACAATTGTAACTAAAATAAAATAAATAGATCCCCGAAATTTTGAATTTGCTTCAAGTTTCCAAAAATGTATTACTCCTCTATTTATTTTTAAACATTTTTATATAGGAGTAGCTTAACAACTATACCTTGCAGATAAAAATAAAAATACGATTTTTCAAAACTAAATCCGCTTATTTTAAAAATTGTTATTTTTGTAGCAATTTAAAGGTTACTTATTTTTTGCTAAATATTCTGAACTATTAATTACTCTTTTCTTACAAGGAAAAAATGTTTACGATAAAAGGATACAAATTACGTAATTTCTTTTGAACAGTTGCAAATTATATAAAACCTAATAAAAAGTAACTAACACGAGATAAGAAAAATTAGACCAATGAAAATTCTTTTAGTTGTATTTCATGGTGGTACCTATATTTTGCTAATCGTCTACGATGCAAACTATGAAAATTTAACCCTATGTTTTTAAACCCAAGAGTAATATTCAAATTAATCGAAAATACGAAGAATTATTTTTCCAGAACTACAATCAGTACCAAAAGATTGGGCCAATCAGCTTTCAAAGTAATTAAAATTTACCTTTTACTATAACAACACAACAGCCCGTGAATGCAAACAGTTGATGGCCTTTTTAAGTTTTTTCTATAATTCAAAGTCGATACCGCATCCTTATATAGCCTGCAGAAATCATTTTATTTACTATGAAAATTTTAACTATTGATTGTCTTAAAAAGATACTGTGTAAAAAAATGGCTGTTTTTACAGTAAAAATGAAAATTGTGTTAACACGGTATCTTTTTATCAGAAATTTCAGAAAAAATTTTCTCGCAAATGAAATGATTTTTAAAGATTATATAACAAAAGAAGTCATATTCTAAGATAATGAGATAATTAGAACTTTTCGGATTCTAATTATGGGAATAGCGCAAAAAACTTGCAAGACCCCTTAACTTGCCCTGAAAACCACATCAAAAAACTTTCGAGCAATAAGGAAGCTTAGCAAGCAATGGAAAGGAATAGAAAATTTTTTCCGAAAATGTTTATGTTCTGCGGGATGTTCTGAAAATCCTCTCTAAAAACTTCTTGCCTCAAAAAAGTAACTAAGCATACTTACAACTTTTGGTATCGCCTAACACGTTTAATTCCATTATTTTTTTCACATTGCTCAAAAAAAATTATATTTTCTATAATCCCCCAATTTCAGATTTTCCACATAACATATATATTTTTACCATTAAAACTCATAATTAATTATTAAATACAACTTTAAATAATAAAGTAAAGATTAATTAAAATAAAATTTAAAAACGCAATAATTTTTATTTTTCAATAAAAAGTATTTTTTTTTTATTTCTGTAAATATTATTTTTTTATTTATACTTTATACATAAAAAGAATACTTCAATCAATCATATCTAAAATATACTCTAAAATTCTAAAGTATATATCTTATTTATTATATATATAGCTTATTATATTTATATAATATCAATCATTCGTATATATTTTTTTTTATTTATTTTTTTTTATTGAATCACTCATTCATAAAAAATATGCAATTTATTTATTTATTATATACTTTTTTTCTTCTTCATGTAATTAATTAATTATATCATATAAAACAGGAAGTTTCTTTTTTTATTAATTTAATTAGGTACGTGAAATGACAAATTTTACTGATTTTTTTTTTTTTAATTTATCAATTGGTTTATCTATCAATACAGAAAGTTTTCAGTTTTTATTAATTTTACTTTGATCTTTCGATATTACATATTTAACCAATTCAGTTTATTGATTATTAAAGAGGACAAAGTTTATTTATAGGTAAAACTCGAATTTCGTTGCATGAAAATAAAACTTTTAAATGCTTAAAATTAGGTTAAAATTTTCTTCAAAATTGAAATAATTACTTTTTAAAAATTATTGTTAGTTTTTAAATAATAGGCAAAAAAAAAAAGTTTTGAAAACTTAGTGAACTAGTTAATTGCCTTCTACGAATAAAATCTTGTAAAGCATTATTTTAATGTAACATTTAAAATAGTAAAATTAACTTTTACTATAACTTACTTTTGTGAAAATTCATACTACGCTAATTTAATTCATATTACGTTATCTAATGGTACTAAACGTAATTTTAGTATTTTATGATTTTGGTATCGAGGGGCTCCTAACTCAGTGTATAATTAATAAGTGCCCAATGTGTAATCTGTATTAAAAGGGAAAGAAAGTGTGCCCTGCATTTTCGCACCTTCAAAAAGTTTATTTTTATGGAGCTCTTTCTGTGAGCGAGGCACTCCTAGCTTTATATTGATAGATAAACGTGACAATTTAATCATAAAAAAATGTAAGATAATTAAATGTAATTAAATAAATTATTTATTAAATAATTTTATAAAAAGGCATTTTACAGTAAAATATTATTCATATTTTGTATTTTTATAAGGTTTTACAAAGGGGCTGCTAACTGGAAATATTTTTTATAAAAGCTTATCAATTTTGTAAATTAGAAACTAATTCAAAATTTAATTTTTATAAAAAAAATTCCAGTTAGCAGCCCCATTGAAATTTTCCAGTTTAAATGTTTAAAATTCTCTATTTATTTGATTTTAATTTAAAATTTGCAGTTTTTTTATTTTTTATATTTACATTTTATTATTTACATTTAAAAAAAGGATTATAAAAAGTTAGATTTTTAAAATTATTTAGCAAAATGAAAAATGAATTCTTAAAATGAAATTACATTAAAGTAAATATTTTTTTAGTGTCTTGGCCCCCCAGTATATTTTACATTCACAAAAAAAATTTATTAAAAAATACACTGTTTTTTACCATATTTTATTAAATTTTAGCAAATATGTTGTAAAAAAAATAAATAAGAAAAAAAAAAAGATAAATATTTACTTTAATCACAAAAAATAAAAAAAATTGCTCGAAGCCAAGAAAGTAATAATTTTTTTTTTCTTCAAACTAAATAAGATGCCTAAAGGTGATATGGAAAATGATGTAGAAAACTAACAGTTATGACAATAATAAATAAAAGATATGAATTTTGATATATTATTCTTGTTGATCCTGAATCATCGTAATCTTCTTCATCTTCTTGTATATCTTCGTCGTTATTTTCTTTATTACGTGAACGTAACATTGGATCTAATAAAACATAAAAACAAATTTTTTTTTTTAGTTTTTATATTATAAATAATTTATCTGGAGATAATTAAATTTTTTAGCTGAAAAAAAAATTCTTTTTAAATTTTTTTATGAAAAATTTCATAAAATAAAATTCTTTATTTTTAAATTCTTTGAAAATGTAATTTAAAAATTTTTTGTTTTTACCTTTATATATATTGTAATTTTATTTTTTATTAAAAAAAAAAAAAAAAATTTCGAAAATAACAAAATACCACTTTAAAATTAAAAATTAAATTTTATTTATTTATCTATTTTATTGTCAAAGAAATTTTTTAACAGAATTTTTTTTTTTTTTAAATTTAAAAAAAAAGTAATAATCAAATAAAATGATTTATCGCACTTTTTTTGACCCGCCAAAATAATTTGTAATTTTAGGACTGTAAAAAAAAGAGTTTTTAAATAAATATTTTTTTTTATTTTCGTACCTTTATCTTTCAACATATCTTGATTTCCTCCAAGTATGTTATTGTGATTTTTTCTATATTTTCCTGTAAATAAAATTTTTGTTAAATATTTAAAATTTTAATTCTTTCTGATAATTTATTTGAATAATTATTCAAAATTTATTTATCGCTCGATATTAAGGAGTGAAGTTTAAAATAATATTTTAGAACGTGACTTATGCTCGTAAAAGTCACGTTCTAAAATATTATTTTAATTCTTTCTGTTTATTATTTTTTTTTTTTATTAATTTTAAAACTATTTTTAAAATAAATTCATAGGAATTTTGTTTGTTGATAAATCCAGGGAATTTCCCATTTAATGTGTATTTTCATTGGGGAAATAATATCTGTTTTTACTGGAATTAGCTTAAATGACCACAACAAAGAATATTAAAATCCATGTAAGAAAACAATGCAAAGTTGCCTATTTTGGGGAACTGGACCATTTTCCATAAAAGCACATATCCAATTTGAATACATTGATCCAAAAGACGCAAATACTCGTTATATTTTATGAACCTCACACCAAAAAATTATGGCACTTTATTAAATTTTAAATTAGATTTTAAGTTACTAAATTTTTCCTAAGCTTAAAAGGGACAAAAAGTATTTTGAGATTTAAAATCACTTAAATTTTTAGTTTCAACAAAAATATAAAAGCTTAGTATGTAACATTATTTTTTTAAAGGGGGATAAAAATATCAATCTAAATGGCTGGCTTTATTTTTACAAGAAAGTGATCAAAAAAATAATAAAATCTTTGTGAGACTAAAGCTTTATAAAACATATCGATCTTGCAAAAATAAGATTTTATTTTTATTCATAAATAAAATACCCAGAGGATAAAGTCTAATGATGAATAGTTTTGATCCCTAGAGATTCTCTGGGTTTTGTTATTTTTGATATTATGTTTACAAGGGAATAAAAAAATTTTAAATAGTATTTATTATTACAAGAAATTATTTCGCGCGTGCTAACTGAATATTAACTTAGTTTTGCCAATGAAAATTATTTTAAATTGTAAAAAAAAACAGCTTTTTTAAAAACTAAAAGTCGGATGCAGCCGCATATTAATTAATTAATTAATTAATTAATGATTATCTCCCATGCACAGGCTTGATCCTCTGTGGGGTATATAATACTATGTACTATAACTAAAAATACGATAATTAAAAAAAAAAAAAAAAAAAAAAAAAATTATAAAAAATTTAAAAATTACAGCATAGTATAGTACCTGCCTAATTACAATAGTTTCAAGAATTTACTTGTTTTTATACAATGAATAAAATGCTTTTTGATTTTAAAACAGATCTGATTCTTTATATTTTTACGAGTATTTTTATAATTTATTTATTACCGCCAACTCGAACCTACCCTAAAGTAGGATAATCCCCTAAAGTAAGGATCAGAAGCCCTCTGTGGGGGGTTTAGTAGCGAAACCAATCATAACCTAAGCCAAAAATGATCTACTCGCACATAATTTTAAAATATTCAGATTCGTTCAAAAGGTTCAGACGTTAAGATTTGTCTTTAAATGCATTTTTCCACCTAGAGGTTGTTGATAACCGAGTTGATAACTTTTTTTAATGAGTTTTTAGCCAATTCCCAGTAAAAATAATAGTGATTTAATAGAGAGGGGGAGGGAAACAAGATCCTTTTTGTCTACGAAAACAGCTTATTTTCTCTTTACAGGGTAGAGCTTAGCTCTATAACTTAAGAGGGTTTATATACAATTAATTAATTTATAAACAGTAAATTTCCATTTTTTATCGACACGATAAAGAGTAAGTTCAATAATTAACTACATAACTTTTGTACCTAGCCATAAAAAATTTAAAACAATAATAACCATTAACAAGTTTTATTAAAATAAGTAATTTAACTAAACTTTTTCGTATCTCAAAAATTAAATAAAAAAAATATCATTTAAAAATGTTTAAAGTTTTTTGTAAATAAACAAGTTTTAAACAATAAAATTATTTAAAATTTATGTAAAAACAAAATATTTCTAACGATGTTATAACAACCAAGCATTAACTTATAATTTTTTATGCAAAACTTTCTCCATCATTAAAATATAAATCATTTAAAAAAATAAAATAATAAAAAAAAAAAAAAGAAAGAAAAAAAGAAAAAAGAAGCAAAAAAATATACTTGAATCTATATTGATAAGAAAGAATGGCAATCAAGTGTTTTACTGTTGCGCTTCGTCATTAAAACTTTTGCGGTATAACTTTCTTTTCAATAAGAACAGAGATTCATCTAATTTTTTCTTTTTTTATGTAACTTTTTCTTTTATATTAAGCTACTTTTCAAATTTTCGTCGTTATATAGTAATTTTAGATCTTAAACGTTCAGCCATCTGTAAATAAAATCAAGTATTTCAAAAAAATAAAAGTAAAGTGCCTATATATAATACTATTTGACTCTTTTGATCTAAATAATCAACGACCTGTTCATTTTTTTTTTCTGCATCCTTTTTTTTTATATGTTTATTTACTAATACTTAATAAAACTATAAAAAAATATTTTTTAGTATCTTCTTTAATTCCTTAGTATATATGAAAATATTTTTAAAGTTTCGTCTATTTAACTTTTATGTATCATGTTAATTGGCTAAATTTTTTATTTTTTTAAAAAGGTATAATTAAGAGTAGTTGATAAAATAAAAAAATGTATATTAATTATAATTTTGTATATAATTAAAATTACTGAAACAAAAAAAAAGAATTCTTTTGTATTTTTTTGATTATCTTTTTCTCAAGTTCTGTCAACTTTGTTAAATAAAAAAAGTGTGTTTAAATTTGTTTTTTTATTAAATTTATAGCTAACAAGGAAAGAGTACGGTTTTGGTGTGTTGAGAAATTGACTAAATTTTTTTTACTTTAAACATAATGCTATTATTTTGACTTTCACGGGAGTATCAACTGTTTGGGAAAGCAATTTGCTTCTGACTTTCAGTAAAGAATTTTTGAAAATTAGGAGCTTGTACAAAATTTTTGAGATCTATAAACCTATTTTTATTCAACAATTACAATTTTGGCAGCAATTTAAAAATTGGTAATTTTTTGTAAAAAATAGTCATTTGGTTTACTGACTATAAATGTAGAGAATTACACACAAAAATTACAGTTTACGTAGAGGTAAGACGTACGATTTAGATTAAAAGCTGACACTTACAAAAAAAAAATTAGACCAATTAGAAGGAATTTAGTTGAGATACAAGGCAGCAGCATCATTTAGAATAAAGCCTAAAAAACCCTATCTAATAACATAAAACCCTGCTAGAGTATCTAATTTCTAGGCCCAGGAAGCCTCATTCAGGTAAACTGAGGGTATGGGGGATGTTTTTTTAACTACTACAACAAGTTAGAAACAAATCGGCTTCACTATTGACACTCTCCTTATTAGTTTGAAAATTAGGTGCTAATATATATTTTTATTAGGCGAAATATTAGCATCAAAATTTTATTATTAATAAATGAATAAAATTTATTGCAATTATTTATAATCAAATTAAAACTTTTTGGCTATTAATTTGAAAAAAAACCTTCGTAAATTTTGCTCTTCTGTACGACTTAATAGCTGGCCCTGATAAAAGGTGAAAATTTTCTTCGAGTATACTAGCACATAAATTCCTTAATAAAAGGAGCATTTAATTACCAACCGTCAATAAATAGATTTTGCTTAATCTTAACATAACTGAAAAAGAAAATTTCTTCGCTACATAAATAGATTTACTGATGCTCTGAACTAGAGCAATGATTACTGCACACGATAGAAAATTCGATGGTCAAGTTTCACTTCTGTAAGCACGAAATAAGAAGAAAGAACTCAAGAAAGAACTCGTGCTGATATGTGTGTGTAAATATTACACCACGTATCAGTACGAGTATTAAAGAATTTCATCATTGTCTGGAAAGGTCGTATTATTTAATAATCGTAATTTCATACCAGATGTAAAATTAAAAAATTTCAAAGAACTCACATTAATTGAGTGCAAAAATATAATATAGATTGTGCAAAAATCCATCTTTAGACTAACAACTGATACTTTTAATTAAGGCTGTGCGGTTACTTGAAACTTGGAGCAGGTACCTGAAAGTTTGGGTTTTTTTTATTTAAGGGTTGTTTGGATCAAGTTTCGTTTAAAACCAAAATTTGCTGAAATCAAGACTGCATGAGATATCGAAAATTTCTGAGGCTAAAAATCCAATGTATCAAAATCAAAGACTGTCAGTTAACATTTAAATTTATCCTTAAAAAGATACTGCAGCGTATGTAAAGTTGTAACAACACAAAATTCATTGAAAAAAGCTAAAAAAAGATGAGTTCTTTTCAGAGACAACAAGTTATATGGTACTTTTGGACCACTTGGTTTTATTCAAACATTAAATCCCATTTATGAGCTTTAGTTTGCTTTGCTTGAAATTTCAAGCAGCTGCTTAAACTGCTTAAAATATCAAGCATATTGCATGAAGATTCAAGTAAAATGATTTAAAGCAAAGAAACCTAACCATATAGGTACATCTACAGGTAGGATCAAATTTAATTAAAATAATTTTTCCAATATGAACCATCTTGATAAATATTAGCATTCTTAGAGACATAAAATTCGCACACCTTCCTTAGAATATATATTTAATATATATATGTATATATATATTTTAACTCAAACACATTTATATTTTTTAACAAAGTTAGCATTACTTTGAATAAAAAGGTTACCTTTGACAATTGATGCTTGACTTTTAAACTTTCAATATTTTTCATCTTAAAATATATAGCAAATCTTTTTTATGATATATAAATGTACACTTCAAAGAATATTTTATATTTAGTAAATATAAATTTTTAGTATATTAAAATTTTTTTTATCTTTCTTCTTTATTTTATTTTTTTTTTTATTAATTATCAAAATTAGCTTATTTAAAGGAACCAGTTTATTTAATAGCAACGATATGCAAGTTAATTATATTTATTTATTCAAATTAAAAAATATAATGATGTAGGTACGCAGTTAATTAAAATTTAAATTATAATTTGAAAGTAAAAATAACAGAATCGTATTTGCAAAGAAGCGACGAGAAGATTATCAAGTGATTATTTATATATTTAAAAAATAATTAAAAGCAATTGTATAAATTATTTTGTTAATTTGGCTGAATAAAAATTTAGAACTGCAAAGAAAAAAAAATCTGCTTGCACCAAAAATAATTCCGTTTGTCGCAAACGTATAAAACTTTTTTTGGTTCCTCCATGAAGAACCATTGTGTTGGGTCAAATTTTGATTTTTGATTTTTTGGCATATAAGCACGTTTTGGGACCTCAGGAAGCTAAAAAACCGGTTTTAAAAAAAAGTATGTATGTGTGTATGTGTGTGTGTGTGTGTGTGTAACCGGTGAAATTTCAAAACCATTATGGAATTAAGACCTAATTTTTTTTTCAAAAATTTTTTCATCAAAAAATCTCAAAATACTTTTTTTTTTTTTAATTTGGATGTAATGCCTCATTCATTTCCATGAAAGTACTTATATTTGAAAGTACGATTTTTACTCGATATCTCGAATCTGATAATTAATTTTTTGAAAATTTTTTTCCCAAAATTTTCGTCACAAAAAAATACAAAAAACACCAATTTTTTTTTTTCTTTTTGGACGCAGTACCTAATTTATTTCTTTGAGAGTACTAGTTTTAGAAAGTTTGTTTATAGTCATTTTTTGGACCTGATACCGAATTTTTTCAAAATTTTTTTCTCAAATTTAAAAAAAAAAAAAAATTAAAAAAACTGCAATATTTTTTTTTTTTTTTTTGGTGTAATACTTAATTTAGTTCCATGAAAGTACTTATATTTGAAAATATGGTTTTTACTCGATATCTCGAATCTGATAATTATTTTTTTTGAAAATTTTTTTCAAAATTTTTGATCAATAAAAAAAACTTTTAAAAGTTAATAGAAATGTATGTATGATTGCATACTTGTAATTGGTGATATCTGTGGCATATTGAAGTATTAAGCTTATTGTTTGAGGAACCTTAGTGCCAGCTAGTTGGCAGGGTATTTTTATTTTCTTTATCTCGTTTAGAATCATTTACGATCATTTGTAAAAGAAAAAAAATTCTGCTAGCAGCTAACGGTAACCGAAATATTTCCGGCAAACTGATTTTTTTGTCAGCGTGGAAAAAGCATATAAAATCGAATTTGATGTAAAATAGTTTTAAAGTAAGAAAAAGAAGAATGTTAACAATTTATATTTTTGCTCTTGCTAATTTTAGCAATTTAAATCATTTAGAGAAAACTTTTTTTAGGTTTTTAGGCTATTTTGTGAATATCACGCTTAGTTTTTCTTTTTAACCTATCAACTTCCGGTTGTTCTCGTTTTTTGTGTTTAAGTGTCACCTTATATCAGTAATACTTTAGCTAAAATTAGCAAACCAAGTGTCCAGTTTTGGGTTAAAATGACCAATTTTCAAAATTGTTTATTTTGGGCCAAAAATAAGCGTTTTGTTTATTAACTATAATAGTAACCGAATGCCTGACAAAAAATGTCCATTTTCGGGTACCAAAAAGCGTTCCAAATGTAGTGAAATCCCTTTTCAACTGTCTAAAACTCATTTACACTGATATAAAATTTATCCACGTGGACTACCCCATTACAAGTAACAATTAACTTAAAAAATAAATTTTACTGTTTTTTTAGTCTTAGTTGAAATATTTCATTTACCTTTTAATCTCGTTTCTATATTTTTTCCTGAATGTCCCTTCACAGGTGATTCAATTTCTAAAAAAAAAAGAAAAAAGTAAACAATCTATTTATTAAATAAATTTTTCAATTACAATGCCAATTAAAGTAAGAATTATATGTTATCCTTTTTATTTTATTCTTAAAATGTTACTTTTAACAAACGAAACGATTGAAATAAATGAATAGAAGTAAGATAAAATTTATTGCTTTTTTTTAGAAAAAAAAAGAAGGGAAAGAAATCTTCTTGATAAAAGTGCAATGAATTTTCAAGTCATGTATCCAATAGTTTGAATATAATTCTTTTTATTTATCCATTTACTTAAAGTTAAAATTTATTTTCATATATAAAATCGTCGACAAATCGAAATTCATACGATTGTTAAAAAGCTAATTTGATTTTAATCTTAATTGCAAATTGATTGCTATTTAATCAAACTATAACAATAAAATTAGTGATTTTTAGAATCAAAGTTTTTCTCTGAATAAAATATATCGAAAATAATATAATTAAAACGTGATTTATTTTTAGTATACGAACGTTAACCAATTTTTTTTTCAATTTTTATTAAATTTATTTATTGCATTTTTTTAGAAAAATAAATTTAATTTTGAAGTAAAAGACAGAAATAAACTTTAATTATAGTGAAATATTATTTAATACTTACGGTAAAGTTTAATACTCCCATCAGTATCTCCAAGAGAATTACGAGAAATACACTTATAAGAACCATAATCTGATTTAGTTACACTTCGAATTGTTAATTTCATGTGTACTTTGTATGCGCCTTCAACTAATATTGGTTCATATTTACCACCGGCTAGAACAAAAATAAAGTTATTGGATGATTAAAAATTGAGTTGTACTACTGACAAATTTTTTAGTTTTTGAAAATTTTGGTAGTGATTTTTAAAATATTCTAAGAAGATAAAAATAAATAATAAAAAAATTTTTTGAAATCTGATTTTCTTTCAAGATTTTGAAAATTCGTAACATGTCATGTTAAAAATAGATTTGAATAAAAATATAAAATAAAATATAGTCTTGGTAAAAAAAAATTATGTTCTTTTCTAGTGTAAAAAATGTACAAAAGTATATTACTAAATCGATACATTTGTATATTAGCCTGAAAACCATTTTGCAATTTTTTTAAATATTATTTAAAAAAAATAAAGTCCAGAAAAAATTCTTAAAATAAAATTTTTCAAATAAAACAAAAATTGTGTAACTTAATTTATACAACATAACTTTTGGCAAAAAATTGAAAAACAATATTATTTCAGAATCTATCAGACAAGAATGTATTCTAAAAAAATAATTTTAAAAATGCTTATGAAGAATTTGCATATGTGCTCAAACAACTGGCATGGAACATGTTTATGTTTACGAAGAACTTATCTATTACAAACGTTCTAGCTTCCTGAAGTTCCTTGTAAAATTAAATTAGTCTCTAAGCCCAGATTATTCTAAGTCCCTAAACGCGAGTTATTTAAGTCCCTAATTGAAATTATTCTAAATAAGTCCCATTTGACCTTCCCCTTGATCATGACCATTTTACCCCCCCCCGTTTCCCTCTTTTGATTAAGACCATTTAACCCGCCCTTCCATTTTCAAGACTTCTAGGATACTCATCCCTATAAACATGATCCATATTAATATAATTTCTGCTAAAAACATTTACTATTGGTAGGAGACCAAAATTTTCATAAATTTGAGTTAAAAAATTCGAAAATTAACTATACTCTTATTGTAGGTACCCAACAAAGCAAAATATCGATAAAATAAAAAAAGAAATTTACTAGGAAATTTATATTTAATCTGTTCGATAAAAAATTTAATCTAACATCCTGCTAATAATTATATCATAATCTGAAAGTATAAAAATAGGTATATTAATTAAATTTCCAATATATATTCCAATCGTATTATTTTAAGCGAACATATAATATTAACTGGGACAATTTTCTGAAAAATCGAATTTTCGCTATTGTACGTTTTATTAAGATTTCCATTTATTTTATTCAACTTTTTTCTTTTTTATATATCTTGATTTCATGAAAGCAAACTAATTACTTATTCTTATGTATTTTATGCATTATTCAAAAGTAGTTTTTTCACAAATAAAAAGTAGGTTTTTTTTTAAAAAAGAATTTTAAACTTGTTAATTTTTGTAAATAAAAGTAAGAATTTGTATTTAAATAAAGAAATTTCTTTTTTTAACCAAAAAAATATATATTCAAAGAAACAAAATTACAAAAGAATTAAAATACAATAAAATTCTAATTATTAAAAGTATTAAAAGATTTTTTTATAATTAGACTTGTAATTATATTCACAATAAAAATTAAAAATATAATTAACTATTTTAATACAAGAATTAGAAAAAACAAACTAAGAAATGCATTTTAACAAAAAAATAAGTATAATTACCTTGTGGCACAATTTCATTTTTATCTCTAGTCCAATAATTAATAGATTTTGGGAATGCTTCTGATAAACATTCAAGTACAACTGGATGTCCTTCTGGTACACCAATTAATTGGTTAGGAATTTGAATCATTGGTGGGACTAAAAAACACAAATTACAAAATTTTTTAAAAATATGCGAAAATGTTCTAAATTTTTTTTTTAAATACTTACACTGGACAATCATGGTAATTCGTTTACTGATGCTTGGTGGTATGCCATTGGATGCTATACATAAATAATGACCCATGTGTTGTCGATTTGCTTTTATGATGTGAAATTCTTTACCTTCAACGCTATTAACTGAAATAATAAGTTCATGTTATTATTATATATGAAAAATTTGTTAATTTTATGAAAAAATTCTATATAAAAAAATAAATATTATGAAAAATTAATTAAAATTTATTTAATTTTTTATATAAATTTTTCAATCTAATTTTCTTTGAATTATCAATTTATTTACTGATTCTTATAAAAAAATTACAAGCTGCTTTTCCACGAATTATCAAGTTATTTAATATTACATATTTTACAAAATTTTGCAGAAAGATTATTATAATTATTTACTGTTACTAGTATTATAAATATACATTATGGATACAAATTGAACATAATTTACCCTGAAGGGATTGTCAAGTCAATCCGTATGCTGGTACTAATAAATTGAAATATTTACATAAATAAAATTGTCAATTACTCAGAAATTATTAAAAACAAAAAAAAAGTTACAAAATTTAAAGAAAGAGTTTGATAAATTTTTTTTGCAAATATTAAAACATTTAGAGGAGCTTTATTTGTAGAAATAGCAAATTGCTTAATGTTATTTTTGGTTGTTTTTTTACTAGTCTTTAAGATTTTCAGGTGACTAGGAAGCACATTAAAATATTTGATAGCTATTATTTTGTGGTTTTCTAAACCATAGATTTTTATGCTTTAAAGTGTAAATTCTTTTTTCTTGTAATGCTTGTACTATTTATAAAATTTTACTTTAATTTATCATATTTAATTAGAATGTAGCTGAAGTTTCGACCGTTCGATGAACGAAATTTTTTTTTTAGCTCAAATCTGCTAAAAAGTATATATAATAAATAAATATAGTAAAAATTTCAAAAAATTAAATAAACAGCCGATAGAAACAGATAAAAACCAATAAATCAACCAAAATATACAATAAAAAATCATTCTCGCATTTCAAAGGATTTTGAGATCATTATATGATATCTTCACCAACTGTTAATTTCTTAGGTTGATTAAAAAATGTTTTTCAATACTCAGAAAAATTTTGGACTCATACCTGGGTGGAAAACTATCTGAAATAAGGCTGCGATACAAATTACGTAAATATCGTATTTTAGTTACCAAGCATTTTCAGAACCTTGGCAGGGTATTACCCCGAATTTCTTTTTACGATATTAATCTAATTCTGTGCCAAGACTCACAAAAAATTTTTGAGCCCATTTTAAGGGGGTTAAGTTGGTCAAATTAAGTCGATTAAACATTGGTCTTTTTTGGAAAAACAGCTTTTTTGAATTTCCTGGGATCTGACCCCAACTATTGTTTTCTTGTGTTGATTAAAATATGTTTCTCAATACTCAAACAAATTTTGGACATATTCCTAGGTGGTAAACTACCTCAAATGCGGCTGCGAATCAAATAACATAAATATCGTATTGTAGTTTCCAATCATTTTCAGAACCTTGACAGGGCATTACTCCGAATTTCTTTTTACGATATTAATCTATTTCTGTGCCAAAACACCTAAAAAATTTTTGAGCCCATTTTAAGGGGGATAAGTTGGTCAAATTAAGTTGATTAAAGATTGGTCATTTTTAAGAAAACAGCATTTTTAGAATTTCATGGGATCTGGCCCCATCTATTGTTTTCTTGTGTTGATTAAAATATGTTTCTCAATTCTCAAAAAAATTTTGGACATATTCCTAGGTGGTAAACGACCTCAAATGCGGCTGCGATTCAAATTACATAATTATCGTATTTTAGTTTCCAAGCATTTTCAGAACCTCGGTAGGGCATTACCCCGAATTTCTTTTTATAATATTAATCTAATTATGTGCCAAAACTCCCAAAAAATTTTTTAGCCCATTTTAAGGGGGTTCAATTGATCAAATTAAGTCATTTAAAGATTGCTCATTTTTGAAAAAACAGCTTTTTTAGAATTTTCTGGGATCTGACCCCAACTATTCTTTTCTAATGTTGATTGAAAAATGTTTCTCAATACTCAAAAAATTTTTGAACATATTCCTAGGTAGTAAACTACCTCAAATGCGGCTGCGAATCAAATTACAATAAAATCGAATGTTTGAAAAGAAATTCGGGGTTATGCCCAGCCAAGGTTCTGAAAATGCTTGGCAACTGAAATACGATATTTTTGTAATTTGAATCGCCGCTGCATTTGAGGTAGTTACCGCCCACGAAACTGTCCCAAATTTAATTGAGTAATGAGAGTAATCAACACAAGAAAACAATAGATGGGGCCAGATCCCATGAAAATCTAAAAAAGCTGTTTTTCCAAAAATGAACAATATTTAATCGACTTAATTTGGCCAATTTAACCCCCTTAAAATTGGCTCAAAAATTTTTTGGGAGTCTTGGAACATAATTAGATTAATATTATAAAAAGAAATTCGGGGTAATATCCTGCCAAGGTTCTGAAAATACTTGGACACAAAAATCCGATATTTATGTAATTGAATCGCAGCCGCATTTGAGGTAGTTTACCACCTACGAATATGTCTAAAATTTGTTTAAATATTGAGAAACATATTTTCATCAACACAAGAAAACAATAGTTGGGGTCAGATCTCAGGAAATTCAAAAAAGCTGTTTTTCCAAAAAAGTCCAATGTTTGATCGACTTAATTTGACAAACTTAACCCCCTTAAAATGGGCTCAAAAATTTGTTGGGAGTCTTGGCAAAAAATAAGATTAATATCGTAAAAAGAAATTCGGGGTAATGTCCTGCCAAGGTTCTGAAAATGCTTGGAAACTAAAATACGATAATTACGTAATTTGATTCGCAGCCGCATTTGAGGTAGTTTACCACCTAGGAATATGTCCAAAATTTTTTTGAGTATTAAGAAACATATTTTAATCAACACAAGCAAACAATAGATGCGGCCAGATCCCATGAAATTCTAAAAATGCTGTTTTCCTAAAAATGACTAATCTTTAATCAACTGAATTTGACCAACTTCACCCCCTTAAAATGGGCTGAAAAATTTTTTGGGAGTTTTGGCACATAATTAGATTAATATTATAAAAAAAAATTCGGGGTAATGCCCTACAAGGTTCTGAAAATGCTTGGAAACTAAAATACGATAATTATGTAATTTGATTCGCAGCCGCATTTGAGGTAGTTTACCACCTAGGAATATGTCCAAAATTTGTTTGAGTATTAAGAAACATATTTTAATCAACACAAGAAAACAATAGTTGGGGCCAGATCCCATGAAATTCTAAAAAAGCTGTTTTTCCAAAAATGACCAATCTTTAATCGACTTAATTTGACCAACTTAACCCCCTTAAAATGGGCTCAAAAATTTTTTGGGAGTCTTGGCACAGAATTAGATTAATATCGTAAAAAGAAATTCGGGGTAATGCCCTGCCAAGGTTCTGAAAATGCTTGGTAACTAAAATACGATATTTACGTAATTTGTATTGCTGCCTTATTTCAGATAGTTTTCCATCCAGGTATCAGTCCAAAATTTTTCTGAGTATTGAAAAACATTTTTTAATCAAACTAAGAAATTAATAGTTGTTGAAGATCTCATCTAATGATCTCAAAATCCTTTGAAATGCGAGAATGATTTTTTATTGTATATTTTGGTTGATTTATTGGTTTTTAGCTGTTTCTATCGGCTGTGTATTTAATTTTTTGAGTTTTTTACTATATTTATTTATTTATTATACTTTTTAGTTGATTTGAGATAAAAAAAAAATTTCGTTCATCGAACGGTCGAAACTTCAGCTACATTAATTAGAATAGAATTAAGTACAAAAGCTTGTTTAAAATTAATAAAACTGTTTTGGCCTACACAAATAATTTTTAGTAATCACTTTCTAAAAACCTAAACCAAATTTCATGTTCAACTGTATCGAAATCCTTTGACAAGTCTATAAAAGTTATAATTGTAGGTAATTTATTGTCTGCATTACTATAGATAAAGTAACTGACTTTAATAAGGGGTTATTTGATACCAATGTTTATTTAAATCCTTTCTGTTTTTTAGAAATGACATTATTAGAATTAAAAATTTTATAAGTGTACAGTAAATTTCTTTTTTTGAAGACCTTTGTTAGATTGGAAATAAAGAGATATGTCTATAGTTTGTTTTGAGATGCTTATTACCTTGTTTATAAATAGGTACAATATCAGCAGATTTTAGACTAGTGGGCCATTTATCAAGCAAAACAAATAAATTAAAAACTTAACTGAAAGGATAATATATTAGTTTAGAAATACTTTTAAGGATTTTAACATCAACAATATCAATGTCACCTACTTTAAGAGGCAGTAATTGGTTAAACCCGAAATGGCATATAAAAAATGGCCTAAATTAAGGGAATCATTATATAAATAATTTAAATATAAAATTTGTATAAATGTGAAAATAATATGAAAAATATTAAGCCCGTATGTGTGTCATATGTCTTATACGTCTCATATAAAAATGATAAGCATAAATTTCATATCGACTACACAAATATAAACTTCATGATAAAAACTTCATTTTCATACCAAGATTATAGCCTATCTTTCATGAATTTCTAAAATATAGGCTAATATTACCCAAAAAAAATAAATTTTTACCTATAAGTTTTTACTTTCACCTTACTCCCCCAAAATATAGGTGTCCTTCTTGCATTTTCATATACTCATATAAATTTCATTAATTAAATATGAAATACAAGTATTTTAATTTTTAATATAAACCCATATTTTATATATGAAATTATATATAAATCCATATTATTTTTCTTATAAATCTTTTCGATTTCATATCTTGAAATATGATATAAAGAAAATTTCCTGCCTGTTACATTTCTAAAAATCTAAATGTAAAAAATATTACTTAGTAAAATTAATAATTTCAAAGAAAATTTTGAGATTGAAAGGTAAAAGTAAAATTATAAGATAATTTTAAATCTTGAAAACTGTTATGACTAAAATATTTCAAAAGATGAAATCGTAAAACAGATGATGTTTGTGATAAAATTAAAGACTTTTATAATTACTTAGCTTTCTGATTAAGAAAACATTTTATGAAGTTGTAAATAAATCTTTGCATTTTACGGATTTGTTTGAGTATACTCATTGTATATATAAAAATTAATTTTAATTCTATAGAAACTTTTTTAAAACAATAAATGAAATAATTTTAAAAATATTACAGAATTTTTAATTGTTGTATTCTGAATGATTTTATAACCGATTACCACCGGTGCGACTAAAACCTGCCACTTGAGATTTTTCGGGTTTAAATTTTATAGAAAGTAAAAATGGTTTCAGATTAAATTTTATGATTTTTTTTTATTATAATACTTTGAATTAGCAACTTCAAAATTCTCTGGGTATAAATTTTGTGCCAAAAATACTATTAAGTTTTAGAAATCTAAGAAAATGCAACAAGAAATAGAACGTTTTGGCCGAAAAATAGGGTAGAAAAGGCTTGTTTTTGGTGATTCTACTCTACACTCTGTAGATCTTTTCTGAAAGTTTTTACACCAAAAATGACCAAAAAAGTTTGGTCAATAAATTCAAAAAATATTCTATAAAAAAGTAAATAATTTATTATTTTTTAGTTCAGAAACCAATATTAATATTAATTTTTTATAAGAATTTAAACCCAAAAACTCTAGAGGCATGTCTTGGCTTTACCAGTGTTAATCAAATCATATTTTGTATTACATTATAATGAGTAAAACGAATTGGCATAAATATTTTAATTTAATATAATAAGAATATAAAAAAAAGTATAATAGAAATATTTTTGTAAAAACTTTAACTTCTTCAAAAAGCTTAATACTTGAAAATTATATCCTTAAAAATTTATTCATTTTTTTTACCAGCCATAATTTAAATAATTAACGTAAATACACATAATAAAAAAAATTTCAAAAATCTTTTGTGAACCAAATTATAAATAAGTAAAATACAAAAAAAAATCATCTCTTGAAGGATTTAGTTAAGACTACTTAGTGGTTTTGACCACCACTACTAAAATAAAGTAACAAACGTAAAGTTAAAGCTTTCGTTAAGGGAATTGTGGTGGCAGATTGGCAGACCAAGGGTACTATTGAATATATAAAAGGAAACACTTATTCAAAAAGTAAAATATTTTAAAACTTACATCAAAGCTTTTATTAAAGCCCTTGATAATCTAAAAGAACTAAAAAACCTTATTTTTTTTTTGATCTACCAATCTTATAATACATTATGCGAAAAACTTTTTTTTCCAAATTATATTTGCACTTAAGTTTCCATAAAAAGATTTGAAAATTTTATAATATATATTAGTCCGGAAGTTATTTAATTTAAAAAGTTGCTTCAAATCTTAATTAGCTCTGAAAACTGTAACTTTTCAGTTAATCACTGGTAATCGTAAATACTTGGAAAGGATTTTTATCAGTATAGAATTACATTAACCCCAATACAAACGAAATTTTGTTTAAAAAACATTAATAAATATTTGATATGTGCATATATTTTCAAAAAAACAAAATTTATTTTCGATTTCATCAATTTTTCAAAGTACATGCATAAAAGTAATAAAAAACTTTTCGTACAAACAAAAATATGTTTTTGAAATGGCTTTTTTTGTTTAAATTTTTTATATATCAATAGTTTTTCCTTTATTATATTTTTTACAAACATAAAAATATTGAATATGAATAAGCATTTTTGTTTGTTTATTAGTTTGCCAATATGCCCTTTTTTTGTATACATAAAAAAGATGGATATAGAAAATATAACATGTTGCTGCCATTTCATATTTTGATTACCTCTGTGAAGCCTGTCTATATTTTTCAAATTATTTTACCACCTAATGTTTATATGTACTGTTTTTTTTTTATTTGATTTCTATTGGGATTTTAGTAAAACCTTTATTTTGGTTATTTAAAAAAAAAATTGATTGATACAAAGTAAATAAATAAATTATTTATACCTTCACTACCATCAGCTAAAACAATGTTTCTGTTATCTTCTCTTCTCCAAGTAATTGTTGGTTTTGGTGTACCAGTAGCAGCACATTTTAATGTTACATTACGTCCTTCTCTTACAACCATGTCAGTACTTGTTTGTAGGTCAATTATATCAGGTGGCACTGTAATATTAAAATTATTTTTATTAAATATTTTTAAAGTTCATATATTTATTTTAGTTTAAGCTAAATTCTTATATTACTTTTGTATTAAGAAAAACACAATACATTGGTGAAAGAGTTCTATGTTACAAAAGGTATTTTATAGATTTATATAATTTAATAAGAAATGAGGCCACAGAAGAAATATTTCGAGAAAAAGAGAGTCTGAACAAAGTGTTTACGTAGAAATTACTTTTTTGTTCCTTTTTTCTTTTTTTATTTTTGTAAATAAAATAAAAAAATGTTCACTGAGTACTGAGCTTATACTGAGCTAACCAACAATTTTTTTTTTATTAAACATTTATTAAATTTTACAAATATTTCTATTTTTTTATAATACAATTTGAACTGTAATTTTGATTGATATCAAAATAAATGCAATAATAATAATTTTTTATTAATACGTCATTTTTAGTTCAAATTTTTTAAAAATTTCAGAAAAAAAAATCTGCTCTTGGCTAACTGAATTTTTTTTCTTGCTCGAACGATTACAAACGACTTGAAGCGTAAAAAAAAAATTTTATTTGCTCATTTAATTTTATCACTTACTCAAATGCGTGCAGCAGAAGGATGCAAAAAAAAAAATTTTTAATTTTTCTTTACATTTCAGGTAATTTATTATGAATGAACTTTTTTCAAATACTTTTTGCAGGAGCTCGTGGGTTTCGAATTCGTTGATTTCAAGTTTTTTGGTTATTTTCATTTTATTTTGAAAATTTTTTTTGTACATATTTTGTAAACAAAAAATACCAATAATGTTTAGCCTTTTAGTACACAAATACGATTTGAAATATGGAAATTTTAATATAAATTTTACTTGAAAAATTCAAAAAAATATGAGTAATCTAAGTTTAGTTTTCCACAAGGCTACAAATAAAATACGTTTTTCAGCCACCTGACCACTAGCTTATTTTAGTCTACTTATTTAATATATTATGAGTCATAGCAGGCCCACTTTTTTAAGTGCTTAAAATATGGAGCCCCTAAAGGCTATTTCCGGATAAGTTATACAGTGATTTGGCTCACCCTCGATAGGCCTCTGAAAACCTAAAAACTTTTTTGGGAGTTTATAAGATTTTATTTAATTTATCCGACCCGTAAACATAATATTTTGCTGATAGGCTGAAAAACTGAACATTTCACCACTTTTTGCATTTAAAAAGCAAAAATTTGCGTTAAGTGCGGATAAACGGCAGTATCAAAATAGAATGTGAAATTTAAATAGCACGTTTAGGACTGCAGATGGCTATTGATAAAAATCAGTTTAATAAATATGTTTCTTCATTTTTGGCACAACAATAAACTGTTTAAAATAAAAATTTCATTGCTGCTGTTAAAAAAGTACTGATAAACCGGTGGTTGAAGATTTTGAATTATGGAGTATTAGAGAGGGGTTCCCCCTCAAAGAGATTTTCTAAAAAATTAAAAAATATCGTTTATCACCCTTCCAGGATTATAAAAAAAAATTAAGGATGGTATATTTATTTTATATTCAAAAACCCATTTTTGAAAAATTCAAAATTATATTTCGAAGGCCCTAAAGACCTCCAAAAAATTTTTTCCCGAAAAGAGGTAAAATGTTTTACATCCCATGAGCAGATTATTATCTGTGTAAGGGTCAAAACAAAATGAACATAACTAAAAGTATTTTTAAGTGCACCTGATATGTCCAAAGTCTCTATTAAATTAGATACTCTGAAAGTAATTATATGATTTCCAAATTATAAAATCAAAAGTATCTAAAAAAAAAACTTTTTACACTTTCAATCGATTAATTTTTTGCTGCACTTAAAAATTTCTCCAAGTAAACCACCTCCTGCTATATTTTTGTAAATCTTATAATTATTTAAAATAAAAAATAAAATTCTTTTAATAAAAAAAAATAAAAAATAATAAAACCTATGTTGTTAAATTAAAAAAAATTCTTTTTGTATATAAAAATAAAAACATACACACCTACACATAATCACTCATGTCTAAATAAATTTATATTAATTAATGTTTCACTTTTCTTGTATACTTTTTATACAAAAAAAAAAAACTTGAGTATTATAAAAATGATTAATGTTCACATGAAAAATTGTATACTTTTTTTCACCTATTATTAAAATTCTTTTATTCATTGTTATTACAAAATCTTATTACTTAATACCAAAATATAAAAAAAAATTTATATCATATCAATTTTCCAAATATAGATAAATTGAAAAATAATATCGAAAATTTTAAATAAAAAAAAAGCTCTATATTTAGAAAATTTATAAAAATAAAAGTATCAAAATTACATGAAAATATTAAACGAAGGGGAATTTAACAACATAACAATATACCTATTCATTATTATTATTATTATTATGAATTTTATGTCAGTCTTTATATTTTTGACGTAATATATATAAAATTTTCTAGTGTCACTTGGACCATCCCAATGACATGTCATTACGAACAATTGGTTCATTCATGTTCACGTAAAAAAATACGTGCAATACAAGATTTTTTTTTTCTATATCTACCATCCGGAAAAGCGTGTTATATGTATAAAAATATAATGTTATATACTGAACAATAAAAAAAAAAAAAAAAAGATTCTTTTCCCTGCCATTACATACGTTGACGTTCAAAAAAACATTTTTCTCTGCTTCCTTCAACATTTTTCTTTTCTATCTTTTTCTATGTTATTATTATAATATTTTTATTTTTTTTAGCTTTTCTCAAAATTCAATATAAATATAATTTTTTTTTTTAATATACATCATACATTAACATTTATATGCATTAAGAACCATCCGGTTATTATAAAACCATCTTTTTATTTGAAAAAAAAATGTAAATATATCTTACGTTTCATTCCATTTATAAATATGAAAGTAGCAACAATGAATATATTAAGAATTATGATACACATATGTATAAATCAAATAAAATGAAAATAAAAAGGGGAACGATAACGTGCGCGATGAAATTTAACCAAGAGTGTGACCAAAATCTGTGTAATGTTATAAAGGGGATGAATTTAAAATAAAGTATTATTAATAGTTTAAAATATGTGTACGGTTTTGTACGGTATGGAAAAAATATTTTTTTTTAGATCTTTTTTCATGGCATAATTTTAGATATTAGCATATTTAATGTTTGTTTCGGATATTAGTGGTTTGAATTTTTCGAATTAACCAGGAAATTTAGCTCGCTATTATTAAAGTTTTGATAGAAATTAGGTATGAGGGACTGTACCACAATTGGGCCTAATTTGAAGGCCCAAGTCAGCGTGCTTATGGAGCAGGTATATACACTGAGAAAACTAACATATAAATATTCATATAAATTCAAGTAAAAATTACTGTATTTTCTAGTAATTGGCGACCCTGGTTAAATTTATTGTAATATTTATTATTTAGTATACAGTAAAAATTGCTTGTACTTTAAAGAAATAACTATAATATAAATTATTAATTACTGGATGAATTTAGAATTTTTACTATACGAGGAATATAATTTTTATCTCAGTATTTTTTTAATGCAAATTAAAAATATACCTATTGGAGAGTCTGTGACAAAAGGTAAGCTCGTAGAATTTAATCAATTTCTAGATACTAGAAATGTCATAAGGATAAGGGGGAACTCAACGATTCTAATATCCATTATCGTCAACGACACCCAATGATTTTGCCTATTTTTTATTTTTTATCTGATATGATTATTTGATATTACATTAATAGAATTTCAAACGCTTGCCATTGAAATCGAAGTTATCTTAACCAATTACCGCCGACGTGGCCAAAACGTGCCATTTGAGTTTTACCAGGTTAAATTTTTATAAAAAAAAAAAAAAAAATGGATTCTGGTCCAAAATCTTATTGGCTATTCAGTTTTATGGTCATTTTTGGAGTACAACCCTTCAGAAAAGGTGTGCAAAGGGTAGAAACATCAAAAACATGTTTTTTTTAGCCTATTTTGCGGTCTAAACGTGCCACTTTATTATAATTCTTGCGGTCAATATTTTTTATGTGTTTCTAGTGTTACAATAAATATTATCTTCTGATTCTATCCATTTATTTTGGTCATAATTTTAAAAATGATCTATATAAATTTTTCCAAGGGGAAAATAATCTAATAACTAACCAATTTCCTAAAATGATAAAAGCAGTTATATTTATAAATAACATTCCCCTGTATAAATAAATTTTTATTTAAAAATTTATTTTTATAGAAAAAAAAGCAAAATAAAAATATATATAAACAGAGATAGAAAAAGTTAATATATATACTCATTCTGAATTTATCTTAGGTACTTTATGATTTGTGTGGCTTAACGTATATAATAAAAACCAAAAATGATAACAAAATAGAGAAGAGACATACCCAAACGAAAAATTTTATATCCGGAGAAAACCACATAATATTTTTTTAAAAAATATTTATATTTATGTTATTAAAAAATATGTACAAGTCAATAATTTACAATTTTTATTATACACACTCAATTTCGTAGATTAGTTACATAAAATAACATTTACATGTATTTATTTTTTTTTTTTTTTAATTTTTTTATTATAAAAAATTCTTATGTTTATATTTATTCATGCGTATTTTATTACTATTTTGTTTGATTTTTTTTTTTTTTTAATGAAAAATTTTTGTTTTTTACTATTACTCTTTTGATGATATAAATCATGTCATGTGTGTATTTTTCTTTTCGAAATAATTTTTTTATTTGGGAAAAAAAAATTGGATGTGTTTTTTATTTGATGAGTATTTTAAAAAAAAAATAAAAGTGTACTAATAAATGTTTGTATGTATTCAGTAATAAAGAATTGATTTTATGAGAAAAATTGAGTGGTTATTGGTTTTTGAGGCTATGGTTTAATTTAAATAGTTGTATTTACTGATATGAAACATTAAAAGTCTTCTTTTTATTGTAGTTAATATTTTTATGAGTTTTTCTTTTTTTTATGTTTTTATTTTTTACGATCTTAAATGACTAACATTTTTTGTTCTTAATAAACTATTATTTTATTGTATACATGATACTTTATACTGAAAAGTTATTTTGAAAATTGATCTATATTAGAAAAGTTCAGAAACCTTTAATGTAATGATTGAAAAAAAGGTTTAATTTACTATTTGATTCTTTTGAGTTTCTTTTCTATACTGTTACAGAAATTGTAAAATTCGAGTATTATTGGATATTAACATTGGACCAAAACCTAAATATTAATTTGTAAATAATTTTACACTATAATAATTTATTGCTTGAAAATTCAAGAAGTTTTACAAGCAACTACCCAAAACTTTGCCCAGATTTTATGTGGCTAAAAATTAATTATGATAACAAAAAAAAAGCACTGACAAATTATTGGCACAACGGTTCATCAATCAATGTCACCAAATATTTAAAACTAGCACTCTCGTGGAAAAAATTGTATAAAAAAATTAACAGAAAAAATTTAAAAATAAAAATTTTCATAAATCTTGATTTCAAATCAGAGAAATTGAGAAATAATCTTATCTCTCAAACTCCCATGTAAAAGAAATTATTTTTTAACGCAAAATTTTACAAGATTTAGATAATAGGTCGAAGCTCGGGTCGAAGGGTTAATAATAATTGATCCCGAAGCTAGGACTCATGTGGAAAAAAATTAAGTATTATGTCAAAAAAGAAAACACATAATAGTGCCTTTTTTATTTTTTGACGCAAAAATTTTTTAGATAAAAAGTATTCACAAATTTCGGTGAACGGTCCGAAAAATTGAGTAAAAAGTATTATTCTAAAATTTGTACTCCCATATAAAAAAATTAGATATTAGGTTAAAAAAGAAAAAAAAAATTTTTCTCATTTTTTAACTAAATTTACAATTTACTGTTATGTTAAATAAGTTAATTAATTTAATGTTAATTTGGTATTTTTATGAATTATACTAAAGACAATCATGCAGTTTTAGACTACAATCAACCGTTTCACGTGTGCGGAATTGCGCAGTAAATTAAGGGCTGTATACAATTGGCCGTTTAGGCTGGTTCTCCAAACTCTATATAAATGATTCGTTACGAAATTAAGGACGTATCTCAGTGGATTGAAAGAGAGAGAGGTCTTTTCGGACCTCTTTCTTCCTCTCGCGAGTTTTGTATAAGAAATCGCAAAATGTTTTTGTTTATATTTATGTAAATAAACATCTAGGAGCTCTGAAATTTTTTCTACGAGTTTTTATAATATAATAAATTATATTTTAACCAAATATTATCAAAATCTGTTCTGTAAATTTTTTACAATACGTACTTATTAAATCCTCGATTAAATCACATGCATATTTCACGTAAGAGATTTTAAGAGCTCCAAACAAAAAATTTACAGAACAGATTTTGATAATATTTGGTTAAAATATAATTTATTATTATAAAAACTCGTAGAAAAAATTTCAGAGCTCCTAGATGTTTATTTACATAAATATAAACAAAAACATTTTGCGATTTCTTATACAAAACTCGCGAGAGAAAGAAAGAGGTCCGAAAAGACCTCTCTCTCTTTCAATCCACTGAGATACGTCCTTAACATAACTTAATTAACCAAATTGATTCAAAGAATATAATTATAAGATACAAATTATTCGAAATCTATACATACATTTTAATTTTACTGAATTTTATTTAAAATCTTAGATATGTATTTGAGTCTGAATCAAACTCTTATATTTATAGTATTGCAAAGTCATTTCATGTGCGAGAAAAAATTTTATAAATCCTAATCTTTTTTTTCTTTAATAACTTAAGGTTATTTTTTTATATTTATTGCTTAACAAAACAAATAATTTTCGGGCTATTTATTGATAAACTACTCAGTTCAAAAAACAAACATTTGCAATTAAAAGCAAAATTAATATTAACCACATTAAAATACAGTTAATAATTAATAAAAATGATTAAAAAATAAATCATAAAATAAAAGTTTTGTAAATAATTTTAATTTTATACTATAAATAGATTAAAAAGTTTTTCTTATTTTCTTATTTAAAAACATAATTATCAATAAAATTACTATTATATATACTTTCTCATTATGAAAGTACATTTTCTCAACATTTATGTGTATAATATATACTATATAATACTGCCCCCTAAACGCCCACAAGAATAGTATTTCATGACAACTAAAACTATTCCCTTGAGTAATGAAACACTCTTGAGTAACGCATATGATTCTTTTTCTTTTGGTATACATACTCTGATATACATATATATATATACTTTATACATATAAAATAAAATAATTTTAAGTATTACTATCTTTAAACACGTAATTTTAATCGGTTGGTCAGATCACAATAATTTTATTTTTAAAGATTTTCTTTTTAACCAATGCTTTAAAAATTTCTCTCTATAAACAAGACAGTTGGTATTTCCCAAAAGAATTATCATCCCTTGGTACTTTTATCGATATATCTTTATCTTTTATATATATTTATACCAACCCTTACTAATTTAGATTTTATTATATTTTTTTTTGTCATACTAGATTTTTTTTTTACGTAGTCAACATGGTTAAAAAAAAGTATTTAATATAATATGTGATGTAAATAATTAAAATTTAAGTTCATTATTGGTAATATTATTTAGAAAAGTTTAATATTAAATTTTTTTTTATGTGTGTGTATGTGTGTGTATTTACACCTTTTAAGAATAATAAAAGTGCAAAAAAGTGTGTAAACGATTTCAAAGTAAAATATTTAACAATAAAACTCAATTAGATTCATATCATGTCAAGGGGGAAATTTTTTGAAGTGTCCATTGTAGTATATTCCCCATTAAAGAGCATTAGCTTTCAAGAGTAAAACATATATATATAAATATCATATATATAACAAATCCATTTCACGTGTTCAAAAGTGAATCACTACTATATTTTTGTACTTCAGTTAGACGACGCGTGCGTTAAATCTTTATAAAATTTATATGTGTGTATACTTGTATGATGGGATAAAGAAATTGATATTACATATATAGTTGAATATAATATAAAAATGACGAAAATGAAAAAAAAAATTGCAAAATATATGTGAGATGTGCAGGTTTTATACAGGAAAATTAAATTACAATTTTTTATCATATATAAAAATATATATATATTCATTTTTATTATTGTGGAGGTATAACTGAAATATAATATATATATTTAATTTTTTTTACAATAAATTTAAATTGAAAAGCAGAAAATTTCATTTAAATAAATATAACAGATTTACAAGAAATTTATATATAACTTGAATAAAAAACAAAACGTTTTTCAGACAGATAAAGATCAAAGATGCCTCAATATATATACATATATATATATGAAGTATATAAAAAAAAATATATATATATATAAAAGATAGATTTGTTCACATTGGTTTAACTTCCTTGAAAATTGAGTTTCTACTACACGAACATTATAAGAGAAATGTCAGGAGGTGTTCAAGAATAAAATTGTTCCTTTTTTTATATATATTAAATATAAAGTAAAATGTATATATTGTTTTGTTATATATATTATATATATATTAGGGTAGACCTTATTTTGGAATTTGAAGAAAAACTTTGTATCCTGGGTTTTTTTTGTAAACTTTTATTTGGTCGTAAAAAGTCCCCAGCTCCGAGGATTTTGATTTTGCTTTGCAAAAACACGCGCCTGTAAGCACCTCAATTTTTCAATTTAAACAATATAGGAATTTTGACTTTCCAGCTTCCTAATTATCAAAATTTTTTTAAATACTAGCTAACAGAAAGAAAATGATGTTTAGGCATATAAAAATTGATCCCCAAAATTTTAGAAGTCCCAGAACACTTTATTTTATCAAAATAAAATTGCGATTTTAAAAATTTGGCGATCAAAATTAAGGTGCTTACAAGCACGTGTTTTTGAAAATCAAAATCCTTGGATTATATCAAAAGTAAACAAAAAAATCCAGGAAGCAAAGTTTTTCTAAAAGTTCAAAATAAGGTCCACTCTAATATATATTTTTATATATTTATTTATATGGAAGAGAGTGCTTTACAAGAGAAATAATTCGCATGGGACAAGTTTTGGTTCGTTATATATATCTGGGAAATTCGATTTTGGTTTAGGAAGTGATGGTCAATTGTTGTGTCTCTGCATATTTTATGTACAGAGAAAATTTATGTAAATAGATATAGTAACAGATTTAGTATTTTGTTTTTTATAACTTAATATTTTGGTTAGCAAAAAACTACTTAATGAGAGGAGAATCAGAATCAATTTAAAGCAGTAGAAAATCAGTATGAATTGTAAAAAGTAATTATAATTTTCTTTTCTATTTATTATTAATTGTATTTCAAATATTTAAATCAAAAAAATAATTTGGTATTTAGGTTTATAAAAATTATTCTTCGTAAAACCTGATTAAATTTTCTTTTGATGTAAAATTTTTAAATAAAAAATGAAATTTAAATTAAAATTATTTTGACAGATGAATATTAGCCTGGTAATTGAAAAATATTACCTTTTATTTGATTACCTTTTCTTCTCTTGTCATTTTACAAGAGAAAGTAACAAATATTTGAATTAATTTTAATTCTTCTTGCTTACTCTTACGCTAATAAATTAGTACGTAGCGTAAAATAACCCGTTTGACATCACGCCTTCACTGTCAAACTTTGCGTTGATCAGAGCTCCAAATACAAGAGTTGAGTATTAAAACCGGTTAGAGCTCCCACATAAGTTTTCTCATGAAAGGAAGTTTCTCTGATAAAAAATACGATGCTTAAAATTAATCATCAAGAGCCTGGACTTTTACGGTACTGAAATACTCCACAGCAAGCGATTTTTTTTTAACTTTCAGGCTAATATATAAGAAATGTAACTATGAATACAAAATATGCGTAAAATAATATTTATGAATTAATAATTAAAATATTAATTATTTCAATGTATTTTAACACATTCATAAATTAATTTAAAATTTAATTAAAATATATTTATATTTATTCAAAAAGATTTATTATGTGTTTTATTTGGTACTTATTTTATAAATTTTAAATGATAATCATTGTTTTAATCATCACTTTTTATTATGCTTTTATTGTTGTATTTCATGAAAATACAGATTAGAGCTAATTTTTTATTCATTTTAAATCAATAACTTTTTTTTTAAAGTATATATATTATTTTATTTTTAATTTTTAATTTTGCAAAAAATGAAAAAATATTTTATTTTCAGATAAATTTTTGAAATAAAAAAAATTGATTCCATGAATTAAAAACCCATGTATTTGGTGACAATACATAGAAACTATTGCATAAATTATGTACGTCATTAAAAAAAGTTAATACAAAAAGTATTAACTTAATTGATTGCTGATTGATTGTCACACACCACAGTACAGAGTTATTTTCGCAGTGTAAGTAGCACTTTATTCCACCAAATACTCAAAAATTTGATCGATTTTCGTTTAACTGTCTGGGTATCAAATAAATAAAAATTTTAATGAACAAATAAGATAAAAAATAAATTAGTTATTCAGTAATCAATGGTTAGCAAAAAAATTAATCAAAACTGAGTTATTCTGTGATAAATTAGTTATATTTTTTTTTTGTTCATAAATAAAATTTAGTTAATTTTATTGAACATAAAACTGTATGTTATCACTTTTATAATTTATCTAATAAAAAAACTTTATAGTCTTTATTTATAGACAATTAATCCATTCAACTGTAGATACACATAAAGTATTCCATATTATATACTTAATTAGTATACTCTACAATAAAATAAATAAATATACATGATAAAAATTATTTGAATCGTTTGATAATGTTTTTTATTAAAGAAAATGTCATCTGAAATTTTGCTTCTTTTTGCAAGCTCTGCAACTTTAAATCCAACAAAATGTTTTAATCCTCAAAATTTTTGGATATTGGTATCTTTATATTTTTTAATAAAATATTTTAGCTCCAATGAAGCACTGAAACTCCTCCGTTACACACAGAAACCTCGATACCCAAAAAATATTAGATACGTATTTTTTTATTTTCTTAGATTGCGAAAATTAACTGAGTTATAAAGGTTTAAAAAATCAGAGGGATGATGTCACAATCTATTGGCATTCGGTAAGTGTAAAATCTTAACTTTTTTAACTTTCATTTTTTTTTTTTTGAAAAAGTAAAAAATACGCGTCTAATATTTTTTGATCTAATTTCAAATTATGCAAAAAATTTATTAAAATTCCGACCCACAAAAGCCCCATAATAATTTGAACGTGATGTCAGAAAATGAGAAACTTGATGTCAGAAAATGAGATCATATAAAGAGCTGACGACGCAATTCAAAGTATTTAATATTTAAAAGCGATTTATTGCTTTAAATTTAATTTTTTAACATAAACACTGTATCTTGGGGTTTGTAAGACCACAAAAAATGAAATTATAATCAAATTTAACCCCAATTTCATCCCTACTCTTGATTTTAACCAAAAATTGGCAAATTTTCACAAGAAAATTTGCCGAATCTCTAAGATTATACAAAAAATTATCTTCTATATATCACATGGGGTTTAAAAAAACTTGCCAAATCTCCTAGACAACAGAAGAAATTTCTTTCTGTACATATTGTGGGGTTTTCGAGTATGCAGAATTTGTACCTACTAAATAAATTTTAAAATTCAAATTGCTGGTCCAGAAATTGGACAAAAAATTGACTAATTTTCGATAAAATTTGCCAAATCTCCAAGATTATATAAGAAAAGAAATTTTTGAGTATGTAGAATCCAAATCTGCTAACTGTATTTGAAAATTCAAAAGTTTAAGCAATTATATATAGATAAACTTTTATGTAAACACTCGTGGGGCTAAGATAAAAAATCTGAGGTAAAAATTTGAAATTAAGGAGCGTTCAATAGCAGGTGGGTGAATTGACCAAAAATTTGTATTGCGTGATTATTGAACGTCCCTTAGCTAATTTTTTTTCCATTTGTTCTGTTTTGTTTCCATTTTATTCAAAACAACATCATTAGGAAAAAAAATCATAATTATATAAAAATTTTTAAGAAAATTAAAAATTTTAATCTCAGCCCTTGACCATACTGGGTCTTTCTCTGGCTTTAAGTAGGGGTCATTAATTCAGCCCACCCCCCGCTAAATGTATAGGCCTCACTTGGCTCAGCCAATCTTGGCTTCTGTGTAAACGGGGCCCTGTATGAACTTACTTTAAATTGGTACTAAACTTTCATAGGTAAACATGTGATATGCTCGTTGGTTGTATTAATACACGGATAAAAATTCAGTAGACTAGCGTGCCCATTATTTTGTCTTGAATCACAACTAGTATTTTAGATATTAAGTGTAAAATTTAATATTTTTTTATTTTAATATTTTTTTTTTTTAGCGACATTCTCACCCAAATTAGAATGTGCACTTGACAAAAGTAGATTCGCGCGCAACATATATTATGTGGTCTTTGCGTGGAACTACTTAGTTTAGGTTAGATTCTCACCTAATTTTGTTTTATAAGTACTCCATATTTTACTGGTCACGCCGCAAGCTAACCTTTTGACGTGTTAGGGACTTTCTACAATTGTCCGTTAGATGGGTGTATTTATACGCTACGTTGCGTTGCGCAGTAGAAAATTTTACATTATAAAAATTTTACTGCGCATCGACGCATACGTAAAACATAGCTGTACGGCCAATTGAAGAGAGTCTCTAAAGAATCTGCTAATAAAGAAAATACCGGCAAACCGTAAATTTAAGATATAAAAAAAACATTGGTGAAAACCCTGACATGAACATCTCCGATTATATTTACTACTATTCTAATAAATTTATACTTAGCTTTTATTTGATTTGTTATATTAGATGTTGGTCTTAACGCGTATCTGTTTATATAATCTTGAAAAATCATTTCATTTGCGAGAAAAATTTAAGCACAGCAATTTTCTCCGCAATTTTTTAAAAAGTCATCCTATTTTTTGCAACAATAAAAATCAGTATATTACGCATGGTCTTAAAAATTAGGTCTGTTCTTTTTTCCCCAAAAAAGTTAACCTGGAGCAAAACTGGGGTAAAACTAAACAGAACGCGCTTTCTTTTTCATAGCGGTAATTCAAAAAGGAAAACGTTTTTTTGGGATAAAATTTTTTTACTAAAAATTAAATGTTAATACATGTTTAATTTAGCTTTTTATCGATAGCATTAAGTAATCTATTATTTAAAATTAAAAAAATTAATAAAAATTAAAAAAAAATACAATCTAACCTACAAAATGTTTAAAATGAGCGCGCATTTTTTTTCTCTGTTTAACTCCAGTTCTACTTTTTTGGGATAAAAAGAACAGATCTATTAATTTTATTCTAAAACATTTTTCATCGGCAATCAAAAATTTTTTGCGAGTAAAAGATGTATTTTGAACCAATTATAAAATTTGACCACCTAAAACTAGTCTCGAATCATATCTCGTATGATATGCATACTTTGATTTCCTTAACTCAATGCTTATATTAGAAAAATAAAATATTTTGACCATAATTTGTATATGCAATGTATTTCCATAAAAAAATATTTATAATATCACTATAAATATTTATAAGTTCAATATGAAAATCTTAGAAAAACTAGGTCCAATTTTAATTTACTTGAATCTATTTTTTATATCAAATTTTAGATATTAAAAAAAAGATTGCTAGAGACGATTTTATTGAAATGAATTTTAGCTATAAACGAAACGTTATCTACACAGCCAGAAAACTTTATATATTCACATCACACCCTAAATTGAACAATAAATGTATACCACCCGTTGATGTCATATGAAAATCACGATAATACACAACTAAAAGCGTAATGTACAATAAAGTAACTACGTACAAAACTTATTTTATAACATATAAATGATTGTTTAACAAAATAATATAATTTACTCTTTTGATCTCTCACGAATATGATTTCCAGATCACTGATATTAAATCATGTATGTATCTTTATTATAAATAGAAAACATATTATATAATATAATTTAAGTACATGCGTATAGATATAGGTATAATAACTTTTGATACAAGAATTTAAGTATAGTACTTATATTTATTGGAAATTTAATAAATTGATATTAAATTTATAATTTATTAGGTTTCGATATTCTATAGTTATTTTTAATTACATTATATTAAATTTAATTATATTAATAATTATTCATAATTTATGTAATTAGTTGAAATTTCTAAACGTATTTAATTTATATTATGACAAGTAAATATATTTTCGATTGAAGTAAAAGATACGTTTATGGACTGTGAATAAAGGAAGAGGAGAAATTACATTTGATGGTAGTAAACAAATTTAAAGTGATATCTATGAGAATTTTTGCTATTTTATCTTTCGAACGATTTTTACTCTGATGAAGGGTAATGTCTACTCTACATTTATTTAGAGTGTGTACAAAATAGAACTGTTTTTAATTTTATTCTCGATGTTTATGCACGCTGCTCCTATAAATTAACTAATTATAAAAATGCATTTTACTTAAAAAATATAGCTCTTTCATTTCTTAAAAAAGTTTTCCCATAAGCAGTCCAACTGAAAAGTGGTTTAAAATCTAAAAAAATGGAGTTATATTTTATGTTTAAATCACATTATTTTGACCCGTACCCCTTTAGAATTCCTAAATTTAGGCTAGAAGTTGCTTAAAAACATTTTTTCGTGATTTACAACATACCTGTTTTAAAGAAAAAACTGTTGTGTTCAAAAATTTTTCGGCGAAAATCTCTAATCAAAAAAAAATTATAACTGGTTTGTTTGTTTACACAACTCCCTTTTCAATGCTACACGAGTTTTTTCCGGGTACCCCTTCCTATGAACATGTTCCATGTTTAAAAAATTTAGTCACTGATCACGAATTTAGGGGTCATGCCTACAAAAAAATGGCATTTCACTATTAAATTTGCAAAAACTTTCCCTGAAGGGGGTATTTTTCATGTATTCGAAATTTAAACTTAGAACTTATATTTTAGGGGTAGTTTTTGCAAATTTAAGGGTGAAACATCAATTTTTCATAGAAAAATCGACGAAATTCCACCTCCCACGATTTTACTGGAGTATTAGACAAGTAAATACAATATTTTTACTAGGAACATTCATGTAAAGTCAGGTTATAGTAAACTGCGATTGGGGGCATTTGCTTTTACGTTAAGTACATTGAAAAAAATCAAGTCGTGACAATTGTCAGTTAACTTCATTAATTTTTTTTTTACGTTTAAACAATTGTAACTGTCATATAAAGTTAAGAAAAGTTAAATTTAACTGTTTTACTTAGCTGGAAGCAATAAAAAGCAGAGTTGATACATATTCTGGCATATGCATAGTCAATTAAATAATTTTTTTAATTTCAGTTCATTTATCAAATTAAGTCTAATTATAAAAAATTAAAATATTTAAAAATTTATTCCCACGCTATCATAAACTAATCACCAATTAATTTTTTACATTTCTAAAATCAAATTAAAAAATAGCATGAAAAAATTTTTAAATTAAAAAGATACTGTAACTTAATTAAAATGTGTACATAATAATATGAAATTTCAATGACTGAATAATTTCTCTCTTATATTATCAAATATGCTTTTATGAAATTGATTATAGATATATGTCATCATAATGACTCTTTATTATTTAAAATTATTACTAATTACAATACGTGCTATATTTCCAATTGACATTATTTATTATAACACTGAATATATTTTCATATATTAAAATAAAATATCATATTAATTATATATTTTTTTTTAAATATATTTTTGTAATATTTTATCTATTTGCAGGAATTTTGGAATTTAAAATTTAAAATATAAATTTTTTTTTTTAAATATTTTAATTTTTATTAAAGCAAATTAAAGGAAAAAAAAGGTTAAAAAAAGAAGATTAATATTTTAAGTTGAAGAAACGTATATTTTTTTGAAGTTCGTGACTTGAATGTTTGATATTTCCCTTGTGGAATTCAAAGAAAAACCATATTAATCTATTTGAATTTCAGAAAAGTCCATTTTTCTTTTGAAACTTACTTCAAATTATTATTATTGATAAATAAATTTATTAAAAGCAGTTTTATTCAAATAAATCAAATCCCTTCGCTTTTCTTTTTAAATTTTACAAGAACAAAGAAAAAAATACAAATAAATCTATAATTTAACATTTCATTATTACTTCAATAAAAATATGAAAAATTTACAAATATGGAAGCACATTACTTTTAGAAATAACATTGAATTTAAAGCAATACAATTTCAAAAGGCAGTATACATAAATTTTTATTAAATTTGGTTTTTATCTAACCAGATAGAAAACCATACATGAAAAGTAATTAAAAAGAATTATAGAAAAAATAAACTTTCAAAAAAAAGACTAGTACTAAAGGACTATTTCAAGATGTATTTGTTTTTTATGTTCAATTTCAACTTTGTTATCTATTTCTAAATTAAGAGCTAAATGTTTTGTCATGTATTTGAGGTTTTCTTTTTTATTTTTTTTTTGAAGAGAGAGAGAGAGAGAGAGAGAGACGTTGGGATTCTTGAAGTTTTCTGAAAAGTGTAAAAAAGTACTTGAAAAATTATACAGAGTTTTTTTAAATCCTTTGAGTTTTCTGAAGAAATACAGCTAGAGTAATTTTTTGTATTGAAAACATTCAAAAACTTGAGTAATATTAAATTCGTAAAATCAATAGAGTTTTAAATCCAATAGCTTTAATATTTCCTATAATAAGATGTACTTATATATAAATACCATGCAATGTTTTTGAGTTATTAGGCCCAAAAGTTAAATTTTTTTACAGACTTTTGGGAAACAAAAAAGATTTGTAAATTGACTTAATATACAATTTTCGTTTCTTTGTTTGTTTTTAATACCATTTGGTTAAAATTATTTAATATTTTCTGCCTGTTAGGTTAGTGAATCTAAATTGTCCTAAGTTCCTGATTTAAATTACAAAAAAAAAAAGATGAAGAATGGGTTAAAAATAAGCAGGGGGTTTTATTTTCAGTTTCACTTTCGGTGGGAAATATTTTTTTTTATACTTCACTCAAAAGTGCTTGATTTTGTCTTTATTCTTGCAGTCGAAACTTAAACTTTTAGTTCCATAAAAATTGTTGAAGCGTTACTAGAATTATCGGGGCGATTTTTAATAAAAATATAGCAAGGGATAGAAATAATTTTAGTAAACATGCACGCGGTACGAGTATTCAGAGATTTTCGTTTACGCGAATCAAAATATTTAGTATTCGCAATTTTTTAATAGCAAAAAAAAAATTATTATTACAAATCTGACAAATTTGACAATTCTCACATCGTTCAGGCTTGTGGCCTCGACGAGAATTGCCAAAATAAAGAAAAAAATAAGCTCAAAAGATTATGAAAGGTTACCTGAAAATTTATAGGTTTTATGTTAAATTTTCGATCAAATATAATGAAAAATAGTATACACAATACGGGATGAAAGTAGAACGCCCACTCCTGTGTAACTTAAGCCCCTCGTATACACTTAAAGGGTTTGTCACCCAGTGACAAAAATCCAACTTTCCTCTCTAATTGTGCAATGTACTATTTTTACTAAACTGATTAGTCCATCGAATTCATCTCTTACATATTTAAAATTATACTACTCCAACAAATTTAAAATCAAAGTTACGAGGATTTTATTATTTTTGGTTTCAATAGTATTCAGCTTTAGAGAATTATCTACTTAAACAAATCCAAACTTCTCATTTAAACTTTTAGCTAAAAAGAGTTATATATTGTAATATTTCTATTTCTTCTTAAAATTTTAATTTTTTTAATGAAGAAAACTATTTAAATGCTGAATATAAAAGACTAAGCAATTTACGCATTTATTTTTGCAATTAAAATTTCTATATCTGAAAATATAATTTTCGTTAATCTATCGTTGAAGCTTTTATCTACAAATTTTACGTAGCATTTAATAAATGACATTGCCAATGTAAACTATTTATACAATAGCCTGACAAATCTACTGGATAAAAATTGATAAGCTCTATGGAGGCCACAAACTTGTCGAAAGTTTATTAGCCAATCAAATTGCTTGTTTACAAATTTAAATTGTTTTATTTTTTTTTTTTTGTAGGTTATAACCTATATTTTTAGTAAACCTTTATTGCTTATTTCTTGGGAGACTTTATTCTTGATTACCAGGAGAAATTTAATTCTAAATATTACAAAAAAATTATATTCCCAAAATTATTGCTCATTTAGTTACTCATATGTGTTGCTACCAAATTCGTGGGTTTTTATAGGACAAATTTTTTGTTCACTAAGCAGCTATCTTATTTTCACGTGCTGGTTGAAAATCCAAGCAAACTTTATAAAATAACTGACAGTCTAATATATATATAATTTAGTGATTGTTAAATATATAGTAACAATCACTATTATGAAATGTTTCTAAAGCCACTTTCTAAGTTAGTACTCAAAACCACTATAACCATCATTTGCCCTCTCACATTATTGTCGATATATATGTAACTTTTGAAGTAATACAGAGGAAATAGAACTGAACATATATATATATATATATAAACTTAGGTAAAAGCATTCATGGACACAGAAACGATAGTTAACTTTACACAAAAGCTATTAGTTAAAACTAACTTATTTTATATTGTTTATAATAATTAAATAATTTAAAACCAAAAAAACTGAAATCTTGATGATTGAGGGAAAAGGACAGAATATATTTATTTCTTTTATACAAATATATCTAATTATATATTTTTTTTTTCTAAAACATATCTTTATAATGTGAATTTAATCTTACATAAGAAGGAAAAAATGATTGTTGGAAACGATCCAACTCATAATGAGGTTAATTTTTCTTTTTGGCTTTAAATAGAGAAAGAGACTCGAGTTCTAAAAAAGAGCTTATCTCAATGTGCAGTGATAAAAAAAAAAGAAACATATATATATACACTTTAGTAGCTGTTACCATACAATAAAAGACATTTAAATTTAAAATATAATTTTCTTTTTTTAAATGGTTTTAATATCAGTATAAATTTAAATTAAAAACATTTTTTTGCTTTGGTTTGTAATTTTTATTTTTCAAAAAAAATATTGTGGATCCTATGAATAATATTTAGTGTAAACTTAAATCAGAATTTATTGTATAGATACGAAAAAATTTTGTTTACTAAATGCATTAAATATATTAAAATGAGCAGATTATACATTTTTTAACGTAAATATAACTTTTTGTATAGAATTTTTTTTCCCTAAAAAGCTTATTTATAAAAAAAAAGCATAATTTTGCCAAATTGCTTTTTTTTTATTTCATACCTAACTACATTAATTTATAAGAATTTAAATAAAGTTTATACGTTACCAACAACATCCAAATATCCTAATTGACTTTTCATTGGATCAGTATTTATTTGACACATGTACCATCCTTTATCACTTTCTTTAACTTCTTTTATATGTAAAAACCATTTACGATCTTCACTATTCGTTACACTTATTCTTATATTTTTTGTTATTACATGATTTGCTATCGTTAATATTGTTTGCGTGTCTACTCGAAGCCATGCAACCTGAAAATTAAAGAAAAAAATTTTTTTTTTTTTATTTTATTTTAAATTTCTTAAATTTTTTTTTTTATTTAACCTAAAAATAAAATTGTAAAAAAGATTTTGTATTATAAAAATTATTTCTACTTAAGAGAAAACAAGCTTTTTTAATTTCCTTACTAGTTAAAAAATTTTAAACATTATTTTATAAAAAAAATTTTCAATGAAAAAATTTATTTAAAAAATTTTAAACTGTAATGATTTCCGAATGAGTAAATTTAGTTTAATTAATTAAAGCATTAATATTTTAAAAAATTTTGAAAAAGTTGCTAAAACATCAGTTTTTTATATTAATTATTTTTGCGTGTTTGACATGAATTACTTCATTCACAAAAATATTCACTTAAAATGGCATTTTTCCGTTTTTCACTAGTTTGTATCAGGCAAATACTTTTTTTAATTTAAGGATTATAATACAACAAATGAAACGTAAAGAAATTTTTAAGGGTGGTTAGGCCCCATCTACAGAAACCGTAAATCCGAGGCGCACCATAAGCGTGAGCGCAACGCAATGCGCAGAAGAAGATTATGTGTATTTGGAGTTGCACAGGAACCAAAATTGGTTTCTTCGCATTGCGTTGCACTCACGCTTGCGGTGCGCATCGGATTTACGGTTTCTGTAGATGGGGCATTAGGCTCCACCTACAAAAGCCGCAAAAGGGTGCGTAACCGCAAGCGCAATTGTGGCGCAATGCGCAGAAAAAGATTTTGTGTATATCGAGTTGCGCAGGGGGATGAAATTGGTTTCTGCACATTGCGTTGCGCTCGCGCTTCCGGTTTCAAACCCCTTTTGCAGCTTTTGTAGATGGGGCCTTATATAAACGCTGTAAATATGGGTCGCATCCGCCAACGCAATCGCAACGCAATGCGCACAACGCAACACGCATGCCCACAACACGATTTTGGTTTGTGCACAATACGCAACGCATTGGCTGCGGCTGCGGCTGCGCTTGCGGTTGCGACCCACATTTACGGCGTTTTTAGAACCACCCTAAATAGTTTTTTTGCTCACTTTTGGAATAATTAAAAAAAAATCTGTTTACGTTTTTAGTAATTGCAATTCTTATAACAATATTCACCCTATAAGGCTGGTTCTACAAACGCCGTAAAAGGGGGTCGCAAGGAGGTCGCAAGGGGGTCGCAAGGAGGTCGCAGCCTAAGGCTGGTTCTCCAAACTCCGTAAATGGGGGTCGCAACCGCAAGCGTAGCCGCAACGCAATGCGCACAACACAACGCGCATGTGCACAAACGAAAATCGTGTTGTACGCATTGCGCCGCAATTGCGCTTGCGGTTGCGACCCCCATTTACAAGGTTTGGATAACCAGCCTAAGGCTCTATCTAAAATATCCGCAAAAGGGGGGCGCAAACGCAAGCGCAATTTCTACGCGATGCGCGGAAACCATTTTTAGGCCCCATCTACAGAAACCGTAAATCCGAGGCGCACCGCAAGCGTGAGCGCAACGCAATGCGCAGAAGAAGATTTTATGTATTTGGAGTTGCGCAGGAGCCAAAATTTGTTTCTGCGCATTGCGTTGCGCTCGCGCTTGCGGTTGCGACCCCCATTTACGACTTCTGTAGATGGAGCCTTAGGCTGATTCTCCAAACTCCGTAAAAGTAAGTCGCAACCGCAAGCGCAATTGCGGCGCAATGCGCACAATACGATTTTCGTTTGTGCACATGCGCGTTGTGTTGTGCGCATTGCGTTGCGGCCACGCTTGCGGTTGCGACCCCCATTTACGGAGTTTGGAGAACCAGCCTAAGGCTGATTTGCTAGGCTACGTTTGCGGTTGCGTTCCCCATTTACGGCGTTTGTAGAATCAGCTTTGTAGATGGAGCCTTAGGCTGATTTCACAAACGCCGTGAATTGGAGTCGCAACAGCAAAAGCAGCGCAATGCATAGAGCACGATTTCTGTCTCTGCGCATTGCGGTGGGTTGCGTTTGTGATTGCAAATCAAATCTCTAATATTATAAAGATTTTGTATAATTAATTGACCAGTACTGGGTTGAAATAAATTTATTTAACTAATCTTTTAAAAAATGATGTTTTTTTATTATTAAGTTATACGTTTCGCCTGTTTTAATTACAGGCCTTATCAATAACTGTAAAAAATATATGTTTACATGTATAAAAAAGATTATTAATAAAATAAAATTGGATTATTAATTGGACTATTAATTATTAAAAAATTATTAATACAAAAATATATATATGAAATATTTACCTATAATATATAACATATTTATCAGAAAAAAGTTGTACATTTTTTATTATTGTTTAAAGCTATTAACAGTGTTGGATTTCTATACATTGTCACTTAGTTTTTATAACAAATAGATCTGTGTGTATTGGTGTGGCCGTTTTTATTGTAAATCTATGTGGTTGTGTGAGTATAAAAAGTTGATTATCAATAACTGAAAATGATGACTGCTTGAAAATTAATATGAATTAAATTATATGTGTAAGATGAATCAGTGTGTTAAACACATGTTAAACACACTGATTCATCTTACACATATAATTTAATTCATATTAATTTTCAAGCAGTCATCATTTTCAGTTATTGATAATCAACTTTTTAAAATCTTTATAATATTCAACTAAATATGGGTGATACATCGAATACTACTTATGACAAATCTCTAATGTTTGGAGAACAAGCCTAAGCAGCAATCATTTTAATTAGACTAGGCATGCGTTATATTCTGTTAGCATGTGCTGCTTAATACGCGTATGTCGCTTGAATCCATTGTAGAATCTACCTTATAAATTGATCTAACTTCATAATATTTTTTTGAATTTGGAACATACCTTTTTTATTTATTTAAAAGATTTTTTTCCATTCAAAGCAAAAATATAACATAAAAATTTATTTATTCAAAAAATTTTCTTTGATATCAAAAATTCTAAATTCTAAGTAACTCAATTCAATATAAACATAATTTTATAAATTTTTATTAATGCATACAAATAATATTATAAAATTTTGATAAATTAAAGTAGTTTTGGGTTATATATAAAAATTTTTTTCAAATACATTTTAATAAAAATTCTGATTTTACTTTTTACCTTCTTTTTTTACATGACAAGATAAATAAAAGTTTATTTTAAAAAATATTTCCAGTATTTTTTCTTTCAAGTGTATAACCTTTTTATAACTACACTTATGTCAATGATGTACTTAAAAATATAAACATTCACTTCAACGTAATAAAATAATTAAAAGTTAAAAAAAAAAGGTCATTAAATTTAATAAAATTTAAAAAAATGTTGTTATTTTAAAAAAAATATAATTAAGTAATAAAAAGTTAAAACAAATTTTCTATTTTTTTGGTTTGTAAACTTTTGTTAACAATTTTGTATAAGCCTAAATATAAATATTTATGTTTCTTATATATATAAAATATAAAAGCTAAAGAAAAAATATATAAAAATTACTCGATTTAAGTGAAGTAACTGCATGAAAAATTTTATACAGCATATAATATTAAAATACCTTGAAGGCATAGTTAGGTTCGTCTTTATATATATAAAACTTGTGTTGTAAAGGATCGCGTATATACCCAAGTATAATAACGTTTGTATCGGTAGAATGAGCAAGTTCTATGGATGTCATTGTTATATTGTACACTTAGATACTACGAAATTTTATGTCAAGAAAATATTTTTATATGACTAGTTTGCAATATTTTTATGAATTTATTTAGCAAAATTTTTTGGGGTTTTGTTTTGGCCCAGGGTAGAAATTTTCTGCATAAAATTGCTAATATTTACAGTGAGAAGCATTCCAAAATTTCATATTAAACTCTATACGAGGGAGCAGTCCTCTTAAAACTTTGGCCCCACTAAACAATCCTTTATAATCTTTAGAAGTGCAAGAAAATGTGCCTTGATCAGTTGTAATATTTTAATGTAAATAAAATTAATTTTAAAGGTCATCGGGGAAATAATTTTCGGGAAAATTTCCATTCGGGGAATTGCATTCGGGAGATTGGTCGGTCACGCATAATTTTGATTTGGGGACTAGAATACTTAAGGTTTATGGAGTTAGGATAATTTATATTTAGGGACTTATTATAATTTCGGTTCCAAGAATTATAATAATAAGGGAGTATAAGTTAAAACATGTTCCATGATTGTTGGTTGAGTGAAAACACAAACCAATTATAAGTTTTTCTTTCAAACAAGCCATATACATACATATTATCAACACAATGAAACGTTTCATGTAAGAGTTGCTGCTATACTTAAAGTGTACTTGATTATTCCTGATAACACCGAACTCCTAGTGTATTAAGATTACTCTTTTTGAAAAAGTTTAATTTAAGAAAAAATGACATTTATTTCATATAGATACGTATTATGTTTCTTTTTAATTCATTATATTTTAAAATATTTGAAAACATGAACAAAGAATACATAATACTCCGTTTTTTTAATATAAAATCTTTACAAAAAAATAAAAATTTTCTTTTTAGTACATAAAAAAAAGTAACTTTTTATTAAAAATTTTTGTCAATAAAATTTTGAAGAACGTCATTTTATAAATAGAACTTGTAATAAAGTTTATTTTGATACTTACGAGAATATAATCTTTACAATTTTTCTTTTTAACTTCATAATACTTTAAAATTTTTAAGTATGTGCAGATATTACTTTACGCGGAGATTAAGTCTTTTTCACTTTCAAAATTATTAAAAAAAAAAATGATGTAATTTTTTTTATACTATTTAATAAAAAGTAGTACATTACGAGCCCGGGTCCAGAAAAGTAAAATATGGCCCAAATTTCGATTTTTTTTTCATCAGCGGCGAGAAAGCACGACTTCTAAGAATAACTGGAGAATTCGTGCTTTTTAGACGTTGACAAGAAAAAAAATGTTGGATTTACGAAAATTAATTACAAGATAATTATTGTTATATTATTATCTAAAAAATATTTCAAAACATGAAATGGGACAATATTTTTGAAGTGTATTTTAGTTGCATAATCAAGTCTTATAAGCAGCACTGACTTGTTTTCTAGATTTGAAAGTAGCCATTTTCTGCCCAAGTTGTGTAAAATAATTTTCCCAACTTTTAATTCTGGGATAAAAAGTTTTAATTAAATATTTAATATTGTCCACTCTAATCTTTATATATAATCAAATTCAAATAGATAATATAATACATGTAAATTTTTGTAAATAAAATTTATTTCCAATACGTTAGATACTCTAATCAAGATTAACTTGAGATGTAATATCCATCGACTTAAAGTAATTTACACGTGGGTCTATAATATTATATTCTATGCACCAGAGTTGAGAATAGATTTTTTACTTTATATATTATACATTATGATGAAAGGGCTTTCAAAACCTTTAAGAACTACTAAGATTTACTTAAACTATTTAAATAAGTTTGTAACTTTGTATAATTATAAAGAAAATTATAATAATTTTACAAAATTTAATAGCTTTTATTATATATTTTTTTTTTAAATTACTTTTAAAATTATTTTAATGAGATTAATTTATTATCTTAATGAAATGCTAGTCTAACAGATAATCTTGAGAAGATAGGATATTACATCTGTTTGTTATTAAACAGTGGGATATTTGTATTATATAATTGAAGGTTCTTCTATAAACATCATGTATCAACAGGTGTCATAATCATCCAACAAAATATGTCTTTGGTGAATATGGAACATAATATCTAATGATTTTACAAACTTGTACTTCTTGTACTTCTCCTCTAGCAAGTCACAATCTGGTACCGTTATCCCGGAATTGTATCTTGTTCGTTTACCTCTACCCTCCTCCACTAAATCACAATTAACATGGAACATGTATATTGGAATAAGTACTTTAGGAATTGAAAAATAAAGTTTCAAATGGGACTTGAGACTAATTACGATTTAATGACATAGAATATTCCAGGCTTAGGGACTAATAATGTCTATTTAATATAAACTTAATTTAGGGGATTTCAAGTTTAATTTAGATAATATTTAACGAATTAATTACTAGTTAATTGTAATGTTGCGTACCATTTATGTATTAAAAATAGCCTTTAGCTGTAATAAAAATGTTCTAGGCAATAGATTGTGATTAAGCTAAGAATAACATTAGCTAAGAATAACATAAAAATAAGTTAGCCATTTGTAGATGGAGAGGGTGTGAAGGCGAATAAGACACAAATAAAAATCAATATTTTTGAAAATAAATAGAAAAAATCTTCAAATAATTATCTAAAAAGATTCGTACAAACAGGATTAATCTTAATAAATTTGTTTCTACTCATAGGAAAGTATTCAAATTCGTTTGATGTTACTCATAATTGTAAATAAGATACGTGATTATAAACTATCCGTAAAAATCCTGTGAAAATTTAGCCTCTAGTACTATACAGACATAAGTATTTCTTTTTTATTACCAAAATTTTAACTACCAGGGTAAAATAAATTTTTAAACCAATTAATCTAACAGAACGAAATATGTGAATTCGTAAAAGAGCAATTTATATAGATGAAATATTTAAAATCTGGTAAAAACAAAACTATTGCGGTGTAGATGCATGTAAAACAATTGATTTTAAAACAACCACAACATCAACTATACTGTATAATATATCTATTCTCAACCATCACTGAAACCGCAAATAACTTAAGCGTTGACGAGGCTATGACGAACTAACAATGTTTTGATGAAAACTTTTGATTATAATGCATACATATTATATATTTATCTAAATATTGAAAATTTTGGTATCCGAATTTAAATATATTGAAAAAAAAATTATTTTTTATTATTTGCTTAAATTTTTGTATTATTTTTTGAGAGTTTCTAAAATATTTTTTTACTTAAGACAATATTTTACAGATAATTCTTATGAACGATTCAATAAAAATTAAAAATATTGTTTTCTTGTTAGTGTCCAGAAAGTGCGTGTTTTCTGGCCGCTGCGCTATTCGAAAAAACGCATTTTCTCGACACTGAGCAAGAAAAATTATGTTTTGTCCTTGGCCACAAAAAAAGGATGCCCCAAATCGCAGTTTACCATCCTCGGCTTCGCCTCGGACAGTAATTTCCGTGCGATTTGGGCCATTCTTTACTTTTGTGGCCATGGGTAAAAATATACTATTCTACAAAAATAAACCTTTGCAGAAAATTACTATACTTTCTAACCTGGAAGCTCAATTTTTTTTGCTCTTTTTGTATAAAATATTGTTAGAAATGAAGTTACTAAAAAGTTCATTATACTAAACAGCCCTTGGACCCGTGAACCTTCACATTTAGCCAAAATTAATTTTTTTACAATACGATACAAAATATTTATTGAAAATTAGAGGCTCAAAAGTAAGTGCACAGTACTATAAAATATTCAATAGATGTCGTTCTTCTCGCAAGAGAAAAGATTTTTGTATGGTATTTATATAACAGTAGATTAATTTATAAAATCAGTGTAAAAAAACTTACTTCTCGTACATTCATTATATCAAAATTATAAATCAGAATTTTAATATTGCTTCTATGTATTAGCTTTTTCAAATTGCTAACTTTTTTATAACTGTGACTCTCACTACACTAGTGGGTAGAGTTTTGGATTTTACACATGGTAGTATATTGTAGCTGGGAAAAAACTATGTACTGGCGCTAGTGTCGCTGAAAATTTTTTACTCCAGCTACACTTGTGTTATTTCGTCGTCGTTTTTTACTGTTTTTTTAATTACTGTTGTTGTTTGTTGTTGTTTTTTTGTTTTTTTATTATTTATATTAAATAAAAATTTGTACCACATTTGTACTGATAAATTATTTTGTTAAAAGAAATTATATAATATCTTAAGCAGATAATTCCTATTTTTACAAAGTATTAGAATAAAAAGAGATATTTAAGTTTTTATAATTTCTTTGATTTGACACTTTTTTAAAATAAATATCAATTTAAAATAATTATTATTTTATTTTAGCCGTCGTCGTACTAAAAACGTTTGAAAAAAGAAGAGGGAAATGAATTTTAAATAAGGTATAGTGTAGCTGGTAAAAAAAAATTCGAGGATAATGTAGCTGAATCCCTATTTTACCCACAAGTGTAGTGAGAGTCTGTATGTCTGGCTGTTAATTTTTAGTACCTTAGAACCTAAAGATACTAGTTCAATAACAGAATTTTCTCGATAATTTTTTTATTTATAAATACGTGCATCAGCTCACGCGTGAGGATGTTTTTATTAGAATCAATGTATTTGAAAATCATTGGTTTTGGTCTGTACTTAAAAATATAGATTCTAAAAACTTTCTATTGTTAGCACAATTAAATAAAATAAAGGGAGACCACCATATGTGGGATGAGAAATTACAATGTATAGTGAGATTATGTATGAGTCTATTATGTTAAAAAAAAACATCCCCGAGACCCTCCGTTTATTCCAGTGGGCCTTCTGACCTTCAACTCAACCATAAATTATAACAAAGGCTTGGAAATCAGAGCTTGCACAAAATTTTTGATACCTATAAAACCGATTTTTTTTCTTAAATTATTCATCAATTTAAAAATTGATTATTTTGGACCAAATATGAGGATTTGATTAAAAGACTATAACAATAAGAGAATTAGTGATAAAAAATTGCGAAATATGAGGGTAGAATAATGGAAAAAAATGAAACCTAAATGGTTAATTAACAAGGAGACAGCATTATTTCGAAGGTACATGCGTATCTAGAATTTTTTTTCAACGTAATAAAGTCATCCATAACCAAAAAATGGTTTTCTCCCCTTGTTAGTAAAAAGCAAAAAAAAAATTAATTAAAATATGTCAATGAAGTATATATTTCTTTCAAAAACGTTGTAAAAATTAATTCAAAAATAATTTACTTCTTTAAAGTTTGATAAGTTAATAAAGTTTAATATTTCTTTTTAATTATTGTACTTTTTTGAAATTTCATTTGTAATTAAATATTTTATGCATAGTCATTTAAAGTTAAATAGTTTTACTTAAATTTAACTACATTTTTAAGTAAATAAATAATTATCATCAAATAAAAATTAAGTATCATAATTATGTAATAAAACATAAAAATAGTTTTTACATGTAATAATAATAAAAAAAATAAGAATATTTTAAATACTTTTTAAATTATTGAACTTATAGGTTATGTTAATAAAAGTAAAAAAATAATAATTTTTAATAATGATAGAGACTATGGAATTATTTATAACTCTTTTCTTCCTTTCTTTTTTAATATTAAAATATCTTTCCACTCCCTTTTTTTTTAGTTTGAATTTACTGACATTTTAATTACTTCATTTATTTCATGAAATGGCACACGCTATCGCGTTTTAACTTATATATCTTTTCTTTCTTAGTTTTTCTTTCTTTCTTTTTTTAGATGACGAAGAACCATTTTTTTTTTGCATTTTTAATTCACATGTTTTATAGATATATTATTTTATGATTTAGTTTTTTTGAATAATAATTTATTATCTAACTGGAAAGAAGAAATACAGTTTTTTTTTCATTTGGAGTTTTAGGTTGAAAGCGTTTAGTGGAGGGAAAGTATAAGATACTAGCTATTAATATTTCTAAGCTAGCTCTTATAGAAATGCTTGTTGGTTTACAGGCTCAAGGCATGTAGCGTCTGTAATTTTGGTGAAAATAAATATTTCTAGACCCCTGGTAAATAAAATAAGATAAAAGCAATAGAATTTTTGAAATCTGGGTAGATTCTCAGTAAAATTTCTGGGACTCACTTTTCTGTCACCAAATTAAAGTTCTAACTTAACTTTCTGTTATCTTGGAAAATTTTACTTTCGTCCTTCTTTTCAGACAAATTTTAAATATTTATGAAACGGTGTATAATAATCAAATAAACCTTTTATATTCCTTAATAACTGTTACTCCAGTCAATGTACGATTCAAGGTGCCTGTTAGCAGATTAGGTCTACAATAGGTTTTTTTTAAGGCACTAATATGTTTTCGGGGCTCTATCTACAAAAAATTGGTGCTTCACTCTTAAATTTGCAAAAACATAAAATCATGACATAAAAACCAAAGCACGAAATCTAAAATCTTATTTCTAAATATATATTTTCATATCCTGTACCATACTCTATGTATAAAATCCTACCAAGGTATTTTTACAATGTAGGATTGCAATAGGGCTGTAATATGCAGACAAAAAAGGAGATTGGAGACCTTTATTTCTGGTGAACTTTTGCTATGTTTTCAGGGTAAAGAAATTTAATTTATGACAAATAATTTATTTAATAAATAATTACAAGAAGAAACGACAGATTTCGAGGAAAATTAATTAAATGCCTTCAAGATTGTCGTAAGTAACATTTTTAAATTAGAATAAAATCTAAATTAACAAATTGGTAAAAAAAGTTTGTAATGTTTGTAGCGTAAAAATAAAATAAATATTAAGTTAATCAGCTAAAAGAAAGAGTTTGCCATTTCTTGAATTTAATTATTCGTCCAATATCGAAGATTGAAAAAACGTTGATTTAAAAAAATAAGGAACTAATTAAATTTCTATTAAGAAAAGTATAACTCGTTTTGAAAATGTCATTTACCTTTTACACAAATTTATATTTTTTGAGATTTTTTTTTCTGCATAAAGTAATAGCTTGCAAATGAAGTTATTAAGTAAAACAAATATTTTATTTACTACACGTTCTTTTCTATTTATTATTGCGTTATATTGATTACTTTTTTTGTTTAATTTTTTTTTAAAGATTCAATTTCTTTTTGTACGGAGTTATGTATTTATTCAAAAGACTGTGTATTGAAACAATTTTTTTTTTTTATTTATTATGAAAAATTATATTTTAATTACATTTTCCTCTTCGTTAAATGTCATAACCAAACTATTACAAGCACTTTTTTTTTACTTTTGTTTTTTATTTATTTATTTATTAATGCATATATAAAAAAGAAAAAAAAAATTTATGTATTGACAGCTTTTCAATAAATAAGTCTTTTGTTTTATAAATTTTTATTTATTTTCTTTTAATATTTGCTATACAAATTTTTTTTTTTTTTTATTCATTTGATGAAACAATGATTGTTAAGATTTTATTGATTTAAAGGAAATTTAATTATATATATATTTTTTTTCTTGGTTTATGAATAAATGGAATTGGGTAAGGCTGGGTAAAATAGAGTAAGTGCCTAATCTGTGATATCTGAGGTTCTTAGAATGCAGTTTTTGCAATTTTATTGCAAATAAAATAAATTATTTTACATATAGTTCATCAAAAAAACTTATAACCGGTTTGTGCAAACATAATCAAAATACATGGAACATGTTTACTTACAGATGAGTATAGACACACAAATTACAATACAATTTTCTAATTTTATAATTTATAATTATCACCTGACTAGCTGTTAAGATTCTAAACCCAAACTATTCTGATTTTCTAAACGGGATTATTCTAGGTCCCTAAATTAAAATTATTCCAAAATTTTAATTATTCAAGGGTCATTTGACTCCCCCCTTCCTGAAATCGGACATATTTGATCCCCCATTGATTTTAAGATTTCCAGGGTACCCTCTCCCTATAAACATGTTCCATGTTAAAACTACTATACACCACTGTAGGAATTAAAATTTTGAATTTGTCTGGAATTCGTAGTTTTATGTATGGATATTGTTTTTTTTTCTTTAAAGTAAACCTATAATTGAAAATAATTAATTAAATTTTAAATCTTTTTTTTTTTTTTAAATATGTTTAATATTAAAAAAATTCTTTTATATAAAAATTAATCAATCACTAATGTTTGAAATGTCAAATGATGTTAAATTCACATTCAATGGAAAAATAATAAAATAAAAGTGATGTAACTTAAAATAAAGTAATAAATAATTTGTATTTTAAGTAATTTTGTAATTTAATTATCAAAATTTTAATAAAATAAGATTTTATTTAAATCAATTTATTTATAATAAGGCTGTGTCTCTAATAGAGGTCGACGCATTAATATGATTAAACTGAAAACAGATTTTTTGTTTGCTAATTTCACATAAATTTTATATGAGTACTAGAAGCTTCATACTAATATACTTTTTCATATATTTTAAAAATTTTTAGGTGTTATTTAAGGTGGCAGGTCGTACCCGAGGGGAAAAAATCGATTTATTGTTTTTGGTTCTTTTGGGTTCGGAAACATCTTAAAAATATGGAAAAAATTTTTTATAATGCTATCTTGAATAATAAGGAAGTTATAGAAGATTAAGCGAGACACCGCAAAAGGCGTAAGATACAGTATTCTATAAACTTTAAACGCGTATTTCTCGAAACAACGTTTTTCGATTTGTGTACACGATAACTCAAAAAATAATTAAGATATCTTCCTAATTTTTTGGCTACACTTTTAAAATACAATTATCTTCTGGGTTGATGGAATGATTTTTCCAAAAAAATGTTCCAATTTTTTTTTCTTGAAAAAAACATGTGAAAAAAATTGCAATTTTTGGAAAAAATTAAATAATTTTCAAAATTTTCCAATTATTATGTACACAATGAAAAGTAAGACCTCACTTTGAGCACCTGTACTCGGCGCCATTTTGGAAAAAAAAAATTAAATTAAAAAAAAATGTTTAGCAACTTATAATCTAATAAAGTGCCAATTTTGAAAAAATTATCTCAATTATTTCTACCCGAAAACCTATCCAGAAAAAAGACACCTTTTTTTCCCTCGGGTACGACCTACCACCTTAAGGGTTATTTTCAAATCAATATATGTTACTATTAAATTTCCAAGGTTCTTCGTGACCACTCAGAGTGATATTGCAAAGAAAACGAATTTTTAAAGCCGAGTATAAATTTAGAATCATAAACTGCACTGAAAAAAGATTTCCTTTATGAAGTTTCCAAAATAATCAATGTCGTATCATTATATGCTTTAAAAAAGACCATTTCTTGTCAAATTTCTGTCAATTATCCGAAATTGAATTTGTAAAATTTTAACTAGAAATATCGAGAAAACCATACCGTTCTAATCAACGTCTGAATATCAAGCGACTGTAAGATATAAATTGAAAATGGAATCAGTTTTATGCATAAAAAATCATAAAATATTTATTTTACGTCAATCATCAAATAAAAAAAATAAAAACTCATACCTCAAAAATACTTTTAAATATTAAAATTTAAAATATAAATAAAAATATTTTATTAACTTAAAAATACCATCGTATAATTAAATTCTTAAAATTTTTCAAAGCATAAATACCATAAAGTATTACATAATTTTATAATAAAAGAATAAAAAAAATAAAAATATACTTTTAGACGAACGTTTCGACGCTTCCTAATTATAAAACAGCAAAAAAAGAAATATAAGTAAAATTTCTTTTATGTATTTATAAAAAAGCAAAAAAATCTTAAAAGCTTTTAGTTACTCAAAGAAATAAAATATAAAAAAGAAGAAGTAAGAGTAACTTTAAGGACATAGACATTAATTAAAAGATGTCAAATGTAATTATAAAATGAATACAATAAAAAAAAGAAAATAAGAATATCGTTTTGTTTTTAGTTATCTTTTTTAATTCTACAATTTGAAAAGAATTTAGTTGATCTTATGAAATAAAATATTAAGAATTTCTGTAAACTTTTATTTTTTTAATTATACTTTTGTATAAATTAAGAAATTTTAATTATTTTTTTAATAAAAAGCTATTTTATTCCCATTTTTAATTGTAATATGATTTCATTGTTTTTATTAAGATTACTTATTTAGCCAATTTTAATGCTTTTTGGTTATTGTTAGGAATTAAGGGTACTTTGCGTCGAGATTATCTAAATTTTGATATTATTTAAATTTGAAAAAAAAAACTATAAGCTGAGTTATTATAAAAAACTTTTATTTATTGATTTCGTACACACCAAACCTAAAAGAGTTTTTTGTTACGCAGAAAAGATTGAATGTTTATTTAATTCTTTAGAGAGGAATTATTTTGAGGTTAATTCATTTTAAAAAATTTATTTTTGTTTTTATTCTGTTCAAAAAGAATTAAAATGAAAAACAATTGTTTTAAAAGAATTAACCTCAAAATAATTCCTCTCTAAAGAATTAAATAAACATTCAATCTTTTCTGCGTAACAAAAAACTCTTTTAGGTTTGGTGTGTACATAAACAAATTAGAATATTTTTATCCCAGGTCGCAAAAATAAAGATTGGCCCAGATCGCACGTTAATTGACATCCTCGGATTCGCCTTGGATTGCAAAAAAACCTATAACCGGTTTGTGTAAACACAACGTAAATGCATGGAACATGTTTACTTCCAGCTGAGGACTAGGTATAATACAAATGTTACTCAACATTTCAATACAATTTAATTTGTAATTATCACCTCACTAGCTGTTAAGATTCTGAACCCAAACTATTTTGATTCCCTAAACCTGAATTATTCCAAGTCCCTGAATCTGAATAATTCCGAGTTCCTGAACCTTAATTATTCCAAGTCCCTAAATGGATATTATTATAAGTCCATAAACCTGCATTATCCTAAATCATAAAGCCCAGATTTTTCAAAGTCTTTTAAAAGTATTTTATTTATTTATATATAATTACCTAATTATTCTAAGTCTTATTTGACCCCCCCCCCCTTTAAAAAGGACAAATTTGACCACCCCCCCTTAAATAGGACAAATTTGACCCCCTTAATTTTCAAGTTCTGAAGTACCCCCTCCCTATAAACATGTTCCATGTTAAATAACGTGCTGCCTGGGACACGTTCTTTTTTTACGGTCGAGGGCAAAACATAATTTTTGATTGTTAGTGGCAAGAAAATATGTATTTTCAAATTGCTGCGACCGGAAAATGCGTGTTTTCTGGAAGCTGAGAAGAAAAATTTTTTTAGGTTGAGTGTTGTAAAAGCTTAAGCTACTCTAATATACTTTTAAAATTTATAATATTTTCAAACAATAGATTTTAAAAGTTTGAACCTTTCTTTGTTTCTTATACATTAAGCAACAAGTTAAATACATATTGCTAGCTTTTACTGTGTGACAGTTCAATTCATTGAAACGAAATTTAAATCTTACAACTTAACTATTCATATTGTCTATTTTCTATAGATAAATTACTCAACTGACATAATGCATCAAACAAGAATGCATTTATTGCAAAAAAGGTCTCTTAATATATGTACTATAATAATTTTGAATCTAATTATGTATATTAAAACTATTCTGTCAGCTTAATAACTTTCATACAAATACATATTGAAAAGTTTTCAAATAGTTTGAAGTATAATTAATTTATTACCTTATAACTTCCTAAGTCTGTAACTGTACATGCTAATACAGCTTCTCTACCAGCAGGAGCAGTTACATTTACAATTGGTTCTTTGAATCCAGGATCTAAAATTTAAAAAAAAAAAACAAATCATTAGTTTTATTAGTTTTGTTTTATTAAATATTGTTAATATAAAAGTGTGTTAAAGCCCTCAGAGTCTAATTAAGTTGCGAGTAAAAATGATTGAATGGAATATCTCAGGCATCACATTTTTGTGAAAAAAATGACATTATATGCAAAAAAATTTTTTTTGACAATTATTCGGAAAATGCAAAATTTTAGAAACTGTAAACTGTATATTAACATGGAACATGTTCATTGGATGGAGTTTTTGAAAAAGTTTGAAAGCTTCATAATTTATAAAGCAATATATTTATACAATAATTTATTCACGAATTTCCCTAAATCTCTAAGTACATTCAGTTTAAACTTTAGTATCAATAAAAAAATTATCTGAATGCATCATCACTTGCAAAAACATGCAAGCTATGTAAATAATTTTTTTTTACTCTCGCTTGAACTATTTCACTTGTTTATTCAATGTAAATACCTAAAAAAGAATTCAAAACTGTTATAAAAAAAAAATTAAATAAACTAAAAAAAATAAATTTAAAGTTAATTAAAAAATTTTAGTATTTTATTTGAAACAAATGTAAATTAATTGCGAAACAAAAATGTATTTAAAAAATTTTTCATAAAAAAAAGTTTATATCATACGTAAAAAAAATATGCACTGCTTATCAAAGAATTTTGTAATACAAATTTTTCATAAAAAAAAAAAAATTTTTTCTCAAATATTCAGTGACATAAAAGAATATATTCATATATTCATATATGTATTTGAAGAAATAGCTTCCAAGTTGTATCTGAACCATAAAGTAAAAAAAAATTTTTATTTTCACCTATATTACTTTAACAAAATTTTTTTTTTTAAGAATTTTAAAAAAAAAAGTATCTACATTTGCTTATATAATAACACTCCAATTTAAGTGTAGCAGAACGTATATATACCGAGACATTCATATAGAATATAGCATTCTACGATTCATGCATAAATTTCATATAAATAACAGAGCATAATAAGTTAAGTTTGTTCTTCAAACCGAATACACAAATATTGTTGAGAAATTTGAAATATTTACTATTTTAAAATATGCATAGGGGAGGTCAAGGCATTTTGGAATGTTTTATTTTTATTTTAGAAAATAATTCGGTTCAAATATATATTTTCGTCAAATGTATTGAAATTGTATTTTATAGGCTAATTTTATAATTTTTGTAGCTGTTAGAATAAAAAAAATTAAATTTAGGAAATTTCTAAAAACATAGTTTTGAATATAATGGGTCAAAAAGTCGTCTTCCTAGGGCAGAAAATAGGCTTTTTTTGCCTTAGATATGTAAAAAATATTACCTGATTGAATTAACATAATTTAGTTAAAAATTTACAAAAATAATTCACACAAACTCAGCTTACTAATCCACAAAAATTGAATTTAATTACATTTTTAATGAATTGTAAGAAATCAAAAAAATTTAAACAAAATTTTTTTCTGTATCAAAAGACATAATTTTTGTAAAATATTTGTTACCAAAACTCAAGAATTTACAAAAAACAATTATAAATATCCCAACTCACCCCAACCATAAAAAATATATAATAATATAAAATCTGTTATAATAAAATATAATATAATCTATTGGGTGTAATAATAATAACTAAGATTTTAAATATCATGTAAATTTAAAGAAAAGTGAATTTAACTTTCTTATACTTATACATAATACTCTATTATACAAAAGTAAATTTAAATATATATATATATAAAGAAAAGAGCAAGAAGGTATAATATAAAGTTGAAGTTAATGCTTTCATAATAGGAGCATAAGGGAATCATAATTCTATCATATATCCATTGGCGCGCGTACAAGGAAAGTCTCAAGAGGGAAATTCGTATTAACTCTCAGAAACTAAATTTTACGTTGATGGATGAGGCTTGAAGAAGAGAGAAGTATCTTGACTTATATATGTAAGTATATTATGTTTATAAGTAAATATGTATAATACATATTAGTCTGGGCATTATTTAAGACAACTGTTTAGTTATCAAAAAGGTAAGGTCTTCATTTTTATATGGAACATGTTAATTTACAGAAGTATCCAAATTATTCAGCATTAAATAGTGGGTGGTAAATCTGTGACAAACTAGAATTGGTATAATTCAAATAAATTTTAAAATAACTACCAGCCTAATATACATATACATTATATATAGATACATAGATAATTTGAGGGTAAGTATGATCCTAAATACTAGTTATATATACATTTAAAGTCATATCCTTTAAACTAAAATGTTATTCAACTCACGTATTCACAGTTTAAATATATTATTGAAATCTGTAAAATATTTAAAATATTTTTTATTTTTTTAAGTTTATACATTTAATCAACTATCTACCTATATAGGTATTTTAAATATTTAAATTTTTTCCAATAAATATTTAGTAACAATATAGGAAAAAGCTGTGTGTTTTTCCTATAAATTTTAAATATAAATATCAATTTTAATACTTTTTAATTTTTTAAATTTTATTGAATTTTTTGTATTTTTTTTTTTTTTAATAATTTAAATTTATTTTATTTATTTGAAAAATAAAAATTATGATTTGATTATTACTGTGCTTTTCTTGTTAAGGGTAGTTTTTGCTATTTTAAGGGTGAAGTACATATTAATTTTTCATAAAAAACTCTCCGAAATTGTTGATCAACGACCTAAAAAACCCATATGGACCAAATCTGGATACTCAACGTGCGAATACGTAAGAAATACCCATTTTTGAGGCTGTTTTATGCTAATTTAAGGATGAAGCCACAATTTCTTTTAAAATATACCACGAAATTCATAATCAACGACCCAAATAACCTATACTAGACTAAATCTAATGGTTGACAATAACAATACAACCAAACCCATATATTTACTGGAGTACTAATCGGCTAATAAGTAACTCCTAACTTATAAAGTTTATCCAAGTAATTTCACTAATTAAAAATTTGGGCACAAAATTTTGCATAAAAAAAAATCAGATAAAAATTCTTAATAAAATTAATCAAATAAAGCATTAATCGAGCTTAAAAGCACGTGTTTAATGCTTTAAATATATTCAAGATCCCTAATGCTTATTTTAAAATTTTACGTTCTTTTCATGCATAATTTATTATTAAACGTATTTCTCAAGAGAGACAAAAAATTATAGTTTCTTTTTTTTTTTAATATTTTTCATTCTCAGTGCTTAATGAAGTAACGAAAAAGTTAGCTAAATAGTTAAAAATTGTTTGACAAGTTCTTGAAACTCCATTTAAAATGGAAATATTTAAATATATATATATATATAAATTTGTACAGTTAAAAAATAGAATATATACTTTTTTATAGTTTATTTTAACTTGATACTTTTCTTCTTAACTGCAAAGTTAAATTGAATTTTGTTTTTGTTAAATATCATTTAATATCTTAACCTTAAATTATTACTTTTGATTTTTATTCAATAAAGTTTTATGATTTTAACTTTAAAATACCTACTTTAAAAAATTTTTCAATTTTAATAAAATACAATCTTGTATGGATCCAATTTTATACACAGGAGTATTTAAAAATATTTTTAGGTGCATTGTATGTGTGTAATTGAATGTGTGTGTGTACATATATCTATATCAATAAATTTAAGTTTTTATTGATCACCTGTATACAAACAGTAGGTATATGATGTCTGATATATGTTATTTATTTCAGGATTTGTGTACCATTTTTTTTTTCATCTGATGAGTTATAGTTTATAAGATTGATTGTTTGTTCGTTTAAGTTTAGTTCATCTGTTATATTTTTTTTTTAAAAAACAATTTGTTTTATTATTTTATTTCAAAAATATGATGTTTTTCAATTTTTTGCAATTTTAGTTCTTTAATAATAATCTTTAGGCCTTAGGTTTTGTTCCAACAAATTGTTAATCTAAATTACAAGATCCCCTTATATTGCAGGCAAATTATTTACCAATAAATGGTTCAAAGTGCATAAGAAAACAAAAAGAATTACAGTTAAAATTATCATTTTATTTCTGATAAAATTTGATACCAAAACTTCATCTTTTATTTTTCAATTTTAATTTTCGTATTTTTTTTTAAGAACAATAGTACAAATTTCGTTTTTTACTTTTTCTCATATTTAACAATCAATACAGCCTCTTTGAAATTACCTATAGTTATATAACAAAATTCTATATTTCACTCTCTTTGTCCAATTTATTATTTGACTTTGAAATATATATACATACATTTAAACACAACCACCACGTATTATAAAACACCCTGTATTTGTATGAACAAAAATGAAATATATATATATGAAAACAATGAAAAGCTTCAGCAAGTGGGTACGATTACGCAGTTATATTATTTGATTGGTTTAAATGATAACGCAGGAACCCAATTATCGTAGCTATTGTTGCGTGACTTCAAACGTTCGTTCGTAGACTTAAAAAAAAATTTTCTGTATAATATATATAGACTATATATAAGCAGAATTGCTTTTCATATATATTCTCTTTTGTAAATTATAGTATATATATGCAGAAATGCATTTATATATATTCATATTTGTATCAATTTTCATCTATTGAATGTAATTTTTCTTCTTTTCTAGGAAACAATAGCGGGAATTAGTGTAGAACTATTTATAATTACTTTTTCTTTTTTTAAATATAATTTTTAATTATACTGTATTTTAGATTTTAAAACATGATATATATTTATGGTGAACAATAAGTTTTCTTTTTTTTTTTTTTTAATTATTCTTCAGTAATTTTAGTTTTGTAATTTAGTACCTAATAATGCAAAAATTATTTATTTTATATGCTTTTGAATTTAGTGTTTTATGTCTAAATACTAATTTAATGTTTATATCATTATTTACATTTTTATAAGGCTGCTTCCTCAAGAATTTTTCAGGTTTAAAATATAAAATTCTAAGGGATTCAATATTCTGGTAATTAACATAGGTACCTGCTGAATCTGAAAATCAAGGGGGTAGCTTCAAATTGAAACTTAAAATAATTTCGATTCAGGGACTTGGAATAATACAGGCTTAGGGAACGAGGACATTTTGTGGTGAGCGGAATTTATTTTGCGATAGCAAATGACTTGAAACGTAAATAAAATTGAAAAGAACTGTTTTTTTCTTTCCTTAAAATAAATTTTTTATTCGAATCGTACTACTGCGCAAACATCCTAAATGAGCGACAAAAATTTGTTTTTAAAATTTTCTTTTTGTGCCAGGTCATTTACAATAATTTATTAAACAAGAAAAAAAATCCACTAGCCGCAAGCGGAAATACGCTAACGGTAAACGGAAAATCCACTTGAAGCTAATGGGAAAATTCCGCTTGCTGCAAGCAGATTTTTTTCCAGTGTATAAAACTGTATCTTTCTTAGAAAAATCTATGAGAACTATACCTTAAACTTATTTCGCTAAAAATTAAAAATCTTTCAAAAATACTTTACTGCATGTAATGATTTTCCCCGTAGGGCAAAATGAATTAATATTTATTTAGTTTAAGCTACTAAACCAAAAGTTTAATCATAGTAAGAATTAACAATTCAAACTTTTTAAAATACTTGGTCACTAATTAAGTTAATTTACTGATAAGTAATAAAAATATTCTCTAAATAAATTATTTAGAAATTACAAAAAACTTTTTTTCTCTTTATTTCATTTATTTGCAGCTATATACATTGTTTGTTTTATTAAATTCAAAACAAAAAATAGTTTTTTAAAGCTCGTTTTATGTAACTTATATAATATTTTTTATATATATAAAACTTTTATATATATATATATATGAATATAGAATAAAAAAAAACATTGGATTGCTTTTTCAATCGTTTTTAGTTGCAAAGAGAAAAGCAATTCACTTAAAGCTCTTATCAAACATGAGAATCCATCTGTTAATTAAAATACGACAAACGGCATAGATTTTCAAAAGAATCTCAAAATTTTTATATTGTACTTTTTTTTTATTTATACCTATTTTCTGATTTTCCATTCATTCTCTATTAAAAAAAAAAAATTAATCGTTTTTATTTACCTGTGTTTCTCAGTAAATTTTCATAATTCGAGTAATTCAATCAAAAAAATAAGTAATTATTGACCTATGAATTCCTAAAAATTATTTTTAATCATTTATTTCTAGAAATTGTTATAAACAGGTAGAGCGAAGCAAGCCATCTAAAATTTATAAATATACTTCTTTTGAATCATCTGAATTACACCAAAATTTATACAGCTCATCAAAATTTCAAGTTTCAAATAAGTAATAGTGTTTACAAAAACTGAAAATTCTTGGCATTACATAGGGTTCACTCATTGATTCTTGAATTCTGTTTAAATTTTGTGGTTACCTGGATTTATATTCACATTTTGGATGAACTAGCTACTGGTATTGAGTTTCAAAATGCATAAATTTAAGCATAAACATTGGTTTCTAAATAAAACTTGTATCTGTTTTTCTTTTGATTTTAAAACAAAATAAAAGTTATTTTAGAAAGTCTATTTTGATTTTCTTTGACGAATTGCACTACTCGGTTCGATAATTTAAGAAAATCATTTTAATATAAGCTCCAATAAACAAAAAGTAAAAATTTATTCAGGCAAAAACTATTTTACTTTGTAAGTAAGCTTTGCAAAGTTAAAAGTTAATTTTTAATTTTCAAAATCCTTATAAAAATATTTTATTAATGATAATTTTTTCAAATAATATTTAAACTAAATTTTTAATTTTGGTACATTAAAAATTATTTTTTGACAATTATTTTTGATTTAAAATACATAGAATATAATAATTTTTAATTGACCAAGTTTATTCATATGAAGTAATAGTACAGTAACAAGCAGACGAAAAAAAGTAAATTATATTTTTTCTATTTCAATTTATAATAGAATAATTATTATTATACTCTGTTATCTTTTATTGATTCAGTTATACATGTAAGTTTTTTTTTTCTATACATGAATTTAGTAGAATATTTAAAAAAAAGAGAAATATAAATATAGAATTGTTTTTCCTAGGGAAATAATATATATGGTATAAGTTGAATATCTCTAGAGAGTTACTTTTTTAATTTTAAGATATAAATTCATTTATTATTCAAAGTATTTTATATTCAAATAAGAAATGATTTATTATTATAAATTATATTATATATTAGACCATGACATTTTTTGGAATTTTGGAGTTTTAGAAACTTTAAATTATTCCGTTTGCCACTTTTGGCTAGCGGAGTTTTTTTTTCTTGACCAAGCGATTGCAAATTATTTGGAATATATAAGTCATAAGAAATTATAAAAAAATTTTGTTTCGCTTATTTAAAATATGCGCGCAACGGTGTAATTAAAAAATGGTATTTTTTGAAACAGTTGTCGTAAACGGAAAACCAGTTATGGCAGCCAGAAAATTTTTTTCTTGTTCAACGATTTCAAATTTCTTGATACGTAAAAAAAATTTTTTATAAATGATTCATTTTAAAATTCGAGCACCATGGCATAGTGAAACTTAAAAAAAAATTTTACAAATGGAATCCCGGTAGTGGTAACCGGATTTTTTATTGAGTATAGACGCAAATGAAATTTCACTAATCGCAAGCGGATTATTTTAACAAACAGATTTTTTTTTTAAAAGTCAAGTAACATTGTTTTTGACATCGACATCATGTCAGTCCAAACTCTTATTTTTAATTTTTCTACAATTCCAGAAAAAAATCCAAAATAAATCAACATCTAATATATAATATAAAACAACTAACAAATACTCTGACATCTTCTATTATTATACCCAAAAGATGTCAGTAATTTTAGTCAGAATCATTGATCAAGCATAAATATTTACATTACTAAACGCATCTACAAATACTGATTATTCACTGACTTATACTACTTAAATTAATAAAAATATGTAACAGTTAGTAAAACACGATCAAAATTATAAATTTAAATAATAATGTTCTGCACAAATTTATTTATAGAATTTTAGCATTAAATTAAATATAAAATAACGTGTTTAAAACAACTTTTAAATTTTATTTACTTTAAAACATATACATTAAAACTTTTATTTGTAATATTCAAATCTAATACTAAAAACAAACTTGCAAAGACAAACAAATAATCATTTATTCAATTATTTTGTTTTTGTATAAATTAATAAAAATCTAATTAATTTTAATATGGGTATATAATTAATTAATTTAAAATTTATTATATTAGATGAGAAAATTTTTGATGTATATATAATAAAGTAAATATATAATATTTATATAATAACTCAAGTCATAAACGGTTTCAAGTTAAGCATGACAGTTGGTTAAACAATGCAAGAAGATTTATTGGTTGTAATGGGTCATCCGCAAACATTCAAGTGTTTAAAGGTAATTTATCATATTATGTATTAAAAGCTTTTAATGGTATATAGATATAGGTTATGTTGGTATTTTTTAATTTTCATTATACTTTTTAATAAATTAACAATTGTTTTCAGGTATATATATTTTAAAATTTATTTATTTTTTTTGTTGTAGTTTGTAAGCATTAATTTTAATAAGATGTACTTAAAATTGTTTCTTTTCAGATTAATTCTTGTTTAGAGTAGATCCGTTTTTCGTAATTAATTTTGTCTGGTAGGTCTGTAAAATTAAAGTTTTTTTAATCTAAAAAATTGAATATATAGAATTCGTTTTTACAAAAAAATGGTTTAATTGTCCTTATTAGGATTTTCAGGTTATGTTTCATACCGTTTTTTCTTTCAAAATGCTTATGTTTTTGGGTCGATTAATTACTATGTGAAATCCATTTTTACCTAGTATCCTCTAGTTATTCACAATAGAAAATGTGAAAACCTGAAAATTGCTATTTTGGGCAACTAAACTATACTTGCTAAAGGAGGATTTCATATTCGTATTCAGAGAATCAAAAACATAAAATCGCACTATTTAATTTTATTGGCCCATTTTAATGACCTAAGTATTTCGGATTCTGAATGTGCCAGCAGTGCCTAAAAATATATGTAAAAATAATAAGTTTTACGTTTGGTTTTTAACAAACCTAGATATCTAAGCCCACGATAGCAATAGAAAGTTTTTTTTTAGCCAATTTTGGAATCATTTTAGAAAATTCAAATGGTTTCATAAACTAAATTGAAAGACGTAATCTCTAGTAACTTTTGACAATGATTTATAGGAGAAATATCAATTTTTCTCGTCGGTGGTGAGAAAGAACGTATTTTTCAGACGCTACTCAATAATTGGTTTATGGAACTCTCACTGACACAGACTTTATGCAGATCAATTTGAACTAATATTTGACAGTGTTTTAACTTAGCTGCCCCCCGTATCTCAAATAAAAAACATCAATTAAACTATAAACTCTCTAACATTAAAAGTTAACATAAAAAGTCCTAAAACTGTATGACATAATAATACTTCATGGATAAAAAATTAATTAAAATATAAATAACAGAAAATAAAAATAAATTTTAATATAAAAATAATTTCATAATAAACGAATGATAAACTACTTAACATAAATGTACAGAAAAAAAAACAGTAACATACACATAAATGCATCATCATTTTTATACAAGTAATGTGATCTATCAACGTACACAAATACAATTTGAATGTACAATGAATATACGTCAGAGTTGTAAATACGTATACTATAAGTATGTATAAACTAAAAGCTTGTAAAGTATAGACTTGTGTCCGGCAGTACATATAACAGCTGCTCGAACCTGTCGCATATAGTAATCTAAAGAAGAAAAAAAATAGCAACTGTAGAGGTTTTCAACGAGCCAGAGAAGATGTATTGCTGCACTTAGCTTTGCTCTTTTCTACTAACATTTCAAAGTACCCCTATGATTCTATACACCTTATGTATATTAGGGTGCACGTTATTTAGAAATTTTATGCTACTGAGGAATAAAAATCAGGAGCTAAATTTAGAATTTTGAGTTTATGAAACAAATTTTTAATTTTTCACTGATCTCATAGGATTTTATGGATTGTTAAATCTGTAGTCTGAACCTATTATTTATGCCTGTTTTAAAGTATTTTAAGAACTGAAACTGAAAACATTTTTTATTTTGTTAATAAATCAATTCCAGTACCTTAATAATTAAAATAACCACCAGTCTAATATAAATCCCTTTTTTTGTAACATACATGTTTACTCAAACATAAACTTAAACATTTGACGATATATATGGAGGTATAAATGAACTTTTTTTTCCAACAAAAGGGTTTTTTTCATTCATGCTTTTATATTTATGGATACTTTCACGCTTTTTCTTTATATAAAAACGTTTTATAAAAGAAAAAAAAAAAAATATTTTAGTTAAAGAAAATTTTTAAAAGTTTGTCAAGATTTTAGATTATTACACATTTTTTTTGGGTTCAAAATAAACTGAAAAAGAAAATTAGAAATTTAATGAACGTTGAAATATAATTTTATTTTATTAATCAAATGAAAAATTACTAATTTTTTTCTGTTTATATAAGTCTTTCTCTTTGTGTATATTTTAAATGTATGTGTATGTGTGTGTGTTATGTAAACTTGACTTTGGATTATAATTAATCATAAAAACATTTTCTTTACTTTACGCTTGGGTATAAAATCAGAATCACTTTATTTCTATATAGAATATAACCCCAAGAGAGGAAAAAGACGAGAAAAGAAGCAGAAAAAAAACTAACAAAAAAAAAAGTTTGATTATACGCTAGATATTTTATATAAAAAAAAAAATTTTTTTTATTATAAGCTTATTACTACACTGAAAACTATACGAAGCATGAGAAAATCTGGATAATCTTTCGACTCAGATTACGTAGATGAGCCTAAGCCAGGTCTTATTATTATAACCTGGTATATTCTTAGTTTATTTTTTGTTTGAATTTTTTCTTTTTTTTTTATGGAAAACAAGGGTACAAAAAAAAGTAAATAAATAACTTTCGGTATTGAGTTTTTGAGATAAACTAACGAACGGAATAGAATTATAAATTATTTTTTTAAAATATTTATTAGAGTGGTACTAAATAATTTTTTTAAGTGACTTTGGAGACTATGGATTTTTAATTATTTATCACTGGAAACCTTTATTGATTGATGAACAATTGTATTGATTTGTTCTGTTAGGAAATATTTGTTGGAATAGAGCTAAAAAATAATCGCCAATTTGCCTTATATTCAAACAGCGTATTCTTTCTGTCATTTAATCAAACCAAAATAAAATATCTAACAAAACTTTGTTTTTGGTAAAACAAAGAATAGAGAATGAGTCATATAAAAATATGAAAGTTTTTACTTAATCTCATCAATGAAATAAAACAAATTGTCATAAGTATCCCGAAATAAGAAATTTTATAAAATATGTCTGACTAAACATTTGGCTAAACTACTTAAAAAATGTTTTATTTCAATAACTGAAATAAATTTCTTTCTGATACCCAAAAAAATAGTTATTTAGTGCCAATCTAATATATATTACATATACACAATACAAATTTTATATATAAAAATTTATGCATGCATAAATATATTTAAGAACGATTAAAACAATAGGGAGTGAAAGAAATGGTTTCGTCACGCGCAATGTCGATTATGAAAAAAGCTATTGTAGGTAAGGCTTTCAAATATGAAGAATGGCTATTCGTGTTATATTAATATATAACTTTAGCTATAGCAGTAAATATTTATATAAAAAATATATAATATGATTTTTTTAGAATTTTTTTTTCTTTCTTTCTTTGTAGTAAAATATTTGTTTTCTTATACAATAAAAAACAGATTATATAAGATTTTGAAAACATTATTTCAAATAAAATAGGTATAAAGTAGAATTTTTTTTCATTTTTTAATGGTAAGAATTTTGTAACGTATAGAATATTTTTATTAAACTATTTGGCTCAATGGTGCCTATTACCAAAAAAGTAAGGTTCCTAAAATTAAAATTTAATGCTCTTACGAAGCAAATTTGAACCCTATAAAAGTCCATAAATTAAGTGGCAATACACTGTAAAAAGTAACTTTCTTATTTTAACAAAATAATTAGAACATTTACGAAAAATTAGAAAATTTTCGAAAAAATTTGTAATTATTCGAAAAAAATCGTAAATTTACTAAATTTAGTATATTAACAAAAAATTCGAGTATTCTCGATTTTTTTTGTGAATTCGCAAGAAAAATTGATAATTTACCATTTTTTTCCGAAAATTTACAAAAAATAGTTGTAAATTTCCGAAAAATACTTGTGAATTTACAATTTTTTTCGTAAATTCACAAAAAAAAATCGAGAATTTTCGAATTCTTCGATAATATACTAAATTTAGTTAATTTACGATTTTTATCGAATATTTACTAATTTTTCGAAAATATTCTATTTTTTTTTGTTAATTTAAGAAAGTTACTTTTTACAGTGTACTTAAAAGATATTAAAAACCCAATATACAGTTAAACTAGATAGAGTATTCATTATCTCTGATGAAAAGTGAAATATATGTTGCAAGTGGAACTTATGCATACGTCTGTATTGTAAAATTATATTGCTTGAAAGTAGCTACTCAAAACCTTAGCTGTAATGTGGTCAAAGATTTAAAAAAAAAGTATGTACATTATCAAGAAATTTCATGATTAAATCGTTCATTTAAAAAAAATTACGATTTTGTAATGATGCATTTCTTGAATTTTGTACATTGGGTGCATTTTCCTCGCATAATAAATTTTCTAATTTTACTAAATTTTGTTCCCCGGGAACTCAGCAGAGGTATAGATGTAATATTTTTATGCTTTAATCCTAACCGAGGTCTAAATTTTATACAATTTCTACAAAATATAATATCATCGGACTGATTTCTCAGATATTAAATTTACTTAAAAATAGCGTGACTTATTTTATTCAAAACAAAAATTACCCTAAAAACCATAAAAATCTCATTTTCAAGATTAAATCTTAATTGAAGATACATAAATAAATCACTGTTAATTAGGTTAATTTATAAAATAAATTTTTCATAAAATTAATAAACGATATAGGTATATCAATTAATTTAAAATTAATAAATAGTTTATATGTACATAAATTTACTTATTATGCGTGTACATTAAGTCATCATTATCAATTCATTTATTCTAATATCGGTACTAATCACACAGCAGTTTTGGCGATATATATATAAACACATATATATTGAGGGAATAGTAAGAGCCCTTTTTGATGGACAAGGTGAGGAAAGGCCACAAGATCAAGAGTTCAGTACTCCCATGCTTCAATGATTCGATTTATGTATAGTTAAAGTTCTGGCCGTTAACTAGCATTTATATAGGTGTATGTATGTGTCTGTGTAGTATCCTAAAAGCTCTTATTTTAGAATTATGATTTATATACTATACCAAAATCGAGGTTTGCTTTATATGTCAATTCTAACAGGGAATATATAAACCAGAGAAACTACATAACTTTTGAAATTAACGCTAAAATAGTTTTTTAATTTCTATTGAATTTTATTGATCTTTTGGAACTTTCAAAATTATAATTAAAAAGTTATTTATTTAATAGTTAATTAATATAACTTAAATATTTAATTATAATTTTTTTTAAATATTTGTTCAATCATTTTTTAATGAAATAAATTTAGATCAGATATAATTGCTTTACAAAATTTTGTAGTTATTTTGTGCTCTTTGCAATTCTGTGCCAATCGTTATTTCTTTATAATAGTGTATTTTTAAAAAATCACATGCTAACTATTTTTCAATTTCTAAATTATTTTTAATATTATTTATTAATCGGAATCAAAGGTAAGTTTTTTGAGAAATTTCTAGGAAACGCTGCATGACGCCATTGTATATTATGCTAGTGGACGTTTTTTTAAGGCCACTTTTTAAAATATGAAATTTTATAAATGCAACACTGTGATTAAAACGTCCAATTGTCGAAAGAATGGCAATTGGTTTCCCTAACATATTTAATAAAATGCAGTTGTACAGTTCACATTAAACCTTCAATTCCACTAAAAATTTGTCTACAAGCCTCCGAACCTAGCATTATTCCAATAACAAAAAAAAAAACGATATATAGCTCAATATGTACATGAAAGTAAAAAATGCGGTTGGGAACTGCATATACAAATTGTTGGTGATACCATAATAACAATTATATAACAATAGCCTACAAATTTTTACATTTAAGATCCTTTTTTTTAGATAAATGCAAACTAAAATATCAATATTTAATAATTATCTTATTTATTATTTAATGGAAGTCAATTATTTTTATTTTAACTGTGCTAAAAATATTTTCCGAACAATATAGCCATAATTATCACTAATTCAGTAAAAAAAATAACAATAAAATTTTTTTTAAAATTGTTTTATCGATTGAAAATTTAATTTATATTTTTACTACCATTAATTGCATTTTTGAACCAAACTTTAGTTTTACATAATCAATCTTTTATGTCTTTATAAAAGTTAATAAATTGAGAATCACATGCAGAGTACACGTCTATACTGTGTTTATATTAAACCACATAAAATATAGAAAATTTTCAAGTCGCGTGTTAACTTCATTTTTATGTAGAAACCTATTCACGCCCAAAAAAAAACTATATTTTTTTTGAATGATTTAAAAATGCATTAATTTTAATGTATTATATCGGCACTAAAAGTATGATAATATTTCATAATAAAATGTAAATTTATTTGAAATTTAAAAACATAATTTATTCGATAAATGTAATATTTGATTTAAAGTGTAAGTACTCTAAGTATATTAAATCTCTAAAAGATGTACAATAAATTTTTAGATACGATTATTTCCGATAAAATTTGTATAGTATTTGGTAAGACAAGTATCGTTAAAAACTAATTTGAAAATTTTGAGTAAAACCTATTTAAGTTTAATATTGGAATCCAATTAAAAATTGGTCATTTGTTTCCAAATTCAGGCATTTAGATTATTAAGTGTCACTAGAAGACAGTTAAGATAAAAATGTGCAATTCTCAGGGTTCAAAAGTAAAATCTTAAACAAAAAAATAGACCATCCGAAAGGTAGCTAAGTTACATGGTTGTGGCGCTTAGAAGTTAGCTTATAAATCCCTGTCTTAGAGCATTGATGTCTAAATTTTTAGGCCCTAGAGGCCCATTAAGATAAACTAAGGGTATAGAGGACGTTTTTCCTTGTTAGTGCATTATTTTTTTAACGTCAGCTTAAAACAAAAAAATAAAATTTTTCATAAATATCAAAAGTCTACTAAATGAGTGTCAATTTGATCTCAAAGATAATATTTCAAGAAAAAAAAGCGTATTAGATAAAAATAAAATACTTTTTCCTTATGTCAAAATTGATAGTAGTAGTTTATATGAGTTATTTCAGCACTTTTCAACATTGTTAGATAAATAAATAAAATAAAAAAAAAACTGCAATTTACTTGAATGTAGTGTACAAGAAACTAGCAAAAAAAAAGATGACAGAAAATTCATTTCTAGTCATAAGACTTTTTTTTCGCTTCGGTTATGGTGCGAAACGTCATTTGCTGGTTCATAACTTTTATTTTTCTTTAACATGAAAACAAGAAAAAAAAATATCAAGCTAAAAAAAAATATCAACAAAAAAAAAAAATTTTAAGAAAAATTTAATCATTTTAAATGTACCACTATAAAAATAAAAGATTCTTTTTATTTTCAAGCTACTGAATAATATACATAATTTTATTTTTTAACTTTTTTTATGCTAGTGTACAGTCCAGTTATTTATTTAACAAAAGTTTCTTTAATTTTTAGTATATAATAAAAAAAAAAAAATCCTAGTTTTTATTTTGTCTAAAGAATAAAGAATAAACTTTGCAATATCATAAAAAAAATTTTAAAATAATTATAATTGCATAATTTTATAAGATTTACTAACGACCTAATTAGGAATGGACTTATTAAGAGTTTTTATGCTACCTTTGAGATTTTAATAATTGGAATTAATTATAATTTACTGTGTATATTTTCTAAGTTTTAGTAAGAAAATAAAAATTTTTATAATTTATGTTCTTGGATTTATAAATTTATTTTAGGTAATAAAATTTTTATTTTCTTTTTTATTATTTATTATTATTTTTTAATCTACACTGGTAAATAAAATTGCACATAATTAGATTTTTTAGAACTGTTAGAATGTTTTTGATTTTGATAGAAACTAGTAAAAATTTTTCTTAGATTCGAAGCTATCAATTTTTTAGGGTATTGATGGAGGAACCTAAAAAATCGTAACTTGGTCAATTTTATTTTAAATTTAGTTTTAATAAAAGAAGTCTTCATTTCTTATAATGAGGGATTTTAGCATGAAAAACCCTTCAAAAGTTGTAAAACTTTAAAATTTAATAATATTGTAGATATTTCTGTAATTATTAAATTATTGAATCTCTTCTTCAAAAAGTAATTAATTGCAGTATCTGCACTAATAAATTTGCTAATTTTTTATTTTTATTTTTCAAATCACATAACATCAAAAATCAGTCTTAAATTTTTTAAATCCAATCAATTACCTCTAATTTTGTTAAATAATTCGTTGCAAAATTAAATTCAAATTAAAAAAATAAATAAATACCCACTTAAATATTTAACATACACTCTAACATTGATAAACGATTAATCATCACCATTCCACAAGACTTAAAAAAAAAATGATAAAAAAAAAGTATAAACTTTATTTTTTACATTTTTTTCTTTTGTTAAAAGTAAATTGCTATCTTGAATCGACAAAATAATCTGAACCAAATAATAGAAAAAGTAAAGAAAAAAAAAAGAAAGAATAAAATGTTGAAATATTGAAACGTCAATTAGGTCCAACAAATTTCTATAACCTCCAATGAATTTGAGTGACTTCTTATATAGTATTGTTCTATTATATTTTGACATTCGATAACAATAAAGTCAGTCTTTTATTTTTTTTTTTTCTTTTTTTACTTCTTATTTTTGATATAGTCTTTATATATCAATTTTTTTTTATTATAACTAAGTCAACTAGAAATTATTTAAAAAAAAAAATAAATTTAATATTTTTAAAAATAATATTTTCATATAAAATATACTATTATTTTGAATTACGTTGAACACTTTAAAGAGTCATAAGTTTTAAAGTACAAAATTATTTCTTACTGTTATTTATGTAGTCGTTATCATATAATACGTGCATTTTTGGTTTTAATGAATATGTGCATAAATGAGTTTACTTTACGAGTTAATCGTGATTATGCAAAATATAGAAATATTTTTGGATTTTTATTTTTAATTTTATTAAGGGATCACTTTTTTTGGGATTTGATATTTGATAATAAATATTTGAATCTTTTGGATAAATTATGAAAATATAAATAATATTTTAAAAATTATATCTTTGTTCGTCTAAATTTTTCAAAACTAATTTTTTTTTATTTTCTTTATCAAAAGTTTATTACAAATTGTTACTTCTTAACTAACAATGGGAGATCGGCACATTTGGGACGCTAATTTACAATCTATAGTAATAAGTATATGAGTTTATTATATTGAAAAAACAATCCTAATACCCTCCGTTCATTCCAATGAGTCTCTTAGGGCTAGAAAAACAGGGCCTAATAAAATCCTCTATATTAGAAGATAGGATTATTAAACTGACTTCTATAAAATGTTGCTCCCTTGTAACTTTAACAAATACCTTCTGTTTGGTCTCATTTTTTCTTGGAGAATAAAATTCATATTTTATTATATCGGGGATGTTTTTTCAACGTAATAAACTCATATAACTATAGATTACAATTCAGCGTTCTAAATGTTCTGGCCTTCCCTTGTCCATCTATCGAAGAAAATCTATACTAAACGAATCCAGAATGTAAGGCTAAAGTGCTATTTTGGGTTGAATTTTATAAAAAAGTCTGAATGTCACAAAAATATTTATTTATCTAATAAATTAAAAATTGGTTTAAATAGCGTGTAATTTTAAATTTTAAAAACATGATTAAAATTGTAAAATTGTAATTTTAATAAACCATTTTAACAATAAATCCACACTAAGTAAATATTAAGTTTTAATTATTTAGTTTATTATATACTTATAATTGATTTTGTATTTATTCAATATATAACAACTTAAATAAACATTGGTTATGATTGATTATTTTGATTTATATATTTTGCATTTACTTACAAACTAAATGTTTAATCTCTACTTATATAGAATTTAAAATTAATTTTACGCGTTATAATGTTTCATTATTGTTATTAATAATTTATTACATAATATTTTATTTATTATTTTAGTATTACATTTAGAATTAAATTATATTATGTTTTATTCTTTTAGTATATGTAATTTTAAGCTTTTAGTTTTATAAAGAATGGCCCGAATCACAGTTTTCTATCTTCAACTTTGATACATATGGTAATTTGTAATCTGTATCTATTTTTCAATTTTCTGCCCACAGGATTGTAAAATATCCCGGGGAATTTTATTTTATTTCTGTCCAGATCTGATGAAGTCTGAATACCCAGCTCTGATCAGATATGGATTTTGGCATTATATAGTTATATCTTCTTATATCTAAACGTATACAATTTTCGAAAAAAAAAAAAAAAAAAATAGCTCGGGCAAGGAATCGAACGCGACTTTTCAACTTACTAGTCTTGAACTTTACCGCTAGACCACCGCGGCTTCGTTGTTTAAGGTTCATTATTCTTGTATAAGTACAAAAAATTATTTTTTATTTATACTAAGTAAAATAAATAAATACATTAATTTTTTTTGTATTCAAATGCTGAAAATTAAATGAAATGAAATTTTAAAAATACTATTTCATTTTTTTATTACAATTTTTTCTTATTTCCTATTAAAGCCGTAAATATATTTTAAAAAACATTATGGAAATATTTCTGACAATTATTAAAACTTATTCATTATTTATAAAAATTTCAAGTAACTCTTTCAGAAAAATAAACGACAAATTACCTAATAATAGTTTTTCATTCCTACCGGACAACTATTAAGATTAAATTTCCAGAAGTGAAATCAAAAACTAAAGTACTTAGAAAAACAATTATTATTTACACTTCTTATAGTCAGCAATTAGAATTATTTCTGAAAGTTACAAGTAAAAATCTTATTTAGAAAAAAAGTTATGAAGAGTTAAAGTTAAATTCCATTTCAGCGGGGCAACTATTTTTGAGATTAAAAGTCCAGAAGTGAAAACCAAAACTAAAATACTTAGTAAAATATTTTTTATTTACACTTCTTATAGTTAACAATTAGAATTATTCCTGAAAGTTACAAGTAAAAATCTTATTTAGAAAAAAAGTTATGAAGAGTTAAAGTTAAATTTCATTCCAGCGGGGCAACAATTTTTGAGATTAAAAGTCCAGAAGTGAAATCAAAAACTAAAATACTTAGAAAATTAATTTTTATTTACTCTTTTAATAGCCAACAATTAGAACTATTTCTGAAAATGTCAAGTCTTTATCTCAACTGGAAAAAAAAATTCCTTGTTTAGTATATCTTTGAAATTCAATTTTTTATTTACGGAGGAAAACTTGAAAAATGAAAGATTTTAAACTATATAGAAATAATTTTTCTTCTAGTTGAGAGGAAGACTTATAATTTTCAGAAATAGTTCTAATTGTTGGCTATAAAAAGAATAAATACAAATCATTTTTCTAAGTATTTTAGTTTTTGATTTCACTTCTGGACTTTTAATCTCAAAAATTGTTGCCCCGCTGGAATGAAATTTAACTTTAACTCTTCATAACTTTTTTTCTAAATAAGATTTTGATTTGTAACTTTCAGGAATAATTCTAATTGTTGGCTATAAGAAGTGTAAATAAAAATTATTTTACTAAGTATTTTAGTTTTGGTTTTCACTTCTGGACTTTTAATCTCAAAAATAGTTGTCCGTTAGCAATGAAATTTAACTTTAACTCTTCATAACTTTTTTTCTAAATAAGATTTTTACTTGTAACTTTCAGGAATAATTCTAATTGTTGACTATAAGAAGTGTAAATAAAAATTATTTTTCTAAGTACTTTAGTTTTTGATTTCACTTCTAAAAATTTAATCTCAAAAATAGCTATCCGCAGAGATGAAATTTTACTCTAAAGATTTTAATTTAAAGCTTTTTAAAGAAATGAATAATTTAATTTTAATGATTTAAATTATGGATATTTGATTAATTTTCTTTAAAAATATACCTTTTGTGCAAAATTGCAAAAAAAAAAAAAAAAAAATTTTTTTTTTTAATTTAAAAATTTTTTATTTAGATTAGAAAAAAATTTTAATTATTGTAAATTAAATAAATAAATATTATAATAACTTATTTTAATTGTAATTTTCTAGCTCAAATTAATTCAAATAAATTTTTTTTGATATTAGATAATATGACTCAACGCTAATAAATTTGTCCTGATATAGTTGTATTATGTTCTTACCCATATAAAAGTAAGAGTCAATCTCAGCAGATACGGTTTCGTGATTACATTTTTTTTCAGATATACCCAGATCGTGCCAAAATCCAGTTTAGTACATACTACAACGTATCACTCCATACTTGCTCAGTTTTGCCTTAATTAACTTATGCTTGATCTGATCACATTTTAAATCTATTTAGATCTGGGCAAATCATTTTTATAATTCCCCGGGATACTGTTTCTTACGGTTACCTGACTTTTTGGCTTGGATCGGTCTCAGATTTTTTTCTTTAAATCAGTTCGGGCTAATCCGAAATTTTTTAGTGCACTGTACATAAATGTAGAGTATAGAAATTTAAATTACTAATTATCAGAGTAAAAATCGCTCCAAACACTCCGAAATAATGTACTCACTAAAAAGTAAGGAAATGACTTTTGCCATTATTGTTAAAGAGCATGAAAAATTGTGTGGGCACACTTTGATTCGTACAGAACATCCAAAACTTATAGTCTTAGAAACAAAGGATGTAAGTTCTTTTAAACGTAAATTTTACATTGTACAAAATTTAGACATATTCTTATACATTAACTCTAAGTTCGTTTATATTGAGCGTCATCAAAAGAAACAAATAACGCAATTGTACCGAGATGTCGTGCTTCAGCGATGTAATCTCGCGAGAGAGAGAGAGAGAATTAAAAACCCCATCGCAATTTCCATAAATTCTCCCAATCAATTTACATATAATTTAATGAAAGGGCCAGGATATATGGCCATAGTAAGTGGTGAAGTAATTTACATTATGAAGTGTATGGCTACTGAAGTAATCAAACACGGAACTGAGTGCTACGCTCAGCTAAGCGGTTCCAACAACATTATAAACCCTAACACAGAACTGACCTGGCGTTACCAAGACCCAAGTGATTTTTGCTAACAGTGGTGTTTACTCCAAACAAGATTTGGAACAACTACGGGAACACAATAATTTTCCGTTAGAAAAACCTGCCATTTTGAATACACTAAGGAATGGTAGGAAAGCACACTATTAATCAAGGCACCAGCCTTGCAAATTTCTTTGATCAAGAGGAGATAGAAGTTACTGGGATCGAGTCTGAACTAATAAGTTCATTAGCTTCGGGACCGTCAGTGCCAGCATCATAGCCATACTTCTCATCTTCCAGTTTATCAAATTAATCATAGATGCTATCATAAGGTGTTACACGTTACATTCAATATTTGGATGGTCACTTCATCTGTTAGGCGCTGTATTTGCATCAATCAGGCAGCTATTAGTAACGCTAGGAAAGCCAGAAACCCCTAAATTTTAAAGAGAAATGGGTACCATAGAAAGGCAACCACTTAGAAATGATCCTCCCTACTCTCAAGTTTACCCGAATGTTATGCCAGAATCTCAGGCTCCATCCCGAAAGTTTCTCCCGAAAGAAATAAAGCATACTTCTCTCTCGGAATTATAAGTTGTATCGTTACTAACATTAAGGGTAATTTCTACTGTCCATTTTTTCACAGTGTGGTCTGCAGGTACGGTTTTGAGTCGAAAAATTCCTTAGCTTTATAATTCTTTAAATATTTAAGACAACTTTTTGTTAACCATAAGTAATACATTATTTTTTTTTTTTTAATTGTAGTAGTTTGTTTTTAACTATTTCGCCTATTTTTAAAGCATAAAAAAAAATCAAAAAAAAAAATATAATCATTGAATTGTAAATTCAGGGAAATCCGATAAAATAATGTACGGGTAATACGATAAAATAATGTCCGAAATATAATATTGTACGGGTTACCCGAAATTCAACCCATGCACACCCCTATAACATGTCTTACTATCTTTCCGAAATTGGGAAAAACTTCTTTTTAGGCCCATGAAGAAAATAGTCTCATATATCAAAGTTTTAGCTTAACTGAATTAGTAGTTTTATATTTATCTTAGCGTGAAAATAAACATGCTATTATTTTAAGATTAGAAAAAATTCAAATCAGAAATAAATAAAAAAAATTCTTAAAATTTTATTAAAATAAATTACTTTCTTTATACATAGCAGTTAAGTGAATTTTCACAAAAAAAAGATCCTTTTAAAACAGTAAAAAAAAAAGCTTTAAAATTCTTTTATTCAAACACAAATGTGACAGGACATTAGCTTAATCTTTAAAAAAAACTAAAACCACAAAAAAAAAATAACTTTTTAGTGACTTTCAAATTCGTAAAAATAGATTCGTAAGAATAAAGTAAAATGTATATTTTTTTTGGATTCGTTGAACTTTAAAAAAAGAGATTTAAGATTAAGTTTAATTTAAAACTTCAAAAACAAAAAAAAATCATAGTATATTTTTTAAATTTAAATATTGTAATTTTTTTTTACAATCAGTTAAAAAAAAAATGCAATAAAAAATAAAAGTAGTGTGACACAAGGTTATATAATTTAGAACGACGATCATAAGGTATTGCAATATGATATTATGCAGTGCCCAAACCTATGACAGGGTATTATCCTCACGCAGGCCAAGATTTCCATATTATAATACAACATGAAATTATTCGTAAATCAGGAACATAATTGCAGTTAAGTATAATATTAAGAATGTAGTTAACGTGAACCAAAAATTTTATTTTTATCACAAAGTTATATATATGGACTCGTGTAAGTAGTTTTGAGAAGGAAAAAATTTGTTTGTAATATTTTTATTTGAAAGGGAATTTTATATTTATAATTTTTTATTAATTGATGTACCTAATTAATGAGAACTTATATTTTAAAATTACGTTTTTTATAAAAAAAAAAAAATGTTTCTTAAGTATTTTGGTCAACAAAATTTAAAAATTTTTTTAGTGTTACAAAAAGTAATTTTTGGATTGGAAATGAAAAAAAATCATAAAATAATAAATTTTTTACACATATAATCACTTTTAAAAAATATTTTATCTAAAGTTCGAATGGTTTAACCCATATACACTTGCATAATGGATGCAATAACAGAAATTCAGCTTTAAAATTGAATATAATTTATAAATTAATTACATAATTTGAATAATTCATGCAGTTTTGTCAATGTAATGTAGTTTTATTGCATAGTTATTTGCATCCTTGCTTCATATAAAATTCTAATTTTACATGCAATATAAAGGAGATTATGATATTAAATTAAACTTAGCGAAGCATTCTTTTCTTATTGAAGCGAGATCATGCAGATTTGACCTAATAAATAGTGCATTATAGAAATTTTAACATGGAACATGATTATAGGCCGGGAGTATTTGATGCATGCTATTTGGCGGAGGGGTGGGGGGGGGGGTAAAATTTGCTATATTTTGGAGGGAGGAGTCAAATGGACTTAAAATAATTACGATTTACGGACTTAACATAATGTTGTTTTAGGGACTAAGAATTATTTAAGTTTAGGAACTTTTGTTTGGGAGCCGATTTGTTGTTGACTTTCAGGACAGGTTGTGATAGTTGAAAAACTAAGTACCTTCCAGTTGGTCTCATTTTTATTTCGTGAAGGACTTAAAACTATAAAGGCTTCAAGATTCAAAATATAAATTTAAACATATTCGATGTTTGTTGGTTGTGAGTTCAAAAACCAGTTTTAAGTTTTTTATTATGATTGGGTTCATTATGTGACCACTCTGGTTCAAAGCTTAGGCAATTATCACAATATTTTATGTTCACTATTTCTACAAGATTATTTAAAATTTTGTTCTGATATATTTCAAAAGTATTTCTAACGCCATAAAGCACCATACACACTTCAGAGCCAGCTTTCTAAAATATTTATCCACGAACTTTGAGCCAAAAACCTAACTACCCATGTACAAGTAAAATTTACTAAATTTTTATTTGCTTAAAATTTATTATATATAAAATACTTAGCTTATATTACATATTTTTTAACACTAATAAAATTAATAAAGTACAATTTTTTTAGTAATTTGAGTATGTAGTAATTATGTAAATTATTTACAAGAAAAATTATGATTTAAATTAATACTTATTATAACCTAAGTTTCATAAAAAGAAATATAGATTTGCTTAAAGTTTTTTCTATATGATTTTATAAAATTTTCTTTTTTTTTTCTTATATTTAACCTATAACAGACAATTATAGTTAAAATCACGAGAATATTTATAAAGTACACTTATCACGCGATATTGCATAACCATAAATATACAAATGCATTATTAAAGTTTATATTAAAAAAAAAAAAAAAATGAGTTGTAAGTAATATATATAAGCGAGAAAATTATATAAATCATATTTTGTGGTTTCGACATGTTGTGATATATATTTTAATATTTATGTACAGGAATATATGATGCTGATTTTTAAATTGCTGAAATTATAAAGCGAAATCTTTAGCTTTTATTTTAATTTTACTACGGGATGAAAAATAGTTACAGCAAGCAGGAATCCCTCCTCTAGTTGGAAGAGGATTTTTTTTAATTATAAACGGTTGCAAATGACTTAAAATTTAAGAAGATTATTTATAGAAAGAAAATTTGATTTTATTGTCAAAAAATATTTTTTAATTTCATCATACCACGCGCGCATATCCCAAGTAAGTAGATAACATTCTATAGACATTAGGCTAAATATTGTGGTTCATTTATGAGGTCTGTAAGTCAGTAATACCAAATGAAAATAAAATAAAATATACAATATTTATTTGAATTCATAAATTATTTTTATTTGGTACCACTATTGACGAAACTCTTATGATTTTATTTTTCAATTTTTTTTTCGATTGAGCGAAATTTTCATTTATTGTATGTGTGTCCAACTCAAACTTCGTTTTATTATGGGCCCTTTATTTTACATATTTTTGGAATTGCAGAATTTAAATTACACCAACTGAAATAGTCCAAAAATAATTATCTATTTTTTTGAGCCTTCTTTTTTGATTATCGTCCAGTTTTTCTTTATTAATTTGCATTCTCTACTATTTTCAAACTTTTTTTTCAAAAACACAACAATATTCTCATAAAATTTCGAAAATAGACTAAAAAGAACCAATTTTTATGATCAATTTTTTGCATGCTAGATAGACTGAAAATTTCATAAATTTATTCTAAATTATTAGAGATTTTGGATACTATGGTTAAAAAAGTAAAAAACATTATCCTATAATTTTATATAAAACACCTCAAACCCATAAATTTTTATTTATTATTTCAATGTAACGCATAGAAAAATTTATATGCACAAAATTTTTTAATAATATATTTTTAAATATTTATACCAAATAAAACACTTTTTTTTAATTAGCAAACCAGTTTATTTTAACAACCAAATATGCAATAAATAAAAAAGAAATTTAAAAGTAAATTTTTTCCATGAAAGCAAATAATGGTAAAAAAAATTATTATTGAGCTAGTCTTTCGTGTTTAAATTGACGCAGTTGACTCGCAGGTCTCTATATATATTTTTTTCCCTAACTAATATGTGTACCTTATGTATAGAAAGGGGTTTCAGAAATTGCAGTTCGTGTGCCCCTTTTTGTTAACTAAGTATATATAGACTTTTATTTTATAACTACTAATACAAATTACTAAGTAATTTCTCTGAAAATAACGACCGAGTTTACCAGACTTAATATTATAGTATTTTTGTTTGTAATTTCTATATGTGAATACAAAATATTATTATAACAATAATAACGTATAGACGTTTATTAACTAAAAAAGGGTTTTAATTATTTAGAAATTAACAATAACTGATTCATGAATGATAAAGTTGTAAATGTTTTTTTGTTTAATTCTTGGATTTAAGGTATTTCGAGGGTTGAAGAAATAAAAAGAATTTTTTATATAGAAATCCAAATTATCGATGCTATATATATATGTAAAATTGTATATGTATTAGTATAATTTCAGGTTATTTATATAGTTTTTTTAAATTATTTAATATTAAAGCCTGTAAGGAGGGACAAACAAATTGGCAATATAATCTTTGAACACTTATTTGTCATCTAATGAAATTTCTTGTGACATCATTTTCAATATTTTTATAAGCTCCAAAATTTATCTTCCATAAGATCACTGTTAGTTATTTTAGTTAGTTATTCGATTAGTTAAAAAAAATCTCATGCTGTAAAAGGGGTAAAATAAAATTTCCTATTTCATTAAGGTCTGTCATCAGTTTCTTTAACCTTCGAGAGACCTTAACATAGAGTAATTCGTGTACTATATTCAAATTTTTACCTAAGTTTACAAACTACTTAAAATTGCTAGTAATATGCTTGAAAGATTTTTAAATTATTTTAAAAAAAATTTTTCTGATCAAAAAATATTTCCAATTTCACAATCATAATAGTAACAATTAATTTAATCATATAAAGAAATTAAAAATAGGCTTCCTCGGAGGATACTAGATTTCTCCTACAAATTTTTTTGTAATAATGCTACCAAGTCTTATAAAAGATTCCCTATTTTTTATAAAAGAATTAATCTAGATAAGAAAATACAACAACATAAAGTTTCTCGAGGAGTTATCTTAACACGACCATCACATAAAAATTATTATTTAAGGTGAAACAGTCTTTATTTTTCTGGCTATTGGTCGTAATGTACCATTCTATTGGTCGCTGCCCACGGTTACTCAGCAAGCGACGGCGCTAGCCCAAAAAAACAATAAAAATAAATATTTTTTTAGTTTTAAAAAGATTCTCGCAAGAGAAATGCGTTTTGAATGTTATAAGTAATGAGTTAACTTAAATTTGAATTTGAAATTATTTCTCTATTATTATTGTTTCACGTTCTTTGCGAATAATTTGTATGATTTGTATTTTATCTTCTTGTTTTAAATAGCAAAATTAATTAATTAATAAATTAAATAATTAAATATTTAAAAAAATATGGCATTCAATAAATTGTTCAAACTGCCAAAGATAAAAATAATGATAAATGTAAAAATTTTTTTTTTTGAATTTAAACCAATTTCCCAATTGGTTTATTTTTGGTACAAACCAGTCAAAATAATTAATCAATTCATATCTATTTGAACGACCTAAAAACATCCTTTTCCTATTTTAAACTCCTAAAAAAAAATATGTCAGTAGGTCAAAAAAAAAAAATAATTTCATATAATTTTAAAATAGTAAAAATTATTTTTTATTTTTTCAAAACGACTGTACACTAAAAAATGAAAATAAAAAAATAATTTAAGCCTTCAAATTGCAAACATAAGTTCAATTCATAACTATTTTCTAACATGTACACTTTTTCTACCGTATTATAAAGATTATTAAACCTGTTCTAGACAAGATAAAAAATAATGATGTAGTTGTTTGTAAAATAAAGTACTGTCATTTATATATTTTTTTTTATTGTTGGTAGAAAAATGAAATGAAGTTATTTTTTATTTTTTCCATTTACGTTATTATTTTAATTTATGACTACACACTTATTGAGGCAGGATCAATCTATACAATTTAAAAACACAAATTTTAGACGCAAATAAATATTCTGAAATAAAAAAATCTAGTTTTTGAGGTACTTCACACTATTTTATTATAGAGCGAAGCTCTACCTTAATGGATGCAAAAATCGACACCTTTCGGACACGATATAGCCAAAACGATCGAACGGAATGCTTTCATTTTTTAAAACTGAGTTTATTTTATCGAGTTAATGACCCCTATTGTTTTTGGACCCAATCTGCTATTTCTAAAGGCATGTTTATTCTTGTACTTTTGCTTCATACAGGTGAAAAACCTTCTAAATGTTATCCGCGCAATAAATTTCATAGCTTTTGCATAAACTTTGCAGCGACAAAATATCATAGAATTGCAAAATAACACATGATACTTATATTTTTAGGCACGATCACCCTATGTATACAATACATAGATGAAATCGTGCCTGGTGAAAAATGAATTGGTTTTGAATTTAATACATCCAAAATGTGGTTAATGATCTAAAATAACCAGAAAATAACTAAATTAATTGAAACTTATTTTTTAGGCACGATCACCCTATGTATGCAATACACAAATGAAATCGTGTCTTAAAAGTTCATCAGGTTAAAAAACGAAAAAGTCTTCAAATTTTCCAATTAATGAGGAATTTGGTCCCCAGGTCATTCCGATGCCTCTCCATGCTTATATTGCCTTGGTGTGTGATAATAAATAATAGTTTTCAAATGATGAGAGTGTGGATCCCCTCAATGTTAATAAACAGAAAATACTCAATAAATATGTGATCGTGCCTGAAAAGCCTTAGGTTTTTTATAATTCTTTGGGTTTTTTATTATTTAATAAAAAATTAAAAAATTAATTATTAATTGGAATTTTACATAAATATTGGTTTAAAAATTAATTTTGTATTTAAAAAGAAATCGACACGTAAAATTTTAAATATTAACATTATTTTTTTAGACTAAACCTAGTTCAAAGAATATGTAACTCCATCCATATGCATTCTTTGTATATTTCCATTATCGTTGAATTTTTTTATTTTTATACATTAATCAGTTTGAAAAATGGATTAGAAACTAATAACTAAGAAGTTTTTAATTCTTCCGAAGGTTACATTGAAAAAAAACCGGTTTTTTAAGTATTAAGTTTGAGTATTACAGCTGAATTTTGGCATAGAGATATTCAAGACCTAAATCACTTTCGTATCCTAATTTTTTTAACCGCGTGTTCTAGTAAAAGTTATGGGTCACAAAAATGGCCAATTTTTGAAAAAAAACTAAAAGTATACCCAGAAGAGCTTAGGTTTTTAACCAAGACCAAAACATACACTGTAAAAAGTAACTTTCTTATATTATCAAAAAAATTAGAACATTTTCGAAAAATTAGTAAATAATCGAAAAATTTGTAAATATTTGAAAAAAATCGTAAATTTACTAAATTTAGTATATTAACAAAAAATTCGAGTATATTCTCGATTTTTTTTGTGAATTCGCAAGAAAATTGATAATTTACAATTTCTTTTAGAAAATTTAAAAAAAATAGTTGTAAATTTACGAAAAATAGTTGTGAATTTACAACTTTTTTCGTAAATTCACAAAAAGAAATCGAGAATCCTCAAATTTTTCGAGAATATACTAAGTTTAGTAAATTTACGATTTTTTTTGAATATTTACAAAATTTTTTGAAAGTTTACTAATTTTTCGAAAAAATTCTATTTTTTTTGTAAATCTAAGAAAGTTACTTTTTACAGTGTACTTAATTATATTTTAAATTTTTCGGTATTTTAATTCTAGAGAGGCTTGTCGGTACATTGAAGAAATTTATCAAAGCTCAAAATCATGTATACTATAAACACTAAGAGCGCGGGTAAACGTCAGGTCTTCAATAGCCCGACATGCCCCTTCAGAGCAATAATACCGAAAAATTTAAAATCTAAATTAAGTATTTCTAGTTTATTTCGGGGTGTCATAATTTCAGTTTTTTGTTTTCAAAAATTGATTAATTTTTTCTAGAACAAAAAAATTAGAATACAAAAGTATAGGTATGCTTTGATTCTGAAATACCTAATCTGGGGTGCAAAAAAGGCTGAGAAGTAGAGGTCATAAAATTAGCAAAAACTACCCCATTTTAAGGTTTTTTTGCAATATTTTGGAAGCAGAGCTAAAATTATCTAATTAACTGTCTTTTTTGAAGAAAGAGTAAGAAAATATTGGGATTCAATAATTACAAGCTCTAATTGGGCTAAATGACTAATTATAAGACGTGAAAACTAAACCTCTAAAAAGGACTAGTTATAATACATAAATGCTAAGCAACATTAAAATGAAATTGCTATTCTTATAATTTGTAATAATCACCTTTACTAGATGTTAAGATTCTAAGCCCAAATTATTTTGATTCTGTAAAGCTGTATTATTCTAAGATTTTTAAATCGAAAACATTCTAAGTCCTTCAACTCGAATTATTAGAAGTCTCTAAGCCCGGATTATTTTAAGTGCCTAAACTGAAATTTGTCCAAGTACCATTGGACCTTCCCCCTTAAATCAGGCACATTTGACCCCACTTGATTTTCAGATTAACAGGTTACCCCTCCTTATAAACATGTTCAATGTTAAAACTACGATTTTTGCAGCTAATTGAAAATCGATCATTTTAGGCCAAAAAGGGGCATTCAGTTTACTGTCTGTAAAGAAGAGAATTTAAAATAAAAAATTAAAAAGGTAAAATATTTTGCAAACAAATAATTCTGAAGGACAAATAAAGAATTTTTAGAAAAAAGCTTTCAGAAAATTGTTGAGACCTATAAAAACCATTTTTGTCTAAAACTGCAATTTTTGAGATAATTTAAAAATTAATCATTTTGGGCCAAAAGTGACCATTTGGTTAAATTGCTATAACATTGAGAAAATCAGCGAAAAAAAAATTACGGTATCCGAGTTTTTAGAAATGACTTTAATAGCAAAAAATTAGAACCAATCGCAGCTAAGATTACATCAACAAATAGCGATTCACCTGATAAAATAAAATTCACGTCCCGTTTGGGACCACCGAGTATTGACGTTTTAAGGGGGGGGGGGGGGGTTGAAATATTGACGACGTTTTTAAGGGGGGTGGTGTGAAATGGACTTAGAATATTTCCGATTAAGGGACTCATTTGAAGTGGGAGTCAGGGCCTGATAAGAACAAAAATTTAGAAGACTTTATAGGTTTTATTGTAATTTCAGTCTTAGGACTTATAATAATTAGGGAATATACGTTAAAACTATTATAAGTGATCATGTTCCATGATCCAGTTATAAGTTTTTTTCATTTTTTGTTAAATTTAGGGGTAGTTTTCTCCATTTTTGCCCCCGTATAGGAGTCAGTGAATTAAATAAAAGTTAAAATAAGATAAAACTTTTTCAAATGCAAGATTATAAGAAAAATAAAGAAAAAAACTCATTGTATTTTTCCGATTTTATTTTATCCTGGAGATAGCTTTCAACACCAATAATTAGCTCTAATATTCCTTTTAGTAGAGGAAATAATTACATACCCGAATTCCACCAACAACAAGAACAGTTTGTAAATTATTCCCTGCCCGAATTCCACCAACAACAAGAATAATCCAAATTTTTGTGCATTCACTTCAGCACTACCTTAGCTAAAAAGTTGTGGTTTCAAAAATTTTGGGACAAAGCCCCATTGGGGTTGGTTTGCCCCTTTTTGAGGGGGCAAAAGAAAATTGTTTAAAAAATGATCGGAATCAATTAATTTAGGCATTTTAAAACGAAAAGGTGAATATGAATTTTTTAATTAAATGCACAGCTTTCAAGTTACAGCCCTTAGAACTTTGATTACTCTAAGTATTTCATCGAAAGAATCAAAGTTTTAAGGGCTGTAACTTGAAAGGGGTGCGTTTAATTAAAAAATTCATATTCACCTTTTCGTTTTAGAATGCAAAATTTAATCGATTCCAATCACTTTTTGTAAAATTTTTGTTCACCCCCAGGAAGGGGCAAACCAACCCAAATAGGGGTTCGTCCAAAAAGTTTTGAAACCACAACTTTTTAGCTAAGATAGTGCTGAAGCGAATTTCACAAAAATTTGGGTTATTCTTGTTGTTGGTAGAATACGGGCAATTACCTCATTTTGGTGTAATAATTTCCTCTACTATTTATTGAAACCAAATAAAATAAAAACTAAATAAATAATTTGATAATTAGTTACAAAATATTTTAAAAAAACCCATAAATTGGAAAGTTTCTGCTGTATTTTCCTTTTTTTCTAACCCAGTAGGACCCCAAATTCGGATTCAGCGTCATACGAGACCTACAGAAGATTTTCTAATTTTGGTTGTCGAATTCGGAAACCCTTACACCACATTCTGACTTGAGTGTATATTAATTTGGTAATTGAGTAAATTGAGGGGTATTAGAGTCCAGAGAATTTTTTTTTTATGAATTATGGAAAAAGCACGTAATAACAAAGCTGCAATGAAAAGTTTGGTTGAAATCTTTTCAGCAAACAAATAACAAGGTTAAAAATAAGGCGCGAATTTTTGGTGTCCTTTCTGGCCAATACTTCAAAATTCTATCTTTGCTTAACATTTTTTTACGTCTTATTTAAACATTATTATTGAACTCAATCCAATCAAAATTTTTAGAATCCCAAAATTAAAAAAATACTGAAACTCTTTTCTTGCTTTTTTCTAACATGATCAGCTTCGCTCTACCCGTCTTTGACGGTATCTAGTAATTTATTTGGGTATCTAACAAAAAATAAAACTTAAATTAAAACCTAAGTTTATGCAAAAATTACTCTTAAAATTAATGGTTTATGAAAAAAATTTTTTTTAATAAACCATTTAAGAATGTATTATAGTGGAAGAGGAAAAAAAACGAAGTAAAATAAAAAAAAAAAATTATGTAAGTAAATGATACGTGAAAGATTCCCAAGAGTTACATAAATGTCGGTTTTATATTATAAAAATGGTTGGTCAAATTATTTTTAAATGGTATAAAAAAGTTACGCTACTCTGTTTTTTTTTAGTGTAATCATTTACATAATGTATATAAAGTACTTATTATAAAACAATGTAATATCTATATTATATATGATACACGCTTATTAATTTTGAGATTTATCGTTAGAAATTTTTTTTTAAAGTTTATGGTAAAAATTTTTTTAGTTTATGTTTCTTTTTAGTTTGGAATTTATTAAAATTATGATATTAAATTATTTTGTAATATATGAATTAGAAATTAAAAATAAAATATTTTCGGAGTTATTTGGTCCCAATAAACTTATGAATTGCCATTAGTTGCCAAAAGAAAAAAATCTAACGAATTGCAAAAAGCAATCCCAAATTGTTTATTGTGGACAAACTATCTAGTTTAAGTAAAAACTGATGTCAAATAAGGATAAAAAGTTTCTACGAAACAGGGGTCCCCGACAAAAATATTTAAAAAAAAATAACTCCATAACACAAGAAACCCCAAAAATAAAAACTACGAGTAAAATAATAAATTTTGAGAAATAGCTTTTCAGGTTTGTAATTAAAATAAAATAAAAAAATCACGTCTGTTGTAACATTTAATATATAAGTAAGTTATTACTTTCAATATAAATATATTTATTATTGGTAATAAATTTTTTATTATACTTTTAATTCAATAATAATCCTTTTTTTATTCTTTAAGATAATAATTAAAAATTTATAAAGTACATACAAACAAATGGTGCAATAATATATAATTTATAATGCATGATATGAAATATATAAATCAATAGGTAAATCCGATTAAAACCATTTTGTATTTTCAATTGATATTACCATTACATTTAATTAAATGAATCCCTTTTTAATTTAGCAGAAAAATCAATTTTTTATTTTTTGTTTTTCATTATTCAATGTTAATTATAAATTGAAATATATAATACTATGTGTAATTAAAGGTAATTAATCAATTAATTATGCGTTAGATTTTATATTAAATATATGATCAGCTCCAGGGTAACTCGATAGAGTCAAAATTTTGTAACGAAATTTTTATTTCATGGAGTTATTTTAGGTTATGGATTTTTAGGATAAATATTAAAACAAATTTATTGGTTTTTTTGAGATTTTTTATTTTTACAGCTATAATAAAGTTTGAATATATTTGAGAAATATGGATATGTTTGGAAAATAGTTTTCTTTTTCTCTTAAAAACCCAAAAATAAATAGTTTAAATAAGTATACGCTTTTGGTTTCAATTTTTTAAATTAAAAACAAATTGAGTTCGGTGTTGTTAAGTTTGTCTAAATTTTCCCAGAACGTTTGCCTAAACGTTGGCCGCTTCGCGTCCGGCAAAGACGTGTTTTCTCGCCACTGATGCAGAAAACTCGTATAGACCCTGGGCCATAAAAAAAGAATGCCCCAAATCGTAGTTTACCATCTAAATCGTAATTTACGTGCGATTTGGGCCATTCTTTATTTTTCTGGCCATGGATCGTAATATACTATTTCGCTCCTAATGAATGCAGTACCGGTATCGATATGATTTTTTATTGGTAAAATGCCTCAAAAAGAACCAAAAATTTGTTTTTTAGTATAGGCCTGGAGCATGGTTTTATTTGCGATTTTTTTTAAAGCATGTCCATGGAATTTTTTGACGGTAATTTTAATTTTTGGGGTCGCTGATTCAAAATTCAAAGTCCGTTTTGACCTAACGTGGTCCAATTTTACGTAATTGCCCATTTTAGGTCATTTTAAACATTTTTTTGCAATTTTTTGTTAAAATTTTTATGTTGTTTTTTGGGTTTCTATACCTAATTACCATATCTACTCATACAAAAAAAAATGGTAGCCCATAATAGGGATTCTTAGGCTATTTTTCACGATTTGGGCTAATTTTAGCTATTTTTACGAAATAATACCAATTTTTATCTACAGCTTCTGGTTTTTGAGTATTTTAAGGTAGTTAAATAGGAATATTATTGTTAATCTATCTAAAAACGGTGTAGTAGCCCATAATAGGCACTTTAGCTGTCTTTAAAGTTTTTGGGGAAATTTAAGCTAATTAGCCCAAAAAGCGTGAAAAATAGCCTAAGAATCCCTATTATGGGCTACAATTTTTTTTTTTTGAGTAGATATGATAATTAGGTATAGAGACCCAAAAAACATTAGTGTAGTGTGAGAAAAATGGTAATATATTAAAAATTTTAACAAAAAATTGCAAAAAAAACGTTAAAAATGACCTAAAATGGGCAATTGCGCAAAATTGGACCACGTTAGGTCATAACGGACTTCGGATTTGGAATCAGCGACCCCAAAAACTAAAATTGCCGTCGAAAAATTCCATGGACATGCTTTAAACAAATATCGCAAATAAAACCATGCTCCAGGCCTATACTATTTATAAAATAATTGAGGGAAAAAATATTTCCACCTTTTTTTTCAGCGAATTTTGGCAATATTTAGCAAAATAAAAATAAATTTTTTTTGTAAAAAACTCACACTTAGGCCAATATTTTGGAAAAATTTGAGCAAATTCAACAATGGAAAACTTGAATTTCGGCCCATTTGATAATTTAAAATTATCAAGCCCTAAGAATAAAAAATCTCAATTATTTTAAGAGAAATTTATACTTTTCAAAAATTCCGGCATAAACGTTATTCCAAAACCTCAAATAACAAACTCAAACAAAAATTTCATGAGAAAATTCACTACAACAAGAAAACAGGTACTTAAAAAAAGCATAAATTTAAAAAATAAATAGGTACCTGAAAACAAATAAATTTAAAAAAAAAAAGAAGATTTTAAGAAACTTAAAGTCAAATAACATAAAGTATAATAAGAATACAAAAAAAAAAATAAAAAGGATAAAAGAATAAAAAAAGAAAATTTTACAAAAAAAAAGAAGAATAATATAAACTTCTTATCTTTCAACAATATTTAAGCTTATATTACTTAGAGATAAGATTAAACACATATTGAAGAAAAAGTAAAGAAAGCTAATAAATTATAAAAAAAAAAAAAGAAAAATTTTATAATAATGTAAAGACATCAAATTTATTATTCTGTTTGTGGTGATTTTTTAAAAAAAGAGATTTTATTATATATACTTTAATACATTGTTAATAGACTCTTTTATATTTTAGTGTTCTTTTAGACATTTTTATGTATCCCTTGTGTAAAATATTGTAGTCTATAAATGGGTGATTCAATATAAATACAAAAGATATTTAAAAAAAAAATATTTATTATATTAAAAGAGAATTCGTAAAATGATTTTATTTTTATGAATAATATGAAATCTTTATTTTTTATGATCTGGAAAATTTTTGGTTATTTTTAGAGTAGCAGCAATAGTTTTTAACTTAGCAGAAATTATCGTTAGTTCCTTAGCGACCAGGGACAAAAATGTATTTATTTTTTCAAAGAATTTACTAAATTATTATTCTTTATGCATAATACAGTACATCTTTACAACTTAATAGCATAACCAAATACTTCTGCATCATACATTATATAAAAACATATCACCCTTATTACCTCTTGTGGGTTTTACATGTGTATTTTATTTTTTTTTACATATGTATGTATGTATATTAGCCTGAAAGTTAGTTGTTAGGATTTTTGATTACCAGGTGAAAATAATTCCCAAAGTCAAAGCTTATTAAATCACTTCTAAGTATTGTTACCAAATACAGAAGCTTTTACGAAGTAAATTTTAGACCCTATAACAAAAAATTTTATTTTCATGTACTTGTTGTCACCACTTAAATTTCATGAAAAAAGTTATTTTTTTGGTAAACGGCACCAACTTTTACCCGGTAATTGGAAACTCAAGCAACTTCTTAAAATAACTGCCAGGCTATGACACTGTACTTTTTAAATAGATTCTATAATTGATAAAAATAATATAAAAAATTTATTGAATTAAAATTAACAGTAGATATTTTTAAAATTGAAAAGATGTAATAATAACTAACATGTACACGGATGAATAGCTGAAAATAGAAAAATAAATCTGATCACTGCTCATACTAAATAATTCAATAGGTTAAATTTAAACACTAAATAATAAATTAAATAAATTAATTTAAATTTAATTAAGTTTATATTTACAAAATCTATATTTCTATATTTTATTCATGTGTTACCTACATTTTCAAGTGAAATAAATCAATAATTTATCAGACATTTTTATATTTTACTCCAATATAAAAAAAAATCATTTTAATTCTTAAGATTATTAATTTGTTTATTGAATCTAAAATGCAGAGATATCCTAATTAATAAATTTCTGCTTAATTTACTATTACGTTTAGGTTTTCATTATTATTATTATTACACAGCAAAGCCCTGCTTTAAAAATAGATAATTTCCAGTATTTATGGACAAGGTTTTGATAAAAATAACAATTAAGTTATTTTATGTTTCAGGACTTTGTTTTCTCATCGTGTAAATTTTAACCATAAATTCAGGTTTTAATTGATTAAAATTAAAATTATTCCTAGAAAAAAAGTTAAACATGATCCTTCTATGGCACACTAAAGGATTTATGGGACCATGCAAATTTTTTGATAGAGTTTTCAAAGGTAATTTGAGGGGCCTTGCTAGTTTGTAACGCTTTTTTAATAATTTAAATTTGAAAAGCGCTAACCATCTTATAATAATATGTACATTTTTTTCTCTATATAATCTTTAGAAATCATTTCACTTGCAAGAATAATTTTATCTCAAATTTCGGTCGAAAAGACACTGTGTAAAAACAGTTTTCATTTGTACAGTAAAAAGCAGCTATTTTTTTTACGCAGTAGCTTTTTAAGATAATTTAATATTTAAAAATTTTCTTGCAGGTAAAATAATTTTTGTATGCTATGTAAGGACGCGATACCAATTATAAATTATGAAAAAAAACTTGAATTGCCCATACTGATCCGTGAAATCCCATAAATGTTTTTTTACGGGAAGTTTTTATGCGGGTTTATTAATGCACTTTCAACAAATTATTACGGCTCGTATTCAGAAAAAAAAGGAATGAACTAAATCGCACCTAAATTGTGATATGGGGCATTCTTTATTTATGGACAATGGCCATATACAATTTTTTGCGTCAGTGGCGAGAAAACCCGTCTTTGCTGGATGCGCAGTGGCCACATCCAATGGTCTGGCCCTCTGCCAGATTTCCCTCGCAAGGCCCTCTTCATAATGTCACTCGGGGCGTTGAGAAACCCTGGATAGAAACTCAAATCACTTTAAAAAATTATATTAATTAATATCGAATACTTTAATGTGTCAAATAATTTATTTTTATAAATTGTTTAATTTGAAATGACTCAATTTAATTAAAAAAATTTTAATAAATATTTGTAAAATTTTAGTTTGGGTGACGCGCAGTCACACACTGTGAATACTATTATTGAGAGGACGCATATAGTAGAATAAATAAATGTGTGCAATTTTCATTCGTTTTATATGAACTCTGCATTTATTAAAACGAAAATCCATTCACAAAAAGCCAGTTCAGCAAATTTTGATAATCGTAAACACATGGCCACAATTTGATATGTAGACAATGATTTTTGTCTTTTGCAAAAGTGGAATATTCAAAATTTATCTTCTAATCATTGTGATTGGCTATTGAATTTGTAGTTACAAAGGTGTATGTAGAACTACGCAAACAATTTTTAAGAAACAGTTTATTTTTTATCATTCAAACAAAATCTTAACTGATTATTAAGTATCTGGTACCTTAATTTTTCTTGCCAGTAATAAGAAATAACATTTTTCCTGACCACTATAAAATCAGCAAAGACGTATTTATTCACTATATATATAAATATCGAATGGTAATTTATGCCCGAGTTGGGCCATCCTTTATTTTTCTGGACATAGGTCGCAATTCCTTGTATATTTCATAAATAACTTTTTTCTTATGTAAAAAAAAATACATTTAATTTCATCGTCAAATTACAAGTTAAAAAGTTTTATATGCTTATTCTTAGAATAATTTATACATTTATTATTTATAGCAGTTGTTTGTAATTTTCTTTTTGAGTTTATGTTAAAAAAATCAATAGACATTTAATTTAAATTACTTAAACTGCAAAATAGAATATGGCTTACACAAATTTTCATTAAAAAGTTATTAATTTATTATCGATCGCCTAAATGTGAGTTTTACCAATTACAACATTTTGGTTAACTGTCGAGGTTGCAGCTTTGAATTAAAGATTACGAAAAAACCCTATTTTATAACATTGTCGTATTTTGTAGTTATTCAGTATTTTGCTATTTCTTTCATTTCTATAGCGTTATGGAAACATCCAAAACTTTTCAAAAAAGGGCGTCTTTTGTAAAATTTCTCGAGGAATCCGAAAATTTGGTCAAAATTTTTATTAGGTGCCAAGGAAATCCGGAAAATTGAAAATGAAAAATTTCATGAAAATGGGAAATATTGAAATGGATTTTTAAGTACTTAAAAGGCAAATACTCTGAAAAATTTTTTTTTTAGTAAAAAGTACATACAAAAACAAAAATTTTAAGACCGGTTAGGGAAAAAAAAAAGTTACGACTATATGAAAAATCTGCGTTTGAAAAAAAATGAGTTTTTTTAGTTTTTCCAATTTTCCAGTTTTCCTTGAGGTTTTTTTGAAAAACTGGTGTCAGATTCGGATTCAGCGGGAAATTTTACATAAGACATAGTCAAGAAAACCATTTTTCAGCTTTATTCAGAGCGTAGAAAAAATGAAATCGAAAATTGTCATTTTTAAAAATGATTTTTTTTTAAAACCATATAAGACCGAAAAATAGCCGCCATTTTGTACCCTTTGAACCTAAAACCTTAAAATTTGGTATGGTATCATATGAGCGTATACCAAACCCAACCCAATTAGTTTTTATCAAATCCCCGACTTTTACCTTTGCATTAGTAAAGTTTCACTAAGAATTACTCATATACTAATCGGTGTCCAAAAAAGTAAAGAATGACCTAAATCGCACTTAAATTACCACCCGAGACAATATACGATTTTTCTTCGTCAAAGGTAAAAAAACACATCTTTGTCGGCCATGCAATGGTAAATACGTGCTTTCTGCCCGCTGACAAGAACAATTAAATTTTTAGAAACAAATGAAAATATCAAGGCTAAAATTATCATTGTTACTTAGAATTTAAATCATGCTAAGCTTTATAATACTTTTGGAAATTATATGCAGCATATAGTCGTAAGATATAATACAGTGTATTTTCTGTAATTAAACTTAAAATGTTTTAGGATTATAATAAATGGTCGAAAAAGAATAATAAGGAAGATTAACAACTTTTCACATATAAATCAAAGTCTTGCATCCATTTTTTTTGTGTGCATAAGGTAAAAATAAGTTATGTTAAACAAAAAATTTGATATTTTTATTGATTTAATTTCCATTATAATTTAGGAACACTTCTTAGTATCAATTTTTAAAAATAAATATTTATAAAATTTACACTTACAATTCAGAAAAACAAAACTTTCAAAATATTTTTTAAAAATAAACAAAAAACAATTTATACTTTTAGAAAAAAACAAAAAAAATAAATATGTCATTCAAAATATCAGATATAAAAAAAATTATTAGAAAAGTTTGAATATTTTATTATTTTTATATCGCACGTGTATACAACGGACAAAAAGTTATTAAATTGAATTTGACTTTTCTTTTACTATTTAATTTAGTTCGAAAATTTTATCTAAAAGTAAAACTATATATATTCAAAGTTGCTGTTTTAAAATGTATTATTGACATATTTCAAAACTTATCAGGATTGTATTATCAAATTATGAAAATAGCGATGGCGCATTTCAGACTACTATTGATTTATAAAAAAAAATTTACTCGTTTATTTGAAGCTCGATTATTATTTTAATTAAATTTCTTGTTAATTTTTTTTTTATTGGTCTGACAGTTGTTGTAAGAAGCTGTTTCGACAATCAGGCAAACTTAGGTGCCATTTTACAAAAAAAAAAAAAAAATTATAGCCGGTTTGCACAAACAAAATTCATGGAAAATGTTTAGTTACAGCTGAGGGTATAGATAACCTAGGTTATTCCAAGTCCCTAAATCGAAATTGAACTACGTCCCTAAACCAGAATTATTCTAAATCCCAGAATTGAAATTATTCCAAGTCCCGTTTGACCCCCCCCCTCCCTCAAATCAGGCAAATTTGACGTGGGGGTACCTCAAGAACTTGAAAATTACCCTCATAAATGAAAGTGGAGTCCTGGGCGCTATAAAGTGGCGATAACTCGAAGCTTAAATGAAGCTTAAATGAAGCTTCGAGTTATCGCCACTTTACAGCGCCCAGGACTCCACTTTCATTTATGAGGGTAATTTTCAAGTTCTTGAGGTACCCCCACCCTATAAACACGTTCTATGTTAATAAGATTGAAAAAATTAAAGCTTTTAATCGTTGATAAGCATGGACACTAAGCACGTTAAATTAACATTGTTTTGGTGGAACTGAAAATTAGCTTCATAAAATCTCCCCAATTTGGTGTCATTACTAATGTAATTAAACGAGCTTTAATTTTGGGAATCTTATTTTTCTGTAAAATGGTGTTTAATTTTGCAATTTTTTAGTATAACTGCCAGGCTGATAGATATTTGTTAAAATAATTTTAAAAAGAGACTAAAATTTTCGATTATCAAGTGAGGTCTTTATACCACAAAAAAAATATAGATAGCTCCCTATATTTACTTTTTTTCGGCTAGAACATTATACAAGATATTCTTGTCCAAAACAAGAAGAAAGTACCCAAGTAACTAATTTTAAAGGATACTTTGTTTTTTTAATTCTTTGAAATGGTAATTAATAAACTTCTAATCTAAAAAAAAATTTAATTTATTTATTTATTGTAAAATCAGGCAGATTATAACCAACAGTTTCAAATTTCATAAAATTCAGATTACTTGAAAATCTCTCCCTTTATTCCCCATATTATCTTCCGGCACATGTCTAAATAACGTAGACATGCAATATATTACATTGAGACGTATCGTTAATTATGAAGATTATTTTATTTTCTAAAATGTAAATTTTGTTAAATTTAATTTATATTTTTATAATCCTTAAAAATCATTTAATAAAAAAAAAAAATTGATGCTATTAAATAATAAAAATTCAATACTTCTTAATTCATTTTATTAAATAAAAAACTCAAAATATTCCAGTTAACTATTAATAATTAATTTTAAGATGTCATTAAATAGTTTATTAAGTATCAAAGGCCCTAATGTTGTGGTATTAGGCAGCGTGATCACTAGCACGAGTGCTCATCAAAGTCGGGCACGATTGATATGCGTTTAGACTGTGCCAAAAGTTTTTCGTCCATAGACTTATGATATTTTTTGTCTGCCTAAGGCCCTCTCTACACCAGCACATAATCATGTTTTATGATAATCATGTTTGTTAGATATTTTGTGATGTAGCTGGGATATTCGAAATTAAAGTTATTACAAAGTGGCGCCACTAGTTGTATTAGTAAATATTTTTAATAAAAATTAAACAATAAAATGTAATTAAATGGTATTTTAATTGTAGATTAAGTTATTTATTATAAAAATTATAAACAATTTATGTAACTAATAAGTTTTTAGTGGATTATAATCATTTAAATATGTAATTTTGAGGTTATGTTTTTAGTACAGTGTAGCTGGGAAAAAAATATCCAACAAACATGATTATCATAAAACATGATTATGTGCTAGTGTAGAGAGGGCCTAAGCGTACAACAAGGATTCCGTACCAGATTCTACGCTTGACTTTTACGCTCAAGAGGGCAAAAGTTAAATTTTCTTTAGATATTTGCATTAGTTTATAGACTAAAAAAAATATGCATGTATTAAACGAGATTACGCTTACCGACGCGCCCGCTTACCGCTAGTGGACTTATTCCCATTGCCGCAAGCAGATTTTTTTTCAGTGTTTTATAAATAACATGCTTTCGAAAATCATAATACTAAAATAAGTAATTTATTATGGAAACATGTTGATAAAACATTCTTTTAATTTGAAGATTTCTAGGACTCAAATTTTTGTACTATTTAAAATTTAGACAAAATTTTAAATTCAAAATTTTACTTTCTTTTTTCAATTTTTTTTTAAATTTAGCCATTTTATTGCAAATCTATTTTAACTCTATTTGACCCGAATAAATATTTAATCTAATAATATCGATTTAGCTCTAACAAATAAAAAAAAATATTTTTCAAAATCCTAAAAAAAAAAAATCATCGATAGTTCGCATAATTAAAAATTACGCTCAAATAAATACAAATTAAAATTATTCATTTTTGCATAAATAAAGTAAAGCTAATGAATTAAAATAAAATGTATCATTCATTGGTTTAAATAATAAAAAAGAAAAAAAAAATTGAATCACTGATTACAAACGATAATGCGGTCTATCTATTCGCTTACGTTGCACGTAATTATCTACTAAAGAGTTTTAATTGATTTCACAGGGAAGTCTGCTTTAGGCTGATTGTTCAATGTTTTTAAGTAACTATATACGTATATTTCATGTCTAAAACTGATTAGCACGCACGCGCTACATACTGTACTATAATTTTATTTATGTACTTTCTTTCTCTCTTCAAACTTTTTTATTAAAACTATGTTTTATCTTTTGTATTAATTAATTTTTTCTTTTTCTTTTTTAATTTATTACCATTTTATGTTATTAAATATCTAAACAAACATATTTATCTTGACAATATTTTCATTAGCTTGACAGTTATGTTAAAAAGTTGCTTAGGTTTGAGTTTACTGGGTGAAATTTATCAAAAAAATAAGATTTTCAAAATTATTCTATTACTCCTTAGTATTGTTAATGAACACTTGAAAATAACTTTGTTTTTCATGGGTCTGAAAATTTAAATAAATAAATGTCAAATTTTAAAACCCAGTATTCGAAAAATGCAAAAAAATTTTTTAAATAACTGCAAGGGTAGCAAATACACTGTAAAAATTCTTATCATCAAAATTACGAAAAAATGGCTCACATACGTACACTCAATCTATATAAACTTAAAAATAAAACAAAAAAAAGAAACTAAAACTTCAGAAAATTCAATTACGAAAATTCGTTAAAAATAAAAATTAAATTTTTTATTGTCAAAAATAAAAAACGACTAAATGAATATAATATAAACAAACTATGTATATATAAGTTTAGTGTTAAAATGTAAACGTGACATACTAACATTTCGTTCGTTAGTTAATCCCGTAAGGCATCGTTGCATCAAACGAAAATAATTATCCCTTTTGGGTACAAAACTGTTAAAAGCACACATTAATTCTAAACGATAACATAAACAAATTTCAAATACTTTTTTCTTAATATTATATATAAACTTTGTTTTCATTTAAATAATTTGCATATAAATCTTGTAAAGGTAAATAATTTTAAAATTATTATTAACATTTTTTTTAATCATTAATTTTTTTTACTTTATTTAAGAAGTTATGGCAGTTTCATTTAAAATTGTGTATTGAATTAAGTATTTTGAGGTAAATTTTGATTATTTAGGGCATATTGATTACTGAAAATCGGTGTATTTTTTGACAAAATCTAATAAAATAATTATTAAGAAGTGGTTTTCTTCACGCTACCCATTTCTAATGGCAGCTAGTCCTTTTCTTAGTTGTATTAATTATACTGTCAAAAAATTGACCATAACCTAATATTTAATCAAAATCTGATTTTTTTTTTGACAGGGTTTTTAATTATTTATTTTGTCCAATATCTTACATAATTTATCTAATTTAGTTTAGTCCAAACAGTTGTAGTTTTTGCTTTAGCCTTTACAAATTCGTTGTGGCATGAGCAAAATGCGCTTAATTTCAAGTTTTTAGTTAAAATCTTCAAAATTTAAAATTTTATTTAAAATTTAAATTTTTAAAAACTAATAAACTATATTTAAAAAAAAAATTTTTAATTTGATTCCAAAAAAAATTTTTAAATATAAGTTTTACAACAAAAAAACATAATACCTAACCATAAACTAACCCATATATATTCGAAATTATTAAATTATAAAGTTAATTCTTAGACTTTACCTTATAAGTTTCTATTTTTTCAAAAGTAAAGATTTAAAATATATATATTAATTTCATTAGCACAGAATATGAAGAAGAAGCAGAAGAAGAAGGAGTAAAATTCTACATGAAAAGCTTTTTGAATTATATGCAGAAAATTTAATTTTTGGATTTTAAAGATAAAGTGAAATATTTGCAATGGACATTTTGATACTTTCTCTATACATAGATAAATCTAAGAACTTACAATTTCTATATATATTAATGAACATAAAGAGAAATATTAAATAAAGTAAACTCAAATATTTTATATACATAAGCAAAATTTTAGTAAATCAAAGTAAGATTTTAATATTCATGCAGTTTTTTTTTTTATTAAGTTTAGTTTATGTACAGAACTTTTATATATATTTGTGAATTAAAGTCTAAGCTATTTACTAATGAATAATCTACACTGTTAGCTTACCATGCTTGAGTTTTTATTAATTTTTTGGGATATTTAATTGTAATTTGATTAAAAAATTTTTTTTACAAAATTGGGTCGAGTAATTTTATTTATCATGAAAAAAAAAGTTTGGTAATTTAACATAACTAAAATAATTTATAAATTCAAAATAAATTTAATATAAATAAATAAAACAAACCAGAAAATAATGACTTTTTATTTTACCCCTAACAATAATACAGATTACATCAAACTTATACTTGCAAAAAAAAAATAAAAAGTAAGAGTAAAATAAATCGTTATAAGTACATAACCAAGGTTTGCCCTCAATCATTTTCCTGGAATCTTATAAGAATAACGATTTTTTTTTCAGCAAACGTAGTAATAACAACTTATACATATGTAACTATAAGGTAAACTATATTACTTTGAGAATTTTCTTAGATTTAATATAATATGAAGAAAAATAAGTAGATTAAATTCAATTATTTTTTACAAGAATGTAACTTAATTTAGAACAATTTCATTATTTATTAATACTGTTATAATTACAGATTAATAATTTATTATATTGTTTAGATATTTTTAATGTTCCAATTTTTTATTTTTATTTTCATTCCTCATAGAGGAACTATTATTTTAGGTAAAATTTTAATTTTTGATTTTTTGGCATATATGCACGTTTTGAGATCCCAGGAAGCTAAATAACTGGTGTGTTTGTGTGTGTGTGTGTGTGTGTGTGTGTGTGTGTGTGTGTGTGTGTGTGTGTGTGTGTATGTAGCCGTTGATATTTCACAACTATTATGGCATTAAGACCTAATTTTTTTTTTCAAAAATTTTTTCATCAAAAAAGCTCGAGGACTTTTTTTTTTTTAATTTGGATGTAATACCTTATTTTTTCTATTAAAGTACTAATATCTATAAGTAGTAATATCTTTTTATCATTTTAAGAATTTCCTTGGAAATAATTAGAGTAAAAAGACAACAATTTTATAGATTAACTCTTTCCTGAGGAATTGCCCCCACCACAAGACACGTGATACACGCTTTACGCAGTTTATTTTACTTTATTTCTTTAATATATTAATTTATTTAAAATAAAATACTTGATAAATCATTTGTAAATTACTAATATTTTTATATTTAATGAATAAAAATAATTTTAAACGTTATTACATAGCTGTAGTACGACTCCATACACGCATACTAATGTAAGTCACACAGAGAACGATTTAGGGAGATTCCTCAGGAAAGAGTTAAATGTTTGGGCATTAAAGTGCTAGGGATCTTTTAATCGATAACTGGACAAAATTTTGAAATATTGAGTTATGAAATTCAAATTTAGGATTAGTTATTAGGTAAGGTATAATGGAGCATATATTTCAAATTTTCTAAGCCAAGCAAATATCAAAATTTCGTATGATTAACTAATATCTCTTTTTTATTTGAATCGCTGAATTTTTTATCAATTTATTTGAGCCTTATTATTAACCTACTCTAAAAATGATATTTTCATTCAATTTTTGAAAATCCTACAAGTTTTATTATTAATTGTAGGAAAAATTAAAATTTTTGCACATGTACAGGTGACAGAATCATGCAAATAGAATTATTTATACTGTGTATGATGCAAGTAATAAGGCTTTGGTATATACCTCTTTCAACTCTAGGAAGTATAGTATGCTTATATTTCAAGACTGTCATTATCTATAGAACCATAACAAAAGATTTATAAGAACTTGAAATAAAATACAAATTTATTTATTAGATAATAATTATTTTTCTTACTTTAAAATTTTTGTAAAATCAATAAATGTTTTTTTAAGATATCGTAACTATGTAATAATATATTTTTTGGAGACTAAAATACCAATGTATAATATTTAATTTGTATTACTAAAGACTAATCAAACAAGAGAACCTAGAAGGAAAGAGACTCCTGTTCTTTGAATTTTGTATTATACATTGTATATAATTGGACATTGTCAATATTATCCTTGTGGTTAATTTACTGTTAATTAATTAATCTGAAAATTTAGGTCATGGATATTTATCTAACTAATAAGTATCAATGTACAATTTATGTAAATAAATTTTCAATTTGTATTAAATTTTATTAATGCATTAACCATTATTTAGTTACTATAAATTGAAATTTGTATGCTAATTATGTTAATTATAGAAATTCTGTTTATTGAATAAATATGTAGTTAAATAAAATAATCTCTGCAAACCATTGGCACTGAGATTCCTTAAGAGTAGGAAATTATTTTTTTTATTGAAAAAAACTGTCATAAAATTATCTCCAAAAAAATTAGGTACTAGTTTCAAAAAAGATGAAAAAATCTCGAAAAAAAACAAAATCAGTTTTTTATTTTTTCATGACAAAAATTTAGTAATTTTATTTTTCAAGTCTGTTATTTCAATGTTTTATTATAAAATCTTCTATAAATTTGTTTTCTAACACACTAGTGTATGTTGTAAATTCTCGAGCACCTACAACACCATGATAAAATAAAATAAAAAAAACTTTAAACGAATAAATCATCATTAAAAAAGTAATAATAAAAAGAAGATTAACAAAACAAATACAGAAATGACAGTTTATTTAAAATTATAATTTTTATAAGACATATTATCACCTAAGCAACCAAAAAAAGTAATTTAAGTCTATTAAAAAAAAATTGCTTGCTTAACATTAAATAATACTATGATATATTAAAAATTTACGTCAAAATATCTTTAAAATAATTTTTTTATACTGAATACATAATGAATAAAATATTAAAAAAAAAAAACTATAAATAAAAAAAGGTGTACTCTTTTATATATACACATTAATTTACAAGAAAAGTTTAAATTGAAAATACTTAGAGCTTAAAATAATGATGACGCAGCATTTAAAAGTTAAGAAAATGAAACATCTTAATTACATCTAAAGTATATATATTATATATATATATGTAGTAGTGTGATCCATCTTTTATTGAATGACTTTTCAACAACAGATTATTATTATTATTAACATCATCCATTATATAATTACCTATATTACATAATTTTCTATGATGATATATTATTAAAGAATTGTTAAATAAGATAAAAAGCTATTTTTTTGGTTTTTTTATTTTACTTTTTTTTGAATTTTAGAAAATTTTTATATTTAGTGAATTAAAAGAAAAAATCTAATTATGTAATGTCTGAGCTTATCTTGATTATATCCCTGTGATTTCTTAATATCAGATTCTGCAATAGGACCTGATCTAATTTTTCCCTGGATTAAAATTAAATTGTTTTTTTTTTGTGAATAAATTAAACAAATAAATATTTTATTTGTCTTACATAAATTATTTTTTAAAAAAATTATAAAAATTATTTAACTAACCAAAGCGTAAAATTAGAGAGAAAATTATGACGAATATTATGCCTGCCTTAAGGCAAATTTAAAATTAAGTACCTTTTTTTTTTTTTTTAAGTTAAAAAAGAGTCAAGAAAATATTATAATTCAAGAAAGTTGTTAATGTTTTTAATCAGTTTTTGTAGCTTATACTTCGTCATTAAGTTATTAAAAAAATATAAGAAAGTAAAAAGAAAATTAAAAATATAAGAACTAATTTAAAGTACAGAAAATAATATTCATAAACTTTTTTAAGATACTAGTTTTTTTCTTTTTTTAATTTATTATGATTATAAAGCACTAATTTTTTTTTTCTAATTATTATTAATTTTTTAAATTAAGTATTCATTGCAACTATAGTGTAAAATTTTCTGCTGATGTTTATTAGTTAAATATGCTGATTTTTCATCTACTCACTTGATTGTCTACAGTGGTAAACCAAAAATCATTTAGTTTTTTCTTAACATTTCAAATTCTTTTAATATGTAAAAAACTAAAAAAAAAAATAGTATATTAAGTATCAAGGGCGTGATCACTAGCACCAAAGAATATATATATTACACAATATATATATTCTTTGCTAGCACAAGTGATATGTGTTCTCATTAGTGCCTAAAGTTTTTTACCCATGGTGTTTATAATATGTTTTGCCTAACAAGGTTTGCAGCGAGTGTCGAAAATTCTGTGTCAAGTTTAAGAACGAATTTTACGTCCGGGAGGTCAATAAGGCTATTTATTATACAAGGGTCGAAAAAGTGTGCTAAAATCACCTATTAAATCAAAAAATTATTGGAATCAAATTGCGCATTAAAAATGTTATAGTTTTTTTGACCAAAATTTAAGCTACTTAAGAACCCATGTATTTGATGACAGTAATAAGAAGTAATTAGATATGCTGCCATTAAAAAACGAAGTCCAACCAAATTTGTTACACAAATTAGTGCTGGGGTAGAAAAAGCTAAAAAATGCCTTGCCCATACCCAAAAAAAATTTAAAATTGAAATAAATAGTGCATAAAGTTTTTATAAAAAGTAAAAAAAAAACATTTCTATATATAATAATAATAATAATAATGAAAGTGCATATTTCTAAAAATAACCAAAAAAAGCTTTTAAAAACTATTCATATTATATATTTGGTAAACAGAAAAACTTACAGTGATTGTATTTTCAACTAAACCACAAAATGCACATTCAAAGTGATATGATTGTAAATTTGTATTATATATATTATAATAGTTCAAAAGAAAAATAATATATATATAATAATACAAACACTCTGGTTCTCCAAGCTGTTACATAACATAGAGAAGAGATGAAGAGATTCCTCTTTAACGTACTTTGTATATTTCTCGCGAAAACTCAACTTGTCTGCTGTTATTACTATTATTATTATAATATACGTTGTTATTGTTGTTGTTATACTTAAAATGTTTTCTCTTCTTGTTGTTAGCTATATTATCTATATATATATATATATTATTTCTCTTTTGCATTACTACTAAAGTTTCTAAAAACCATTTTCTGAATATGTTTGTTGTGTGAGCAGTTGTGGTGGTTTATATTTGTATGTATTTATGTTTTTCAAGAGGAGGCTAATGAAATACACTTGTTGTCATTAATAAGAATTGCACGTTGAACATATATATATTCAAATGAACCTGGCTTTTATGCATGTGATGACGTGTTGTTATTATAATTTCATTCTTCTTTTTTTTTTTATTGTTTTTTTTTATTGGTCTTCGTAAAAAACAAATGTTATAGAAATGAAAAAAAATTTTTATACATTGGTGGTTTATTAAGAGTACTTATCTATCATTTGGTGTTTCAATTATTATTTTATTTTTTATTGCAACTATGAATATCTAATGATACTTATGTGAAAAATTAATAATGACACAAAAAAATATTTCATTACATAAAGTAACAAGTTTTTATTGTTTTCAAATTTCGTCAAGTAAAAAATGAAGAAAAAATAAAAATAATCGAAATTTTGTTCCTTCACCCATTAATACTGGGTTCGACACAATTTATCACTTGATATCAACACTGAGGAAAAAGATCCTTTTTCCTCAAAAATATAATAATTTTTAGTAAAAAATTTTGTTTTAATAGAATATTCTTAGACATGGTTAAGAATATTACTGATTCTCTGGCATGTAAATATAAATGTTTTTAGGCTAAAAATATTTATTATATTTATATGCTGAAGGATAAGTAAATATTTTTTACCGCATCTAAGAATGTTTTTTTATTCATTGCTGATAAATGCGTAACAAGGTTCAATTTCGAAAGAACTTTTGAATTCTGACATTAAATATAATTATAAACATAATTTCTAAGTTGGAAATATACCCATACTTAAATTTTCAATAAGCGTGCTTTTGTACCTTTTTTTTGTTTCATGGCCGTGGTGGAATGAGAAAATTGAATAATAATATATTCTTTGCTCATACGCACGTGCATTGCGGAACTGAAAAATACTATTAAAACTTGACTGTTTACACAGCTATGTATAAATAATGATAAATTTCTATATCATAAATGTATAAAAGTACTTTCTATTTTTGATAAACAGAATTCCTGCTCAAATTTTCTTAATCCTGTTGTACCAATAAGTCAAGTTCTTTAAAGTGAATAAAAAAATAATTTATTGAAAATTTTACATTTTTGTAGAAGTTATAGCTTCAATTCAATAAAAAAAAAAATGAATAATTTAAAAAAAAAAATTTCTCGCAAGAGAATTGATTTTTTCATACTATAAATTAGGTAACAAAAATACCGCCTTCAATTATTTTTTCTATTACTTTATTTATTTGAATATATTTGAGTTTTACTTCATTTATATAATTTAATTTAATTTTCTTCATTTCGTAGAATGTATTTAATCTTTTTGGATATTTGTTGCAAATGTATATTGTCCCAGTTAAATTTGACTGTCGAGTGAAAAACTGATGAGTCCTAAATTAGTTTTAAAATGTTTGCTAGATTAAAAAATTTATGAAAATTGAAGCCACAAATTTTCAAAAAATTTGTTAATTTAATGTAATTTTTCCAATCAATTCAGCACTATTCTTAGACACCGAATGAAAATAATAAAACTGGATATATGGAGGGTAGATTGAATTGATTGAAAAAAATTTTTCAACGATATTTTTCGGGAAACACAATATTAAAAAAAACAAAGAAACATAAATTTATTTCATAACTTCGAACCCGATTTCATTATCATAAAGAAATTTTATACTAAAGCCAAAATATTATTAATACAAAATAAAAAAAAGTATTTACAAGATTAAAAAAAAAATGAAATAAAAGCGCTAAAAAAATATTGTATTATGGTTTTTCTACGAGATTCACAATGTCTTTAGTTATTTATCTTCAAGTTTTTTGTCATTAATTTTCTGTATATACTATAAGCACGTATACAGTGTACAATCCTCTTTATTTAATTGAATAAGTAAGTAGTGCGAAGACAAATTTTCTAAAGTGTGTTAATCTGATTCTCTCGTATACTATACGTTAAAGTAAACTGACAAAGCATATATAATACACATTTACCACATCCAAAAAAAGTATCATAATAACAATAAGCGAAATTTTTTGTTTTTAGTTTTAATTATTTAATCTAATTTAGGTTTCAAACAATGCAAATCCTACAAATTTGCAGTTGAAATATTTTATGATTCTTAATAACTGTATAGGTAAAATCTAGATGTCGCTTTTCTCGAAAGAGAGTTTACTTTTTCATGTTATATAAACATGTAGTACAATAAAAATACCGTTATATATTTAAAAAATATTATTAAGTAATTTTTGTACGATTTTTATAATAATAATTAATAAGAACTAATTAAATATTATATTTAATATGCCTACTTAACCTATGAAAATATTTTGTACTTCTACTATTAATTTGTTTTACTATTTGATTAATTTTGAATAAAAATGTTTACATGTATTTTATCAAAAATTTTAAATTTCTTAATAATTATAATTATTGGTTTATTTATATTGTTTGTTAATTTTGTTTTATTTATTTATTTAGAATTTGTTAGGCGCAGGCGTGGCCGATGCGCTACAATTTACAAAAGTTTACAATATAATTTTTGTACATAGTACATACAGATTTTTATGAAAGTATATTGAATTTACAAAATATATATTTAGTTTATAATAAATTTAAAAATAAAAAATTTAAATTGAATTTATAAAAATAATATTTAATAAAATTAATAAAAATTAATAATTAAAGAATATAATTAGATTTTATTTTAATGATATTTGCATAATCATTATATGAATGACTATAATTAATCTTGATAATAAATTTGTTAAATCATCGCGATTTTAGGACAGGTGTTTTTTGAAGGTAAAGAAGGTATTTCATAATATGCAGTTTAAATGTATCAATACATGTATACGCTTTTAATGTAAATGGCAAACTATTCCACTCTGTAATAGCTGTGATAAAGAAAGAACTTTTATAGAAATCTGTTCTATAAAAAGACGGAAGCGAAAAAGTGAGAGACAGGAAATCTGATAAGGAAGTGTCAAGAAGATTTCTTTGTGAACGCCTAATTTCCTCTTCAGGTTCTTTAAATTGTGATGAGAGATATGGCGGCCTTTTGGTTGTTATTAGGCTATGTACAAGTACTAGCCTAAAATATTTTCTACGAGATTTTGCTGTTAACCAATTTAATTGATTTCTTAATGGGGTAATTGAGACACGCTCATATCTACCAACACCAAAAATGAATCGTATTGCTAAATTTAAAATCCTTTCTACTTTGTCTGCAAGAGTAATGTCATAGACTAGGTGCATCATAGACTAGGCAACAATAATCAAAGAATGGAATGATTAAAGAAGATACCAATAATTTACGAAGCTCATATGAAAGTAATCTTGATTTCAATCGTAAACGATGCAATGTATAATGAACATTTTTTGACAATTTCATAATATGCTGTGACCAATTCAAAGTTGGAGTTAAAATTACTCCTAAATTTAAAACGAAAGTTGAATATGGTATGTTTACACTTGAAACCGTTATTGGGGGAATATTTGAATCATAATATGTGTTTAAATTATTTAATTGAAAAGTTGTGCCAAAATTAATGATTTTAATTTTATTAAGATTTAATTTTAAGTGATTTATTGTTGTCCAATCTACAATAGCATTAACATCACTCTGCATATTATTTAATGCAGCATCATAAGACGAAACTTTGCTTTGTATATAAATTTGTAAGTCGTCGATAAACAATTCAGATTGGCAATAAGTAATACATTCTAAAATAGAATTCATATAGATTAAGAATAGTATTGGCCCAAGAACCGAGCCCTGAGGCACTCGTGAACTGGTCGTAATGAATTCAGTTGGGTTACCATTTTCATCCATAACTGCTTGCTGACGAAAAAGCAAATAATCATGAAAACATTGCAGGGTATGATGAGTAAAGCCTAATTCATATAACCTTTGTAATAAGATAGTGTGGTCAATTGTATCGAAGGCCTTCGAGAATCAAACATCAACAGGGTTGTTATTAAGCCTAATTCAACACCACGACGTATTGTATCAGTGAGATTAATTAATACTGTTTGGGTACTGAAGTTTTTTCTATAACCAGATTGGTGTGTATAATTCAGATTATTGGTCTCTAAGTAGGCCACAACCTGATCAACGATTAATCTCTCCAAGGCCTTTGCCAAATGCGACATATTTGCAACTGGACGTGTATCAGAAGGAGATAGTGGTCGGGGTATTTTACTTAAAGCAAATATAAATATTCTTTTCCATACATTGGGGAATTTGGAGGTGGTAATTGATTTATTAAATATAAAGGTTATATAGTGCAATAAAATAATCATAGAATCATTATAATGTCGAATGTTAAAACCATCTGGACTTTGACCTTTACATTTAGGAACTATTTTTATAATTGCTTTAGATACTTGATCAGTTACTAGTGTTAGTGAGAAAGTAGTATTTAAAGTTATTTGATGAGAAAAGAGTGGTAATGTGACACAGGATGGTGATGATTTATTTATATTAGAAAAGAAAATATTTATTTCTTGAGCAGAAAAAAATTGTAGCGGAAATGTGTTAGTAGTGGAAGAATTTGCAGAATTATCTAGACTATTTTTAATATAGTCATCTTTCCTTTTTCTGACCTCAGTTTTTAAATCTGCACGCATTTTGCGAAATTGAGTTAAAAAGGTTTCATCACCTGTAGTTAGATACCTTTTACAAAGTTTATCCCGTATTTTGAATTGCAATTTTAAATTATCGTCTAACTCGAACGTCTTTGGTTTGTTATTACATTTTTGAACACAGGAGCATGCTTATCTAGTATTTTATTACATGAGGTCAAGAAAGCTACAGTAATAATTGATGGATCTGATCGATCTGAACGATCTAGATTAGATATATTACAGATTAAATCTTGATTTAATAGATTGAAATTACATTTTTTGAATGAACGAGTTATTTTAAATCGGGGAGGTAGTGTTTGTTTCTGAAAATTATATGAAAAACTTATGAGATGATGACCTGAAAATAGTGGCGCCGGTGCTAATTATATGTCACTAAATGTCTTGGATGAATTTATTACATAAATAATAACTTTTGAATTAAGCTTGATTTACTGAGAATTCTTTAATTTGAAACTAGGTATGCTTTTAAAAGAAAAACAATTTTCAGAATTTAAAAATTGTTTTGCTTACGCGAGGGCCAATTTGAGGCTAGTTTAATCTAAATTTAAATTTATTTTTATATTTATGCATATACTAAAATTAAATCTTAAATAACCCAAATTTTGCTCTTCTTTAAATACAACTAATTAAAAATTTATAAATATTTTTATAATTATTCTTTTTTAATCATAAAATTACCTATTATATCTCAATATTTAATATCCACTTAACATAGAAATATTTTAATTTAATAAATTAATGTATGCCTGATACTTGAATACATCACTTAATAAATTAATTAACATACATAAAAGTTATAATAAAAACTTTTTTTTTATTTATATTTTCATTTATACAAACATATATATACTGCTCTTAAATTCATATAAATTGAATATTTAGTCAATTATGAGTATAAAATTACAATAATTTTTAAAATATAAATATAAACTCATATTGTATAATTACACATCAAATAAATGTCTAATTAAAATAAATAATATATTGAACTATATATATTACTTAAAAAATATTAAATATCAATATATAATTGAATTTTCATTATATAAAATTAACATTTTCATATCTTTGAATATGATGGTTTTGTTAAGTTTTAATATGTGTATGTGTGTAAAGAGTAAAATGATTGTTTGATTTAATCTTTTGAAAACAATTATTTACCACAAATCTACAGTAATTGTAAAACTGGCCTTATCGCTAGATGCTTAATGCTTTTGCGAATAGCATATATATATAAAATAAATGTTAAAATATAAACGAATGAACGAGTTAGATACAAACTAAAAGTATAAAAGCTCTATAAATCAGACAAACGAATACGATGTTGGCATTATACATATATATAAATATAGTAAACATTATATATAAATGTGTATGTGTAAATAAACGTTAATAGATGTCAGAAATAAAGAGGTATATATATATCTATATAATACCTTCTTCTTTTCTCTAAAATAGTTTTAGTAAAAAATAAAAAGTTAGCGGGTGGTATGTAGTATTTATATGCTTTAATTGAATGTAAAGGGTGACTGTATCATTAGTAGGGTAATTATAAAACTTTTTGGAAAGGGGATAACTAAATGAGGTCTTTATTATGTGTATAAATCTTTAGTTATTTATACTTTTTTAAATGTAAATAAATATATTGTTCATTTTTTTTAAGGGGAATATCATTAAGATGATATACATGTTTTTTGATTTTTTTGTGTAAGGTAAAATAAGGAGTTATTGAACAGCTTAAAAAAGGGTGTCATTTTTCAGGTATCAAGTTAGTTAAATTATTAGATAAACTTATGCTTAATAATTTTTTCTGGTACTTGCATTTATTGTTTAAATTAGAAGAATGGCAAAATCATTGACAAAATAAATAGAACATTTTTAACCAAGGGAGCAAAAAAAAGTATTTCACAGATTACACCATAATTAAATGGTAAACTTGAATTGCGATCTTGGGCATCCATTTTTTGCTTCCATATAAAATATAGTTTTGCTTTCTCAGTATGAGGAGAAAAAGCATTTTTTTCGATAACGCAATGAGGCATGTAAAGGGTTTTTGACCCGCTAGGAACAAAAACCATATACGGTCATTGGGCATAAAAAAGACTACTCTCAATAATAGTTTACCACTCTCTCTTGAGGCTTCGCTTTGGATTGGATAATTTTATTTTTTTGTGCATGGGTCGCTTAAAAATTATTATTTTTTTTATATATATAACAAATAGTAGGTAAATTTTTCAGAAAATTTATTTTAGCACAAAATTTTATAGATAATTCCTTATTATTTTTTATTTTATACCAAATTTTCATAAAAAATTTATATTACGTATATACACGTAGATAAAAATATATTTTTATATAAATATATCAAATGTCAATATACTAAAATTTTATTTTTATAAAATGAAAAAAAATTTTATAAAATAAAACAAAAGTAACAAAAACAAAAAAAATTGTCTTTTGACTATTATTTCTAAAAATCAACATATTATTTCTTTCAAAGTGTCAAATTGCAATTCGTCAAAAATATCAAAACTGATGTATATGAATAAATTAACATTTTTTTTAAAATGTTATTTTTTCTTTTATAGCGTACCCTGAATTTTCAAAAAAAATTTATTCTTTTGAATTTTTCAGAACCTAATTTTTCATAAAAGATACTTCTAGTAGCGTGTTTTCAATTTTTCATAGTATTCCCACTTTTAAACATTTATGAACTTACTTCCGGTATAGCTTAATAGATATAATCTTCTAAATTCAAACTTTACACCTTTATAATACCTACTAGTCAAGGTGCCAGCAATGCTAAACGCATCCAACAATTTAAAATTGAATAAAATCGATCTACCTTAGTGGAAAAACATTTTTAAGTTTTTATCTAATTTGAGATGTTCAGTTTTGAGTGATCAACGTTTTACCGCCCCAAATAATCCAAAAATTTGCAAAAATACAAATTTTTCAAAAATAATGCTTATTGAGTTAAGTTTTGGTACTCCTCTCAGATTTTGGGATTGCTTATCAAGATTCTAAAGTCATATTTTTAAAATTCAAAATGACGGTATTTCATGATTCTAACCTCATGATCGGTAGTTTAAAGCTTTCTTTGGTCAGGTAAAAAATCTCATTTCAGAATCATGATCACCGACTTGAAAAGCTGATGTAAATCGTATTTAAAATCTTTGGAATAAATTAAATTACCAATTTTGAGGTTAGAAATATGCCATTTTGAGCCTATAATTTTGAATTTTAAAAATTGAATTTTAAAATCACGCTCAAAGTAAAGATATCCCAAATTTTCGATCAACCAGCAATATTTTTCAAAAATGTGTACATATTTTGCAAGTTTTTTTGCTAATTTTGAAGGACATAGCCTAAGAAAATTATTCAAAACTGGAAATTGAATGAAAGCTTCAAATCCATTTTCAGTGACAAAAAAAACGTAAAATTTACTCAGATAGATCCATTTTACATAAAAAACTTTTTATTTCTATACTAAATTATTTTACCTCAATTTTTCAGTTTTTAATAAACGTATATACCTATATTATTAGAAAATAGTATAAATTATTTGAATAAAAATATTTATGTTAGATTATTTAGAAATATATATATATTTACTATTGAAGATATATATAAAATACGTAAATCATATATTATCTTTAACTTATACAAGTTCACGTATTCTATATATCTAAAAATTTGATTGCCAGTAAATTTTATGAGTATACTATTTTCAAATATAAAACTTATGGTTTATAAGTAAAATTTATATATGATAAAAGTATTATATATATCTACGTATTCAAAAGCACCTCTCAAAGAAATATATATATATATATAAATAGAAAAATATATATACTCTAAAGATTAATGATGCAAAAACCACATAATCTGTTTATATATGAACGTACCGATACATAAATATATATATATATACTAGATTAGGCATTATTTTAAAAATTTTATACTTTACAGTTAACTGGACTGGAAAAAATGTTTCTCTAATTTCTATTATGATAATGGCAAATTTTCGGTTCCTGATTCGAGTCTAGGTACGATATATCAAGATCATGAAAAATTTTGTAAAAGAGGATTTTCAAATTATACCTGAGTATAGTTTGTAATTATACTGTTTACATGAAAACAGTCAAATTATTCAAAAAGTTTCCAAAGTTTTAATAACTTTAAGTTACGTTACTATGTCACTTTGCTTTGAACTAAAAATAGAACCCAGTTTAACACGTATATGCATGTAGTAGTTTTATTATATAAAATATTCTGACATTCGAGCAATCTAACAGATTATTTGAGTTTTTTTGAGAAACATTGGCAGATAATCTCATTTTATATTGGAATTATTTGGCTAAAATCTTACTGCTAATGTGCTTGAATTTTTCACGAATTTTCAAATAAATTCATTTGTAAATTTAAGCTATTCAAGTAATTCAAGAAAAATTTCAGGATTATATTACGAAAAAAGTGATTATATTACAAAAATCAAAGCAACTCTGTGTACTATAAATCGCCAAAGATAGGTAGAGCGAAGCTCAGCAATAATTTTAAAATTTTCAATCATTCTAATCGCGCCCAGAAGAATTTTCTCGTATAAGTCTAAACTCAAGGTAAAACCTCACCCTACTTTTAGGTGTCATATATTACAGTTACCATTTTATAAAGAAGTTTTTTACGTTAATTTAAAAATTAAGCAATAATTTTACTCTGTTTTACATTCACATTTTTTGAGTAAAAAAAAATAATTAAGTAAATTAATTTCCAACAAAAAACAATATTTAATAAATAAAAGAATTTTATATTTAATGAATACAAGATTATTTATTAATGATTATCTAAAAATAAACTAGAATTAAAAAAAAGGTAGTAATAATAATAATAAACTAGCCATCTGTGAACTATTCAATGCAAAAAAAGTATACATTCCTATTTCAATTGAAAATTTACAGGATTTACAGGTTCATTTAAAAAATAAAATGAAAAAAAAAACGTACAATGCTTTTGTGAATTAATACTCGAAAAAAAAAGAGAAGTATTGCATCATGAAAGCATGAAAGATCATTTAAAAAAAAAAAATAATACATTGAAAAAAAAAATGAATGCGGTGGAAACAGTAAAGCAATACGATGTAAAAATAAAAAAAAAAGTTATATATATATAAACATAAAAGATTTTTTTCGCTGAGCTTTCGCGCTTCGGCCACGTTAAGTCCTATAGAGCTTTGAATGGGATTGCATTTCGTGACAAGGAAAATAGACGAAGGCCATAGTTTTCGTCAAGCATATCAACGTATATTGTATAAATGTATTTATGTATATGGAATGATCTGTGTTATTTAGTTAAAATAATGATTTTTTCAGGATTTTTTGCAATTTTTTTAAAAACGTTTTACAGTTATTGGTTTCAAATTTGTTACGGTAACATTTTTGGTTACAGTAATAGAAATTTTGTTTACAAAATCTGAATTAATTTTTATTGTAAAAGAAAAGAATTTTCCTATCACTTTAGGACCTCTATCCAATATTTAAAACTTTAATAATATATATTTGATAATTAAACCAGAAACCTAATAGTCATACCAAGTAAAATCAATTTTAATATATTTTTTAAATCCGTATTGACTAATTTAATTGCAATGTTATAAAATATGCTTCCATAAAAATACTGACTTAACTAGAAATTATCTCCATAAAAAAAGTCATCAGCAAGGAGAGTTCACTAAGGGAGTTCACTTCACTTTAATTCACTTCACTTCACTACCTTTGGAACATCAAAATGACGCGGTAAATTTTAAGCACGAAAAAAAATGAACATGGGTTTTTTAAACACGAGAAAATAAGCATGAGAAAATTAAACACTCAGTTTTTTGAGCAGGAATGGAAAATAGTTTTTTCAACACAGTTTTTTCAACATGAAAAAAAAATATTTAAAAAAATTAAAAATCGAATTTTAAGCATGTTAAGTTGTACACGCATTATTATGAACACCTGATTTTAAACATTTGAAATAAAAAAAATTAAACACAAGAAAAATAAACAAGGTGTTTTAGACATTTAAAAAATAGAAATATTAAATTTAAACATGCCTTTTTTACATAAAATATTGGACAAGTGAATATGGACACAGTAAAAAAATAATTTTTTCGATTTCAAAAAAATGAACATTGTGAAAGAAAAGAATTTATACATTCACTTTTCAAAATTTAAATAAATAGTTTGTATTGTTCAGTGCTGCCGCCGCTTGATATTTATTTTATAAGACTTTTTAACATAATTATATTACTCCAGTCAAAATACGGGGAAAGGGGGGGTATTATTACTGACGAATATCAGATTTGGTGTATACTATAGGTTTTTTGGGTCGCTGAACACGAAAATCAGAATTATTTGGCAGCGGAATTGGGCCTTCCCCCTTAAATTTGCAAAAAATACCCCGAATAAGGTTTTTTTTTTGGATCGCTAAAAAGGAATTTCGACGACTACATTTCAAATAAATAATTGATATTTCACCCATAAATTAGCTAAAACTAGTGATTTTGCTATTTTTGAACTTTCAACGCCCAGGTTACGTCCATATAGGTTTTTGGGTCGCTAATCAAGAATTTCGACTATTTTTTCATAAATAATTTATATTTCACCCTTAACTTATCTAAAACTACCCCTAAAAGGGACGTTTTTTCAATTTTCGCACTTTGATCTTCCACTAAATGTGAAATTTTTAGGTCACTGACATTTAACCTTAAAAAAATTGATTTTTTTTTTAGGTGCTGTTTTAATTTTGCTAAGGGGCTTGTTATGTTGAAGGTTAATTTTTATATATAAGTAATTTTAAAAATTAAATAAGGCAAAAAGGACACCGAGATGTGTTTAAAATTTTATTGCAGAAATTTTCAGTTCATCGGCCAAAATTGACGTTTTTGTCGCAAATAGCAGGTAAAAAATTGCGCCATTTTATGCGAAGAAAAACAACGTACAGACATTTCCTTTTTAAACCATTAGTACCGGCATTAACAATCCACAATCGCTGGTATTTTCGTTTAGGTAAAGAGTAAAAATATGATTTTTTTTCAACTTAAAATGTTCCTTGGTTAAAAAAGACTTTTTTTACAAGATTATGGGATCAGATTTTTAATATAATTGACTGTTAATTAAATATGGCGGTTACAAAAATTACAAACCATTGATTATTTTTTATAAGTTTTAATACAACGAATTATAATATCTTTTTTTAAAGTTTTTTAGAAATACCATAAAATACCATATGTTTTAACCGAGTTTTTATCATTTACAAAAAAATTGTACTTTAAAAATTTGTTTACTGGATTAAAAATGATTCTATCAATAAATTTTTTTTTAGCCGTTAATAATTTTAATTCTAATTTTATATTCTAATTTTATTATTAATCTTGTGTTGGGCGGAAAGTATACAACCCCCCTTCCCTAACCCTGTATATGCATTTCCGTATTTATTTACACTAAGTTTTAATACAATTGAAAACAATAATTGAGGGGGTAACTTATTTTCGATAGTACTTTGAAGGAAAAATATTTTGGGACTGATTTGAAGACCCAAGAATTAGGTTTACATACACTTGAGGAATATTAACCCATCTATAATTAATAAAAATGAAATTGTAAAATTATATTTTTCTCTCTTATTAACAGATTTTTAATAATGGCACTTAAATATTGCACAATCATATTTTGAGGTAAGTTTTAATAATTTTAATTCTAATTTTATATTCTAATATTTCTAATTTCATTATTATTACTATTTTATTAAAAAAAAAAACCAACACTAGACCAAATCTTGTGTTGGACGGAAAGTATACAACCCCCCTTCCCTAACCCTGTATATGCATTTCCGTATTTATTTACACTAAGTTTTAATACAATTGAAAACAATATTCTTTTTGTTAATTAAACAGCTGTACTTAATTCCATTGGTTACTTTTGGTATACGCAAGCATGCTTACATTCTTACTTTTTCGCAAACTTAAACAGGCCATGATAGGGAATATCAAATGTTTTCTAAATATTTGCCATGCATAGAATCATCAAATTTCCGATGTAAGATATTTTTAAAAGTTATTATTAAAATAGAAAATACCTATAAATGTTTGCTATAAAAACTGGTCTAACACTTTTTTTTTTATTAATCTCGCATTAAAATTTATTATATCAAGTTCAATTTCCTAAATAATTAACATTTTCAACAAGTTGTAGCATACAAAAAAGAAATATTGAAATTATAAATAAAATTCTTTCTGATCCTGTATTGAAATTCTTTTTTTAAATTCATCAGAAAAATTTATATTTTTTTGTATAATAAAAAAAAGTGTGTTAAATTTCGAGTAAATAAGGTACTTTAGGAAAGGATAGTTTTATTTTTCAGATATTATTGACAATTGGGTAATATTTATGAAATTGTATATTCTACATAAAAAATAAAAATTTTACAAAATAAAAAGTTATAAAAATATTTAATAATGAAATACACCTGGGAATTCATTATATGCAACTAAGTTGCAACAGAAGCATCTTAATTCAGTTGGGCCAGTCGCTAGATATAGTGGATCTGTTGTTCCCGGCATGATGTCTAAATCACGGTCTTCGTTTTGGTACATATTAAAACGCAAATTTTTTAAAACTGTATTATTAGCTGTTACAGCACATCTCATACATCCTGTTTGATGTTCTTCGTATCTTTCCTGTCCATCGCGGCCTCTGACACGAACTTTAAATTTAAAATTTGCTCTTCTTTGGCACAGTATACAAACAGGTGAATCTATAAAAAATATTTAAAATAAATTAGTACACATAAGTTATTTAATTTTTACATTTCATGCATAAGATTATAACATTTTGAATTCCATGCCAACTGAGGCCCAAGTTGGACTGAAAGGTCGCGGAAATCGGCCCAAACTATTTTTTCCAAAAGTCTAATTAAAAATAATTTTTATTATCAAATGAAAATTAACAAATGAAAATCTGACCGAAAATTTAATTACGTGATTTGGTAAAAAATTTTAAATTTTGAAAAATTGGTAATTTTTTAAAATTGGTAATTTTAAAAAACCATTTTTTGAAATCGTATTAAATAGGGAATTTCCTGTAAAGGAAAATATTTTTTAATGAGAAATAAAAATTTTATAAGACTTAGAGGAATAAAAATTTCAGGATTTTCCTATCTCTTAATATTAGAAAAATAAACATGGTTGGGTCTTCAAATCGATCCCAAAGTATTTTTTCCCGAAAGTACTACTAAAAATAAGCCTCCACATAACGTCCACGTCTTAGCTCAGAAGATTCAGTCCTCGATTTATGGCGGCCATTTTTGTGTTTTGTACTCTTAAAAAAAAAAGTAAGAAAAATAAGAGATAACTTTTCTTATTTTTTCTGTAAAAAACTGACATTAAAATGAAAAATTTTTTCCTCTTAGGAGCGGATAGGAAATTTTAATCCGATTCTAAGGTTAAATTTTTTTTTGAGCTGTACATGCGCAAGAACTCGCTATGACATCTATAAAATCACTTTTTTTTTCAAATTTGAATTTTTCAAAAGTATATGAATAACAAAATCGTCTAGTAGGAATCAAAATACTATTAACACTTCAAATTTTATGAAGAAAAGAGAAACCGCTGGGTTATTGCGTTTTGAGAGCTCTAGATCAAAATATAGCAGTTTTTAAAAGTTCATTTTTACAAATTTTAAATTTCCCGTCAAATCGCGTGAACAATTAAAAATCTGACCGAAAATTTGAGTTCCGCGAAAAATATTACATTACTTGGCGGGAAATTTGAAATTTGTAAAATGAACTTTTATTTTTACAAATTTCAAATTTTTTGCCAAGTCACGTGATCAATTAAAAATCTGACCAAAAATTTGAGTTCCACGGAGTATTTTACATAAGAATATATTTTTTATTTATATACTTATGAGAAATTCAAATTTGGAAGAAACGTGCTTTTATCGATGTCTTAGGGATTTCTTGCGCTTGCACAGAACAAAAAAAATTTTAACCTCAGAATCGGATTCTCCGGAATATTTCCTATCCGGGCCTCAGAGGAAAAAATTTTCTATTTTAATTTGAGTTTTCTACAGAAAAAATAAGAATAATTATCTCTTATTTTTCTTACTTTTTTTTAAGAGTACAAAACACAAAAATGGCCGCCAAAAATCGAGGACTAAACCTTATTAGCTACAACGTGGACGTTATGTGGAGGATTATTTTTAGTAGTACTTTCAGGAAAAAATACTTTGGGGCCGATTTGAAGACCCGACCATGCATCTTATCCCGGTTCCTCAAAAAGGTTATGGATATAGATTGTAGTTTACATACCCATATTTATAAAAATATATTTATTTTTAACTGCGGCTATGTTAAGTTTCCTCTTCCTTCCAAGTACTCTATTGTCATCAAGACTATATTTCAGCATCAACGTGAGACTATAGACGTCTTTTTATTTCCTTAAGGAGCATATACAAACGTTATGAGAGCAATAAGGATAACAAATTTCTAAATTATTTTATCTCACTTGCTCTCATTAATTATTTTCTGAGGAATCGTACCAAGGGGAGTGGGGGTGACACCGAAAAACATTAAAAACGGCATGGCATGTCTCTTTTTATCTGAGTTTTCTCGACGCGTCGTTTTCTCACTCATGGACACGGCCTTTTGAACCACGAGGCACTCCGCACTTTTTTGCGCCATCTTTAGGTACTATGAGGAGGCATATACAGCATGGTGGCGCTCGAAAAAATTGGTTCCAAACTGGCGCGATTTTTTCGAATCTTAAAATAAAGATTTATATTATTTTTGTTTTAAACAAAAATTAAACTTAAAATATAATAATTTGTTAAAAAAAGTGTGTATACTAAACAAATTTATAAAAAAAATTATTAAGGATGTTACTCACCTTTTTTGTTTGAGTATAGATTTTAATAAAAGTTGGTATATAACAAGAAATCATATTAAAAAATACATATTTAAAATTAGAAGATCCTAGGATGACTCCTTCATTATTAAATAATTAAAAATAATTTTGCTTCTCCGAGCATCTTATACACATGATTCTTATGGGACGACATTTTACAATATAAAATTAAAGTATTTTTTGAGTATAGTTTTTGATAAAAAAATTATAACATATAAAAAACATATCGTAGAATATAATTATTCAATTTATTTTAGACTAGGGTGGTTTGTTTATAACAAAAATTTTATTTATTTAACCATGCTATCGTATAGTTGTGCGCGCACAAGGTTCTCGCTTTTATAATATGATAGAAAGAGAGAGTAATAGTTTCTTATGTACATTATCCCCGGCTTGGTAGTTATCATCCTTAAGTATAGTATAATATTATATTTTTTGCTCGTTTGCTGAAACGAAGATTCCGACATCTTCTATGCTTAGATATAGGAGATGTCTGAGATTTCAATTTTAACCTTTTATGTAAATACTAAGATTAAATAAAAAAAAATAATTGTATATTTCAATTGCAGAGAAAATTTTAGCCTATTTTTTAGTACTTAAAAGTTTTTTTTTTTAATAATAGAACTCAAATTACAGTAAAAATACGAAAATCAAATATTTTCTGTATAATGCTAAAATTATATAAAACGGTTTAACCATTTATTTTTGCAGCTTCATTTATGGGACAAATATATACATTTTTTTGAAAAAAAATTAATTTATACGTTTATTTTGTTTTCTTTAACAATTATAATAAAAAAATTTTTTTTTTATTGTTAAGTTATATTTATTTTTTATGGTCCGGGAACTATTAGCCCATATATGACCCTTTTATCATTTTTATAATTATTTTTTTATCGATTTATATTGTAGTGTTCAATATAAATTAGTATAAATGACAGTATAAATGTTTGTGTAATGTGTGGGCATTAGTGTTATGTGTGTAGGCGTTGTAATCTAGGTATGGTCCAGGAGGTACGCTACTTCTCGCAAACCCCATACGCCGGCTTATAGTGCCATGGCAGCACTTTCGGATGCGTTTTCTACATAATGCCGGGTTTTACGCCTTAATTTAACATTATGCGGATGCCTCAATCTTGGAACCCACGGTAGAACAAAATTAAGAATTTTTTGTAATTAAGAAAAAAAGTTAATGCTGATATAGCCGGGATTTGAACCGCGGATCCTTAGGATAATTAATTTATTAGGTTTATTGAAATAGTATATTTTTACCCATGGCCACAAAAGTAAAGAATGGCCCAAGTCACACGTAAATTGTAAACTGAGATTTGGGGCATCCTTTTTTTGTGGCCAAGGACAAAACATAATTTTTCTTGCTCAGTGTCGAGATATTGCGTTTTTCCGAATAGCGCAGCGGCCAGAAAACACGCACTTTCTGGACACTAACAAAAAAAATATATTTGTAACTAATATTGATTTTGAAAAAAATAATAATTTTTTAAGAGAAGGTTTTCTACAAGTTTTTAGAACCCTAAATCTCGGTTCTTAGCATAAGCATTTTCAGTTCTTTGGTAAGACTAATATTGTATTCCTACTATAATCGACTTTGAGATTTTGAGAGACTGTTGAGATTTTTGATTTTTAGGGCTTTAAACAGGTTTAATTATTTCAGAACCATTGAACTTTTTCTATATACATGATTAGAAAAAAGTTTTATTTTTACCTGGACTATACAACCAAATTTTTTTTTTTATTTTGGACAACTTCCGATTTGATTATAACCGTTTGAATTTTTCAAATTGACCGAAAGTCAAGTTCACCATAATTATGCTCAAATTTTTTCAGTCAAAATTAATATTTTTCAAAAAATCCGGTGAAAATGCAAATCCAAGACCTAAAATAAGCCATTAAAAAAAAAAATTTGATCCGGTAACTTAAGCTGAACCTGAACCTTTAAATTGAAAGATTAAAATATCTCATATTTTTAAGGAATTTTTTTATTTTTTAAATTATACAAAATTAATGAAAATTAATCAGAAAATTCTTAAATTATTTTTTTGTTTTAACATAGAAGCTCTTAAAAACATAAAAAGATATATCCTTATGTAAAATTTCCTACAAAATCCAATTTTTTGGACAGATTTTTAATTGGTCACGTGACTTGGTGGTAAATTCGAAATTTGTAAAAAATGAACTTTTGAAAGCTAAGAGAAAAAGGCAAAATAAGAGAAATTATCCCTCATTTTTCTTTCCTTTTTTATAGAGTCCAAAACATTTCATACACACTTAATTTAAATTTACCCACATAAATACTAATACCGTAATTACTAATATCTAGAATTATAGTTTTTATATACTAGGTAAAATAGACCATTTAGTGTTAATGAGGAACCATAGTGCCAATTACTTGGCAGCGTTTTTTCAAACCAGTAAGTTATTTATTGGTTTCTCAAATATTAAAAAAAAAAAAAAATTATGCCAGACAAGAACTTTTGTTATTTTTAAAAATACGCATACTGCGCTTACTAACAAGGGGAGTTTAATATAAACACAAAATTATACCAAATGGTTATGGATGAATTTATTATTTTGAAAAACCTACCGACTACCCTTTGTTCATCCCACTAAGTCTTCTGGGCCTAGAAACGCAGGGTTCAATGTTATGAAGTTGAGTTTTTTGGTAATTTTCAATAAAACGCTAAAACCTCACAAGTTTACCAAAACAGTTCTGGTTGATCTCATTTTTTTTTTTTGGTGTAAGTGTCACTCTTTGAGTCTTCTAAACCAGTTTTTTTATCCCTAATTCTATCATCACTATAACCAATTAACCAAATGGTAATTTTTGGCTAAAAATGACCAATTTTTTAATTGCAGTCAAATTTGTAATTTCTGACAAAAAATGGATTTTATAGATCTCAAAACGTAATTCATATTTTTTTATGTACACTTTAAAAAATTACGCTTGCCGCAAGCGGAACTATTCCGCTAACGGTAAGTGGAATTCCGCTTGTGGATAGTAGAATTTTTTTTCGCAAACAATTGCAAATGACTTGAAACGTAAAGAAAATTCAGAAAAAACAATTTTTCTTTTCTTTTTTTAAAAAATTTCTCATCATACCGATGTCCGGATATCCTAAATAAGCGGGAAAAAATTTTTTTTTTACGTTTAAAGTCATTTACTTTTGTTTTTAAAAGTAAAATTTTTTTTTTTAAGAAAAAAATAAAATATGAAAAATTATAATAATCAAAACATTTCATGAAAAGATACATAAGCTTGCGCAGGTATAAAATTTATTTCTATATTATACCTTTACACAGTAGGAGGGCTTCGTTTAATCTTTATTAACGTTTTTTATGACTTGTGCATGATTTAATAAAAGTATTTCAATTTTTCATGGTACACATTTATTTTAATCTGAACTAAAAACTAAAAATAAGATTTTTCTGAAGAGATAAGAATCTCAAAAAGCATATTATTATTTTTATTATTATTTTTTTTTGTTTATTTTTTTTTTTCAAGGGAATCTTGTGAATTTTGCATCAGCCATGGAGTGTATGCGGGCCTTAAAGACCCGCAAAATTTCATGACCGTCGTACAAGTACAACCGGAAGACTGCCGGCGAACGCGTTCGCCAGTTTTTCCCCAGATTCTTACTGAATAAACACATATAAACTCCCCTGCGCTTATTTGCCCCAAACCGGAACTCCCTTTTATTATTATTATTTTTTTTATTATTATTATTGAATAATGAGTTTAAAATTTTGTACCATTTTCAAAATGTTATATGTAGTTTTGATCGGTTCAGATAAAAGGGGTTAAAATAAAAATTTTTTATTTTAGTATTTATTTTAGTTTTTTATTAAATATGTTAAAAAATTTTAAATTAAAATTTTTTTTTAAATAACTTTTTCTCCATAATATTTGTTTTATAATAAAAACAATATATGAAAATTACAAAAACAGAATTAAATTTAAAAAAAAAAAATTATACGTTGTCATAAATGTTAGTTTAATGAAAATTCCTGATAAAAAATAATAACATAAAAACAACAGAATTTTGGAAATCTGGGCAGATTCTGGAAAGAAAATATAGGTCCCACTTTTATTTCAGTAGCTGAATATTTTGTAAATTTCTGACTCAATTTTCGGATTTTTTTGGAATTTCATTAAATTTTTCCTTTTCAAGCAGATTTTAAAAAAATTCTGAAAAGTCAAACAAAAAGAAATAATATTTTATAATATACAAATATTTTTTAAAATGTTTTTATTTTGTACAGCCTTTCAGAAATTCTTTAAAATTTGACTGAAACGGAGAAATTTAATAAAATTCCAGAAAAATTCGAAAATTGAGTCCGAATTTTACAAAATTTTCAACCGGTGACATAAAAACAGGTCCAAAAAATTCTTTATAGTATATTTTCCCAGGCCCCAAATTCAGTAAATGATGGTAATATTACAAAAAGATCCACACAGTTAAAAAAATAAAGACAAATAAAAACAAACAGCTATTTCGCATTAATACTAGAAGTACATATTATGTACTTAATATGTACTTCTAGTATTAATGCGAAATAGCTCTTTGTTTTCATTTATCTTTTTATTTTTATATACTCTTTTTTAAAATCCGATAGATTAATAAAAATAAGTGAATTAATAAAATTTATTGACGAGCCTCTTTTTATTCAAATACAAAAAATTAAAATAATGACTAGTTTTCTGGTATTTCCCAAAATTATTTAATAAGATAACAGAGATGTACCATTTTCTTAAATACTAGTGATTCAAAATCTGTTAAAAAATTTATTTTTAAATAAAAACTATACTGACTATGTGACCTGTCTATCAGATTGAAATTTAGATAAATTTTGCTATTCTAAAGACGTATAAAGACACCTTGTTATGACCTAAATTTTTAGATAGAAAAGAAAAAAAATGTTCTGAAGGGAAAAAATAAACAAATTAATTCTTTTTTTTTAATATTCGAACAAATTGTAAATAAATCATTTTTATTAACACAATAGAAAAAAAAATTTTATTTATTTTATGAAAAAAGAAGAAAAAAAATTGTGTTATGTTTATCCTTTAATTTTCATGGTGCATGTTTACTTATTTAATAAAAAAATCCATTGAATAATATTTTATAATATATTGTTTGCATCGAATTTCCTAAATCTTATAAATTCTTTAAAATATGTATATAATTCGAAAATTTACGCTTAAAAATATGCTATAAACATATGCCGAATAAATAATTTTAATATTTTTTTTTAATTAAACACTGCATATTTAATTTTCAAAAAATCAATTCTAAACAAAAAGCAGCCGGTGTCATGCTGCGAGTGATTATTTTTCTACATTGAAATGGAATTGCTTTTTTGAAAATTAAATATGCTGTGTTTACTTAAAAAAAAATATTAAAATTATTTATTCGGCATATGTTTATAGCATATTTTTAAGCGTAAATTTTCGAATTATATACATATTTTAAAGAATTTATAAGATTTAGGAAATTCGATGCGAACAATAGAAAAAAAATTCACAATAGAATTAAAAAAAAAAACTGTTTTTTTATTAAATAAGATTCTTTTTTAATTTATAAATAAAAAAAAACAATGAAATTAAAAAAAAAGTTACTATAATAAAATTCAATTGGTGTAAAGTAGTAAAAATTTATCATTAAAAACTTAAATTTTCTTTTTATAAATTTGTTATAAATAATTAATTTGAATGCGACCTTTTTGGACATTAATAAATCTTTTCAATATTAACTCAAAATTTATGCGATTTAAATCAATCTAATTTTATTATCCTAATTTTTTATGGCAAATAAACTATTTCATTTTTTTTTTCTTCGCAAACAATTGCAAATGACTTGAAACGTCAACAAAACTAAAAAAAAAACATTTTTTCTTTTTTTCAAAAAATTTCTCAAATATCATCATACCGATATACGCATATCCCAAGTAAGCGGGAAAGATAAAAAATTACTGAGAAATTTTTTAAGAATTTTAATTACAGTTTTACCTGGATTCTGGTTCCTTCTAATGAATAAACGATTTGTTTAAATAAAAAATTTACCTTTATTATTTTTACAAAAAAAATTTTTTAGATAAGCCAAATTGGAGTTATCCTGCCCCCCAATTTTTTTTCCGTCTTTACGCACGTGTGACGTGGAAGAGACGTCACAAAAATAAAAAAAAATTTTTTTTTTGTAAATTTTAATACTTATATTTAATAATAAAAAAACGTTAAAAAACCTGTATATTTACCAAAACCCTCCCTTAAAATAATATTAATCTTGGTGGATTTATGACCTATTTAAAATTTTACCTTATTTTAAAAATAGATATTTTTCGAATTATATAATTATATGCATGACTAAACATTAATAAAATTATTATTTGAAATTTCAAGCAGAGTATTAAATTTTTATGATACACTTTTGATTTTCATTAGATCACTCGTAAGGGTGGTCAAATAACGAGTGGTCATTTTCAGATTTTAATAAGTCATTCACCCATATTAAAAATTCACAAAGAGCTTTTGAACTAAAAAGAAAAAAAAATTTTTTTAAAATAAAATAAGATATTGTGTGCTTTTACTATACTCTTTGGTAATGGAATTAAAAAAAATTATTAGGTCTACAAAGGGCTTATGAGAGTCTCTTACTACAGAATGTAAATATACTTTTTACTTGTTAAATATAAGTTCATTAATACAATAAGTTATTTTCATAATGCATAAATATACACTGAAGTGGACTTGCAAATAAACTGAGAATGAATTTTTCAGTCTTATGAGGTTTTTAGAGCAAAAAAATAATTTGTTTAAAATTATAATTTGTTTTAAATTATTTTTACGTTTCAAGCCATTTGCATTTGTTTAAATAAAAATAAAAATCCGCTAGCGGCAAGCGGAATTCTGATTTTTAATCTGCAGGGCAGTATAGTAATCCCGCGAATGTCGCAACACTATTATTCCCTTATTACAAAAACCTATAGTATTTTTTATTTCGTTTTTAAAATAAAATTTCAATGATTAAATAACATTTCATTTGTGTAAATATATTTTTCATTCATTTTATTTTTTTTTTTTCACTATAAACAAAAAAATATTCAGGATCTTATGAAGAAAACCTTTTTTTCAAAACTATAGAAAAGAATTTTTTTTTTTACTTAGGAAATAAAATATTTATTCGAAAAATTTTTATTGCTTAAAAAAAAGTAGTATTTACACTACTACTATTACAAAGTATATTATAATATACTTTATTAAAACTGGAATAATAAAAATGAAAAATTTTAGTAGAAATTATATGTATGTATTATACCAGATTATAATCAATTATACAAAAAAAATTATACAAAAAAAAAAAGTTTTATAATAGTAGTAGTGTAAATACTACTTTTTTTCTAGCAATAAAAATTTAAGTAAAAAAAAAAATTCTTTTCTAGTTTAAAAAAAAAAGCTTTTCTTCATAAGAACCTGAATATTTTTTTGTTTATAGTGAAAAAAAAAATAAAATGAATGAAAAATATTATTATTTATATTTTCAAAATCTGAATGTAAATACTGATAATGGTTAACTGTAAGAACCCTTTTCATCCTTTAAATTATAATTTTCTTTTGTACTGGACTGAGAAATTTTTTATGGCGGGTTATACAATAACCTGCAAATGCAAGTATGCAGGCACATACTATCGATCAAAAAAAGATGTGGACCTCTCGTATTTTTGAAATATTTTCCAGAAAAATCGCCTCAGAATGTTCGGGTAAAAAAAAATCAGGTGGTGAAGTCGGTGCAAGCCCCGGACATTCCGCCTGTTTCCAATTATAATAGAAGTGGTCATCTAAAATTAAAAAGAAATGTCCAAACGCGCGCATTCACTTTTTGTTTTAAACTCCCCTCTCCTTAAGCAATTGCATCTAGAAATTTTTATATTTATCTTATACTTTCTCCAGGGTGTATTTCTCCCTCTAAATCAGTTGCTGTTGATTGATTTAACGAGACATATAGATCATCATTATATTCAAAAACCTATAGGTTTACCTACAGGCTTATATATATATAAGTAAACGCGACGAGTGCCGAGAAGTTTATTTTTGTGAATCGAAATTTTTGATTATTTACTAATAGCAGTATCATTTTTTTTAATAAACTTTGCTCCTGTTTATTGCTTGAACAAATTTTAAATAAAGTGGCGAACAATTTATTTTTGGTGCTTATATAAATAAAAAGAGGTAAGTCATAAATTATGTAATTAAATATTTTTTTAATTTATTTTCTCAGAAACAATTTTTTTCGTTAATGCAAAGGATTTTTATATTTATATAAAATAATAAGATATTATTATTATCGTTTTGATGCATGATAAAATATAATTGTATTATTGCGTTTCAACTTTTTTAATTTTATATTTTTAAATTAACCGAAGTGTTAAAAATAATTTTATTATTTTCTTAAATTTTGCTAAGAAAAAATGGATCTAAGAAAAACATTCCTATTTTATGTTTCATATTGAAATTTTTTTTTGTAATGTAAAAATGAAAATTAATGAAAATCATAATAATACATCATTATTAACATTATTAACTTAAGTTATATGTTAATAAAAGCATTTATTTTTTTATTTTTTTTCTTAATTTTTCTTAGCAAAACTGGGGTAAAACTAAATAGAACGCGCGTTCTTTTTCATGGCGGTAATTCAAAAAGCAAAACGTTTTTTTGGGATAACATTTTTTTACTGAAAATTAAATGTCAAAACATGTTTAATATAGCTTTATATCTATAGCAGTAGAAAATATATTATTTAAAATAAAAAAAATTTATAAAAATAAAATACATTCTAACCTACAAAATATTTAAAATGAGCGCGCTGTTTTTTTCTCTGTTTCTCCAGTTCTACTTTTTCGGGACAAAAAGAACAGACCAATTATTGCCATCTGGGCCATTCTTTATTTTTGCGGCCTAGGATAAAAATATACTAGTGATTATTGATGACATAACAGTTTTACCCCACTAATTTCTTAAATTATTTTTTAAATTAAAATTTTTCTTATACTGTGGCTGATCTGTAAACAGCCAACTATATATACAATATTTTAAAATATTGAATCAAATTTTAATTCAAAATTTTTTCTAAAAAATTTGCTATTTTTCTTAGTCTATTTTTAAAAAGTATAAATAAAAAACCATTTTGAAACCCATTGTTCCATTGGTACTACCTGCTCAGTTTGTTTATACTTATTTTTAAGATAAAATGGCAAATATCCTCGCGCGAATTCACATCTTTTATAAATATATATTATATACTCCGTATACTTGTGTTGCGAATTCTGACATTTTAATAGATGTTGGTGTTGACATAGTTATTTATTTTGCGCGCGAAAGTACAAATTTTTATACAAAAGTATCTATTTAAGATATGAAACTTTTAGTTTTTTATTTCTTTACTCAACATTTCTTAACAAAACAAAAAATTTTAATCTTTAAACACATGATTTAAATGAAGCATACATGAAATTTATGGTTAGTCTAGGCGCCAGCCATAGTAATCACGCCCAAAAATTAAAAAATTAAATTTCTTTTTCCGAGGATAAAAATAGGTGGTATTTATGTTTTTCGACCTGCTGAACACGAATCCGGGGTCCGTTTTACGAATTTCGTGGTCAATTTTTTTTTATCAAGAAATTATTGCAAAATTGGCCAATAATTTGTTAATAAGAAAGAATTGACCACGAAATTCGCAAATCGGACGCCGGATTATTGTTCAGCTGGTCAAAAAACATAAATACAACCGATTTTTATCCTCGGAAAAAGAAATATAATTTTTGGGCGTGATAAGTATGGCTGGCGCCTGTATTAGGTCGGGTCTTCGAAACTGCCCCAAAGTATTTTTTTTTTCTGAACGTACTACCAAAAACAAGTCACTGGCCAAATTTTTAGCCTTCCAGAGTGAAATTTCGATTTTTGGCAGCCGCACTTTCGTGTTTTATCTTCTCATAAAAAAAGTAAGTAAAATGAGTCACAATTTTTTTTATCATTGCTGTAAAAAACTCACATTAGCATGAAAATTTTTTTCCTTTTTGGTCCAGATAGGAAATTTCCCGTATAATCCGATTTCGGGGTCAAAACACTTTTTTGACCCGTGAATGCGCGAGAAATCGCTAAAATACGCTGTTATTTTTTAAATTTAAACTCAAAAAAATTTTCTAGTTGGACTTACATTTCTCCTAGGACTTAATATTTTTTGAAAAAAACACTTTGGGGCAGTTTTGAATACATTTCATGTACGCTTCATTTAAATTACCCACATACGGCAATAAGAATATTGAACAAAAACTAATTTAAAAATGTTTATTGCAGTTGAAAGAATGCAGTTTCCTTTTACCGAGAGGATTTGTTTAGATAAGAGCCACAACAAGTCCGTAGAATTATTTATTTTTGTAAAAAACAATGTTAATCCTGAAATAAAATTTAAATTATGGGATCATTTACAAAATTATTATATTACAATAGAAAAAAATGTATTCAAAAAGATATATGATAATCGAACAAAAATTATCAATTACTTAAAAGTTTACAAAAATTTAAGTAGAAATTATAACGGGATAGATATAATTATAAAAAATACTAATTTTGAATTAAAAGTGAAAAATAAAAACGATATAAGAGTTCTTAGCTTTTCGCAAGAGAATTTAGAAATAAATTTAAGCTTGAAAATTGTTCATATTTTGTTTATAAAGTATAGCGAAATAGAAAAAAAATATATATCTATTGCCACAAAAAAACAAAGTAAAGCTTTATTGATGGTAAAAATATTTGAATTAAAATTAAAAAATCAAAAATTGTCAACAACTAAAAAGCAAGAATTCATAAATTGCTTAAGAGACTGGAAACAAGTTGCTGTATTTAAAGACAAATTATGAAAATTCTCTTTTATATAATATGTAAAATATATTTATACATTAAAACAAAATAGTAGATTGAAAAAAATGTTTTGAATTTAATAAAATTAATACACATATTATATCAGCCTTGTTACATTTATTATAATGAGAGCAATTAAAATAAAATGGTTTTAAAGTTCTTTGCCCTACTTCTTTTCATCACCGACCTGCTTTTTTTATTCTTTTATGTAAACAATTTTGAACAAAAAATTTTCAAAAAATTTAATATCAGATTCAAAAAATTGACTATAAACGATATTTCTAAAACTAATACTTCCACAGCAATAAATTAAATGCTGCGTCCAAAAAAATAATAATGTTGTTTTTTGTATTATTTAGTGGCAAAATTTTTGAGAAAAAAATTTTCAAAAAATTAATGATCAGACTCATTGAGTAAAAACCATATTTTTTTAAATAACAAAAACATGCCAACTTTAACTTTAAAACTAATTAATGTTATCAAAAAATTTTAAAACGTTTAGAAATTCCCGGAAATTCCATTATGCCCCAGGGGGTGGGGCAGTATGGAATCAGCCTTCGGGTGCAATGGAATGTCCTTCATTTTTAATAATTTATTTAAAATTTCTAATCATGCACTTATATACTATACTATAATTAGTTTTAAAAAAATTTTAAATAAAAGTAATGAATTTTTTTACTAATAAATGTTTAATAAAGTTATCAGTTTGTCATAACGTAACTTTGAAATGTTGCACTGATATCTAGTAATATTAAGATAATCCTATTTCTACGCAGATAAATTTTTATTTTTAAAATAACATCAAGCCAACTTCAAGCTACTAATTTAGTAACCATTTATGCATTAAAAAATTTTTTAAAATTATTTAAATAACTAATAGATTTTTTTTTCTGAAAGACATTTTATAGGATGTCTGGGTTACAAATTTCACACTTTTCCAGAGTAAATGTTTTTGTTGCTGTAAATCGATCTTACATCACATAAGTTTATAGAGAAATTATTAATAATTATTTATAATAATTAAAATTTATAGATTAATAATTTATCAATAGGATTAATGTTTATTAATACGTATTAGTATGTGCGTAGACGCTTATTAGTATGTTTGTTCCTTATTTTTTATTACTTTCAATGTGCAGCTATTAATAAACCTATCACATATAAAATTACCACATATAAATTTTTCATATAATTTACTACAGGTTTCAATACTTTGTAATTTTACAAAGACAATGGCAAACATACTTCAAAAATTGGAAGATCACGTCGGCAAAAAATTTACGAAATTAAAAGAAAAGGAAATAAATTTAACTAAATACAAAACAAAAATGATTCAGACAGTAGTTACCATTGAAGACGGCCTAAGCCCGGTTATAAAATTTAAACTTATAGCCAAAGATCGCGCCTTTAATGAATCAATATATTTTAATAAGGATACTTGGAAAAAAATGTGTAAACATGAAAAGGATATTATTAAATCCTTGGATAAAAAAATTACACAAGCAAGCTCGAGAAATTTGTTCTTAAATGGAGACAGAAGACTTGAAGAAATTCTCGTGACAGAAGATTTAAGAATATATGTGGAAGATTCAAATTACCATCGAGTCTTATGCTTTAATCAGGATGGTGTAACCATAAGAATACTGAAACCTACTTTTATAACACTTTCAAACCAAAAAATTATTATAAAAGATAATTTTAAAAGCTTACTATTAAAAATTAGAAGTCAAGCAATATGTTTGGAAAATATGTCAAATGAGGCATTAGAAGATGAAAGATTTATTCAATGCAGAGATGCGTTAAGATCAGTAAAGAACTCTTTGAATGCATTAAGTCGTTACGATAGAATTTTTTAATGGCCAATAATATAATTTAATACATTTTATTTAGTATGATCTTATTTTATATTTATATTCTATTAACTATGTTTCATTTTTCTTTTTACGTGATAAAATAAAATAAAATATTTTTTTGAATTATTTATCTTTATTCTTATTATAATTATAAATGATCAGACAAGACCTCTTTTTAATGAATCATGCTAGTGTCTAAAGTATTTCGCCTATGGTGCTTACACTATTTTTTGCCAACCTAGGCGTAGAACGAGTGCAGAAATTTCTTTACGCACGAGTTTTACGCCCGGGAGGGCAAAAAATAATGTTTTTTATTTTATACCATGAGAAAAGATGAATACTTTTTTTTTTCGCTACATTTCTGTTATCAAATAGGTATATAATTATTAATATTTTAAGAATAAAAAATGTTTTTAATTACGTAAAAAAGGGTAATCTGGACGAACAAGTTATTATAAGCAAAAACAGGGTGAGTGAATTCTAATTTAAATGGGACATTTTTACTTAAAAAAAAAAAATTTAATTAGCAAACAATAAATACCTACTATGGTGCTACCAATTTATATTATTATTAATCTGCTAAGTATTATACTGAAAATTATTATTAAATTAAATTAACGATTTTTTGGAAAATTTACGAAAAAATAAATCGTTAATTTACTATTTTTTCGCAAATTTACAAATATTAGTAAATTTCCGGTTTTTGTCGAAGAATTGCAAACTTTTTCGAAAATTCACTAAATTTTCGTAAATTTACCAATTTTGTCGTAAAATCACCGGAGTTGTTTTTTACAGGGTATAAAAACGTTTTTAAATCAATTTTTAAATAATTTAAAATATAACTTTTTACAAGTTCTAGTATCCGCCCTTGTTATGTTATATTAAAATGTTGAGTACTTTTAGTTCAAGTCTTCAGAAATATCGTTTATAGTTAATTTTTTGGATCTGATACCTAATTTTTGGAACATTTTTTTCTTACAATTTTTTGCAATAAAAAGTAAAAAAGGGCCTACTATTTTTTCCTTCTCGAGATAGTACATCAAGATTTTTTCTATGAAAATAGGTATTAGTTTTAAAAAAACCGTTTCCATTCAATTTTTCGGATCTAATACCAATTTTATGAAAATTTTTTTCCCAAAATTTTTGCTTAAAAAAGTAGAAAAACCAAAATTATTATTTTTTCATTTTGGAAGGAATGCCTACTTTTTTCTTACGGGAGTTCTAATTTCAAGAAATTCATGATTTTTCAATTTCTCGTATTTTTTGTATTTAAATTTTTTTCTGCCTAAATAAAAGAAGCTTTATTATTTTTTTTGCTGACGATATTGAAAATAATAAAAATTTTCAACTTTTTTAGCAACTTACAAAATTCCCGGATATAAATTTTGAGTAAAAATAATGATTAATTTTTTAGGAATATAAGCCTTTTGAACGTGGTACGTTTTGCCTGCGCCAGGATTAATTAACAGTATAATCTTAATAGATGTTTATAGATAAAACAATCCTTAACCAACTAAAAACTCCACAAAGATTTGCACGGAGTTGCATAGGAGTTGCAAAGAGTATTGCTATTGTTTTCGCAAAAAACGTGCAACTCCGTGCAACTCATCTTGCAACAGATTGTGGAGTTTTAACTAGGTTGAGGATTGAGACAAAATAACGGAAAAAAACATTAATGTATTAATGAAATTTATTATTAATTTCTCATTCTTGATATATTCATCACTGCGCGAAGCGTAGTTGAATCTAATCAATGAAATAGCCAATGAGTTACTAGATACCGTCAATGACGGATAGAGCGAAACTGACCATATTAGAAAAAAGTTAACGTAATTTTTCAATTCTGAGGTTTTCAATGATTTGATTAAATTGAATTAAATACCAATGTGTTAATAAGAAATAAAAATCTGTTAATAATAGTAAGATCTCAAGTTTATATGTTTAATCCTTTGCATTTCAAAAAAATCATGTAATCTGAAGCAATAATAATAATTATAATTCAATAATAATAATTAATATTCCAGAGATAATTCCTCATAAACAATAGAAGGTCATTTTAAGTTAATAAAAGCTCAATTATTAAGCTGTATTTAAGTATAGTGTATTTTGTTTTCATTTAATCTCAAATATAAATAAAATGGAAGAGCAGCAGCAACCGCGTATGCAGCCACAGCCACGTGTAACAATTTTACCAGGATCAAAAAGAAACTCACAAATCTATGTGTATATGGGCTACGTACTTCATGAGCATAAATCACAAACAATTACACCAAACCCAACTAAAGTTTTGCGATGTAAACATCGAAATCAAAATTGTGAAATAGCTGTGAGAATAAAACAAAATACTCTGGATGAAGTCATAGATCCAGAAAGTTATTTTAATCCAAATTTGGACGATAAAACAAAATACCATAGATGCCCAGATTCACCAGATAGACATATTGTAAGAAAACACGAGCTTAAAGTCTATCTTAGAAAGAAGGCTAGTGAATGTGCCACAAAATTGAGCACGTTGTTTAATGAAGCAATAGGAGGACCGTAAGTTTTTTTTTCCTTTATAAATTTTCTTTTAAATACAAATAAATTATATAATATCACTCTCAGTTTTCGAGACCTGTTTGGAGAAACGGCATTAAGTTACAATTATCATGCATTGAAAACAGGAAGACATGAATATATTCCTGTGAACCCAAATTCGGTAGAAGAATTTGGAAAATTATTAGAAAATCATTCTCTTGGAAAGGAATTTTATAGAGGCTGGGTGAAATCTGAGGATAATAACGAAAGCCTAATATTCATAACCAAACCTATGTTTAATGTTCTCAGAAAAATTCGCACCAACTTTATAACTCATTTATTTATCGACGGTACTTTTGCGGTAGGTAACAAGTTTTTTATTAAATTTCATTCGATTTCATCAAAATCATCTAAATGTGGTCATAAAGCAATTTCAAATATTAAATTTTGAAGTTCTATAAAAATGTAACTTTTCAAATGATCGTTCATGTATCTTTATTGTTAAAAAAATTGCATAATTATTAAGTCTATTAAACTTAAAGTCTAAAAATTTTGGTTACTGCTTTACTATTAAACGTGTTTTGCGCATCATTTCAATGAATACGAACCACTTTATTTTTTATTATTGTCTTTTTATGCTTATACATAATACAATATATTTAGTACAAACAATTTTGACTATACAAAAAAAAAAATAATAACAAAAATGTTTAGATTATAAGTTTTCACTTTCCTCGAGCGTCCCTCGATGCGCTAATGTTTATATATAAAATATTTATTCGCACATGCATTGATTATGTAAAAGATAAATAAAATAAAATGCTAACCATAAATAATGCAAATAATAAGTAATGGAAACTAAATTACATAATTTTAGTAGTCGATTATAAAATGACGAGACGATTCCTTTTAAATCTCCTGGTTTTCCGGGTTTTCCACAGACTCTCAGTAAGATCACATTTAGATGTTGCTGTTTGAACTTGTTAAAAAAAACAAATGAAAATATTTTCAAAAGAACAAGTAAATATTATTTTTCTTATATTTTATAAATCTAGGTTATTCCCAGAGCATTAGGTTTCTACCAATTATTGACGATTCATATCAGAAATGGTCAGCACGTAAGTAACGTTCTAATTTCATTACATGGGTGTGCTCCAAGAAATAAAATTTTATTAAAAAAACCTAAAATTTGACTTACTTGGAGAGATATGCCCGTATACATTAATAAATGCATATAAACTGGAAGGGAGTTTAAAAATATTTTAAATTTTATTAAAAATTTCTAATATGTTTTATTTATGAATTTATAAAAAATGTATTTAAATAGGCATTCCCAGCAATTTCGATTTTAACGACTGGAAAATCTGCTTCAACCATGAATAGTATTTTTTCCAAAATTTTCGAAATGTTTCCTCTTTTAAGAGAGCAAATCCAAAAAATTTCATCTGATTTCGATAAGGGAACGATAAAGGGAATTAAAGACTCATTTCCAGACACTATACAAATATCTGGATGTAATTTCCATTTTAAACAAGTTAGTTTTTCAACACATTTTTAAAATAAGCAAATTTTATATTATTTGCTTAAATTTTGTTTATTTTTGCAGGCTGTTATTAAATATTGGGATAAGTTGGGAATAAGTGAATTAAATGAGGAAATTTTAGATAAAGCTTGCTGCATTGCATACCTGCCAGCAAATAAAATTCCTAAAGGAATCCAAAATCTACGAGTATTGTGCAATGATTCTGCATTGGACAAACAAAAGCTTCTTACGTTTCATAATTATATGCATACTCAATGGGAAAATTTGGCACATATTATTTCTGTTCATGGATGCGCAATAGCAACTAATAACGTCTGTGAACAATATCACAGACGTTCATTAGAAAAATTGAACAAGCATCCAGAATTATGGCTATTTATTGGTATTTATTTTAAGAAATATTGTAGTTGACATATTTTAGTTGCATATGTTACGCAATTTTGCGTTTATTTATTTTTCAGACTTGTTACGTAAACATTTGAACCAATATGACTCGGATTATACATTATTAAAAAAAGGAAAGAAAATAGGTGAAGGAAGAAAGCTACGATTGCGTAAATTTTATAAAAAACAAATGGAGTTTGAAGAGGACTTAAAAAACAAAACGTAATAATAATTTTTGCTTTATTTATTTTAGAGTCTGTTAGAATCAAATAAAAGTCATTTTTCGAATTAAGTTTCATTTGTACTGGATAGTCATTATAACACAACTTTTTTTTAAATATTTGATCATTTAATTTTATAATTTTTAAGACCGGTTTTTATTCAGTTTTATCAAAAGAATAATAAATATTTTTGCATTTCTAAAATAAAAGTGAAATATTTTATTTGTAAAAAATTGTTACTTAAATCTAAAAAAATATCACTCGTCGCCTTAACTTCAGGTATCGAGAATTGTAGACTCAGGCTCGTAAATTCGGGCTACCTAGTTACTAACTAAGGAAATATAATTTTTTACTAAATAACCTGTTTAAAATTTTTCTAATTAATGCACGAATACGCCAATAAATTTAAAATGTTTAGGCTGGATGAAAGTACTTTTGTTGATAGAATGGTTGCAAATTGCTACGAACGGAGTGGAAAAAGTAAGTCAAATAAATGTTTAAATTATATTATATACTCTGAATAAATTGTATTAAATTATAAACTCTATTTAAATTTTATACTTTGTTTTTAGTTGCTGTTAGAGATGATGAATCATCTCCAGAAATCAACGAAATAGATACTGTTGCTCTTGTAAAAGCATATCAACGTGAAATAGATCAGTATCTTACAACTTACACTAATGGTTGAAAACAATTGTTTTAAATATTTATTCGAAAATAATTTTCAAAAATGTAATATTTTTTATGTACTATCTTAGATGTGAATCTGGACTATGTTATTGAAGATGAAATAGATGAAATTAACCAGGATAATGTTCATGATGCATTGATTGCTCAAAATATGATTAACATTGCAGGTAAAATCTATAAAAATTTTTTCGAGTATAAGAAATAATTAAAAAAAGTGTATTTAAATTAATTTATGCAAATCCTTTAGACGAAAATTTGGAAGGCAATCATGTAGCGCAAGGATTAGATGAAATATTTGGTAATAGGCCTAATTTTGAAAATAATCGTAATGCCTTTAATGAAGAAAATGATCATATGGAGCAAATGAATCAGAATAATGTTCATGACATACCAGTTGTTCGAAATATTAATATTATTGCAGGTAAAATAAAAAAAAAAATTACAAACATAATTGTAAAACTATTGAAATTAATTTATACTGATCCCGTAGATGGGAATGCAGAAGAAAATTATGTAATACAAGGGCTTATTGAAATATTAGGCTTAAGACCAAATTCCGAAAATAGTCGTGATTTCGCTAACGAAGAAAATGGCCATATTTTAGGTAAGAAACAAAAAATCTCTTCTGTAAGGCCCTCTCTACACCAGCACATAATTATGTTTTATGATAATCATGTTTGTTGGATATTTTTTTCCCAGCTACACTGTAATAAAAACATAACCTTAAAATTACATATTTAAATGACTATAACCCACTAAAAACTTATTAGTTACATAAATTTTTATAATAAATAACCTAATCTACAATTAAAATACCATTTAATTACATTTTATTGTTTAATTTTTATTAAAAATATTTACTAATACTACTAGTGGCGTCATTTTGTAATAACTTTAATTTCGAATATCCCAGCTACACAACAAAATATCCAACAGACATGATTATCATAAAACATAATTATGTGCTGGTGTAGAGAGGGCCTAACTAAAAAATGGTATAAAATTACGAACCAATTAATATCTTTTATCATAACTTTAAGGTGAAAATATTTCTGAACATGACGACATAGCAAGTACTGTTCAGGAAACCAATGAAGAATTAGACGCTACACCTAATAATTTTCCAAATAACATACGTTCGCAAGTTATTCCAGGTAAAAAAGTGGATTTTAAACGTTTTAAAAAATCAGTAGAAATTATTTACAATATTTGAATATGTTGATATCGTTGTAGATGCAAACTTTGAGGATAATAATAGTACTTATGAACATCCCATAGAATTGATTGAAATCAATGAACTACGTGGAAATATTGTAGGTAAGAAAAACTAAAATTAAACAATAAATATGCATAAATGAAGGTACCAATTCATTTTAAAATTTTATTATAATTAGCTAATTACTATAGTATACTTAAAATTACAATATTTATTTTATATATGTATAAATAAACATATACTATTTCTTTTTATGTATTTCATTTATTAACGAAAAAAAAAAATTATTACTTTATCCTACAGAAATAATAAACTTTAAAAACCTGAATAAAATATTTGCAGATCGTATTGAGATAGTTTCAAGCGATGAAGAGTTACACATTGAAGTAGATTCTGAAGCAGCTGTAGTTTCTAATAGTACAAATTATGGAATATTAATGAGAAATGAAACGGAAGAAGGTAAAAAACGTTTATTTCAAAATATAGTAATATTTGAAGACTTTTTTTCTTTTTTATATTTGCAGATGCAAGCATAGGAAATGAGATTGCAAATCGTCGCACAGGTATTTTAGTGAATATTATTTTTTGGGATTATTTTATTAAATTTATGCCAACAAAAGAATATAAAATATATTGACGATACATTATACGTTAAAGGAAAAATAATTGTTGTTTTGGAATTTGGTCAACTTGCTTAATAAATTAAATTTTGCTAGATAATCTATTTTCTATACTAAATTATAATTGATACACGGTAGACGCTACTATTATTAACGTTCATTTTTTTTTAAATTCGCTTTTTCATAATAGTTTAAACAAAATACCTACGATTTGTAGTAATTCGTTCTTAAACTTCAAGTGCAGTAACTTAAACGTGTTTATTGCAACTATAAGTATCATCAATTTATATTCATACTAATAATGTTAATGATATTAAAAAGGTAAAAAGGCTCGATATAGAAAACGAAGAGCTGAATGTCGATTGAGTGGAGTCGAAGAAGAGCCAAAAAAGCAGAAAAAACAAACACAAAATGTGGAAAATAGAAAAAAGAAGAAAACTCGTAGAGGAAACAGAAAAGGTAACGAGTGGAATAAATATGTTTATAAAAAGTATAATAATTTATGGAGCACCGTGCAACAGATAACAAAATATACGTAGTTAAAATTAACTCCAAAAAAGCGTTTACAAGAAATTAGCATATCCTCAAAAATGTTTCTTATATTTAATAAAATTTGTAAAATTTTTAAAAGTGATTATTTAAAAATTTTTTTTTTTAATTCAATATTGGCAGAATGTTAAATTTACAGCGATAAAAGTTCTAAAAGTTTAAATTCATGATTATTTTTTTTAATAATTAAAAACAAATTTACTTAAATTCTTTAAGATGTCTTTAACATACGATTTCTTTGTCAAGTTTTAATAAATAAATTTTATCACTAAATAAAAAAAAATTAAATTAATATTATTCATGTCAATAATATATTTTTGAAATATAATTGTTTCAAATTACCAACTAAAATAACAATAATTTTTTTAAAATCTAGTTAAAGTTATTTGGTTATTTTTCTTAATTATTTAAAATTAGTTTAATAAATTGCCAAATAATTATCGCATATATATGTAAATAGGAATTACTTGTAACAATGGATCTAATTTTAATGTCAGTGTTTTTGTCTTGAAGATTGATTTTTAATAATTATTTCTTGATGCTATTTTGGTGATCATTTTTGTAAGGTATAAAAATTAATTGTAAACATTTTGCGTTTTAAAAATAAGCTTGTTAATGCAAAGGATAAAAAATTTTTATTGATGTGAAATTTTACAAATATTTAAAATAATAAAAAGAGAGTTTTTCATTTTTACTGAAATAAAAAAGTTCAACATAGATTTTTCATAAATGTAACAAAAAAATTTTATTACAATTTGTAAGAAAAATTTTCATTATCAATAACCAAAAGCATAGTGCATAATAAACTAAAAATCCCTTTAAATTGTAAAAGACATTTCAAATTTGATTTAAGTGCTTCGTAAATTATTATATTATTTATAAATACATATTTCGTTACTAGTACATATATATATTTTATTTTTACATTTTGACCTGCAGTAATCACACATTAGTGCAAAAAATATTTCGAAGTTAAAAATTAAAAACTACATAGTCATAAAAATAAAATAAATTCCTTTTTTAAATATCGCAAAAAACGTTGAAAAAATAAAAAATAAACTTTTTTTTACAATATACTAAAAACTGCAGTGTAAGATGCATTTAAACTATTTGAAGGATTTTAATTATTTTTAAAAACGATCATCAATATCACTGGAAACAAAATTTATCTTAGATATACCAGATTATACATGGAGTTTAAAGAAATTTAAATGTACATCATTTATTTTTTTTGTGATTTTCTATTCTTTAAATAAATTGTATCTATTCTGTGATTACTATTAGCAATTCATATTACTATTATCTACATAATTAATTACTTAAAATATAATTCAATTATAACCATGAGAATTAACTCGCGTCTCCTTAGAACCTGTTATTTATTTTTTTACGTGTCAAAGTAACTGTTACTGTTTTCAGTATGCTGTCAATAAGTATTCAATATATTTAATATATTTTATCAAAATTTGAGATCAGATTAATTTTTGTGCTAACTATTTTAAAATATAAGCAGGATTTAAAAAAATATAAATAGTATATGTTTTCGTGAAATAAAAATATTATCCTAATTGTCACTTAATTTCTATCCAAAAAAGGAAATAAGAATTTGTACTCAAATACGAAAAAAGCACCCTATAAGTAAAATTTACTTTTATAAAATGTTTTAAAATATAGTATTTACGGTTAACATTACACACGTTGAATGCATTTAAGATGGATTTAAGATAAGGGAACACATAAAATTTGCTTTGCACATTTTTATTATACATCAACCATTAAAATGATTTGTTAATTTAATTATGTAGAACAAAATAATTGCGCAGAAAATCAATTCTTAGAATACTTATTGAAAGGTTAATAATATTTATTTGTGTTAGGATTTAATGAGCAAAACTAGGAAAATTACGAATACAAATGTAAAAATCGTATTTAATGAGTTATAACTTAGAATATTATGAATATGTGACCTCATTCTGCAAGTACCATTTGCGCGTGCATTCGACATTTGGGAAAGCATTTTGAGGTACTGTTAGTAGCATTTTGTGACGCTCATACCGCACATTTTGGGAAAATGGTTTCCATATATTCATATATATTTTTTTTAAAACTTATACTTAGCAATGATAAAAAAATTATAAATAAATGACCTCATTCTGCAAGTAGCAATTGCGCGTGCATTCGACAGTTGGGAAAGCATTTTGAGGTACTGTTAGTAGCAATTCGTGACGTTCATACTGCACAATTTGGGAAAATGGTTTCCATTTATTTATAATTTTTTCTAAAAGTTAAATATACCAATGATAAAAAAAATGATTTCCAAAAGATATTTACAAGTTACAAATAATGCAAAAATATTTATATGTACTTATATGTAAATGTATAATTAATTAAAATACGTGATTTTAATAAAATATGATAATAAAAAAAAAATATTATGAATAAATGACCTCATTCTGCAAGTAGCAATTGCGCGTGCATTCGACAGTTGGGAAAGCATTTTGAGGTACTGTTAGTAGCAATTCGTGACGTTCATACTGCACAATTTGGGAAAATGGTTTCCATTTATTCATATAATTTTATTAATACAAATTAATTTTTAGAAAATATTTTATGAAAAAAATTATAATAATCTACCCTATAAATAATTATTCAGATCAAATCAGTATTATCTTAAATATGATAACATCTAGATAAAAATAAAGTGACTCTTATTTTTTTTGTCGAAAAATACAAAGCAACTTATTATTTTAATGAAAAAAAAACTAAGCGATTTGTTATTAGGAGCCCTACGAGTTGGGAATAGAATAAGAAGCCTTAGCATTGTAAAATAGTGTCCCTTCGTCGCCTCTTTACTTAGGCTTTACTCATTTTTTCACTTAAAGTTATACATTAATTATCGCAAACTGCAATTTACCTTCATGATTTCTCTCACTATTATAGTCAATAAACTGCATGCCCATTAATGGCCAAAATGAGCATGTGATTTATTGAATAATAGAGTAAGAATAGTGATGATAAAAGAAGCCTTATATGGCTATTAGAATTTCAGATACACTATATTATAAAAATTGCGGCTCTTTTTCATAAGTCCAATAGCTCATTGAAATCAAAAACACCATATCGAGTTTGGTCAACGTCTATCAGACTAAACTTGTACAACTTATTAGTTTTAAAAGAATTCAAAGATTTTTACTTACGGATCTGAAGACAATTTATTAAATGAGTGTAAACGAAATGTTGCAAACACTTTTACAGAAACTAGCTACTTTTTTTCTGATTAAAAAAATAAAAATAAATAAATAAATAACAGGTTTGTAATCGCAATCTGATACCCCATTACGCATGAATTTGAAGGAAAAATTATTCGGATGGATACTTTCTTTTTGATTTACTAGGCGGCATTCCCCCTGCGTGCTGAAGCGCGCCAACACATTGTTTTTAAACTTGACTATAACTGCAGAACTTAAATAGTAAAGAATTTGGCTTATAAGCTTTTGTCTGATTATATAACCAATTTAAGTTTTATTTATGAAAATAGTAATATGGACAATTATTAAAGTTGTAATCATTTTATTTTTAAAATAATCTAATTTTGAAACAGATAATAATTTTGGATTTTATAATTTTTAGAAAAATTTATAAATTTGATCAATAGAGTATAATTTTTCACAAGACATAATTTTTTTCTATATTCTAAATTACATTTTTACTCATTTATATATGAGTGATAAGCTATATGAAATTTTGCAAACTCAAAGTAGAATTAATATTTTTTCCCATATTTTTTTACTCTGTAATAATAAAATTTCGATTTTTTGTCTATTTTCAACGTCAAGCTAGTCAAAATTGACAAACTAGAAAACAGATAGTTTAATTAAAAAAAAAAATAAAAAGTAAAATTTCGAGTTAAAAACTCGAGTAACTTGCATCCTATGTAAAAAACCCGTCTAATACCTGACTAATAGCTAGATACTGTTTGGCTACGAACTGGATATCAATTTATATTATCAAAAATTGTCATTCAAAATCAGCTGTCGGGAAATTACAGGACTTGTATTTTTTTGAAATTAAGTAGCTTTTAAAAAAATTTTGCTGTTATTAAACGACATGAAATAGATGCAAATTTTCCAACTCGCGAAATAGCGGCAAATTTGAAATTAATGAAAAAAATTTGTTTTAAACGTCGTTATTCTTAATCTAGTGGTTTCAAACATGTTTCAAAATAAAAAAACACAAAAAGGAAGTTTCAGGTATTAAGTATATACAAGCAAACAATTAATATAGGACATATAAAAAGAAGAATAATCTGCTGAGATATTAAGGATAGGAGGATAAAGCCTTAAATGTTGATTTTCTTGTGTATGCGCAGTTCAAATAAAATTTTTTTCTCCAGAATCCGATTAGACTAGAAATTTCCTATTAAGCCTTAAGAAGAAAAATATTTTTACACTATTGTAGGCGGTTAAAATAAAAATTAATAAGAGCATACCTGAAAGTTAAAAATAATCAGAAAACGAAAAAATTAATTTTTATATCCACCGGTTTTAAAAACTGCTGCGAAAAAGAAAGAATTGGATCAAGAAAACTAAAAGTTGGGAAAATTCTTTTTGTCACGTATATTTCGATAAAAAATATTTCAGGCTCCATTTGAAGACTTGTCCATACAAATCATTACACTTGAAAAATATTAATCGATGTATGTTGCACGTAAAATATTTTAAATAAATAAAAATATTTTTTTCTATAAGTATAGTCGAGCTCCCAGTTATGTATTTTTAACCCAATTTTCCCATTTTTGTTTTAAGTTCCATGAATAAAAATTGGTAAAATATTTTTTTTTTCTGACCCGCTAATCCCAATTTTGTGATCAATTTTGAACTGTCTAAGTGGTAGATAAATTGTTATTTACATATTATTGCAAGATATGAGCAAATTTCTCAATAATAATTTATTTATAACAATGAATCTCCTACTTGTAGATCAAAATAAACCCCATATTTCGGTTTAGCGGGTCAAAAAATGAAAATTCCACAAATTTTTATCTACTGAACTTAAAGCATGAAAATGGGTTACGGAATGCATTTCTGGTGGATCGACAGTAGCCTTGTTTGTAAATTAAAGCATGTTTAATTTTATTCCAAAGATCCAATATTTAATATTTAAATATTATCCAATATTTATATTTATTATCCAATATCCAATTTTTTAAATTAATAATCCATTAAGTACCAAGCGTACATAGCTGGACTTTTGATTACCAAACTGTTACAAAGCCTTTTTTTTATTCTAAAAAGTTTTCTAGGGGTAAAAATGATTGCTTTATCCAATTTTAACATCAGTTATTACGTACAACCCCTCCAAAAGGGGTGAAAATAGAGGTAAACATGAATTTTTGGCTTTTTTAAAATTTGTTCTGGACTTTGAGCTATAAAACCTTTATAATTTACTCCTTTTATTACCTAGACCTTTTTATACAGTTAAAAGTTTAATGTGCATGTGAACTGATCATAAATTTTCAATTCTAACCCTTTAGGGAGTGACTACTCCTATGTAAGGGGTAAAAAAAAATTATAAAATCAAAAAATTTTCTTCGTTTTTGCATAAATAACGAATTTGCAAAAAAATTCTTAATATGAATCTAGTAATTGTTTTTACCACACATCCTATTTCATATAAAATAGAGGGTTAAAAAGGGTAAAAAAGGGTAAAAAAGGGGTTGAAATAGCAATTTTCGTTTACTTTATTTTTATGCCTAAATATCATTGTCTCATAGGTTTTTGATACTGGTAAACACGAGTCTAATGCTCATTTTTACTTACAACCCCTTTGTAACCATAAATCTATTATATTCGTTTTCGTAAAAGAATAAATAAAAAAAAATTTTTGAATTTCACCCCCTTTTTACTCCTGTTAACCCCTATTTATGGTTACAAAGGGGTTGTAAGTAAAAATGAGCATTAGACTCGTGTTTACCAGTATCAAAAACCTATGAGACAATGATATTTAGGCATAAAAATAAAGTAAACGAAAATTGCTATTTCAACCCCTTTTTTACCCTTTTTTACCCTTTTTAACCCTCTATTTTATATGAAATAGGATGTGTGGTAAAAACAATTACTAGATTCATATTAAGAATTTTTTTGCAAATTCGTTATTTATGCAAAAACGAAGAAAATTTTTTGATTTTATAATTTTTTTTTACCCCTTACATAGGAGTAGTCACTCCCTAAAGGGTTAGAATTGAAAATTTATGATCAGTTCACATGCACATTAAACTTTTAACTGTATAAAAAGGTCTAGGTAATAAAAGGAGTAAATTATAAAGGTTTTATAGCTCAAAGTCCAGAACAAATTTTAAAAAAGCCAAAAATTCATGTTTACCCCTATTTTCACCCCTTTTGGAGGGGTTGTACGTAATAACTGATGTTAAAATTGGATAAAGCAATCATTTTTACCCCTAGAAAACTTTTTAGAATAAAAAAAAGGCTTTGTAACAGTTTGGTAATCAAAAGTCCAGCTATGTACGCTTGGTACTTAATGGATTATTAATTTAAAAAATTGGATATTGGATAATAAATATAAATATTGGATAATATATTTAAATATTAAATATTGGATCTTGGGAATAAAATTAAACAAGCTTTAATTTACAAACAAGGCTACTAGTCGATCCACCAGAAATGCATTAAACGATCTAAGTTTTCTGGTTACTCAATTTTTTTACCGCTTTGAGAACTTTTGCTTACTATCTTGACGTTGAAAAAAGATAAAAAATCAATATTCTATTATTGACAAGATTATTGACGAGTAAAAAATGATTAATCTCACTTTGAGTTTGTAAAGTTGCAGTTTTTTTTATAGCACATCACTCATATGTAAACGGGAAAAAATATACTTTAGAATACAGGAAAACCGTGGTACTCAGGATACGAGGAATCGCGAATACGTGGTTTTGCCATAATTTATCACGCTTTTTAAGTAAAATATTAAAATTTTAAAAACTTAAATAAATTTCAATTGTTTAATTATTTTGGTTATGTAATTTATAGTTGCATATTTTTTTGATAATTTGTACATTATTTATTTGTATAATATAAATTATTTGTATATTTTAATATACAAAAAATAAATCATCAATGCAGAAATTTAAGATAAAAAAAAATGGCGATGCAAATGAACAAGAAGAAACAATACTTAAGCTAACATTAATTTCGTGTATAATACATTCGATAAAAGAGGCAATTGAAACAGCAATGAACATGGATCCAATAATGATAAGGAGCCTTCGATGACTGTGATATAGCACTTAAAACATACGAAGAATTGTATCGTGATATGAAACGCCGTGCAAAACTTTTTTTGGAACGCATGAACCGCGTATACTGGGGTTTTCGTGTATTAAGAAAAAAATTATGTCTTGTGAGGAGAACATTGATCAAATTTAGAAATTTTTACTGAGAATTATAAAACCAAGAATCATTATTTATATTTCAAAAATAGTTTTTTGAACATCAATTTGTTAAAATTTTGATAATACGCAAATATTTTTTCAATTTTTTTTTTATTTTTCGTTGAATCTAAGATTTTCTCAGCTAGAAGTATGTAATTTGATTTCTGAGAACATAAAATAACGTATAATGCACGAAAGCAAAGAAGTTTTAAAATAAATGATGGATCAAAATTCAATAGTTCAAAAGTTGCAATATAGTTTTCTTTACATTTCCGGTTAAATCATTTTCCATATTAAATATGACTGATTTAAAATGTCCAGTCATTGCCGCAGAGTTATGGAAATGTAGCAGTCTTTCAATCGAACAGCTTACGTGGTGTTTCTTATAAACAAAACTTTTTCTTTGTTAGAAGTAACTAGCACATTCAAAAATTTATAATCTTATGCATGAAATGTAAAAATTAAATAACTTATGTGTACTAATTTATTTTAAATATTTTTTATAGATCCACCTGTTTGTATACTGTGCCAAAGAAGAGCAAATTTTAGATTTAAAGTTCGTGTCAGAGGCCGCGATGGACAGGAAAGATACGAAGAACATCAAACAGGATGTATGAAATGTACTGTAAAAGCAAATAATATAGTTTTAAAAAATTTGCGTTTCAATGGGTACCAAAACGAAGACCGTGATTTAGACATCATGCCGGGAACAACAGATCCACTATATCTAGCGACTGGTCCAACTGAATTAAGATGCTTCTGTTGCAACTTAGTTGCATATAATGAATTCCCAGTTGTATTTCATTATTAAATATTTTTATAACTTTTTATTTTGTAAAATTTTTATTTTTTATGTAGAATATACAATTTCATAAATATTACCCAATTGTCAATAATATCTGAAAAATAAAACTATCCTTTCCTAAAGTACCTTATTTACTCGAAATTTAACACACTTTTTTTTATTATACAAAAAAATATAAATTTTTCTGATGAATTTAAAAAAAGAATTTCAATACAGGATCAGAAAGAATTTTATTTATAATTTCAATATTTCTTTTTTGTATGCTACAACTTGTTGAAAATGTTAATTATTTAGGAAATTGAACTTGATATAATAAATTTTAATGCGAGATTAATAAAAAAAAAAGTGTTAGACCAGTTTTTATAGCAAACATTTATAGGTATTTTCTATTTTAATAATAACTTTTAAAAATATCTTACATCGGAAATTTGATGATTCTATGCATGGCAAATATTTAGAAAACATTTGATATTCCCTATCATGGCCTGTTTAAGTTTGCGAAAAAGTAAGAATGTAAGCATGCTTGCGTATACCAAAAGTAACCAATGGAATTAAGTACAGCTGTTTAATTAACAAAAAGAATATTGTTTTCAATTGTATTAAAACTTAGTGTAAATAAATACGGAAATGCATATACAGGGTTAGGGAAGGGGGGTTGTATACTTTCCGTCCAACACAAGATTTGGTCTAGTGTTGGTTTTTTTTTTTAATAAAATAGTAATAATAATGAAATTAGAAATATTAGAATATAAAATTAGAATTAAAATTATTAAAACTTACCTCAAAATATGATTGTGCAATATTTAAGTGCCATTATTAAAAATCTGTTAATAAGAGAGAAAAATATAATTTTACAATTTCATTTTTATTAATTATAGATGGGTTAATATTCCTCAAGTGTATGTAAACCTAATTCTTGGGTCTTCAAATCAGTCCCAAAATATTTTTCCTTCAAAGTACTATCGAAAATAAGTTACCCCCTCAATTATTGTTTTCAATTGTATTAAAACTTAGTGTAAATAAATACGGAAATGCATATACAGGGTTAGGGAAGGGGGGTTGTATACTTTCCGCCCAACACAAGATTAATAATAAAATTAGAATATAAAATTAGAATTAAAATTATTAACGGCTAAAAAAAAATTTATTGATAGAATCATTTTTAATCCAGTAAACAAATTTTTAAAGTACAATTTTTTTGTAAATGATAAAAACTCGGTTAAAACATATGGTATTTTATGGTATTTCTAAAAAACTTTAAAAAAAGATATTATAATTCGTTGTATTAAAACTTATAAAAAATAATCAATGGTTTGTAATTTTTGTAACCGCCATATTTAATTAACAGTCAATTATATTAAAAATCTGATCCCATAATCTTGTAAAAAAAGTCTTTTTTAACCAAGGAACATTTTAAGTTGAAAAAAAATCATATTTTTACTCTTTACCTAAACGAAAATACCAGCGATTGTGGATTGTTAATGCCGGTACTAATGGTTTAAAAAGGAAATGTCTGTACGTTGTTTTTCTTCGCATAAAATGGCGCAATTTTTTACCTGCTATTTGCGACAAAAACGTCAATTTTGGCCGATGAACTGAAAATTTCTGCAATAAAATTTTAAACACATCTCGGTGTCCTTTTTGCCTTATTTAATTTTTAAAATTACTTATATATAAAAATTAACCTTCAACATAACAAGCCCCTTAGCAAAATTAAAACAGCACCTAAAAAAAAAATCAATTTTTTTAAGGTTAAATGTCAGTGACCTAAAAATTTCACATTTAGTGGAAGATCAAAGTGCGAAAATTGAAAAAACGTCCCTTTTAGGGGTAGTTTTAGATAAGTTAAGGGTGAAATATAAATTATTTATGAAAAAATAGTCGAAATTCTTGATTAGCGACCCAAAAACCTATATGGACGTAACCTGGGCGTTGAAAGTTCAAAAATAGCAAAATCACTAGTTTTAGCTAATTTATGGGTGAAATATCAATTATTTATTTGAAATGTAGTCGTCGAAATTCCTTTTTAGCGATCCAAAAAAAAAACCTTATTCGGGGTATTTTTTGCAAATTTAAGGGGGAAGGCCCAATTCCGCTGCCAAATAATTCTGATTTTCGTGTTCAGCGACCCAAAAAACCTATAGTATACACCAAATCTGATATTCGTCAGTAATAATACCCCCCCTTTCCCCGTATTTTGACTGGAGTAATATAATTATGTTAAAAAGTCTTATAAAATAAATATCAAGCGGCGGCAGCACTGAACAATACAAACTATTTATTTAAATTTTGAAAAGTGAATGTATAAATTCTTTTCTTTCACAATGTTCATTTTTTTGAAATCGAAAAAATTATTTTTTTACTGTGTCCATATTCACTTGTCCAATATTTTATGTAAAAAAGGCATGTTTAAATTTAATATTTCTATTTTTTAAATGTCTAAAACACCTTGTTTATTTTTCTTGTGTTTAATTTTTTTTATTTCAAATGTTTAAAATCAGGTGTTCATAATAATGCGTGTACAACTTAACATGCTTAAAATTCGATTTTTAATTTTTTTAAATATTTTTTTTTCATGTTGAAAAAACTGTGTTGAAAAAACTATTTTCCATTCCTGCTCAAAAAACTGAGTGTTTAATTTTCTCATGCTTATTTTCTCGTGTTTAAAAAACCCATGTTCATTTTTTTTCGTGCTTAAAATTTACCGCGTCATCAAAATACGTCAATTGGTTATGAACGAGTTTATCATGTTGAAAAAATATTCCGTCTTTTCAACGTTAATGCCAGTTGGCCTGTTGGGCCTAAAAGCGCAGGGTTCAATGTTCTAAAACAGTTTTTTTTTGTCATTTTCACTAGAACAATACAATCTCGAAAACAGCAATTTTTCATAGCCAGTTAACCAAATGGTTATTTTTGGTCCATAATGACCAATTTTTAAATTGCTGCCAAAATTATAGTTTTTGACGAAATTGGGTTTTATAGATCTCAGCAATTTTCTACAAGCTTCGAGTTTCCAAACATATTTTACTCGACGCTTTTCAATTATTTGTTACCCGACGAATTTTCGATAGATCTCTTTAGATCTCCGCAGATCTTTTTTGATCTCTAGAGGTCTCTAGAGATCAAAAGTGATCTCCGGAGATCTAAAGAGATCTAAAGAGATCAAAAGTGATCTGCGGAGATCTAAAGAGATCTATCGAAAATTCGTCGGGTAAGCAGGTATGATAATTTAAAGTCACAGACCTAATTTCAAAATCTTTTTAAAAGATTAAATTTTATAACTTTCTAGAGCTTTTTCTCAGAAATAACTCAAAGAAATGAGAATAAAATTTTGGCAGTAATTTAAAAATTATTATTTTGGGAATGGAAATTTGGTTTATTGCTAGAGTGTTGAGAGAATTTTCGGATAAAAAATTGCACATAATAAAGCCTAAAATGTGAGGAGGTGGCAGCGCTCTAAGTGAAAAAAGATCCCTGCATTTATAGTACCATAAACAAAGGGTGGTGAAGAATATTTTCCAAAATTATAAACCCATTCATAATCATTTTTTGCAATTTGGTGTTCCAAAAAAAAAAATTATTTTTTAAAACTAACCGGAATGACCCATATAAACACAATTTATACAATGCCCAAAAGACTTAAAACCGATTTTCTTTGTTGTCATAGAACTTACAATTTAAGATATTGCATTAGTATGTGAACGTGAGTGATTTGCAAAATAAAAAAAAATAATTTTTCAAAAATATTTTAATTTTTAAATCAAATAAATTAAATTTTCAAAAAATAAAATAAAATTTTTTATGAATTAATAAATTTTTTATAAATAAAGTACACATAAATTTTTCACTTATCAATAATAAAGAACTTATTTACTCGGATACTAATAAAACAAGATACATAAGTAAAAAAAAAAAAAGATAATAAAATTTATTACAAAAAAAAAACATGAAAAACAGAGCTTTTAAAGTTGTAAACATAGTGATCATAAAAAATATGAGTGAATTTTAATACTTTTATTGAGTATATTTTATAAGGTACAACAAACATAAATGTACTCTAGTACTACCTGTACATTACTAAAACTTACTTTTTTTTTTACAATGTCCATTAAATACAAGAAAGAAAGAAAAAAAAAACAACAAAATAATAATTTTATACGATCATTTTATATTAATGTATACAAACGAGAGATTACAATTTTTTTTAAGAAGGCAAAAAAAAAAAGCTTTTTATATATTTATGCATAGAATATAAAGAATTTAATTTACATATATTTTTTTTTATATATATACTTTTAAATTTAATAATATCTATTTAAAAAAAATTTTTATATTAAGTAAATTTAACGTAAAATACATAAATTGCACTGTAGGATTAGTTGAGATGAATTTTTATGATAAAATTATGTGAGTTTTTATGACGGATTTTTGAATTTTTTAACATAAAAATTACGCATGCTTATATTGTTTTTTGTTGTTATAAATTTCTATATTTAAATAAGAAAGCTTCGTAATTAAATTTAGCTGCGAAGAGTTTTTACAAACAAATCTGAATCAGCCTCTTGAAGGTGTCTTTTGAGACAACGCTGTCTCCGGATTGATTATGAGTCTAAGGTAGTGATATGACTCATCTGACAGTGCGAAGATAGTTAATTGATGTTTAAATATTTGTCAACGGCCAGAAAGGACTTATTTCCTGGCTGCTGTAGCCAGGCGTTGTGCCTGTGGCAAAAACGTACTTTTTCCACTGTCAAAGAAAATTCATATATGACCCTTGTTCGTAAAACACTTTTTACCACTCTTGACTTTGCCTTAGATAGTCATTTACGTGCGATTTAAACTATACATTATTTTTCTGAACACGGACTCAAAAATTGAAAAAGTAAATTATAAGGACTATTCAAGGGAACAAAAATCTTAAAACCATGTTCATCAACATAATTGTAGTACCAAGGATACTATTTTAGTGTAACTAGGGAGGAGCATCGCATCGGGGACCATAACAGGTAAAAACGCTAGAGTTTTTAAGTTCATTTTGGTAGACTAATAGGGGGGCTAGATTATATAAATTCAGGCCTAAAAATAAAAAAATTTCTATACTCATGCTTAAAAATAAATATTTCAAATGCAAAAAAATCAAATTATAAAAAAAAATAAATCAATGTGATTAAAATTACGTGATAAAAAATAAAACAGAAAAAACAAGTAACTAAAAAAAACAAGCAGATCATTCAGAACAAGATATAATCGTGTAAATACAAAAATGATTTGGAAAATGTAATGAAAAACAAGAGCAAGTACCAGATATAAACACAGTCAAGTTGATTTATTTTCCCTACATTGTGACAATGAGATGTTATCGGATGTAACGGCCTTCTGTCTCGTATAACTTAACGCATGCTATTACCTAGCTATGTTTAAATATTTATCGACTTCGCGTTATACATTTTAACAACTTCACTATACACATACTATACTATATATATAATATATTATAACAGTTTGTTCCGTTTCCTCTTTTCAACAGTTTAGATTCATGAGATTTTTTTTTAATTTTATACAATTTTAAATAGTTTGTTATTGATATCATAAAAGATAATTGATGATATTTTAAATATTTTTAAATAAATTTAAATTCTTTTTATTTAGTGTATTTTTGGATAAAATTTATTGTTTTATGTTGCATAATAAAATGAAACCGCTAAATGACTTTATATTTACTGGAAAACAGAATTTATTCGAATAAATCACTAGAATATCGGTCAAATATTTATTATCATTGATACGAAAATATATGGCTGTGTTTTTTAACTTTTTGGTTTTTTCTTTTCTAATTCCTGCGTACCTGATAAGAACTGCTGCTATTATCAATAAACGATTGCAGTTTTCATCTTATTTAAAATCTGGCTAATATGTTTGAATTTCTATCTGGTTGTAAAGAAACTATTTCCAGCTATTCAATCTACTTATTGTTATTTACCCAGTTAGCCCCAAAATATAGCCCCAAAACTTAACCCAAAACAAAATTGAAATTACTTAAATTTATGAACTCAAAATATTGAATAAAAAAAGTATAATAACTTTTCTCCCCTTTTTACCCAAATAACAAAAACATAAAAAAACGAATCCATATAATACTACAATAAAAATTCATAATTCAAAAATTTTTTATTTATAAATGTTTTTATATACAAATTTTCTATGATGTAAATTAACACCTTTCAAGAATATATTATAAAAGTTAAGTATAATATTTTAATATTCTACATAATACTTGTAAATATTTTTTATTTTTTTATTCTTCTTAGCCACAGACATTAAAAGAATAAAAAAAAAACTTAAGATAGTCATTAAGAAGAGAAAATCTTCTTAAGAGTTTGTCCTTGATCTCTTGTTAAAAAAAAATAAGTAAGTAAAGAAAAACTTTTTTTTTTTTTGTTGTGTAAGGTGTATGAAAAAAAAAAGATTTTTACATAAGAAAAAAAAAAGTTAAAAACGTTTTAATATTAAGAATCTAGAAGTATTTTCATGTTATAAAAGTTAAAAATAAAAAATTAAGCCAAAAAAAAAAATTGTAAATAAAGAAAAAAAATGCGAAAAATCGTGTCATAAAAAGAAAAATATACAAATTTTAGTAAGTAAGTTTTCATTACTTTATATAATTTATTCGACCTACTTTACTAAACAACTTTTTAAGTAAATCTTATTCGGATACCACCACGACAAAAAAATTGCACACAAAATAAATAGAAACAGGATTTTTTTTAATGATTGCAATGAATAAATGACAAAACATTGTCATTTAAATAGTTAACTTATATTTTATAAAATTGAATTTAAAATAAGAGAAAAATTTTAGGTTTGAATAATAAAAAAATAAACAATCCATTCAACCTTCTTACGCTGAGGCACCATAACACTTAGTTCTGATTATATAAAAGTCAGAGATAGAAATAAAAAATATATCTCAACTAACTTAAGCGCAACTAAACAGGTTTTAACATAGAGGTAAAGCCGTAACTAGAAATTAGAATACCTCAAAAATTGCATATTAAAATAATTTATATTCTGATAAAAATTAAAATGAATATTTGAGGGGTTCCTAACCAAAAAGGGCTTAAGATAAACTGAAGGGTCGAAAAATCGGTCCAATAATTAATGGCTTAAAGGAAAATATTTTTCAACGCATTTGAAAACAAAGATAAAATTATTTTGAGTCAATTTCCCAAAATAGGCCAAAAACCCAAAAATCACTACCAAAAACCAAGGATCTGATCTAGGAAGCTAAAACTAGCTGAGAGTACTTATTTTTAGTTGTACTTTTGGAAAGAAATAATTTTAGCCGATTTCTGCAATTTACCTAAACTTAACCCTCTGAGATTTTAGCCATCTGGGTATCTGGCTCCCCGGATTTTAATCCCCTAGGATTTTACATCGACTCGTGTTTTTGGCCTTCTGGGATTTTGGGCACCTGGGATTTACCTGTTATTTATATTGGGGGCTTTGCTCCCTCGAGCTTTAGTGATTTAGCTTATAATAGGAGTAGATTCGAGTACACCATTAAGGGGTAAGTGGTTCACTGGTTTTTATTTATATCGATGACTTTTAACATAAGAATATTTAATATATTTAACTTATAAAAATTGTTCAACGAGCACTAGTTAAAGAAAATATATTAATATAATTTTAAAATTGAATCTACTAATTAATAAATACATAAAAATAATGTACTAATAAACATTTATCATTAATAAATAATATTTCAAAAAGTTTATTCAGCGTAAATAAATACAATATTTTCAATGTAAACAAATGCATAATATTATAAATTAATTTACCTAATGTATGATATTATTTACATGATAATACTATAATATACTTTAATACTATATTACAATATACTCTCAATTATCCCTTCTTTTTTCATTTAAAATCCTGGGTGGCCATAATTTCAGGAAGCTGAAATTCGGATGGGCCAAATTCGAGGGGACAAATTCTAGGGAGCTAAGCTCTCGGGGGTCAAAACTCTGCACACCATTTCTGCTCTTGTGGTAAACTCCCTCATTTAAAGAAAAAGAAACAAAATTTAATTTTTCACATTATTCACTTTTTATCCAACGAGATAAAAATTAAAAATGATTACCAAACGATAAGTGTCTTAGAACAAAGGATGTTATTTATTTAAATGCTTGATCACGTGATTTTAAAAACTTCACACGCAATCAAAAGAAAAAGTCTCTTATTGTGAATCTTAAAGGGGTTGATTAAAAATTTTACATACCATTTTAAACATATTTCGTGTGACGACGTATTATAGTTTAAGAAAATTTATAATATGTGATATTTATCATAAAATAATCACATAGCATAAAAAAGAAAGTTGAAAGACCTATTTGTTATCATTATATTATTCCCCTCCACTCACACATTTTTTTTTAATCATTAGTCGATTATAATAATAACATAAGTTTTTTTTTCATCAAGATTTGAGAAAACAAAAAGTATTTTTTTGTTTTAAGTAAAATAGTTTTGTTTTTTTGCTTTTCTTTTATTTATAAGTTTTTTTTTTAACTTTTCAACTTTACTTTTTTTTTTTTACCATAACCACCTTTTAGTTACATATATGAAAAAAATATTTTTTTAGTTACCAAAGTATAAGTATTAAAAACAGTTTTAGTATTTTTCAGTTTTTTTTTTATTTATTGATAAAAAAATAAGTTAAGTAAAAAGTTTTAAGTAAAAATGCAAAAAGTAAAAATGTGCTTTACGTGAATTAGATGCAAAAAATGCATTTATTATTATCATATTTTTTTTGCATTTTTATAAGTTTCTTATCATAAATTTTAGAATGATTCAACTTTTTTTATTTCTAAAAAAACTTTTAAGATAAATAAATTAATTTTAAACTGCGACGTTTTTGCATTTTTTTGTTTATCATTTACTAAAAAACTGAAGAAAAAAAGAGATGCAAAAAACTGGTTAATAAATCAGAAATCAATATTAAGGGTGAATAATGAATACAAGACAAAAAGCAGCGTAACATTAATTGCTACACAAAAACTTTTAGAAAGATTTATTAAAGAGCGTTGGTCGCGTTATCGACTTGCGCTTCTCATATAACAACTGAGAGATAAGCTTTCACGTCATATTATGCATCAAGAGTGTAAGGTTTCGATACCTGTTTGATCATAATCCCGAGTTTTAAATAATTAAACAAATATCTTCGTATTATTCTTAACTCGAATACAAAATGTGTTCCTAACAAGGCCTAAACCGAGCATTTTTTTAACGAAATTTCTATTTTATTTTTATGAGTTTAGAAATTCAGTAAAGTAAATATTCACCAGCTGCACTGTAACTTTCTTAGATTTACAAAAAAAATAGAATTTTTTCGAAAAATTAGTAAATTTTCAAAAAATTTTGTAAATTTCGATCAAAATCGTAAATTTACTAAATTTAGTATATTATCAAAAAATTCGAGAATTCTCGATTTTTTTTGTGAATTTACGAAAAAAGTTGTAAATTCACAATTATTTTTCATAAATTTACAACTATTTTTTGAAAATTTTCGAGAAAAAAATTGTAAATTATCAATTTTTCTTGCGAATTCACAAAAAAAAATCGAGAATACTCGAATTTTTCGTTAGTATACTAAATTTAGTAAATTTACGATTTTTTTCGAATATTTACAAATTTTTTCGAAAATGTTCTAATTTTTTTGTTAATATAAGACAGTTACTTTTTACAGTGTGGGTATTCTATTGAACACCAAAGAGATCTCTACTAGTGAGCGTTGAGCAAATGTAAAAGTGGGTGCGTTGTCATAAATTTGAAGGTATATAAGCAGAGCGTACTTTCTTAAACTTCTATGTAGATTATTCAGTAAATTTTTATTGACGCACACTTATTGAATATTTACTATGCCGTAGTGAACCTCCCTTAGTTGCCAACGAGTAAGAGACTAGTCACGCCGACCCATGAATTTTATCTAGACACTTGATCTAGATCTATTACTAATTAAAATTTTTTATTTCACATAAAATATGCCCAACTACGAATAATTAATCCTCATAAATGCAAAGCGTAAATAATATCTTAATTGTTTTCTGCCTTCCCTTACACTGACTTATACTACTAGTTCATCAAACGCTTCAGTATATTATACATCAATATTTGATTAACAGCGTAAAATTTTATTAATAAATCACGATACGAGTATATTATCATGCACACTTACAAAACGTAATATTATCTAATAAAAAATTATAATTTTATAATCATCTTAAGTCAATACTGAAAATATAAGTACAAACAAAAAACGTTAATTTTGTTTTAATTTTATAAATCTTAAAATATTTAAATTCTAGTTACTTTATATATTTTCTTGTTTAATTTAACCAAGATTTAATTTTAAATTATTTATTTTAATCTTAGATGTTCTTCTTTAAAACAAGTTATTTTTTTTTATGTAAATAAAATTTTTTTTTAATGAAAATTTTATTTAAAGAATAAATAATAATTTTTATTTTAATTTGATTGTTAAATAAAGTTAGAGAGATAGATAATTTTTATTATTAATGTTGTATTTACATAAGTTTTTTTATTGTCTTTTAATCTTGTTAAAATATTATAAATATTGTATTTTTATGCTTATTTTAATATTAATTAAATTTTTTATTTTATTATTTTGGAGTTTAATTAAAAATTATTCGACTGTCATGTTTTTAAATTAATTTTGTTAAAACGTTTTAATTAAATTTATTTTGTTTGAGCATAGCTATTGTTTGTTTATTTTTTATCATTTTTTTTTGTAATTATTTTAAAAAGTTATTTACAGAATGTTTTTTGCTTATATTTTTTTTAAACTTTTTGAACCAGTTTTTTGCCAGAAATAATTTTCGAAGTACTAGGACCAAAAATATTGGTGTTAAAAAAATTATTTTTATACACTTTTTTCGATTTCTTGTCGAGTCACGTGAATAAATGAAAATCTTATCAAAAATTTGAATTGCTTAGTAAACTTTGCATACCAATAAATTTTTGTAACTTTTCAACATTTAGCTAGAATTAATCAATTTAAAGTAAAAATGTATAATGAAAATCCTAAAACCCAAAATAAACTGATTTGTTTGATAGTTTTCTTAAAAGCTTCTTCATAACAACTTGAATTTTTTGGAGCATGGTAGAGCTTCGCTCTATTCTATTAAATTTCCATTTTCTTTTTTTTTTATGCTACATGACTATATTATATCGATCTATCTTTAAACATTTAATAAAGTAATTAGTTGGCTAAATAAAGATAATGTTTATTCATTATTGTTCATTATTTATTAAAACAATAGAATATATATATGTGTTAGGGACAAAGTCTGAATTAGTGTAATTCATTAATTGTATATACATTTCTTAAAAATGAATCATGAATTTTCAAGTCTATTTCTAAAAAATTATCTTAGAATTTAAAAAAACGATTTAACGTTCTAAAAAATTTTTAGAACTTTACTAGAAAAATGTTTTTAAAGCTTATTCCAAAGATTTCTTTAAAATTTTTTAGACAAATTAAGAAGTATTGGAAAGTTTTCATCAGACAAAACTCGGACAGCTGAGACCAAGCTGAGACCTAAGAAACTAAGATTTGCTGGAAGCTTATATTTATCGAAGTGTGAACCATTTGTAAATATAAGGATAAGTTTTGTGTGATCGCTCTGGCAGGTAGTAACCATTTCACTAATTTCGCCTCATATATTACAGTCTTAAAGAACAAAAAAATTAAAAATTTCATTCATAAACTGACTTTAAATTAATAGAACCAAGAGTTTTACGATCATGTTGCATGGAAACCCAAATCAAGACACATTCACAAAAAATATCCCTTAAGGGAATGAATTCATTCACCTCTCTTACAATATCACCACACTTTATCCGTTGTTTCAATTATCCTGCTCAGCAAATTATATTATTCAAGTTTTTATACATAAGTTATTATCCATAAAATATATTTTCTTATCTAAAATCTACTAATTCGCCATTCTACTATTTTCATCAATATATTATTTTGTCCATCCCTCCCTTACTTCCATCTTAAACATTTATTTGTGTACCTACACATCAATGATATAAGTTGGTAATACCAGACATTCTTGCGAACAAAAATTTTTTTTAATTTACACTATTGAATTGCGTTAATTAAATATTCATGCAAATACTAAAATTATACACTTAACCCTTTACTGACATATATATTACGCATGGTACAGAGTATTCAAGTACGCTATAATAATATATGCCCACGAGAGTGCTTTAGATTATAAAAGTAGAAAATGTGTCATAAGTTATCAATTAAATTTTTATGCGTTGAATGTAAATTCTATTAATTCTTTACAACAATTTCCTCGAAATAAAAAGTTTTTCACTGCTATTTTAAAGGATTAAGCTTAAAGGATTAAGTTAAAAATTAAGTCTTTAGATAATACCTATCTATTGTTGCATCCAAAGTTTATTTATTTCCAGTAAAATCTTTTAAAAATAATGTTTTTTTATGCACTTAAATAATAAAAAATTAACTTTAAAATTTAAGTAGTTGCTTGAAAATTCAAGTATCGAAATTTCACAGTGTAGACTTTCAAATACCAAATTTATGTTTCAGAGACTTACAATCAGTTTCTTAATTCTACTATTTTCTCTATCTCTTCAAATTTTTCATAACCACCTCTTTCTCTTCCATTACTTTAACAACATTTTCCAAGTCTTTTTATTCAACAAAGAGTGTTTCATTATATTTCTCCAAGTAAAAAAACCATCTTTATTATGTATTCAATGCATTTTGCACGAGATTTTTAAATTACTTCACTTCATAATTTCATTAGTTTTTTTTTACTTTTATTTCTTTCATGTACATTTCCTTCTAAATACTTTTTCTTATTATACTCCATTACAAATATTTTCTACATGCTTAAATATTTTTGCATATTCATTACTTCATAACCATTTCATCATTTTTTTTTTTAAACTTTATTTGTCTAATCTTTTATTTCTTTGTTTTTTTTTTTAGTTTTTCTTTCGCCATAATACTTTCCTTTTATTCTTTTATATATTTTTACAATAATTTTTTATTTTTTATAGTGGAAAGATTTTTTATCTGAAAATATGTACATAAAAAGATTTATATCGGAAATTGCGACTTAAAAATTTTTTTTTAACAAGGGGAGAGTATGAGTTGGTTAAAAAATTACCACTTTAAATCTCATTAATCCTAATATAATAATAATCTCAAAACATACTACTTGCATCTAAAACAAGTTGTTAATTATTTGACGTTAACAGATAAATTTTTGTAAAGTTCATATAATAATAATAACATTAATATCAAAATTTTGCACAAACCAGTTTATGCATACTTTGAAATGTGTCATGCCTCGGCAGCTCTTTGGTTAGGACGTTAGACTTCGGACTTGAAGGTTCGTGGTTCGGTTCCAGGCTATATCAGCATTAAGTTTTTTTCTTTGCGAAAAGTTCTTAATGTTGTTCTACCGTGGGTTCTAGGACTGAGGCAATCGCAAAAAATAAAAAGCCGCGTACCTTCTGGACCATAGGTTCAGCGCTCACACTAACTACACTAGCTCTCAAACATTATACAATAACACTTCACTAGCAATTGATAAAAATTTATAAAGGATGGAGGTTAAAAAAATACCAAATACTTTAAGATGTACACAAAATTATACCACTCAAAATTCAAAATTTCAAACTTGAAACGTAAGATATACATATAAATAAATTTAAATAAAAATTTTAATAGCATTAATAAAATCCCTTAGTCATACATAAAAGCAAAAAAAAAAGTTTAATATGTATAAATAACATATACAATATCATTTTATAGTTAAAGTGATGCATAACTTTAAGTATATATATATGGGCATATCCATTACTTTTCATACAAAAGTGTGCGCACCCATGACTCCGATCAGGCTCAAATTTTCAGGGGTGGTTTGAAGTAATAAAAAACTCAGCCAGCCAAAATTTCAGCCATTTTGCAGGACGGGTTGCCGAGATACAAGCTCTAAAAGGTCCAAAAATAGCTGTTTTTAGCCAATTTTCAAAAATTTACTGGGCTTCAAGGATTAGTCCAAAAAACATCCGACTGGTCTCATTTTTTTCCTTGAACATTCAACTTTTACCAAAAAAATTTTCAAAAAGTTTCATTGAGTTGATTTTTACTGGCATTGATTAACGTAAGATTTATTTTATCGAAAAATGCTGATTTTTGAACTTGCATTGTGACTCAGCATCATAAGCTAAAGACTTCCGGTTGGTTTCATTAAAAGCGTCTATAAAAGACCTTTCAAATGAGACCTTAAACGTTAAAAAAGCTTATCAGGAACCGGAGATATAAGCAATTGAAAGTTTGCTGTTTCCGAAAATATCGATTTTTTAACAACTTTAATCGTCTGCAAAATTTTTCTCTGAGCATTTTAAGGGCTGAAAATTTCAGGAAAGCTTCTTTTGATATTAAAAAAAATTTCCTAAAAATTTGGGCGATGGTATTGGCTTCTGTTCGTAGATATAAGACTCTGAAAATGTGTAATAATTGGACCAATATTGGCCAATAAATGGTTAAGGGGTCAACCAAAAAATTTTTCTTCTTCAATATTCGAATAGCCAGGGAAAAATGAGCTGATTTTAAAAAAAAAATTTTTATTTTTGACCGAAAAATAAGCAAGTTATCATCATTTTAAGATTTTTAAAAAAATTTTCCAAAAATCCCATTTTTAGGGTCATTATACAGTATTCTAACTCGAAATAATGATAACTCGCTTATTTTTCGGTCTAAAATAAAAATTTTTTTTTTTAAATTGTCGAATTTTTTCCTGCCTATTAGAATATTCACAAAAAAGAAACTTCTTATATGCAAAAATTATTTTTTTTTGGCAAATTACTTTAGAACTTACTTTATTTTGTCAATGTGTTCGGGTAGTTTTTGGCCCAAAAAAATAATTTTTGCGTATAAGAAGTTTCTTGTTTGTAAATATTCGAATAGGCAGGAAAAAATTCGACAATTTAAAAAAAAAAATTTTTATTTTAGACCGAAAAATAAGCGAGTTATCATTATTTCGAGTTAGAATACTGTATAATGACCCTAAAAATGGGATTTTTGGAAAATTTTTTAAAAAATCTTAAAATGATGATAACTTGCTTATTTTTCGGTCAAAAATATAAATTTTTTTTTTAAAATCAGCTCATTTTTCCCTGGCTATTCGAATATTGAAGAAGAAAAATTTTTTGGTTGACCCCTTAACCATTTATTGGCCAATATTGGTCCAATTATTACACATTTTCAGAGTCTTATATCTACGAACAGAAGCCAATACCATCGCCCAAATTTTTAGGAAATTTTTTTTAATATCAAAAGAAGCTTTCCTGAAATTTTCAGCCCTTAAAATGCTCAGAGAAAAATTTTGCAGACGATTAAAGTTGTTAAAAAATCGATATTTTCGGAAACAGCAAACTTTCAATTGCTTATATCTCCGGTTCCTGATAAGCTTTTTTAACGTTTAAGGTCTCATTTGAAAGGTCTTTTATAGACGCTTTTAATGAAACCAACCGGAAGTCTTTAGCTTATGATGCTGAGTCACAATGCAAGTTCAAAAATCAGCATTTTTCGATAAAATAAATCTTACGTTAATCAATGCCAGTAAAAATCAACTCCATGAAACTTTTTGAAAATATTTTTGGTAAAAGTTGAATGTTCAAGGAAAAAAATGAGACCAGCCGGATGTTTTTTGGACTAATCCTTGAAGCCCAGTAAATTTTTGAAAATTGGCTAAAAACAGCTATTTTTGGACCTTTTAGAGCTTGTATCTCGGCAACCCGTCCTGCAAAATAGCTGAAATTTTGGCTGGCTGAGTTTTTTATTACTTCAAACCACCCCTGAAAATTTGAGCCCGATCGGAGTCATGGGTGCGCACACTTTTGTATGAAAAGTAATGGATATGCTCATATATATATGCATATATGCAAAACAATTCGATCAATATATAGTTTGGCTTAAAATTTAACTTGGAACAAACTAAAAGCAACTCAGCTCCTATGTTATCTAAACGACAGGTGTGTCAAAGTGCACTGTCAGAGACGAAGTGTGTCCAAACATATATAAATATATATTCATAATATATAAGTGAATGTATATATATATATGTATGTATTATTGTTTGTACTAAAGTCACATATTAAATGACATATTGATAGAAAAAATTCCTATTGATATATATTTAAATATTAATGTCTTTTGAAGAAAAAATTTCAAGTTTTATATATATATATATAACATTTTTTTAGGAAAAGATTATGCGTATTTTTTAGAATTTATATATGTCTGCGAGAGAAATAACGTTTTTCAAGATATCAGAGTTAAAAACGACAGTTCTTTTAACTTATTGAAAAGCAACAAGTTTTATAAAAAAAAAAAAATAAGAATTTCTTGAACTTTATTTTTATTTTATGTATATATATTTTTTAAGTATTTATATATATATGGAGCATTCTTTGTCAACAAAGCCCCCCCCCCTCTACAGTAAAATATTAAAGATAAAAAGATAATTGTTAATTTCAGTAGAAGCTTTCTGAATTATTTGTTCATATGTTTTACGTATTAGGTTGCCCTAAAAGGGGCCGGAGGTTTTTTTTGCATTTGTTGCGTGGCTTCAACCACACGTTCCAAAATCAATAAATTCACAAGCATACAACAAATTAAATCACCAAGGTCACAAATACACATACATACAAAAGAGAAATCAAAAACTTACAAACATGCGAGCACCTAGTGCTCAGGTGACTTCTCCTGGCCAGGAATATCAATGTCCACCTCTTCAAGCCTACGAGCTCGGAAAATTGCACCAAGCGATTCAATCAATCACAGCTTACGAGCTGCTTCAAAGAGGATTTAACGTCCGAAAGCCATGGACTCCTCCAAGTGCACCAAGCACATCAGCAACAATCAAACCAGCAAACAATCTCATCCGCAGCTTAGCGAAGGCGTCAAGGTAGCCGCGTGCGTGAAGGCTGAAGTCAGGACAGCAAATGCTGCTTTGGCTAGATTCGCGGTTATATTTATAGGCCTTCGCTGACTTCGAGCTCGTTCACTGATTGGAGCGCGCGCGACAAATACGTTACAAAGTTTACGATGTAAAATTATAAGACGTGGCAAGGGAGGATTTTACCAATCGGACCTTTTCAGGGCCACGTTTCTTAAACGAAAAATATAAGTACTCGACATTGTAAAGGAGCAATATTCATAAGTCTCGTAAAGCAAGACTGCGCGCGGCAAAGCCCGTGGCAAGGCTGTCAAAAAGCACAGGAAGGCCAGAGGCCCGCAGAAAAGTGCCAAGCAAAGACTTCGTTTTATCACGGATATTTATTTTTAATGCCTAAAAATAACAATAATAGTCAGCTTAAAATTTTCGTTGAAGATTCTAATTTTTAATTCCGTGTGGTATTTTTTTGAAAATTGAGCACTAGTGGGTGCTTTGATCAGCGCTTTAGCCAGTAACAAAAAAAAAAAGAAGAACCTTCAATTAAATGTTTGGGCTTGATTCTTTTTTTAATTTTAAGATGGTATCTATTCATCTGGCCAAAAATAAAGATTTTTTTTCTTTTGTAAAAATTTCTAAAAACTGAACCCTGTTCATCAAAAATAGTTCAAATAAATTGAAAATATTGAAAACATATAATTTTTTAAAGATAAACAGAGCATGCTAAGAAATATATTTAGGGGACAAAAAATACTTGGAATTAACTGAAAAATGATGTTTTTTTTTAGTTCTAGTGGAAAATTATTGAATCAGGCAAAACAAACTTCATAAGACTAATGTAACGAGGCATTTTTGCCCGTTACAAGCAAATATTAAATATTAAATTATTTAATATTTGCGAACATACATACACACATATTCGCGCGCCTCAAGTCTCAAATACAGAAGATTTCCGCCTAGCAACAATCAAAATGCAAATATATTATTTATAGTTCAATAATATTCTAATAGAAGATCAATAAAAAGCAGCACCGATCAATAAAAGTTATAGGTTTTCATATCGACTGATAATGATTTATAGTATCAGCCGCACGGCGCTGTAATAGAAGACCATGCCGTTTCCTTTGCAAAACGAGCATTCCGGTTTCAGCTCTGGATCGCGAAGTTACGCGCGATGTCCATAGAGCAGTTCACGGTTTCGCACCTCCAAGTGCCAAAGAAATACTGGTAAAGATACGCGTATTGCCTTGGAGCCATCTTTACATTAATTAAATAATTTCATAAAGTGTAATTATTGTTAATAGTGAAACCCTAATTTATATGAATTTATAACTTAAATTAAATTAGCCGACTACGGTCGCCATTAAATCGCGTAGCGATTTTATTTAAAATATAAAATAAAAACTCGATCGTGTGAAGTGAGATAGCCAGCAGCAGACGATTTAATCCTGCACCAGCATCGACAAGCCTACATAATAAATCAGCATCTGGGCAGACGCAACAAAGACATCATCCACAAGTAGACGTATCCAGCAGCAGATATAACATCAGCGCGGTATCGTAAAGTGTGTGTATGTGTGATTGCGCGCGGATCGCGAATATTTCATGTAAAGCCACGCGGGTTTATTGTTTAACGATTTAATGATTTAATATAATAATTATATTTCATACAACATAAAAAATTCTAAGAAACTGAGCAACATCACTCTATTCTATCAAAATGTCAGGAGTGTTAGAGGAAGACTTAAACTCAATTCCATGAAATTAAACTTATGTGGCTTCCATGACAAACCAGATATAATGTTGATTACTGAAACCTGGCTTCACTCAGGGATACATAACGCGGAATTACAGCTACATAATTATAATATTATAAGAAACGACAGATACGATCTATCAATATCATCAAATACTAGAGGTGGAGGAGTAATGGTAGCTATAAAATCTAATATTAATTTCAAAATTATTAATATAAACACATCTAGCACGACAACCGATCACTGCTTTATTGAGATTCTAACATCTGATAAGAGATATATACTGGGGTTATCATATTTCCCTCCAATCTCTAAACTGGAATCTTACATTAATTATTCAACACTTTTAGATGAGCTGCATAACTCCTATCCAGATCATGCATTCATGCTATTTGGGGACTTCAACCTTCCACAAATAACATGGCACAATGACAACAATTCTATTTCTTATTCATATAATAGTAATAGTCCACAACTGGCAAGACAAGCAGCAGAACAACTGTGCGAAATCTTTTCTTTATTGGACCTAGAACAACAGCATCCCGTATTAGCACCAAAAACATATAGCCTTGACCTTCTATTCGCTACAAAAGGTCTAACAACATATCTCCATTCTTTAGATGCTCTGGTTCCTGTCGATAAGCCTCATCATTATTCTGCTTCATTTAAGGTCAATGATACGACATTGAATTCTCAAACAGTAATTCATCCATCTAGGTTTAATTTCAACAAACTAGACGCCGATCTTTTAAACTATTGTATAAATTCAGTAAACTGGTTTGATATTCTTAATTTAAATTATTATAGTTACGATGATTGTCTTAACTTATATTACTTATGTATTTATGAACTTTTTTCCTTGGCTGTTCCCAGGTTCAGGATACGAGGACAGACGTTTCCTTCATGGTACAGTAAAGATTTGATAAAAAATATCAAAAATAAAAAAAGACTCCAGATGCTCTGGAAGGATACGGGTGACCCAGACATTCGCACAGAGTTTAAAAAGTATAGGGCGATTTGCCTAAGACAAGCACGCCTATCCCGTCGCTTTTATATTACCAGTCTGGAGGGCTCCTTCAGGAGAAATCCTAGAGCTTTTTGGTCCTATTTTCAAAACCTTCAAAAAGATAATGCCTCTCCACCTTTCATGTTCTTAAATAATGAGAATGCAAATTCCGCTGAAAATATTTCCAATCTTTTTGCTAAATTCTTTCAATCAGTATTTAAACCTCCCGCCAATCCCCCCTTACAATGCAAAATTAATTATAACCCTAATCCAATATTTACATCTTTCGACTTCACCCTTGAAAATCTTCAGGAGGCGTTCTCCAGATTGAGAAAGTCTCGTACACCCGGCCCTGACGGAGTGCCTGAGGTCTTTATAAAATTATGCTCGTCATCCCTTAACCTACCTATATATCTCCTCTTTAAATCTTCTCTTAATTTGGGGTACTTTCCCTCAACTTGGAAACAAGCTTTTATTCTTGCTATTTATAAAGGGGGAGACAAAAGTGATATTTCTAACCATAGAGGTGTTACTATCATTAGTGGATTAGCTAAACTCTTTGACCTGTTAATCTACCTTTTAATGTATGATAAAGTACATACTCTCATATCTCCCCTTCAGCATGGATTCATGAAGGGAAGATCGGTGGAGACAGGACTATTTTCTTTTTCCAATGATGTAACGGAATCAATAGTAAGTGGTATCCAAACCGATGTCATATACTATGATTTCTCCAAAGCATTCGACTTGGTAGACCACAGACTACTATTTGACAAATTGTTTAATCTAGGGATTAGGGGATGGGCCCTAACATGGCTTATCTCCTATCTAAAAGACAGGACTTTGAGAGTTTTATTCAAGGGTACACAATCAAATATATTCTATCCCACCTCAGGAGTGGTCCAGGGATCTCACACGGGCCCTCTTCTATTCCTTTTATTTATCAATGACATCTACCAGTCAATAAACCACTCCGTACTGGAGTTGTTTGCTGATGACTCACGATTACGTAGACCGATCCGCTCGATGAGAGACGCAGACCTGCTCCAATCTGATGCTGATAGATTTTGTTCCTGGTCTCAGGCCAACGGCATGCCTATCAATGCGGACAAAAGCAACTGCATCACCTTTTCGAGGTTAAAGTCTCCTATTTTATATAAATATTTAATAAATAACGTAAATTTATGTAGAGTGGAGTCCGTGAGGGATCTGGGCTTAATCCTGGATTCTAGGTGGAATTTTAATTTGCACAGACAAACTATAAGATCTAAGGCATTACAAACCCTTGGTTTTATTAGAAGATCTACCCTCGAATTCCAAAATCCTCAAACAATTTTAACTCTTTTCAAATCGTTAGTCGTACCACAGCTAACATTTGCATCAGTTATTTGGAAACCTTCCTCAATATCTAACTACTCACCATTAGAGGGCATAATCCACAGGTTCTTACGCTACCTCTCCTTTTATACTGCTAATCCTATGTCCCCACTCGAGCATGATTACTCAAAATTATCGGAAGAATTTAATATAAAGACATTAAAATCCACCCACGACTCAATAGACATACTTTTTGTCAACAGGATCCTAACTAACCACTATATTCCTGATTACTTGAAATTACTCTTCATGGACAGACAGGTAGATTATAATTTGAGGAACTTTAGACCCATAGAGGAGTCTCACTCCTCAGGAGACTTTGGGTTTCACTCTCCCCTCCATAGGTTAAGGAGAGAGTGGAACAAATTGTCCCTGGAGATTGAGATTCCTCTACAAACCTCAACTCTCAAGGCATACTTATTGAAAAATAGATCAAAGTATTATAGTTAACTTTACTTTATCCTGAACCTGTACTACTAGCCAGAACTATTTATTTTAATTAAATTTGACAATTCGTGAATAGTATAGGGTTTTAAGACCATATTTTTGACTTAAATTGCTGTATTGTCTACAAGTATAATTTAAGATAACTATATATATATATTTAGATATCCAAAGAAAATTTAATATGTTACTTTATTAATTATTGTATTTTATAGTATAATTTAATTAATCCTTATAAATTTTAATCATTTTATATTATTGTATATATTATAAATACTGAGATTGTATTAATCATTATAAAATTTATTGTATATATTTAACAAGTCCCCTTGTTTTTTCATTTTTAATACTAATAAATGGGACACCTTGTAAAAAGGGCGTTCGCGCCCGTTAAATCTTAAAATAAAGAATAAAGAATAAAGAATATTTAGTTTTAAAGCCCATGAGGCAATAAAAAAATTATAAATAAAATATAAATAAGTTCAATTAAATATTTCATGATAATTAAATAAGTGTTCAATTCATTTTAGTGTAAGTGCATGTTCACATATAATAATATTTCTCCACATAAATACCTATTTCTTAGAACTTCCCCACTTGCCGAGTGAGATGTTTCTTATGCCGAGCTAGCCGAATAACAGAGGTAATTTCCCCCTATTTTATTATCATTACTACTACTAAATAATTATACATACATATATATATTAAAAGGCGCTCTTAAAGAATAAATATATTAATAAATATATATGTATGTATATTATCAAAAATTATTTATTTAATTAAAAATCCTCGTTATACTAAATCACATCCAATTTGTGATACAAAATCTGAATAAAAAATCTTAGGCAGCTCATAGAAAATCTCAAAATTATTAATTAAACCAGTTTTTTAAAATAAATTTTTTACATATTAAATTTTTATTTAGTTAGAGTTTTAAATGAAATAAAATTCATTCTTATTCTATTTTTTTTATTTATATTTTTCATAGCACTCTTAAATTTTACACAAAAGACTTTACACTATTTTATAAAAATAAACAAAACTTATTTTTTATTTATTAAAATTTCCAGACGCCAGAATGAATTTTTAATAAGTATCATTAAATCAGAAAATAAAAGTTATTTTAAAATAGCAAAGTGCTTTACTTTTTTAATCTTTGAAATTAATTAATTAATTAAAATAGGTGATATAGTTTAATCCAACCTATATATTTCTATACAAAAATTCAAAGTTAATAAACAGCTGATTCAACCTAGCTTTGACCTAGCTTCACCTGCGTTAAATAATCTTCCGTCTTAAAAAACAAGGTTGATGCCAGAAATGTTCGTTTCGCAGTATTTACCTTCGCGATTAAGTTACGTCTACCACGCATAGCTTAACATTACCGTACATTTTTTATAGAGTCGGTTGGGACCTAAAAATTTGTAATCGGCGTATCGAAAAACTTACTCTTGACATATATGTAGCCTTGCGCAAATATTATAAATAAAGCATACATTTAACATATACGGCTTCTAAAAAACTAACTTTTAGGGGGGATTCAAGGTAAGAGTGGAGTTTTAAAAAGTCAAAAAAGTATAAACAACTCATAGAATTCTCTATTTTATTTTTAAATGATCGTTTTAAGAATTAGCCCACTTAAAGCTCAGTAAATAAGAGTTTACTGTATGCCAGTGAGAGTTCCACTAAATAATTCACATTGAAAATCTCATAAGGGGAGTACTTTGCTTAGATACCTTTGAATTTATAACAGTGTACGCTTTAAATATTTTATACTTCCGAAATGCTCACTTTTGTCAAGATCTCTCTGGTGCATACTTAACGCACAATTGGTACGAATTAACTGTACTTTAAATGGATCACTACTTTTATAGTTTTGTTAGAGCTCTAGAAATTTATATTTTACTGTTTTTCACATCTTCTAATTTTAACCAATATTATTTACTATTTTTTTTTCGCGCCCATTATATTTGTATTAAAATATTTTTGTGAATATTAAGAGTATTTATATATACAATTTACGAAAAAAGTAATTCCTCAACTTTTTTGGTTAAAAAAATGGTCTTCGAAAATACAAAAAAAAATTTAATGAAACGAAAAAAAGTTAAAATTTTAATGAATTTTTTGTACGTCTGGGCATAAAATTCAAGGGAAAATCTTCTTCAGTATATACATGCCTAGATAAGCCCTTTTGGGTTAAAAAGTATCATAGGTGAAAAACTTTAGATACAAGCCTATAAATTATGCAAGTTATCACACTAGTGTCAACAAAACGTTACGCCTTTGACAATTAATTTACTCATTATTTTGGCATACTTTGCTGCTCCACAGGAGTTAAGTTAAGTTCATTACTTGTAGAATGCTACAAGTATATGATTGCTAATATTATTATAATAATTACCCCCAATAGGCCAAGTAATTAAGGTAGGGTGGGGGGTTGAAAATGTCACTAATGAGGAGTGGATGAAATGGGTTTTAGAATAATTTTGATAAGAGAATTAAAAAAATCATTGTTTAGGGATTTAAAACTTTTTAATTTAGAAACTTGTAATATTTTGGGCCTAGGAACATAGAATAATTTTTATTTAGACATTTAGAGTAATTTTAGTTTTTAGAATAATTTCTATTTACATTTGGGATATATATATTTAGGGTTCTGTATGTTTGTAATAATCTGTTTATCAATAAAAATGAATCGCATATACATGCAAATTAAATTTTCATATCAAAATCATCACACACAAGGCATATATTTCATAAAATTTCACCGATGATGGCAAACTTTTCAATTCCATGAATGAATTTTCTATACGTTAGTCCTTGTATATAAACATCTTAATGCCGCAATATTACCCACTTGTTGTATGAATGAAACTTCAAAAATACGTATAATGAATTTTTGCATATCGAAAAAAACTTTAAAATGAAATTTATTGATTGTATGGTAATAGTTTGACATACTCCTCTTAGTTGAATTTTACTTTTTTATATTCTATATGTATTTGACCTAAACGAATCCCGTGAGAGTTTATTTGTTAAAAAAAGATAGAATTTTACTAAATGACTTTTTGCAGATTTGAGGTCTGTAAAAAAGAATAATTTAAAATAAAATATGCATTTTTCCTTTTTTCAATAAAACAAATAAATATTTTAATAATTAATTTAATAACTTAAACAAAAGTTTTTGGAATAAATAAAAATTATAAGCATTTTTTTTTCAATTAAATTATTGAGCAAACAATGAGTTCAGATTTTTAGGTGTTACTAATTTAATTATTACAATGTAAAAATTTAACAACAGTAATAATTTTTTTTCCTAAAAATCAACAAAAGATTCTAAGTTTATTTGTTTGAATTAAAAACAACAACAAAATAAACATTTAATATTGATAATGTCTGACTTAATTTTGACTTGTACCACTTAAAAAACATTTTAACAATTGATAGTTTAGAAAATTATGCCATAAAGTATTAATAATTTTTTCCTTGTTTTTACTTATAATATTAGAAGGTTTATTTGCATGATTATTCACTTTATAATATACTCATATGTGTGAAAATAAAAAAATTCACATTCACACATTAAAAAGTCAAATTATTCTCTTATTGTTTCTTTCTTGCTGACTTTAAGTTAAAGTTAAATACATGCACATTTTTTAAATATACGCAAATAAGTATTTTTATGTGCTTAGAAATTTAATTTGTTAAGGTATTTCAAAAAAAAAAAAATTTGAGATAAAATTTTTCTCGCAAGTAAAATGATTTTTAAAGATTATATAAGGATAATCTGAATTTAATATAATGAAGTGTTTAGGGTATTTTATAACTTTTATTTTAAGAAATGAGTTACAATCGTAATCCTATTTTGTAATCAATTTTTGGATAATAGGTCCTTGAAATTTTTCAACGAATTAAGGTCTTGCTACCAATTATAGAAATTAGATTATGGTTTTTGGGTAGGAAGCAAAAATAATGCAGCTGATTATTTAGAGCAAATAGAGCATTTCAGATAACAACAATTATCAACTATGTGTTCAATTTCAGCGATACAAATAATATAAGTTACCGATAAAAATCTTGAGTACCCTCTATACATAACCTCAAAATTTGTGGGCGATCGGATGATTTTCGGTACAAACGGGTTCATATGCGTAAAAAGAAAAATTCGTTGGACAATTTTATGGATCATTTTATAATTTCTAAGTATAGCCACCAAGAAATAGAAAAAGCACTAAAAAATTAAATAAATTTTTTATGAGCCCATGCATTTGATGGTCATTTTTAACATAAAAAAATAATTTTTGCAACCTTTTTTTTCAATCAATTGCATTAAATTTCATTTGTTGTGACTCATCAAAAATCCAAGCAACTTTTTAAAATAACTACCAGGCTCATATATAAAATATATATATTGAATTTTATATAAATACTTTTACATAAATGAATTAAAAAAATTGACGTGAGATATTTTAGTAACTCATTTTTTTTTTATTATAATGAACAACTGTATGAGCTTTTCAGGAGTTTATAATTTATGCAAATAGTAATATAAAATATTCAGATGAAAAAACAAAAAAAAAAGAATAAATTTAATATTCAAAATACTTTTTACTTTTACTTTTAAGTGTGTAATTTCATATATACTCAACTATTCTTTTATAATAAATAAACTTCTAAATTTTTGCACGTATTTAGTATAATAATAATAATAAAAAGTAACATAACCTATAAGAAAAACGTATTTCACGTTCAAATAAAAGAAAACTACTTAGCCTTTATATATATGTATTTAAACTTAATATGTTTAATTAAAAAAATTTTGTTATATATATAGATTAAACATGTTTAATTAGAAAAATTCTTTTAAAAAGAACTTTTATTTTAAGTAGTTGAAATAATTAAACTAATTTATATTCTGTAAAAATAAATTTCAATTTATATATATAGGAAATTTTAAATTCATTAATTTACAGCTTAGAATTTATATTTCAGATAGAATTTCAATTGAGAAGATTAAAATTTTACTTATACTATGGTTTTATACAGGCTTAAATCCTTTCACAAAATATATTAGTTTTTAAATCTATAAAATATTAAAAATTTATTTTTTTACTAGAAAATTACTGTATTGAAAGAAATTTTAATTGTTGAAAAGAAATGAAAGTAAAATTTTTTTGTATTAAAAGTTTGTTTATTTTTTAAAATGACTTTTTTATTAATAAAAGTTACAACGTTATATAATTCAAATGAAATTCAAGTAGTGCAAAAATATGATACTTTGAAGAATTATGAAAAAGTGTCTATTCTTTTGTTCATTCTTTACCAAATTAGTGATTAAAATTCAACTAGTTAAAAAAATTTTTTAAATAAACTTTCAAGCAAAGCTTAATATAAAAATTTTAATAATTTATATATAAATATTCATTAAACATATTTGAATTTTAAATTTCAACTTGAAGATTAAAAATTAAAAAAATAAATATTATAAATCACTGAGAAAATAAAAAAGGAGGTAATTAATTATAATTCTTCTTATCTTTAAAAAAAAAGAAAAATAAAAAAAAAAATACAAAGAAGATTTTATATAGTTTAGTTAATTAATTATATTTAAGTAAACTCACCAACAATCAACTGTGAATCAACGATGAAAATCTCCATACCGGTAAGTAATATGAATAAAATTAAAACCCGACAAACAGCGCACTTGACACCTCGTAAAAAGCTTATAAACATCAACATTTTTTTTTATTATATTTTTTTTTCTTCATGCTGTATTTAACTCCACACTAATTTTTATTTGTCTTTTTTATTATTAAAGTTTTCAAACAAAATAATTGAATAAAAAATGAAAAATATTTAAATAAATAAAAATTATAGAACACACATAGATCCTCTCGATGTTACAAACGCGCGTGTCGCGTCGAGACTAACGTTTTAACGCTTCGTGTTCTATGGTTATATATATATATATATATATCGTATAATATGAATGCTGATTGTATTCTAAGTTAAATTTTGTGAAAGAGAGAAACTGTCATGCGTATGACGAAGGTATTTGAGTAAGATAGAAAATATTATATATGGGGAATTAATATATACCAACAAGAATTCCCTTTTTCATTTCTAGTTATTGCTATATATATAACGAGCACGAGGGGTGCATGCTATATAATACTCCCCACTTTTTAAAAAATCTAGAATACTTCGAGCATGCGAACTTTGCCATTTTACTTATATATATATATATAGCTAAAAAACTTTTCCTTTTGAGTATAAATAATATAGAAAATGTACAATGTTCTTCTCTCAATCTGAAAAAAAAATAAAAACAGAAAGTAAAATCATTTGACGATTTAAAGACGTGACATAAACATTTAGAATTTTCTTGTTTATTTTTTATGGATTAATTAACTGACATTTCTAGGGCTTATGATAAATATAAAAATTTGTTTTATTGATTTAATGTGCAATTAATTTCTTTTAATATCTTCTTTTATTTTATTTTAGAAATATAAAATTGATCTTTGTTTAATTATTCTTGGTCATGATAGAAATAAAAAAATTAGATTTAGAATAAAATATTTATTGAATGAATTTCATAGAAAATTTTTTCAATTAGGCTTACTTAGAAATTAATCAGTTTTTTTTTTAATTTTTAATAAGTAATTTGGAATAAAATTTAATTAAAACTGAAACAAATAAATTTTTAGAATTTTAGGACTTGAATTTATGAACATGTGATTGTTTATTTTTTAAGTAACTTACACAATTAATTGGTTTGTTAGGTGTCAAGAACTTTTGTTGATGGATTTCTTAAACTATTTTGGCTTTATAAGGTTTTGATTATTTATGATGAACGTGTAAACATATTTTCGGTGACAGCACTTCACACCTAGCTTGAACGAGCGAAAAGTCGAAAAAAAATGACGAAAAAATCTGATACTACAAAGTTTTCGGGAATAGTTTGTTATTTTCATATTTCCATAGCAGTAAGTTGGAGCTGCTCGTCTAAAAAATTTTTAGTCAATTTTGTGGGTGACTGAGAGATCAAAATCCGAAAATTTGATTTTTAACAATAAATCTTCATGAAATTTAAAGAAATAGATGAAAAATTTGGATTGTCAGAGAAAAACCACTCCAGAAGAAAAAATAACTTATCTTTTTACGATGAAATTTAGCCAAGTTATCGTCGCTTTAAGAATTTGGTCAAATTCGTCTTAAAAAAGATTGAAATTTTATTGAAAAAAGCCTGTTTCTGAACCTTAAACATGCATTATTCGCTTGATTTTCATCGTAAAATAATAATTTTTTTTTTAAATCGATTAATTTTTCCCTGGCAATTCATTTCTTTAAGAAAAAAATCATTTTTATTGACGAAATTTCAATTTTTAGGTCAAAAGCCTTTGAAAACTGTAAGTAGCAAGATTTACTTAACATAGTTTTTGATCTAAAAATTAAAATTTGGTCAATAAAAATGATTTTTTTCTTAAAAAAATGAATTGCCAGGGAAAAATTAATCGATTTAAAAAAAAAATTATTATTTTACGATGAAAATCAAGCGAGTAATGCATATTTAAAGTTCAGAAACTGGCTTTTTTCAATAAAATTTCAATCTTTTTTAAGACGAATTTGACCAAATTCTTAAAGCGACGATAACTTGGCTAAATTTTATCATAAAAAGATAAGTTATTTTTTCTTCTGGAGTGGTTTTTCCCTGACAATCCAAATTTTTCATCTATTTCTTTAAATTTCATGAAGATTTATTGTTAAAAATCAAATTTTCGGATTTTGATCTCTCAGTCACCCACAAAATTGACTAAAAATTTTTTAGACGAGCAGCTCCAACTTACTGCTATGGAAATATGAAAATAACAAACTATTCCCGAAAACTTTGTAGTATCAGATTTTGTCGTCATTTTTTTTCGACTTTTCGCTCGTTCAAGCTAGGTGTGACTTGAAACTAACATCAAATGAATTAAATTTTTTAAATTTTGGGAGTTTTTTTTTTTATGAACGGCTACTAATTTTTTCCCCAGCAATCAAAAATAAAAGCACATTGTTTTTAACTGTTTTATATATGAATTTCATAAATATGAAATGTACAAAGAAAAACCATTGCATACCTACCTAATAAAGTGAACGTTTTATTAGCGCGTAAACCTTTTAATATTTTATTTAAATTATATGAAAAAATTTAATTAAGTCTATGTTCCTTTTAGCACTGTTAAATAAAAAAAGATAATGCAAATATTATAATGTTTTTGGGTATAAACTTAGTTAAAATTATTCTCTGAACTTAATCTGTAAGGTGTAATATGTGATTTGACTAAAAGTATTTAACAAGGAACGCATCGAAAATGTTTAAGTGAATAACACAAGTCAATTAATTTTGTTTCCAAGCGATGCAGTAATTTAATGAAAATACTCTGCTGCAATGACTTCAATACCAAAGATACTATTTAATTGGAATTTCATTTAATGAATAATTTATGCATGGTAAACTCTAAACAAATGTTGAATAAAAAATTAATATTTTAAGTTTTGCACATTGCTTTAGGCTAACTTGCTTTTTTTTTGTTCAATTTCTTGGATAATTTTTCAAAAAGTTGACTCGTGAGAATGACATAATCCAATGAATATTTACTGAAATTCCATAAAACAAAAAAAAAAACGTATTTTTGTTTAGGGCATTTAGCCTTTTTTCAAGGTTTCACCATAACCATCAAACCATGGATTTAAAATCACTAAATACAATTTGTTTTTATATTTTTTTAAAAAAATTATTACTTTGTAAAATTTTAATTTCATGTATCTCTCAATAAAAATAAAATGTCGACCAGCTGAAAAGAAGGTTTGTGACAAAGTTAGCTGAAAATGTGTTTATAATAATTATCTTAAAAAATAAATTACAAACGTATTTCATAAAATAAATACTTTTTTTGCTACACTTAACATTTTATTATTTCATGCATTAAAAAAAAAAAAAAATAAAATAAAATAAAATCAATTTAATGCATAAAAAAATATAAAATTTGAATTCTAATTGCATATATAACTTAATGATTCAATGACTATGCAAATGAATCAATAGCTAAATTAACAGTTCGATAACGTATTCTCTATATATAAATTAGTCTTTATTAATATCTGTATATGATGTGCAACTTAACGACGATACTGATTGCATCACACGAATTGGTTCATTATGTAAATAAATAAAATTTATTTATCTCTAAAAAGCGTGTAATATTTTTAAATTTATTTCATAGAAATGATAAACCTTATTTATTATGAAAGAATATTACTTGGAATTTTATAAAATTAAAAAGTAACATTTTCTAAGTATTTAAAATGGTGCATCATATTTTATTGTATTGCAGATCAAAATCTTTTTTTGGCATCTGAGTTATTGGGAAAAAATGATCAAAAGTTAAAATATATCTTATTGAGGCATGATATTTTCATGGAATAAAATAAAACTCATTCCAAAAAATATTAACTCTTTTTTATTAACACAGATATTTTAAGTAGCTATAATTATGTTTTAAACAACAAGGGATAATAAGTTTACTTTTTATACGCACAAATTTATAAAAATAAGAACTTAAAACTAAATTTTCTGTTTATTTCCATTGTTTAGAGAAAATAATTATAAATTATTTTATCATTTTTGTAAACTAAGTATTGATTTATCAGAACATTTGTTAAATTAAATGAAAATTCTTGATTTTTGAGCTAATTTTTTTTTTTTTTTTAGTTTTTTTTACAATAAATTCTTCAGTTAATAATAAAAAGTAACTAGTATTTGCAAGTTCGTTACATAGAATAAATAAATTATAATAATTTCAATAAATCAAACAGGTGGGGGGGGGGGGGGTAAAATGTGTATGATTAAAGTGGGTGGTCAAATATGTCCAATTTAAGAGGGTAGGGTTCGAATGGGATTAATTTCGAATGGGAATAATTTCGATTTATAGACTTCGAATAATTCAGATTTAGTGATTTACAATAATTTGGATTTAGGAAATTGATAATCCAGATTTAAGGACTTGATTTGATTTAAGGTATTAGAAAAACTAATTTTTAGGGAATCGTAATATTTTCGATTTTGAGACCAAGAATAGTACGCGTTTAGGGAATCAGTATAGTTTGGGTTTAGAATCTTAGCATCTAGTAAAACTGATAATTACAAATTATAAAAATAGCAAATTGTATTGTAATGCTGCGTAATATTTATGAATTTTACCCTATACTCAGCAGTAATAAGCATGTTCCATGCATTTAGGTTGTGTACACAAAAACTTTATAAGTTTTATTATAGAGCGAAGCCATACCTTATTCCGAGAAAATTCACAAGATTTATATAGTTATAGGCATCAAATTATTTGCTTTGCTCTAACCGTTTTTAGCGACATCCAGTACGTAAGATACTGAAAATTATACGTACAACCAAAAGTAATAATAGATATTTGAATATATAAAATAATACTATATACCTGAATAATATGTTTGAATACATAATAAAGTAACTTCAAAAGCTTTAAGATTATTCAAACATATAATAAATTTATTTTAAACTTGAATTGATATATATTTATTAACTTCACTGCATATATAATTATTTTGCACATGAATTAATATTATTTTAAACAATTATAGTTATTTTTTAAACTATATATATATAACAACTGCAGAATAAATACAAATTGATTTAGCAATTTGATAATACAATAAACAAAAGATATTTCGAAATTTAGCAAAGGTAAGCTAATACATAAACAAATGTATGGGCACAATTAAGTTAATGCATACATATAATACACAATTACATATAAATACAACTTAGATATTATATTGTACAAAATTACACAAATTTAAACAATTAAATACAACGTTTATCCTTAGATATACAAATAAATAAATAAATGTATTGTCAAATTCTATAGCCCTAAAAGCTCATATTATATATAAATGATTATAGCTATCCTCTATGCTTTTGATTGTAAACATTTGGCATATATATATACAAATTATTCATTATATATGTGTATGTTTATTTAGTCAATATAATTGATCATCGTCATCATTATTATATTATCAATTATATATACTCTCTGTTGATTTTAAAATCTAAAAAGGTAAAAAAATGCTCATTCATTTTATTTATTTAGTCATTTTATTTTTATTAAAAACTTTTAATTATTGTTTAAATTAGGAAAATTAAGTTATTATGACATTTTTTAAAAGTTTAAAAATTATTATTTTAGGAATTCTCTTGAGAATTTATTATTTAAATTAAGGTATATTATACATATTAGTCTGATAATAATTATTTTTTTAAATTTTATAAGTATAAAGATACAGAAACTTATTTTCAAAAATCTATAGGTCTGTACTTTTTGTCCCGAAAAAGTTGAACTGGAATTAAACAGAGAAAAAAAATGCACGCTCATTTCAAAAATTTTTTAGGTTATAGATTGTATTTTATTTAAATTTTTATTAATTTTTTTTATTTTAAATAATAGATTATTTACTGCTATCGATAAAAAGCTATATTAAACATGTTTTGAGATTTAATTTTAAGTAAAAGAATTTAATTCCAAAAAAAAACGTTTTGCTTTTTGAATCACCCGGAATTACCGCCTTGAAAAAGAATAATAAAATTAAAAGTCGTTAATTTAAATAAAAATTTATTTATTTGCGCTTTACAATTTTTATTCGATTCTAATTAATTAATAAAAAAATCAAGTAAAAAACATTGATTTTTTAAATGAGTGTGTTCACAAATTGAGAATCAATAAAAAGGAATTAGAAAAGTTTTTAAAAAAACATGAACTTTACTTGGAACATCATGCGCTAAACTAGCCTCTTATTTTTCATAGTACAACTCCCTTCAATTTTGTTTAGTAAAACAAAGCAAATTCTTATTTTCCAATAATTGCGCATATTTTTTCTGTGCTTCATGAAAATTAAGATGTAGAATTAGGATTTTGATTGTTTTAAATACAGGCTTCCCTCCTTATACGCGGGGGTTACGTTCCAAAAAAGGGCCGCGTATAAGGAAACCGCGTATAAAAAGACATTACTCTTATGGAAAAGGAGGGGTTAGGTTCAAAAATTTTTTATGTTGGGAAAAAATTTTATGGACAAACATTTTTTAGTCACCAATTTTTATTTAGAAAAAAAATCTGTTATAAGGGATTGTTTTATTTTTTTTTGGTAATCTTTATATAAATCTAAATAAATTTGAAGTGCCAAATCACAACTGTGTTTAAAATTTAAACTGCGCGTCATGATGGGATCAGTATTGGCAGCCTCATCAATTGCATCTTGCATAGACGTAATAATTTTGAGTAAGGATACTGTGTGAAATTTTTTCTTTGTTTCTTCAATTTCATCATCAGGTAAAATAATTTTTTCTTCGGCTGATTCAACAATTTTTTCAACTTCTTCAGTTGTTAATAAATCCTTTCCAGGTGAAACGATCTCCAAAATTTCTGTTTCTTGCATATCAGCGAATCCTTCTCCCCCAATTTCTCGTGATATGCTGACCATACCTTGAAAAACTGACTGATTATCGATTATTTGCCCGCTGTTTTGTTTTTTATTGACAAAATTAGGAAGCAACTTAGACCAACTTGCGTTCAGCGTAGACTCTAATATTTCTTGCCGCGATTCTTTAATAATCCCTATGCTATCTGCTATTGAAAATTTTTTCCAAAAACTACGCACAACATTTTCAGGATTAAAATCTGCACATCCTCTGTGTTGATTTACAAGACGTACCATACTTTTTAAAGATAGTAAGCTTTGAATATCTGTTCTGACACAAAGCCTTTTTCTTTTATATAATCTTGAACTATCGAAGGAAATTTAGAAGCCGCTTCATGATCCGCAGACGCACTTTCCCCTTAAAATATCAAAATAACCTATATTTTTTATTCCAATAAAATTTATTTTATTGAATATGTACCTGTAAATTTAACGCTATGAAGAGAAAAGAGATTTTTAAACTCCTCAAACCACCCTTTACTGGCAACGAAATTTTGATTGAGTGGATTTTTTTTTTCTAAATGATCGGAAAATTCTAAGGCTTGATCTCGAATAGCTCGTGATCCAATAGGAATTCTCTTATGTATAAGGTCTTGAATCCATATCATAAGCATATCTTCCATTTTAACTATGTTGGAATTTCTCGTTACTTTGCTTAGTTTAGCATGAGGTCCTAAATGTGTAGCGCTTGCTCTAATTTTGTCACGGTTATCTCTTATTGTACGAACCGACGATTCATTGATATTAAATTTTCTTGCAACAGCTGCGACTTTTTCTCCGTTTTCTAATAAATTTAAAATTTTTAGCTTATCAGCAATGCTCAAAACTTTTCATTCTTTCTTTTTTACAGGTGATTTTTTTTTATTTGGTGCCGTAATTTGAAAAAAAAAAAAAAAAAAAAAATAGAATTTATGTAACTTGATAAAATTTTGGTTATATTTTTGTAAATAAAAACAAAAACAATCGAAAAAAAATTCAAATTTAAAAATTGAAACCGCGTATTACGGAGGGAAATAAGCGCGTATAAGGCGGGAGTGCCACAATTGGAAAACCGCGTGTAAGGAAAACCGCGTATAATAAAACCGCGTATAAGGAGGGACTCCTGTATTTCTTTATACTTATCACATGCATATTTTTTACTTTTTAAATGAATTTTGCTGGGTCAGCTTAACTGACTTGAATATCTAAAAGCTTTTCCACAATGATTATCCCCAGCATGTTTTCTTTCATGACTTTTTAAATGAGCTAATTAGCTAAAAAATTTTCCACAAATTTCGCACTTATAAGGTATTTCACCAGTATGTGTTCTATCATGACGTTTTAAACTAATTCATTAAAAATTTTTCCACATTTTTGACACTCCAAAGTTTCTCCCTAGTATGTGCTCTTTCATGTCTTTTAAAAATTACTTGAGAAACTAAAAGCTTTTCCACAATTTTCGCACTTCTAAGGTTTTTCACCAATATGCGTTCTTTGATGATCTTTTAAATGACTTGATAGGCTAAAAGCTTTTCCACACCTTTTGCAATTGAAAGGTTTTTCACCAGTATGAATTCTTACATGAATTTTTAAATTAAATAATTGGCTAAAAGCTTTTTCACATTCTTGACACTTGAAAGGTTTTTCACCAGTATGTGTTCTTACATGGTTTTTTAAATTACTTGACATACTAAAAGCTTTTCCACATTCTTGACACTTGAAAGGTTTTTCACCAGTATGTGTTCTTTCATGACTTTTAAAGCTACTTGAATCGTTATAAGCTTTTCCACATTCTTGACACTTAAAAGGTTTTTCACCAGTATGCTTTCTTTCATGACTTTTTAAATGAGTTAGTTGGCTAAAAGCTTTTCCACAATTTTCGCACTCGAAAGTTTTTTCTCCAGTATGTGTTCTTACATGAATTTTTAAACTAAATAATTGGCTAAAAGCTTTTCCACAATTTTTGCACTTGAAAGGTTTCTCCCCAGTATGTGTTCTTTCGTGACTTTTTAAGCCTCTTGAAGCACTAAAAGCTTTTCCACATTCTTGACACTTGAAAGGTTTTTCACCAGTATGTGTTCTTACATGGTTTTTTAAATTACTTGACATACTAAAAGCTTTTCCACATTCTTGACACTTGAAAGGTTTTTCACCAGTATGTGTTCTTTCATGACTTTTTAAGCTACTTGATTCGCTAAAAGCTTTTCCACATTCTTGACACTTGAAAGGTTTTTCACCAGTATGTGTTCTTACATGGTTTTTTAAATTACTTGACATACTAAAAGCTTTTCCACATTCTTGACACTTGAAAGGTTTTTCACCAGTATGTGTTCTTTCATGACTTTTTAAGCTTCTTGAATCACTAAAAGCTTTTCCACATTCTTGACACTTGAAAGGTTTTTCACCAGTATGTGTTCTTACATGGTTTTTTAAATTACTTGAATCACTAAAAGCTTTTCCACATTCTTGACACTTGAAAGGTTTTTCACCAGTATGTGTTCTTTCATGACTTTTTAAGCTACTTGATTCGCTAAAAGCTTTTTTACATTCTTGACACTTAAAAGGTTTTTCACCAGTATGTGTTCTTTCATGACTTTTAAAGCTACTTGAATGGCTAAAAGCTTTTCCACAATCTTGACACTTAAAACGTTTTTCACCAGTATGCTTTCTTTCATGACTTTTTAAATGAGCTAATTGGCTAAAAGCTTTTCCACATTCTCGACATTTATAAGGTTTTTCTCCTGTATGACTTCTGAAGTGTACCTCTAAACTTTGAGACGTAGCAAAATCTTTATCACATTTTTCGCATTTATATTTTTTAGAAAATTTTCTGCTTTTGTTATTCATTTGTGCGAATTTTCTGTTTTGACTTTTTTTTTTTAAATATACAAGATTTATTTATTTATGTAATGATTTGCTGCAAATAGATTTTTGACTCTATGGATCTTTTTTTGATTAATTATTAAAAATTTTGATTTTGCGCAAATCTCTAAACAGCGTATTCGAAGAAATTTTCTAAAAAAATAAACATAATAATGTTATGAATTTTAGAAGACAATACTCAATCAATACTCGTGTTATTTCAATTACACTTTTATTTAATTTTTAAATTATTTAAAATTTTTGAGTCTCATCAATTTTTTGTTAATCCCAAATAGTTTTAAGTAAGAAGAAAAAAACTTTCATTCCCTGACTAATAAGATTCCTAAAATCTTTGGGCTAAAATACAAAACAAATTTTCAGAGTTATAAAATCTTATTAATTTATTAGTTCGTTTACCATCAAGAGATAATCAGGATAAGTTGCAATATGGTACAATACTTAGTACAACATGAATCGTTAGGAAGCTTTATTTTCTAAAATATTCAGATTTCACTGCGTTATGCAATATGTTAGAAAATTTTAGTGTTTATTTACCCGAAGAGAAATAGAAACTTGGCTGCCAAAGCTTTAATAGCAGACCGGAACCGGCTCCCGGATCCGGGCAGGCCTCGGGAAAAGTCACGGTGGCAGACTCGTGCCAGTTTTATTATGCAAATATACCACGGGATTTAGTGATTCTCGTGGCAGTATGCGTGTGTACACTATGTGTTATCGAATTATTGCGTATGAATATACATAATTAAAATATGATAAATAGTATTTACTTTTATCGGTCTTTACGGACTATTATTATTATTTATCAATACAAGTGAATGTAATTGATGAATAATATTTAAACTGTTTTATTGTTAATGATCGCCAATAGCGTGTATCCATTAACAGCAGTTTAATAAATTTTTTTCTAAATTAAAAATAAATTTTTAATTTAATTTTTATTTGTTTCTTAGATGTTAAGAAAAAAATCTTTGAGAAAAAATAAATGCCTCATCAGTGCCAACGAGAATCGAACTCGTGATCTTCTAAGAAACAAATAAAAATTAAATTAAAAATTTATTTTTAATTTAGAAAAAAATTTATTAAACTGCTGTTAATGGATACACGCTATTGGCGATCATTAACAATAAAACAGTTTAAATATTATTCATCAATTACATTCACTTGTATTGATAAATAATAATAATAGTCCGTAAAGACCGATAAAAGTAAATACTATTTATCATATTTCAATTATCATCGGACGATAAAATATTATTCTAATAATATACATAATTAATTTTTCATAATAATTAGTAATTTAAAAAATTGTTGTTTTTAAAAACCTTTGCACTAAATAATTATTTATATTGATATTCGAATTCTTTGTTTTATTTATTTGATGACCGAGATTCAATAAAATGATATAATAGTTTATAATTTTGGAGGTTATATTTATAATATTTGAAATAGAATTTTTGTAAATGAAATAATTATACCAATTTTGTTAATTTGTTTTAATAATAAAGCCAAAAGAACTAATAATATTTATGATAAAATAAAAATTTAAGATGATAATAATAAGTTTATTATTTTAGAAAAAAGGAGTTGTTGTTTTTACCGACGCTGAAAACAGTTTTAGTCAACATAATAAAAATAAACAATATTAAAAATATATTTATACGCGTTCATATGATAAAAAAAGTATAATTTATCAAAAATTATTCAAAAAAATAGCTTTTGTAATAAACTATTAAATGTATAAGTACTGTTTTTATTAATTTTAATAAAAATAATCCCGGCACGGATCTACCACCGTAACTTTTTCCATTCCGGCGCCAGTGCGGTAGCCGGTCTCGGCCGGAACTTTAAAGTCCGGCACCAGACTCGGACCGCGACTTACCCTTGGTTTTGTTTCTCTTCGGGTAATTGAATAAGAAATTATTAAATTGTTAAATACCTTTTTAAATATATGAGATTTATTTCTATTTTAAAAGTTAATTATTTGCTTTCGTGAAACAAAGATAAAGTTTTAAGATATCGTAATTCGGCTATACTAAAAAAATTTTATCGTCATGAACTAATAAACTTTTTTTTCTTTATCTTTCTGATTAGACCATCTCTACACCAAACAAGATTACCTTTTTTTTTTAATTACATTTCTTTCTGCATTTTAAATGGAAACTTACTTATAAAATAAAATTATATCGTCAGGTGCAAAAAGGGCCTTACAATAATAATTTTAAAAAAATTTTGTTCACTTAATTATTATTTTTGCTTTTTTAATTAAATTTCACAAGAATTTTAAGATAAAATTTTAGGACACGTGCTACCAGAATGAATTCTACGCTTATACCAGACTTATACTGAAAAATCGAAAAACTATTGTAACTTGTGACAATTATTATTTCAATTAAAGCATTCCCAGTTTATCATAACATTTTCACAGATGGCGTCGCTAGAGAAAAATATTAACCCTTTTAAGTCGCTCCGCGCAAGTATAAGCATATCAGACATATTGAATATCGATCATTTACACGAATATCGTCGAATATCCATTGGTATCGTGAAAACTCTCGAATATCCATCAGTAGCGTGAAGACTTTTGAATATCGAACGATAGCGTGAAGAATCTTGAATAAGCTATGCTTAGGTCTAGTCTATATAACCGCACCGCACGGCGCAGCCCAATGCTTTAGGCACATTCTACAAACCCGTGAAATCGCTCCGCAATCCGCAACCGTAGACCGCAACGCACGAAATTTTTCAGTGTAGCCAACTCATCTTAAATTTATTAAATTTTATAACCAAAAATTACAAAATAAACAAACAAAGGCAAGAAAATAAAATTAATAATTAAATAAATGATCCATAAAAGTAATTAAATATTAAATATAATTATTAATTTTTTAAATTTTCAGTTATTATTCGGCAGATAATGGAAAAATATCATAAAATTATACAATTCTTAATTGTCATACAATCTCATTATTTTTTTCTGTTTCCATTTTATAAAATTTGTGTTATGTGGAGATTTGGATTTGATTTTTAACATAACGATTAAAATTCATGTTCATACTTTTGAAATTTAAATAATCATGTCTGTATAGAATTCATTTGTTGTATAAAAGTAACTACCTTCAACCAAATGAATAAACTCCAAATGGAGTTGTAAAAATTTTTTTCTGAGTAATTACTATCTGGGAAGTTAATTAACGACACAGATACTAATTACCTGGACCAGAATTTTTACACTGCAGTGAGTTGAATGAATTATGTTGTGGGAGTTGCATGTAGCTGCAATGTTCTAATTTTTTTTTGCCATTGCTTGCGATTGATTGCACTATACACATCAAACGACTGAATTGTATAATGTTGTATACAAAATAAATGTTTTTAATTCTACAGACCTCCGTAAACGCAAAACCGCAGTCGCAACGCAATGCGCACAAACCAAAATCGTTTTGTGCGCATGCGTGTTGTGTTGCGCGCATTGCGTTGCGGCTGCGGTTTGTGTTCACGGAGGTCTGTAGTATCACCCTTAGGCCGAGTCTACGTAACCGTACCGCACGGCGCAGCCCAATGCTATTGATATAGGCTTGCGCTTGTGGCTTCACGTGACTCCTATACCAATAGCATTGGGCTGCGCCGTGCGGTGCGGTTATGTAGACTCGGCCTTAGGCACATTCTACAATCATCCGGTAAATTCTTGCGGTCGTCTACAAGAAGTCCGTAATTCAGTGGGGCCAACTTTACATAAAATAATTACACGTGTTTATTTTAATTTATCATTTAGTTCTGGTTGGCGCCACTACCTTGCGGACCTTTAGCAGACGACCGCAAGAATTAACCGGATGATTATAGAATGTGCCTTAGGCTGATTCTGCAAACGCCGTAAATGAGGGTCGCAACCGCAAGCGTAGCCGCAACACAATGCGCACAACACAACAAGCATGCGCACAACATTGGTTTGTGCGCATTGCGTTGCGGCTGCGCCTGCGGTTGCGTCCCCCATTTACAGCGTTTGTAGAATCAGCCTTATAAACAGCACAATCAACGATTTTCACGCTCACGTTGGATATTTAAGAGTCTTCACGCTACTAATGGATATTCGAGAGTTTTCATGGTACCGATGGATATTCGACGATATTCGTGTATATGATCGATATATAAATGTATGTGTCGTGTATATGTGATAAAAAAATACACAACTACGTAAAAATTTTTTAATAGAATAAATAAAATTCTTTTATAACTGTTACACGCCAAAAGAACTTAATTAATTTAAGAGCTTGTAATTAATATATAAATAAAAATTTTAAAATTTAAGGTTAGATCTCGTGTCAAATTTTTAGGCCTGACGCCGCGTACGGTAAAACCTTTGCCTTCGCGTCCTCCTAAAAAAAGTAAGTATATAGAGTAAAGAAATACTTATTTACAAGTTAAAATAAATATTTATTTACAAAAAAAAAAAATTGTTTTGAAAAAATGTAAAAAATCAAACTACACTCAAATATAAAAATTTTTTTACAATAAAAAAAAATTATAAAAATTAGTTAATTTGACCAACTTGTCCTCAAGATAAAGTCTCGGAAGGTTCAGGCATGTCAACCTGACATATAAAAAGAAACTGGAGGAGTTTTATAAAAGAAAATTTTTTTTGAGAGAAAATAAAATAAATTTTTAAACAATTTACTTACCTTTTTTTTTATTAAAAATTGTTTGAATAATATGTGGAAAACTCTTTTTTAAATAAACTCAAAAAAAAGAATAAAAATAAAATATATGTTTGAAAATTGAGAAATGTGAATTTTTAATAGCATGGACCAAGTTGGTCCCAGCTGAGCCTATGTCTTGACTTGACTGCCTTAATGAGACTGTTGAAAAATGTAGTTTTCGGAAACGCGGTTCATTTGATTTCCCTTTCCATGAGCATCTTTCAAGAAAAGCGTCATAGACAAATTATCAAAAGAATTCCCATGATTATATTTTATCAAAAAAAATTATTTACCTTTAGATAATTACAAAGATTTTATTCTTAAGATGAATAAATAACAATTAAGATTTTATAATTTTATATTATATAATAAAAATTTTAAAGGTATAGACCAAAGTTTTTTATAATTATCTTATTTTTCAACTTTCGACATTCAAACATTTGTATTTTGATAGTCAATAGATTGGAATGTCTAAAGTCTACAAGATAAAAATAAATAAAATGCTAATCTATCATCACATTATCAAAGAAAAATTAAATTATTTTTATTTTACAGTAGAGCAAAATAATATTTCTGATTTTATAATGCGGTGCGTATTACCCATCTCCCCTCAATTTTCATAATAAATTATTTTATGTTATATTTTAAATAATCGCGCCAGAAAATAGATAAAGTAGGTCGCTTTACAGTTTACAATGATAGCGCCACTAGTTTCAAAAAAGAGAATTTCTCCTTCTTTTTGGATTAGCGCTCGTCCGGACCAGAGCAACAGAATCTTACAGATGTATTTTATAATAGTTTTTCAATTTATTTAAACAATTGTTATTTATAATTATCATATAAACAGTTAGCTAGTCATTTGGATACGTAAGATCAAGCTAGTTATTTCGTATTATCCAGAAATAGTGAAAATTAGCCATGTGTATAAGGCTTAATAACACGAGGTTGGTGTAAGCAAATCCTTGCAAGGTAAAAGTTTATTGTTATCGAATATCCCTCTAAAACTCAATCTAGGAATTTTTCGCTCTTAATCTAGAAAAGACAAAATATCTAGATTCCAAACTAGTAATCAGCTTATTTCTTTATTCAAAACTAGAGATTAAATTATTTCTTTATTCAAAACTAGAAATTTACTTATTTCTTGATTCAAAACAAGAAAATGTTATAACTCCGAGTATTTCTTTATTAAAAACTAGAAATTTACTTATTTCTTGATTCAAAACAAGAAAATATTATAATTCTAGATTTAAAAAAAGAATGTACGTATTTTCTTGTTTGGAAACTAGAGTTTTAATACAGAGGAGGGCAGCACATTAGATTCTAGTTTGAAAATAAGAAATACACTAATTTCTTGTTTTGAATCAAGGAGCGATCTATTTTCTTGTTTTAAAACTATAAAATAGGAAATATCTAATTTTAAAACTAGGAATGAACTTTTTCTCGACTTTTTCTTATTTTAAAACTATAGGAATCAACTATATTTCTTATTTCAAGAGGCGATTTAATTTATTTTTCTCGTTTTCAACTAAAAATCAAGTAAGTTTTCTTTTTTTTTTGTTAAAGTGATTAGTATATTATAAAATTTTTTTCAATTTTTAGAAAAATATGAAAATTTTAATTTTTTGTTTTTAAATTAGAAATCGTGCGCAAATTTATTTATATATTTTTGCAACTGAAATTACTTGCATTAAATGATAATACATGTTAAATTATTCTGGAAATTCTGAAAATTCTGGGAAATTGGTTAATTTTATGACTTATTTAACTAAATTTTTATATTTTAAGCTATAATTCGTTGGAAAAATAGACTCAGGGATAACAAATGAATTTCACATGATAAAAGCTTTTTTTTGGTGCAAAATGCTCTGTAAGAGTAGAAGTATGCTCCAAAGGACTAATAAAAGCCTGTTGAATTGATTCCTGTTTATAAAAACTGCGTCATCTGGCTCAAATTAAACTAGCTTTAAGAGTAAATGGGCCCCTTTGGGTTTATTTTATGAAATCCTACAAAAATAGACACAAAGTTCATTTTGACTCTTAGGGATGCATTTTTATATTAGGATTGCATTATGTCTAAAGGACCTGTTTTGCTCTTGAACAGAATGGGCTTTTTCTTTGAAAGTCTAGTTCACGTGTAAAGAACTTTTTTTTGATCAATTTATTTTCACTCCAAGGCCAATGCTGTTGGCAATTTTCTAAAAAAGTAATAGTTGAAGACTGTTGAGGGGGATTTTCAGTTGTGCTGAGCTAGAATTTTATAATTAAATTTTGTAATTAAAATAGGCGGGCCCAAAATTGGCCAATTTTTTTCGAAAAAATGCCAATATTTTAAAAATTAAAAAAATGATAGTTGAAGACTGTTTGGGGGGGGGGGTTCTGAGGTGTGCTGAGCTAGAATTTTATATTTAAATTTTATAATTCAAATAGGCGGATCCAAAATTGGCCAATTTTTTTCGAAAAAATGCTAATATTTTTAAAATTGAAAAAATAATAGTTGAAAACTGTTTTGGGGGGTTCGCAGGTGTTCTGAGCTATAATTTAAAACCTAAATTCATAATTCGAAATGGTGGACCTGAAATTGGCTGATCTTTTTCGAAAGAATGCCAAAATTTTTAAAATGGAAATAATAATAACTGAATTAACTTGGCGATTCAATTTATTCTTCTCGTTGTCAACAAAAACTCAAGTAAGATTTTCTTTTTTTTATGTTGATGCGATTACTATGTTATAAAATTTTTTTTAAATTTTAGAAAAATATGAAAATTTTAATTTTTTGTTTTTAAATTAGAAATCGTGCGCAAATTTATTTATATATTTTTGCAACTGAAATTACTTGCATAAAATGATAATACATGTTAAAATATTCTGGAAATTCGGAAAATTCTGGGAAATTAGAAATATTTTATGACATATTTAACTAAATTCTTATATTTTAACGCCTCCTAAACCCAAATGTGTCGGTAAGAATTTCTTAAATGTCGGCTTTCTTTTTTAAGCTGTAGAAATAACAAAAAAAATATTTTAGGCTATAAAGAATGATTTTTTTTAGTGAATGAATCAATATGAAGCCACAAACTTTATTAGAAATGGATTGGCGACCTTTTTCAAAATGAACTCTACCTTACCGACTCAATGTTAAAAACATAGGGGTTTAGGATGGCGTTAAGCTATAATTTGTTTGGTTTCCTCCAGAAAACGATTTTGTAAGTTCAAAGTTGGTTCTTTGAGGTTAAAGTAAAATGCTAAAGGAAAATAGACTCAGGGAGTATACCAATTGGATTGTGCTGGATAAAAATAGTCCCATTTAATGCAAAATACCCTGTAAGGGTTAAATGAGTTACCTTAGACCAAATTACAATGCGGATGAAATAAATTATTTCTTACGGATAGGAAAGGATTCTAGGGGTGAAAAGTGGACTTTAAATGAAAAAAATTAATTAAAAAAATTATACAGAGTTAATATTTACAGAGTTTTTATACAGTGCTAAACAATATACTTTTTTACAGTTAAAAAAAAACATTAAAATTATAATTTTTTTTTAAAGATTATTTTATTGGTAACATCTTGAATTCTTTTAATATATATTTATTGACGTTTAACAAATGATTCATTTTTTATCCATCATTATTTTGATCAGCATTATTTAAAGATTGGTCAATCATTTGAAACATTAATGATTCTAATGACTGGTTGTCATCTTCATTTATATACTGTTCATCAGTTTCTTTCATTAACCTTTCATCATTTGGATAAGCCTTTCATAATTTGGAAAGCTTAAAAAATGTTTAAACTCTCTTATTATAGTTGTTAATTTCCATTCCGCTAATTTATCAAACAACTTGTTTTTTCTTGTTTCTTGTATTTTATTCATATATTCTATAACTTTTTCTTTATCCTCCTCTTCATTTGATAATCCATTCAAAAAGTCAATCTGTAATACAAATATAATTATTAAATAATCACTTTATAATAATAAAATAATGTTTATAAGATAATGTATTTATGAAAATAGAAAGATATGTGCCAAAATATAAGTGCTGAAATTATCAACTATGCAAATTTTTTTCTTTTGAATGTATAACTATTCAGTGAAGTTTATAAGCAGCAAATTAAACATTATTTACATTAAATTTAAAAAACTTACAGTTAATGAATACCGTTCCTCGTCTTTCAAAGTATCAGCTGTTAAAATTTCTTCACTTATGGATTTATCTTTTCTTTTTTGATATTGCTTTTCTTTTTTTTCGAGTCTGCCATGGATAGTATTAAACCTTGTTTGTAGAAATCCATGTTTTCCATCAAACCATTCTTCCTATAAAATGAAGAAAAACTTTAATAATATTATGTAAATAATTTACATGATCTGGATCTTAAAAAAGATTATTTTGGAAAATGGGACGTATTACGTTTATAATGTTTTTTCTCGACAAAAAGCAGTAATATCAGTTTAACAAAATTGTAATAAGTACATTATAGCCCGCGTGTAGATTAAAATCATTCTAGAAGTGCACTGAAAATAATATATATTTTTTAATAAACTTACATGTCCTTCCTTCCCAGCGCCCCTTAACTTTGGGTAAGCTTGAATTATCATTTTTGCAATATGTGTTTTAAATTTAGAAGGTGGATAGCTAAAAAATTAAAATTAATATGAACTTCTTAAAAATTTTGTTTAATATTTCATACTTACTATGGTTTCCAAGTTGTCTTTTTTCCTTCTTCAATCATTTTTGAAACAACTACTCTTACAAATTCTTGTCTTATTACTTTTGCAAGTTGAATGTCGTCTTTTAAAAAATGTGATATTCGTTCAGCAGATCGATTTTCTTTTATCAGCTTGGCATCATAATCCTCAAACCATTTAATTATTGTTTCTTTAGTTATATTTAGGTTGTTTTGCTCTATCTATAAATGAAAAAAATATTTTCTAATGTTGATTAAATTATTTTGTTACAAAACTTTAAGATAATCTAACAGATTAAAATCTTTATTTGCTTTAGCAAATGTGACAAAAGGAATAAATTAAGATCTAATTTTGTATGCTTAACCATTTGAAAAAATTGAAAGCTTTAATAATAAAACAAAAAAAATCAGGAAAAAATACTTTTTGATATACAATCGGATTTAAGTTTTAAAAATATAGTCTAAAAAATAATACTCATATCGCTTGCTTTTAATTTTTCGCAGTTTTGTAAATTTTATTGACAAATATATTTATTTTAAAAAAATGTATAACCTCTACAAACCTCATACTTATCGCTGGTCTTACGCATTGAATTTGCCTTCTCGTTGGTTTCACCGTTAGGTTGCTGGTTTTCTTTATCTGCTTCATCATTTTCCACAGTTTCATTTAAATTTCTTTCATCCAAATCAATATTTTCTGCCTCAGCATTCGCGTTTTCCAGAAATCCAACCGTGTTGTTGTTCATTTCAACCTAGTAATTGAAAAATAAAATTTTGTTTATAAATTATTCTTAAGTTAAAGCCTTGTAAAATGCATGCATTGAGCCCCCGATTCTTCTTTTTAACAATTCAAAACATTATAGCATCCAGTTCAATGAAGTGCTTCAATTTTAACAAGTAAAAATATAAATACATTTAATCTATTATTAAATTCTAAATAATTTTACATAGTACTTTGTGGTAAATTAAGAATTTAAAAGTTGTAAATAAATATCCAAAAATTTGAATTGGAATCCAAAGTTAAATCTAATTATAGTAATTTATGTTTGAAAGTTTTTCTTTTATGACTATTTTGTTTAAAAAATTTTCACTATTTAATGATATTTATAATTTTACCTTTTTGTTAATTCCATCCATCTCTTCCATGGCTAGGTTTCCTAAGTGTCTTAGTGTTAATAAGAGACATAATCTCACACGTGGACTTAACCCAATGCTATTTATCTTCTCTTCATCCATAGAACCAAAGAAAGTTAAATAGTTTACATTTTTGACTGAAAAGAAAAAAAAATTTCTTATTATTTTTTAACTGATATTTAAACCGATTTAAACTGATTGATAGTCAAGGAAAAAGAAAAAAAAAGTTAAGATGATTGTTTAAAATATTATATGTATAAAATTTATTATGTATCCTATTTACTTGTGATATTAAAAATTTTATTTTGAAATAGAAATACATTTGTTTGAAATGCAGTACTTTTCAGTTTTTTAAAAAATAAAAATACACTTGTGAAGAAAAAATGAAATTATTCAGATAAAATATCGTCAGCAAGTGTCGTAATAACACGTAAGTTGTTATGGATTAAATTACATTCCTTAATTACTTTTCATTAGTTTATAGACATTAATTTGAAAATTAATTAATAATCTATATTATAAAAATAAAATTTAAATGTATATTTTAAAATACGAATTTTTGTGGAAAATAATTTCATATTAAGATTTTTCTCTGTTTGATTAATAAGTTAAGCAGCAGAAAACAATAACGCCTGATTTAAACCTTTGATAAATTTGTGTACAGTAATATAAAATCGTTGATTTTTTTATCTTCTTTCTCAGCATGAAATAGCAATAATATCTTAACATTTAAGGGTTCATGCTATTATAATATGATAAACTTAGTGTCAGACTTAATATTATTAAGTCTGACAATAACTTGGCCACATAATAATTGTAGTATGCGTTAAAAATTTAGTTGATTTTAGAAACAAAGAAAAGGCAATGCAGATAAGGTACATTTTTAATAACAAATAAAATGTTATAGGATTACGAGCTTAATTAAAACTTTGACTCACCAAGACTGGTATACTCTTCGGTATTAATACTTTTAATACTTTTTTGCGAAAGTTATGTCACAAATGATAAAATAACATTTTTTTTAAGTTGATGAATATTAACCTTCTCTTTGTTAATCTAATATCGGTGTTTAGTTTACTTTTCTAAAATCTCATCATTTAATTTACAACATCTTATTAAAATATTATACTTTGAGAATTTTTCATGTATTTAAAATTTAAAAAAACTTATGCTTATAAAGGAGGTTGCTTTTCATATTAGCAGCATGATAATAATATGCGATATTTTTATTTCAAATTTTGTTTAAGTCCAGTTTTACATATTTGGGACAGAAACAGCAATATTTTTGTTATTCATCTATTTTTTATTTAAAAAAAAAAGTTGGCTCATTTAAATGAGTATAAGCAATTTAAAATTTCAAGTATTTATAAATCACCTTTTTAATTTAATTTTCAAAATTACAATTATTTGCTCTCTAAATAAAAATCTTTGAAGAAACAAATTTAACAACATTTTTTGATTATTTAAGATTATTATTTTGATTATTTATAATTGAATACTATTAGAAAGTAAATTCTGTTGCACAAAAGCGCTTGAATTACAGGTGAATTTATTTACATAAACATAAATTATAAAATACTACAGCAATTATATATTTAAAAGTAATGGATTAAATTTTAACAAGTCATCGAAATTTGTTACTGGATAATTTTTGGTATAACATAATTTTTATAAATAAATAATCTTTGAATGATTTAATTTGGGTAGTTAATTATACAAAATTTTGCTCATCTGCTATTGAATCAGTTAATCAATTACCAATTAGTTATCAATACAAATTTCTAAGACTATGATATTTTTAATTAACTTAATTTAAACACATTTATTTTAAATTTTTTTATTGATCTTAGAGCATCAAATTTAAATAAAAAATATATGTTCAAATGAACCATGAAATTAAAAATTAATCTATTGAACAGAATAATAATAATTAATTTATATTAATAGAGAATGTATCTTAAAGAAATATAATGCAAATTATCATTTGTAAAAGTATGCCACAAAGCAAATGGTTTTGGATCACTTAAATCCTTTACATTCACTAAGCAATGCTCATCTGTCGATTCCACATTGTAAGCATTTAACTGTTCTTCAAGATATTTGGAGTTCCATTTAATGCAGTGTAATAAAACTTCATCATTTGCAATGAAAATATTTCTTATTTCGCCAAAAGTGGGCATAAGTGATTCTGTATGCAATTGAATAGCAACAAATAAATCAATTTTATATTTTATACTATAAACATTAACTTTATCTGTATGATCAATCTCATAATCACTTTTAAATCCAGCTTCAATCAAAAGTTTAGAAGCATTAAGATCACTCAAGTCGTTAATAATTATAGGAGTGACCAAATTATAAGTAATTTTTTCTCTTATTGGATTTTTATTAGAACCCCAAAGAGCACACTGATAAATTTGAGATTGGTTAATCATAGTTTTGGGGATATTTCTAAAGTTATTACAAACTTTAGCATATTTCTGAAACAACTGATGTTTATCTTCATACATGAAACATGCATAATTACACATTGGACCAAATTCTTCAATGCATTCTGGTATGTGCATAATTTGATTGATTTTATTTATTTTATTTGCTTTAGGAAATAAAATATTGAACTGATTGTAGTGCGTTTTTAGTAAGGACCGAAGATAAGGTAAAGTTGAACGCGAAATTTTTGGAGCCATAATTATATCAACTATTTTATTTAAATCTAAAAGATACTCTAAATACAAATCACCAGGATCCACTTTATCGAATAATATGAATGGGAGAACTCTAAGCAAGCACCAGGTCTGAACTCCTTTTTGTTGCAACTTGTGCTCACTGATAACATGTTTAAGGCCTGGCAAATCAAAAGATGATGAAGGTTTATTACTTTTTTCAGGTCCACCATATGAAAAAATTTTTAAACGATAATTGATGCTCTCTACATCTATACATTTTTTGTTTAAGACTAGGTATGCAACTGTTAGCTTAATGACATAAGGAACCCAGCCTTCAAATAGATCATGAAGGACATCGAAAACTTTATTGTAACAAGTATGAAAGTATTTTAATTTATTTAATTCGCAAGGACCTTTGACTCCAGCTGCAGTACTGGTAGTTGAATCAAGTATTATTTCTTGTAGCTGATACTCAAGAAGTTCTGGGGTTCTTTTTTCTGCATGAAAATAGCATCTTTTATGCAGTTCATTACGAGAAATCGTGCATAATCTACAAAAATATTTTGCTCCAGGTCCTAAGAAACCAAGCAAGGGATTAGCAGCTGCAGTATCCGCTGTAACTGATGCTAGAGTTGCACGAAGAGTGTAATCTTTATTATTTACTTTTATTGAATAACCTTCGTCTTTTTCCAACATCTTTAACTCATTAACAAATGGTTTCAATATATCATTTGTTCCATAATCATGAACTAAGTTTTCATTGCAAAGTGCTAAAACATGTACATTACCTATAAAGTTTTTCAAATGGGGAGGAAGATTCAATATACTGAAGTAAAATGCTCCGATTTTATTATCCCGGACCTTATTACTGAGTGGATTATTACCGACAAACTCATCAAAATATAACTGAATCCTTAATGCATTAGGATGTTTATTAAAAAAAGGATGATTTTTAAACGTATCCCCGTCTTCATAGTGGCGCATTAGATCGTCATTTGATTTATTTGAATGATTATCTATATACTGCATTACTTCTTCATTTGATAAAATGAGTTTTAATGTTTGAATCAATGGAACGTACACATATTCTTCATTATCTATTCCAAGAAATTTTGATTCTGGACTAATATAAGCATAATTTTTTTTTAAGACATCAATTTGGCCTTTCATTGTTTTATACCTTGTTAAAGAATCATAGAAACTAAATTGATTTATAAAATCTTTTGCATCTGTAGAATCAAATTCTTTGTGTTCAAAATAATCTTTAATTTTTTCTTGAACTGTAGACATTGTCTCACGCAAAATATTTTCAACTTCAGTAACGAAAGAACCTAAGGCTGTACCAGTGATAGTATTACCCAAGCGCAAATTGGCTATTGAATTTGCAATCATATTATCAAAATTAATCCACGTTGGTATCCAACCTTTTGTAGCTTCCGTGTTATAACGATCACTATTTTCTCCAAAAACACTTGGTAGATTATGAACTCTTTGAACATGTGCCCTAAAATTGTCTAATCTTTTAAAAGTTATTCCGCAATTGTTAGTTTTACAAGGAAAGTATCTTGTTTTCGAGCTAACGTGGTGTCCATCATATGACTTGAGATGCGTTTCTAAATTATTATAACAATCAAACTTTTTTTCACAAAAACAGCAGAGTAATTGCAGATCCATTTTATCAATTTTTACTTATATTAAGTTTTACAAAAATAATTTATTTTAATAAAAATGCATTAAAAATTTAATAAAATTATCTTGCAATTAAAAAGTAAGGTGTTGTAAATTAATTGAAAGCAACATTTACGATTTTCAATGCACAATAAAATGTCTTTATACTAATAGTTTATATGAATTAAAAATAATAAGGTTCTTGATTTCAATAATCTTCTTGTTTAAAATCATCTGGAAATCCTTAAAAGGATTTGGGTTTTTAAATTTCTGATACTAATCCTAAAACAATATTATAATTATACTTTACATAATTTTAGCTTGCACATATTATAGCTATGTATTTTTAATTTTAGTGAATAATTATTTATTTATTTTTAATTCTGAAGAAAAAATATCCCACAAATTTAATTATTAAAAAGCAAATATCAAATTTTCTAGAACTAGAACTTCCACGAAAAAAAATTATGTATAACAGTGCTTTTTTATGTATTGACAGCAAAATTTTTCATACAAAATTTTGTATTTGATTCCCGAATTTGAATTATAATGATTTACCTGAAGTATGAAATACCATGGAAAAAAAGTAAATATATGTTACGCAAGGGTGGATGTAGAAAATTATTTTTAAGGTACAAGTGATTGACATGAAATTTTTCAAAAATTTAGTTGTCAGATCCAAGAAATCAAGCAATCACAAATTTTTTAAAACTACAAGCCACGTAAAAAAATTAGGTGTAACGTTGAAATACAAATAATAAAAAAAAAATATTTAAGATTTTAAGAAGACTTTTTTGAATACATTTTAGGTCTTAATAATACCTAAATAATGATTTGGAGATAACACTAATTACATCCATATAAACACATAAATGCAGACTTTTCTAAAAAATACGTTCCTTAGCATAAAATGGTCACAAAATATTCTAAGATGCAAAAAAGTCATAATATCCACACAAAATAATAATGATTTTATGATCATTGACATTTCAAGCAATTTTAAATATTTATACAATACAATGTATGTATATGATAAAATTTGTTTGTTGCCACCTCTTTTTGTTTTTAAGGATATTGAAATTATTTTAATTGATATATTAATTTATTTAAATAAAAAAAGTATGGTCCATCATTTAAGAATAAGTTGAAATTTGAAATAATGTAAAAGAAAATAAAAATAAATGTAGCTATGTAGCTGTAAAATTGTACACAAACACACACTAACGGCAGTTTATATGCATATAAACTTTTTGCACTTTTTTCAGAGATAATTAAACCAGTAAATATTTTATTCAATTTGATCAATTTTATTTAGATTCTATTTAATCGTAATTTTTAGTAATTTTTTAATACATAAATATATAATAAATTATATTTAATCAATAATAAACTTAAAAGTTTAATTTTTACTTATACTTGTATACTGCAAATACGCAATTTTTATACAACTTATTTTAATCTCTTTTTTAATTTAAAAAAATCATAAATAAAATTTTCACAGCTTTAAAAAACCACATACCTAATTTTATTTTGAAAGTCTCAAATTGTTTGATAAGAAATGTAAGAAATATTTCATTTAAAATCTATTATGATCTGTCTATGAATTATAGAATGTGAAAACGTTGGGTTTAAATTAATTAATAAAGAAAAAATGTAAATATTTAAAAAAGAACTTACGTCTCATCTTAGTAATATCTTCTGATTTAAACTTCAATGAACGAAGATAATTATATAGGCCTTCGTCATTCATGTAAATTTCCTATAATTTATTAAATAAAAATACAATACAAATATTTTGAAATAAATAAAATATTTTGTTATTAAAGAAAATAGTTTCTGTATATAATACTAAATGATTTTATATTTTTGCACTTACAAAAAGATGGGTAAAAAAAAAAATTTTGTTTACTTTATTTGTTTAAACTGAGTACAAAGTTTCATTCTCCAGTAAGCAAGTAAAAAAAACGCTGTCAAATTTTTGGCACTACGATTCCTCAGGCAATGACAAATATGGCTTGCAAATTTTTAAATTTTATGTATCATAACTGAGAAGTTAAGTGAGAGCAAATTTGGTATTACACCAAAAAAAAAAAAAAAAATAATAGAGTTTTTTTATTTTTGGCGGAAAAAATTTAAATACAATAAATATGAGATATTAAGAAATAATGAATTTCTTAATGCTAGAACTCCAGCGGGATAAATTCCAAAATGAAAAAAAATAATCTTGCTTTTTTTAATTCTTGATGCAAAAAATGTTGGGAAAAAATTTATATTACCTATACGTATCAAATCCAAGAAATCGAATAAAATTGATATTTCTAAAATTAATGAAGGTAAAGTTATCCGCCAGAGGAATATATTCTATCCGCCAGAAGCCTTTATAAAAGGGGCTGTTAACCATCTTTTAACTTGAAAATAAAAAATATGTAAATAATTGTTATTTTACAATTTAAGTTAGTACTGGGGGTTTTTTGGGGCGCTGAATGAAAAAAACCCCCAGAGACCGTTTTGTAATTAAATAAAGTAAAGTTTTACGATTTTCATTTTTCAGGGTGAGAAAACACCTGTTTTCCGAATTTCCCGCAAACGAAGACGTTTTTTCACTTTCCTGACCAAAAATATCAATTAAGAACCCCAAAAAACCCCTAGAGGCCATTTTTTAATTGAATAAAATAAAGTTTTACAATTTTTTTTTTTTTAGAATGAAAAACCATCTATTTTCCGAATTTTCCGCAAATGCAAAAGTTTTTTCACGGTCCTGACCAAAAATATCGATTCAGCGCCCCAAAAAATCCCCAGTACTAACTTAAATTGTAAAATAACAATTATTTATATATTTTTTTTTTTCAAGTTAAAAGATGGTTAACAGCCCCTTTTATAAAAGCTTCTGGCGGATAGAATATATTCCTCTGGCGCATAACTTTACCTTCATTAAAATTAGTACTATTTCCAAATAAAAAAACTGGGTAGTACTTGCAAAAAGAAAAAAAACTTTGGTGATTTTTAAATTTTTTGTTACTTACAATTTTGAATAAAGAAAATTTCAAAAAATTAGATACTGCAATTTAAAAAAATGAAGGTTGCTTCTTAAATTAGCTTCCTCTTTTTAAGCCCATAAATATAATTTTTTCTGAAAAGGAAAAATAATACTTATGGGTTTAAAAAAGATCAATCACATAACCATATTTCGGCAATAGACAAAAATAAATTACCAGCTAATATTCGGGTAATTTTTTTACAGTTTTTAATATTACAATTTTAAATCCAAATTAATTAAATAAACTTATCAAAAAGCCTCTTTTTTTGGTTTATTTTTAGGTAAAATTAAATTAAAAATTAAATTAAAAATTAAAATAAAAAATTTCGATTTTTGATTGTTTGACACATAAGCACGTTGAGATGCCTCAGGAAGCTAAAAAATGTGTGTGTGTGTGTGTGTGTGTGTGTGTATTTTTCCTTTGCAATTTATTTCTTTAAGAAAAAAAAACCATTTTCATAAACTAAAATTTACTTTTCAAGTCAAAAACTTTTTATAGCTTCAAATAGTAAGATTTATTGGAGCCAGTTTTTATTGGTTTTTGACGTATAATTTGAAATTTAGTAGATGAAAATGATTATTTACTTGAAGAAACAAATACTCAGGAAAAAATTAATTGATTAAAAACAAAATATATTATGTACGATGAAAATATTACACATTTTAAGTCCAGAAACAGGCTTTTTTCAATAAAATTTCAATATTTGTTAAGACGAATTTGAGCAAAATCTTAAATTGACGATAACTGTGCTAAATTTTATCGTTAAAAGAAAAGTTTTGTTTTCTTTAAGAGTGGTTTTTTCAAAATTTTCATCTATTTCTTTAAATTTTATAAAGATTAATTGGTAAAAATCTAATTTTCTGATTTTGATCTCTCAGCCAGCCACAAAATTGACTAAAAATTGTTGCGATGAGCAAATCCAAGTTACTGCTATGAAAATTTAAAAATAACAAATTATTTCCAAAAAGTTTGCAAGATCAGATTTTGTCGTAATTTTTTTTTTACTTTTCGCTCGTTAAAGCTCGGTGTGATACTTAATGTTTTGAAAATTTTTGTTTCAAAATTTTTTGCATAAAAAAATAAAGAAAAAAACATTTTTTTTCTTTTTGAATGTAAGATCTAATTTTTTCCTATACAAGTACTTATATCGTTTTTACTGGATATCTCTAATTGATACCAAATTTCAATTCCCAAATAAAATTTCCCCAAAATATTTTTCTCAAAATTTTTTATTTAAAAAAATAATAAAAAAATAGCAATATTATTTTTCTTTTGGAACGTAGTACTAAATTTTTTTCTATGAAAGTACCAATATCTAGAATTATCATTTTTACTGGATATCTCCAATTTATACCTAATTTTTTGAAAATTTTTTTCTAAAATTTTTGCTTAAAAAAAAAACAAAAAAATATCAATATTTTTTTTTTATGAAAAAAAAAGAATCATTTAAGTATAAAAAAATAAGTATCATTTCCTTTTCTTCAAAGCAATGATTAGGATTATTGCTGAAAATTTCAGGCTTTTTATATCTTGAAATAAAATTACATCTGATCTGAACAACTATTTACAAGAAACTATAAGTTAACTACCTATACTGAAATTGAAAAGTAAAATAGCTAAGAAAATAATGATAATTTTCTCTTCTTATAGTCAATAATCAGATCTATTTATTCAAATTTTAAGCTTTTATCTCTTTCAGAAAAAAAATTATTCATAATTTAGTATCTTTGAAATTAAAATTTTTTCAGCGTTGAAACATTTTAACAATGATAAATAATTTTTTTTTATAAGACAGATAAAAGAAGCTTGAAATTTTCATGGAATTATTATAATCATTGGCTAGCAGAATAGCTAGTAAGCATAATTTTATTAGCTATTTTACTTTTCAATGTCAGTAGTTAAATTAGTTTCTTGTAAATAGTTGTTTGGATCAAATTTAATTCTATTTCAATAATCTTTCAGGAATGCAGTTTTTTTAAGCAAAAGTAGTAAATTTTTAGTTTTTGAACTAAAGCACTAAGAGCACTAAGAGCACTAAGATTGATGAATAATTTTGGTTTCGCTTTAAAAAAACTTTCATCAATTAAAATTCTCTCAGTAAGATTGTTGACACACTTTGCTTTTGCTTTATAACAACTGTCATCGATGAAACTTCTCTTAGCAAGATTGTTGACAAACTTTGCCTTCGCTTTATAACAACTGTCATTGAAAAAGCTTCTCTTAGCAAGATTGTTGACAAACTTTGCTTTCACTTATTAAAAAGTGTCAGCAATTGCAGTTTTTAATGAGTTAAAGCAAAGTTTGTCAACAATCTTGCTAAGAGAAGTTTCTTCAATGACAGTTGTTATAAAGCGAAGGCAAAGTTTGTCAAGAATCTTGCTAAGAGAAGTTTTTTCGATGACAGTTCTTATAAAGCGAAAGCAAAGTTTGTCAACACTCTTGCTAAAAGAAGTTTCTTCGATGACAGTTGTTATAAAGCGAAGGCAAAGTTTGTCAAGAATCTTGCTAAGAGAAGTTTTTTCGATGACAGTTCTTATAAAGTGAAAGCAAAGTTTGTCAACAATCTTGCTAAAAGAAGTTTCTTCGATGACAGTTGTTATAAAGCGAAGGCAAAGTTTGTCAAGAATCTTGCTAAGAGAAGTTTTTTCGATGACAGTTCTTATAAAGTGAAAGCAAAGTTTGTCAACAATCTTGCTAAAAGAAGTTCCTTCGATGACAGTTGTTATAAAGCAAAAGCAAAGTTTGTCAACAATCTTGCTGAGAGAAGTTTAATTGATGAAATACTGTTTATACTAGGATTGATGATTATTTTTATTTTTGCTTAATAAAAAACTGTATATTTCTGAAAAAAATTGTCCTCGCTAATAAAATATGCTCACTGGAAAGTGAAACCTTATACCAAAGTAAATATGTGAAGATGGGTCATTTTCTTTTAGCTGTTTCAAAATAGTAGAAGTAAAAATTTTAAAACTCCAGTTGTTCAAAAAAATAAATTTAAAAAAATTTAATATTACAAATTTTGTTCAGCAGAAATGTTTACTTAAAAAATACTTTGGGAGAATAAATTATAAAATATTCTTTACATCAAATAAAATTTTCAATTTACATATAATTTACTTTAATAACACAAAAATTATTTTAAATATATGGTATTAAAATTTTCTGAATAGGTAAAAAAAGCATTAAAAAAAATTGACACAATTTTACTTACCTCTGAAATCTCCGTTGATGCTAATAACTGTCTAAACTCCATTAATAATATTTAAAAATTAACTATTTATGTATATAACTTAATAATATAAAAAATTAGCGTGAAAATTATTAATTAAAAAAACAATATTTATAGAAAACACTTATTTCAGCCCCTTCATTCAAAAATTTTATATTCGCTGATACGCAACAACGACACTATATTATATACACATACACACGAACCGCGACAAAACAGAAAAATAGACCGGGTATATAGCAGCATATAGAATTTTATATAATATAACTTGCGCCGGTAAAAAATAAACAATAACACGGCGTATCAAAGTTGACTTTGGTACGCGCATGCTCACTTATCCATAGCGCACACTTTACGAACAGTTAATTCATCTAAAAAGCGCGGGTTTCCATCAATTCGTCACAGATATTTTATTTATATTAAAACAAAAGAAATTTTTTTTTTTTCTTTGAAATATTTGTATATAAAGATTTAATAGACTTATACCCGAAAATCCGCATATTGCTATGATTATAGTCAAATATAATAATAACAGGTATAAATTCTTTTTTATCTTCATAAAGTTAAATAAAAACAGATGGAATGTTATTCTTTTAAATCTAAAATATATAGGTATATTAAAGAATTACATAGCTTAAAAATAATAAATAAGATAAAAGCACTGGAATGAAGTTCTAGAATATTCGGTTAATGTTGTTACAATTTTTCCTTAAAATTTCCCCAAAAAGTTTCCCCTGATGCAAAAGATAGCACTAAATCAGCGCTAAATCATCGATAAACCAGCGCTTATTACTCAAAAAAAAATAACTTAAAAATTTTTTTTTAATTTTTTTGAAACAATTTTTGAGGGGAATTTTTTTTTAAAAAAAGTGTAGGGGGTTCATTCAAAACAGCGGACACGAAATCGGACAATTTTTTTCGAAAAAATTCCGAATTTTCAAAAGTAGAAGAAATAAATAGTTGAAGAAAGTTTGGGGGAGTTTTCAGGGATGCTGAATAAAAATTTTATACTTAAATTTTAAAATTAAAATTTGCGGACCCAAAATTGGCCAATCTTTTCCGAAAATATGCCAAATTTTTTAAAACTGAAAAAGTAATAGCTGAAGACTGTTTCGGGGGGTTTTTTAGGTGTGTTGAGCTAGAGTTTTTTACTTAATTTTTATAATTCAAATTGGTGGACCCAGAACTGGCCAATTTTTCTCAAAAATTGACAATATTTTTAAAATAGAAAAAATAATAGTTGAAGACTGTTTCAGGGGGTTTTCAGGTGTGCAAAGTTAGAATTTTATATTTAAATTTTATAATTCAAAAAAGCGGACTTGAAATAGGCCAACTTTAATGAAAAATCGCCATGTTTTAAAGGACCAAACAAATATCTACAGACTATATATGGGTATATTAGAGTGCGCCTTATTTTTTTTTCTATATTTTTTGGCTCCCCCATTTTTTTCGAATATTTTTTTCATAAAAAACCCCCAGCTCGAAGGATTTTGATTTTCGATTTTTCAAACCCATGCCATCAAGCACTTGTAGTTTCCTACGAGTTTCCTATTTAAATAAAATGGGATATTTGAGTTTTTATATTTACAAATTTTTACAGAGGCTACAAACGTCTTAAAAAGCTAATTTTTACTGGAAAACATACTTTTATATGTTGTAAAGACATGCAAACAACCCTGCATTAATTCCAAAGGGAATTCTGGGGCTAGAAATGCAAATTTACATATCGGTTGGTCTACTTTTTTATTGTAAGTGACGTAAGCCGTGTTTTTTTATCACTGATTCGCTCAGCGCAGTATTCAGTTAACCTACTGATAATTTGACCCAAAATGAACAATTTGTAATTTTGTTTAAATTGCTCCCAAAATTGTAATTTTTCAGGTAATTGAGTTTTATAGGCCTTAAAGATTTTCTACAAGCTTCAAGTTTCCAAACATTTTTTATTCGTCTCTTTTCTTTAAATAGTTTTTAAGATATCGCTTTTTAAAGATAATGATAAAAATGTACTTTTTTTTTAAACCCTGAAATTGGGACTCTGACTTTAAATTATCATCTGTGGTTAACAATTTATTGAAAAACCGTGAGTAAAGAATTTTTGGAAATTTGAAGATTGTAGAAAATTTTTAAGACCAATAAAGCTCAATTTTGTCAAAAATTATAATTTTTACAGAAATTTAAACAAATTCAAAAATTGGTCATTTTTTGTCGAAAATTACCGTTGGGTGCATTGGCTATAGTGATGTGAGGATCAATGATAAAAGAACGCAGTTTACGGCATTTGAAAGGTGACACTTGCACTAAAAAAATAAGATCAGCCAAAAATATTTTGGTTAATGTTTGAGGTTGGCTCAATGTTATAAAATAGGGGTTTTCGGTAATTTTGAATAAAACGCTGCAACCTCAAAAATAAAATAAAAAGTTCTACGCTATAATATAGGGTTTTTTAGACTATCTTCTAAAAGACGTCGCGTCGCTACTTCATTACTAAAAATTATTTTAAAAAAAATGTTTGTAAGTAATTAAATAAATTATGAAACAGTCCCTGAAACAGTCTTCAATTATTATTATTTCCATTTTAAAAATTTTGGCATTTTTTCGAAAAAGATCGGCCAATTTCAGGTCTGCCATTTCGAATTATAACTTCGGGTTTTGAATTATAGCTCAGCACACCTGCGAACCCCCCAAAACAGTTTTCAACTATTATTTTTTCTATTTTAAAAATATTAGCATTTTTTCGAAAAAAATTGGCCAATTTTGGGCCCGCCTATTTGAATTATAAAATTTAAATATAAAATTCTAGCTCAGCACACCTCAGAACCCCCCGGAACAGTCTTCAACTATCATTTTTTCAATTTTTAAAATATTGGCATTTTTTCGAAAAAATTGGCCAATTTCATAGAGTCCATTTTTCCAACGAATTAAGCTTAAAATATAAAAATTTAGTTAAAAAAGTCATAAAATATATCCAATTTCCAAGAATTTTCCGAACAAGTAATTTCAGTTGCAAAAATATATAAATAAATTTGCGCACGATTTCTAATTTAAAAACAAGAAATTAAAATTTTCATATTTTTCTAAAAATTGAAAAAAATTTGATTTTATACTAATCACTTCAACAAAAAAAAAAGAAAAACTTACTTGATTTTTAGTTGAAAACGAGTAAAATAAATTAAATCGCCACTTGAAATATGAAATATAGTTGATTCCTAGATTTAAAATAAGAAAAAGTCGAGAAAAAATTCATTCCTAGTTTTAAAATAAGAAAAAGTCGAGAAAAAGTTCATTACTAGTTTTTAAATTAGATATTTCTTATTTTATAGTTTTAAAACAAGAAAATAGATCGCTACTTGATTCAAAACAAGAAATTAGTGTATTTCTTATTTTCAAACTAGAATCTAATGTGCTGCCCTCCTCTGTATTAAAACTCTAGTTTCCAAACAAGAAAATACGTACATTCTTTTTTTAAATCTAGAATTATAACATTTTCTTGTTTTGAATCAAGAAATAAGTAAATTTCTAGTTTTGAATGAAGAAATAATTCAATCTCTAGTTTTGAATAAAGAAATAAGCTGATTACTAGTTTGGAATCTAGATATTTTGTCTTTTCTAGATTAAGAGCGAAAAATTCCTAGATTGAGTTTTAGAGGGATTATTATTATTATGTGTGATCACAAGCGTCTTATTTGATTAATTATTTTATATTAGAATTATTGATTATTATTCTTATTAGAGTCACGCGTTTAGTTTTGTAAATTAAATAAAATATTTTTGAAAAGCCATCGCAAGCTATATATATATATATATATATATAATACGCGAAATGTATGTTTGTATGTGTGTACAATATTGTGACGTCACGTAGATTCAATTTTATAATATAAAAGTAAAGATATGGCACGGTAGGCCACGTTATTTATACCATGGCAGACTGCAGCTGCCCACAGTTTTGTAATAATATTATAAACATCATATCTAGTTTATCTTTTTCAATAAAAATTATATATTTTTCATTATTACAACAATAAAATAATCTTTTTATTTATATTTACCTAAGCCTAAAGTTACCCTTTTCCCATAATTTATTCTAAAATATATACTTATTTATTTATATCATTTTTTCATTATAATTTATATTTTTATAAGCATTAATTTTTTTTAAATTCTTTTCTTTTTAATTTTAATAAATAAAAAATATTTCAGAGCTAATGTTTTAATAGCCATAAAATCAAATATTTTACGTTAAATGTTTGTCAAAAACAAATTTTATATTGTTATTTGTCATGTGCCAAATTAAAAGTCATTATTATGAATATTGATTGTTAATTTAAAAAAATTTATTACGTTAGTGTACTTTATTGAGACGTAAGATACGGTTTATTTATAATAATTAATTCTAATGTTTTGAATAAAAATTCTAATAAAATAAAACATTTTTTAAAATCAAAAATTCGTATACATTAATTTATTAACAAATTCATATTTTTTGATATATTTCATAATTTTTTAGATACGAGAATATAAATTATGATATAAAATAGAATTTATTTTCAATGGTATAATTTTAACAGAATCAGGTTTAACATATACCAGATATGTACAAAGTGTACATTTTTAATATAATTTAAATTTAAAATATAGCGCCTTAAAAATCGCAATATGGCGCATTTGCTACTACTAAAATGTTTCGACTCGATATTCCTTCTCGTTCTTCCTATGGGACATAAATTAATGTACCTTGACATGGAGCTACAATTTTTCCCCTTCCAATAAATATTTTTTTTTTCAGCTGCTAATGATTGCCATAAAAGGAAATAATTTGATGGATAAGCAAGAATTTTTCCTATGTTAATCCTCCTTTTTAGGCGCCAAATTTAAATAAGATTTCTAACATCTCCCATACAACTTACATTATTAACGTCATTTTTGCTAAAATTTAACGGTAACTTTGCTTTATTTTTAAGTTATAAAATAAACTCTTAAAAATATGCAAATGTATATATATATTTTTAAATTAAAATTAATTTTTGTAGCTCAGAGAATTTACTAATTTGTAGCTTCTAATATTATGACCACCATTAGTAACCCTCTAAGCAACGTTATTTTGAACTTCAGAATTCTTATTTTAAGGGGTCTTGCGCTTTCAAATGCTATAATTTCAAGAAAAGCTTGAGTGGTCATAAAACAAAAACTGCTGAAGCTATTTGAAAATTTTTTTTTTATTGATATTGTACATTATTAGGCAACCTTCCTTTTTTTTTTTTTAATTTTTATGTACACTAGCTCTGAAGCGCGCCAACCCCCTTAGATCATATTTCATGTTTAATCGAAATAAAACTGTGGTTTAATACACAAATAAAAACAATTGTGGAGTGAGATGTCAATTTCAAATAATGAACTTTAACCATTATTATTTTTTTTTCAAAATTTATCTCAAGAAAAAAATATTGCATTATTGCTTGAACCCTTTTCATCCCTCAAAATAAATTTTTCTTTTGTTCTGGACGGTGAAATTTTACAATCGGATGACGAAATACTTCAATAAGTTTTCATATATTATCATAAATAAAAACCAATATTTTATTTTAAAAAATTATTTAAAAAAAAAATATATATCGTATCTGAAATATTGATTACTGTCCCTCGGTGCTACGCACCTCAGGCAGCACCTTTTTCATCCTTCGACATTAATTTTTCTTTTGTCTTGGACAGCGAAATTAAATAATAGGATGACGATATACTCGAATCAGTTTTCATGTACTTTATTATCAGAGTATTCCGAAATTCGGGCGCACGGGGCTAGGGTGTTCCAAAAATCGTGCGCGCCGCGCTATTTACAAAACGTAATACGTAATTAAAAGTTTGATTTTTTTTTATTTTAGTACGTAATAACCTGAAATAAAGGTGAAAATTGTTATTGTTTGTTATTAAAAAGTAAAATTTATAAAAACTTTTGTCTTATTTTCATTTATAAATAACAAACAATTACAAATAATTCTTTTTTATTCAGGTTAGTAGGTACTAAAATCAAAGACGTAGTTAAAAATCATGTTAAAAACGGTACACCTTAGCGCCGCGCGCCCGAATTTCGGAATACTCTGTATGTCGCACCAACAGATGCAATCTTTTATTATAAACATTTTTTATTAAAATTTATAATTATTTTGACTTTAGTTTATTATAATAAATTAAAAAATTAATATTAAAAATTGTTTTACAAATTTTTTATACAGCGTGCGGCAGATACTGCAGAGCAAAAATGAATCGATTAAGATAAAATCGAAGACGAAATTTTTAGAAGATTGTATAATAAAATGAGAAAGATATTATATTACTTATTTATATTTAATTATAATGAAAAATACACAAAATTTTATTAATAAATAATTATAAAAAAAGATTCAAATAGAGATATTAAGATTAAATAATAATAAAAATTAAAATAAAAATAAAAAAATAATAAAAAAAATAAAAAAAGTTGTCCGACTGATTCAGCTGCCCAGGTTCGTCTTAAAAAATAAAAATAAAAATCATGTTTTTCTGCATGCCCTAAACTTGGAATTAAATTACGGAAAAGGAAAAATATTAAAAATTAAAAAAGTTACGCTAAAAATAAAAAATTTTGTCAAAATTTATATTTTACAAAATACAAAATTTACTTATATTTGAAAGTATGATTTTTACTCGATATCTCGAATCTAATAATTAATTTTTTTTTAAATTTTTTTTCTAAAATTTTTTTCGCAAAAAAATACAAAAAACACCAATTTTTTTTTCTTTTTGGGCGTAGTACCTAATTTAATTCTATGAGAGTTTTAGAAAGTTCGTTTATAGTAATTTTTTGGATTTGATACCGAATTTTTCAATTTTTTTTTCTCAAAATTAAAAAAACAAAAAAAAAATAAAAAAAGCAATATTTTTTTTTTTTGGTGTAATACTTTACTTAGTTCCATGAAAGTACTTATATTTGAAAATATGGTTTTTACTCGATATTCGAATCTGATTATTAATTTTTTGAAAATTAATTCAAAAATTTTTGATCAATAAAAAAATACTTTTAAGTTAATTATAGAGCGAAGCTTCTACCTTAATGGATGCAAAAATCGAAATCTTGTGTGCACGATAACTCAACAACGATCCATCCGATTACTTTCATTTTATAAAACTAGGTTTCTTTTATCGAGTTGATGGAACCTATAGTTTTTGGGCCCGATCCGATATTTTTAAAAGCATGTTTATTCTTGTATTTTCGCTTCACAGAGGTGAAAAACCTTATATATGTCAACTGCGCAATAAATTTGATAGCTTTTGTACAAACTTTGCATCGATGAAATGTCATAGAAATCCAAAATAACACAAGATACTTATATTTTTAGGCACGATCACCTTATGTATGCAATACAAGTTTGTCAGGTCAAAAAACGGAAAAGTTTCTAAATTGTCCAATTCGTGGAGAAATTTGGTCCCCAGGTCATTCCGTTGCTTCTAAATACTTATATTACCTTGGTGCATTTAGGGATGTATGTTCGAGAAAGTGTATCCTCAGGATCTCAGAACCTACTCGATGAATCAAAAATCCCTGAGACCAAATTTTTTGAAATCAGATCTAGTTACAGGGTTTTCAATTTCAAGTGATTTCATGAATTGGTTTTGAATTTAATACATCCAAAATGAGGTTAATGATCTAAAATAACCAAAAAATAAATAAATTAATTGAAATTTATTTTTTAGGCACGACCATCCTATGTATGCAATACATAAATGAAATCGTGCCTTAAAAGTTCATCAAGGTAAAAAACGAGAAAATCTTCTAAATCTCCAATTTATGGAGGAATTCGGTCCCAAGGTCATTCCGATGCCTCTACATGCTTATATTGCCTTATTTATTACATGATAATAAATAATAGTTTTATAAAAGTATATGAAAGCGTAATTTTATTAAATAAAAAATAATTTGGGAACCTGGTAATAATAATGGTATGGTAATAAGTGCGTGTGAGTATGACAGCTGAATTTTGGCACAGAGATATTCAAGATCTAAATACATACACTTTCGTATCCTAATTTATTGGCCGCGTGTTCTGGAAAAAGTTATGGATCACAAAAATAACCAATTTTTGAAAAAAAACTAAAAGTATGAAACCCCGGAATAGCCTAGGTTTTTAACTAAGGCCAAAACATAATAAGTTTATATTTGAAATTTTCGGTATTTTAATTCTGAAGAGGCATGTTGGGCCGTTAAAGACGTTTATCCGAGCTCAAAATCATGTATAAAGAATTAAAAATCCCATTTTTGTCTAAAATTGCAATTTTTGAGGTAATTTAAAAATTAATCATTTTGCGCCAAAAATGACCATTTGGTTAATTTGCTATAACATTGAGAAAATCAGCGATAAAAAATTGCGGTATCAATCATTTATATCATATCATTTATGCCTAGAAGGCCCGTTGGAATAAGCAGAGGTTATCGAGATTTTTTTTCAATATATTAATGGAAGTAATTTGTAATTTGGTTTCCTAAAGGTAGCGGTCTGTTGTTAGCGAAGGCAAAGTAAAGACACCGAAAAATTTGCCCTCTTTTTGAAACTTTGTTAACTTTTTACACGGTCTTTCGGTACCAAACATGGTATTTTTTAATTCATATGACAAAATTAAATTCATAGGTTGGTATCAATGGTACATCTCCGTACGTCGCGTTCACTTATACGGCGATATAATAGTGTTACTTTAAATTTTTTTACGTCATTTGACTTTAAAAATTACACGTCCAGAACCCAAGGACCGTATATATGCCTTTTTCAGGATTCAACAAAAGAATTGTCCCACTCCTATATTAATCCTCCAATTTTTTATTTACTAAATAAGTATATTAAAAAAAGCCATTTTTCATACCGCAGAAGTTATGAAAAGTCTGAAAAGTAAAATGTAATACATTTTTAACATGGAACATGTTCATTGGATAGGCTATTGAAAAAGTCCAACTCGGCAGGGGTGGGGGTAAAATACAGGGCGATCACGAGCTGATGAATTGTTTGTTTATTAGTTAACCAATGGCAGCTAAGATTACAAGCATAAAAAAACAGCGATGCACCTAATAAAATAAAATTCACGTCCCGCTAGGGATCACCGTGTATTGACGTTTTAAGGGGGGGGGGGTGTGAAATGGATTTAGAATGTTTTCGATTTAGGGAAGAATAATTTGAAGTGGGAGTTAGGGCCTGATCAGTTTTATCCGTTTTTGCCCCCGTATAGGATTCCGTAAATTAAATAAAAGTTAAAATAAGATAAAACTTTTTCAAATGCAAAATTAAAAGAAAAATAAAGAAAAAAACGCCGATTCTATTTTTCCGATTTTATCTTACCCTGAAGATAGTTTTCAACAACAATAATTAGCTCTAATATTCCTTTATTGAAACAAAATAAAATAAAAACTTAATATTTATTTAATTACTCTTAAAACATGGAACTTATTAATTTGATCATTAGTTCCAAAATATTGTGAAAAAACCCATAAGATGGAAATCCTGCTGTATTTTTCTATTTTCTAACCCAGTAGGACCCCAAATTCGGATTCAGCGACACACAAAACCTACAGAAGACTTTTTCTAATTCTGGTTGTCGAATTTGGAAATCCTTACACCGCATCCTGACTTGTGTATAATATTATTTTGATAATTATGTTAATTGAGGGGTATTAGAGTTCAGAGTAACTTTTTTGTTGTTTTGGTGAATTATAGAAAAAGGACGTAATAACAAAGTTCCGCCAACAAAAGTTTGGTTGAAATCTTTTCAGCAAACAAATAATAAGGTTTCAAAATAAGGGGCGGATTTTTGGTGTCCTTTTTGGCCAATACTTAAAAATTCTAGCTAAGCTTAACATTTTTTTACGCCTTATTTAAACATTATTATTGAAATGAATCAAATCATCCCAAAATTAAAATTTAAAATCCCAAAATTAAAAAATTACTGAAACTCTTTTCTTGCTTTTTTTTAACATGAACAGCTTCGCTCTACGCGTCTTTGACGGTATCTAGTAGAAATGAATGTATGATTGCATGCTCGTAATCGGTGATATCAGTGACATATTAATGTATTAAGCTCATTGTTTGAGGAACCTTTGAGGAACGTCAATTATTAATAAATCAACAACATTTTCACTCCAAAAAAGGTCAATTGTTTTTATTTAAATACACTACATTTGAGTAATACCTCAAAATTCAATAATTATATGGTCTTATTTTTTAATGAAAAATAAAATTAAAATTTTTAATTTTATTACTTAACCTTAAATTTTTTGCTGCTACTTTGCAGTAATCTCGCCTGAGACATTGAAACTATGTATAACACTGTTATAATATGTGAAAATTATTCGTAAACAGTGTTATTACATAAGTTACACATAATTTACACAAATTTTAACACTGTTATCCTATAAATCACGCACTTTTATTTACCAAGGTCAAATACCTGCTATTATTGAAAAATGTTGTTTTAATTGAACTTTTATAGTGTAAATTAAACTAAAAAAAAATTTTAATTTTAAAATATGTATGCTATTTTTTATTTATTAATTTTTTACATTTATTGGTAAAATTGTATTTTTGAGTATATAAAAAATATTTCGGATTCTCGTGGTTTTTTAGAGCACACGAAATCTGAAAATGTGATTTATTTATGTATAGTCAAATAATAAAATATATATTGTATATATTACCCCTTTTCACCCTCTGGAATACCCCAAAACCCTAATGCATTAACATTTTATCTTTTAACTTTAAATTGCTCAAAAATAACACCTCGATTTTCGAGGTTTCTAATTATGAATTTGGCACTTGATTAAACCCATGAACGTTTGGTCTACTAATTAAATCTAGAATTCATTGAAATAATTTCAAAATAAAATAGTTTGGTTAGTAAAAAAATTAAAAATTGGGCCTAAATTTGAATAAAAATTTTATTTATTTTGATATATTTGATAAATTTTATTAAATATAAAAAGAGAATTGCAGAAGTTGTATATCAATACAATTTACTATAAAAAAATTATGCTTTTCACTTTTTTAACAATTTAAGCCTCAATTATTAATAAACTAAATTAAAAATTTAACGAGCATTAAAAAATACAAAAAGAATTTACTATTTAAAAGGCAGAATGAGCATCAGAAATAGCTATGGATTCATTTTCATTATTATTTTGTCAAATTCTGTCTAATAAAACAAAAAATTTTTTGTTTTCCAATATATGCGCATATTTTTTTACTTCATGAAAATGAAAATGTTGAATAAGAGATTTTTTTGCCGTAAATATTTTTTGACACTCTTCATCACATGTATATCGCTTCTCCTATAAATGAATTTTTTTATGCACTTTTAAATTGCGTAATACACTAAAAGCTATTCCGCAATTTTCGCACTTGAAAGGCTTTTTAAATTATCTAACTGGCTGAAATCTTTTCCACATTCTTGACACCTGAAATGTTTTTTAACAGTATGCATTCTTTGATGAACTTTTAAATTACTTGATCGTCTAAAAGATTTTTCACAATTTTTGCACTTGAAAGAAGTATGTGTTCTTTCATGAAATTTAAATTACCCAATGTTATTAAATATTATTAATAAAAAAAGAGGAAGGAAAAAGGATGAGAAAAAGTGAGGTTATTATTATTCAATCTTTATTAAAAAACCTTGACTTGAGTCGTTTGTCTGAGCAGCGCGTCCTTTACGTTTTATTTATTTGTGCCTGCCCTGAAAAGGGCAGGGCTTATGAGGTTTTGCTGTCGCTGCTCAGTATACAGAAATATTAAAAAAATTAACTTTCACACATACACACACACAATCACACAAATAATTCAAAAGATACCTGGATTTAAAACACTGACTGGACCACGTCCAGTCACGGCTTATCAGCCCACTGTTTGCACGCTGCAGGTGCGTTGTCCCTTGGCCAAGTACAATATCAAATACAATTCTCACCAGGTATTTCCTATTTCCAATCCTACTTCACAGATCACAGACACACTTAAACGACGTTGAAAACCAAAAATGAACAGCTCTAGCTTCCTCAGGAAAAATATTCTCTAGGTGGACCAGCAAAAACTATATGCGCACAGCACAACCTCTAAAAAGAGAATGAACGCTTGGAGCAACCGAAGTCTAAAGGGACGCCACCTCTCTCTATCTCTTTCCACGCGCGCGTTCATTGGCCGAAAATAAAGTTACTATACTAGGGACTTATTCTTGTAAAACACGAATTTATTATTTTTTTTTTAAAATTTAATAAAATAAATAGACGCGAATATTAAATATTTTTTAACTTGAATCGCGAAATAAAGAAATTATACTATGATTAATTGTAATCATACAATTCATGTTATTTTTATTGTTATAATTTGGTATAATTCTTATGGCATTACCGGTCGGTGACGCCATCTTCCCGATTCAACGAGAACTCGTCTTGCCCTACTGCTCTTTGCAATAGGAAAATACGTGCTCTCGAAAATCGGGGTATATTTTGAACGAAAATTAGAAATATTTGTTAACAATTCTCCACCCGGTGCGAGAATTCGAAATTGGAGCACCTAATTATGATATATCGGAGGCTAGATCTAGTCTTATTATTTCGGCAATTGAACATTCTAATTCATGAGATGCGAAGGTATTAGGTCGAGAAATTATAGTATGTTCTGAATTTACAAGAGTTCTATGTTAATAAAGTCGCAGTAATAAAATATTTCATGCTTTTAATTTAAAGATTTCTAGACTCCACCCGTATGGGGTATAACCAGAGGAACAAAAAGCCACTTTGAACCCATACTAGTACCATAGTTAGTTAACCTTTTAAAAACTAAATTTCCTACAACTTGTTTTAGCTCTTCATGAGCTTCACATAGATTTGTGCCATTATCCGACCAGAAGACTGATGGTCGACCACGTCCAGCCGTCATCCTCTGGATCGCCATAATGCACGAATCAGCAGATAAAGTATCTGCTATTTCAATATAAATCTTTCACATAATCAGGCAAATAAACAAAGCGCCCCAACGTTTTTCCCATCCTCTAACCATGGCTACAGTAAAAGGTCCAAAGCAGACAATTCTACGCAAAGGTGTTGAAACCGTGAACTAATCTTCCATTCGGAAAATTACTCATTTTGAATATCGCTGATTTATTAAATGTTAGTCTTTAAATTTCATACTAAATATGGAGTTTGAGCCTTTCACAACCAAAGATTTTTAGTTAATAGTAAATCTTTCACTACAATATCAACACGATTCCAGTCTCTAAATTTATCAATAGCAACTAAAATATCACGATCTTTTGGTCTAGTTAAGAGGGATCATTTAATTATTTTTCTTTAGAAGAATGCAACAAAATATGATGAGGACGACCACATCCTTCTTTCTCGCATGAGGAAGCTTTACAGAATCTAACGTGCTCAGATTGAAGTTTACCTAAGCACCTATAACAACGTTTTGCATCAGGAGTTTTTGCCCAACGCCATCTATCATCAATGGATAATTTTAAAAAGTCTTTGCAATCGCGAATTAAATGTTCTTCATCAGAACAGTAATGACATAAGGAATTTCGAGGATTAGAAGGACCGCTTTCATCAACTAAGAAAACGCGTTTGCTCGAACTATGATTATTATCACGATTATCAAGGCGTTTGTCTGAATGATTTGCATCAGGCTTATTAAAATCACGATTTGTATTACCAAACAAGGAAACAGTACCAGCAAAGCTAGCTAACGAAGCTTCTCTGTCCAAAAATTCACCTAAAGTTTCTAAAGTCGGGCTCTCGCCTATACCTGCTACATATTCATTATATTTTGAGATCATTACTAAGGGTAGTTTACTTATTGTTTCCCTAATTAGATCAATATTATAAAGATAACCTCTATTTCCCAGATTAATCATAGCCGCGACATTATTTTTGACAGTGGCGGCAAAGGGCACAATATTTATCTTATTAGAAGTCAATCTAGGCAAATCCCTAATAGCAGCAACTAATTTAAGGATGACTTCCTCAGTATTACCGAATTGCCTTTCAAGGGCTTTCATGATCTCGCGACCACTAGTACTCGTCATCATTAAACTTTGTACAGCTTGAAGAGCCTTGCCCTTAAGGCACCTATGAAGTCTAATAGCGTTATCCGAATCACTATATGCCCCAGCTTTGGTCGTTTGTTCAAAGCTGTTTTTGAAATGCAACCAATTAAAAATATCGCCATCGAAGGTTAAGTCTCGTTTTTCAATAGCTAGTCTATTTAAAAGAGCGTGGTTATTATCAGAAGAAGCAGAAGAAGTAGTGGGGTTTGAAGAATTGAAAGCCTGAATGACTGCTCTAGAAATAGTAGCGGACAAATCATTATTAATAAGTGAAGGAGGGACCTCATTGAAAACTGTTCGAGTAGTTGTGGCCGTAGCCAATTGTAATTCGATTTGCCGTTTTTCGGCTTCAATGATTCTAAGTTTTGCTTGATTTTCCTCAATGTCAAGCTCAGCTTTGCGCTTGCGCAAGTTGACTTCGTCAAGAAGGACAGGCTGGGCATCAACATTGTCTAAGACAGGCTCGTTTAGAAGATCCCTATTATTAAATTCCTCTCCTTGATTTAAATTTAAAGGCTCGATATCATCGAAAACAAGACCCTCACCTACGGCGTCGTGCTCTCGTGGAGGAGGTTGATAACGGCCTCTACCTTGGGCGGCATCGCCCCGCCCTCGGTTGAGTCCGCGAACCATTCCACGGCCACGATTAAATTTTTGATTAGCGGCCATAAAAACATCAATTTCAGGAATTGAACTATTAGGAGAACCGGGGCGAGGAACGACTGGCAATCGTCTCAAATTATAATTATTATTCCTTGCATTGGGTACAAGATCAAACTCCTGTGCCCGTTGCAAGCCGCCACGACCGGGTGCGCCGCGCGGTGGTCTACCAGCTCTATGGCCGCCTAGGGCACCCCGATTTCCGTCACGCGCTTCTACTCCTCCTCGCGCACCACGTCCTCTACCACGACCTCGTTGTCTTCCAGCACGTCTGTGACGAGCCATTTTTAATTAAAATTAAATCAAAAAATAAAATTTGTAAGAAAATCGTCGAAAAGACCTCAATTTATTGTGATTGTATAATCAAATTAAATTAAAAATAAAAGGAAAAATATCGTTGAACAACCTTAAATTATTGTAATTAAATAATTAAATTATATGTAAAAAATGAATAAAGGAAAAAATATTGTTAAAAAACCTTAATTTGGGCTATTTTAAAATTTCGGAGTCGATTAAAATTAATTAAAATTAAACAGAGAAAAATTTTATTATGAGGGCCAACTTCCTAAATTTTTGTTTCAAAATAAATTATAAATATAATTCTAATTGTAATCCTAAATTAAATTTGAAAGTAAATAAGTACAAAAAATTATTTTATTATTATTATAATTTTTATATGTGGGTCAACTTCCTGATTTTTAATGAATTAAATCAAATTTTAATACCAGTTAAAATTTAAAAATAATGACAAAAATATATTTTTTTTTTTTTGAAAACGCAAGAGCCACCTTAATTATCAAAATTTTAAAATATTAATTTAATGTTAAAATAAGGGAAGATAACAAATTTAAAATTAATATTAATAACTCAATTATTAAAATTTGCAATCTAAAGTTATTGTTATATTAAGCCAAAATTTATCCAATATCTAAATTATTAAATTTGCTGAAAAAATATTAATTACTAATTAAATTAAATAATTATTTAAAGAAAAATATGAGAAATTATCAAACTAACGCAACTTATGTGTTTAGTTTAAGTCCGTAAGATGGACGCCGCGACGCACGCCTGGAAAGAGATCGAGGTACAGCTGTAAAGGGAAAAATTAGAGGGAGATAAAAAATGAAATTTTTAAATTTTTAAGATAAAAGGAAACTAATTTTATGTTTTTACAAGTTCAAACAAATTCTTTTAAAATTAAAGGTTACACATACATATATATACGTCTATATATACATATGTGTACCAAATTTTAAAATTGAAGTTCATACACATATATGTATATACGTCTACACACATATATGTGTATATTTAAATTTATAAAAACCAAACTTTATGTCTTCAAAATATCAAAAAACTAATTATATATATGTGTATTAAATTAAAAAATTAAACTAAAATTTAAATTAAAGTTAACAATAAAAATCGAGAGGGGCGACGCCGTCTCTCGTCTCTTGCCGCGCTTGAGAAAAATTCAAGAATTAAAAAAGAGAGAGAAAGAGAGATGATGCAAATAAAGCTTCTTTTTTTTTGAAAAATTATTATTATTATTATTATTATTATTATATTAATTAACTAAATTTAAGTCAGGAATAAATTAAAATTAAGATTAAAAATAAAATACAACACACGAGGGGCACCGCGTGGGAGCGCCCGCTCAAACACACACTCAAGTCAAGTTTTTTACCGGTAATAATTTCCCGGGTTTTACGGCACCAAATGTTATTAAATATTATTAATAAAAAAAGAGGAAGGAAAAAGGATGAGGAAAAGTGAGGTTATTATTATTCAATCTTTATTAAAAAACCTTGACTTGAGTCGTTTGTCTGAGCAGCGCGTCCTTTACGTTTTATTTATTTGTGCCTGCCCTGAAAAGGGCAGGGCTTATGAGGTTTTGCTGTCGCTGCTCAGTATACAGAAATATTAAAAAAATTAACTTTCACACATACACACACACAATCACACAAATAATTCAAAAGATACCTGGATTTAAAACACTGACTGGACCACGTCCAGTCACGGCTTATCAGCCCACTGTTTGCACGCTGCAGGTGCGTTGTCCCTTGGCCAAGTACAATATCAAATACAATTCTCACCAGGTATTTCCTATTTCCAATCCTACTTCACAGATCACAGACACACTTAAACGACGTTGAAAACCAAAAATGAACAGCTCTAGCTTCCTCAGGAAAAATATTCTCTAGGTGGACCAGCAAAAACTATATGCGCACAGCACAACCTCTAAAAAGAGAATGAACGCTTGGAGCAACCGAAGTCTAAAGGGACGCCACCTCTCTCTATCTCTTTCCACGCGCGCGTTCATTGGCCGAAAATAAAGTTACTATACTAGGGACTTATTCTTGTAAAACACGAATTTATTATTTTTTTTTTTAAAATTTAATAAAATAAATAGACGCGAATATTAAATATTTTTTAACTTGAATCGCGAAATAAAGAAATTATACTATGATTAATTGTAATCATACAATTCATGTTATTTTTATTGTTATAATTTGGTATAATTCTTATGGCATTACCGGTCGGTGACGCCATCTTCCCGATTCAACGAGAACTCGTCTTGCCCTACTGCTCTTTGCAATAGGAAAATACGTGCTCTCGAAAATCGGGGTATATTTTGAACGAAAATTAGAAATATTTGTTAACACCCAATAAACTAAAAGCTTTTCCACAATTTTCGCATTTGAAAAGTTTTTCATCAGTATGTGTCATTTCATGAAATTTTAAACTAGCTAATTAGCTAAAAGATTTTCCACAGATTTTGCACTTGAAAGGTTTTCACCAGTATGCGTTCTTTTATGTTTTTTTTAATGACTTGATTGGCTAAAAGATTTTCCACATTCTTTACACTTGAAAGGTTTTTCACCAGTATGCTTTCTTTCATGACTTTTTAAATGAGCTAATTGGCTAAAAGCTTTTCCACATTCTCGACATTTTTTCTCCTGTATGAATCCTGAAGTGTACTTCTAAACTTTGTGGCGTAAAAATATCTTTATCAAATTTTTGGCATTTATATGTTTTAGAAAATTTTCTGTTTTTGATATTCATTTCAGCGAATTTACTGTTTTGACTTTTTTTTTTTTGTAAATAAACTAGATTTAATTATCTAATTATTTGCTGCAAATGGATTTTTGACTCTATGGATTTTAAAAATTTCGTGTTTGCGCATATCTCTAAATAGCCTATTCGAAAAAATTTCCTAAAAAAATAAAAAAATTATTATTTATTGTTATTTTTGTTTATATCGCCCATTACTTTATAATATAAATCTTGAAATTGTCATTTTGTAATGACCAAGGACTGGGCAAAAATGAAAAAACTTTTTTAGTATTTATCACATGAACTGTATTTAAAATTTAGACGTTTCACTCATTTATATGAGCCTCTTCAGTAACTAAAGATACAGTTCATGTGATAAAAACTAAAAAAAGTTTTTTCATTTTTGCCCAGTCCTTAGTCTTTAGTAAATAACAATTTCAAGATTTACAAAAAAAAATTAATGTTACGAATTTTAGAGGATTTTACTCAATCAATACTCGCGTTATTTCAATTACACTTTTTTTTAATTTTAATATATTAATTCGTTTAGTATCAAGAGTTAATCAGGACTTTTTTAATAGTTGCAATATCGTACGATACTTAGTACAACATGAATCGTTGGGAAGCTTTATTTTCTAAAATAATCATATTTCACTGCAGAATGCAATATTTAAGATAATTTTAGGGTGTAATTAACTGAATAATAAGAAAAATATTTACTAAAATATTAATTACCTTTTTAAATATATCAAAATATTTCTTGCTTTCGTGAAACAAAGATAAAGATTTAAGATATCGTAATTCGGCTATACTAAAAAAATTTTATCGCCTTGAACTAATAAACTTTTTTTTCTTTATTTTTCTGATTAGACCATTTCTACACCAGACAAGATTATATATTTTTTTTTAATTACATTTCTCTCTGCATTTTAAATGGAAACTTACTTATAAAATAAAATTCTATCGTCAGGTGTAGAAAGGGCCTTACAATAATAATTTTTAAAAAATTTTGTTTACTTACTTATTATATTTGCTTTTTTAATTATCTTTCACAAGAATTTTAAGAAAAAATTTTAGGATGCGTGCTAACGGAGCAAATTCTACGCTTATACTGAAAAATCGAAAAACTATTGTAAACTGTAACAATTATTATTTTAATTAAAGAAATCCCAGTTTATTATAACACTTTCACAGGTGGCGTCTCTTAAAAAAAAAAAATGCACGCTTTTAAGTTGCTCCGCGCAAGTATAAGCATATAAGACATATTGAATATATAAATTTATGTTTTGTGTATATGTGATAAAAGATAACCTAATTTTTTGTAGCACATATTTTTTTAAACACAACGAAATTGAACACCAAAATTATAAAACATTTTTTTAAGCACACTTTTTATTGAACACAAAAAATTGAGCATAAGAAAAATTGTACACAGTATTTTGAACACATGAAATTTAACACATGAATTCCGAAAAATAATTTTCAGGCACAAAATTTATTGTTAAAATTTCTTTTTTCTGAATTCATGTGTTTAATTTCATGTGTTCAAAACACTGTGTAAAATTTTTTTTTTTGCTTAACTTTTTGTGTTCAATAAAACTTGTGCTTAAAAAATGTGTTCTAATTTTGGTGCTTAACTTCGTTATGTTCAAGCAAAATTGTTCTTAAAACTAAGGTTATCGTGATAAAAAAATACACGACTATGTAAAAATTTTTCAATAGATTAAATTAAATTTTTATATTATCAAAGAATAGATAAATTATTTTTACTGAATTTTCACTTTGCAGTAGGGTAAAATAATATTTCTGATTTATTTTTTTATCAGCAAAAATATTTTTTTAAAACATTTTACGTTAAATTTTTGTCAAAAACAAATTTTATATTGTTATTTGTCATGTGCCAAATTAAAAGTCATAATTATGAACATTGATTGTTAATTTAAAAAAATTTATTACTTCAGTGTACTTAATTGAAACGTAAAATAAAGTTTATGTATAATAATTAGTTTGAATGTTTTATTTAAAAATTCTAATTAAATAAAACATTTTTGAAAATTAAAAATTTGTATAAATTAAATAATTAATTAAGTGGCTATTCACAAACGAAAGTTGTTAGCTAAAAAATATTCAATTTATTAAATTACTAAACGTGGTATACCTTTAAATACTCACATAGTAAATATTGATAGAAAATTATTGAAAAATTTTTTTATCAATTTTCCAAGAATTTTTTGATCAGAATATTGGGTAATGTTGTTATAAACACAAATTAATTGAAAAAAGTGGATTTTATAAATATTTTTCGAATCGAAAAAAAAGCATTTGAAAGGTCTTGAGTAGTCAAAAAAAATACAAACCAATCAGAAGTATTTTAGAGTTGATCTTAAGCCATGGTATTATTTTGAAAATCAGCTTTTTTAATAAAATTCATTTTACGTTTATCATAGCCAAAAAAAATTGATGCCTTGGAATCAATCTTGGAAAATTTTTTTCACATAATGAAGACCGGTTCAAATGCAACCAATAAGACGAAAATTGAAGTGAATTCATAGGAATGGCGTAATTTTGAAAATCGGCTAAATCAGGCTATTTTTGGATCTTTAAACGGCCAGATTTCGGCCCCATAACGTGCTAAAAGGCTTAAATTTTGGCTGAGTGATTTTTTTACTACCCCAAAGTATACCCTAAAATTTAAGCTCAATCGTTGAAATAAGTGCGCCCTAATCTATACGAAAAGTACTGGAACTACCCATATATATATATTTTATTAATTAATTAACATTTGATTGCATAAAAAAATCACACATTTCAGATTTCGTGTATCCTAAAAAACGAGCTAAATTATGTGTGACAAAAAAAAGAAAAAGATCTTGAATCATTAAAGTTTGTTATAATAATTAAATCTGAATAATTAATTGTTGAACAAAAAAAATTAGGTTAGGTTAATAATAAAATTGAAAATCACTAATTTAAATAAACATTTATTTATTTGTATTTGGAAAATTGAATTTATCGATCAATAGGGCAAAAGAAATAAAAAACAAAATTATTTTTTATATATCTTGTGACGTTTCGTGGTTAATATTAATATTATTTATAAACAATGACGAGAGAAGTACACTTCTCTATTTTTAAAATTTATATTATTATCTATGTAAAATGATGTAAAGACTGTTATAATTAATATTTTTGGTATGTATTACTTATTTATATAAATTTTATAAAAAATTATATATTTATAATAAATAAAAAAATTTTTTAGTCAGATGAGGTGGAATATTAACCACGAAACGTCACAAGATATATAAAAAATAATTTTGTTTTTTATTTATTTTGCCCTATTGATCGATAAATTCAATTTTCCAAATACAAGTTTATACAAAAAAATGGGCGATAAAGTCATTAGCAATAAATTTATTTATTTGCTTTTTACAATTTTTAATCAATTCTCGAAAAAGAAAAACTTTTAAATAACATAAATATCTCAATAAATATAATAATAACAGGAACTTTATGCGCTAAAGTCGCCTCTTACTTCTCATATAATTTCATTAAAGCATTTTTTATTTTCCAATACTTGCGAATATTTTTTCTCTGCTTCGAGAAAATTAAGATGTCGAATTATACTTTTCTTGGTTATAAATATTTCTTTACACTTATCACATGCATATTTTTTACTTTTTAAATGAATTTTGCTATGTCTGCTTAACTGACTTGAATATCTAAAAGCTTTTCCACAATGATTATCCCCAGCATGTTTTCTTTCATGACTTTTTAAATGAGCTAATTAGCTAAAAAATTATCCACAAATTTCGCACTTATAAGGTATTTCACCAGTATGTGTTCTATCATGACGTTTTAAACTAATTCATTAAAAATTTTTCCACATTCTTGACACTTAAAAGTTTTCTCCCTAGTATGTGCTCTTTCATGTCTTTTAAAAATTACTTGAGAAACTAAAAGCTTTTCCACAATTTTCGCTTTTCTAAGGTTTTTTACCAATATGTGTTGTTTCATGTTTCTTTAAATTACTTAATACACTAAAAGCTTTTCCACAATTTTTGCACTTGAAAGGTTTTTCACCAGTATGTGTTCTTTCATGAATTTTTAAATTACCTAATAAACTAAAAGGTTTTCCACAATTTTCGCATTCAAAAGGTTTTTCATCAGTATGTGTCATTTCATGAGATTTTAAATTAGTTAGTTGGCTAAAAGGTTTTCCACAGATTTCGCACTTGAAAGGTTTTTCACCAGTATGCGTTCTTTGATGAGCTTTTAAATGACTTGATCGGCTAAAAGCTTTTCCACACATTTTGCATTTGAAAGGTTTTTCACCAGTATGTGTTCTTTCATGGTTTTTTAAATGACTTGATTCGCTAAAACATTTTCCACAATTTTTGCACTTGAAAGGCTTTTCACCAGTATGCGTTCTTACATGAATTTTTAAATTAAATAATTGGCTAAAAGCTTTTCCACATTCTTGACACTTAAAAGGTTTTTCACCAGTATGCGTTCTTTGATGTGCTTTTAAATGACTTGATCGGCTAAAAGCTTTTCCACATTCTTGACACTTAAAAGGTTTTTCACCAGTATGCGTTCTTTGATGAGCTTTTAAATGACTTGATCGGCTAAAACCTTTTTCACAATCTTGACAATTAAAAGGTTTTTCACCAATATGTGTTGTTTCATGTCTTTTTAAACTACTTAATACACTAAAAGCTTTTCTACAATTTTTGCACTTGAAAGGTTTTTCACCAGTATGTGTTCTTTCATGAATTTTTAAATTACCTAATAAACTAAAAGCTTTTTCACAATTTTCACATTCGAAAGGTTTTTCATCAGTATGTGTCATTTCATGAGATTTTAAATCAGCTAGTTGGCTAAAAGATTTTCCACAGATTTCGCACTTGAAAGGTTTTTCACCAGTATGCGTTCTTTGATGATCTTTTAAATGACTTGATCGGCTAAAAGCTTTTCCACACCTTTTGCAATTGAAAGGTTTTTCACCAGTATGTGTTCTTTCATGACTTTTTAAATGACTTGATTGGCTAAAAGATTTTCCACAATCTTGACACTTGAAAGGTTTTTCACCAGTATGCTTTCTTTCATGACTTTTTAAATGAGCTAATTGGCTAAAAGCTTTTCCACATTCTCGACATTTATAAGGTTTTTCTCCTGTATGACTCCTGAAGTGTACCTCTAAACTTTGAGACGTAGCAAAATCTTTATCACATTTTTCGCAATTATATTTTTTAGAAAATTTTCTGCTTTTGTTATTCATTTGTGCGAATTTTCTGTTTTGACTTTTTTTTTTAAGTAAACAAGATTTATTTATTTATGTAATGATTTGCTGCAAATGGATTTCTGACTCTATGGATCTTTTTTTGATTAATTATTAAAAATTTTGATTTTGCGCAAATCTCTAAACAACGTATTCGAAGAAATTTCCTAAAAAAATAAAAATAATGTTATGAATTTTAGAAGATAATACTCAATCAATACTCGTGTTATTTCAATTACACTTTTATTTAATTTTTAAATTATTTAAAATATTTGATTCTCATCAATTTTTTGTTAATCCTAAATAGTTTTAAGTAAGGAGAAAAAAACTTTCATTCCCTGACTAATAAGATTCTTAAAATCTTTAGGCTAAAATATAAAATGAATTTTCAGAGTTATAAAATCTTATTAATTTATTAATTCGTTTAGCATCAAGAAATAATCAGGACTTTTAACAGTTGCAATATGGTACAATACTTAGTACAACATGAATCGTTAGGAAGCTTTATTTTCAAAAATATTCAGATTTCACTGCGTTATGCAATATGTTAGAAAATTTTAGTGTTTTTATTTACCCGAAGAGAAATAGAAACTTGGCTGCCAAAGCTTTAATAGCAGACCGGAACCGGCTTCCGGATCCGGGCAGCCCTCGGGAAAAGTCACGGTGGCAGACCCGTGCCAGTTTTATTATGCAATAAATACGATAGATTATCACGGGATTTAGTGATTCTTGTGGCAGTATATGTGTGTACACATTATGTTATACGAATTATTGCGTATGAATATATATAATTAATTTTTAATAAAAATTAGTAATTTAAAAAATTGTTGTTTTTAAAAACCTTTTGACTAAATAATTATTTATATTGATATTCGAATTCTTTTTTTTATTTATTTGATGACCGAGATTCAATAAAATCATATAATAGTTTATAATTTTGGAGGTTATATTTATAATATTTGAAATAGAATTTTTGTAAATGAAATAATTATACCAATTTTGTTAATTTGTTTTAATAATAAAGCCAAAAGAACTAATAATATTTATGATAAAATAAAAATTTAAGATGATAATAATAAGTTTATTATTTTAGAAAAAAGGAGTTGTTGTTTTTACCGACGCTGAAAACAGTTTTAGTCAACATAATAAAAATAAACAAATTAAAAATATATTTATACGCGTTCATATGATAAAAAAAGTATAATTTATCAAAAATTATTCAAAAAAATAGCTTTTGTAATAAACTATTGAATGTATAAGTACTGTTTTTATTAATTTTAATAAAAACAATCCCGGCACGGATCTACCACCGTAACTTTTTCCATTCCGGCGCCAGTGCGGTAGCCGGTCTCGGCCGGAACTTTAAAGTCCGGCACCAGACTCGGACCGCGACTTACCCTTGGTTTTGTTTCTCTTCGGATAATTGAATAAGAAAAATATTCATTAAATTGTTAAATACCTTTTTAAATATATGAGATTTATTTCTATTTTAAAAGTTAATTATTTGCTTTCGTGAAACAAAGATAAAGTTTTAAGATATCGTAATTCGGCTATACTAAAAAAATTTCATCGTCATGAACTAATAAACTTTTTTTTCTTTATCTTTCTGATTAGACCATCTCTACACCAAACAAGATTACCTTTTTTTTTTTTTAATTACATTTCTTTCTGCATTTTAAGGTAGGGGATCGAATTGGATTTTTCAAAATCTCAACATTTTTTAAAATTTTTTTTTCAACTCTTCATACCTTGAAAAATTCCCTCCTAAAATATTTAGGCGAAATTCTGCTTTACAACGATATTAAACGATTCTAAACGTGCGAAATACTTAAGAAATAATACAAAAAAAAATTTTCAAACGCGATTATCTCGTAACTACGTTTTTTCAACTGGCCAGGAGTTAATCTCCGGATTGGCTGGGTCAATTTTTAAAAACTTAAGTGCGTTATCTTTATTAAAGTATATTACAGGGCAATATACCATAAAATTATAAAAAAATTAATTTAAATATGCCTTTACCAAGCGTAATAGGGCAAAAAAAACGTCCATTTTAAAAAATTTTTTTTCCGGCTTGCCCATTTTTTTATTTTTGGTTTTTTTTTCTATTTTAGGTAAATTGCCCTGTAATATACTTTAATAAAGATAACGCACTTAAGTTTTTGAAAATCGGCCCAGCCGATCCGGAGATTAACTCTTGGCCATGGACTGAATTGATTTTTCGCACCTGTACTTTGGCGTCCTCTATAAATATAACTAATTATAAAAATTAAAAAAAAAAAATTTTTTCATGTATATAAATGCCTAATAAATGCATAAAAAAAATTGTAAACTGATAACTAATAAAGGGGCTGAGAAATTAAATAAAGAAAAATGTCTTGAAAAACGCCTTTCCAATTCGATCCCTTACCTTAAATGGAAACTTACTTATAAAATAAAATTATATCGTCAGGTGCAAAAAGGGCCTTACAATAATAATTTTTAAAAAATTTTGTTCACTTAATTATTATTTTTGCTTTTTTAATTATCTTTTACAAGAATTTTAAGATAAAATTTTAGGACACGTGCTAACAGAATGAGTTCTACGCTTATACCAGACTTATACTGAAAAATCGAAAAACTATTGTAACTTGTGAAAATTATTATTTCAATTAAAGCATTCCCAGTTTATCATAACATTTTCACAGGTGGCGTCGCTAGAGAAAAATATTAACCCTTTTAAGTCGCTCCGCGCAAGTATAAGCATATCCAATGATGAGAATTAAGGCAATCTGGTAATCGGTTGGTAAAATTGTTTACAATGCTTTTCTTATGGGAGCAAGTGATGCCAACCCATTTATACCTTTGTTCATCTCACTTGCTCCCATAAGAAAAGCATTGTAAACAATGTTACCAACCGATTACCAGATTGCCTTAATTCTCATCATTGATGCTGCATATTAGACATATTGAATATTGATCATCTACACGAATATCGTCGAATATCCATTGGTATCGTGAAAACTCTCGAATATACATCAGTGCGGTTATGTAGACTAGGCCTTAGGGTTATTGTACAGACCTCCGTAAACGCAAAACCGCAGTCGCAACGCAATGCGCACAAACCAAAATCGTTTTGTGCGCATGCGTGTTGTGTTGCGCGCATTGCGTTGCGGCTGCGGTTTGTGTTCCGGGAGGTCTGTAGTATCATCCTTAGGCACATTCTACAATCATCCGGTAAATTCTTGCGGTCGTCTGCAAGAAGTCCGTAAGTCAGTGGGGCCAACTTTACATAAAATAATTACACGTGTTTATTTTAATTTATCATTTAGTTCTGGTTGGAGCCACTACCTTGCGGACCTTTAGCAGACGACCGCAAGAATTAACCGGATGATTATAGAATGTGCCTTAGGCTGATTCTGCAAACGCCGTAAATGAGGGTCGCAACCGCAAGCGTAGCCGCAACGCAATGCGCACAACACAACAAGCATAAGGCTGATTCTACAAAACCGTAAAATCGCCCCGCAATCCACAACCGTAGACCGCAACGCACGAAATTTTTCAGTGTAGCCAACTCATCTTAAATTTATTAAATTTTATAACCAAAAATAATAAAGTAAAAATAATAAGCAAAGGCAAAAAAATAAAATTATAATAATTAAATAAATGATCCATAAAAGTAATTAAATATTGAATATAATTATTAATTTTTTAAATGTTATAGTTTTTAGAACATAAAAAAAAGGTTCAAATGATTGAAAATATAGTACTAAATTTTATGAAATATTTCTGGCGTCATTTGAATGTTTTTGTAACATTCATAAGACAGTTAAAATAACCTGATTTGATTGTATATTTTTTCTTAAGTGTATATTTTTTGGATGTTTTTTTTACTATATGCTGACTATTAAAAATCTATTTTTTTACTATTTGAATTGACTATAAATGTGTATGTTTTTTGAACATATTTTTGACCTTAAATCGACTATAATTTTACTATCAAATTTTTTACCGTCTGCGACGAACATTCAAAATATGTTTTTTTTACTATAAAATGACTTTGCGGACAGTAAAACAGTCAATTTTCATCACCGGGTTCAGTTATTATTCGGCAGAAAATGGAAAAATATCATAAAATTATATATTTCTTAATTCTCATACAATCTCATTATTTTTTTCTGTTTTTAAAAAAGTATATTCCGTTTTATAAAATTTGTGTGTTATGTGGAGATTTGGATTTGATTTATAACATAACGATTAAAATTCATCTTCATACTTTTGAAATTTAAATAATCAAGTCTCTATAATTCATTTGTTGTATAAAAGTAACTACCTTCAACCAAATGATAGTAATTACCTGGACAAGAATTTTTACACTGCAGTGAGTTTAATGAATCATGTTGTGAGAGTTGCATGTAGCTGCAATGTTCTAATTTTTTTTTGCCTTTGCTTGCCATTGATTGTACTACACATAAAACGACTGAATTATATAATGTTGTATACAAAAAAATGTTTTTAATTTTATCTAATAGATAAAAAATTAAATAACTCCTTTCTTTCCGATGGACCTGTGAGGTCAATTGGAAGATTTTTTATAACGCCAGGTAAAATTTAGGCTCTATGGCTCCAAACATCTTAGACCAATGACTAACTCTAATTTTTCTGATCATTGCTCTATCCATACAAAGAATAATATTATTTTTTTTGGCATAAAAATAGTTATTATGGTATCTGCATGTATAGTTTGGAGGAACCAAACGTTTTTACCAACTGCATGTGAAATCAAATTTCAGATTAGCCGCAGTATGGAACGAAGGTTTTTCAAAACTTCTTGATTTTTTCTCTTTTCCTCTCATTGCCTTTTCTTATTTTAAATAGCCTTAGAATATGTCTATCTTTTTTCTTTTTTTGAAATTAATTTTAGCATTATAAAGGAAAGAAAATAAGATTTTGTCCATGAGATGAAACATTAAACGACTGTTCTCTTTTCGATATGGTCTTCTGATGTCCATTACACCTTGTTTAAGAATTATTTTTTAAATCGCACTAAGTAAAATATATGCTCTATATATCTTTAAAGATCTTTTTAGATCGCAATTATTAACTCCATTTTTGTCTTGATCAAGACAATTTAAATTAATATATTTCAAAAAAAAAAAGATAGACATATTCTAAGGCTATTTAAAATAAGAAAAGGCAATTAGAGGAAGAGAGAAAAAATGAAGAAGTTTTGAAAAACCTTCGTTACATGCTGCGGCTAATCTGAAAATTGATTTCACACGCAGTTGGTAAGGACTTTTGGTTCCTCCAAACTATACATGCAGATTTTTAGATTTCCAATTTTTTCGACCATTATCATAATAACTATTTTTATGCAAAAATAATATTTTTCTTTGTATGGGTAGAGCCATGATCAGAAAAATTGGAACTAGTAATTCGTCTAAGATGTTTGGAGCCATAGAGCCTGAATTATACCTAGCGTTATAAAAAATCATCCAATTGACCTCACAGGTCCATCGGAAAGAAAGGAGTTATTTAATTTTTTATCTATTAGATAAAATTAAAAACATTTTTTTGTATACAACATTATATAATTCAGTCGTTTGATGTGTAGTGCAATCAATGGCAAGCAAAGGCAAAAAAAAATTAGAACATTGCAGCTACATGCAACTCTCACAACATGATTCATTAAACTCACTGCAGTGTAAAAATTCTTGTCCAGGTAATTACTATCTGTGTAGTTAATTAACTTCCCAGATAGTAATTACTCAGAAAAAAATTTTTTAAACTCCATTTGGAGTTTATTCATTTGGTTGAAGGTAGTTACTTTTACACAACAAATGAATTCTAGAGACTTGATTATTTAAATTTCAAAAGTATGAAGATGAATTTTAATCTTTATGTTATAAATCAAATCAAAATCTCCACATAACACAAATTTTATAAAACGGAATATACTTTTTTAAAAACAGAAAAAAATAATGAAATTGTATGAGAATTAAGAAATATATAATTTTATGATATTTTTCCATTTTCTGCCGAATAATAACTGAACATTTAAAAAATTAATAATTATATTCAATATTTAATTACTTTTATGGATCATTTATTTAATTATTATAATTTTATTTTCTTGCCTTTGCTTATTATTTTTACTTTATTATTTTTGGTTATAAAATTTAATAAATTTAAGATGAGTTGGCTACACTGAAAAATTTCGTGCGTTGCGGTCTACGGTTGCGGATTACGGGGCGATTTTACGGTTTTGTAGAATCAGCCTTAAGCACAACATTGGTTTGTGCGCATTGCGTTGCGGCTGCGCCTGCGGTTGCGTCCCCCATTTACAGCGTTTGTAGAATCAGCCTTATAAACAGCACAATCAACGATTTTCACGCTCACGTTGGATATTTAAGAGTCTTCACGCTACTAATGGATATTCGAGAGTTTTCATGGTACCCATGGATATTCGACGATATTCGTGTATATGATCGATATATAAATGTATGTGTCGTGTATATGTGATAAAAAAATACACAACTACGTAAAAATTTTTTAATAGAATAAATAAAATTCTTTTATAACTGTTACACGCCAAAAGCACTTAATTAATTTAAGAGCTTGTAATTAATATATAAATAAAAATTTTAAAATTTAAGGTTAGATCTCGTGTCAAAATTTTAGGCCTAACGCCGCGTACGGTAAAACCTTTGCCTTCGCGTCCTCCTAAAAAAAGTAAGTACATAGAGTAAAGAAATACTTATTTACAAGTTAAAATAAATATTTATTTACAAAAAAAAAAAAAAAAAATTGTTTTGAAAAAATGTAAAAAATCAAACTACACTCAAATATAAAAATTTTTTTACAATAAAAAAAAATTAAAAAAATTAGTTAATTTGACCAACTTGTCCTCAAGATAAAGTCGCGGAAGGTTCAGGTATGTCAACCTGATATATAAAAAGAAACTGGAGGAGTTTTATAAAAGAAAATTTTTTTTGAGAGATAATAAAATAAATTTTTAAACAATTTATACTTACTTTTTTTTTTTATTAAAAATTGTTTGATTAGTATGTGGAAAACTCTTCTTTAAATAATCATAATAAAAAAGAGTAAAAATAAAATATATGTGTAAAAATTGAGAAATGTGAATTTTTAATAGCATGGGCCGTGTTGGTCCCAGCTGAGCCTATATCTTGACTTGACTGCCTGAATGAGACTGTTGAAAAATGTAGTTTTCGGGAACGCGGTTCATTTGATTTCCCTTTCCATGAGCATCTTTCAAGAAAAGCGTCATAGACAAATTATCAAAAGAATTCCCATGATTATATTTTATCAAAAAAAATTATTTACCTTTAGATAATTACAAAGATTTTATTCTTAAGATGAATAAATAACAATTAAGATTTTATAATTTTATATTATATAATAAAAATTTTAAAGGTATAGACTCAAAGTTTTTTATAATTATCTTATTTTTCAACTTTCGACATTCAAACATTTGTATTTTGATAGTCAATAGATTGGAATGTCTAAAGTCTACAAGATAAAAATAAAAATTAAGGTCATCTAGAAAAATTTGCTTTCTAAAATTATTATTAAAAAATAAAAAAAATTAATTAATAATTAATTAAAATATAATGAAAATCTATCATCACATTATCAAAGAAAAGATAAATTATTTTTACTTTGCAGTAGGGCAAAATAATATTTCTGATTTATATTTTTATAATCATAAATTTTTTTTAAATTCTTTTCTTTTTAATTTTAATAAATAAAAAATATTTTAGAGCTAATTTTTTAATAGCCAAGAAATCAAATATTTTACGATAAATGTTTGTCAAAAACAAATTTTATATTGTTATTTGTCATGTGCCAAATTAAAAGTCATAATTATGAATATTGATTGTTAATTTAAAAAAATTTATTACGTCAGTGTACTTTATTGAAATGTAAGATAAGGTTTATTTATTTATAATAATTAATTCTAATGTTTTCAATAAAAATTCTAATAAAATAAAACATTTTTTAAAATCAAAAATTCGTATAAATTAATTTAACGAATTCATATTTTTTGATATATTTCATAATTTTTTAAATACGAGACTGTAAATTAAGATATAAAATAGAATTTATTTTCAATAGTATAATTTTAACAGAATCAGGTTTAATATACACCAGATATGTACAATGTGTACATTTTTAATATAATTTAAATTTAAAATAAAGCGCCTTAAAAAACGCAATATGGCGCATTTGCCACTACTAAAATTTTTCGACTCGATATTCCTACTCGTGCTACATGAGGAACACACATTAATGTACCTTGACATGGAGCAACATTTCTTCCCCTTCCAATAAATATTTTTCCTTTCAACTGCTAATGATTGCCATAAAAATGTTAATCCTCCTTTTTAGGCGCTAAATTTAAATAAGATTTCTAACATCTCTCATACAACTTACGTTATCAACGTCATTTTTGCTAAAATTTAACGGAAACTTTTCTTTATTTTGAAGTTATAAAATATACTCTAAAAAATATGCAAATATAAATATATATTTTTAAATTAAAATTATTTTTCAGCTCAGAGAATTTACTATTTTGTAGATTCTAATATTATGACCACCATTAGTAACTCTCTAAACAACGTTATTTTGAACTTCAGAATTCTTACTTTAAAGCTTGTTCACATAACTAAATAAAATTTTAAAGTAACTAAAATTAATCTTCCCGTTAATATGCAGTGTTCTAATTCAATTTCAATTTTCGGCTCTTTTTTTCTAATTTAGCTCAAAATTTTCTTATTTTGGCTACCAAATGCTTGTTTTACAATCTTAAATATCCCTCTGGGGTAAAAAATTTTCCATAGAATTGAATTCAATTTCTAGTTCTATAATTTGATTTGTATTGCGCATGTTTGATAAAATTATCATTCACATTTTTTACACTTCTAAAAATCTTTTTATCTTCTATCCATCAACCATGCAGATTACCAAGGGGTATTAGACACAGTCATGCCTATCTTTCAAGCTATTAAAAAGGAATTAGGACTCAAGCTTATTTTATTTTTTAAACTGATAAATATTTAAACAAAATTTTTAACAAGCTTGTAGTTTTTATGAAATTTAGTGAATATATCAAACAAAAAAAAATAATAATTCTAGCAGATCTAATTTGCCTTTACATACTGTTATAAAAACCATCAACGTGTGAAATACATATCTTTGGTTTTTTAGCTAAAATCTGTTTTTGAATGCATAGTCTGAGTTGTCGATCTTCTCAGTATTTACATCTCTGTATTTAAGTGTGCTTATTCTTTTCTATATCTAATAGTCTATGAAATTGCTTGGGTAATCATTGTTTAATAGTCGTTGTTTAACTATTATGTGAGGTTTTGATTGTAGAAACTTTTTTGAGATAGTAATAATGCCTTCTCGGCTAAGCCGTATATCTTTCCAATTTTTTGATGTTATTGTAAATATGCTATTGTAAACTTTCGTGTGTAAATATTATGACCACCATTATCAACCCTGTTAGCAATGTTATTTTAACTCCAAAATTGCAAAAATAAAATTCAATTTTAACATTAATGAACAAAATACTTAACTTTAAAATCCTTACTTTAAAGCATGTTCAAAAAACTAAATAAAAATTTAGAGTACAGGAGTCCCTCCTTATACGCGGTTTTATTATACGCGGTTTTCCTTACACGCGGTTTTCCAATTGTGGCACTCCCGCCTTATACGCGCTTATTTCCCTCCGTAATACGCGGTTTCAATTTTTAAATTTGAATTTTTTTTCGATTGTTTTTGTTTTTATTTACAAAAATATAACCAAAATTTTATCAAGTTACATAAATTCTATTTTTTTTTTTTTTTTTTTTTTTTTTTTTTTTCAAATTATGGCACCAAATAAAAAAAAATCACCTGTAAAAAAGAAAGAAAGAAAAGTTTTGAGCATTGCTGATAAGCTAAAAATTTTAAATTTATTAGAAAACGGAGAAAAAGTCGCAGCTGTTGCAAGAAAATTTAATATCAATGAATCGTCGGTTCGTACAATAAGAGATAACCGTGACAAAATTAGAGCAAGCGCTACACATTTAGGACCTCATGCTAAACTAAGCAAAGTAACGAGAAATTCCAACATAGTTAAAATGGAAGATATGCTTATGATATGGATTCAAGACCTTATACATAAGAGAATTCCTATTGGATCACGAGCTATTCGAGATCAAGCCTTAGAATTTTCCGATCATTTAGAAAAAAAAAATCCACTCAATCAAAATTTCGTTGCCAGTAAAGGGTGGTTTGAGGAGTTTAAAAATCTCTTTTCTCTTCATAGCGTTAAATTTACAGGTACATATTCAATAAAATAAATTTTATTGGAATAAAAAATATAGGTTATTTTGATATTTTAAGGGAAAAGTGCGTCTGCGGATCATGAAGCGGCTTCTAAATTTCCTTCGATAGTTCAAGATTATATAAAAGAAAAAGGCTTTGTGTCAGAACAGATATTCAACTGTGACGAAACTGGTCTTTACTGGAAACGAATGCCAAATCGCACTTTTTTAACTAAAGAAGAAAAAAAAACTCCTGGATTTAAAGTAGCGAAAGATCGTTTAACTCTTTTATTGTGTGCAAATGTTGCAGGAACTTTGAGATGTAAACCAATGCTTGTTTATAGATCAGAAACACCTAGGGCATTAAAAGGTAAAAAAAAAGGACATCTACCAGTATTTTGGAAATCTAATAAGACTGCCTGGGTGACTCAAATTAATTTTAAAGAGTGGTTGAATAAATCATTTTTTCCTGAAGTGAAAGAATACCTGGAGAAAAAAAATTTAGCGTGCAAAATCCTTTTACTGCTCGATAATTGTAAAAGCCATGGAGACTCTAATTTATTAGCTCATCCAAATATTGAAGTTCTTTTTCTGCCACCAAATACAATTTCGTTAATTCAGCCTATGGACCAGACTGTCATTGCAACCTTTAAAGCTTACTATCTTTAAAAAGTATGGTACGTCTTGTAAATCAACACAGAGGATGTGCAGATTTTAATCCTGAAAATGTTGTGCGTAGTTTTTGGAAAAAATTGTCAATAGCAGATAGCATAGGGATTATTAAAGAATCGCGGCAAGAAATATTAGAGTCTACGCTGAACGCAAGTTGGTCTAAGTTGCTTCCTAATTTTGTCAATAAAAAACAAAAAAGCGGGCAAATAATCGATAATCAGTCAGTTTTTCAAGGTATGGTCAGCATATCACGAGAAATTGGGGGAGAAGGATTCGCTGATATGCAAGAAACAGAAATTTTGGAGACCGTTTCACCTGGAAAGGATTTATTAACAACTGAAGAAGTTGAAAAAATTGTTGAATCAGCCGAAGAAAAAATTATTTTACCTGATGATGAAATTGAAGAAACAAAGAAAAAATTTCACACAGTATCCTTACTCAAAATTATTACGTCTATGCAAGATGCAATTGATGAGGCTGCCAATACTGATCCCATCATGACGCGCAGTTTAAATTTTAAACACAGTTGTGATTTGGCACTTCAAATTTATTTAGATTTATATAAAGATTACCAAAAAAAAATAAAACAATCCCTTATAACAGATTTTTTTTCTAAATAAAAATTGGTGACTAAAAAATGTTTGTCCATAAAATTTTTTCCCAACATAAAAAATTTTTGAACCTAACCCCTCCTTTTCCATAAGTGTAATGTCTTTTTATACGCGGTTTCCTTATACGCGGCCCTTTTTTGGAACGTAACCCCCGCGTATAAGGAGGGAAGCCTGTACGTGATTTCATCGTAGTAAGTTCTCCATAAATGACTGCCAAATACTTTGAAAATTTTCCGTAAGAGCAGTAGCTCAGAGCTAGCACTCGTGCCTGTCGTCCGGGCAAGTCGAGTTCGAGACTCATAGCACCCATTCTGTTTTTATTTTTCTTAAAAATAAATATTTAATTTATTAAATATTTATTTTCAATAAAAGTGAAAGTAGAATTTGAATACTGCGTGATCGACTGTGCTCTCGGAAGTTTTGGTAGTTTCCTTCAGTACCGGCGAATGCCAGCACAGTTCCCAAGATCAAAGACGTTCTACTAACGCAATTACCTTCCCAATTCCTAATCATCCTCCTTCAACATTTGCATGTGAATCCCCTACTTTATACTATTTCTTTATACTAACACTTGCCCCTTCAATTTTCTTTAAGTGTATCAATGTATGCATAAATGTGTACATTGACCCTTATAAGAAATAAATCAACATATGTAATTGTTGAAGGCCTCTGCCAATCTTGGTGTGCCCACGTGCAAAAGAGGTAAACAATAAATACAAAATACAAATACAAAATTGAATTCGGTTTCGAGATCTAAATTTGATTTAAATTGCACATCCGTGAGAAAATCAACATTTACATTTATTTTACTTTAACAAAAAATCTTTAATCTTAAATATCTGAAAATACCAGGTGTCTTTTAACCAAATATATTTCTATCTTGTTTCCATTAACAAGTTGATTACCAAAGGGTATTACACCTATTCACGCCTATTTTGCAAGTTATTAAAAAGGGATTAGGAATCAAATACTTTTTAAGCTTTAAACTGATGCATATTTAAGATAAACAACATTTTTGAAAAATTTGTAGTTTTTATAAAATTTAATTGCTGCCTAAAAAAAGAAATTAATTCTACCAGATCTAATTTTGCCTTTACATACTGTTGATATAAAAACCATTCAACGTTTGAAATACATATTTTTGGTTTTTTAGCTAAAATCTGTTTTTGAATGTCATAACCCGTTGTCCCTCTTGTCAGTATTTACATATCTGTATTCAAGGGTGCTTATGGGGATGCGTACTGCATGGTAGCGCTAGTGATGACAGCTATATCTTTCCCATGTATTTTCAGACCAGAACGCGATTGGTCAATTTCTTCCCATTTAAAATACATGTGTTTTTCGGACCTGCTGATTTCGGCACCCTCTATTTTAGCTTTGGGTACGTATCCCCAATCTTTTCTTTGTTAGTGGAAGCAAATTAGACAAAAAAATCACTGAAAAAGGATGTAAAAGGGAAGTGCAATTTTTTTTTTTTTTGTGTTTTCTTTTATGGCATTAAATAGCATGCCTGACGACAGGACCCAAAAAAACGTTATTTTTGAGGTTAAGCCAAATTTTAAGAAAAATATTATGGCCAAATAAAAGAAAAAGTTAAATTTTGTATAAAATACGTAAGAAACAGTACAAAAAATTCCGCAAATTACACCAAATACGGCAAAAATGAAAAAAATTAAAAAATTAATAGGGTATTTTTCATTCTTGCTCCTAAAATGGGCATTTTAATTGAGCTAACGAATACTTACGCGTACTGAGGTTAAAGTACATACAAAAAGGCAACTTTTAAAAAAAAGAAAATTACCCTAGCATGTTTTTGCATAAAATGGCGCTGATTTCAAAATTGCTCAATTTTTGCGAAAAAATTTGATTTTTGGCCAAAAAAAAAAATATTTTTTTACAAAAATTTAACCTCATGGTCCCGTCATTAAACATATTTCCTGAGATTTTCATAAAAATCTGATTATTTTTGCCCAAGTTATTAAAAAAAATTAAAAAATTGGACAAAATTGGATTTTTGGAGGTTAGGATGTATTTTAATAGTAACCCCACCCAATTAGTTCCATTCTCTGTCTAATTACGAAAATTTTCCATTTTTTTTTTTTTATGACCATTTTAACAAGAGATGTGACAAAATCCGATAGCAAACTTCTTAAAATTTAGCAAAAAAGTAGTTTTTGCCATATATCTGGCCAAGCGTTCCTCCGGGACACAAAAAAAATCAGATTCCATCTTACATATGTATATTAAACACAAAAAAAAATACCCTGCCAACTAGCTGTCACTGAGGTTCCTCAAACAATTGGCTGTAATCTTAATTTACAACAAATATTATTGATTACAACCATGCAATTATACATACATTTTTCGTTTTTAGTAGCTGGTAAAGTAGATTATTAAGATCATTTTGTTATTAAAGTGAAAATTCTAGCCTCCATGGATTGGTCGCGCCGGCGTTAATGGATTTTAAATCATTTTTGCATAATTAAAAAGAGACAAATATAAAAAAAGCTAATTTTATTTTTTTTTATAAAATTTTATTTTATTAGAATATTTAATTATCCCTTAATAATTAAAATATTGGGTAACATGATTTTTTTGTTTTGTCAAAGAAATGGTTGGTAACGATGCGAAAATTACAATTATTCGCTCAATTATTATAAAAAGATAGGAGTTTTTAACAGAATTTATAATAATTTCTTATAATTTATTTTCTCAGTGTACTTCTTACATTTGACCAATCTTCCGCAACAATGATAATAATAATAATAATAATATTTTGTAATAAAAAAAATAACAACATTAATTGCTTCAAGATTTTAACATTATTTATATTATTCCTATTAATCACAAAATAATAAATTATTTAATTCTATAAATTGTTTGATTCTTTAAAAAATGCCAATATAACTTTTAAATCTTAATTTTAAAATGCAAACATAACCATTTAATATTTTTAGGCTGTTTATTATTGTTTATAATTTCATTAAGCTGCATACATAAATAAACATAGCAACGAGCAAAATAATCCGAGGAAGTCAAAAAGAGGCGAGATTTCCATCACTCTTTCTTGTGTGTTATAATTTATATCAAAATAAAAAAAAAAATTGTCATCGGATACAAAAAATTACTGTAAACTAAATTTCTAAAACTTGTACTCTAAATTTGGTGTTTTATGTATTTTTTTGTGACGAAGATTTTGGAGAAAAAAATTTTTAAAAAATTAATTATCAGATTCAGGATATCGAGTAAAAATCATAATTTCAAATATAAGTAATTTCATGAAAATGAATGAGGTATTACATCGAAATTTCATTTCCCGATTATTCAATTATTTAACAATTTTATGAAATATTCAATAATATTATAAATTATTCAATAATTTTATAAATTATTCAATAATTTCTATAATTTCATTTCCCGATTATTTAATTATTCAACAATTTTATGAAATATTGAATAATTTTATAAATTATTCAATAATTTTTATAATTTCATTTCCCGATTATTCAATTATTCAACAATTTTATAAATTATTCAACAATTTTACTTTACGTTTTACGTACGTTTTATTTTACGTACTTTCATAGAATTAAATGAGGTATTACACCCAAAAAAAAAAAAATATTGCATTTTTTTTTATTTTTCTATTTTTTTAATTTTGACAAAAAAAATTTTGAAAAAATTAAGTATCAGATCCAAAAAATAACAATAAACAAGGTTCTTAAAACTAGTACTTCCATGGAAATAAATTAGGTACTACGTCCAAAAAGAAAAAAAAAATTTGTATTTTTTGTATTTTTTTGTGAAAAAAATTTTAGAAAAAAAATTTTCAGAAAATTAAGTATCCGATTCGAGATATCATGTAAAAACTACACTTTCAAATATAAGTACTTTCATGGAAATAAATGAGGTATTACATCCAAATCAAAAAAAAAAAAAGTACCTCGAGCTTTTTTGGTGGAAAAATTTTTGAAAAAAAAATTAGGTCTTAATTCCATAATATTTGTGAAATATCACCGATTACATACATACGTACACACCCACACACACACACACACACACACACACACACACACACACACAGAGACTTTTTTTAAAAACAGGTTTTTTAGCTTCCTGGGGTCCCAAAACGTGCTTATATGCCAAAAAATAGAAAATCAAATTTTGACCTAACACAATGGTTCCTCTTTGAGGAACCAAAAATTGCACTTCCCTTTTACATCACTATTAAATGCTAATTTGCTTCCACTATATGTAACAGTCTATGAACTTGGTTGGGTAGTCATTGTTTAATAGTAGCTGTTTAACTATTATGTGAGGTTTTGATTGTGGAAACTTTTTTGATATAGTAATAATGCCTTGTCGATTAAGGTGTATATCATCCCAATTTTTTGGTGTTTTGTATGGCTAGAGTTAAAATTTAGATATTTACCTGATAAGGTAAGTTTTCTGTACCAGTTATATGATAGTTTGATGTTTTTTCTAGCTAGTAAGATTTCTAAGAAATTTATGCTATTGTCAACTTTTGTTTCGTTTGTAAATTGTAGTATATTGTGGTATGAGTTATAAATATCATACATGTTAGAATGTCGTCGACGTACCTAATAAAAAATTTAGGTTTAAAATCCAGTAGGTTGAGACAGTGCTCTATACGTAAACAGTGTTATTACATAATTTACACATATTTTACACATATTTTAACACTGTTATCCTATAAATCACGCACTTTTTTTTACCAAGGTCAAATACCTGCTATTATTGAAAAATGTTGTTTTAATTAAACTTTTATTGTGTAAATTAAACTAAAAAAAAATTTTAATTTTAAAATATATATGCTATTTTTTATTTATTAATTTTTTACATTTATTGGTAAAATTGTATTTTTGAGTATATAAAAAATATTTCGGATTCTCGTGGTTTTTTAGAGCACACGAAATCTGAAAATGTGATTTATTTAAGTATAGTCAAATAATAAAATATATATTGTATATATTACCTTTTTTCACCCTCTGAAATACCCCAAAACCCTAATGCATTAACATTTTAACTTTAAATTGCTCAAAAATAACACCTCAATTTTCGAGGTTTCTAATTATGAATTTAGTGTTCGATTAAACCCATGAAAGTTTGTTCTACTAATTAAATCTAGAATTAATTGAAATAATTTCAAAATAAAATAGTTTGGTTAGTAAAAAAATTAAAAATTGGGCCTAAATTTGAATAAAAATTTTATTTATTTTGATATATTTGATAAATTTTATTAAATACAAAAAGAGAATTACAGAAGTTGTATATCAATACAATTTACTATAAAAAAATTATGCTTTTCACTTTTTTAACAATTTAAGCCTCAATTATTATTAACTAAATTAAAAATTTAATGATCATTAAAAAATACAAAAAGAATTTACTATTTTATAGGCAGAATGACCATCAGAAATAGCTATAGATTCATTTTATTTTGTCAAATTCTGTCTAATAAAACAAAAAATTTTTTGTTTTCCAATATATGCGCATATTTTTTTTCTTCATGAAAATTAAGATGTTGAATAGGAGATTTTTTTGCCGTAAATAATTTTTGACACTCATCACATGCATATCGCTTCTCCTTTAAATGAATTTTTTTATGCACTTTTAAATTGCGTAATACACTAAAAGCTATTCCGCAATTTTCGCACTTGAAAGGCTTTTTAAAGTATCTAATTGGCTGAACTCTTTTCCAAATTCTTGACACCTGAAAGGTTTTTCAACAGTATGCGTTCTTTGATGAGCTTTTAAATTACTTGATCGTCTAAAAGATTTTTCACAATTTTTGTACTTGAAAGATTTTTTACCAGTATGTGTTCTTTCATGAATTTTTAAATTACCCAATAAACTAAAAGCTTTTACACAATTTTCGCATTTGAAAGGTTTTTCATCAGTATATGTCATCAGTATTTTTCGCATTTATATGTTTTAGAAAATTTTCTGTTTTTGATATTCATTTGAGCGAATTTACTGTTTTGCCTTTTTTTTTTTTAAATAAACTAGATTTAATTATCTAATTATTAGCTGCAAATGGATTTTTGACTCTATGGACCTTTTCTTGATTATTAAAAATTTCGTGTTTTCGCATATCTCTAAATAGCGTATTCGAAAAAATTTCCTAAAAAAATAAAAAAATTAATAATTATTGTTATTTTTGTTTATATCGCCCATTACTTTATAATATAAATCTTGAAATTGTCATTTTGTAATGACCATGGACTGGGCAAAAATGAAAAAACTTTTTTAGTATTTATCACATGAACTGTATTTAAAATTTAGACGTTTCACTCATTTATATGAGCCTCTTCAGTAACTAAAAATACAGTTCATGTGATAAAAACTAAAAAAAGTTTTTTCATTTTTGCCCAGTCCTTAGTCTTTACAAAATAACAATTTCAAGATTTATAAAAAAAAATTAATGTTACGAATTTTAGAGGATTTTACTCAATCGATACTCGTGTTATTTCAATTAGACTTTTTTTTAATTTTACAATTGTAATATATTAATTCGTTTAGTATCAAGAGTCAATCAGGACTTTTTTAATAGTTGCAATATCGTACGATACTTAGTACAACATGAATCGTTGGGAAGCTTTATTTTCTAAAATAATCATATTTCACTGCAGAATGCAATATGTAAGATAATTTTAGGGTGTAATTAATTGAATAAGAAAAATATTTATTAAAATATTAATTACCTTTTTAAATATATCAAAATATTTCTTGCTTTCGTGAAACAAAGATAAAATTTTGATATCTTAATTAGGCTGTACTAAAAAAATTTTATCGCCTTGAACTAATAAACTTTTTTTTCTTTATTTTTCTGATTCGACCATTTCTACACCTGACTAGATTATATTTTTTTATTTAATTACATTTCCCTCTGCATTTTAAATGGAAACTTACTTATAAAATAAAATTCTATCGTCAGGTGTAGAAAGGGCCTTACAATAATAATTTTTAAAAAATTTTGTTTACTTACTTATTATATTTGCTTTTTTAATTATTTTTCACAAGAATTTTAAGAAAAAATTTTAGGATGCGTGCTAACGGAGCAAATTCTACGCTTATACTGAAAAATCGAAAAACTATTGTAAACTGTAACAATTATTATTTTAATTAAAGAAATCCCAGTTTATTATAACACTTTCACAGGTGGCGTCTCTCAAGAAAAAAAAATGACCGCTTTTAAGTTGCTCCGCGCAAGTATAAGCAAATCAGACATATTGAATATATAAATGTTTGTGTCGTGTATATGCGATAACAGATAACCTTAGTTTTAAGAACATAATTTTTGAAACACAACGAAATTGAACACCAAAATTATAATACATTTTTTTAAGCACACTTTTTATTGAACACAAAAAATTAAACATTAGAAAATTGTACACAGTATTTTCAACACGTGAAATTTAACACATAAATTCCGCAAAATAATTTTCAGGCACAAAATTTATTGTTAAAATTTCTTTTTTCTGAATTCATGTGTTTAATTTCATGTGTTCAAAACACTGTGTAAAATTTTTTTTTTGCGTAACTTTTTGTGTTCAATAAAACTTGTGCTTAAAAAAATGTGTTCTAATTTTGGTGCTTAACTTCGTTATATTCAAGCAAAATTGTTCTTAAAACTAAGGTTATCGTGATAAAAAAATACACCAATATGTAAAAATTTTTCAATAGATTAAATTAAATTTTTATATTATCAAAGAATAAATAAATAATAATAGATAAATTATTAAATTATTAGAATAGATAAATTATTTTTACTGAATTTTTACTTTGCAGTAGGGTAAAATAATATTTCTGATTTATTTTTTTATCAGCAAAAATATTTTTTTTATTCTTTTCTTTACAAAATATTTCAGAGCAAGTGTTATAATAGCTAAGAAATTAAACATTTTACGTTAAATTTTTGTCAAAAACAAATTTTATATTGTTATTTGTCATGTGCCAAATTAAAAGTCATAATTATGAACATTGATTGTTAATTTAAAAAAATTTATTACTTCAGTGTACTTAATTGAAACGTAAAATAAAGTTTATGTATAATAATTTAGTTCGAATGTTTTATTTAAAAATTCTATAAAAATAAAAGATTTTTGAAAATCTAAAATTTGTATAAATTAAATAATTAATTAAGTGGCTATTCACAAGCGAAAGATGTTAGCTAAAAAATATTCAATTTATTAAATTACTAAACGTGGTATACCTTTAAATACTCACATAATAAATATTGATAGAAAATTATTGAAAAATTTTTTTATCAATTTTCCAAGAATTTTTTGATCAGAATATTAGGTAATGTTGTTATAAACACAAATTAATTGAAAAAAGTGGATTTTATAAATATTTTTCGAATCAAAAATAATGTATTTGAAAGATCTTGAGCAGTAAAAAAAAATACAAACCAATCAGAAGTATTTTAGAGTTGATCTTAAGCCATGGTATTATTTTGAAAATCAGCTTTTTTAATAAAATTCATTTTACGTTTATCATAGCGAAAAAAAATTGACGCCTTGGAATTAATCTTGAAAAATTTTTTTCACATAATGAACACCGGTTCAAATGCAACCAATAAGACGAAATTTGAAGTAAATTCAAAGGAATGGCGCAATTTTGAAAATCGGCTAAATCATGCTATTTTCGGGTCTTTAAACGGCCATATTTCGGCTCCATAACGTGCTAAAGGGCTTAAATTTTGGCTGAGTGATTTTTTTATTACCCCAAAGTATACCCTAAAATTTGAGTTCAATCGTTGACATGAGTGCGCCCTAATCTGTACGAAAAGTACTGGAACTACCCATATATATATATATTTTATTAATTAATTAACATTTGATTGCATAAAAAAATCACACATTTCAGATTTCGTGTATCCTAAAAAACGAGGTAAATTAAGTGTGACAAAAAAAAGAAAAAGATCTTGAATCATTAAAGTTTGTTATAATAATTAAATCTGAATAATTAATTGTTAAACAAAAAAAATTAGGTAAGGTTAATAATAAAATTGAAAATCGCTAATTTAAATAAACATTTATTTATTTGCTTTTTACAATTTTTAATCCATTCTCCAAAAAGAAAAACATTTAATTAACTTTAATATAATAATAACACGAAGTTTATGCGCTAAAGTCGCCTCTTACTTCTCATCATATAATTTCTGTTTCAATTCTGTTTAATAAAACAAAGCATTTTTTATTTTCCAATACTTGCGAATATTTTTCCTCTGCTTCATGAAAATTAAGATGTCAAATTATATTATTCTTGGTTATAAATATTTCTTTACACTTATCACATGCATATTTTTTACTTTTTAAATGAATTTTGCTATATCTGCTTAACTGACTTGAATATCTAAAAGCTTTTCCACAATGATTATCCCCAGCATATTTTCTTTCATGAGTTTTTAAATGAGCTAATTAGCTCAAGAAATTTCCACGAATTTCGCATTTATAAGGTATTTCACCAGTGACAGTGTCTATTTACACTTACCGTTTTCACACGGTTGTTCCATTCTTCAGATAAAATTCACGGTTTTTCATCTTTTCCGTATGTAACCGTACAAAATTACCGTATATAACCGTATGACTCGCAGGTTTAATCATATATCTACCGTAAAAAACCGTGTGAAAACAATTCAAATACTTCAACCGTGTATAACCGTGTCATTATAAATAAATAAAAAGGAATGCCGTGTTCAATCATATGAAAAATTTATATAAAGAATCAACCGTGTTTAACCATGTCAATATAATAAGGAAAAGCTCAACCGTGTGTAACCGTACAAAAAATGAATTTATAACTACTGCCGTGTTTAACCGTATAAATATTAACAAAAAAAAAGTAAACCGTAAGTAGCCGTATAACAATTAATTTGAAACATCAACCGTATTTAACCGTGTCTTTATAAGCATACAATAGATCTACCGTGTGCAACCGTATGATAAATGCTTTTAAAGAATCAACCGTGTCTAGCCGTATGAAAAATAATTTTAAAGTATCCACCGTGTTTACCCGTTTTAATACAATAAATAACAGCTCAACCGTTTATGACCTTATGAAAAATGAATTTATAGCTTCTGCCGTTTTTAACCGTACGTACTCTATATATAAGCTCACTCAAAGGGCCTTCGGCCCCTTTTCGTAAAAATAAATTTTAACTAAATTAAATTATTGACAGAAATATTGAATGACAGCACATAAGGGGGCCGAAGGCCCCATGCGCCAATATTATGCACTTTTAATAATTCTTTTTTTTTTTAACGGCCGTAATTATACATTAAATTTTTATACGGTTACACACGGCAAGCATTTTTCATACGGTTGTTTACTGTTGATCGATTGTATGCTTATAAATCCACGGTTAAACACGGTTGATCTTTGAAATTTATTTTTCATACGGCTAGACACGGTTGATCTCTTTTCCGTTAACAGTGCTACGGTTCAACACGCGGCTGCAACTAAATTCATTTTTCATACGGTTACACACGGCTGAGCTCATTTTATTATATTGACACGGCTAAAAACGGCGGAAAATGTAACAGAAGTTTGACTTATTTGTAAGTCACACGGATATACACGGAAAAGATGAAAACCCGTGAATTTTATCTGAGAAACGAAATGCCGTGTGGAAACGGTAAGTGTAAATAGACACCAGTATGTGTTCTATCATGACGTTTTAAATTAATTCATTAAAAATTTTTCCACATTCTTGACACTCCAAAGTTTTCTCCCTAGTAAGAGCACACACTCTTACATGTCTTTTAAAAATTAATTTAGAAACTAAAAGTTTTTCCACAATTTTCGCACTTCTAAGGTTTTTCACCAATATGTGTTGTTTCATGTCTTTTTAAACTACTTAATACACTAAAAGCTTTTCCACAATTTTTGCACTTGAAAGGTTTTTCACCAGTATGTGTTCTTTCATGAATTTTTAAATTACCCAATAAACTAAAAGCTTTTCCACAATTTTCGCATTCGAAAGGTTTTTCATCAGTATGTGTAATTTCATGAGATTTTAAATTAGCTAGTTGGCTAAAAGATTTTCCACAGATTTTGCACTTGAAAGGTTTTTCACCAGTATGCGTTCTTTGATGATCTTTTAAATGACTTGATCGGCTAAAAGCTTTTCCACACCTTTTGCAATTGAAAGGTTTTTCACCAGTATGAATACTTACATGAATTTTTAAATTAAATAATTGGCTAAAAGCTTTTTCACATTCTTGACACTTGAAAGGTTTTTCACCAGTATGTGTTCTTACATGGTTTTTTAAATTACATGAATTACTAAAAGCTTTTCCACATTCTTGACACTTGAAAGGTTTTTCACCAGTATGTGTTCTTTCATGACTTTTTAAGCTTCTTGAATCACTAAAAGCTTTTCCACATTCTTGACACTTAAAAGGTTTTTCACCAGCATGTGCTCTTTCATATCTTTTTAAGCTACTTGATTCGCTAAAAGCTTTTCCACATTCTTGACACTTGAAAGGTTTTTCACCAGTATGTGTTCTTTCATGACTTTTTAAGCTACTTGATTCGCTAAAAGCTTTTCCACATTCTTGACACTTGAAAGGTTTTTCACCAGTATGTGTTCTTACATGGTTTTTTAAATTACTTGACATACTAAAAGCTTTTCCACATTCTTGACACTTGAAAGGTTTTTCACCAGTATGTGTTCTTTCATGACTTTTTAAGCTACTTGAATCACTAAAAGCTTTTCCACAATCTTGACACTTAAAAGGTTTTTCACCAGTATGCTTTCTTTCATGACTTTTTAAATGAGCTAATTGGCTAAAAGCTTTTCCACATTCTCGACATTTATAAGGTTTTTCTCCTGTATGACTCCGGAAGTGTACCTCTAAAATTTGAGACGTAGCAAAATCTTTATCACATTTTTCGCATTTATATTTTTTAGAAAATTTTCTGCTTTTGTTATTCATTTGTGCGAATTTTCTGTTTTGACCTTTTTTTTTAAATATAAAAGATTTATTTATTTATGTAATGATTTGCTGCAAATGGATTTTTGACTCTATGGATCTTTTTTTGATTAATTATTAAAAATTTTGATTTTGCGCAAATTTCTAAACAGCGTATTCGAAGAAATTTCCTAAAAAAATAAACATAATAATGTTATGAATTTTAGAAGATAATACTCCAACAATACTCGTGTTATTTCACTTTTATTTAATTTTTAAATTATTTAAAATTTTTGAGTCTCATCAATTTTTTGTTAATCCCAAATAGTTTTAAGTAAGAAGAAAAAAACTTTCATTCCCTGACTAATAAGATTCCTAAAATCTTTGGGCTAAAATATAAAACAAATTTTCAGAGTTATAAAATCTTATTAATTTATTAGTTCGTTTACCATCAAGAGATAATCAGGACTTTTAACAGTTGCAATATGGTACAATACTTAGTACAACATGAAATTATGCAATATCCTTTTCTTAAAAAGGACATGTTGATCGCAACAGTAACTATGTACATTGTTATAGCTAAAGAGTCATTTTGATTAGCTCATACGAATTTCATTGTCAATAGGTTAAAATTAATTGTTTTATTGTTTATATTATCTTTTTAATATTTTTGAGGTTAGATTATAGTATGTCGAGTAGTTGATATCAATAAAAAAATTAAAACAAGAATAAATTTTGGTATTCAAGAAAATAATTCGGTAGTTCTTAGCTATTTTTACCCAAGTCTGAGGTCGATGTCTTGGATTTAAAAAATACCAATTGTACTGTGTTTGGTATGTAAAAATATGGTTACTGGCCACTTTTTAAGGCTCTAGGTGGCTTGGTTGCGATATGGCAGCTGTTTTTCCAATTTTGATTTTTTTCGAATTCTCAGCCACCCGTTTGCTTTTTATTTTCTGGACGCCCTAAATAAGCCTAAAAAATATTTCCTTTATAAAGGTAGGTAGTAAAAATTCCCGCCCAATCCGAATCTGACCATATTTTTTCGGAAAAACCTCAGGAAAAGCCGGAAAATTGGAAAAACGAAAGGAAACTGGAAAATACAAATTCCTCAAAAAGCGTCACTTTTTTTTTTTTTTTTAATTTTTTTTACATATGTTTTCCCATACTTTTCATGCTGGTAAACTTTTTTTTTGACACATTTGCCTTTTAAGCACTTAAAAATCAATTTTAGGCTCAAAAAAATGATTTTGAAAATTGTTCATTTTCTGAATTTTCCAATTTTCTCACTTTTCCTGATAGAAAATGAAAAATCTGACTTGATTTTCGGATTCCTCGGGAAATTTTACATTGAAAACCCTCCTGGGTAAAATTTTAGAGGCCTATTTGACGCTGTAAAAAAAAGAAAAACAAAGTAACCTGCTAAAATCAAACATAATTAAAGATAATTAAATTTTGTTATTTTTTTATTTTGTTTATTTTTTTGATTTTAGCAGGTTACTTTGTTTTTCTTTTTTCTAACACTGTATTGGTTTGTGCGCATTGCGTTGCGGCTGCGCCTGCAGTTGCGTCCCCCATTTACAGCGTTTGTAGAATCAGCCTTATATAAACAGCACAATCAACGATTTTCACGCTCACGTTGGATATTTAAGAGTCTTCACTACTGATGGATATTCGACGATATTCGTGTATATGATCGATATATAAATGTATGTGTCGTGTATATGTGATAAAAAAATACACAACTACGTAAAAATTTTTCAATAGAATAAATAAAATTTTTTTAAAACTGTTACACGCCAAAAGCACTTAATAAATTTAAGAGCTTGTAATTATTATATAAAATAAAATTTTAAAATTTAAGGTTAGATCTCGTGTTAAACTACTAGGCCTGACGCCGCGTACGGTAAAACCTTTGCCTTCGCGTCCCCCTAAAAAAAGTAAGTATATTGAGTAAAGAAATACTTATTTACAAGTTAAAATAAATATTTATTTACAAAAAAAACATTGTTTTGAAAAAATGTAAAAAATCAAACTACCCTCAAATATAAAAATTTTTTGACAATAAAAAGAAATAAAAAAAATTAGTTAACTTGACCAACTCGTCCCCAAGGTAAGGTCGTGGAAGTTTCAGGTCCGTAAACCTGACTATATAAAAAGAAACTGCAGGAGTTTTATAAAAGAAAATTTCTTTTGAGAGATAATAAAATAAATTTTTAAACAATTTACTTACCTTTTTTTTTTATTAAAAATTGTTTGAATAATATGTGGAAAACTCTTCTTTAAATAATCATAATAAAAAAGAGTAAAAATAAAATATATGTGTAAAAATTGAGAAATGTGAATTTTTAATAGCATGGGCCGTGTTGGTCCCAGCTCAGCCTATGTCTTGACTTGACTGTCTGAATGAGACTGTTTAAAAATGTAGTTTTCTGGAACGCGGTTCCTTTGATTTCCCTTTCCATGAGCATTTTTCAAGAAAAGCGTCATAGACAAGTTATCAAAAAAATTCCCATGATTACATTTTATCCAAAAAAATTATTTACCTTTAGATAATTACAAAGATTATTTATTCTTAAGATGATTAAATAACAAAAGATTTTATAATTTTATATTATATAATAAAAATTTTAAAGGTATAGACCCAAAGTTTTTTATAATTATCTTATTTTTCAACTTTCGACATTCAAACATTTGTATTTTGATAGTCAATAGATTGGAATGTCTAAAGTCTACAAGATAAAAATAAAAATTAAGGTCATCTGGAAAAATTTTATTTCTTAAATTAATATTAAAAAATAAAAAAAAATATTTAATAATTAATTAAAATATATAATACAAATCTATCATCACATTATCAAAGTTATATGTTATATGTAAACTAATAAAACTTTATTATAGAGCGAAGCTCTACCTTAATGGATGCAAAAATCGACACCTTTCGGACACGATATAGCCAAAACGATCGAACGGAATGTTTTCATTTTTTAAAACTGAGTTTATTTTATCGAGTTAATGACCCCTATTGTTTTTGGGCCCAATCTGCTATTTCTAAAGGCATGTTTATTCTTGTACTTTTGCTTCATACAGGTGAAAAACCTTCTAAATGTTATCCGCGCAATAAATTTCATAGCTTTTGCATAACCTTTGCAGCGACAAAATATCATAGAATTGCAAAATAACACATGATACTTATATTTTTAGGCACGATCACCCTATGTATGCAATACATAGATAAAATCGTGCCAGGTGAAAAATGAATTGGTTTTGAATTTAATACATCCAAAATGTGGTTAATGATCTAAAATAACCAGAAAATAACTAAATTAATTGAAACTTATTTTTTAGGCACGATCACCCTATGTATGCAATACACAAATGAAATCGTGTCTTAAAAGTTCACCAGGTTAAAAAACGAAAAAGTCTTCAAATTTTCCAATTAATGAGGAATTTGGTCCCCAGGTCATTCCGATGCCTCTCCATGCTTATATTGCCTTGGTGTGTGATAATAAATAATAGTTTTCAAATGATGAGAGTGTGGATCCCATCAATGTTAATAAACAAAAAATACTCAATAAATATGTGATCGTGCCTGAAAAGCCTTAGGTTTTTTATAATTCTTTGGGTTTTTTATTATTTAATAAAAAATTAAAAAATTAATTATTAATTGGAATTTTACATAAATATTGGTTTAAAAATTAATTTAGTATTTAAGGCTACCAATGGTTTCTACTTTATGTCATTTTATTTTATTCTATTTACTTAACGGAAATATATTTTTATAAAAAAATTTTTTTTTCTATAAATATAAAAATAAATAGCAAATTTAAAAAAAAAAACATATGAGTTTGATCCAAAAAAGTGCCGGATTATCAAATGTTCCGGTTTATTGGATGCCGGATAATTGGAATTCTGCTGTATTAACATTATTTTTTTAGACTAAACCTAGTTCAAAGAATATGTAACTCCATCCATATGCATTCTATGTATATTTCCATTATCATTGAATTTTTTTATTTTTATACATTAATCAGTTTGAAAAATGGATTAGAAACTAATAACTAATAAGTTTTTATTTCTTCCGAAGGTTACATTGAAAAAAAACCGGTTTTTTAAGTATTAAGTTTGAGTATTACAGCTGAATTTTGGCATCGAGATATTCAAGACCTAAATACATATACTTTCGTATCCTAATTTTTTTAACCGCGTGTTCTAGTAAAAGTTATGGGTCACGAAAATGGCCAATTTTTGAAAAAAAACTAAAAGTATACCCAGAAGAGCTTAGGTTTTTAACCAAGACCAAAACATACACTGTAAAAAGTAACTTTCTTATATTATCAAAAAAATTAGAACATTTTCGAAAAATTAGTAAATAATCGAAAAATTTGTAAATATTTGAAAAAAATCGTAAATTTACTAAATTTAGTATATTAACAAAAAATTCGAGTATTCTCGATTTTTTTGTGAATTCGCAAGAAAATTGATAATTTACAATTTTTTTTAGAAAATTTTAAAAAAATAGTTGTAAATTTACGAAAAATAGTTGTGAATTTACAACTTTTTTCGTAAATTCACAAAAAGAAATCGAGAATCTTCAAATTTTTCGAGAATATACTAAGTTTAGTAAATTTACGATTTTTTTTGAATATTTACAAAATTTTTTGAAAGTTTACTAATTTTTCGAAAAAATTCTATTTTTTTTGTAAATCTAAGAAAGTTACTTTTTACAGTGTACTTAATTATATTTTAAATTTTTCGGTATTTTAATTCTAGAGAGGCTTGTCGGTACATTGAAGACATTTATCAAAGCTCAAAATCATGTATACTATAAACACTAAGAGCGCGGGTAAACGTCAGGTCTTCAATAGCCCGACATGCCCCTTCAGAGCAATAAAACCGAAAAATTTAAAATCTAAATTAAGTATTTCTAGTTTATTTCGGGGTGTCATAATTTCAGTTTTTTGTTTTCAAAAATTGATTAATTTTTTCTAGAACAAAAAAATTAGAATACAAAAGTAGGTATGCTTTGATTCTGAAATACCTAATCTGGGGTGCAAAAAAGGCTGAGAAGTAGAGGTCATAAAATTAGCAAAAACTACCCCATTTTAAGGTTTTTTTGCAATATTTTGGAAGCAGAGCTAAAATTATCTAATTAACTGCCTTTTTTGAAGAAAGGATAAGAAAATATTGGGATTCAATAATTACAAGCTCTAATTGGGCTAAATGACTAATTATAAGACATGAAAATTAAACCTCTAAAAAGGACTAGTTATAATACATAAATGCTAAGCAACATTAAAATGAAATTGCTATTCTTATAATTTGTAATAATCACCTTTACTAGATGTTAAGATTCTAAGCCCAAATTATTTTGATTCTGTAAAGCTGTATTATTCTAAGATTTTTAAATCGAAAACATTCTAAGTCCTTCAACTCGAATTATTAGAAGTCTCTAAGCCCGGATTATTTTAAGTGCCTAAACTGAAATTTGTCCAAGTACCATTGGACCTTCCCCCTTAAATCAGGCACATTTGACCCCACTTGATTTTCAGATTAACAGGTTACCCCTCCTTATAAACATGTTCAATGTTAAAACTACGATTTTTGCAGCTAATTGAAAATCGATCATTTTAGGCCAAAAAGGGGCATTCAGTTTACTGTCTGTAAAGAAGAGAATTTAAAATAAAAAATTAAAAAGGTAAAATATTTTGCAAACAAATAATTCTGAAGGACAAATAAAGAATTTTTAGAAAAAAGCTTTCAGAAAATTGTTGAGACCTATAAAAACCATTTTTGTCTAAAACTGCAATTTTTGAGATAATTTAAAAATTAATCATTTTGGGCCAAAAATGACCATTTGGTTAAATTGCTATAACATTGAGAAAATCAGCGAAAAAAAAATTACGGTATCCGAGTTTTTAGAAATGACTTTAATAGCAAAAAATTAGAACCAATCGCAGCTAAGATTACATCAACAAATAGCGATTCACCTGATAAAATAAAATTCACGTCCCGTTTGGGACCACCGAGTATTGACGTTTTAAGGGGGTGGGGGGGTTGAAATATTGACGACGTTTTTAAGGGGGGTGGTGTGAAATGGACTTAAAATATTTCCGATTAAGGGACTCATTTGAAGCGGGAGTCAGGGCCTGATAAGAACAAGAATTTAGAAAACTTTATAGGTTTTATTGTAATTTCAGTCTTAGGACTTATAATAATTAGGGAATATAAGTTAAAACTATTATAAGTGATCATGTTCCATGATCCAGTTATAAGTTTTTTTCATTTTTTGTTAAATTTAGGGGTGGTTTTCTCCATTTTTGCCCCCGTATAGGAGTCAGTGAATTAAATAAAAGTTATAATAAGATAAAACTTTTTCAAATGCAAGATTATAAGAAAAATAAAGAAAAAAACTCATTGTATTTTTCCGATTTTATTTTATCCTGGAGATAGCTTTCAGCACCAATAATTAGCTCTAATATTCCTTTTAGTAGAGGAAATAATTACATACCCGAATTCCACCAACAACAAGAACAGTTTGTAAATTATTCCCTGCCCGAATTCCACCAACAACAAGAATAATCCAAATTTTTGTGCATTCACTTCAGCACTACCTTAGCTAAAAAGTTGTGGTTTCAAAAATTTTGGGACAAAGCCCCATTGGAGTTGGTTTGCCCCTTTTTGAGGGGGCAAAAGAAAATTGTTTAAAAAATGATCGGAATCAATTAATTTAGGCATTTTAACCCATTAAGGCCCAAGCGTACATAGCTGGACTTTTGATTACAAAACTGTTAAAAAACCTTTTTTTTTTATTCTAAAAAGTTTTCTAGGGGTAAAAACGATTGCTTGTTTCAATTTTTTCATTAGTTTTTACGTACAACCCTTCCAAAAGGGGTAAAAATAGGGTTAAACATGAATTTTTGGCTTTTTTTTTAATTTGCTCTGGACTTTTAGCTATAAAACCTTTTTAAATTACTCTTATTATTACCTAGACCACTTTTTACAGTTAAAAATGTAATGCGTATGTGGATTGACCATAATTTTTAAATTCTAACCTTTTAGAGGGTGGCTAACCTTATGCATAAATGAAGAAATTTTTTAATTTTGTATTTTTGACTTTTTTACCCTTTATATAGGGGTAGCCACCCCCTAAAGGTTTAGAATTTAAAAATTATGGTCAATCCACATGCGCATTACACTTTTAACTGTAAAAAGTGGTCTATGTAATAATAAGAGTAATTTATAAAGGTTTTATAGCTAAAAGTCCAGAGCAAATTAAAAAAAGCCAAAAATTCGTGTTTAACCCTATTTTTACCCCTTTTGGAGGGGTTGTACGTAAAAACTAATGAAAAAATTGAAACAAGCAATCGTTTTTACCCCTAGAAAACTTTTTAGAATAAAAAAAATGATTTTTAACAGTTTGGTAATCAAAAGTCCAGCTATGTACGCTTGGGCCTTAATGGGTTAAAACGAAAAGGTGAATATGAATTTTTTAATTAAATGCACAGCTTTCAAGTTACAGCCCTTAGAACTTTGATTACTCTAAGTATTTCATCGAAAGAATCAAAGTTTTGTTAAATTAAATGCAAAATTTAATCGATTCCAATCACTTTTTGTAAAATTTTTGTTCACCCCCAGGAAGGGGCAAACCAACCCAAATAGGGGTTCGTCCAAAAAGTTTTGAAACCACAACTTTTTAGCTAAGATAGTGCTGAAGCGAATTTCACAAAAATTTGTGTTATTCTTGTTGTTGGTAGAATACGGGCAATTACCTCATTTTGGTGTAATAATTTCCTCTACTATTTATTGAAACCAAATAAAATAAAAACTAAATAAATAATTTGATAATTAGTTACAAAATATTTTAAAAAAACCCATAAATTGGAAAGTTTCTGCTGTATTTTCCTTTTTTTCTAACCCAGTAGGACCCCAAATTCGGATTCAGCGTCATACGAGACCTACAGAAGATTTTCTAATTTTGGTTGTCGAATTCGGAAACCGTTACACCACATTCTGACTTGTGTATAATATTATTTTGGTAATTGAGTAAATTGAGGGGTATTAGAGTCCAGAGAATTTTTTTTTTTATGAATTATGGAAAAAGCACGTAATAACAAAGCTGCAATGAAAAGTTTGGTTGAAATCTTTTCAGCAAACAAATAACAAGGTTAAAAATAAGGCGCGAATTTTTGGTGTCCTTTCTGGCCAATACTTCAAAATTCTATCTTTGCTTAACATTTTTTTACGTCTTATTTAAACATTATTATTGAACTCAATCCAATCAAAATTTTTAGAATCCCAAAATTAAAAAAATACTGAAACTCTTTTCTTGCTTTTTTCTAACATGATCAGCTTCGCTCTACCCGTCTTTGACGGTATCTAGTAATTATAGAGCGAAGCTCTACCTTAATGGATGCAAAAATCGACACCTTTCGGACACGATATAGCCAAAACGATCGAACGGAATGCTTTCATTTTTTAAAACTGAGTTTATTTTATCGAGTTAATGACCCCTATTGTTTTTGGGCCCAATCTGCTATTTCTAAAGGCATGTTTATTCTTGTACTTTTGCTTCATACAGGTGAAAAACCTTCTAAATGTTATCCGCGCAATAAATTTCATAGCTTTTGCATAAACTTTGCAGCGACAAAATATCATAGAATTGCAAAATAACACATGATACTTATATTTTTAGGCACGATCACCCTATGTATACAATACATAGATGAAATCGTGCCTGGTGAAAAATGAATTGGTTTTGAATTTAATACATCCAAAATGTGGTTAATGATCTAAAATAACCAGAAAATAACTAAATTAATTGAAACATATTTTTTAGGCACGATCACCCTATGTATGCAATACACAAATGAAATCGTGTCTTAAAAGTTCATCAGGTTAAAAAACGAAAAAGTCTTCAAATTTTCCAATTAATGAGGAATTTGGTCCCCAGGTCATTCCGATGCCTCTCCATGCTTATATTGCCTTGGTGTGTGATAATAAATAATAGTTTTCAAATGATGAGAGTGTGGATCCCATCAATGTTAATAAACAGAAAATACTCAATAAATATGTGATCGTGCCTGAAAAGCCTTAGGTTTTTTATAATTCTTTGGGTTTTTTATTATTTAATAAAAAATTAAAAAATTAATTATTAATTGGAATTTTACATAAATATTGGTTTAAAAATTAATTTAGTATTTAAAAAGAAATCGACACGTAAAATTTTAAATATTAACATTATTTTTTTAGACTAAACCTAGTTCAAAGAATATGTAACTCCATCCATATGCATTCTTTGTATAATTCCATTATCGTTGAATTTTTTTATTTTTATAAATTAATCAGTTTGAAAAATGGATTAGAAACTAATAACTAATAAGTTTTTAATTCTTCCGAAGGTTACATTGAAAAAAAACCGGTTTTTTAAGTATTAAGTTTGAGTATTACAGCTGAATTTTGGCATAGAGATATTCAAGACCTAAATACATACACTTTCGTATCCTAATTTTTTTAACCGCGTGTTCTAGTAAAAGTTATGGGTCACAAAAATGGCCAATTTTTGAAAAAAAACTAAAAGTATACCCAGAAGAGCTTAGGTTTTTAACCAAGACCAAAACATACACTGTAAAAAGTAACTTTCTTATATTATCAAAAAAATTAGAACATTTTCGAAAAATTAGTAAATAATCGAAAAATTTGTAAATATTTGAAAAAAATCGTAAATTTACTAAATTTAGTACAGGCTTCCCTCCTTATACGCGGGGGTTACGTTCCAAAAAAGGGCCGCGTATAAGGAAACCGCGTATAAAAAGACATTACTCTTATGGAAAAGGAGGGGTTAGGTTCAAAAATTTTTTATGTTGGGAAAAAATTTTATGGACAAACATTTTTTAGTCACCAATTTTTATTTAGAAAAAAAATCTGTTATAAGGGATTGTTTTATTTTTTTTTGGTAATCTTTATATAAATCTAAATAAATTTGAAGTGCCAAATCACAACTGTGTTTAAAATTTAAACTGCGCGTCATGATGGGATCAGTATTGGCAGCCTCATCAATTGCATCTTGCATAGACGTAATAATTTTGAGTAAGGATACTGTGTGAAATTTTTTCTTTGTTTCTTCAATTTCATCATCAGGTAAAATAATTTTTTCTTCGGCTGATTCAACAATTTTTTCAACTTCTTCAGTTGTTAATAAATCCTTTCCAGGTGAAACGATCTCCAAAATTTCTGTTTCTTGCATATCAGCGAATCCTTCTCCCCCAATTTCTCGTGATATGCTGACCATACCTTGAAAAACTGACTGATTATCGATTATTTGCCCGCTGTTTTGTTTTTTATTGACAAAATTAGGAAGCAACTTAGACCAACTTGCGTTCAGCGTAGACTCTAATATTTCTTGCCGCGATTCTTTAATAATCCCTATGCTATCTGCTATTGAAAATTTTTTCCAAAAACTACGCACAACATTTTCAGGATTAAAATCTGCACATCCTCTGTGTTGATTTACAAGACGTACCATACTTTTTAAAGATAGTAAGCTTTGAATATCTGTTCTGACACAAAGCCTTTTTCTTTTATATAATCTTGAACTATCGAAGGAAATTTAGAAGCCGCTTCATGATCCGCAGACGCACTTTCCCCTTAAAATATCAAAATAACCTATATTTTTTATTCCAATAAAATTTATTTTATTGAATATGTACCTGTAAATTTAACGCTATGAAGAGAAAAGAGATTTTTAAACTCCTCAAACCACCCTTTACTGGCAACGAAATTTTGATTGAGTGGATTTTTTTTTTCTAAATGATCGGAAAATTCTAAGGCTTGATCTCGAATAGCTCGTGATCCAATAGGAATTCTCTTATGTATAAGGTCTTGAATCCATATCATAAGCATATCTTCCATTTTAACTATGTTGGAATTTCTCGTTACTTTGCTTAGTTTAGCATGAGGTCCTAAATGTGTAGCGCTTGCTCTAATTTTGTCACGGTTATCTCTTATTGTACGAACCGACGATTCATTGATATTAAATTTTCTTGCAACAGCTGCGACTTTTTCTCCGTTTTCTAATAAATTTAAAATTTTTAGCTTATCAGCAATGCTCAAAACTTTTCATTCTTTCTTTTTTACAGGTGATTTTTTTTTATTTGGTGCCGTAATTTGAAAAAAAAAAAAAAAAAAAAAAATAGAATTTATGTAACTTGATAAAATTTTGGTTATATTTTTGTAAATAAAAACAAAAACAATCGAAAAAAAATTCAAATTTAAAAATTGAAACCGCGTATTACGGAGGGAAATAAGCGCGTATAAGGCGGGAGTGCCACAATTGGAAAACCGCGTGTAAGGAAAACCGCGTATAATAAAACCGCGTATAAGGAGGGACTCCTGTATATTAACAAAAAATTCGAGTATTCTCGTTTTTTTTTGTGAATTCGCAAGAAAATTGATAATTTACAATTTTTTTTAGAAAATTTTAAAAAAATAGTTGTAAATTTACGAAAAATAGTTGTGAATTTACAACTTTTTTCGTAAATTCACAAAAAGAAATCGAGAATCCTCAAATTTTTCGAGAATAAATATAATTAAGTACACTGTAAAAAGTAACTTTCTTAGATTTACAAAAAAAATAGAATTTTTTCGAAAAATTAGTAAACTTTCAAAAAATTTTGTAAATATTCAAAAAAAATCGTAAATTTACTTTAGTAAATTTTTGTTTACTAATTTTTCGAAAAAATTCTATTTTTTTTGTAAATCTAAGAAAGTTACTTTTTACAGTGTACTTAATTATATTTTAAATTTTTCGGTATTTAATTCTAGAGAGGCTTGTCGGTACATTGAAGACATTTATCAAAGCTCAAAATCATGTATACTATAAACACTAAGAGCGCGGGTAAACGTCAGGTCTTCAATAGCCCGACATGCCCCTTCAGAGCAATAAAACCGAAAAATTTAAAATCTAAATTAAGTATTTCTAGTTTATTTCGGGGTGTCATAATTTCAGTTTTTTGTTTTCAAAAATTGATTAATTTTTTCTAGAACAAAAAAATTAGAATACAAAAGTAGGTATGCTTTGATTCTGAAATACCTAATCTGGGGTGCAAAAAAGGCTGAGAAGTAGAGGTCATAAAATTAGCAAAAACTACCCCATTTTAAGGTTTTTTTGCAATATTTTGGAAGCAGAGCTAAAATTATCTAATTAACTGCCTTTTTTGAAGAAAGGGTAAGAAAATATTGGGATTCAATAATTACAAGCTCTAATTGGGCTAAATGACTAATTATAAGACGTGAAAACTAAACCTCTAAAAAGGACTAGTTATAATACATAAATGCTAAGCAACATTAAAATGAAATTGCTATTCTTATAATTTGTAATAATCACCTTTACTAGATGTTAAGATTCTAAGCCCAAATTATTTTGATTCTGTAAAGCTGTATTATTCTAAGATTTTTAAATCGAAAACATTCTAAGTCCTTCAACTCGAATTATTAGAAGTCTCTAAGCCCGGATTATTTTAAGTGCCTAAACTGAAATTTGTCCAAGTACCATTGGACCTTCCCCCTTAAATCAGGCACATTTGACCCCACTTGATTTTCAGATTAACAGGTTACCCCTCCTTATAAACATGTTCAATGTTAAAACTACGATTTTTGCAGCTAATTAAAAATCGATCATTTTAGGCCAAAAAGGGGCATTCAGTTTACTGTCTGTAAAGAAGAGAATTTAAAATAAAAAATTAAAAAGGTAAAATATTTTGCAAACAAATAATTCTGAAGGACAAATAAAGAATTTTTAGAAAAAAGCTTTCAGAAAATTGTTGAGACCTATAAAAACCATTTTTGTCTAAAACTGCAATTTTTGAGATAATTTAAAAATTAATCATTTTGGGCCAAAAATGACCATTTGGTTAAATTGCTATAACATTGAGAAAATCAGCGAAAAAAAAATTACGGTATCCGAGTTTTTAGAAATGACTTTAATAGCAAAAAATTAGAACCAATCGCAGCTAAGATTACATCAACAAATAGCGATTCACCGGATAAAATAAAATTCACGTCCCGTTTGGGACCACCGAGTATTGACGTTTTAAGGGGGTGGGGGGGTTGAAATATTGACGACGTTTTTAAGGGGGGTGGTGTGAAATGGACTTAAAATATTTCCGATTAAGGGACTCATTTGAAGCGGGAGTCAGGGCCTGATAAGAACAAGAATTTAGAAAACTTTATAGGTTTTATTGTAATTTCAGTCTTAGGACTTATAATAATTAGGGAGTATAAGTTAAAACTATTATAAGTGATCATGTTCCATGATCCAGTTATAAGTTTTTTTCATTTTTTGTTAAATTTAGGGGTAGTTTTCTCCATTTTTGCCCCCGTATAGGAGTCAGTGAATTAAATAAAAGTTAAAATATGATAAAACTTTTTCAAATGCAAGATTATAAGAAAAATAAAGAAAAAAACTCATTGTATTTTTCCGATTTTATTTTATCCTGGAGATAGCTTTCAACACCAATAATTAGCTCTAATATTCCTTTTAGTAGAGGAAATAATTACATACCCGAATTCCACCAACAACAAGAACAGTTTGTAAATTATTCCCTGCCCGAATTCCACCAACAACAAGAATAATCCAAATTTTTGTGCATTCACTTCAGCACTACCTTAGCTAAAAAGTTGTGGTTTCAAAAATTTTGGGACAAAGCCCATTCCCCCCCATTCCCTGCCCGAATTCCACCAACAACAAGAATAATCCAAATTTTTGTGCATTCACTTCAGCACTACCTTAGCTAAAAAGTTGTGGTTTCAAAAATTTTGGGACAAAGCCCCATTGGGGTTGGTTTGCCCCTTTTTGAGGGGGCAAAAGAAAATTGTTTAAAAAATGATCGGAATCAATTAATTTAGGCATTTTAACCCATTAAGGCCCAAGCGTACATAGCTGGACTTTTGATTACAAAACTGTTAAAAAACCTTTTTTTTTTATTCTAAAAAGTTTTCTAGGGGTAAAAAACGATTGCTTGTTTCAATTTTTTCATTAGTTTTTACGTACAACCCTTCCAAAAGGGGTAAAAATAGGGTTAAACATGAATTTTTGGCTTTTTTTTTAATTTGCTCTGGACTTTTAGCTATAAAACCTTTATAAATTACTCTTATTATTACCTAGACCACTTTTTACAGTTAAAAGTGTAATGCGTATGTGGATTGACCATAATTTTTAAATTCTAACCTTTTAGAGGGTGGCTAACCTTATGCATAAATGAAGAAATTTTTTAATTTTGTATTTTTGACTTTTTTACCCTTTATATAGGGGTAGCCACCCCCTAAAGGTTTAGAATTTAAAAATTATGGTCAATCCACATGCACATTACACTTTTAACTGTAAAAAGTGGTCTAGGTAATAATAAGAGTAATTTATAAAGGTTTTATAGCTAAAAGTCCAGAGCAAATTAAAAAAAGCCAAAAATTCGTTTTTAACCCTATTTTTACCCCTTTTGGAGGGGTTGTACGTAAAAACTAATGAAAAAATTGAAACAAGCAATCGTTTTTACCCCTAGAAAACTTTTTAGAATAAAAAAAATGATTTTTAACAGTTTGGTAATCAAAAGTCCAGCTATGTACGCTTGGGCCTTAATGGGTTAAAACGAAAAGGTGAATATGAATTTTTTAATTAAATGCACAGCTTTCAAGTTACAGCCCTTAGAACTTTGATTACTCTAAGTATTTCATCGAAAGAATCAAAGTTTTAAGGGCTGTAACTTGAAAGGGGTGCGTTTAATTAAAAAATTCATATTCACCTTTTCGTTTTAGAATGCAAAATTTAATCGATTCCAATCACTTTTTGTAAAATTTTTGTTTACCCCCAGGAAGGGGCAAACCAACCCAAATAGGGGTTCGTCCAAAAAGTTTTGAAACCACAACTTTTTAGCTAAGGTAGTGCTGAAGTGAATGCACAAAAATTTGGATTATTCTTGTTGTTGGTGGAATTCGGGCAGGGAATGGGGGGGAATGGGCTTTGTCCCAAAATTTTTGAAACCACAACTTTTTAGCTAAGGTAGTGCTGAAGTGAATTTCACAAAAATTTGGGTTATTCTTGTTGTTGGTAGAATACGGGCAATTACCTCATTTTGGTGTAATAATTTCCTCTACTATTTATTGAAACCAAATAAAATAAAAACTAAATAAATAATTTCATAATTAGTTACAAAATATTTTAAAAAAACCCATAAGTTGGAAAGTTTCTGCTGTATTTTCCTTTTTTTCTAACCCAGTAGGACCCCAAATTCGGATTCAGCGTCATACGAGACCTACAGAAGATTTTCTAATTTTGGTTGTCGAATTCGGAAACCCTTACACCACATTCTGACTTGAGTGTATATTAATTTGGTAATTGAGTAAATTGAGGGGTATTAGAGTCCAGAGAATTTTTTTTTTTATGAATTATGGAAAAAGCACGTAATAACAAAGCTGCAATGAAAAGTTTGGTTGAAATCTTTTCAGCAAACAAATAACAAGGTTAAAAATAAGGCGCGAATTTTTGATGTCCTTTCTGGCCAATACTTCAAAATTCTATCTTTGCTTAACATTTTTTTACGTCTTATTTAAACATTATTATTGAACTCAATCCAATCAAAATTTTTAGAATCTCAAAATTAAAAAAATACTGAAACTCTTTTCTTGCTTTTTTCTAACATGATCAGCTTCGCTCTACCCGTCTTTGACGGTATCTAGTATTTATATGCATGAATTAGTATATTAAAGAATATATAATTTTTAGGAAGTTATTCTTTTATAGTCCAAATATATTTATTCGAACGCTTTTGTAGAATCGAACCTAAAAATTCATATTTTTGTAAAATAATATTAATTAACTTTTAAAAAAAGTTTGAAAATTTGTAATTAATTGAATAATATTATTTTACAAATATATGAATTTTTAGGTTCGATACTGCAAAAGCGTTGGAATAAATATATTTGGACTATAAAAGAATAACTTCCTAAAAATTATATATTCTTTAATATACTAATTCATGCATATAAATATTACTAAAGTTTTATTAGTTCACATATGATAAAATTTTAAAAAACGCGCATATTTAAAAAATAACAAAATTTTTTTGTAAATCAATGTTTAATTATTGTTTAAATTTTATTTTTAACTTGCTTGAAGCAAAAACTTATAATAATATACCATCAGCAACGTTAGGCAATCAAAAAAACATTGATTTTTTAAAATTCGGTTAGCTCAGGTAAAAACGCAGTTTTAAATATAAAAATGAAAATATCGCATTGGCATCACTTACACAAATTTCTAATTCACAATTTTTTTTGGCTTCGGCAAAAAAAAATTTTTAATCTCAAATTCATAAAAAGTTTTATTTTCAAAAAAAAGTAATTGCATTTTGAATAAAAGGGACTTCCATAAAAATATCGAATCGGAGCAGCATCAATTTAATTCTGTTTTTTTCAAATGTATAGATAAAAAAAAATAATTTCCGCTAAAACAGTTTTAGTAGACACTTTTGGCAAACTTTTTTATCCTAGGAGAGTACCGTGAACAAGAACTTAAGTAATATAAATCATAAATTTTTCTCATAAACTCTTGCTTAATATACATGAAAAATTTAACATAATTATAAATTTAGTAAATTAAAAAAATGGTAAAAATTAGGTTAAGTAAATGAAGAAAAAAAAAGAAATTATTTATTTAACTTCTTGATCATAATTGCTAAATACATAAAGAGAATATATTAAGTAAAAGGAATATCATATTTTAACCTATATTTTCTAAATATATAACATGAACATTATAAAGATCTTTAAGAAGAGATTAACTTAAAGCTTATATTCATCGATCAAGCAAAAAGCAATTTAAACGTATCTATTACAATTCTAATAAGAATCTATGATCTATTTTATGTTTAAGTTTTAGTTGATTTTAGTAATTGATTAAAAAAAAATTGTTTTTTTTTTGTTCTAAAATAATATTTTAACAAAATCTAGGGAGGTCAAGGATAGGATGGTTGACATCGATGCGGTTTTGGTCACTTCTTGTGTTTTGTAAATAAAAGCTGAATAATTAAACAAAAATTGATGACAGGGGTTCACAATAAAATAAAATGTTTTTAAAGAATTTTTTTTGTTTGTAATTAATTTTCTGTCAATTAATGAACTAAACACTTAGTGTCCAAAAACCCAGTTTTTTCGGTTTTTAATATTAAAACTTACTTAATATTTAAAATAAATTCGTAAATAGGTTTCGTTTTTGTTTCTAAGAACGCTTGAAATTTGATCCTACAACAGTTTAAAATCATTAATTAAAATCATTATTTAAAATCATTAATTATTAATTATGTCGAAAAGTACCCCCTCGACCCTATTTAATTATATTAAATAAATATCTAAAAAAATATTAAAGTAATATAAAATATATATTTTCAATTCATATATACAGAGATTTCAAGCTAATATTACTTTAAATTAAATCTTTTCCCTTGAGTATAAAATTCCAAGTTGATTTTTTTTTTTTTTTTTTTTTTGGAAAAAGCGTTCACTTGAAAAAAATATAGGATTTATATTTATCTTTCGTTCTTACTCAAGAGATTATAATACTATAAAACAATATCAAATTTTTTCTTATTAATTTTTTTTTATAAATTTTTGTAAATATTATTATCTATTAATTTCAATTTGTATTAATGCAATTTATCATAATATAAATTTAATTATTCCTATTATTGCAGGCACGGACGTAACTAAAACGTGCTACTTGAGTTTCTTGGATTACATTTTTTATAAAAAATTTAAAGTACTGATAATCGTTTTCGGACTAAAAACTTTTTTTAGTTTAGTTAAGTTTTTACAAAAAAATTTTTTGGGTCGAATTTCCACTTTCGCTGTAATGCTTATATTTAAGAAAATTTTTTGTAGTTTTGTTGTATTTTAATATTTGGAGGTTTTGAAGGTTGCTGATTTCATATATGAACATAAAATAATTATAAACTTTAACTATAAAACGTGGAAAGTTTCTTAAATCTTTGTTTGTTATCCTTTACAACCTGTAGCTCATCAAATTTTATATCCCTACACTGAAAAAGAAAACCGATTGTTGTTACCGAAATTTCGTTTAACGTTGCCTTATTTCTAGTTTCGGCTACCGGTTGTGGCAGCCGAATTTTTTTTTTTTTTTTTTATTTTAGAAATATTTTTTTTTGCTTCAATATTTTTTTTTTAGATCTACCATCAACTATGCTTCTTTATTACCACAAAACTAAAATATTTTTTAACCCAAAAACCATTTTTTATAAAACATTCAATCAGACAATCACAAGTGGCACATTTTGGCCAGACCAGCGTAAATATGTTAAAATAAATATAAAATAAAAATTTGTTTAATGCTTTTATTTTATGCATCCAACAAATTTTAAAAATAGTTTCACTAAACTATTCATAATATAATATTATTATTATTTTACTTGTGTTTAATTTTATTTATATGTATACATGAATAAAAAACTTTTATAAACTTTTCCTTTTGGCTATAAAATTTTAATAAAGAATATTTTAATTTATATAAAATTAACAGATGAATAACTTTATGTTATTATTATTATTTTTTTTTAAATTTTACTTTGAATTTATTATTATTTATATATTTTTATGAGAATAACTTGAAAATTTATACAAAGATTATTGCTTTTTGATAAGGTTTCTTTGAAAGCTAACAAATAGATAATTCGGCGTTTGAATCCTTGTTAATACGAATGAATTCATTTTATTATTATTAAACCTGAAATTGATTTTAAGTTTTTTACTCCCGTTTAATAGTCGGATAAAAGCCCTAAAGAATATCGAAAAAACTTTTCATCAATAAAAAAAGGTACGTATGATTCTGCAAGGTGAGTATGTTTTCAGAGAGTTCACTTTGTTAACAGGGCTTGTACCAGTGAAGGGGTCGATCGACTTGGAAAAACGAGTTGTACCGTAAAGCAAACGACTATCCAGGCTATGAATAACAAAGATTGGTATCAGTAGGTTCCACTATTTTACTTTACCATACGAGATATAATTTTGTGAAATGTCAAACAAGAAAGTTGACAAGTTGGACAAATCCGACGCTTTGTTTATATTAAGAAAACTGTAATATGTCGGATAATATGTATAATGTTGTGTGATTTCAGCAGTTTTGGAGATGTAATTTCCCGTCTGTAGAATTGGCTCCAATCACCCTGGTATTAATAACCGATGAGATGACCGCTGCTGACCGAATTACTCTTACCATTGGACTTTGCTCAATTTCACTTTACTGAATTTAATCATAAAAATAAACCTCTTGAAAAACATCTTTCACTATATCAAAGAAGCATAAAAAAGTAGGAAAAAAGTTGGAAAAATTCTATCACAGATGCAAAGTTAATTGTGAAGAATATAACATCAACATTGCAGATAATCTTGCATCTATAAATAATCAAGTAGTATGAGCAAGTAGTATAAGTAAACGTAAGAGCTATTCGTTATTGTTCCAATGTAATTCTCTTTTAGATTGATTTTCTAAAAAAAGTCGGGTAAAAATGGCATGCATTTTATCTAAATTCAAAAACCTCCTGTATTTTAAACAACATTCAACAACTTAAGACACTTGTTGTCTAAATTTAACGAAAAAAATTGAAAATTTTCAATAAAAAGACTGGATTAAATATTATGAATATAAACTGCCCATAATCATTTGTATTTACTTATGAATTCTTAATTTAACTCACAAAGAATAAATTATATTCAGGATGTCTCAAAAACCCGAATTTGTTAAAATTTGTTATTCCCCCTGAAAGAAAAGGTTGTATTCAATTTCAGACCACTGAATAATTTTCCACAGCATTTAAAACTCTTGCATAAGTACCGCCATTTATAATTCATTGTATTTAGTACAAACTCGTTTCCAAAAATTGATCAAGGTCAAAAATCGCCTATTTTTAATTTAGTCCTTTAATAAAAAAAAAATAATTATATTTTTACATGAAAATATATATACTATTGTTTTTATTTCATTTTTTGTTTATGAAATAAAGTAACATCAATACATACATAATATCTAAAGCTGCTGTTATTGCATTTTGATAGAACATTGAGGATCAAAACACATGCATCTATGCAATATCGATTGTCTATTGTTTCATTATTTAAAAACGTCAGCTATTTTTTTATTGTATTTTTTTAGTTTAATTTATATACATATATATATACATTTGTACTCATAATTTATTTATACGAAGCATGAAATTCAATTTTACTAAAAATATAATAATATTATACGGGTATTATGTATTAAATTGATTCTGTCAGAAGACATAATCTAATTGTCATGAACAAGTAATTTTAAATAAACAAAATATCATATAAATTGATATTATTGTTTTATATTATGTGTATTATATCTATAGATAGATTATTTTTGTTTTTAATAAATGAAAGATATATTATTATTTTAAAATTAAATTATTTAATATCATTTTTATGTTTTTAGTTTTATTTTTTTAATTATTTATATTTTTTTTGTAGCCTAAAAATTTTTTTCATCTCCAAACTTTTTCTTTTAGGTATTTTGACATGCATCAAGATATTTTTGATATTTCAGTTGAATAAGTCACTTTAAAGTCAAGAGAAGTAGTGCAAAAATAAATTGACCTTTTTTAGGATAGAAAGCATTAATAAACAAACTAATATGTTTGCGGTAGTAAAAATCGATTTGGGACATTTTTTATTTATGGACAAGAGTCGTATAAAATTTTTCTGTGTCTGTGGCGAGAAAACACATCTTTGCCAGACGCGTAGCGTTTTGAGCATCTTTTCAATACTAAGGATTTTCTATTTAGATAAAAAATTTTTTTTTATAATAATGACGACTAGGGTACAGTTTTACAAATTTTAATTTAAATGTAAATTCGATCTTTTTTCTATAGACTGTGAAAAGATTTTGTTGATAGTTTCGTTGAAGTTTCACTTTACTTACATTTAATAATAATTAGTCATAATTATAAAAAATATAAAAATGTCGTTTTCAAACAAATACAAAAGTTCATCTATACAAATGAGTAGTAATATTTTAACTCGTTTGCAGATATTTCAAAGATGAAAATAGTTAAGATCAAACAAAAATCCACATTCAGAAAATGGGAGGTCATCTTAATCTTCTTAACTTCAGAAAATTAATCAAGAAAAATAGCAATTGAATATTGATTTAAAATCTTAAATTTAAATCAGGTAAAATTGATGTTTTTATTTAGTAGTAATATTTTAATAAATAAAATTTATATTAAAATCTAGTTTAATGTTTTTTTAGATGCTACAAAATTTTCCAGTACAGTAACATAATATATAGCATCAATTTCTTTTATGATAACTATTTCTTATCAAAATATTTAAAGTATCTTTTAGTTCTACTTTTTACTAATTTGAAATATGAAATTTATGCTTTTCAAAATTTTGAAAGTAACATTTTCAAAAAAATTTTAAATTTATAAATTACTGAATTGTTATATATTTATTGCTCGTTGTACGATAACAACATAATATAATACAATTGTACAAAAACTTGTGACGGGAGCCATTAGGCCACTAACCAGGCATTATTATTATTATTATTGTTTATCTAAAATTTTGAATAAATAGTGAAACGAGGGAGAAACGAGAGAAAAGAAAGAGATAGAAAGAGTGAAGAAATACGTGCGCGTATGGCCCAGGGCAGAGTATAGTAAAGGAAGTAAGTGAACTCGGGGATTTTTAGAGTAACTTAAACTAACAAGTGAGAAAAAAGGAGGTAAGAGTCGCTGATAGAGTAGCCTCTTCGACGCTACTAGCGAAAACTGTTTAGACGGAAATAGGACCTGGTAAATGAATAAAAAATGGAGATCTATTTAGATCTATTTTAATCTCCTATCCGCTATCCGATTCTGGGGTCAAAAAATTTTTTTGGGTAGCGCATGCGCGAGGAATCGCTAAGATAGGCTCTTTTTTTTTAGAAGTCGATTTCTCAAATGCCTATTAGTGAAAAATCTTCTAACCAGGCTTAAAATTTTCCTTATAACTTATATTTTTGGCAAAAAAAAAATTTCGGAGGGACACTGCTTTTTGGGAGCTCTAGATAAAAAAATAGCAGCTTTCAAAAGATCATTTTTTTTACAAATTTCAAATTTGTTTGTCTTTTCTAGTCTTAGTCTACAAGAGTAGTTGGCCTAACCTTTGAGGAATTTTATACTCTGCTCAAACAAGTCGAGGCTTGTCTTAATTCGCGGCCGTTGGTCCCTCTGACCGATGATCCATCAGACAGTAGTTTTTTGTCTCCCTCATTACTCTTAACTCAGTCCGAGTCTTATATTCTCCCGGAACCGAATTATCAAACAACTAAAATCCCTCCGGTAGAAAGACATAAGTTGATTCAAAATATGATGCAGGACTGGTGGCGTTGTTGGTCTGCAGAGTATCTGCAAACCCTCCAGGAACATCACAAGTGGAAAAATGAGCAAAGAAATGTACAAACTGATGACGTAGTGTTGATCTCTGATAAGACAATGCCACCTGCTAAATGGCCATTGGCTAGGGTTATCAGAGTCTACAAGGGCCCTGATGGTTTAGTCAGAGTAGAGGATCTCAGTACGGGATCAACAGATACATAATTTAATTAGACTCAATACTCTCAATAATGAAGAAGATGATGATTTATAAATTATCACTTCAAATACAAATTTTAATGTATTATTGTATATAATTGTAAATATGTTTTCATTTGTTCTTAAAAATTTAATTTATTTTGTATTTATTTATTTTACTTAATTTTGATCCAAAAAAAAATATTCATTAATTGTATTTAATAATACAGCCACTTGGCATAATTATAAAGCATGTAATCTTTTTATTGTACTTCCATTCACCACAATTAATTTTAAAATTTCACATAATAATTGCTTCTTTTTTGTTACAATTTAGTAATAAATTTTGGTGGGTGGAAATGTTGTGTATATTTGTATATAATGTGTGTATGTTGGTGAGCTCCTCTCCTAGATTTTAATGTATATTCTCTCCGAGCCTCAGTGCTCGCCAGTTACGCAAGCTATAAACAGCTATAAAAAAACTTATAACCGGTTTGTGTAAACACAACCTAAATGCATGGAACATGTTTACTTCCAGATGAGGACTAGGTATAATACAAATTTTACTCAACATTATAATACAATTTTCTATTTTTATAATTTGTAATTATCACCTCACTAGCTGTTAAGATTCTAAACCTAAACTATTTTGTTTCCCTAAGCCTGAATTATTCTAAGTCCCTTAATCGATATTATTCCAAGTCCCTAAACCTGAATTATTCCAAATCCCTGAAACTGAATTATTCCAAGCCCCTAAATCGATATTATTCTAAGTCCCTAACCCAGATTTTTAAAAGACTTTTAAAAGTATTTTTTTTATTTATATATACTTACCTAATTATTCTAAGTCTTATTTGGCCCCCCCCCACCTTAAATAGGACAAATTTGACCCCCCCTTAATTTTCAAGTTTTGAAGTACCCCCTCCCTATAAACATGTTCCATGTTAATAAATGCGTTATTTCTACAAAAAGCTTGAGATATTATTAATTGACACCAACACCAAATATCCAAAATCCGCATCCATCATTATAAGATTCATCTCTTTTATAACATTTAGCAGTCTAGTCTTAGACAAAGAAATGATCAGATGAAAAACGAATTCGTTAAATTCACTACAACTAATGATAAAGGGTTTGATATCGATCAAACTATGGTACCATTGATAGATACTTAAACAGTGGAACCAAAACCACATATGCCATTATCTGGTGTTGGCTTGTATCATAAAGTTGTTACAGCCCAGAATTCTGGAAGTGGATTTTTAGGAATCATGTTGTATACAAAAGATATTAGCAGAAAGTAATTATATAATTATACTTAAAATAAACATTCTTGCCTTGTTAAATAGCTGAAATTAGCTAAAATTAACGAAAATTATAATTTAGTTAACGAATTATTTAATAACATAATGTTGCAAGAGGGAGTACTAGGTAGCAAAAGTGGGAGATGAAGTTCTAGGAGCGCGGTGGTAACCAGTGTATCATGGATACTTGAAGAGCTAACATGCATTTGTTCCTTGCTCAATAAATATATATATATATTTATATATAATATAATGATATATGAGTATATAATTATTATCCTACGTGCCTACTCTTTCAACCTCTTCATCCTGTTCGAGATTTAGGTTTAGAGATCGAAGAATATAGAATCTCGCGGTCACTGTACGACAGTGATACATTATACTATCATAACTGTAATGGCACGCTCAAATGTCAATATTAGAAACTAGGTAATTCGAAAATGAAGGGACTGGCTGTCACTATTAGAGTATCAACTTTGAGTATTAAAGGAAATTTGAATTATTGAGTTCTTAAATGATTCAAAATGTAAAATGAATATTAAAACGCGTCAGTTTGCATTTTGCTGTATAAAAGTATTAATGATAAATAATTAATTTTTTTATTTTTATTTATTTATTCATACCAGGTGTACAATAAATACATATTATGGTAAATTATTAAAATACCACAACCTATAGAGACTCCAAGTCTGTACATGGGCCTCTCGTCAACAGAAAATATAATACAATATAGTAACAATATTTTTAAATACATTTGGTTATTTGTATGTTGTAATACATTTATTTTTTAAGAATACAAAAAATTATAGTTCAAATGAACTAGCCATTTTTTTAATAAATTAGACCAACTTTTACTATCCTTATTAAAGTTATTAAATTGCTTAAGCTTTAATGAAAGAGGGTTAAAAATCTTATAGGCTAAAATGAGTAGCATTTTTGTCCAGCGGCTTTAATCTTTTTATGAATTTTTAAAATATTATTTCTATTACTTTCAAAATTTCCATCATTTTTTTCCAATATTAGTTTATTTTAATTTACAATCCCTTTTTTCATAGCAAAGAAATAGAATGTTTGCCTGACTTTAAAAATTTTTTTATCATTTTTATTACTTAGATTCATAGTTTTATATAATCTGCTTTATATTCGTTGGATTAGATTTATATTCATATCAATAGCACTATACTAACCTAATTTACCATATGATATAATATAATGAAAAAAAGGCATAATACATAACTCTAAGTTGTTTACTTTTTAAAATAAACTTAAGCTTGTAAAACAAAAACATAACAAATTTAGTTAGTTTAAGCAGATCACTTAGGTGTTTCTCTCAGTGAAAGGATTGATTAATTATAATACCAAGATATTATGTAGATTTCACCTGATTTAGAGTTTGCCTTAAGTCATTAGTGCTATCAAATATTGATACGTCAGTATTTATAGGAATCATATTACTCCAGTAAAATCACGGTTTTGGTGGTATTGTTTGTGGCCGCTACCAGATTTAGTCTACTATAGGTTTTTTGGGTCGCTGAACACGAAAATCGGGGTTTTTTCTATGCGCAATTGGGGCTTGACCCTTAAATCGGGCAAAACTGCCCCTAAAAAGGGCATTTTTGCTGTATTCATTGTAAGCCTTTGAAATTTGGTATACGGGGGTTTTTTGGGTCGCTAATAAAGAATATTGCAGTTTCAACTATGAAAAATTACTCCTTCACCCTTAAATTGGGAAAAACTGCCCTTTAATAGGGCATTTTTGCTCTATTCACTGTAACCCTATGAAATTTGGAAAACGGGGGTTTTTGGGTCGCTGATAACGAATATTGCAGTTATAAATATGAAAAATTACCACTTCACCCTTAAATTGGGCAAAACTGCCCCTAAAAAGGGCATATTTGCTGTATTCATTGTAAGCCTTCGAAATTTGGTATACGGGGGTTTTTTGGGTCGCTAATAACAAATATTGCAGTTTTAACTATGAAAAATTACCCCTTCACCCTTAAATTGAGCAAAACTGACCCTAAAAGGGGTGTTTTCGCTACTTTCAATCTAGCCCTTCAAGATTTGGTGTAATAGGGTTTTTTGGGGCACTGATCACAAAAAATCGATGTCTTTTCAATTAAAACGTAACTCTTTAACCTTATATTAGCCGAAACTACTCCTAAAAGGGGCGCTTTCGCTATATTCGTTCTAGCCTTCTAAGATTTAGTTTAATAGAGCTTTTTAGGTCGCTGATCACAATAAACAGCCCTTGAAGGGTTATTTTGAGGTATAATAAAAGTTTTGTTTAATGCAAAAAAATTTTTTTTTAATTTCTTTAAAATTTTTCAAATGATTAAACATTTGTTTACCTTTATTTTATAAATAAGATAACTTGTAAAATGTATGATTCATTTATTTATACCTTTCAAACCTTGTAGGAGTAGTTTTAGCAAATTTGAGGCTGAAGACCTAATTTTTAATTGAAAAAAACGCGATTTTCGTGATCAGCGACCCCAAAAACCTTTATTAGACCAAATCTTGGAGGGCTAGGGTAAAAGTTGCAAAACTACCCCTTTTAGGGGTAGTTTTGGCTAATTTAAGGGAGAAGAGTTAAGTTTTAATTGAAAAGACATCGATTTTTGTGATCAGCGACCCAAAAAACCCTAATAGGTCAAATCTTGGAGGGATAGAGTGAAACTAGTGAAAGCACCCCTTTTAGGGGTAGTTTTGTCCAATTTAAGGGTGAAGGGGTAGTTTTTCATAGTTATATCTGCAATATTCGTTATCAGCGACCCAAAAAACCCCCGCATACCAAATTTCAAAGGCTTACAATGAATACTGCAAAAATGCCCTTTTTGGGGGCAGTTTTGCCCGATTTAAGGGTCAAGGGGTAATTTTTCATAGTTATAACTGCAATATTCGTTATCAGCGACCCAAAAAACCCCCGCATACCAAATTTCAAAGGCTTACAATGAATTCAGCAAAAATGCCCTTTTTAGGGGCAGTTTTGCCCGATTTATGGGTCAAGGGGTAATTTTTCATAGTTATAACTGAAATATTCCTTATCAGCGACCCAAAAAACCCCCGTAAACCAAATTTCAAAGGCTTATAATGAATACTGCAAAAATGCCCTTTTTGGGGGCAGTTTTGCCCGATTTAAGGGTCAAGGGGTAATTTTTTATAGTTATAACTGCAATATTCGTTATCAGCGACCCAAAAAACCCCCGTATACCAAATTTCAAAGGTTTACAATGAATACAACAAAAATGCCCTTTTTAGGGGCAATTTTGCCCGATTTAAGGGTCAAGCCCCAATGGCGCATAGAAAAGACCCCGATTTTCGTGGTCAGCGACCCAAAAAACCTATAGTAGACCAAATCTGGTGGCGGCCACAAACAATACCACCCCCCCCCCCGTGATTTGACTGGAGTATATCGCAACTTAAGGCAAATGTGATGTAACAAGATTTTTTAATATTCAGAGTTAAATACAATATTTTCAATGATATTAAACAAGTAATTTATATAGATATTAAACAGAATAGGTCCCAAGACTGAGCTCTAAGGTAACCCATAGTTTACCATTTTATCATTACTTAAGGTTTCATTTACACTCACTTTTTGAATCCTATCTTTCAAATAACTTTTAAATACTTCATAAGCCAGGCCCAAACAATTATTGCATCATATTAAGATCGTTAAGTTCATTATTACAATTATAAGAATGTATTTTTTTTTGTTTTCCAATTGGTTTTAACGAAAATATGGTCAATACAGGTACCAACATTTTCTCGGTTAGGTCTAGTTATACCATTTTGTTACCGGAAGAAAACCTGCATCTAAAAAATTGTTAACATAATAATCAATGTCTTTAGAATATTTTGTTTTACTAAAATTATCATCTAGTATATCAAAATTTTTATCCCCAATAAAATAGTGGTTTTTGTATTTATTGCAATGCAAATATGCTTTGAGTTGATCAATAAAATGAATAATATTTCATCAATGAAATATTGGCATTATGATTGCGGTATACTGCAGTTACAACTTCATCATTAAAAGAAATCTCGACAGCCTTTATTTCGCCTATATTGATGATTTTGTTTTCAGAGTTTAGATCTTTGTCAACATAAATTAAGGTACCATTAGCAACAGATATTTTACTTTCGTTATATATTATATTTTAAACATGCATATTATATTAAAAAACTTTAATTTGCCATGTCTCAGAAAGAATGATTATTTTAGGTTTTTTAATTAAAGCCTTCAAGTAAACACAAAAGTTATTAAATTTTGCTTCCAACGATTGAATATTAAAATACATTACAAACATACCTTTTTTATTTTTAGTTGCTTCATTAAAATCTTGAATATTTTTACACGTTGTTTCAGTATAATAATTCTCACTACAGTTTTGATCATTTACATTCATTATTCATCATTTACATTAATTAAAAATAATATTTCGATACTTAAGATTTGATAGTTCAAAATAAAATTTTTGTGTAAAATTTTATTTAAAAGCTTACCAAAACTGAAAATATACACTGCCCTTCGTACAAAAACAAATTAATAATTTTTATAGCTAATTTCGAAACCATAATATTGATAAGGTTATCTTTAAATTAAATTTTCAATTATAATAAAAATTGAGCAATGAGAAGCCTATAAAAGATAAAAAATATAATAGAATAAAAAAATAATATTATTATTTCAAAAACAAACCATTGTTATTATTATAATTACATTAATTTTATTGTAAAAAAATTTTATCATTTTTTAATACTATTTTATTATACATTTATTAATGTTATGATAATTTGATCATGCTGCGGAATAAAACAAATGGCACTTAAGCATTTGTATAGGGGAAAGAAAAAATAGGTGTTTGATATTAAACTAAATAAATAAATAAAAGATTATTCTTGAAATTTATTTAATCTTGTACAATAAGGTCGACAAATTCTTTAAAATAATTAAAAAATTTGTAACCGTGTTCTATAAATTTTTTCTCTATCTCTAAAATGATAACTTTCTCAAAATCAATTTTATGTTTATAAATGCTGTGCGTGTAATTTTTCTCAACATTTTTATGCTCTCCAACCCTGACACCAATTTTCTAGAAGTTTGGCCTATATACTTATGATCACATGATTTACAATTTATTTGGTTTTCTACTCTTGAATTTTCATCTTTGTTAATTTTCTCTTTACCCAATCTTAGAAACTTTTTTATTTACTTTTGGCCGTATTTACCGGAATATATTTGACTCGTTTTATATGTTTAATTAAAGAAGGGGAAGCATACTTGTAATAAGGCAAACTTATTAAAATTATTTCCATTTTAATTTCTGTTTCTGACCTCACTTTTATTAAAATGATAGCAAAGTCTTTTTTTAACATATTTATTGATAAATTTCGAAGGATAATTATTCATTTTTAAGTAATTTTTGCTATTCTGATATTTTTCTTTCTTTCATTTGTCTATCAAATTATATACTATAGCTATTTTTTGTGCAATCGACGAGTTACTTAAAAAATTTACTAATCTATCACTATATGTTTCTTTTCTAAATCAATCCGTTTTAGCTCTTTCATTTTCTTTCCTTATAATTTTTAAATCTAAAAAGTTAATCAAATTGTAAGTTTCTCTTTTCATTGTAAATTGTATAGAACTATTATATTCATTCTCTGTTTCATCTTTTTTTACTAATATTAATTTGTCATAAACTATTGACATACATAGCCCGTCGTTCAATAATAAATTAATTTAGAAATTAATCAAATTTCGAAACCGTAATATTGATAATATTATCTTTATATTTAATTTTCAATAATAAAAAAATTCTATTTTTAATAAAAATTATGTTCTTGGAATTTTAGATATTTTTTATGGAATATAATTATATAATTTTATTTCTATAGAATATATTAAAAAATGACTTATGTTTAATTATACGTATATTTTCGAGCAGAAAAAGAAAATTGTTAGTTTTGTCAAACAAATTAATTTTAGAAAAAGATTATCAAATCAGAACTAATTTACAAATTATAATTTAAAAAATGATTTAGAAAACTAAAAAATTCACTGTTTTAATAACCGAGAATATCTCAAAATTTTATCAAAACATTTTTTTTTAAATTTAAAACAGAAACATTATTAATAGAATTAATAAATTCCGTAATAACGAGTCAAGGTGGCTATTCCACCTTGAAAAAATTTTAATTTAAAAGCTATTTTTGTATAATTTTTCCAACCGTTTTTCATATGAAGCAAAAATTGGTGGCTGAGAGCTTTAAAATTGGCCCAAAATTTCAAAAATTCACAGAGATGGCTAGAAAGATTTTAAGACGTGGAAATTGGGAATTGAGGACATTTTATATAATATATCCTGTGAAAAGTTACAGCTTAATCAGAAGACACGATCTGCAAGTCAACGTACGTTTCACGTGGAATCAGCCTTAAATAAATTGCTATTGTTTAATATAAAAAGTCGTTTTTAATTATTTTAAAAACATTTCAATAATTATTATTATCAATAATTAAATAAAAAAATATTTATTTCAAATACACTCTCGTTTACTTTAAGGGTGTCAGACAGTTTGGGAGAATTAAAATATTATTTATATCATACTTAAAATGAAAATAAAAGTTAAAGCATTAATGTGTAAGCACTGCCCCCCTCGAGCGTCACTTCTATAAATACGGGATACTTGCATGAACCACCTGAAAGCTGCAATTCTGAGTGAAAAGATTTTAGGTTGAGTTATTGAATACCGGGTTAAACCTTTTTTTGATTCAATTTTCAACTCAAAGTGGGTCCTTTTTTCGATTTTTAGACCTTAGAATTATCCTAAGTGATCAATATAGGTTTTAATCCATACGAATAAATTATTGAAAAATAAAATAAAAATAGATGTTTAAATAGTATAAAAAAATATTCGGTAAGATAACATTCAGGCAGAATTAATATTAATTTATTAAATGGCTTTTTAGGAAGTACAATGAACCTCTTATTTTAATATTATTTTTTATCTTCAAATAATAATTTTAAAAATTTATCATGATTTTAGTTTTTCGAAGGTATAAAAGAGAAATATTTTTACAGAATTAACTAATATCGAGACACTTGGTTTCGAATAAACATCGTTGAGTCTTATTTAGAAATTTACGTAAGTAATAAAACTTTTTAAAATATTAATTCAAATTATTTTCAAAATTTTTGAAGTGTTCTTGAAACAAAAAATTTATTGATAGAATTTATTAATAGGCTAAAGATATAACATAAATTGACTAATTTTTTCTTAAATATTGAATTTTATTCTACATTTTAAGGTGGCAAAATTTCAGAATATCAAACTAAATATCGTTACAATTAAAGAGATTAGTTGAAATATGCAAATAAAAAGTATTTCTTGGATATTTTAATTATTTTCATTTGTATCTACTTTTTTAGATGATAAATTTTTACTGTTTTTATATCATTTTTTAATCATATTTTTTGGCCATTGGCAACTTATTTCCCCTCGAATTAAGTAATCGAAAATCCAAACAACATTATTTTTTTATAAAATGGATCATTCAAAGTTTAAATTCAACTAGTTTAATTAAAAATAAATAATTTATTTAAAAAAATTTTTTCCAAAAAGGGTTCATAAGTTTTAAAAAGTAAACCAAAAACAGTTGAATAATACAAAATAATTACTTTTTTATTAATTATAAATTAATATTAAAAAAATTAATAGGTATTCACCAAGATGTTTACAAAATGCAAGTATTTACTCTTAGTATCTGTGATACTTGGGTTTCTGCAAACTGAAGCATGTTTTATGCAAGAAAGCGCTAATCTAATAGCTGTATTTTACAAATATGCTGAACATTTAACATCAGTCAACGGTTTTAAAGAATTAGGTGAAAAGATAATTTTCCCTACCAAAGATGTTAGTGACTCTTTGGAGACAATATCTAAAACTGTCGAAAATATTGAAGCAAGTGTTGCCCATACAGAACGAATGGTAAATTACTTAATAACACTTGTTGAACGAGCAAATTCTACTAAATTGGAAAGTTATATTCAACACCCTGTTGATAAAATTGATTCGCATTATCAGTCTTTTTTGCGTTATTCATCCAAAGAAGCAGATGCAGCAACAGTGTTTTGGGCAAAGAATTTTATTGAATCTATGATTCAATTAAAGCTCAATGCGATCGACTCTCATTTTGAACCATATATAACTCAATTAATTAGTTATATAAATACAATTCCAGTAAGATTTTATTTTCTTATTCAAAATAAATTAAAAATTGTATTTTCAGATTTAAAAAAAAATAATACTCATAAAAATCTAATTTTTCAGAAAAATAAGTACTGCGTTTTTAATGGTCAATCTCCTCAAATTATGATTGCAAGTATAAGTATTTCGAAGTTATGTTGCATCATTTACGAGCGCTTCAAATGATGGTTTATACTAGTAGACTATTAGGACAACGTGGAAAGCGTAAGTAATAAATTTAAAAATAATTTAATAATGTAAATTTAGATTTAAATGATAAAAAGAAAATAGAATGAATTAGTTGATAAATTGAATTCCTCAAATTATTATTCTTTCAAAACTTAAATTAAATTATTATTACTAGGTTTTTTATTTTTTTTTTATTTTTTTTTTAGTCGAAAATCATGAGCTTTATATAAAAGATGCTTTCGAGATTTTTTATATAGCAATCCCAAAATATGTTGAAAAAATGAATGAAAAACTTCCTACGTTATCAAGAGAAGTCGTTCGATGTGGTCCGCGGGAACATAATAGAGGTGAAATTCTTTAAATTATAATTTTGAATCATATTGTAAAATTTTAAAAAATCTCGACTTATAAAATTTAATTTTTTAGAATCTTATGGTGAAATGCAAGCCTTTCAACGTTTCCTAATATGGAACCGTAGATTTAAAGCAACATCTCTCAAATTTCAAAAATATGATAATTGTCCAGAAAAAGATGCAATACTTGATTTTTCAACAGATGTTTTGCAGGAGAATTTTAATCCAGGGGAACAATGCCCCGAAGGGAAAATTTCAAACTGCGAAAGTATAGATAAAAACATTCATATCTGTCCTAACCTTGTAAGTAAACATATATTAATAATTAAATAAATCAAGTATCTGATATTTTTTACTCAGAATGAAAACATCAACAAACGATATACGTTCTTTAAACAAGTCAATTTTTTTGGACCTATTGAAACTGGTGAAACAGTGTATGGAAAAGAAGAGAAATGCAAAACTTCCTTAACGAGATTGGACTTAGATCCACGACGTGCCATTAATGGAGTTCCTCGTGCTGAAGTTGCTTTTAGAAGGAATCCAGTCTGTATGTGTACTTGCTCAAAATCCAAAAACAGTCATTTTGACATAAAAGAATTTTACACTGATTACAGGAACAACAAGTAAGATTTGTATTTTTTTAATTTTCTATATCAGGAAACGGTACCGCACCTTTAGAACGCCAAATTATACATTATAGCTATAATACCCTCTATTTCATGACATTTTCCTCCTAGGTCTAGGACTCATTCTTATTAAATAGGGATTTTAACATATTACGAAATAAAGCTGTCGCCTTGCATATAAACTAGTTAACTAACAGTTGGTATCTTTTTTTGTCTGACGTTGCATTTATGGTAAACTTTTTATAGTAACATTTTTTTAGCTGAAAATGACCAAATTTTAAACGCTAAAAATTATAAATTTAAAAAAAAATCAGTTTTGTAGGTCTCAAACATTTTGGTTCCTCATATGGAAGAACCAATGTAATTGGTGAAATTTTCATTTTTGAATTTTGCATACAAGCACGTTTTGAGACCCCAGGAAGCTAAAAAACAGGTTCTTAAAAATAGACTCATGTGTGTGTCTGTGTATGTGTGTGTATATATATATGTGTTTGTAAATACGCACGTATGGTGACCTAATTTTTTTTTCAAATATTTTGTTATTAAAAAATCCCAAACTACTTTCTTTCTTTTTTTTTTAATTTGTATGAAATACTTTTATGAAATACTTTCATTTGTTTCTATGAAAGTACTAATTTCTATAAATATCGTTCTTACTCGTTATCTCGGATCTGGTCATTAATTATTTCAATATTTTTGCCATAAAAAAATTAAAAAAATACAATTGTTTTTTTTCTTTTATTTATTGTAAATTTATATTTTATCTTATTGTTAATTAAGATTACAGCCCATTGTTAGAGGAACCTCAGTGCCAGCTAGTTGGCAGGGTATTTTTATTTGAAATAGTTTAGAAGTAATATTTGTTAATATCAATAATTACCAATTGTTTATTAAATAATTAAAAATTTTTTAGCTTATTTCAAAAAATATTGTCCTTTTCCTCTCTTTTGGATACGTAACTTGCTTACCTGTTAAAAAATTTTTTTTTTATTTGATTGTTTTTTTTATAGGGTAGTGACGGGAGTTCGTATTGTAAATATTAAAGGAGTCTTCAGTCTCCTAATTCAACAAGGCCGTCTTTTACCCGGTGGTGGTATAGATAGAGATACTATTGAATGGCTAAAACCATCTGATCCATTAACTGAGGGTGTACGTAAATCAAAGATGCGTATAGGATTAAATAGAAACAAAGTTTATTTAGGTGGTATTGATACAGATGAGAAAATTCCTGTATTAACTGGTATAAGATTCGTACCAGCTGGTGATGATGCAATTGCTATTGCAGCACACTATTCAAAATATGATTTTTCATCTGAATATGTAAAAAATTCGGGTAATGTAAGATTTTTAGGTCAAATTGGATGGTATAGTGGTAAAGATAAAAATGAAAGGTAAGATAAAATATCAGTTATTATGCTACAGAAATTTTATATACTTATTTGATAAATGATATTATTTATTCATAATTTACGTACTTTCAGAACTGAAATTGAATTTGAAAAGGAATGGTCAGAGGCAATTGCTTTTGGCCATCAAAGAAATGGTGATACGAAATCCGCCGAATTCGTGAAATTCACTACAACTAGTGATAAAGGGTCTGATATAGGTCAAACAACGGTACCATTGATAGATACGCAAGCAGTAGAACCAAAACCACATATGCCATTATCTGGTGTTGGCTTGTATCATAAAGTTTCTACAGGCCAGAAGGCTGGAAGTGGATATTTAGGAATCATGTTGTATACTAAAGATATTAGCAGAAAGTAAATAAATAATTATACTTAAAATAAAAATCTTGTCTTGTTAAATAGCTGAAATTTCCAAAAATTAACGAAAAATTTAATTTAATTATTTAATTATTTAATAAAATAATAATGTCAACAGAAGAAACTGGGTAATTAAAAATGAAGGTACCAACTATCAGTTGGAGTATATCAACTTAGATTTATAATGAAATTAGATTTATAATGAAATTTGAATTATTGTGAAATAAACATTCTAACGTTGCAGTTGCGTTTTCGTTGCATAAAATTATTAATGATAAATAATTAGAAATAACATTTCAATGCTTAAGATTTGATAATTCAAAATAAAACCTTAATGTTTCGAAAAACTTTATATTAGAGGGATATAAATAATGTTTTTATAAAATGAAAACAAAAAAAATTTTTTTTTAATTTTGGTCAAACGTCAACCTGATGGCCATAATTTATGGCTATAAACCCAACCGTCACCATAAGTTATGGTTAAACATTTTTCACAGGGTAGAATTACTAGCAATTTTGACTGCTAAATTTTTTACAGTCTTCGTTTTTTATCTTAATCATTTATTTACAAATATTTCGTATATTTCTTATAAAAAGTTTTTTACAATAAATTAATATTGACAAATTTCTATTATTTTTGAACCTGTTGAATAAAAGGGTTTCTTCATCGTGGAGGATCAATGGTATTATTTATTTAATCCGTATCTGCTTTTTACTTCAGGCAGTAACACCAAAGAATTTTTACTGCTAATACTCAGTATGGCACACATTTGATAAAAGCATCTTTTTTAAAAACTTAAAATGTGGGGAATGCATTATAGCACATTATTTAGCTGAAATAATCATACTCACCCTTTGAAGCTTTTGTATCACAATTGTAACAGGTGTGGCTGTCAAGGTAGCTACTTTGTTTTTTTGTAGTCTTGATACACATTACTTTTGTTGAAGAATTACTCGTCAATTTAAGGGTTTTCAACTCTTCATCTACATTTAATTTAAAAAGATCTTATTATCACATTAATATTTCATCTAGTCCAATTACTATACAATATGTGTAACATCCTTCTATTTATTTTTCCTAAAATTGATTATTTATTTTTAATCTTTTTTAAATGCTTTTGTTTATTATATTAATATAAACTAAAAAAGTATTACTGACAAGGAAAATCCACGGTTTTTAGGTCCTAAAATTTCTCTAAACTTTTTGGGACGTGTTAATGTTACAAATTTAGTTAAAACTTACTAATCAGTTTTTGATAATATTTTTTTTTATACTAGTAAAAATTGAGCAATGAGAAGTCTAATAAAGATAAAAAGTAAAATTGAGCAATGAGAGGTCTAATAAAGATAAAAAATATAAGAGAATAAAAAATGAATATTATTATTTTAAAATTAAGCATTACTATTCATATTAATTTGATTGTACAAAAATTTTATCATTTTTAGGCACGATCACTATATATGGGCGTTTCTACCTAACTGTTACTATTTCTGTAATGCAGCGTTTTGAATGAATAGGCTTTATGTATTTTAATTTTTTTTTTTTTTATTTGTCAAAAATTATTAAGCAAACTATATCCCAACTATATCAATTATTTTTACAACAAAAAATCAGCTAATATCGTAAATATAAAAAGGAATATCAGTAAAATTATGAAAATCAGCTCTGTGAAGATCGCGATCTGACTTTTAATAGTTAATGCCATTTCTATACCGTTCAATGGAATAACTTACACTTAGAGTATGTGATAACTAAGAAGTTGAATATTAAATTTTCACAAAGGAAAATATTGTGCTATCAATCGTAGTAAATTTATACTCGATTAAAAAGACGTAGCTCGGAATCCAGTAATTTGAATTTTTCACCAGTTTACGTTCTTTTACATTCTTACCGTCGAATGTAATTTAAATTTAGTTTTTTTGAAATATTCTATAGGCGATAGCGAGTAAAATGAAGTAAACTTGATGATTGTGCGTTTTATTTTAAGCAATTAAATACAAGCGAAATCACTAGTGCCGCAAGCGTAACTTCATAAAAAACTCATATTTTTTAAACAGCACGTGACATATAATAAAATTTTTAACTTTACAAATATTGTGATCGATAATAAAAATTATTTTTTTTCTTCTTGTTAAATCGGTAACGTAAAGTTTTCACTACAAATTTTATAATTCTGATAATAAAAAAAAATTATTTAGTATTGATACGACTATTTGGTTTGTTTACATGTTTATAGGTTAAATTTTAATTATTATCAGTTTAATTTTAAAATAGTAATTGGATACTGTAAACACGTTGGGTAGCTGATTGAGACGTAATTTGTATAATTTTATAGATGAAAATTTAATTCTTTATTTTAGGTATCATGTGAATAAATTTAAATTTTCTGAATTCTTATTCTTGGATAATACTTAAGTATTACCAAAATAACTACCCAAACCACCAAAATTTTATCAGGAATAACAAAAAATGATTATTTTTTAATGCTTTTGAGGAATCTTTGGGTGAAAAAGTATTTTTTAGAAAAAAATCTCTGAAATCATAATAAAATAAATAAAACGGTAACAATTTTAGAGATAAAATAATAAGGTATTGCAACAAAAGTGAAAATTTGATTTGTGTTTAATATAAATTTTGCTAACAACATCTAACAATTTAAATGAATTTTTTTCAAATTATACTGCTTTTTTTAAAGTATGTTTCACTTTAAAAAAACTATTCAAAAAACGCGCGTTCCATATCATAAAAAACTCAATACAAGTCTCAAGATTTTCTTTAGTTATACTAAAGTACAATAGTTCAGACTTCCTAAAGTACCAATTGTAAGAATTAGATTATTTTAGAAGTTCATTTTGATCTAAGGATAAAAAAAAAAAGAAAAAAATAACTTCCAACCAAAAATGAATTAGGATTAAAATTAATATTTAGAGTCGGCCGCTAACCTAAAATGCGAATACTGAAATTAATGCATTTTTCTCTTATACCGTCTGGTAAATAGCAGTTACAAGATTATTTCTTACAAATATTTAGTATTATGAATAAACTGTATAAATTTTAGAAGTGTGCCTAAAAATTTAAGTTTAAAAAAAAAATTATCGAAATAGTAACGGTTAGGTAGAAACGCCTATATACCCTATATATATAGATTAAATCGCGCATAATAAGATTGTCAGTTCAAAAATGTGAAAGTCATAAAAATGTCTAATTCGTTGAGGAATTTGGTCACCAGGTCATTTCAAAGCCTCTAATATATTTTTATTGAATTATCCGCAAGAATTAATATCTTTTAACTAATTCTGCCTGAAGTTTTCCTTGGCCAAGGATGCACCACGATGTTGTAACAGAATTCAAAAACAAGTTTTGAATACGGCAAATAACAATAATTTATATTCACCGTTTGAATTCGAAGACAAAGTATATATATGTCACAAAATGCCGGAGTTAAACGACTGCGTGTTTAAACTCCAAACCAATAGGTCACTATATATATTATGAATTTCGGCGAATAAATTGATTTATTTACTCCCGAAATATTCACAAAAAACACAATTTAATAAAATTATATTTTTGATTAAATATTTACACTAAAAACAGTGGGAAAAAAGCTTTTATTTAATTGAAACACAGAGAGCTCTTTACAAAAGCGTGTATTGTGGCTCGTGGGTGAACGTTTCAGTTCCTTCCTCGGGGAAGTCCGAAATCGTAAACTTTCCGAAGGAACAGACGTGATAATAGCTCAAAAGAGCGCTTAAAAATCTAAAATTTAAAAATTAATTTTATTTTAAATTTTTATTAATGTGACTGAAATCCTTCCTGTCACAAAAGTAATCGAAAAAAAATTTAACCTCACTACAATAAAGTCGGATTTGAAAATGAAAACTCATTCATTTGATGTGCAATACGAAGAATTGCAGGATATATTAAAGTGTAAAGATTCGAGTGAACTCGAGAGTAAAATTAAAAGTAAACGAACTAAAGACTGGGCAAAATCAATTCTTGAATTCAGAAATACTAATAATGTTTATGAACAACTCAGCAAGATTGAAAAATATTTTGAGCCATACATACAGACTTTAATTAATAATCAGCAGGTTTTCAAAGTACGCTTATTTTTTAAACTTATTTTTTTTTTTTTTAAATAAAATTACCTTATTATAATATTTTTGAATAATATTAATAAACATTGTTCTTATGGTCAATTTCATCAAATATTAGTTGCATTAAAGTATTATGAAATGATGCAACTTGAATATCGAGGACTTGTTTCGATTAAATTTGCAAGTTTCTTATTGCATCGTAAGTAAATAAAAAATATAAATATTACTACTGATAAGTTTTTAAAATCAATATTATTATTTATTTAACTCGATTTGAAGGTTTTAATTAAAAATGGAGAAAGTATATTTGAATATCTTGACTTTTAAGTACAATAATTAGCATACAGACATAAATGAGATTCTGCGTTACATGTATGGCATAGTATCTAAGTCTATCCAAAGTTCAAATTTTTCTTTTAATATATTCGTGCAATTTAAAAACAATAAAATTATGTAAACTTTTTAATTTACAGCTGAAGACGCTGAAGATTATATAAACCCAGCTGAACAAAATTATAACGAAAGAATCTCAAATATGCAAATAAAAATGTCAGAAAGACTTCCTGAACTTTCTAGGGAATTTGTTAGATGTGGTCCACGTAGTGAAGGTAAGTTTTTCTATTAATATAACGAGAAATATAATTTTTATGTAAAAACACTGAATAAATTATGATTTTCAGAATCCGTAGGCGAAATCCATGCTTTCCAACGTTTTTTCTTAAGTCAGAAAATTATAAAAATTGGTGGACGAAATTGTCCTGCAAAGGATGAAGTACTTGATGGCCCCAAGAATATTTATCAGCAAAATATGAGCCCCATAACACAATGTTCTGGAAAATTTTCAAATTGTGAAGCACAACTATTCGTGTGATTCCTGACCTTTTAAGTTAAATTACTCATCAGACTATTATTAAAACGAAAATTTCGTTTTTACCAAAAGAATAAAATTCTAAAAAGTATAGCTTATTAAACCACTTGTAAATGATTCAACTGCAAAGAATCTAATTTGTAAATTAAAAAAAACTTTAAATCAGCATAGATCATAATAGTGTAAGCCTGAACCCCTATATCGTAGCCAGAATTTCGAGGTTACATTTTGGGCAACAAGAACATTTCAGGTAAAAAACTATGATCATGATCATGTTCAGTGACCCAAAAAACATAAGTAAAAAAAAACCGCAAAGCATAACCTCAAAATTCCTATTGTAGAAAACTAGACCGTTTTCAGTAAAAACAGATTTCATATTCGTGTTTAGCAGCCCAAAAACATAAATACTCATTGTAAAATTTTATGGACCTATCAGTAAAAAAAAGAGAACAAATAGTTGGTTAAGGCCTACGCTATACCAAAAGTTTAACATAATAATTTTTTATCAATTTTATTTATTTTTATGAAGTTACTAATTAACATTCTATATTCTATTGGTACAATTTAGAAATGATTTTACCCATTTTGTGAGCAATACTTTAAAAACGGTTTTAAAACACGAAAACAGACTTATGTTCTTAGAATTTGAGAAAATTAAAATAATTAAATAATATTTTATCTAGGATCCAAACAGTAACAAGCGATACAAATACATATTAAATTATGATGATGGTACAGAGTTCGGTGATAAAAAAGCATCAGGTAAATCTCGTTTACTGGATTTAGCCATGTATGACCCACCAAGAGCTTTTGTTCCTTCACTTCCAATTTGCATGTGTACTTGCTCAGACACTCCAAAAGGAATAAAAAACAATTTTATTAATCTTCTCCCGTCGTTTTCTGACTTTAGAAATAATAAGAAAGTTTTTTTTAAATATTTTCTTGTTTCTTTTTCTTTAAAAAATGTTACTAAAAATTATTTTTTTAGGATTATAACAGGGGTTCGCATTGTGAATAACAATGGTATGTTTAGTATCCAAATTCAAGAAGGAACTCTTCTGCCTCTAAAACCAAAAGGCGTAACTTCAAAATCAGTTACATCTGTTAAATGGAAACCAGTTTATTCTGACTATAACAATGTGGAAATAATTGGAGTAAAAAGAAATAAATTTTATTTAGACAACATTGATATAGATCATCAGAATGCAGTTTTAACTGGTATAAGATTCGCAACAGCTGGTGATGATGCAATAGCCATTGAACTCCTTTTTTTCATTATACTATATTACAGATACTGAAGTAATGTTTTGTTAAAGATTATGGGTGGAAAACTAGAGCAAATGACAATAAAAGGTAAGATTTAAATAAAATTAAGTTGTTATTTTTTAATTCGCTTATATTTTTTTTTTACCAAATAATTTATGAACTTATAGACAAGAATTAGACGTACAAAGAGAATATTACCTAAAGAATTTGTTATATGTAGTCTAAATAAACATTCAAAAGGTTAACAATTTTATAAATAATCAATAATATTACAATTTCTTTCTTAAAACTTCAGAAAATTAAAATTATTTTCTAGAAACTGTTGGAGAAATGGAAATCAAGCTTTTCAATGCTATTCTATAACTAGCAAACTGTCAAGTGACGCTGGTTCTTGTCCTAGCAAAAATGCTGTACTGAATGCTTTTGAAGTTATCGGTAAAACTGACTTGCAAGAAATAGAAAAATGCTTTGCTGGAAAAATTTCAAATTGCGAAGATTCAGGAGAAAATATTAAAGCCTGTCCTGATTTTGTACGTTACTATATTTATAAATCATAAAATAAAACAAATAAAAACATTGTTTTTTTATTTAGGATGCAAGCAACAACAGAAGATATAAATCAATAAAATCAAAATCGATTCAATTTGTTTGAGAAATTAAGAAAAACAGTATACTGTATTAAACATGTTTCTAACACAACATTAGTAGACCTGGCTTGGAATGAACAGTCAACTATTTAAAATTTTTTTCGAACGTTAAACCAATGATTACAAACAATATAGAAAATAAGTAAGTTATACATGGACATTTTTGAACCTAACGCGCATGGTTGAGTGGTTTTCCTTGAAGTTTCAAGCAGGTCCAAGATTTTGCTTAAAACTAAAAAATTTTAATTTCAATTGATTTATCTATCTATTATTCATAAATTATACAGTCCAAATATGTATAAAACTTATAACTGGTTTTGTATCAACACGATCAACGAGCATGGAATATGTTGACTTATAACAGTCTTAACTTATTAATTCTCCTTATTTAATTATTATAAGTCCTTGAACCGAATTTATAGTAAGTTGAAATTATTCTAAATCCATAAAACTAAAGTCTCTGGATAAATTGTTCTAAGTATCTAAATTGATATTAAATCTAAATTCATTTGATCCTACTTTGATTCACTCCATCATCAGGAATTTAAATAATATTTTAAATTAATTACACACACACACGTTATATATGTAGCTAAATAATAAAAGCATAAAAGAGATTATTTAAGAGAAAAGACTGTGGCAATAATGTGGATTTGCAAATATGATCTGATCACTAGAAGAAAATAGAAAAAAAGCTGCCTAAGATTAAACGACTAGTAAAAAAGAAACTACTGACTGTAGAAATAAACAGTAAATGCATTTTTTTGGTCATCAATTTCTCAAATTACAATAATAATAAAAGAAAGAATTTTATTTTTGAAATTAATTAGCTGTTGTTAATTTTAAAATTTTTTTAGCAGGCATTATTTTTGTAACAAAATAGCTTTTTATGCAAAACAAAAAATTTTTTTTATGACAAGTTTTTCAAATTTTTCGGTAATTTTTAGTAGGGGAAATTTGAGAAAAAAATTTAGTACTTTAAAGATGTTTTACATTTTATAATATCTGAGATATACTACAAAGTCGAAAAAATAACTTGTCATCTGCAAAAATATTTTAATTAGTATTTTAATAAAAATTTGTCAAGTTCTAAAAACTATACTGTTACTATAACTGTACAACGTATGTAATAGCTTGGCAGTTATTTGAAAAATTTTTTTAGATTTTTGATTCATTTTATCTGTCCTAAGTGTTACCAAATATATGGGCTCTTATGGAACGAATTTTGGGTCCCATAGGAAACAAGTTATTTGTCAACGTTCGTTAGCAATACTTAGGAGTCATTAAAGGAGCTATAATTTTGGAAACTTCATTTTTTGATAAATGGCAACTAATTTAATCCGATAATCTAAAATCCAAGTTATTTTTTAAAATAACTGACATGCTGATATGTACCCGTATTATAAAAATCTTTAAAAAATTGACAAAATTCAATTCATGCAAATTCTTTGTGGTTTATCCAAAAATTTACATAATATAAATAAAAATTTAAAGTATGTGTAAAACTGTAAAAACTCAATTATATTATATAACACATATTTTTAGTAAATTATAATAAAATGTCTTCTTAATTACTTTCATCAAAAATTCAAAATATTTTAATGCAAAACTTTAAGTTTATTTTATGTTACACGACCCTTTTTCATAATAATTGTGATTTGAAAAATGAATAATTTAGGAAGTTTCTTTATAAAAATAGTAAATTTTAAGCAAAAAAATAATCTAACGCGGTTTATTGAAATTCAAAGTATGAACTTTTTATTTTTATAAGCTATAAATTGATCTCCTTAGTAACACAATGCTAATATAAATAGTGTAAGCTGATTTTTTAGCTTATTAAAGTTCAGCTATCAAAACCAACCTGTTTATAAATTAAAAGGGTTCAATTGGAAGTTAAAAATAAATTTTAGATGTATGTATTATTAACAATTCATTTTTTTTCCAGAAATAGGAAATCGAGAATCGACTACAATTTTGTTTTATTATCCACTATCAGGCAATTAGCTTAAAATTCTTAAGTATAATGAATTATAAAAGAAAGTCCTTTTTACATTTAATATCCTAAATTAATCAGCGAAAACATCTTAACAACAGAAATTCTTTTTATTTATGAAAATTACCCATATAAATATCAGATTTTATGCTTGAAAATTTAACTCTTATTTCATTTTATATAAACTTCATATTTTAGTTTTATATTTCTATATAAATATATTCATATTAATTAATAAAGCCAACGAGTTTTTATAATATTAAATTTTAGCTGTTTATTATTTATAATATTTTTTAAAGTTACACTGTTAAAAATACCCGATGGTAAATTTACGAAATAATCGTAAAATTACGATTTTGTCGTAAATTTACTAAAAAAATCGTAAATTTACCATTTAAATCGTAATTTTACGATCGATCGTAAATTTACGATTTTTTAGTAATTTTACGATTTTGAAATCGTAAATTTACGACAAAATCGTAATATTACCACCAAATCGTAAATTTACGATTTTTATGGTAAAGGGTATGTCGGGTTAAGATAAGTGAAATGCCCCTGTCCTTGGATTTTCAAACTAACTGTTTTAAAAGTTTTTGGCGGTAAAAAAAATGTGGTAACCGTTGCCCGTTTGTCCATCTACCCCTCCCCACCACCAAAATGGCCAAAAAACGTCCAAAAACCTGTTCTTTTGGTTATAATTTTTTTTCTCTGGAACGACATTGCCAAAAACCTTGAAAATTGGCCACAGCGGTCCCATTGCATATATTTTTCACCAAAAAAATTTTCGGACCCCTACGACCAGTTAAGACCACCAAAAATTAAATTCAAAAATTTCAAAAATCAATTATTTTACAAAATTAAATATTGGGAAGGGGGCTGCACAAAATTTTATTTCAAATTATTTTTTCTAACATAAAAACACAATTTTTCCAAAAGGTTTTAGACCTCTAGACCCGGTGCGACCCAGTGAAAATTCCAAAAAACTCGTTTTTTTATCGTTTTTTTTACCGTTTTCTCGACGATATCGCATGGAAAATCCAATGCATTCATGTTAAATTAAAAAAATTATTTGTATTTTGAACGGAACTTAATAATAAGACTGATTAAAGACCTTTATACCCCTTTAGACCACATATTTTGCACTTCAAATTTCAATTTTTCAATATTTTTTCTCAATTATTTTGTTTTTTTTTATAATTATTTGACGGAATATCCCATATATAAAACTTTTTAGTTAAAGATATTATACTTTTGATCATATAACTTATTTTTTTATTTTTAGACCCTTTAGACCCCATATTTTGAACGGTGAAGTTCAAATTTTTGAATTTCTTTCGACTTTTCTTACTTTATTGCATGGGAAATCCCATATATATAATTTTTTTAGTTGAATATTTTATATTTAAAAAAAAAAGATTTTCTTTTATTTTTTAGACCCTCAACCTCTACTTGTTTCTCTCAATATTACAAGTATTGTATTTCTTTTCTTAATAATTTTGGTTTTTTTATTATATTGTGTGGAATTACCCATATATAAACTTTTTGTAGATCAATATTTTATTAAAATTTATGCAATATTTTTTGGTCAAATAAAAAATTTTTATATTTCTTTAGACCCTCAGACCCTTTGTTTGAACTTCATAGCTTAATTCATTATATAATGTTCTTCTCGATTTTTTAAAATTAAATTGCATTGAATAAACATTGATAAAAATAATTTTTATATATAATTTTTATATCTTTTTCTACTAAACAATAAATGATTATTGTTGCAATTGTCCCAACGGTTGGCGGAGTGTAGGATGTTGCTCACATACAGCTGCCCTTAAATATTATTTATCACATAGACGTTACCTTTCCAAAAGCATAAGACCTGCTGAAGTATTGACTAATTTATTCGATTTGGATAACATATGCCCGGTTATAAACGAAAACAGCGATGAAGAATTAAAAAAACATATAAAATATAAAAATTATTTTTATCAATGTTTATTCAATGCAATTTAATTTTAAAAAATCGAGAAGAACATTATATAATGAATTAAGCTATGAAGTTTAAACAAAGGGTCTGAGGCCCGGTCTGAGGGTCTAAAAAAATATAAAAATTTTTTATTTGACCAAAAAATATTGCATAAATTTTAATAAAATATTGATCTACAAAAAGTTTATATATGGGTAATTCCACACAATATAATAAAAAAACCAAAATTATTAAGAAAAGAAATACAATACTTGTAATATTGAGAGAAACAAGTAGAGGTTGAGGGTCTAAAAAATAAAAGAAAATCTTTTTTTTTTAAATATAAAATATTCAACTAAAAAAATTATATATATGGGATTTTCCATGCAATAAAGTAAGAAAAGTCGAAAGAAATTCAAAAATTTGAACTTCATCGTTCAAAATATGGGGTCTAAAGGGTCTAAAAATAAAAAAATAAGTTATATGATCAAAAGTATAATATCTTTAACTAAAAAGTTTTATATATGGGATATTCCGTCAAATAATTATAAAAAAAAACAAAATAATTGAGAAAAAATATTGAAAAATTGAAATTTGAAGTGCAAAATATGTGGTCTAAAGGGGTATAAAGGTCTTTAATCGGTCTTATTATTAAGTTCCGTTCAAAATACAAATAATTTTTTTAATTTAACATGAATGCATTGGATTTTCCATGCGATATCGTCGAGAAAAAGGTAAAAAAACGATAAAAAAACGAGTTTTTTGGAATTTTCACTGGGTCGCACCGGGTCTAGAGGTCTAAAACCTTTTAGAAAAATTGTGTTTTTATGTTAGAAAAAATAATTTGAAATAAAATTTTGTGCAGCCCCCTTCCCAATATTTAATTCTGTAAAATAATTGATTTTTGAAATTTTTGAATTTAATTTTTGGTGGTCTAAAGTGGTCGTAGGGGTCCGAAAATTTTTTTGGTGAAAAATATATGCAATGGGACCGCTGTGGCCAATTTTCAAGGTTTTTGGCAATGTCGTTCCAGAGAAAAAAAATTATAACCAAAAGAACAGGTTTTTGGACGTTTTTTGGCCATTTTGGTGGTGGGGAGGGGTAGATGGACAAACGGGCAACGGTTACCACATTTTTTTTACCGCCAAAAACTTTTAAAACAGTTAGTTTGAAAATCCAAGGACAGGGGCATTTCACTTATCTTAACCCGACATACCCTTTACGATTTTGCATTTGTAAATTTACGACTGCTAGATTTGAGTATTTATAAGCCTAAAAACAACATTTCCGAAACTAAGGGGTAAGTACAAGTTTACCTTATTTTTTCGTTCCTAAACTCATATACGAGTAAAAATTAATGTTGGCATAAAATTTTTGTATTAACACTAAAATATCTAAATGGTATCAGAGAAGGTATTCTCATATCAAAAGTTATTTTAAAGCCGTAAAAACTTTGTGTAGGAATTTCAAATTTTGTATACAAGCCACAATTGAAATGAACTAAAAAAAAATTTTAATATTAAATAAATTTTTTAATATCTAACATTTTTTACGTACATAAATATTAACAATTGTTTAACAAAAAAATTAGAATTCTTTTGTTTGATTTCTAAGTTAAAAAAATCTAAGGCAAAAGAGGAAAAAGTTAATTAAATTCAAATAAGAATTTTCGGAGCTTAAAAAAGGAGAGGAAATAAAAATTACTATAAATACGCTTTATTTTTGTAAAAGATTTTACAAGGGGAGTTCTATACATTCGGAAAACCAAATTACACCAAATGTTTATGGATAAGTTTATTATGTTGAAAAAACATGCTGACTACCCTCCGTTCATTCCAATGGGCCTTTTGGGCCTAGAAACGCAGGGCTCAATGTTATAAAATAGGGTTTCTTTTTGGGAATTTTCAACAAAACGCCAAAATCTCACAAGTTAACCAAATTAATATCACTAATTCTTTCATCACTATAGCCAATTAACCAAACGGTCATTTTTGGCTAAAAATGACCAACTTTAAATTGCTGCCAAATTTGTAATTTCTGACGAAAATGGGTTTTTTAGGTCTCAAAAATTTGTACAATCTTCAAATTTCCAAAACTTCTTTATTTTACCCTTTTCAATTATTTGTTAACTAGATATGATAATTTGAAGTCACAGTCCCAATTTTACGATTTTTTAATAAAGCTCATTTTTAATCAGTATAGGCCTGGAGCATGGTTTTATTTGCGATTTTTTTTAAAAGTATGTCCATGGAATTTTTCGACGGTATATATAGTTTGTGGGGTCGCTGATTCCAAATCCGAAGTCCATTTGACCTAACCTGGTCCAATTTTGCGTGATTGCCCATTTTAGGTCATTTTTAACGTTTTTTTGCCATTTTTTGTTATAATTTTTATATATATTACCATTTTTATATACACCATTTTAATATACACTATTTTAATGTTTTTTGGGTTTCTATACCTAATTATCATATAATATAGTATATCTACTCATACAAAAAAAATGGTAGCCCATAATAGGGATTCTTAGGCTATTTTTCACGCTTTTTGGGCTAATTTTTGTTTTTATCATTGTTGTTTTTAGGCTTATAAATACTCAAATCTAGCAGTCGTAAATTTACAAATGCAAAATCGTAAATTTACCATAAAAATCGTAAATTTACGATTTGGTGGTAATATTACGATTTTGTTGTAAATTTACGATTTCAAAATCGTATTATTACAAAAAAATCGTAAATTTACGATCGATCGTAAAATTACGATTTAAATGATAAATTTACGATTTTTTTAGTAAATTTACGACAAAATCGTAATTTTACGATTATTTCGTAAATTTACCATCGGGTATTTTTAACAGTGTAGCAATACAAAATAAACTCATAGTAATTATTATTTTTATTTAATATTTTCATGTAATAAAATATAATAATTAGGTATATTTGAAACTTAATTAAAAATGATTTAAATTTCTAAAAAAGGCTTAAAACTGCAATTAACGATATGATAATGTGAGTCATTCAAAAAAATTTTTTTGGAATAGTTTATTTATGTTAATATAAAGTGGAATCAGATTTACGATAAACCATGATAACAAATTGTTCAGCGACATCGATAAATAAAATCTGTAACCAAATTTCAAGTTTCAAAAAAAAACTTTAAAATAGGGCGAATTTGAGCAATATCTTCGTGATTTCGTAGATCTATTCCATTCCCAATTGCGTTTGAAAATAATGTAAACTGAATTTTTCTGAATTAAAAATCAATTTTAAAAAATTGAATGATTATTTATAAATAAATATTTAAATCTGAAATAATATTTAAAAAAATTTTTATTGGTGAAAAAACATCACCCTTACAGGCGAAGAACAATCCAACTTTTAAGTAAGCTAAACATAAAATAAACTAAATTTAACTTTCCTTCATTTCCATTATCAACCAATGATTTTATTTTAATCAAAGCTATTAATTAAAATATTCTTAATTTATTAAAAAAAATAAAATACAAATTTTTACCATCTAATTTTTTTTTAAATTAATTTTCATCATAATTAAAACATATAATGTAAATATAATTTTCTTTATCTCAAAAAAAGGCATATTAAATATTTAGCCTTTTTTTGTCAAGTCATTAACAAATATACAATTCATACACATATATAGCAAAACATACAATCAGAACATGTTTACAAATGAAATAGAACTGACTATTTATATAATACATTATTATATATGGTAAAAGCTGTTAAAATATATAATGTAAAGTATGTAAATACAAAAAAAAGGTTTGTGAATAGTACTTATATAGACTACCATTTACTATTTCTATGTATACAAGATAATATCTCATTGTCACTGTTAAGAAATAAATCTACTTGAACATTACTACCATATACAGCTTATTTAGTATTTATTTTGCAATTTATTTACTATTTTATTTTTCGCTTATTTTATATTTAAAATTTTTTTTTTTTTTTTTTTAATAATGATTGATTAACTTTAGATAATATAAATTGTTCAATGTAATTACACTGAAAATAAATACACTTAACATAAGCGGAATTCCACTTGCGGCAAACGAAAAAAATTTCCCTAATAGTAGACAGATACTTTTTTCAGTGTATACTCTTTAATATTAGAAAACTTATAAAAGATTATATTAAAACTAGTAAGTCCCTAAACCCGGATTATTCTAATTTTTGGCCAATATATATTCAATTTTTTTGAAACTGGGAGATCATAGAAATTTACGGATCTTTAAGGCTTAAGTTTATATGAAGGATAATTTGAAAGCCTGATGATGGTAAATTGCGATTTGGGCCATTCTTTATTTATGGAAAAGGGCCGTAAAACATTTTTCTGCATCTGTGGCGAAAGTATAAATTTCATATAAAAAGTAAAAAATACTATACTTTCTAGTATAAGCTTCTGAAGTTACAAATATGTTAAATTTTTTAAATAATTAAATTTATTGTTTAATAATTGAATTAATAAAAAATCGACTTTTCCAGAACGAAGGTGTTGAATATTTTCGATCTACGTACATATTAAAATTAAGTTAGAAATATGTACATTATATATTTTTTGAAAGTATATATTTAAGGGGGCTCTGTCCACCACTGGGTGTTTTTTGCGCAGTATATTTGTAACTAAAATATTTTAACCATATATTTAATTAAATATTTATAATATAAATTTTTTAATGAAAGAATCAATGCTTTTCAGCATTTAGTACAAGAATATAAAAAAAAAATTAAAATTGTTTATTTGTAAACAAATATGACCTGTTAAATTTTTGAAATTTTTGGGTCATAAAAGCCTGAGTTCCCAGATCTGGGCTACTTGGATCAAAATTCTGCTTGGCTCATATTGAAGATCATTCAATTCTAGGTGGAGGTATCGTGGGAAATTTTTCGCTAAACCTCTTCAGTAATGAGTTACAGCTAATTGTTTATAAAAAAAAAAGTTTAAAATGCTCTACAATTTATAAGCAATTAGGTATAACTCGTTACTGAAAAGGTTTAGCGAAAAATTTCCCAGGATACCTCCACCTAAAATTGAAAGATCTTCAAAATGAGCTAAGCAGAATTTTGATCCAAGTAGCCCAGATCTGGGAACTCAGGCTTTTATGACCCGAAAATTTCAAAAATTTAACAGGTCGTATTTGTTTAAACAAATAAACATTTTTAATTTTAATTTTTAAATTCTTGTACTAAATACCGTATAGGAGCCGGTTTTCGATCAGAAGTCACTTTCTTATATCTAGCTGTATCTTTATTTATTGAAAAATATACTTTAAAATTAATATTTGGAGTTAAATATTGTTGCATTTGATCAGGGAAATCCTATATTTTATTATACTAATTAAAAAAATATCAAATATATTGATGGATAATTAATATTTTACATTTATTACAAGTGTGCAAGGTAAGGTAATTTCGATAATGCAAATTCTATTTTTGATAATAGTATCATTTTGATCGAATTAATTTTCGATAATTTGAAAATCGTTAAAACTAAGTTTAAATCGCGCTCGTTTTAATAGAATTCTTATAGGTATAACTATACCTATTTCTTAACTCCCTTTTCACTTCTTTTTTCTTGTTTTTTTAATATAAAATACCTATAATAAGAATAAAATATAGTAAACAACAGATGAACTACACTCTTGTATAATCATGTATTTTAAACTTTTATTTATTAAAATTTGCTTTTTAATTTTAATTAACGAAAGATAATAGTTGATATAATGTTTTTAAAACTCAAGGAAGCAAAATAGGCGCCTTATGTAAGCAACCCGCTGTAAATGTTCAGTTTGGGCGCGACTTTATTAGGGGTCGTTTACCTGTTTAATTATTTGTGTATTTAAAAGTAAAAACGACATAAATTTTATGAAAAAAGTGTTGGAATATAGTTTTTATATATTTATAATATTAAAATAAAGGTTTTTATTCATTTCAAAGCGTGTATACGTAATTTTTATTAAAATCAAAGCATTTACGAACATTTATTGTGTTATAAACAAAGTGATACATAAGTATATAAGTACTTTAAATTGTGTTTATGTGTGTTAGTTTATTAAATATTCTATTAATTATTATAAAACATAGTATAAATAATGTAATTAAGACAAATTTAGTGTATTCTTATTAAATAAATATCGTTTAAATTAAAAAAAGTGTAATTAAATTGAAAATATCGAAAATACCCATACGTGTAAAAAAGTTCGGATTTGATTATCGATATACCTATTTAAAATAAATTTGCAATAAATAAGTGAATATAACCCTTTCTTTTCATTTATTAAAGCATCAAAACGTAATTAAAAGCATTTTTAGTGTCCGGCATAGAGTAGCTATCCCTAAAACTCGATTTTAATAACACACGAGATTTGGTGAAAACGATGAGAAAAATCTCGCAAGGTTGTACAAGAGAACATTTTTCTTATTTTTTTTATTAATTTAAATTGTTTTTTAACATCGGTAAGGTAGAAATAAGTTCTTTAGGGTTTATAGTTTCATAATAAAACTCGGTTTTAGATAAATTATGCATACTTTTTTATATAAAAGCTAATTTGTGTGTATTTGATCATAAGCCAATACGTTCGAAAACTGGCTCCAATACGGTAGTGAAAAGTATTGATTCTTTCATTAAAAAATTATTATAAATAAATATATGGTTAAAATATTTTAATTGCAAATATACTGCGCAAAAAAAACCCAGTGGTGGACAGAGCGTCCTTAATTTGATTCGTCATTATTCAACTATTAAATCTATACCAGACGTAGAAGAACATTTGTTTAATAAAATATTTGACCCCAGAATCGTAATCTACAAGAAATTTCTAATTCAAAAATTAAACCTATATAACAGAAACAAAAAGAACTAAAACCGCTTCAAAAATTAAGGGAAATTATTTTTGAATTTTAATCTAAATTTGACTGTCTAAATATTAAGAAACAGATTCGGAGACCTATTTATATTACAAATCTATTTCCTTACAAATAAACCTTATTTTATTAAATGTCACAAAATATTAAATATATTTACAATTCGATATATATACGAGCGCAATTTAAATTTATATTGTAGCTGGTTAATACTAGAGAATACATTTTTCGCAAAAGTAATTAATTATTTTTTTTTTAAACTATTATGAAAAAAAGAAATGATATTTATTTTTCATATTCATAAGTATATACGTTTGTGTGCTTGTAAGCTTCATTAACAATCGTTAATAATTTTAGCTTTGTGGTTTTGAATTTTCCACTAAAGCAAATAATCCTTAATAGGAAATTTAATTAATTCATAACCATTATTGTAATAAGGATTTATAATAATTTATAACAAGTAATTGTTAATTTATTATCGATTGACAGCAAACGCCATTAAATGGCACGATATATTAATTAATATATTAGTGTTAAGTTTTATTCCCGAATTTTAGATCCGATAGGGCAAAAAATGAATTTATTCATGAATAGGACATTTTACAATTTAACATAATTTTAACACCGACTAATATAAGTCAAAATGTATAAGAGGAAAAAATTTTGGTTTATTTGACGATGGTTCTCACTGTCGTAGCTATAGAAGACAATTTTTGTAACATGAAGCATGTAAGGGGGGATTTCGAGCTTGTCATTTTGGGAGAGGGGGGTCAAATGTGCTATATTTGGAGGGAGGGGGTTAAATGGACTAAGACAAATTTCGATGTAGGGGCTTAGAATAATTTTGATTTAGGGCCTTTTTTCAAAAATTAAGTTTTTACTCAAAAAGAGAATTAAAGCACCAAAAGTTTTTAGAATTAATGAAGGTAAAAAAAAATAAATATTAAAATTATTAAAATTTGTGTAAATACGTAAATTAAAACACTTTTATTAATATCTTTAAACTAAAAAAGTATTTTAATAAAACTTAAATATTTATTCTCATACAATTAAATATCTTTCTTTTGTATATAAGTATGTGTGCACATAAAACTAAATAATATAGAATATGTATATTATTAAAATTCATGTGTTTTATGTTAGCTGAAATTATATTAAATGCTTTTATATATTACATATTATATAATAAAATAATGTAACTAAAAATAAACTTAAATATTATGTATAAAAGAGGTTTATTTTTTATTTAAAATTTAATTAATTTTATTTTATGCACATATTTTATCATACAAAATATAAAAGTTTAAGTGGGTTTTCCCGGACTAACTCTGAGCTGAAAGAGTCACAGAAATTAGTCAAAAATATTCTTTTACAATGGAGAAACTAGAAATAAGTTTTGCACTAATTTTAGTCCTCGAGTCTCAAATATCAAATTCGGGGTAGTTATTTTCGAGTTTTTGAACATTATAGTTTAAATTTAGCTTCAAATTTTCATATTTTACTCCCCAGTACTTATTTTACTGAAAATAGATAGGCGATTTTTCCAGGATCTGATTTTTTAATCCAAAAATCGATTCAGATTGCTTATGGATGCCAAAATTCTTATTTACGATTTGTATTGGAGCTAAAATATTTCAAAAATATGATTTCAGTTACCTTGTAATTGTTTATAATTTTTAAAAGTGCTAGGTCATATATTATTTTATTAAAATTTTTAAATTTTAATGTACTTCATCGCGATGTTGCAAAAATTCTAAGAATTAAAAGCTGAGAAATCAACTATTTTTATAGAAAATTCACCTTTCAGTAATTTATTTTAGCTGAATTTTCAAAAATAAATATTTTGCGCTTATTTCCGAAAGCCTTCAAACCAAATTAGGATAATTTGACGTGAAATTCCTCATGTACATGTAATTAATTAATACACAATTGAAATTTTTTTTGAATGCATAAAAATAAAATTTTCGCTCTAGACTTTTCAATTAAATTAGATTTGATGTTCTCACAAAAATTTTCCAAAAATTTAATTATAATTATAAAACGTATATGAGCAATTATTTTAAAAGTGCTACTTAATTTGAGCCTGAAATCGTAATTTTTTTTTTTGAGGGCACATCGATATGACCCGTGTTTTCAGTTAGTTTGAACCTTCAGAAAACCGAAAAAAATCATGAACAAGAAATCGGCGATAGGTGCCAAAAAGATTTTTCCACTTTTATGTCAAAAACCGTGTTTTTCGTATCTAAGCTACCCCAAATTTTTAAAATAACTTTTTGGGTAAATAAAATTTTAAAAAATAGATAAGAAAATCTGATTGCCAGGGAAAAACCACTTCAGAAGAAAAAAAAACTTATCTTTTTACGATGAAATTTAGCCAAGTTATCGACAATTTAAGATTTTGTTCAAATTCGTCTTAAAAAATATTGAAATTTTATTGAAAAAAGCCAGTTTTTGAACTTTAAACATGCGTAACTCGCTTGATTTTCATCGTAAAACAATAATTTTTTTTTTTAAATCAATTAATTTTTCCCTGAGCATTCATTTCTTCAAAAAAGAAATCATTTTTATTGACCAAATTTCAATTTTTAGGTCGAAAACTGCGTTAAGTAAATTTTACTACTTACAGTTTTCAAAGGCTTTTGACCTAAAAATTAAAATTTGGTCAATGAAAATGATTTTTTTTCATAAAGAAATGAATGGCCAGGGAAAAATACATGGATTTAAAAAAAAAAATTATTATTTTACGATGAAAATCAAGCGAGTAATGCATGTTTAAAGTTCAGAAACAAGCTTTTTTCAATAAAGTTTCAATCTTTTTTAAGGCCAATTTGAACAAAATCTTAAATTAATTTGATAAGTTTATTATGAATAATAAAACGATCTACATGGAACTAAAAATATATAACTTTTTTCATTATTGTTATCTGTGTTTCTGAGGACTGAGCCTCCCTTTGTCACACAGAATAATTATTGAAAAAAAGTTAGATGGTGTAAAAATTCATTTTTTGATGTTAAAAATGTTTAAAAAAATGATTAAAAAAATGAAAAATCTGATTGTCCATTTCGACTCTGCAAGAAAACAGGGTGAGTCTCGTCAGTGTAAAACCCTGTTTTCTGCTTTTTACATATGAACAAACAAAAAAAATTAAAAATTTTTTGAAAATTTTACAAAAAATATTTTAAAAAAAGGAAGACTTACAAAAAAAGGAAGAGAACAAAAAGTAGAATGACATCGAAGAAGAGATATTCTCTTCTCCCACGCACACATTTAAAAATCCAACAGCTGGCATTAAAAAAATGTGTCATCAAAACTACTAAAAGGAAACTATAAGTATTAAAAGTTAAAAATATATAAGAATATAAAAATTTTTTTCAAAAAATATTTTGAAAATTTTGTCGAAATATAATTTTTCTATTTTTTTAAAATTTTATGTCTAGTTGGTAAAAGACAAATATTTATTTTGGTAGGCATTTTTTAGATCAATTGCCAATTAATAATAATGAGTAAACAGTATAAATACTGTTTTACGTTCCAATTAATTAAATAAAATTAATTTGATAAGTTTATTATTAATAATAAAACGATCTACATGGAACTAAAAATATATAACTTTTTTCATTATTGTTATCTGTGTTTCTGAGGACTGAGCCTCCCTTTGTCACACAGAATAATTATTGAAAAAAAGTTAGATGGTGTAAAAATTCATTTTTTGATGTTAAAAATGTTTAGGGAGGCTCAGTCCTCAGAAACACAGATAACAATAATGAAAAAAGTTATATATTTTTAGTTCCATGTAGATCGTTTTATTATTCATAATAAACTTATCAAATTAATTTTATTTAATTAATTGGAACGTAAAACAGTATTTATACTGTTTACTCATTATTATTATAAAATCTTAAATTGTCGATAACTTGGCTAAATTTCATCGTAAAAACATAAGTTTTTTTTTCTTCTGGAGTGGTTTTTCCCTGGAAATCAGATTTTCTTATCTATTTTTTTAAATTTTATTTACCCAAAAAGTTATTTTAAAAATTTAGGGTAGCTTAGATACGAAAAACACGGTTTTTGACATAAAAGTGGAAAAATCTTTTTGGCACCTATCGCCGATTTCTTGTTCATGATTTTTTTCGGTTTTCTGAAGGTTCAAACTAACTGAAAACACGGGTCATATCGATGTGCCCTCAAAAAAAAATTATTACGATTTCAGGCTCAAATTAAGTAGCACTTTTAAAATAATTGCTCATATATACAATATTGCACGAAATAGTTATTAATTAATTGTTTCAAAACCTTTTTTCTCAACTTCTAAATTTTAATTAATTCTGAAAATTTTATACAAATTTAGTTTTTTCCCTTTTTTTACGTGTTTTAAGCTAAAATAGGTAAATATTTGAAACTTTTAAAACAAGTTACTAATATTAAAAATGTTAAAGAGTTATAAAATTTGTTAAATGAATACAAATCGTAATTTACGAAATAATACAGTATGTTCAAAAAAAAACCAATGTACACAAGAATTAATAGTAATTATATTAATTAAAGTTTCATTACAATTATTAAGCCCATTTACTGATAACGTTTTTTTATAATCCTCTTTTAATGATATTCATGCACATTGCATATATGAAAAATATATTCGTTTTATTTTTTTATTGTATATTGCAAGGAGCGGTCTACTCGGTGCACAGTAACTGTTCACCAAGTGAAGGGCCGGTGGCGCCTAGAATTAACGGTCTTTAGATTCTCAAATAGCTCCACGATGTGAGAATTCTTAAAAAGTAAATCATAACAGGCAAAATTTGAAACCAACTAGTAGTCATTTCACATTGAAAAAGTAAAGTAGAAGTGTTATTTGTAAATTAACGTAAGAAATTTTAATTTTTAATAAGGGTTTATAATTACTCAAATATCGAGTCTGGTACCCGCGAATTTCTGATTTTTTACTTTGATTAGGGTTGTATTATGTATAGCCAAGATGTTTCCAATTCAAAACTGCAACTGCTGACCTTTTTCGAAAAATTTTAGGCTTTACGAAATATGACCTATCAAAAAGGTTGCACGCTTGGCTCACAATTACTGAGCACTTCGTAAACCACCCCTTAGTATATTATCATTCCATTTTTGTGAAATTAAAATTTTTTTATAATTGTATTTGTTAATAAAATAGGTTAATTTAAATAAAAGAATATACTTTTGTTTTTTTTTTAATAAGATGTAAAACATGAATTTAACTTTATACTAAAACATTTTAATATTTTATTTTTTTCAACACTAGAAACAACTGCGCTTTGCGCAGAGAATGACTGTCTTTTATTCATTATCGAGCAATTATTTATTAAAAATATTTTAAATTATTATTTGAAAATCGAAAAAATATTGTAAATGATAAATTCTAATTTAATAAAGGACCCTAATTTTTTGCGGTGACATTTAATTATTATGTTCAATAATTTCATTTAGTAAAAAGTATAAAACTTTAATCATGCAATTACTAAATGTAAGTCCATTTTTACCCTTTAAAGTTTGTTCATATCTTGAAAATTTAATTTTAATCCATAGGATTTTTTACCCAAAGTAATTATTTTCTTTCATGACTATTAAAAAGACCCTGCTCAAAAGGATAGGAAATGAAGTTTCAGTCAAATTGTATGAATTTTTGATATATTGTAGGTTATGTCATTCTCTCCAAAAGTCTCCATGAGCACAAAGCTCCAAAGTCTCAATTTTGGCTTCTAGGAACTTTCTTTGAAAGTTCCATTATAGACTATAGTAAGATTGCTTAAAAATCTTTTCTATAGCTTTATGTTTTTGAGGTCGCTGATTTCAAATCTGATGCCAAATTGATGAGATTGTCAATTGACAGCTACAATTAGTTGTAAAAACTCTTAAGTATCGTAAAAAACTTTAAAGTTTTACTGGAGTTAGCGTTTCTGAGGTCGCTGATTTCGAATCTGCGGTTATATTAACGAAATTTTCATTTGATGGCTGTCAATTTGCTGTCAAAACTTTAAACTATAGTTAAAAACTTTCAAGTTAGGCTGAAATTTACATTTTTAAGGTCATTGATTTTGACCTCCATAAAGTAAGTATCTGCTAAACTTTAATATTTTAAACAATAGTTTTAGATTTTTGACAGCTGATTAACAGCTTTTGATAAACAATCTTGTCAATCTCATATTTCATTCAAAATCAGCGACCTTAAAAACATAAATCCCAGGTGAACTTTAAAGTTTTTTACGATATTTTAAAATTTTAACAGTTAAATGTCAATTGAAAATCTTACCAATCTGACATCAGAATCGAAATCAGCGGCCTCAAAAACATAAAAGTATATACTTTAAAAATAAAGAAAAAAATATTTTTAAGCAATCTTGCTATGATGAAGCTTTGGAGTTTTCAAGCTTTGTAGCAGCCGAAGTCGGAGCTTTGTGTCCAAGCCCATGGAGACTTTTGTTCAGAATGATGAAAGTTACAAAAATTTAGCCAATTTGACCGAAACTCTGTTTGCTTTCCTTTTGTGCGGGGTCCTTCAAGTGCATCAAATTGTATTTTAGTTTTAAAAAAATTTTGAGGTTTTATATTTAAAATTTTGTTTTTATCACAATATTCATGCTATAACCTAACTTCATATAATTATAAATAAATTTTCAAATTTAGAAAACATTTGAGCAATGCATTTTTATTAACCAATCAGGAGAGGTTTTTAGCTATAACAATGTACATAGTTACTGTATCGAAGACACGTACTTTTTAGGATAGGATTGGAAAATTTTATGATTTTTTACTTTAATTAAAGGTGACATTATATAAAAAAATATAGATAAATTCGTAATTGTAAAAAGAGGATTCGTAAGTGAATATGTAAAAGAATTAAATAGTATATTTTTACCCATGGCCGCAAAAGTAAAGAATGGCCCAAATCGCACGTAAATTACCGTCCAAGGCGAAGCCGAGGATGGTAAACTGCGATTTGGGGCATCTTTTTTTTGTGGCCAAGGACAAAACATAATTTTTCTTGCTCAGTGTCGAGAAAATGCGTTTTTTCGAATAGCGCAGCAGCCAGAAAACACGCACTTTCTGGACACTAACAAGAAAAACCTTTTTATTATGTCCAATCTAGGTTCAACTGAATTCTGAGGATTTTTAGTTCAGATACAAGTTACACTTGATCCCAGAAAACTTATTTTTTTAGTCTAAATATTCAAGTTTTGCAAATCCAAAAAAAAAAAATAGAACAGGCTGATTTCATATACGAAACCCTGAAAACGCTTTCAAATTTTTTTTCAGTACTGCGGCCCGAAAGTACGTATTACCCGGACGCTGCGCGTCCCGCAAAGACATGTTTTCTCGCCACAGTCGCAGAAAAATTTTGTACAATCCTCGGCCATAAACAAAGAATGACCCAAATCGCAGTTTACCATCCTCGGCTTCGCCTCGGAAGGTAATTTACCTCCCATTTGGGCCATTATTTATTTTTCTGGCCTAGGACCGTAATATACTATTTTACAAATTCACGAAAAAGAGTTGTAACTATATATGAAAAATATCGGTTGTTTTTTTTGTTCTATTTTCAAAACAACCGACATAAATTCTCGGTTGTTTTTTTGTTGTTCCATTTTCCAAACAAACGACATAAATTCTCGGTTGTTTTTTTTTGTTCCATTTTCAAAACAACCGATATAAATTCTCGGTTGTTTTTTTTGTTCCATTTTCAAAACAACCGATATTTAAAATAAAAAAAAAAAGAACTAAGAATTTCTATCGGTTGTTTTTAAAATAAAAAAAAAAACAACTAAGAATTTATATCGGTTGTTTTATAAATAAAATAAAAAATAACCGAGATTTTATATTGAAATGGAACACATAAGTGGACAAAAAAAAATCTATAACCAGTTTTTGTAACTACACAAGCAACGAGTATAAAACATGTTCACTGATAATAAAGTATCTATTGTGTTCATAAGAATAATATTTATATCCAAATATTTATGTTTAAATTTTCATTATGGAAATCATGCTACTTACACAACAAAGTGAAATACCCTGCCAACTAGCTGGCACTAAGGTTCCTCAAACAATGAGCTTTATACATCAATATGCCACTGATATCACTGATTACAACCATGCAATCATACATTTCTCTCTTAATTCCATAATAGTTGTGAAATATCACCGGTTACAATATTTTCAGATATTAGTACTTTTATGGAATTAAATAAAATATTACACAAAAAAAAAAAATGTTATAGTTTTTTTAATTTTAAGAAAATTCGTTATGAGATCACAAAAATTACTATAAATGAATTTTCTAAAACTAGTACTCTCATAGAAATAAATAAGGTACAGCGTCCAAAAAGAAAAAAAAATTTGGTGTTTTTTGTATTTTTTTCTAAAAAAAATTATGGGAATAAAATTTTCAAAAAATTAGTTATCAGATTCGAGATATCGAGTAAAAATCATACTTTCAAATATAAGTACTTTCATGGAAATAAATGAGGTATTACTTCCAAATTAAAAAAAAAAAAGTATTTTGAGATTTTTTGATGAAAAAATTTTCAAAAAAAAAAATTAGATCTTAATTCGATAATAGTTTTGAAATATCACTGGTTAAAATATTTTCAGAAATTAGTACTTTCATGGAATTAAATGAGGTATTACACCAAAAAAATAAAAAAATATTTCAGTTTTTTTAATTTTTTTGTTTTTTAATTATGAGAAAAAATTTTTTTAAAAATCCGGTGTCAGATCTAAAAAATTACTATAAAGGAACTGTACTGTGCGTGTGTGTGTGTGTGTGTGTGCGCGCGTGTGTGTGTGTGCGTATGTGAACCTGGTCATATTTCAGAACCATTATGAAATTAAGACCTAATATTTTTTTCAAAAATTTTTTCATCAAAAAATCAAACTACTTTTTTTTTTTTAATTTGGATGTAATACCTCATTTATTTCCATGAAAGTACTTATATTTGAAAATATGGTTTTTAATCGATAACTCGAATCTGATAATTAATTTATTGAAAATTTTTTTTTCTAAATTTTTTTCACAAAAAAATACAAAAAACACCAATTTTTTTTTTCTTTTTGGACGTATAGTACCTAATTTATTTCTATAAGAGTACTAGTTTTAGAAAGTTCGCTTATATTAATTTTTTGGATCTGATACCGAATTTTCACAAAATTTTTTTCTGAAATTTAAAAAAACTGCAAAATTTTTTTTTTTTAGTGTAATACCTCATTTAATTCCATGAAAGTGCTAATATCTGAAAATATTGTAACCGGTGATATTTCACAACTATTATGGAATTAAGAGAGAAATGAATATATGGTTGCATGGTTGTAATCGGTGATATCAGTGGCATATTGATGTATTAAGCTCATTGTTTGAGGAACCTTAGTGCCAGCTAATTGGCAGCGTATTTTTTATATGTATAAAGAAAATAACTAACAAAGAAATCCTAATTAATTTTATCTAAATTTGAAAATCTGAATTAATATTCTTTTTTCAGAAATTCTTTTCTTTTGAACATCCCTTTTTGTTGAAAAAGTACGATTAGAGCATCCTAAACTTCTTTGCATTCATAACTATTACCAAAAAATTACGTTTTAATGAATAAAAGTTACAAATTTTAATGAATATGTTTTTTATGATCACAAACATGAAAAAGAATATTTCTAAAATATATTAAAATGAAAATTTGCTTACATAAGTAATACAAAGTATACGTATATGTTATGTATAATCTTCAAAATATTTGATAAATGTAAAGTTTAATTAAAAGAGGTTTTATAATTGAAAGAAGTTTGTTAAAAAAAGTATGTTTGATTTGATATTCTAGAATCCTAGGATCGTACAAAGGTTCTTGTACAATCCTAGAATTGGAACCTAAAACAATACTTTACGTCTGGTTAAAGTACTGAGTTTGCTAGCAGGAAACATTCTGATTTAAGAAATTAGTTAGGGTCATCTTAGTTTTAAAATTGGGTTGCATTTTTACACTTTTCTTAATAAAACAGAAGTCTTAAAGAATATTTTTGTTATCAAAGGCAAATTTGTGATTGATACGGAAAAAAAAAGTAAAAATGCCTATTTTCGAAAAACAGTGTCCTTGGCAAACTTTTACTAAATTTTTGAGTCTTGCGAAACTATTTTAATTCAACATTCCCGAGCCAAAATGAATTTTCGAAAGATTACATGCAGAACTTAGTCCAGATGCAGGCCAAAAATGTTTAAATTGAGTCCAATTGAAACTCCATTTGTTCTGGCCTACGAAGCCTATATAAACTAGTTTTTGGTATGGAATATGTGTTTTTAACTTCATTTACACACCCTGAAAGTTTGTCGGAAATTGAAAATCCAAAACACAGTTGATTCTTCATATTTAAGCTTACGTTGTCAACCATAAGGTAGTAAAGTAAAACATAAAGTAGTATTTAAAATTCCAAAAAGGTTAGGTGGAATTGGCTTATATTTTTCTCAAGTCTTTGTACGATATTACACCTGTTATGAAATTATTTTTGTAATTTTTACAAATTTTATACCTTTAAATTATGTTATTTTTTAAAAATTTTACAATTGTAATAAATTTTACAACATCGTGCAATCCTAGAAATGTAGAAGGAAATTTTGTATAATCCTAGGATTGATAAATTTCGGGTATTGTACATAACATATACATACATAATGTAAATAACTTTTAAAATATATATATAAAATGTCAACGAGTTATTTCTTTTGCTGTCATATATTAAACTACTATAAACTTCTATACAAATAAAACTTATTTCTCTCTTACTCTCAATACACATATCAAGTTCGTTTCAACTACTTTTATATAGATATATAAGAAACTCTTGTGAATTACTTCATTTTGAAATTCAATCTTGTACATATATTTATGTTAATGTATGTGTATTTATCTATATATTATAGTCTAACATTTTCTATAGCACTAATATCATAGTATTTTAACTATTAACTAAGGAGTTAGATAAAGAAGGGTTAGAAAACTATGTAAGCTCATATTTATATGTATCTGTGTTGTATAAACATGAATTTATTTCAAAAAGCTTTAATTATAACGTCAAAAACATATATACCAATAATTGTCGGACTTACTAAAAGTACTGATGATGTATATATATATATATATTCGAAAATGTAGATTTTAAATTAAGAAGTTAAACTTTCTTATGGACCTTTTTTATAAATATACGATATATTTACTTACTTTTTGAATTAAATGAATGAATATTGCAACTTTTTGGATTTGTATACTTTTAAAACTTGATGCATTATGTACTTTGCAGTTTTGTAGTTTTATTTTCAACAAGAATTTATCAAAATTTTCGAGCTTTATATGGAAAGGTTATTCATGGTTTGGTGAATGTGCAATTTTAAAAAATAAATAAATTTTGAAATTTTAAAAATTATTACTTACAAAACTGGACTTGGAAATTTTTTATAAATTAAGCTACTTTTAAGTAATCAGAGTTAATGCCATCCGCATAATTCTTTAGGGAAATAGCTAAATTAAGATCAGTTGACCAATTTAATTGGAGACTAAATACTTAAGTGTTTCCTTGAAAAAGTTTATTCTCTAAAGAGAATTCAAATATCTTAAATAATCAATCAAATGGAAAAGTTAACCAATAAATTTATTAGTTTTCGTAAAATTTATTGTTAATATTGAATTTAATCTATTGACAAAAGCCATTTGAGTATACTATCAAAGTTTATTAAGCCTTTTTTGAAAGTATAATAATCTATAGTAAAATAGAAATAAAGTACAAGGAATAGTAAATTACAACACATGGCGAGAAAAATATAGAATGGCCCAAATCACAAGTGAATTACCTTCCGAGATAAAGTCAACGATGGTAAACTGCGATTTGGAGCATTATTTTTTTATTACCAAGAGTTGTATATTAATTTTCTCCATCAGTGGCAAGAAAATAACGCTACGCGTCCGAAAAATAATATTTTGAAAATTTTAAATGGGAATTTTCTATTCAAATATTTTAATTTTCTCAGTAATAAGGATACCAACTTGTACTTTGAATGATATGCTAATTTTTTATTAACCCCAAGCAGTCATTAAATACTTTACGTTGTATATTTCTACAAAACAAAATATGTCAGTAAAGATTAGAAATATGGCTGCATAAAGTTTTACAAAACACTTCGTCAAAAAACGTAATCTTTTTTTAAAATTTTAAATATTTTAGCTGTATCTACAATAAATTTTTAATTTCGACGTTTACCTTTCTTTATCATTGTTATCAATTTATTATCAAAAAATTTAACTGCAAGCGTATTTTATGAATTCATAGTCAAATAATTATCTTATACATTTTGAGTAGTGAAATAACCATTATATTTAGTATTTAGATACCACAACCTCTGAAATGTATTTTTAATTGATGATATAAAAACTTATAACTAATCAAAAAGTATGAAACTTGCTTTCTATAACCAAAGAACACAAGAGCGTAAGAAGCTGAATACCAAGTATAGCACTTAAAGGATGTGAAATAAAAATACCATTTGGTTACAAATATGGTTTTAGTCCAGGTCCACCGTAATCACAATTCTTAATTTTGACTTACGGGTAACTAAATCAAATTTAAATTCAATAGATTAATAACTCCCCACCGTCTTCGATTTTCAGCTTCACGATGCAAACCACACTTCTATGTTATTATCGACACATATTTATTTTCTAATCTACGGATAAGAATTAAAACAAGATAGATTATACTTTTAAATTAATTGAAGTAAAATCTCAATCACATTCAAATCTTAACTTTTCTAAAATAGAACATCTAGAATTTGTAAATATATATAAAGTACGCGTTAGAATAAAGCTTGCGGTTATGTGTACTTTATAATTGAACTGCAGTGGTCTTGTGGTTTGTATCAAAAGCTTTATCCTTCCGAGTATAACATTTATCACTTCATGTACTAATTTAGCTTAGTAAATTTCTTATTCTCAGAAACTTTGTCAATTTCTACAATGCATACATTATTTGTATTGTGGGTATAGATAAATTAAAATAGTGTTCATTTTAATAGATTGTTTTATTATATAAAATTGATATAACTTTTTTAGATATTTTGTTATTTTAAAAATTTTGTAGAATTAATTAAATAATTGCAACTATGATAGAAACTACTCATTTTGGTAAATTTTAATGATGTAATTACCTGTATAGTCGTATATGTCACTTCATTTTGTTTCGTTTGCGGTGCCTATGGTCTTTTAGTATTCAATTAACACTAATGGATATAAGCAATTTTTGTACTTCAAATGATTTATTTATCAAAGGTTGTTTTAAAATGCAAAATGTTTTCCAATATTAAAGAACCGTTTTTTAAAAGCAAAAGACACTGAAAGAAAATAAACGTTATTAAGAGTTACATGCCTATGTAAAATTTCCCAAGGAATTTGAATTTTTGGTCATGTGAGTTGACGGAATATTCCAAAATTTGAAAAATTAGGAATTCAAAATAGTATATTTATGGCTCGTGTCCAGGAAAGTAAAGAATGGCCCAAATCGCACGTATATTACCTTCCGAGGCGAACCCGAGGATGGTAAACTGCGATTTGGGGCATTCTTTATTTATGGACAAGGGTCTTTCTTTTTCTGCGGCAGTAGCAAGAAAAACCGATTTCCTTGGCCGCGCAACGGCCAGGATATGGTACTTTCGTGGCTACTGTCCAAAAAAATCATTTTTTGTTCTGTAGCTTTCAGGTTAGTGTGATCCATGGAATTTTTGTTGGACGGGATTATACTGGATAAATAATAATCTCAATTGAAAATACGAGACCTAGCAATAAAAGTGAATCCGGTCATGATAAAAAGTCTGAAATTTAAAAATGATTGTGAGAATACATTGCAAGTTTATAGTGATTTTTATTATTATATTTTTTTTTTTACAATTTTCAGGAAAAATATAAATCTGGGTAAAATACACAAACATTAATTTATTTAACCCCCCTCTCAACTATGCTAATGTTTTCATAATTTTACAACCTAATAATTTAAATTATTACAAACAGCTACTGCTTTAATCAGTTCAGTAAATTTCACCTAAATTTTTAGAGTAAATAAATAAAAAAAATTTCTATTACTAAATATTTCTAAAGAAATTATTTATTCTATTCATAATTTAAATAATAAACTATTCTTTATTTAATTGTATATGATAGTGACAACTATTATATCATTATCAAAAAGCTTTAAAGAAAATAATAATAATAATAAAGAATAATAAAATGCTACCTTAAATTTACTTTACATAAATATGAATTAAAATAATTATAATATGTATATAATTATGCAATAAAATTATTATACAACTTTTTTTTTATATATATGAGCTTGTTTAATGTATTTTTGAAAAATCGTTTATTCTTATATGCATATGAAGCTAGAATATATTTGTGAGATTTTAGAAACTTCTAATGAAAATATTTTTGAAATTTAAGTTTGATAATACTAAAACAGCGATATCCCATTGTTTTTGGGTTTCTAATTCGGGTTTAGGTTTTTAGTCAAACTCATTTACTGATGACAGGAATTCCAAAATAACTAAGTCCTTTAATCATTATTTTCTGCTTTATTGTCTTGTAATATTAATGACCGTGCTTAGATATCTTAATTGATACTTGGCGGTAGAGAGAGTTTGCCTGAGTACAAGTTAGTCTATTCTCTCAAGTTCTATTCTATTGTCAGTCTGTTCTGCCCGTCAAGAGCTTTCGCAAGAGCTTTAAAAGGCTTACGCTTAGAAAAATAAAGAGAGGAGAGCGTAATTGGCTTAACGCGGAACAATTAGTGTCCTTACTTTAGTAACAGTGCCTCCGATCATAAATAATTAGTTTGTCATGCATCTGGGGGGATGGGGGTGGCTTGAAGTCCCACCTCGAGTAATTCATGTGAGGCTTTATTATGAATATTCTAGCGCGTAGGTTTCTCAGAACGATAATGCTGATGGGGCATTTTTTAATTATAATATCGTATTAATTTATTTCTTATAATTTCGTCTAGGCATAATTACGATAATTTGCATATTTATTATTTTATTAAATCTGTATCAAATGGTACACCATGATAAGTTTAAGGTTAGATAAAGTCTTTTGTAATTCTTTAGAATATCTTTAAATTTAAAGACAAATTTCAAAAATTCAATTTATGTTTAGTTAGTTAACAAAGAATGAAAAAAGTTTTTCATCACATGCGTTAAAAATTTCCATTTTTCTATCTCGTAGACATTCATTTTAATAACTTTTGATAAAAAACAAAATTTTATAAACCACACCGGACAAAATATATTTTTTGACATTCAAATGCTGTCTGCACTCGCTTGCTAAGTTTACTGGTATATGCAATTGTAAAGAAGGTCAATATCTACATAATTTTTCCCTTGGTTAAGAAATAGAAATCTTAAATTTAAGACCAAATTATTTTTTTTTTAAACTTAAAAAGCTAGTCTGTATATAAATTATTTATTTTAGTATAAAATATTGCATATGAAGAAATAAAAAATATTTATTCATTGTATTACTTAAACATCTCACGTTATGCTAATATTAAGACAGATAAAAGATTTTAGTTTTAACAATAATCAAAATTATAATAAGCATAATAAATAATTTTTAAGCATTGTTTAAATTGTTCTCAAACAAAATTTTATGAAAGTTTCAAAAATGTTGATATTTATAACTGTAATTTAACTATTCTTCTATGCATTTTATTCTATATTATTGTTATTAATACAGTTGACATGATAAAAATATTTGAAGTTCATGAAGTACAAGTGAAAAATTCTGAGCTATTATTTCAATAATTTTAGATTACTACAAAAACTTAGACTTTAGCTCAGTTTAATAGATAACATAAAATTAAAAACTAACAAAATAAATCGATACATACATAGATGGCGTTAATTATTCTCGAATAAGAAATGTTCTACATAAGATATATAAAACGTACATTATAAATAAATTTTTTAAGTACATTTTTAATCAATTAAATTTATATTTAAAAATATTACTTATTATTAATGAAAGAAAATTAAAATATTACCAATAAATTATACATAAAAAATGATTTAAATGTATAATTTGTTTTTAAATTACATAACTTTAGGCTGATTCCATGCGAAACGTACGTTGACCTCCAGATGGGGTCTTCCGATTGGGCTGTAACTTTGCACAGGTGATTATATATATAAAATGTCCTCACTCCCCAAAGAGCATCCCGGAATAAGAAGCGATTTCGGCCCCGGCATGAAATCAAAAAAACCTTTTTACACTTGAATGTACTCATAAAAAAAACATTTTTCCCGTTGGAATTTTTACCCCAGCTGCCCTCTGTTATGCTAGGGGGGCAAAAGTGTTTAAAAAAATTTTTTTATTTTCAAAAATTCATATCTCTGGATCCAGAAAACGAAAAGTGGTCTACAAGGTCTCAAAAAATTGGGCTTTCTATGCACTTTAATTTTATATATGTAAAAAAATTTTTTGAGACACGTAAGCCACCTTAAAATTAAAAAAACGAAAAACTTTAGTTCAAATTTTATCTTTGAAGTTAATTTTCTCTGCCACAAAGATTTACTCATCCCTAAAAAATTTATATGTTTTTTGTGACACATGAAGTTGCAGAATGAAACCGGTTTTAACGAGATTCCAACGTACAATTTTTTAAAAAAGCCGAAAAACCGATGGTTTTTTTCATTTTTTAATTGATTTTCTGGGTTTTTAAGCTCAAATTTTTATTTAACTCTAAACATATACTTTTATATGCAAATTTTATGATGGTAAATAATATAAAAACTTAAAAATTTTCTATTAGCACCGGTTTCAACAGGATCCCAATATATCAGAACTCAAAAATACAGATAAACTATTGATTTTTAGCATTTTTTTGCAGATATCCAGAGTTTCTAAGAAGAAATAACTTTCTTTATATAATGAGGACTTATATGCAAAAATTTTATGCATTAAATTTACATAAAAATCAAAAATCTTTCAATTGAAATCGGTTTTAACAAGTTTTCAGCGTAGAAATCGATAAAAGATATAAAAAACCGCTAAAATTTTGTTACCTTTTTTTGCTAATATTTTTGAGGTTTCTTAATAAGAATAAGGGTCTTTATGCAAGCATTTACTCATTAAAATATTACGCAAACCGATTCCATTCAAACCTAAGGTGAAAATGTTTAATAAAATAACGCTGTTAAATGATCATTTTTGTTTTTTAATTTACTGTCAGTAATTTTTAAAATCAAATAGTATATATTTTTGTTTAACATATTATAATGTTGCATCTTGTATTAAAATTTAATAAAAAAATTTAAAAAATTTTTCTGAGTAAGTTACGCACAGGGAGCGTGAATTCCCTTATTTCAGCAATTTTTAAACTAAAAAATGATTCACTTGTATCAGGTATATGTGATTCTGTACTAAATGCTTTTGAATCAGATGTTTTAACTTTGAAATTTGACTTTGCATCTTGTAATTGGAGTAACTTGATAAGTAAACACACAAATTATATGGCTACAAAGATTTTCACAAAAAATGGCTGCGTATAATTCATTCGTGCATAGATTACTTACAATTCCAATGGAACAATCCGATTACGAAGAAGAGTTAAACATCATAAAACAAATAGCTGTTTCCAATGGATATAAAAGTTCAATAATCGATAAACTTATTTATAAACAACAAATAAAGAAAAAGCATCAACTCTTACCAAAGGACAACCTCAAGTACTTATCAACTACTTACGGAAATATCACCAATCAAATCTAAGTAGAAGTTTTCAAAAAACTAAACATGAAAGTAGCCTTCAAAACGGATAACAACATCAAAAACATATTAAGATTCAGAACTCCCGAAAAATTGGAATTTAAAAGTGGTATCTACAAACTAGACTGCAACGATTGTGACAGCATATATATAGGACAAACAGGGCGCACTTTTTTCAAAAGATTTACAAAACACATACAAGGCCCAAATCAAAAAGTTCTGACATCCAATTATGCCGAACATCTTCTCACAAATAAAAACACAGGCACAATCCTGCACGAAAATATGAGTAAATGCTTGCATAAAAACCCTTATTCTTATTAAGAAACCTTAAAATATTAGCAAAAAAAGGTAACAAAATTTTAGCGGTTTTTTATATCTTTTATCGATTTCTACGCTGAAAACTTGTTAAAACCGATTTCAATTGAAAGATTTTTGATTTTTATGTAAATTTAATGCATAAAATTTTTGCATATAAGTCCTCATTATATAAAGAAAGTTATTTCTTCTTAGAAACTCTGGATATCTGCAAAAAAATGCTAAAAATCAATAGTTTATCTGTATTTTTGAGTTCTGATATATTGGGATCCTGTTGAAACCGGTGCTAATAGAAAATTTTTAAGTTTTTATATTATTTACCATCATAAAATTTGCATATAAAAGTATATGTTTAGAGTTAAATAAAAATTTGAGCTTAAAAACCCAGAAAATCAATTAAAAAATGAAAAAACCATCGGTTTTTCGGCTTTTTTAAAAAATTGTACGTTGGAATTTCGTCATTTTCAATAAGAATTACTTGAATAGCTTCTTATAAAAAGTCTAATTTCGTAGAATTGACTATATATATATCAATAGAAAAGGTTTAAAGGCATTAAAAAATAATTTATTTTATGATAAATTTTACATATGAAATCGGTTCTGCCTAAATTTGCATATAAATATAGCTTTTTTCGCTAAATTTGCATTTTCAAAATCGGAAAATTTCACTAATTATCGTTATACCTTTTCCGTATGTGAAAATACCGATACCCATATTAATATCAGGTGAAAGTATATGCAATACTCAGTCTCCACTCCCAGTTTGAAGTTATTTGAAGTGACGGGTTTTGAGTTATGAGCTACAGACGGTACGGCTCACATTTTCCAATTTTCCGGGTTTCCACTTAAAAATTTTAAAAAACGGTTTAAAAATTCGGATAGCCAGGGAAATTTTCGATTGAAACCGTTTTTCTAATAATATTTTTAACATTTTTTCATGCTTTTATATAATGAAGCAAAAGTTGGTGGCTAAGAGCTTTAAAATCGGTCCCAATTTTCAAAAATTCACAGAGACGGCTAGAAGCGATTTTACGACGTAAAATTTGGGGAGTGAGGAGATTTTATATATATAATCACCTGTGCAAAGTTACAGCCCAATCGGAAGACCCCATCTGGAGGTCAACGTACGTTTCACATGGAATCAGCCTTTAGTATTTAAAAAAAAATTTTTCTACAAAATTAAATTGGATTAATTTACAAAAATATTTAGATTTTGCATGGCAACAAAGTTACAGCAAAATTTAATCTGAAGCTATAGATTGCCTAGTTGAAAATGTCATCGGTTTTATTTATGCACTCTTTGGTTTTCGACTTGAAAATCTAGTTTAAAAATTGCTTCTATAAGAAAGCATGTACATACTTTTTTGAAACAGTTTTTACTTGCACTGTAAAAAGTAACCATTTGTTTTCGAAAATTTAGAAAGTATAGTTTTAAATTTATGAAAAATAGTGGTGAACTTACAACTTTTTTCGTAAATTCACAAAAAAATTGAAAATTCTCAAATTTTCCGTTAATCTAATAGTAATTTTACGATTTTTATCTCAACAAATTTTTTCGAAAATTTACTAATTTTTCGAGAATATTATATTTTTTTGGATAATAATCTAAGGTAGTTATTTTTTAAAGTGTAGGTTACAAGCTCCGTAAAAATTTTTCACCTAAATAAATAATTTTATGATATTAATGAAACCTCAAAATATCAATAAACTAACATTATCATTTTGAACAAAATAAATAATTTTTATTTACAAAATAGCAGTTAAAACTAATAATTTAATTTAATTAGACTTTTTGAAATAATCGTTTGTAATAATGAATTCTCAAGGAGAAAATAAGTTGCTTGAAAGAATCTTTATATAGTAGAAAAGGTTCTCTGTTGTTCAGAAAAGTACAGTTGTAGTGTAATTGAGTTCTTTTACGACACCTTTTCTCGTTGTCAAGCCTTTCCTCATTAAGTTTCCTGTCTACTACTTTAGCTGCATATATTATAAAACACATAAATATATTTTTTTTTTCTTAACAATAATAAAATTTTGCACTCTAATTAACTAATTATCATCGGATTAAAATTTCTTAATTGATTAACACGTAAGCTCAAGGCAATTACTCAAATACATGTAAACCAAAGTTTTAGTTACGTTATAGAGATTTAGTTACGATTTAGTCAGTTACAGTTTTCAAAGATGAGAAAATCAAAGTTTAAAATACTAATAAGAAAGAGACAGAAACTAGATAATATATAATTTGATATGTTGTATACGACATACACATAGACAATTAGCTTTAGGGTATATCGAGGGTGAAAATGTACATAAAGATATTATCAAGTTTAAAATTATAATTGTTGATTTTTCATTAGAGTAAATAATTAAAAATAAATTTTATTAAATTAGCGTGATAAAAATTTTCTTTAACATTTTTTTTAAAACTTTTAAATGGGATTTGTTTGTTCATAATATAAGCCATTTTACAATGCCACATATATAGGATTACTATGTTAAATTTCAGAATATATACGCTTATGCATCATGAAAGCATAAAAGATCATTTGAAAGGATTTAGTGAGAAAAATAAAGGTATAAAAGCACAAGAAAAATATTTTTTTTTTCATATTATAGCAACTGTGTTTTTTTGCGTTTTGCACAAGTTTGCATCTTATACATACCAAAAGTCAGTGAAATAGATTTGCTTTTTTTTTTGCTTCGTTATATATATAACTATATTTATATATGCGGAAATATATATGCAGACCACCAGCTGTTGGTTATGTTAACATACCACAAAACTTACAGTACCCATAGGACCAATGCTTTACATTTAAAAAAAAATTTTTTTACTATTTTAAAGCTCAAAAGGTATATTGTAAACTATGTGTATGAGACATAATGAATAAAAGAAAAATAAAATTTTATGGGTAATGTAATAAATTTGATTTTTTTTTTTATTTTTATTTTATTTTAATCCAATAAAAATTTTATATTTTACATAAAAATAATCACTTATTTTTTAAGCATCTTGTTATTATAATTTAGTATCTGATATTCAAAACGCCATCGTTTAAATTATTGCTCACTGATAAGGATCACTGAAGTGGTCAAAGAGGCTTTTTCGTTTGTCTCAAATATCTCAAATTTTATTCAAAAGATTTTAATCCTCGTGATAGCATTGTTATTGGGATTAATTTTTGTCTACTAGTATCATATCTAAAATTTCCTTGGGTACTCAAACATTTTATTACTTTTTAAAATATTTATTTATTTTTCTGTTAGAATAAGACCAAAATGAAATATCCAGTAAACTGGTTAATTTTTTATGTAGATTGTACATAAATAATGCAATAAATTTATTTTCAAATATGATTGCCCTCTATTATACGCTTTTCGTTTTAAAGTTTAAAGTACATAAATTAATTCCTGAATAAAAAATTTTATTTCTGCTTAGAGAGCGGAAATCCAAAGAAGGTAAAATCTTTGGTGTGTTATTTTTTAGGAAGCTAACAATTTATTTTTAACACGTTGGCTGCGGCAGATTACGTGACTCCATTTAAAATACATGGGACCATGGGCATATTTCGCCCATGCCGCAGCCAAATTGTTAATTTACCCCTATCTCTGTTTTTACCACATGTGCAAAATTTAATAAATTTAAAGCAGAATAGGGAAAAATTTTTTTTAGGCTTGCACGCCCAAAATAAATCTGCAATAAATTACCAAACGCGACAAAATATATTATGATTCGAAAATTTTTTTAATCAACAATTTTTAACAAAAAAAAAAACAGAATTTCGGTTACCGCTACCACCGGTTGAAGCTACTGTAATTCCGGTTATGACAGCCGGAATATATTTTTTCTTTTAAATGGACGCAAATGACATAAAAATTAAAGAAAAGTTGAAAAACAAATATTTTGCCCTACCGAGCATAAAACTTGTCATGGAATTTTCTGCACTCGATGTGTGCCTAGGTAGGCAAAAAATATCATAAGCACCATGGGCGAAAAACTTTAGACACTAGTGTGAACTCATATCACTCGTACCCGACTTCGCCGAGCACTTGTGCTCAAGCTCACACTAACACTAAAATTTTTCTACCTTGATACATAATATACTATTCTTTTTAGTTAAACATTTAGTTTCATGTTCTACCTTGCTGCCTTGCTTGAATTTTAAATAAATGATACTATTAAAAACTTGTTACTTTAGCAACTAGTACCTTTACCTAAAACCTAATAATCATATTTCAACGAAAGTCAAGAAAAATTTTAAAGCCTATTGATAGATTTTTGGTACATAATTTGTATTGTTTTTATTTACGTTACTTCCAGATTTATTTTCTGCTCGTATTCAGAAAATATTTTCTGTTTAATTTCTTAGATTATTCTTGAACTCTATTATTTTTGAATCTGGTAAATGTTAAACTATTTTAAAATAAAAAAAAATATTTTAACTATTATCCTACCCAAATATCATTTATAAAAAAACAGAATGTTTAATACACATGCTAATCCTAAATACTTGTAATAAACAAAATTATTTTTATAAATAATGAAACAGTTATATTTTAATTAACCAGTTTTTTTATATATTATTTAAAAAGCTTTATCTTTTAAAATTAAAAATAACCATTATTCGTAATTAGATTTAAAATTAAAACTATTTTAAAAATTTATTTAATTTCAAAATAAATTTAAATTAATTAAATTAAACAATGAATTTATAAAACCAGTATTAGAGATAAAATTTGGATAAAATACTTATTACCTATTGTATCTATAAAAAGCTGAACTGGACGTTCTAGATTCTATATATTTTTCAAATAGAATTATTTTGTAATTTTCTATATATGGATTAATACCCAGATTTTTATAAATAACTCAAAATTAATAAAAAATACTTATTTATAAGATAAGATAAGATAAGATATGCTTTATTTGTTCAGTACAAAATTATGTATACATGATAATAACATTTATAAATAAATTCAAATTCTATAACGATATTAATAACAATAAATAACTAGAAATTATACAACAATTTTAATATTTACACTAGGTAAGAGTAGAATAAAAAATAAAATAAATTTAATCAATCTTTAACGCAATAATGTTATAAATATATATCAAAAAATAGAATAAATTTAAAAAAATAAAGCCATTTAATAAAAATATGAAATTATGACAATGCAGGTTTGTTGTATAAATATTACGATGATAAAATTATCACAGTCCAAGTAACAGTCGAGTCATGTGTTAAAATACTGAGTGATCAAATGTATGATTTGAAGATCTTAAGTAACTGAGAAGTGCTGATTTGAAGGAGTTAATTGAGGGAAGGAATCTGATAGTAGTTGGTAGTGAGTTCCACCCTTTAACACCCTGTATTTGAAAAAATATTTATATAGATCCTCACATTAAAGATGTTTACAGGGAAGGGTACGCAAGAGAAGAGGAGGCAAAATTTCACAAATGAGGGGGGGGGTGAAATGAAACTTGGAATAATTTCTATTCAGCAACTTAGTCGAAGAAATCTCCATAAATCGCAATTTATTTCAAGAAATGCTATCACAAGGATAGCCAATAACCAATAACAATGCTATCACGAGGATAGCCAAAAACCCAAATACGCATTTTTGACCAAAATGGGTATGTTATTGAGTATTATTAAAAGACTATTAACGATAAAAAATCACTTATACGAAAAAAATGTGGCTAACTAGAAGTTTTTTGGTTGATTTTTAAGGTGGCAAAGTTATTTACAATATGGCCTAAACAATCCGGAAAAAACACTAGGTTGTAAAATGGTGACTCGTTGTTCTCAGTCCGGGATGTCTACAAAAGGTCAAAAACCTTTAGAAAAAAAATTAGCTATCTCATTTTTAAGTAAAATTATCCTAAAGTTTTAATTATTACTTTCAAGCTAAAGTATCCTAAAATTTTAATTATTATTATGCTATATTTTGGGATAAAAAGAGGCGCGGGAATGAAAATAATGAATTTTTCTTGAAAATTTTAATAATTGACGAAAAATTAAACAATTTAAAAAAAGAATTTTTTATATGATGAAAAAAACGAATTCTACTCTTTTAAAAATTATCTTAGAAAATACGTCAAATGCCCAAAAATTGAGACTATAGGGGTTAAAAATTATTTTAACGTTAATTCGCTTCAATGGACCTATTTGTCATAGAATCTTTCATATACATTATGATTTTTCAAGACTTTCGATTTTAAAACTTTTTTTTTACTTTTTTGCTACTTAAAAGCTTAAATAAGCTTTTCTCACCATTTATTTCTAAAAAAATAAAATAAAAAAAAGAAAGAATCTTTCCATCCTTCCTTCACAAACTATCAAGATATACTGATCTATTGAAATGGATTTTTATTCATAATAAATTATTTTTATCGTTTTACAATAAATTATATTAGAATTTATTATCTTTTAAAATTATAATTATATTTAAAATTTATTCAAAAAAAGTTTCTATATAATATAAAAAAAAAAAATTAATGTTTCGTAGAATAAAATTTTTATTAAAAAAATAAAAAAAGTTCAATAATTCATAAAAAGTTAACAACCGTATACTTTTTTTTTATATTCTATGACAAGTTTAAAAAAAAATGCAAGAGAGAGAATATTATGCAAATGTTAATATGATACCAGAAAAATGCATAAATGGTAAAAACTGGGCTTCTCACCTAAGTATGAAATTAGAATATGAATAATATATACAAATGATTTCTAAATTCTTTAAAGAAAACTTTTTTCTTTCTTTTTAAGTCATTGACTTACATAATTCATTCGTAATAATGTCTTTTATAATTTCTTTCGCATATTTTTATTGTTATTATGATTTTTTGTTTCTTTCAAGTTTGCTGCATATTTTATGCGTTATGAATAGTTTATAATATTCAAGTTTTAATTTATTAAAATTAAGTTTTTCATTAATTGAAATTCTTAGTTGCATACTTTGATATATTCTTTGTAGCTGATTAAAGAGTATATTATCTGCTTAGGTGGAAGGTTTAATTTTAAACAGGAAGGTTTAACTTTAAACAGGGGGGATCCTATTTCAAAAATTCTAAAATTTGATTTGGAATGTGTAGAGCCCCAATCTGTTGTAACAGTTATGGGATCCAGGTCAATTAGTGGACCATGGGTGGGTTGAATGTAGTTAAGAAAAACGGGAGTTCTTTCATTTTTACCAGTCTATACATAAATAAGGATGCAAAGTAGTCAGTACGTGCTGAATTAGTCATCCAGCCCAGTTTTCTCTTGTATGGGGTAATATCCTCCTGCCTACTTATTCCGAATATGTATCGAAAATTATATATACGAATAGTTATCGAATACAGGATATCGGAACAGGAAAGCCTTTGAAGCTGAGTGATTAGTTCGTTATAGATGTTAGAGTCAATTATATTACAATAATCTAAATCAAGAACTAGAAGTGATTCTACTAGTCTTTTGCGTAGTAGTTGTGAAGTACAAGGTCTGATGGTTTTAAGACAATATAAGATTCTATTTACTTTATTTGTTATTTGGAGCACACGGGGTTTCCAAGAAAGTTTGCTGTCTAGCATGACACCAAAGCTTCATCGACAAATGGAACATTATCTCCGCGGGGACTAACCTCAATACTGGGTATACTTAAATTTGTAAACTGTTTGATAGTATGTGAAGAACCAAAAACTTTAGACTGAGTCTTTTTCATATTTAATGATAGGCGAATAGTTTCGGCCCATTTGGCAACTATTTTAGCAGATTGTGAAAGACATGAGGTACCCTCAATAATTTTATTAGTGGGTACTTGTACGTAAAACTTGTACATAAAGCATATAATAATAGGGTATCTAGCAAGTGGTCTCTAAGGTTATTCATATATAAACAGAAAAGAAGTGGCCTAAGGACGGATCCTTGGGTACTGATACTTTTTTGAGTGCTAAGATTTTGCGAGACACCTAGTATGAAGTCATTTTCAGATACTCTTAAAAGCGAAACCATCAGTTGGAGCATTATTGACAACAATAATCGATTCTAGTGGATCTTCGACAGGGGATATCGACATCTTAGAGAAATGCGAGTTCAACTCTTCAAGTAGAAACCATGAAGAGCAGCACTGGCTTTAGGAATCAACCCCAGGGTTTTCATTTCTTTCCAAAAGTTTCCTTTTTTATCTAAAGTGTTGCATATGCGATTATACACGTATGCATCACGAGCTGCCTCAGATTTTTCTTCATACGAATTGGCTAATCCAGGAATTCATTAAGAAGACTACAAGACCCGTTTGCGTCTCGTTTTAATTTAAGTAGTCTTAGTTCAGAATTTATCTAGGGAAAGTCTTCTTTGCTTACCTTTAATTTCTTTTCAGGGGCTAGTTCATCCATAACACTATGTATGTTGTTCGTCAATGTAGAGAGCCCGCACTCAATATTAAAATCATCATGTATACTGTTGTTACATCAGAAGGAGATGGAAAAAATATTTCAATGGTTACAAATATGTCTACTAGGAAAAGTAGATAACATACGGTCATAGCTTTTAGCAGTGCCATAATTGTCAATAAAAATAGTGTCTATCCAAGTATCATAGTTGTCAATATTATGATGTTAAGGACCTGTATTAACTAGTTTGAGTGAAAGATCATTCATTAATTCAGTAACAAAGCGGGTGTTAGATTCGTTTTGTTTAAGCATATTGGAATTTCAGTCACCAATAACAATTTTATGGCTGAAATCAGAACAGTGAGAATGGAGCAGTTGAACGAAGTCATTATCAGATCTGATTGGTATATCAGGTAGACGACAAACAAGAGCAACTAGTGTTGGAGTGAAGTTGCCTTCCCAAACAGAGCAGAAAAGATATTCGAACTTAAGAGGCTTACCAGTTAGCTGAGTTTTTGAAGACCAGAGTATTTTTTCCTTCAGATTCTCTTTGATTTATATGAGACTGCCGCTACCGCGAGTGTTTCGGTCTTGCTTTAGTAAACTGTAACCTGGTACACTAAAATTATGATATGAGAATTTTATAAAATAAAACTCTTTATTATAAAGCAATAAAAGAATTTGAATATTTTTATTAAAAATTTATTAATAAACAATAAATTAAATTCTTAAAATAATTTGATAAATTCTGTTATTTAGGACAGAAAAACAATCAATAAATTTAATAATAAATTCGTAGATAAATAGAATGAAAACCAATAAAACTATGCTTGAAAATAACAGAATAATAAATTATTTAACGATCAGGTATTTAAAATATACAATTATAATTCACTGAAGTTTAATTCAAAAAATATTTTCTCTCTTTTTAATTAATTTAATACCTCTTAAATACCTTAATATTTAAAATTTATATTGAAATTAAATATCCTAATTTAAAACATTTTCAAAACCCTGTATTGATTTTGTAAAATAAATATTATTCTTAAACATTAAAATTTTAAAAAATTTTCTATTATTATTGGAATTTTGAATTTTTCTTGCTTACTAACTTTGAGTATGCCACTTAATTTTGCTTTTCGTTGCTTTATTTTAGATTACATATTTTATAAAGTAAGTATTTACACTGATTTTATACAGATTGCCAGAAATATTTATAAAATCAATTTTGTTAATTTTTTGATAATCTTTATTTAACTGTGGCTTAAGGATCCTATAATTTAATCACATAAATTTTTATATTAAATATAAAACAATATCTAAGAAATGAAAATTATTAATAATCAGAGTTTATTTCCTGCATAATTTTTTAGCTGCAATCACATTATTTTCGTAAGTCTACAAGTATTTTCAGCTTCATTTTTTTGTTTAAAAATTTTTTTCTCCAAATATTCTTATTGTAATTGGTGGTTTATAAGGAAATAAAGACATTTTTTTAAAATGATTTTGAGAAAGAAAATAATAACCTTGTACTAAATATAGTTGTAGATATGTAGGCACGCTCTGGTTCACGGAGAAAAATAACTGTTAAACATAACCAAAAATGCTGGTTATATTTACATCATAAAGTTTTGTTATTTCAGACTAAAAAAATTTTGTAAATATAACCAATTTTAACTATTAATTAACTTCATATTTGTTAAATTTAAAAAATGTATTAGTTCTTAAAACTAACCCCGTTTTACTAAAATTAACCTTGTAAAATTTACAAAATATTTCTATCCGTGTTCATTCTCGGTAGAATGGTTCTTATTTTGGGTTTTATGGAATTTTGTCGTAAACTGGGTAAAAAAGGATATTCTTATCATAAAAAAACACCATCTCCAAGATTTTTCCTTAATTCTGTAAGCTGTAAGCACCCTAATAGAATGAATTTAAAAAAAAGTTTGGCAACTTTATTTTTGGGCTAGATTATCTTAAAACTTGAATTATTTGTATATTACATTATTGGCAAATAAAAGATCTGGAAGTAAAAGTGTAATGATATTTTTCTTCAAAATTTGAATTTCAAAAGAAAAATTAAACAATTCAAAGTATACTCCCTAATTATTATAAGTCCTAAAACCGAAATTACAATAAATCCCGAAATATAAATTATCCTAAGTTCATAAACCTAAAGTATTCAAAGTTCTTGTTCTTATCAGGGCAAGAGTAGGCCCTGACTCCCACTTCAAATTATTTAAGTCCCTAAATCAAAAATATTCTTCCCCCCCCTGAAAACGTCACTTTTTCACCCCCCTAAAAACGTTACTTCTCATCCCCCCTAAAAACGTCTATATTTAACCTCCCCCTAAATAAGTCAATTTTTCACCCCACCCCCTGTCAAGCCGGACTTTTTAAAATACCCCATCCAATGAACATGTTCCATGTTAAAATTTAGTTTACGATAAAATTTATGTTATGCCCTTCTGAAAATATGATAAAGATTATACCCAAAAATTTGATATTATTTTAACGATAACCTGATTATTTTCAGTCCCGAGATTTATGTAATTTTAAAGATAAATTAGCCCAAAAATAAGCTAGCCGATCTTTTTTTAAATGGTCCTTCCCCTTTCTATTTGTGAGCATCATAAACTAGGAAGGAAAAGAAAAAAAGCTATGCAGGCATTATTTGCAGGCCTGTGTATTTGATTTGACGAACTCTGTGCAACTTTTAATAATTTTGAGGAAAATGTCCGAATTCTTCATTTCAATAACACGAGGAAATTAACGTATCAAAGATCCCTTGCCAAATGAAAAATCAGAAAAAATCAAAAAGTTTTTTTTTTTATTAAACTGTATTATAAAAAAATATCTTAGATTAAATTAAAATTTTTAAATTGATTTGATTGTCTAATACCTTAAGAAAGCTAAGTAAATTTTAGTTCTAATTATTGTTAATAGATTTTTACGTCTTATTGTAACTTAAATCCTTTTTTAGACGAAAATAAAAAGTATTTCAAAAAATAAAAAATATTAAAATCAATAAACCAATAAATGAATAATTAAATTTAAATTTTAATTTAATATCTAAAAATATGATGAACTTACAATATCTGATCCATACTTGTTATCTTTATCTAATAAGTGTTAAAATAAAATCAAAACAAAATTTTGTACTAATAAAGTTTATTTTAAAATTTTTAAATTAAATTAAAATACCCATTCAAATTTATTTAATAAACCAATTTATTATTTTAAATAAAAATAGGATTTAAAATTAAATTTATTTAACTTTCAGTTATTAAAAATGTCCAAAATATTTTTACACATTAATTTTTGAGTAACCAAAATTGATAGGAGTAAAACGTTATTATTTTTTAAAAAATAGCTCAAAAATTATTTCCAAAATACAGAACAGTGCTTGCAAGTATATTTTTAAAATTTTGTCAGTATTCAAATCCAATGAAGCTCATAAAAAAATATTTTTGAGCAACGGGAGCGAAACGGTCAAAACCTTATATTTTCATTACTGTTGGCAACATTTTTAAAAGATATCTCAAAAATCCCATCTTTGCCCATATTGTGGTAAAGCTTCCCCAAAATCTAAAAACAAGAATCACCCTAACAATCTTTTAAAAGTAATACTAAATTTTATTTTCCTGTAACTGTAACTGTAATTTATTAGATTTCTGATATATTGCATTTATTGCTAAAAAATATATTACATAATTATCCTTCATAAGACTTCTTAAAAGCTTTTTTGTTTATTACAAATATAAAATAATACTAAATATATTATATTACACAATAAATAACATCAACAGCAACAAAAAAAAAAAAAATAATAAAAATAATAATCATAATGTATTTGGTTGTATATAAGTTTAAAAAAAAAAAAAAAAAGTGTAGATATAATCTTTTTAGTATAAATATAAGTATAAGAAATAATATACATTTGTTGCAATATATTACATGAGAAAATAAGAAAAATAAATAACTCTTGGAATTGAGCTTTCGTGCACAATAACGAAGACAATAGAATTATGGCTTATATATATGTATGCATTTATTATATATATGTATGTATGTTCATACATGTATATTTGTAATAACGATTAAAATTCGCGAAGGAAGAAATGCTCTTGTCACGCGCAACGTCGATTACGAAAAAAAGTCATTGCAGACTTTGGTTCTAAGGAAATAAAAAAAATACCTATTCGTGTTTTAAGCTTATACGCTTTACAAAATATTCTTTGTATTATACTTTTTTTTTACGTTTTATTTTGCTGTTTTATGTATGGGAAAGTCTATTAAAATTTTTATTTTACAATTAATTTAAGATAATTTTAAAGTCATAAAAATTACAAAAAAACTTCAATATGAAAATTTATGTTTAAAGTTGGTTCAGTAATTTTAAATTTAGCAGTTCCATAAATATTTTTTCTTGTCATTGGCTCAAAAATACTTTTTAGCCCCGCAGCGCAATGAGAAAAAAAATTTGCATTTTGCTTCCTTGATTAATAAAGTACTAGTTATTTCTTGTCAATGGGCCGAAACCACGTACCTACCTTGAAGAAAAAATCGTATACAACCCTTGTTAATGAAGAAAGGATGTTCCAAATCACCGTTTAATTTACATTTTTGAAGCATTTCTTACTTTTATGGACATGGGCTGGTAATATACTATTGATGTATTTAACACAAATCATAAAAAATAATCTAATTACAGCTAAGGAAAGTAGTAATTTTGACAGGTTTGGTCATATATTATATTACTGTACTTACATGAACAAAGTTAAAAGAAAAAAATTAGTTGTAATTAACTTGGTCTTATAGAATAATTGTTTGAAAATAAATTATAACAAAAGAAGTAACTTTTTATTATTTTTAATATTATAGTATTGACTTACAATTTTATGATAATTTAATTGATTAAAAAAGTGTATAACAATTTTAAAATTATTTATATTAAGTTTTTTGTGTGTGTAAAATTTAATTTTGCTAATTTTGACATTTTTTTCTTCACTCCTTTACTGTTTGATTTGATCAATTTTATGTTTTCAATTTGAAAGCAATCTAAAATATAGAGAAATAATTTTAGATAGAAAACTAATAACAGATTTTTAATAAAATAATGAAAAGTTTTAATACCTCAGGATTTATGTAAATTAAAGTAATATTAGTAATCCAAGCTTGTAACAGTTATCCAAAAATCAAAGTTAGAAATTTTTTAAAAAAATGGTAATTTTTTCCATTAAATTACGATTATAATAATTAGCAACTCAAAAATAATTGGCAAATTTAAAGTGAAAATGCTCTTCTCTAATATTTTCAAAACTATGCTGCTACCCATAGTTTTAAACTACCTATTAAAACTTTTTCCCAGAAATGATTTATTTTAAATATGAGTTACTGTCAGTTAGATGTGTTCAAGTAAATATACAAAGAACAAAATAATATATTTCTTTTATCAACAGTTTTCTTCAATTAAAAATAAGAATTAAGAAACACTTATAAGACATTACATTGTTGTAAAAACAAATTTAATCAACACTGACATTAAAGCAATATATTTTTAGAATGAAGAATCAGACAGTAACTCGTTCGAAAGTTGACATTATTGTCCAATAACGAATATCTACACTTTATAACAAGGTAACACAATTTCAGTTGAATTTTCAACTAACTGGTGGAATTTTCAGCAACATGGTTGAATATTCAAGCAAATTGACTGAAAATTTAACTAAAATCTAAAATATAACAAACAAAATTAAAATTAGGTAAATCGAAAGTAAGGGTGAACAAAATAAACAGTAAAAATTTAAACCAGCCTATGAATCTTTATTTTTAATTGTTCATATACAAGTTTTGAATTTAACAAATTATTGATATTGAAAATCCAACCATTAGGTTAATTATTTACCAAAAGCAGTGTTACCATAAACCTTTCGAAATCTCCAATAGATCAGAAGGAAGGGGATTTAAATCACGTTAAAAGAAAGAAAATAAAATTTTATTTATAGATAAATTTGTGCTTTTGGATAAGTTATAACCAATAGGATAAATGAAAATCATATAACTGGTTTATGTTTTAAAACAAGCATGGGTCATATCGACCTATAACAGTTTTAACTTATATCCCAAATGATTTGAAATCAGTACTTAAAGTTGATACTGCTGACTTCTTCTAAGTCCCAATAGTTAAATTATTTTAAGTTCCAAAATCCAAATTATTATAGAGCGAAGCTCTACCTTAATGGATGCAAAAATCGACACCTTTCGGACACGATATAGCCAAAACGATCGAACGGAATGCTTTCATTTTTTAAAACTGAGTTTATTTTATCGAGTTAATGACCCCTATTGTTTTTGGGCCCAATCTGCTATTTCTAAAGGCATGTTTATTCTTGTACTTTTGCTTCATACAGGTGAAAAACCTTCTAAATGTTATCCGCGCAATAAATTTCATAGCTTTTGTATAAACTTTGCAGCGACAAAATATCATAGAATTGCAAAATAACACATGATACTTATATTTTTAGGCACGATCACCCTATGTATGCAATACATAGATAAAATCGTGCCTGGTGAAAAATGAATTGGTTTTGAATTTAATACATCCAAAATGTGGTTAATGATCTAAAATAACCAGAAAATATAAATTAATTGAAACTTATTTTTTAGGCACGATCACCCTATGTATGCAATACACAAATGAAATCGTGTCTTAAAAGTTCATCAGGTTAAAAACGAAAAAGTCTTCAAATTTTCCAATTAATGAGGAATTTGGTCCCCAGGTCATTCCGATGCCTCTCCATGCTTATATTGCCTTGGTGTGTGATAATAAATAATAGTTTTCAAATGATGAGAGTGTGGATCCCATCAATGTTAATAAACAGAAAATACTCAATAAAAAAATTAAAAAATTAATTATTAATTGGAATTTTACATAAATATTGGTTTTAAAATTAATTTAGTATTTAAAAAGAAATCGACACGTAAAATTTTAAATATTAACATTATTTTTTTAGACTAAACCTAGTTCAAAGAATATGTAACTCCATCCATATGCATTCTTTGTATATTTCCATTATCGTTGAATTTTTTTATTTTTATACATTAATCAGTTTGAAAAATGGATTAGAAACTAATAACTAATAAGTTTTTAATTCTTCCGAAGGTTACATTGAAAAAAAACCGGTTTTTTAAGTATTAAGTTTGAGTATTACAGCTGAATTTTGGCATAGAGATATTCAAGACCTAAATACATACACTTTCGTATCCTAATTTTTTTAACCGCGTGTTCTAGTAAAAGTTATGGGTCACAAAAATGGCCAATTTTTGAAAAAAAACTAAAAGTATACCCAGAAGAGCTTAGGTTTTTAACAAAGACCAAAACATACACTGTAAAAAGTAACTTTCTTATATTATCAAAAAAATTAGAACATTTTCGAAAAATTAGTAAATAATCGAAAAATTTGTAAATATTTGAAAAAAATCGTAAATTTACTAAATTTAGTATATTAACAAAAAATTCGAGTATTCTCGATTTTTTTTGTGAATTCGCAAGAAAATTGATAATTTACAATTTTTTTTAGAAAATTTTAAAAAAATAGTTGTAAATTTACGAAAAATAGTTGTGAATTTACAACTTTTTTCGTAAATTCACAAAAAGAAATCGAGAATCCTCAAATTTTTCGAGAATATACTAAGTTTAGTAAATTTACGATTTTTTTTGAATATTTACAAAATTTTTTGAAAGTTTACTAATTTTTCGAAAAAATTCTATTTTTTTTGTAAATCTAAGAAAGTTACTTTTTACAGTGTACTTAATTATATTTTAAAATTTTCGGTATTTTAATTCTAGAGAGGCTTGTCGGTACATTGAAGACATTTATCAAAGCTCAAAATCATGTATACTATAAACACTAAGAGCGCGGGTAAACGTCAGGTCTTCAATAGCCCGACATGCCCCTTCAGAGCAATAATACCGAAAAATTTAAGATCTAAATTAAGTATGTCTATAATTTCAGTTTTTTGTTTTCAAAAATTGATTAATTTTTTCTAGAACAAAAAAATTAGAATACAAAAGTATAGGTATGCTTTGATTCTGAAATACCTAATCTGGGGTGCAAAAAAGGCTGAGAAGTAGAGGTCATAAAATTAGCAAAAACTACCCCATTTTAAGGTTTTTTTGCAATATTTTGAAAGCAGAGCTAAAATTATCTAATTAACTGCCTTTTTTGAAGAAAGGGTAAGAAAATATTGGGATTCAATAATTACAAGCTCTAATTGGGCTAAATGACTAATTATAAGACGTGAAAACTAAACCTCTAAAAAGGACTAGTTATAATACATAAATGCTAAGCAACATTAAAATGAAATTGCTATTCTTATAATTTGTAATAATCACCTTTACTAGATGTTAAGATTCTAAGCCCAAATTATTTTGATTCTGTAAAGCTGTAGAACTTAGAAAACTTTATAGGTTTTATTGTAATTTCAGTCTTAGGACTTATAATAATTAGGGAATATAAGTTAAAACTATTATAAGTGATCATGTTCCATGATCCAGTTATAAGTTTTTTTCATTTTTTGTTAAATTTAGGGGTAGTTTTCTCCATTTTTGCCCCCGTATAGGAGTCAGTGAATTAAATAAAAGTTAAAATAAGATAAAACTTTTTCAAATGCAAGATTATAAGAAAAATAAAGAAAAAAACTCATTGTATTTTTCCAATTTTATTTTATCCTGGAGATAGCTTTCAACACCAATAATTAGCTCTAATAATAAAAACTAAATAAATAATTTGATAATTAGTTCCAAAATATTCTAAAAAAACCCATAAATTGGAAAGTTTCTGCTGTATTTTCCTTTTTTTCTAACCCAGTAGGACCCCAAATTCGGATTCAGCGTCATACGAGACCTACAGAAGATTTTTTAATTTTGGTTGTCGAATTCGGAAACCCTTACACCACATTCTGACTTGAGTGTATATTAATTTGGTAATTGAGTAAATTGAGGGGTATTAGAGTCCAGAGAATTTTTTTTTTTATGAATTATGGAAAAAGCACGTAATAACAAAGCTGCAATGAAAAGTTTGGTTGAAATCTTTTCAGCAAACAAATAACAAGGTTAAAAATAAGGCGCAAATTTTTGGTGTCCTTTCTGGCCAATACTTCAAAATTCTATCTTTGCTTAACATTTTTTTACGTCTTATTTAAACATTATTATTGAACTCAATCCAATCAAAATTTTTAGAATCCCAAAATTAAAAAAATACTGAAACTCTTTTCTTGCTTTTTTCTAACATGATCAGCTTCGCTCTACCCGTCTTTGACGGTATCTAGTTTTAAATCCCTAAATCGAAATTATTCTAGATCCATTTGACCTCATTCCTAAAAATCTAAAATTTTTTATTATACCGCCTCTCTCCTGAAAACGTCCATTTTTTACTATTTGTATTGGTCCAAGTACCCTTCTCCCTGTTAATTGTTCCATTTCACAATTTCTAAAAAAGGCTCGTTTGAGATTTAAAAAAAAATTTTGGCATTTTCGCCCCCCTGGGTGTAAAATTTATCAAGGAATTCTCCACACTAGTTCTACGCTGAGGCTGAAAAAAATATCGAAAGCAACATAGACAAAAAATTTTAGGCATAAATTTATTTATCATAATTACTTATATTTAGGCAACTTGTTCTTTATAAATTACTTGCGTAAAAAAAAACTCATTTTAAGTATTTTAAATGTAAAAAAGTCCATACATGCATAAAATAATTTTATTAATTATACATTTTTAAAAAATATTTCATACTCTCATAATTTAATAAAAAATACCATTTAAAAAATACTTTATTTCATATATTCAAATTACATTAAAAAAAAAAAAGAATGGTTTGTTACTTCGTATATTTTTTTTAAAAGCTTATTACTTTGTTAATATTTTTTTTTTTTTTTAATTTTAGAGCTTTTTTTCTATTATACGTACATATTATATTTGAAAATCAAATTTTCTGCTTTTTACTTTAGACACGTATTCTTACTCATCAATCCATTGTTCTTTCTATTTTCATTTAAAAAAAAGGTAACATGTAAAAAAAAAAAGAAAAAAAAAGATATTAAAAAAAAAAAAGAAAATTTATTTACATTTTTTTATTTTTACATTACATATGTAGATTCAAATATTTCATGCTTTGACGATTTCATTTCGACTATTTTTTCCTCTCTTTTTAACGTAAAAAATAAAATAACTTGGTTGTATTTTTTTTTTTAAAAGCTCTCTTACATACACGTACACTTTTTTATAAATATATCTTTTAAACCTTATGCAGTCATGTACATACATGTTCCTCTATTCGTTATATATATATATAAACATGTTGAGCAATATTTAGTACATATATGTATCGAAAATGTTGTATAATACAAATCTTTTTGTAACTTTAAATAGCACATGCACAATTTATTTAGTTGTATCGTTTCATTTAACAAACGAAATGTCAAAATAAATGTTAGGTTAGGTTTATATATATATAACCTTGCAATATATATATAACAGGGTATTTCACACTCAATATGGACAATAGGCTACAAATGAGTCGGAACCGTTCAACTCTCACAAATTATCTGTAAACAGTCAAAGCGATTTAGTGTCTCTTTTTATTTAACATTATATAGCTGACGATATATATATATATATATGGTTCTGATTTACAAAAATTAACTTTTTATGTAAAATGTATTGATGAACTTTAGTAAAGCTGTATTTTCTCTTTATATCATTTTGTCACTATCATAGCTTTCAATTATCAACAGTATGTATTGACTTTTGAAACTAATGATGTACATATTTATGTAAGCTGCTGGCTTGGTGTGGCTTATATTCTAAACTGATTTTTTAGAAAATTATCTATCATTTAATTTTACATTTTTTGGTTTTTAGTTGAAATAGGGGTAGTTTCTAACCCCTAATATGCAAGTTCAAATGTGTCACATCATTTAATTTAGCTTTGTAAAGCTTTGATAACAATTATTAACTTAAACCTATTATTGAGCTGTTTTCAATTTTTTTTTATTTACCCTATTATAAATAAAAATTAGCTAGTTAAAATTACTTGGATTTTTTATTATCGGGGGACATAAGATGTCATTCACTAAAAAATAAGATTCTTGAAATTACAGCTCATTAAATCACTCTTGAGTGTTACCACATATTTGGTTAAAGTACTTAAAATCGATTATAATTTTCCTTAAATTAATTTTTGAGAATCTTTCTTTTCATAAATTAAATTCTCTACAAAAATTGTGATAAAAAATTTTTTTAAAGTTTTAAAGAATTTAGTCTAACTTAGAGTACTTGGACTGTTTATTAAAATTTTATAATTGATTACAAAAAAAAATGGAACCATTTGATGATCCAGGTCCAGACTCTCATCTAAAAAATAAAATATATTACTCTATTTGTAATTTAATTAAAATTTTAATTTCATTTTTTAATAACAGATATTAATCATACAATATTGTGCAAAAAAATATGTTAAGAAGAAAGTAACCATAAATAATTTTTAAAAAAATTTTAAGCTTGAGTTTCATTTAAACAAGACAAAAGATTATTATGTGGTTGTAATACTCTGGCTTCACTGGGAATATAAGCTTCAAATGTATATTTTTTTATAATATTATATACACAATATATATATGTATATAATTTAACATTATTAAATTACGAGCTATAAATCAATGTACTGCAAAACATACAATAATAGTAATAATAAAATTTTATGAGTAATTAGACAGCTAATTAATATAATTAAAATCAAATTAAATCAATTATCGATTTTAAATTTTACCAATGAACGAATATTTAACTAGATATTATGTCAAAATACAGATTATTTCAGATCTGACAGAATCTGGCCAATAATCTTAATCGGATACAGTGTTTTTGTAAAAAATATTTCATAAAATGGCAAATTATAGAAGAATAATTCATGAATTAATCTTGTGAAACTTAAATTTTCTTTAAAAATTATATTTTTCAAATAAACCCTTATAAAAACGTAAAAAGTTAAATTCTTCTATAAAATTTTCAGCAGAATTAAAATTTATTATCAGAGTTTTATTTGAAAATTCGACTTACAAGGGGAAAGTAAACTGTTTGGGTAACCGATTTGCTTCTGGGCTTCAGGACAGGTTGTGGAAGTTAAAAAAAATTTCCCATATCCTCAGTTTATCTGAACAGGCCTCATGGACCTAGAAATTAGACCCCCTAGCAGGGTTTATGCCATAAGATGGAATTTTGAGGCTATATTCTAAATGACAGTACTATTTTTTTTTCTTTTTTTTTTTGCATACGGGCAGGGAAGTGAGATTGCATTATGCACGAACAGAACCCGGTGTTCTAAACAGTGTGGGACTACTCCTTTTCCGGCAGTTACCCACTAAATTCACTCCCCATTTCGTTTATACCCTAACAGAGTTCATCAACTGATCTTCTTTGAATCTACTCTTCTGCGTTGGACTGCATTACTAGAAGTATGCCACTATTTTTACTGTTGCGGACTTGACGTCTTTGTCATGGAAACGGGTATTCCTTTTGTTAGTAACTTGAAGCTTCTAATACTCCATTCTTGTTTTTCTGGTTTAATGGACTCTTGAAGTCGTCCAATTTGTGTGCGTTACTTGAAGCACTATTGTTGTTAATTTTAACCCATTAGTTAAGCCTAATCCTAAAAGATCTTCAAGGACCTTTGATACCATACGCCCATAGTAACCTTCCTTTCACTCGCTATTGCTATGCGAATCTCGTCCTTTTATCCTTATGGAGTTCATTCAAGGGTTTATTTAACCCTGTTACTTGCGTGTCAATGACCCTAACCTCGTTTTGCCTCTAACAGATTATATCTGGTTTTCTAAGGCCTTCTGATGTAATTATGCGATTTTCTTTGCTTACCTTCCAACGTTTTTGCCTTAGTTCCGCAGCCAAGTGATTCCATCCTTGAATACATGAGGTATGGAATAGTCGTAGCTAAAGATGGTATACACATGCCACCGACTTTACAACTCGCATGGATATAAACAATGGGTATATCCTTTGATAGAATAATCCATTTTTTTATATACCCACGAATGCTGTTGTCCATTACTCTTAGCGTTTCAATATTGATCCTTGAAAGCGATAATTTATAATACCATCTAGGTATTAGGAAGGATCTCAAAATCTTCAATCTCTATTGCGGCTTTAATGGAGCTTTGGTAATTCTCATCAACTCTCTATCAAAATTACCCATTCATCTTTTGATGCCAGCTGGGTCGAATAGTATTCCCAACATCTTTATACTTTCTGATGATTTTATCTGCTTAGCCATGAAACCATCAACAAACTTAAACTGACATTCTGTTATTACCTTCAATTTCTTCCATACTTTCACAAACGAAACTGAAGCACACTTTTCTCTATTTAGTCTAAGTCCTTGTTAGTCAACTAAATGCATTCCAGTTGGTTATTTTTTTTATACAATTATCAGCTTTTGATTCCTGTAAGCTGCACTTTTGTATCAGTAAGTCTCTTATGGTTAGTAAAACAAATAACTAGATTTGGACTTTGGACAATAAATTGCTGCCGAAATTGTAATTTTTGACTAACAAGCGTTTTATAGGTCTCAAAAATTTTATACACGCTCCTAGTTTTCAAAAAATTTTTATTCATCTATTTTCGATCATTTTTTTGCAAGATATGAAAATTCAAAGTCAGAGTCCCACTTTAAGATTTTTTAATAAACGCTAATTTTAACACCATCTTTCTAGAGCTTTTTACAAAAACAACTGAAGTAAAAGGAAAAAATAAAATATTTTAAAAACTAAGTGCTTTTACAAAATTTTTGAAACAAAAACAAATTTTGTTAAAAAATTTTCAGGTTTGGCAAAGTTCAACAAAAATAATGTTACAAAATCCGCTATAATTAACTATTGGTAAATATTTTTTTAAAAACTTATTTAATATTATTATAAAATATTCTATAATTTTCTAAATAACAATAAAATTTTTAATGTTTTATTTCCTTTATGTAATATTAAAACTTTCTATATGTATAATTAAAAAGTTTTAAGTATATTCAAAACAATTGTTTTCAATTGATCCTGTGTATACACATATATTCTATAAATGTGTATTAGTTTACAATAATAAATATATCTATGTATATGTGTGTAAAATATAAAGCAATAAAGCATATATTAATAAAGTACTTTCATTGCAAACAACTCTAAACAACTTTATGTACAAAACATTTCCCAAAATCCTTTGTCTCTGTCAATGCACTTCGAAACACCTGTCGCGTAGATAACATTACTTTGAGTTAAAATAGTTTCTTAAATCCTGGCAGTCTCGCCAAAGTTAACTTATTGATTTTATAAAATATATATAAATGCATTTAATATTTATTATACATGTGGCTCTTTTTAGATATTGTGCATAATAAAATATATTACTAACTTAAGTTAAAAATAAAAACCTTAAATTCAATTTAATATTATTTGAAATTTTAATTTTATTATATTTATTATTTTCAAATCTGCAAATGTGCATAAGAGTATTAAATTTTAATTTTTAATTATTGGATCAGGTAATACGATTATGTAATAATAAACATTCAACCTGATTACCCAGAAATAGGTTAATCTAGTAGAATAAGATGTTAAAAATCTGTAATGTAATCTCTTTAAAAAAATCAACTAAATATAATTTTTTTCAAAAATTTACAATATCTGATAACTATAATAGAAGCTTTTTGAATTACTTAAACAAAAGCCTTAAAGCTTTGGATTAGATATCTTATTACCTCACGTATTAGTAATGGCAAGGCATGCTTGTCTAGCTTCTTCTCGTGCCTATTTCATGATTGTATTTCCTTGTGAACTGTCTTTCAGAAAGTTTTTAGACCTGTAAAATTTATTTATCAGGTCACATTGGTAGTCGCCAAGCTTTTTAATAAGTTAATAGTTAGAGGTTTTACTCTAGTTGTAAAAGTTAGTAGCAATTTCCCGAATCTAGTCTTCTGCACAGGGCACATTAATCTTCTTTCTCACAGCTATATTTTAAATTATTTCAAATTTATGAATCTTAGACTCAAAGGTACCACCCCATATTGTAGAGGCATACATCGCTATGGTTCTGATTAACGTTTTATACATAATAAGACCATTCGCGATGCCTACTTGTTTTGAAATTAGGTACGAGAGCGTTGTTAGGGTATCTATTGCCTTATTATGAACCTGGGTGGTGTGCTCAGTAAATTCAAGCTTTTGGCCCAGAATCACACCCAGGTATTTAACATGTTTTTCTTACGGTATAGGTATGCTGTCGAATTCCGCATGGATGGGACCTGGTAACGGAGGATTTTACCTATCAGCCCTTTTAAGGGCCACATTTTTTACTAAGAAAAAATATAAGTATTCTACGTGGTAAAGTTGCAAGGCTAGAGAAGCGTGGCAAAGCCAGAGAGAAGCGCAGAAAGGCCAAAGGCCCGCGGCAAAGCCAAATAAAAACTGCGCGCGGCAAAGCCCATGGAAAAGACTTGGGTAACATAAATGCGATGACTTAGTTTTTAGGATCTGCAACTCCAATGAAATGAATTAATTTTAGGAGCTACAGCACCGATGAAAAACTTCGACTTTTTAGTGCATAAATATCTAAATCATCTGCAAATATCAAGCTTAACTGTCATACTTGCAATACTTTTGAGTGTGACAAAGAGGTACAACAATAACATCACGTAAAAGATTTTAATAACTCTTGATTTTTAAACATTGTATCGTTGTTACAAGGAGAGTCCAGTACATTTGAAAAACTAAATTACATTGATTGGTTATTAATCATTACATTGAATTATCCGTTCATTTCAATCGGTTTTCTGGCCCTAGATACGCAGAGCTCAATGTTATTAAATAGGGTATTTGAACCATTTTTAAATTGCTTGTAAAATTGTAATTTTTAATATAGGACTCAAAAATTTTCTACAAGATCCAAGTTTTTAAAAATTCTTTACCCGATCCATCAGTTTTAATCGTATCCGAGATATGACTTTAAAAAGACAGTGATAAAAATTAAAATTTATTTAAATTGGGACTATGATTTTAAATTATCATATTTCGAAAACCAGTAATGGAAAAGAGATGAATAATGAATATTTAAAAAGGTGGAGCTTTCAAAAAATTTGTGAAACCTAGAAATTCATATTCGTCAAAATTACAATTTTAAAATAGGCCAAAAATAGGTATTTGGTTAGCTATTGCAAAGAAAAATCAGTGATAAAAAGTTGCTCCTTATAGGCTAAGTTATACTTTCACTAAAAAATAAGATCAACCAGAAGTGTTTTGGTTAACTTACAAGGTCGTAGGATTATATTGAAAATAACCAAAAAACCCTATTGATTAACACTGTCGTAACATTAAGTCTTACGTTTTCAAGCCCAGAAAGCCCATTAAAATAAACAGAGGGTACCTGGTATGTTTTTCCAACATAATATCCATGAAATGTAATTTAGTAATACAAGTATACTAAATTGTCAAATATTTTAGCTATTTATCAATAAACAATCAACCCAAAAATTTTTGAATTACAAGCTTTGGCTTTTCATTTAAAAGATCATATATAAATTATATTTATAAAATGCTCTTTGTGGTTTACATCAAAACAATAAAATGAGCCAACATATATTAAAATATTATTAATTTTTATGATTTTAAATAAAAACAAAAACTTCTATAATGAATATTACAATCAATAAATTGTTAAGATATTTTTTTGTTTATCTATGTATATAGTAGACCCCTTCAAAATTTCTAAAGTTTCCCAAAGTTAATCTTTATTAAAATTATTAAATTTAAATCCTTAATCTTTCAAAGGAATCTGAAAATTTTAGATTTAAAAGAAGATTTTTAAGAAGCTGTCGATAGCTTTTTAAAGTTTTTTTTGGGACCCTTTTCAACTAACAATAGAACGAAAAATTTCATAATTTTTTTCCAGATGAATGACTGACTTAAAATTTTTTAAAACCATAATGAAATAGGGCATGTATTTTTTCCCATGTAGAAAAAAATTCGGATTGTATGAATGCCTTGAATCGCCCTTGCTGTTATGTATATTGCAAGAAGTGAGTCTGAGCCTTAAACGTTCTCTCATTTCGCACATATACCACTTATTTTGAACCTTGACCATAATTATGAAGAGAAAAATTTTTAACTTACTTTTTTTTTGAGACTCCCAACTTTGAGCTTCAGGCTTAATTTTTCTCCCATAATTAAGGTCTAGGGTTGAAAAACAAAATTGTTAATTCGTAATAGCAAAAAATTAAAAAGTTTTTGATACTTGTTATCTGAAAAGTGCTGCAAAAAAAAACTTTTAAAAACTATTGACATCTCAAGATTTAATTTTTAAATTAAAAACCAACATGAAAATTATTTTAATTCTAAAATACTGTTAATGAAAGATTAAGACTTCGAAAAACTTTTGAAATTTTGAAAAGGTCTAATATATAGCATTAGACTAAGTTAGACTTCTTTAATTCTTGATCGCGTGCAAATTTAACGTGCAATCAAGTATTTAAATAAATAACACATCCCTATTTATATAAAGTAATACTTATCATGGATAATCTTGTTTATACTAACACTTTATACAATTTAATAGTAACATATAAATGTCAACTTTGTCATATATAAATATAAATGTTTTAAAATATATAGAAGTTTAAAAGTTTACTAGAAATACCTAGTTATATTTAATTTATATTTTACAAATTTATTATGCTTTTAAAACACGAATCGTTTTATTTTTTGGGCTAATTTATATGAACATGATAATTTTTAAATATCCTTACCTTTCGTCACTTTTGTAGGTGATAAAAAATTCTGAATGTTTTCCAAAAATTTTTTACATATTAAAATATTTTACTAATTAAATGCCACTCTAATATACATGAATAGAAAATAAAAAATAACTATGAAATAGAAAAAAAAATTATTTTTCCTTTTTATTTTTACTTTTGATAAATATTATTACTTAAGTACGGTTATTTATATTCTTTTCAGAAAGCTTTTAATTTTATTAAAATTTATTTCAACTTTTTATTTTTTTTTTTAAGTGTACATTAGAGTGGACCTTATTTTGGACTTTGTAGAAAAACTTTGCTCTCCAGGTTTTTTTGTGAAGGATTTTGCTTTTGCCTTGCAAAAACACGTGCCTGTAACCACCTCAGTTTTCCTTTTAAATAACACGGAAATTTTTACTTTTCGGCTTTCTAATTTTTTAACGTGTTACAAAATTTTTTTAAACGCTAGCTAACAGATAGAAAATGATGTTTAGACATATAGAAATTGATCCCCAAAATTTTAAAAGTCCCAGAACACTTTATTTTATCAAAATAAAATTTTTAAAAATCGCAATTTTCCCATTTGAAATACACTGTAAAAAGTAACTTTCTTATATTAACAAAAAAATTAGAACATTTTCGAAAAATTAGTAAATTTTTAAAAAAATTTGTAAATATTCAAAAAAAATCGTATATTTACTATATTTAGTATACTAACAATAAATTAGAGTATTCTCGATTTTTTTTTTGAATTCACAAGAAAAATTGATAATTTACAATTTTTTTTCGAAAATTTACAAAAAATAGTTTTAAATTTCCGAAAAATAGTTGTAAATTTACAACTTTTTTTGTAAAATCACAAAAAAAAATCGAGGATTCTCGAATTTTTTGAGAATATACTAAATTTAGTAAATTTACGATTTTTATCGAATATTTACAAAATTTTTCGAAAAAATTCTATTTTTTTTTGTAAATCTCAGAAAGTTACTTTTTACAGTGTACATTGTTTTTAGCACGTTAAAAAATTAGAAAGATGAAATTAGAAAAGTCAAAATTCGCATATTATTTAAATGGGAAAATTGAGGGGCTACTTGGGTGCTACAAGCATGAGTTGCAAAATAAGGTCCGCTCTAGTGTACATAAAGATTGAAATTAAGCTTTCAAAGTAAAAGTTGTTTTTCTTTTTTTTTTCTATTTTATTTTTTAAATTATCATTATTAGAAAATAATTGCATACTTTTTTATGTAATATTAATGATTTTTTAACATTAATGACTAATGGGCTAGAATCTTAGGTGATTTTTTTAATTTTTTTGCATCGATATCGAAATATTTGTTAAATAAAACGAATTTTATTTTACTTTGTTATAGAAATATTGAAAATTTTTAAGGATTCATCGTGAACATTCGTAATAAAATTGGATATAAAAGGGTACATAACTTACAAAGCACAAAAAGCTAAGAGAATTAAACTCCAAGTTTCTTAATGAAATACGAACCTAATTTTTATAAAGGCAGATTTACAAAGATTTTTGAGAACCGAAAAACAACCTTTAGCCCTATTAACTAATGAAAGCTTTGAATTGAAAAAAAGTAAAATCAAAACAATTAAAATCAAATTTAATGAAAGTAAAAAAATCGATATAAAACTTGCCTTTTAGTACTAAATTAAAAAATTTTATTTTATACTTACATCGCTCGATTGATTTTTATCCTTCGATGTAAAATTAATTAAAAAATCAGGTCATCTCTTACATCTTTAATTTATTTACTCAAATAGAATAATTTTCTCTATTCAACTTAAAAAAATCAATAAAAAGAAAAAAATTTTCAAATAATACCTATTTTTTTTTATTTTACAAATATGTAAAAAAAAAAAATCATAAAAAAATAAAATTTAAATATTATTTTGGATTTGTAATTGTAAAAGAAAAAGATAAAATTATTTGTATTACGTGATTTAGAAAATTTAAGTCATTTAAATAACTTATGTTTGGCACGCGAAATATTATGAATTCTAGATAAGTATAAAAACAAAAAAATTATTATTTTTTTTCTTTATTTAATAAAATATTTTCAAATAATATAAAATTCTATTGTTTATTTAATTAATTTTTTATTAAAAAAATATTATTAATTGAGATAACTGTCTTTTATGTTTCGAATAAAAATTTTTTTGTTTTGCTTTTATTATAACAAATGAAATAAATAAAAAAAATTTTTACTTTTTAATTGTTTATACAGTTACTTCAATTAAACTATCTTCACAGCTCAATGCACAATATAATCCAGTTTATATTCGATATTTTTAGGGTCACTCAATGATAGGATATTGCACATTGAATTGTGGAGTTTTATTAGTTTTATGGAAATCACATAGACGATTGCTTTATTATCTTCTTTTTTAAAGAAAAAAAGTAAAAAATTAAATAAATATTTATCTATTTTATAATATTTTTGTGTTATTTTCATAATCTAAACAATTATTTTATAATCGGTTGCGTGATTTTCATATAAAATAAATAAATAAACGTCATGCATGATTAACATGGTACTTTATGATAGAGTGAAGGTCTACCTTTTAGGATGAAAACAGTGAATTCAGGGTTTTTTGTACGAAAGAGTTGGCTCGGTGTCCAGAGTACGTTCTTATACGTTTTTTGGGCATTTAATCAAGAATTTTTACTTTTTTTCATAATTAATCAATATTTCACACTTAAAAGAGCTACAACTACTCCTAAAAGGGGCATTTTTGTCATTTTCGCAACTTGAGCGTCCAGTATATGCCCATATAAGTTTTTTGGGTCACAATTCAAGAATTTCGACTACTTTTTCATGAGTAATTACTATTGCACCCTTAAAATAGATAAAACTACCCCTAAAAGGGGTGTTCTTGTTAAGCGTTCAGAGTACGTTCATATAAGTTTTTTGGATCGCTAATCAAGAATTTTGAATTCTTTCTCATAAATAATTACTATTTCACCTTTGAAATAGTTAAAACTACCCCTAGAATGGTTGTTTTTGTTATTTCCGCTCTTTGAGCATTCAGATTAGGTCCATTTAGATTTCTGGGTCGCTAATCAATAAAAATTTGTTATCTTTTATGAAAATTAATATCTCACCCTAAACTTACCTGAAAAATAAATTATTATAGTGAAGATATAAAAATGAATAACAGACACTATTTAATTTTTTTTTTATTTTATAATGCATTCTCAATAAAATTGTTTATTAATGTAAAATGTTGTACAAAGAATGTTTCAAGCTGATAAGAAATTACATTATAAATATATTTTGGGGTTTTCGAGTATACAGAATCCGAATCTGCTAACAAAATTTTTAAGTTCAAATTTTTGGACCAGAAATGGACAAAAACTGTCCAATTTTCGAGAAAATTTGGCGAATCCCCTAGATTATAGAAGAAATTACATTCTAAATATATTTTGGGGTTTTCGAGTATGCAGAATCCGAATCTGCTAACTAAATTTTTAAATTAAAATTTTTAGTCAAGAAATTGGACAAAAATTGGCGAATTTTCGTAAAAATTTACCGTATTTCCTAGATTATAGAAGAAATTATTTTCTATATATCCTAAGGGGTTTTCGAGTATCTGAATCTGTTAACTAAATTATTAATTCAAATTTTTGGCCCAGAAATTAGACAAAAATTGGCCAATTTTCGAGAATATCTGCCAAATCTTCTAGATTAAACAACAAATTATTTTCTATATCTTATGCGGATTTCGAGTATGCAGAATCCGAATCTGCTAAATAAATTTTAATTTTCCAATTTTTGACTTAGAAATTTAACGAAAAGTTGAAAAAATTTGCTGATTCTTCAAGATTATACAAGTAGTTATTAAAGATGTATCTTATGGTGTCTTAGTGTATTTGAAATTTAAATATCTTAAGCTTGCAGTTTGAATTAGCTTCAAAGAATTAAAAATATTCAAGAAATTATTTAAAAAGAAAATAAGAAAAAAAAATATTTTTTTTTTAAATGAATAATATATATTATATTTTTTTTTTAATATACTCAAAAGTGTTTTCATGGAATCAAAAATAAATATTCATAGCAAATCTTAAATTTTATCTATAGTTACCTTTAAGAATGGTGTCCATAAACTATACATTTCATGTCCAAAACCTTGGTATTATAGGTTTTCTCTATTAAAGCTCTATTTAAAATTAAAATATTTATCGTAACTGGCAAATAATCTTTTATTCCTCAAGAATTATGTCCATTATAGCTATTTAAAAAATTATTACATTAGAAAATACTTTTTTTTTATTTACCAGGAAAGTCAAGCATTTCCTTAAAGGGTCCACTACTCCATCCTTGACTCTATTATTTATTACCCTCAAAATATATACATACTTTTCTGAATCTGGTCACTGTATTATTGAAAAGCCAACATTTTGAATAATTTAATTTACCTTTCACCAATATTTTTTAAGTTTTATACTCCAAATTGACAGCCATCAACTCCAAAAAACTATGAAAGCAAGTTTTTTTCTGTTTGAAAAGATTTGTGTACATAGTTTTGCAAAAATAAGGGTGAATTTGCAAATTTAAGGGTGATTAACCAACTTTATAAATAAATGTAGTAAATTACTTTCCGAGGCGAAGCCGAGGATGGTAAGCTGCGATTTGGGGCATTAATTTTTTTTGGCCAAGAGACGTATACGATTTTTCTGCTGCGCTGCCAAGATTAAAATTATATTTTTAGTTTTGTTCATAATGAATTCTCATAAAAAATAAATAAGCAAAATGTAAATTACGGTTAAGTACGGTCGATTTGCGTGAAACGTTGCTCGACTGGGCACCGCAGTACAAATAAAATACTTTTTTTAAAGTTATAATACGTGTTATCCACTTTAATAAACTTCTATAAAAATGTTATATCTTTATATTGTAAATTATTTATATTTTTTTATTGTAAATTATTTATTATATCTTTAATTTTTATTTTATACTTATGATTATATCTTAACTTTTAAGCCGGGCTCATAAACATCAGATAGTTACTATCTCCATATTATGAGCATCATATTTTGTATGTTTTAAGTGTATTAAACTTTCAGGCAATAAATAATAATAATAAAAAATATAATAATTATAATTTTTTTCTTAAAATTATAGGTAATTTATTATAATCATAAAATGATTTTTTGTTACGAATAACAAACATCATAAGTTGTCAAATATTTTTGAATTTTAAAAAAACCGCATTTTAATAAAAGCATTTATTTGTCGATAAGTCAGAACTCTATGGGCTCAATAGATAATGAAACATATAGTGTCAACACATGCAAAGCAAGTTGCTTTAAGCAACAGGTGATTTTACTTTGTCGTTGCATTAAATTATTTATAATTTTTAATTGTTTTAAAATTTGTTTTCTCAATAAATTCTTAATAAATTGAACATCATTTTTATTAATTTATCAGGTAAGATTAATTATTCTTATTAGTATTTTTTCGTTTATTTTCTCTACTAGTGCTTCGGAATCTTTTTAATTTGTTTTTATTTTTGATTTGATGAATTTTTAATTTTTCAAAAACAAATTGTAGGTTAATTTTTAGAAATTATAGTTTTTTGTAAAGCGTTTACATGATAGTAATAAAGAATAAATTTAGCTTTTCTTTTTATGTATGTGCATGTTAAAATCACAGGTTACAACTATAATATTAAGAACTTTATAGACATGCATTTTTTTAAAGAAATAAAAGTTTATAGGCTTGTTTACAAATAAAAAACTCATAGTTAATATTAAATTGATATGAAAGATTGGACGTTAAATTAAGGTTTAAAAAATTTACTGATTTTGAAAAGTAATTATACAATAATGGCATAGTTTGTATGATATTTTATGTTCATTTTATTGTTAGAGTAAATAAAGAGACTTATTTATGATCCAGGTATTTTGGAGCCTTTCTACAATTGAGCAATTGATGCTAGCAATGGAACACTACGTTGCGCAGTAAGTTTTTTGATACGAGGAATTGACTTCTGCGCAACGTAACGTTAGGTTACGTTCAATCGCAGGCGTAAATCGCTCAATTGTTATACGAAAGAAATTGAAAAAGAAAATGTGCAAATAGAATAGTTTTTTCCAGTATCCTATATAGACAATTTTTTTTTTACATTTTGTGTTTAGAGCTAATATTTTTGATATAAATTGATACTGAAAAGATTTTTTTAAATTAATTTATTGACTTAGAATTAAAATAAAATAAAGTTTTTTTTAAATTTATGCAGTAGATTTTGTGAAAATATAACCCGAAATTTCATTTAAAAAAAAAAAAAATTGAACGATTCCGCCAATGGGAGGATCTACTTGCAAGTAGAATAAAAATATACTCTACTTGGAAATTTTAATAAATTAATAAATGACCGATAAAATAAAACTTCAATCCAATACTATATAATGAGGAAAAAGTCAATAAAACTTATTTGCTTATTAAAGAATTAAAAAGTTTCAAATTAATAAAAAATGTTAAATTAAAAAAGACTTCATAATATGTGCCCAAGTACATAAAATTGAAATAAATTTAATGAAGATCAAGTACTCAGGTACCAACAATTCGGTCGCTTGTTAAATATATTTTCTATTAAATGTAAATAAGGTAAATAAGAATTTTAAAAATATTCCTAAAAATAGTGAAAAATTAAATTATAAAATAGCAAAAAAATTTGCAGCCATATGTTAATAATCTCATTATAATATTTTTTTGCAGAACTTGGTATCAATCATTCAATCATTAAATCTTATAATTCAGAAGAAAAACTTAAAACGACAATGAGTGACGAAGGTACAATTAACGAATTTCATTTATAAATCAAAGTATCATATATTAGCCAACATTAAATAATTTACATTTTTATAGGTTTAAAAGATTCATTTAAACAACTAAAACTAAATGATGATAATGAAAGTTCATTAGTTGATGTCAGTTGTCTTAATGACGATTGCTTGATGCATATTTTCCAATACTTATCATTCAAAGAAAAAATAGATGTTGAGAATGTATGCAAGAGGTGGAACGCTGTTAGCAAACAAACCTGGAATCATGTAAAAAGTTTGTCTATAGATGATGATTTTGAAGAAAAATATTTTCAACTAGGAACTATAATACACAACACTAATTTTTTGATGAATGTTTTATACAGATCTAGTAATTATTTAAATGAGCTTCACATAGATGGCGTTGAATGTACGATAGGCTTTATACAAATCATTAAAAAATCTGCTGAATTTTTGACAAATCTTACAAAATTAGATCTTAGGGATGTAAATGCCGATGATAATATTCTTAAATTAATTTTTGAAAGTAATGAAAATTTGAAAAGCGTCTGTTTAAGATTTTTGGATTTTACAGGCAGTTGTTTATTAAGTTTGAATCCTAATTTAATTGAAGAATTAACACTAGACACTTGTCAAATTTATTCCAAAGAAATTTTGTCCGATTTCGTTTGCCATTTAAAAAATTTGAAGTTAATTGATACAAATTTTGACCATGAAATAATAATTGATGCATTAAATTTTTGTAATGTCGAAAGCATTGAAGAATTTTTGATAGAAAAAGCTTGTTATGTTATTGAACCTGATAAACTTCATGCTTTTCTTAAAAAGCAAAAGCAATTGCGAAAACTTAAATTAGAGTTAATTACTGAAGATTTAGTAAATAATCTTTCTGTTGATAAAATAGAAGAAATAGAGTCTGTTTGTTTGGATAGAGAATTTTTTATAAATTCCCTATATTTGTTTAAGAATTTAAAAGTTTTGCTTTGCAGTATGAGTGAATTTACTGACAAACATGTCCTTGCTATTTCTAAATGCAATAATTTAAAACATCTTGGACTAGAAATAAGAACTTATAATTCAACAACTAAAAGCTACAACGTTTTTAAAAATTTACAAGATCTTGAATATTTGATGATACATTTCTATAATTTGGGATGCTGCAGATTTTTGATAGAGTTTAGTAAATGTAAAAATTTAAATAAAATAGACTTATCTCAAATGAATTTTGATGAAAAAAGCATTGATAAATTGGATTCATTACCAAATTTAGAATTTTTTTCTCTTTGTTTGTCAAATATTACAAATAAAATTTTGGCTGATATAGTATCGAAATCACCGAAACTTACTTGTATTCAACTCTTTTGTTGTCGTAATATAAATAATGAATTTATTATTTTAGCTAGTAATATAAAAAAAAATCGCAATGATTCTAATGTCTTGACTATCGAGTATGATGAAACTAATATAAGTAAAGATGATTTACATGAAATTTCTTCTTTAATATTTTTAAAAAATACATAAAATAAATCATTTTTGTAAAGAATTATAATTTTATAACTAATTGTTAGTTATTTTTTTAAAAAGCTAATACAGAGTAATAATTTTTTTAATGTTTGTATTATCAATAAATATTAATTCAGTTTAACTTTAGAGCTTTTGTTTTATTTTAGAAAAATTCATACACATTAATTATTATTACTCATTTTTTATACACGGTAGAGATGAGCTTTCGTTAAATATTCACGAGGGAGTTGGAATAAATGACTAAAATTTTATGAAAACATTATTTATTTATTGAAATTAAAATACTAAATTTTGGGGAAAAATTTTCCAAGATAGCGAATTTGACCCCCCCTAAATTTTAGGATTCCCAGGGTAACCCTTTCCTACAAACATGTTGAAACTTAAGAAGTCATCGTGCTTCAATTAAAAAAGCCTTAGCTTTTTTATTCTCTATTTTGATATTATGTATTCTTACATTCTGATTAACATAATAAATATTATGTGGAAGTTTAAATATAAAGTAAATAAAATATAGTGAATAATTGTATAATAAGTAAACATAAAAGCAAATATAACAAAAATTAATGAAACTAAATTTATTTATAAAATAAATAAGAAAATTTAATTATTACCTGATCATCAGAGGAATTATATACAAGCATTGCACATATCAGAAACATGAAAATGTCTCTTATTATTAACACATTATTTAAATACACAGGGGAGGAATGATAGTCCAAAGATTTTCATATTTTACCTGAATAAAAAAAGTCCCTAATCAGTTGATACAGAAGGATTGTCTAAATCGTTATAGGGCCTAGGTATATCAGTAGAATGCGGTTACATAGGTATTTCATAGGAATTAAAAAAATAAGTAATTACCCATTCTTAATACGTACCGTACACATACCTGTCCAGCATTTGGTAGTCTTCGTTGAGTGAGTGAGTAACCATGGTTCATTGCAATGAGTCTTTGCAGTTGAGTACGTCTTTCAAATGCGGCATAATAATTATTGACAACGCTACAGTAGTTTAAATGAGGTAGATTAAGCATTCTTAATAATCAGATAAGTATTTTTATATTCTTATAGCATGAGGAATACACTGAAAAAAGCCGCTACTAAATTTGCGGTTATAGCAACTGGTAATTTTTTTTTTTTTAAATGCTTGCAAGTTACATGAAACCTAAAAAAAAGTTGAAGAAAAAAATTTTTCTTTTCGGTACAAAAATATTTTTCAAGTCTCACCATGCCACGGTTCTCGCATTTGAAATTAGTTAAACTCATTTTTTTTTTCTTTGCGTTTCAAATCATTTGCAATCGTTTAAAAGAAAATAATCTGGCTGTCACATTCAGATGCCCGCATACGACAACTGGAATTCGTAGCGGATTTTTTTTCAATGTATTGGTCTCATGATCTTTAGAGCCATAGAAGACTCTATTTGCTTTCTTACGAACAATTAAAATTTGAAGACCCCAAAACAGTGTGCTATCAGAAATGATTTCAAGACTGAGCACCTCAGTGACAGGAACAAAAGTGATCACGATAACCTGTAAATAGCAGGTTTTCAAAAACCTATATCGTGCAGTTTTTAAGGAGCCTGGAAGAAGAAACATTGTCAAATGCCTCGAAAAAATATTAACATATGCCGTAAACTTGCTTAATACTTGCGATTCGAGTGTCATGGAATTTTGGTACTACTAAGAATAAATATTTACTTTCAATTTTAAGCTTGCATCACCAGTAACATTTTTGATAAATAAATATTTTTTACTTCAGGAATGTTAATACAATTTAGCCAGTAATAGATTTTTAGCCTATAGAAAACTTACTTGCATTTGGCATAATATGTTTTATTAGAAAATGAAAATTTAAAGTGTATTTATAATAATAAAACCAGCATGCGAAAATTTTCAACTTATTCACAAAAAGTTTAAATACGGATTGAAATAATTTGATACTAAATGCTGAAACTAGTGAAAATTTCATAACTCCCATATCAAAAAAAAAAATTTTTAATTTAAAATAAATCCTTATTGTTAAAACTTTATTTAGTTTTGAATAATAATAAATTTATACAAAAACATATCATATCAAATACATTTTTAAAAGTTGCTTATTATTCTTATCGAGTAAATAAAATTTTTTATAAAATTATTTAGAACAATAAAATTCGTCATAAAGTCGTAAAAACTTCAAGAACAGAAAAACTTTATGAATAAATCATAACTTAAAATCATGAAGTAGTGTAAGAGAAAATAATACTTTGAACAATCAGATTTAATTATTATCATCAGAGAATAAATAGAAAAGAGCGTCAATGTAAATTTTGTATCAAAAAAACTTATACAGTGCCAAAAAACGAATGCCAAAATTATTAAATTAATTAGCGAGCTTAGATAATAGAAAAAAGTAATTCATCAATGAAGGCCTTTTTTGTTTCGTAAAAGTTTTCGCTAATATTAATTTTCTAACAAATCTTTACATTTTTTTAATTCTAAACGCGTAAATTTGGTATCCCGTTTTATCGAAATCTAAAATGACGTAACTGCTTGCACTGAAAAAAAACATAAAAAATAGCCTAAAGTTGCCTATGGTGGAAAGTTTGGGTCATACTCGATAAAAAGGGGCATATATCTTAAAATAGTATTTAGCGACCCCGAAATCAAAAATAACACACTAAAACATCAAAAAAACAAAAAAAAATAAAATTTCTTCAAAAAGGAGTCCACGTAAAGGAGCCCTGTACTATTTATCTTTCTTTTAAAAACTTAAACATCGTAACTTTAATTTATTTATTAAATATGCAAGAAATTTTATTCTTCTAAATAATGAAATAAACTGGAATTTTTTACCTTTTTTTCGCTATTTAAAAAAAAAATTTTCCAATAAAATATTTAAAGGATTTTAGTTAAAATAAAACTACACTGCACTTCATTCACGGTTAGCAAGAAAAATAAAAAATATCTGAAAATAATATCGTTATAGTTTGAAAATATTTTGTACCCTTTTGCATAAAAAAATGTATTGTATATAAGAGGAAAATAATCTTTTGTAAAAAAATTTTTTACTTATTTTGTTTCCAACACTTTTATGTATATAAAGTCAAGTCTATGCACATTATAATATAAAGAAAATTTTACTTTAGTATTCCATATTTTTTTATACTATGTTTAAGATTTCTACGTTTTAAAGATATTTTTTAGAATTTTTTTTGCATTATGTTTTCTTCAATCTTTAGCAATTTTATTTCTTTTTCAGTGTTGTTTAAGCAAAAAATTTTTTATTTCTGTCGTAATGTAATAAATAAATGGTAAAATTTGTTATGTATTAAAAATATTTATTTATTTACAATATTTTTACATTGTTTTTTGTCATACAATTTACAAACTGTTTGCTTTGAATTTAAGCATTTTTCAAAGTACTTTTTTTAAGTTAAGCATTTTATTTTTAACATTTAATGCTGCGCATACAAGACGTTCAATAATAATTATAAAAGGAACTTCAAAAAAATTAATTTTTAACATACACAGACAATTTTTCTACTAGAATTTTTGTATGAAATTATTTGATAAAAGAAAACGTTACTTTCTTGTCAGTAGCCAAAAAATACGCATTTTTCGACCGTTGACAAAGAAAAATAGTATGCGATCTTTGGCAGTAACAAAATAATGCCGTAGATCGTAATATACTACACATGGGATAATTGAAGAAAATTTGTATGGGATTATTTTTGTTCAAAACATTTTTTCCAATATTATTTGTTCAATATTAAAATATCAGCATATTTGAAATATAATTTTTGGCCATATTATGCTAGGAAGACAGCCCATAAGAATTTGGGTGAATTTTAGGAAATCTAGGAGTGCCTAAAATTCACTTTTAGCCACCAAGGTAATGTTAATTTACAGGCCTTTAGCCATGAATCCATTGTAACAACGAAAAAACTGCTGACTTCGCAAACCAGGCTAAAAATTTACACTTTACTCTACAAAGCTTTTTAGTAACGTACTCATAGTTTAGTCTATGTACTATTGTCTTAAGAAAAGTACCCTCGTATTACAGACCCCCCCCCCCCAAAGTTTGAGTCACCTGAATGAGCAAAATGAAAACTTGCCAAATTTCACACGCGTGTTCTTTTCACCATTATAAACTTATATTTCAAATATTGCCTATAGCAACCTATCCAAAGGGGCGAGTCTGAAGGTATTTTGGCCTAGTAAATTTAACTTTTGAGACAATTGTTAGATAACAAAATGTACAAAGTTTGACCTGTTTTCATTTTGATAACCTGAGTGGCTCAACATTGGAGAGGAGGGGGAGTTACCCCCATTAGGAAAATTATGAGAAATCGGATAAACTTTGGGTACCTTATCAGGAAGCTTTGTAGAGTAGACTATAAAAGTTTAGCCTAGTTTCAACAGTCACCTAGCTACCTTTCTGAAGCCAGCAGGTTTTTGTGTGTACAATGAATCCTAGGCCAAAAGTCTAGAAATTAATTATCTCTGTGGCTAGTAATGTCTTTTAACCCGACCGATTGGTTTTCAAAAAGTCACCCGAATTCTTATGGGCTGTTTGTCTATGGAGGTATCCCATTTCTTTCTATACACGTCAGTCAAGGCTACCAACCTACATCTGAAATTGTTTAATTTATTCCATGCAATACAAAAAAATAAATAAATAAATTCTTATATACAATAAATTGTATCAAGCTTCGTACTCGTAATCGTAGCATTATAATATTATAATCTGTATTATAATAGTCTTGGCTCGCACTAATGCATACTTAAAACGAGCGATTCTTTAATGCTTTATTGTATGCAAAAAAGAGCGTAAGAGCAAGACTTGTACATAGTTAAAAAGCTTTTCTTCAAATTCACGGTAGAAAATACCATCAACTTCAAGTGAAAGGAGCACAATTAATGCACTTAGGAAGTACTAGCTTTTTGATTATAGCAATATCTTCATTTATTTACTTTAGAATCTTCTACGTATTATAAAAAAATGTCTGAGACCCAGTTTGTTTAAATTGTTTAAATTTTAATTATTTTTTTATAATTTTTGAACTTATTGAAGTTTTAACAAAACTATTAACGAAATTCAACAGTATATTATTATATTTAAAAAATGGTATTTTTGGTAAGTATTTGATTATGACTTCAACTTGTTTTCTAGCTTAGCTACAGCAACGAAAATCACATATTCACGTTTATGCTTAAGAAACAAAATGGAAGCTTTTATTTTTGGATTAAAAATTAATCCACTTGGATCCCATAAATATAATTTTTTAGCTGCCCTACTAAAATTTTTAATAAACCCTAAAATATTTAAAATAAGTATCCTTTATATGCGCAGCTATGAAAAAAATTTTGTACACCGCTACTACTAGCTCAACAATTTTACATACTTTTTACAAAGAATAATATTTTACAATTATATAATATTTACTCACGATAATCAAGCTTCAAAATGTTACATGTTTCAGTACTTTTTTCTGCATTTTTAAAAAGCTTTTAATTTACGTCTTAAAATTTATATTATTTTGCATATTTACTTACAATATTTTTATGTTCAAGCTAGAAAAATAATGATTTTATATGAAGTAAAAATAAAATTACGTTAATATATTATTTCTTTCTTGTAATTAAATTTTATAAATTAAATCAAGGTACCTAAAATATGTATGTGAGGAAAATGAAATAAAAACGAAATTATATTTATTAATATTACAATCAAATAAATGCTGCTTATTCCGGTCCCTGAGACTGAGGCATCTCCAAAATTTCTATTATTTTTACGGTTTTGTGGATTGGCATCTAACAGAACAAAATTTAAAAAAAAAAGAAGTTAATGTAAGTTATAACAATTAATTCTTAAAGATACAGGCAAAAAGTGTTTTTAGGCTATAGTACATTTACGGCTCGTGTCCAGAAAAGTAAAGAATGGCTCAAATCGCACGTAATTACCTTCCGAGGCAAAGCCGAGGATGGTGTACTGCAGCATTCTTTATTTATAGACAAGGGCCGTATAAAATTTTTACGCGTCAGTAGCTAGCAAATATGTACTTTCTGGTCGAATATTGAAAAAATAGTTTTTAAATAAGCGTGCATTATTTTCTTTATATTATCTGCATTTTCGGGACAAGAAGAGCACATTTAATATGAAAAATATTAAGTCTAAAATCTATATTTAATTACAGTTTTACACGTGGAAACGATATTATTCGGCTCCAGTTAAAAAGTATCTATTTATTGTCTTATTGACAAACTTTTAATATTTTTGAACAATTTTAAAAATAAAATTTTAAAGATTAATTGCTGCGTGTAAATTTTATCTATAATACAGGCGCCAGCCATACTAATCACGCCCAAAAATTAAATTTCTTTTTCCGAGGATAAAAATAGGTGGTATTTATGTTTTTCGACCCGCTGAACACGAATCCAGGGTCCGTTTTGCGAATTTCATGGTAAATTTTTTGTTATTAACAAATTATTGGCCAATTATTACAAAAAATTGACCACGAAATTCGCAAAACGGACCCTGGATTCGTGTTCAGCGGGTCGAAAAACATAAATACCACCTATTTTTATCCTCGGAAAAAGAAATTAAATTTCTTAATTTTTGGGCGTGATTAGTATGGCTGGCGCCTAGACTACTAAAACTAATTAATTTAAATTAAATACTGGGTATCCAACATGAAAATTTCAAATATCCGTTTAAATATTGACAAAAGAAACTTTGCGCAATGGGTATCAAAAGGATTTCCGAAAAAAAGATTTTAATTTTATCATTTCATTATTATTTATCATATTCTACAATTAATTTTCAGAAATTTATTGCAAAAATTTTTTTTAATATTTCAGAATTAATTATTATTGTTTATAAATAAAATTAACTTAAAAATTAAAATCTTCTAAAGAAAACAAAAAGAAAAAAAAGTTTTATAATTAGGCACAAAAAGAAAGAAAAATTATTAAAAAATAAAGCTAATCAAGTTTGTTTATGTAATAAAATGAGCTTCATTAGTGTGTATAAAGTGTATAATAAAAATGTTTTAATTATTACTTTATCTAATAAATTAAAAAAGTTAATTAAATATATATATTTTAATTAATTAAAATTTACCTTCACTTGAATCCTCGATATAATTGCTTGAATAATTTTTTGGATTTGATTGAAGTTCTTGTAAAAAAAAAAAATGTTTAATTTAAGTAAAAGATATAAAATTTCAATTTAAAAAAAATTTACTTACGATATAATTTAATAATACCATCAGAATCACCTAATGAATTTCTTGAAACGCATTTATAAGTACCATAATCGGATAATGATATTGAGTGTATAATCAATTTCATGTGAACGATATAAGCGTTATTGTCAAGTATAACAGTTTCATATTTTTCACCTATGTAGAATAAATTAATGTTTTATAAGGTTTCAAATAATAATGTTATGCATTAAATTAATTTTATTATATTTTTAGTGACATTTTTAGTCTACTGGCTCATAAAGTTCGTTTGCATTTTACAGTGTTTACAAGGTTTCATTGTTAAAACTTATGTTTTTTGGTGTTCTTGTTGTTTTTTGAAAAATGGTCAGGGTCTTTGCCTGTTTTTGACCATTTTTAAATGCTCTTATATTGATCAAATCCAGGATTAAATTAGGTTTATTTGGTATCTATAAATTAATGCAACAGCCTGCATAACCATTTTTCAAATAGTGAATACCAAAAAAACGGAATACTAATAACAAAACCTTTTGTAGACTCAAAAATAAACGAACCTTATGAGCCACTACTATCCTGAAGTAATAAATAAATTAAATTTTTTTGCCAAATTACCTTGTGGTATTATCTGATCTGTATCTCTAGTCCAATAGTTAATAGATTTTGGAAAAGCTTCTGATTTACATTCAAGTATTACTTGATCACCTAACCTAACGCCAATTAATTGATTTGGTATCCAAATCATTGGTGCAACTGTTTTTTTAAAAAATATGTTAAGAATTATTTTTAAATTTTCAAAATTATTATTATTGAAAATACTTAAACTTACAATGTACAATTAATAATATTCTTTTACTAACTATTGGAGGTATACTATTCGATGCTATACATAAATAAGAACCCATGTGTAAACGATTTGCTTTTTTTATTGTTAATTTTGAACCTTCGATAAATTTTACTGCAAAAATAAAAATTGCTTTTAATAATTTTGTATTTTTGAAAAACACTAAGGTCTTTTTGACCCTAGTTCGGTACCTGAGGGTTAATTTAATCTAATTACCTTTTTTTCCATCATCTAAAAGAATATCATCACCATCTTCTCTCCTCCAGGTTATTGTTGGTATTGGAGAACCTGTAGCCGTACATTGTAAAGTAACATTACTACCTTCTCTTATTGCTAAATCTGTACTTGTTTGATAGTCAATTATATCCGGAGGTACTGAATAAATAATTTTTCTTTTATATAATTAAAATTATTCACGCGTATATAATTTTTTTTATAGAGAAAATCAAGTATTGAATTAAAATCTACATTTTATTTTTTAATCATAAAAAAAAATAAAAATAAATTAGGTGAAATCAGTATAGTGTAGGTGATTTGAAATTTGCTGAATTCTGACCACAAATCGAATTTCTGCCATCAATTTTAAAGAGATTGTCTATATAAAAAGAAGAAGAAGAAGAAAAAAAAGTGTCGGAGAATAAAAATGTTCATTTTCAGTATACACGTGGTTTATTCTGTTCTAGTTTACGTGATTCGAGTATATGCATCGACAATGTATAAATAGTAGATAGTAAAAGATTACTTGTGAAGAGAAGTTTATCTGTTACAAAAGCTTGAAGCTTAATTTTGGTTAGCAAAAGTGAATGTCAATCGAAAAGAAATATAGAAATAGGATAAAATAAATAAATTTTTTTTTTCTTTGTTTAAATTGAAAAATAAAAAATTATTGAAAATTTAAATTTAACTAGTGTTTGAGTATTACCAACTATATCGAGGTATCCTATTTGACTTTTCATTGGGTCTGTATTTATTTGACACATATACCATCCTTTATCTGATTGTTTGACTTCTCTTATATGAAGAAACCAAACTTTTTGTTCACTGTGACTTACTGATATTCGATGATTTTTTGTTATTACGTGAGTTCCTATTGCCAATATTGTTTGTGTGTCTACCCTTAGCCATGCTACCTAAAGAATAATATGAATTATTTTTTTTTTACAATAATATTAAAAAAGCATATCAGTAATATTAGATATTTGTGATAGGCTATTATGGATAGGTTTAGCTTCAAAATATTTATATGGTAAAAAGAATGATTAAAAAAAATAATTTTCCCCGATTTTTAGCCTTCTAGACCGCATCTTCTATTTTTTACAGTTATTTTAGCCTTTTTTATTTATTGGCTATTTTAATTCAAAAATTTGACAGTAACGCATTTTTTTCCCTACACTGAAAAACGTCTACTAAAATCTAATTGACGCCAAAACTTACGGTTGCCATTACCGGAATTTCGGTTGTAAGATTTGGGATTTTTTGTTTCTTTAAAATGGTTACAAAATATGCCATAAAACCTAAAAAATTTTTTTCTCAACAGAACACAATTTTTTTCCTCTAAGTCTTCGCTTCAATTATAACTGAAAATCGAATTTTACCGAAAATTTAACATGGGTTTCTAGGAAGTTGAAATTTTTTACTGAAAAAAAACGTTATTGCGAAAAAAAGAAAAAAAAAATACTTCAAAATTAACACATTCGATGCGGGGGGTTTCATGAACCCAATTAAAATGGGACCATGGATATAATTGACAAGCTGAAGAAAAGATGTTAAAATGGCAAAAAAAATAAAACTTAAATCACTGTATAAGACACAGGTTGATGTCTAGAAGGTGAAGAGTTGGGAAAAATTTTTTTAACATGAACATATTTATTGGAAAGGGTCTTGAAAAAGGGCCCAAAATTTAGAGTGGTGAAAAATTGACGTGTTTAGGTAGAGGGGGGGGGGGGTAAAATTTACTTAGATTATTTTAAATTAGGGACTTAGAATAATTTTGGTTCAAAAACTTATTAATAATTAGTGAGTATACGTAAAAATTGTTATAATTCAACATGTTCCATGTTCGTTGGTAGTGTTAACACACAAACCAGTTATAAGTTTTATTAAACATACTTTTAACCAAAAATATTTTTAAACTTGGTAACTCGGCAATTCAAGCAATGTATGTAAAATATACTTCACAAACATCAACCCATTTTAAAAGTTTTGTTTTTTTCAGTAAAAATAATTTTAATTTTATTTTCAGAAAATAAAATTATTTATATATCTAGGGCGAGAAATCCTATTTTTTACCCTAGGGAAACGGATTTTTTCCCCATTATATGTAAAACTGTTTTAAATCACTGGACAAAATATGGGGTTCGAATTTTGCATGCTCCCCTGCACTTGCTCGTGCATACAACTGCATACAATGTCAAAACCAATATTTTTTCCCTTGTTTAAAAAATATCTATTTTTTCATTAAAAATTAAAATTTTATTTAAATTTAATATTTTATTAAAACATTTAAAATTTTAATTATTTTACAAACAAGGACACAATGTTTAAAAAAAAAGTAGAAAATATTTACATTGTAATAATAAAATATTTTAAGTACTATAATTACAATTCTGGATTACAATTATGTGCAATGAAAATGTATAATAAAATTTATAAATTTATATTTTCTAGTTTTTCTTATAAATTATAGGATTATTTGATTATTTTACAAATATAATCTTTTAAATGATACCAATTTACGTTAATCCCAAAAATTACTAAATATTTGAATAAAAAGATGTATATAAGCATTAAAAAAATAGGTTAAAAATTTAAAGTAGGTCATAGAATAAAAACACAAATATTATTTAATATTTTTCGTATACGCATTACTTAGTAATTTGCACAATCAACAGTGCCCATTTATATTGCTAGAAACTGCTTCAAAGACGCTTTAATTTTCAAACTATGATTAAATTTTCTAATTATTAGAGATCCCTTTTACACAAGGACTGAATTATTCGACTAACTTTAGCTTCAGGCTAAGTATGATTTTGAATCATAAAACTACTTTGAAAGTGATTTTTAGATAAAAAAATAAATAAAATGAAATTTTATCGCAGTTTTTTTGGTACGGAATATTTGTATTTAATTTAAATTTACTTCTAGGATTAAAAATTTTAAATTTAATTGGTTACATTAACTATGGAAATAGTTATGATAGTCTGAAACTTTAAGAAAAAAATTTTATAATTTTCGATTACCGAGTAAAATGACTGACCAGTTACTAAAAAAATAAAATTTTGAAAACTAGAACAATCCTAATCACTTTGTACCTAACACCAAGCATCTAAAAATAATATCGTTTCTTAATATTACATATGTATTTAGTGTAAAATGTTACTTCTACAGTTACAATGTTCAGAAATTTATAAATAATATTCATTCTTGATTTTTCAATAAATAAAAAAATTATCCTATTTTCGTTTAGAAACGTTCGTTCGAAAAATTAAAATCAGCTAATACTTAATAATGCATCTACCAATAAATATTTAATAAATTTTTAAAACAAATTTTTAAAATAAATATTTTTATGCTACGAAATAAAAAAAAAATAAATAAAAGTAATAAAAAAAAAAAAAAAAAAAAAAAAAAAAAATGGGCCCCTCCGGGATTTGAACCCGGGACCTCCTGCACCCAAAGCAGGAATCATACCCCTAGACCAAGAGGCCATTCATATTTTTACAGATTTAAAAAACACTTTTCTTAATTTAATGGTTGTTTAATAAAATAATGATAACAAAAATTAATTTTTTTAATCAGTAAAAGTAAATAATAAACAAAAAATTCAAATTAATTATTTTAAAAAATTTCAAACTAAACGTCATAACATAGGCCCAGCATTTGTTGAAAAAATGATGCCTGAGCTGTACGTCTAGACTTAAGTTTATTTTTAACAGAGAGCCTTGGACTGGGGCTTTTAAGTGCTGGGTTTTTGGCGAGTTTTTGGAGTTTTTTATTCAGTAAGAACTTGATAAGTCGTCATGAACTACGTTTTATCACGTTGCTAGTCGGGTGTACGGAAATGGGTAGAAATAATTCTCGGTTATTCATTTGTGTGAAGCTGCCTCTTATAGGCAGACACCGGACTTCACAGGTCATATGCTCCCTGAATCACGTACCGGGGATTTTAAGGCTAATGATGTTTTTATGGTTGATACAATATTTTACTTCCTTTTATCCTCAAAAAAAAAAAAAAAAATATCTATCTAAAAAAAATATTGTAAAAATTGTTTTAAAAATTGTATGGCCAAAAATAAAAAAAAAAATATAAAAAAAAAAAAAAAATGGGCCCCTCCGGGATTTGAACCCGGGACCTCCTGCACCCAAAGCAGGAATCATACCCCTAGACCAAGAGGCCATTCATATTTTAGAAAACTTAAAAAACACTTTTGTAAATGTAATGACTGTTTAATAGTACGTATACTGATAAGTTAATTTTTTTTTAATCAGTATAAGTAAATAATAAAAAATTAATTCAAATCAATTATTCAACTTAATTTCAAACTAAACATCACAACATATGCTATACAATTTTTTGATTTTATACATTTACATATAAACGTATGTAATTCAAAAGGAGAAAGTAAACGGGTTTGTTTTGATTGTCGTCCTCATACACTGTGATTGTACGCAACGGTCCATAGTAACGTAATTATAAATTACAAAGTAATACATGTACAATACTAATAATTTAGCAAATATTTTTATAAATAACTTAATTAAGCTAATCATTTTATAGATAATTGCTAATTTACAAAGTTACTTTTTAATTTATTTATACAAATTGCAAAATTATTGGACGAATTCATCAATCTTAAATTAATGATTTAAATCCATTTTTTCAAAATACTTTTAAGGAAAATTTTTTTATTAAATTAATATTACATTTTTAAATCATAATGTAAAATTAAAAAGCTTTCATGAAGTACATAAAAAAATGGGTAATGATTAAAATAATTATTAACGTACATTCAAGCAAGATAAAAGAAGTGTAAAAAAAGCTAAAATTTTATATTTCATTAAAGAACACTTTCTTTTATTACACGTTAAAAAAAAAATGTTATCAAGTAAAAGTTACCTAAAACGCTTAAAAATAAAAAAAAACGAGAGACAATTGTAACCACATTTATAAATATATATATATAGATATTCCAATTTCATATCGTACTAGGACAAAATCCGGCGGAAACGCGTCGAGAACCTATTGCATTTTATATCCACTCAAATGAATATATAGAAGAGAGAGAAAGAGAGAGAGAGACTAAAGCCAGAGTAAAATCCTAGCAGCTTTATATTTGCAAAAACCAGCTTTTCTCTATATGTAATATTAGTATTGTTAGATATTTGTGGTTATGTGTGTGTGTATGTGTAGGGAGTACCTATCCGGTTGACTCGTTTCCGCAAACTATATATGATAACCAAGTATTTACGGTCATAACCTTCCATGCACACATGAATCCTCATAACTTACAGGACCTCTTGTGTTACATTTTACGTTTATATCAGTATTAACTTTTTTTTCTTTTTTTTTTTTGAGTTACTTACGAAAAAAATCTAGTTAATTTAATGTAATTTAATTTTTTTTTTCAATGATAATTATACTTGCGTATGTGATTAATTTTTATTTTAAAAATACAATTTATAGGTCTTTTTTTTATCTTAATTCAATAAACTTTTTTTTTTTTTTTAATTCAATGTAATAATTTAATATTTTGTTTTACGAACTGTCAATCTTAATTAAAATTTATAATTTGAGATGAAATTTTAGTATTTATTTGTATTATTTATAATTAATTATTCAAATATTTAGAGTGCTATTTTTGTAACTCGTTTAAATATTGAAAATATCTATTTTGATAAATTTATTTTTTTAGGATATTTCTCTATTTATTATCGGTTACAGAATATGTATTACGATAAATGATAAAAATTCGTCTTTATTATTTTTATAAACTTTTTTCAATGTAAAAATTAATTTCAATATATAAAAACAGCGATCCTGATAAAATGTGTAAGTGGCTTTCGTGATACCACTTTGGAAGCTTAAAAAGTACTGTCAGAGATAAAGGTAACACATTTTTTAACGTTTTACTAAGGATAATGTACAATTTAAGAAAATATACCAAGGTGCCTTTTTTGATGCATAAAAAAACTGAAGTTTAAGTACGATTGTCTCTGACTGCGGAAAAAGGGTTAATATTTACGTCAAATTGGTAACCATCTTGAAATTAGGCTACATTTTAATACCCATATCTTATCAATTTGTCCTTAGCTTCCTAAAATGTATTTGAAGTACCCTAGATTTCTGAGAATAAACTGAACCTTTTTATTTTAACTCGACAGGTAACTTCTACTACAAGCTCAAACACAATTTTTCAAATTATGAGTTAATACCTCTTTGCCCTTACCTAAGTATTAAAAACTGCCACAAAAATCAACTTTTCATGGATTCAACATTAATTTTTTTCTAAATTGGACCACGAAATGTTAAAAATTATTTTTGTAAAAAAAAATCTACCACCCACCCCCCCTAAAAAAATTTTAATAAAAAATTAAGTTATATTTTCTGGATGCAGTCCCTTAAACCCATTAAAACCAAAATAATTTATTTAAAAATTCGTGTTATTAGTAAAAAAGCTTTTTTATAGCTAAAAATACAAAAATTTTTGTTTACAAACAAGATTTAAAAAATAAAAAAAACAAAACTTTTTTTTTACATTTTATTTATAAAAAAAAAAAAAAAAATCTTAAAAATATAAACATAAAAGTCACGTATTTTTCATACAATATTTCCTTTCGTGTACCATCCCTTTTTTTTTTACAAATGCCCTCCAAAAAAAAAATGTATAGAAAAAATAAAACTTTTATTTACTACATTACTAGTTAGTTTATACAGTTTTTTTTTTATATTAGTAATTGTGTAAACACGTTTTTTAGCAATAATGTAAAAGTACTTATATATAAAAAGTAATAAAAGTACTTTAAAAGAATAATAAAAAACTAACTAACTAACTAACGTGCTTGAATACTAGATCCCTTTTCATCATCGTAGTATAAAAAAGGAATATTACAAAAAATGGTGTCGTTAATTTTTTTTTTTCAAGCTATTTTATAAAAAAAAATTGTTATCCTTCATCTTAATAAATAAAAAAAAATAATAAACGGAATTAAGCTAACTTAAGCTTATAAATGAGACAATTATAAGTACTTTTAATATTATTAAAGTTTTATCTTTCACTATGAATTTGAATTTTTATTATAATTTTTAATAATATTAAATTTTTATTCAGAAAATAGCTTTTAGTAATATAATTAAAATAAATAAGAAAATTTTTTAAGTTAAATTTATAGTTTTTTTTTACCTTATATTTAGTTAAATTTTGTACAATACAAGCTAATATAGCTTCTCTACCAGCTGGTGCTGTAACATTTATAATTGGTTCTTTAAAATCTGGATCTGCAAACAAAAAAAAAATATTTTTTATACAAATTAATCTGATAATTATTTTTTTTAATGAATTATTTTAAATTTGGTTAGATAAAAAGCTTTTTTGTAAATTACAAATATACAATTTACAAGCTTGGGTATTTGAGAGTGTGTGGGTATATATGAACCAAATGTCGAAAATAAATTGCTGTTACGGATCACAAAACTTTTATAATATTACTTTTTTTTATGCTGTATAGGTATTTTATATGACCATGCACTATCAGATTTTTTAAATTTAGGGTGTAAGGATAGGTATTTACGAGATTAAATTTAAATATTGTATCCTTTAATTTTTTTATATTAATAACTATAATTAAATAATATTAATATAAAGAAATTAATCTTTTTACGTATCGTTTTTGAGAACTTAACTCTGAACCGATAAAAAATTATCAATTTTAGTAAGAAATTTTATATATAAAGGGCAAAAAAGATGTCTGTACGGGACTAACAGGTCAGAAAATAGTATTTTTTGTCCTAAATATATAAAATTTTTCAAATAAACTACCCTGGTAAAAAAAAAAGCATATAATTTCTGGGGACAGATTCTTAGCAATATTTATGGGACCATATTTTCAGTTACCAGATACAAAATTCAAAAAATTCTGACTCGACTTTCAGATTCCTCAGGAAATTTTACTGTAGCCTCCCTTTTCATACAAATTTTAAATATTTATGAAACGCTGTAAAAAAAAAGAAAAAAAAAAAAAACAATAAAATTTAGAAATAATTTTTGCAAATTTCATTTTTTTCCGATCCAATTTTTCAGAAATGCTTTCAGAATGATTGAAAAGGGGAACATTAATCAAATTTCCTAAGGTATTCGAAAATGGAATCCAAATTTTCCAAAAATTTCATCTGGTGACAAAAAATGTGGTCTCAGAAATTAAGCCCAGCCAAATCCCAGGTAATAACATTTTATATTATTTTTATTATCAGGGTATATTAAGCCTCAAGAGAATTAAAGTATTAACAGGGGCGTTATCACTGATATGTGATTATGCTAGTCTTTAAAGCTTTTCACCCAAGGAACTTACGATATTTTTTGTTAGCGAGTTTTAAGTTTGAAAAAATATCCTTAAAATAGCCAGAATTTTTTAATTGCACCTTACCTAAGAGCCCAAAAACTATCATATATAAAATATGGGCTAAACTAAAATTTTGTACCTATAGCTCCTAAAAAAATTAATGTTTTTTGGAAACTTTAGACATGAGATAAGCTTTTCCTTAAGCGACGTTAAATATGTTTTAACTACTAAAAACTGCTCAAAACCGCAAAAATATTCTCTAACTTATTAACTAAGAAAAAATTCAAAAAAAAAAAGAAAATTGTCTTGAATAAAAATTACATAAATTAGATACTTTATAAACTAATCATGAATGTTAACTTTTTAATAAAATTTGTTAATCCTGCCTTAACCAGTTCAATATCCCTTTCCGACGTCTTGATAAAAGGAGAGGATTATCCAATGTGGTTGAAAGCGGAAAGTCATCTTATAATTCATGAGTTAAATACATTTGAAGAAAATACCCTTGTAACTAAATCGAAATTTCTATGAGTATTGAATTATATTTCTAGGAATATCAGAAAATAATGATACTTGGAAAAGGAATGTCTAAAAGGACGATCTATACACATTAATTTAATAACATAAAGAAATTTTATTTTTATTAAATAAATTATAAAATAGTTATCGAAACTTGTATAACTTTAAATAACAATAGTAATCTCATCTTGAAACTTGATTTATTGAAACCTCAATTTTAAAGTTATAGTCTTGATCTAGTTAATTGTATATATCTAAAGACTTTCAAAAGTTAATGGAAGAATCAGTCAAAAACCATTTTAATTACTTGCAAAAGTATTCTTTATTATTGTTTCTTTTTGAAAATTATTTTCAAAGAAAAATAAATTATCAAGTCTTATTGAACTAAATTGACAAAGTTAAACTATGTTGGAATAAAGTTAAGTTTTTGTATAATTAGAAAGACAAAAAAGTTTTTATTTTTTTATATTTTATATAATTTCAGGCAAAAGTAAAATTCAGCTTGTAATAATCTTTCAAAAAATTAAGTCAGAAAAGGATGCTACCTAAACTAACCACTAAAAAAGTTGGAAAAAAAACATATTTAAAGAGTGGTTTAAAAATAGCCTCAAAAAATAGTGATAAAAAATAGTTTCAAAAGAGGATGGTCCAAAAATATTATAAAAAAAGGTGGTAAAAAATTTTTCAGGACTGGAAAGGAGGATATTGAGAAAATGGTCCTAAAAATTAGTTGATACAGTAATATCCTTAAAGATATTCCTGAAAAAGAGATAGTTCAAAAGTAACCCCACAACGAGGGAGCTAGTAAAAAGAGACCTCAAATATTTTAGCTTTAGGAGTTTAGAAACATTCAGATATTGTGGACTTAACAATTACGACTGTAAACACTTAATCGCAGAAATTTCTTTATAATTATATATAAGGTCTCAATAGTAGATAATAGGTTCCTAGGTGAATAAATGAAAAATTGACTTTTCTAGAGCAAAGATGTTTATTGTAATATTTTTCCCAATGTTAGTTTTAATAAGATTCCATTTCAAGGGATTCTATTAAGTAATTGTTTGAAAATTACTGAGCCATTTATGGTGACTGAATTTTAAAAAATTAAAAAAAAAAAATTTTTTTCAACAGTATACCTAAACTTGATACTATTCCTAAGTATTTCCTATGTATTTGTACTAGAAATTAATTTAACTATGGAGTACACTTATAAGGACCAAGAGAGTATTTAATTATCACTGGGTTGCAGGGAAAAATGGTTGTAAAAGAATAGGTTCAAAATAGAGTATTTACTAAAATAGCAACTAAGAAAGTAGATGGCACACAAATACCTTAAGCACAGGGGGTTAAATACAAAAAAACATATAACTGGTTAGTGTGTTAACAAAACCAACGTGCAAGTAACATGTTCCAGTTAAAACAGTTTTAATTTATACTCTTAGTCCATTTGACCCCCCCCCCCCCTTCTCCTTAAAAACGTCGTATTTCCCTCTAAAAAAATCAATTTTTCACACTCTTCCTGCGTCTAGGGCCTATTTCAAATACCCCTCCCAATGAATGTGTTTCATGTTGATAGCCCTCAAAAAGGGATTAAAAAATAATTTAGAATTATTTAACTATTGGGAATTTTATAAAGAAACTAATAAATGATTACCCAAATACGCTGCTTACTATTTATTGGATATTTATTCTGGATAATACATACTTCATGATTCATATTCGTTAGTTACATGTATGCAAACAATTTATTTCACTTCAAATTCTGATTTTTAAATTTGAACGTGTCTACTAAAAATATGGCTTTTTTGAGGTTTTTGTCAATGTATTTTTTTTCTATACAATTACATTTTATCATAATTATAATATATTAAGTTACTTAATTTTTAGTAACATAATATTTCTGTAATCAATATCTTATGTGCATGAAAAATGAAGAAAAAATCTATATTTTTATATTTAATATTCTTATATGAGACAAGAATATTTATTACATTGAAAGTCTATATAAAATCTTAAAAAAGTATAATATTTTTGTGCTTGAATGAATGTACGATAGCTTTTAAAATATTAACAATGTATGTAGCAGTGAAATACTTTTAGGCATTACCTACTTTTGTTTATATATTTCTTTCAAAATTTTGGCATTGATAAAATTTTTCTTCAAAAGTTCCAAGCTAACAAATTCTTTAATTAATTATTTATAAAATTTTTTTAAATTTATGATTTAAAGATAAAAGATGTAAAATGTATATGAGCAATTATTTTAAAAGTGATACTTAATTCGAGCCTGGAATCGTAAATTTTTTTTTTTAGGGCACATCGATATGACCCGTGTTTTCGGGTAGTTTGAACCTTCAGAAAACCGAAAAAAATCGTGAATAAGAAATCGGCGATAGGTGCCAAAAAGATTTTTTCACTTTTATGTCAAAAAACGTGTTTTTCGTATCTGAGCTACCCTAAATTTTTAAAATAACTTTTTAGGTAAAAAAACTTTTTAAAAATAGATAAGAAAATCTTGCCAGGGAAAAACCACTCAAGAAGAAAAAAAAACTTATCTTTTTACGATGAAATTTAGCCAAGTTATCGTCAATTTAAGATTTTGCTCAAATTCGTCTTAAAAAAGATTCAAATTTTATTGAAAAAAGCCTGTTTCTGAACCTTAAACATGCATTATTCGCTTGATTTTCATCGTAAAATAATAATTTTTTTTAAAAAATCGATTAATTTTTTCCTGGCAATTCATTTCTTTAAGAATAAAATTATTTTTATTGACAAAATTTTAATTTTTAGGTCAAAAGCCTTTGAAAACTGTAAGTAGCAAGATTTACTTAACACAGTTTTTGATCTAAAAATTAAAAAATTTTGTCAATAAAAATAATTTTTTTCTTAAAGAAATGAATTGCCAGGAAAAAATTAATCGATTTAAAAAAAAAAATTATTATTTTACGATGAAAATCAAGCGAATAATGCATGTTTAAGGTTCAGAAACAGGCTTTTTTCAATAAAATTTCTATCTTTTCTAAGACGAATTTGAGCAAAATCTTAAATTGACGATAACTATGCTTAATTTCATCGTAAAAAGATAAGTTTTTTTTTCTTCTGGAGTGGTTTTTCCCTGGCAAGCAGATTTTCTTATCTATTTTTTAAAATTTTATTTACTTAACAAGTTATTTTGAAAATTTGGGGTAGCTCAGATACGAAAAACACGGTTTCTGACATAAAATTGAAAAAATCTTTTTGGCACCTATCACCGATTTCTTGTTCACGATTTTTTTCGGTTTTCTGAAGGTTCAAACTACCCGAAAACACGGGTCATATCGATGTGCCCTCAAAAAAAAAATTTACGATTCCAGGCTCGAATTAAGTATCACTTTTAAAATAATTGCTCATAAACTCAGTCTAAACTATATTAAAATGAAATATTTTAAAATAAATGTGTTACTATATATTACATTTTAAGATTTGTGCATTTTTAATTTTAGAATTGTATTATTAAGATCGTATTTTGGAAGGTAATTTTTTTTATGGAATAATGTATTTTAAGCAAACTTTAAGTAAAGATCTCTTACTCTAAGGGTGAATTTTGATATTTTTGCTGGGGGTCAATATGGATATTTTTAATGAATAAATTTATACATAAATAATCTTGCGCTTACATACCATACTTTCTAATGTAAATTTTTTACCTTTAACAGAGTCAATTGACCTAGCTAACCCATCCTTGGGTCCACCCTTGAATCAATTATGGGTAAAAATTTTGAGATATTTGAAAAATTTGAAAATTAATTTGAGTTTCTACTGCAGATATGGTTAGTTAATGAAATACTTTAAAAGCAGGCAAAATATTTACTGATTCGGTTTTGTGTAAAGTTTCACATTCTCCAAGTTAAACATCTCAAATTTTTGGTTCATAACTGACTAAAAGAATTTATCTTTGAATATTTGTAAGAAAAGCCTCTGTAACATTAAACGTAATTTTGTTTCCTGCAGTTAATTTTTGGTTTAGGATGTTAAGATATTGACTGTAAATAGATTTGGCCTACTGTAAGTTTTTTGGGTCACTGATCACGAATACTTGGGCCTTTTCTGTAAGGTATTGGGGCTTCACTCTTAAATTTGCAAAAACTATAAATATATATAATCTCGTGTATTCCTAAAAAGTAGTGTTTTTAATGTATTCACTATTTTAGTGTCCAGATTTGGTCTATATAGGTTTTTTGGGCCTCTGATCACGAATTTTTATTAATTTTGTATTGTAGTAGATATTTTGATAATTTTACATACTATATAAACAATGAAAATTTTACATACTACCAAAAAATTTTACGCCCTAAATATTTAAAAAAAAACTAAATACATAATTTATTAGAATTTATTAATTTTATAAATAAACATTTTTCACAATACAGATTTTTATAAAATTTTGATACATGAATAATATATAAATTTATTCTTGTACATATCAAATAAAATATCTAATTAATTCATGTTAAACTTGTAACAGGCAGAATAAAAAAAAAATATTAAAATTTTAAAATAATCGATAGTCTATAAATCTTAAACAAGATTAAATTATTATAATTTAATAATATATTATGACAGAATATTATTATGATTATAAAATTTATATATTATGTATTAAAGCTTTCAATATATTATTATAATCTTTCAAAAAAAAAGTATGTTATGATTATGTATTCATAAATATCAAAAAAAAAAAACTTGTAGCTCATATTAAATATTTATATCATAAATTTTGTGAAGAAAAAATAGTTTATAAATAAATATTAGAGAAAGAGTGGATGTATCGAAGATAAATTTTATACCCTAATGGTGCATAAATTTAAGTTAATTTTATTTTAATATATGAAAATTTACACACAAAAAATTATTTATTTTTATGTTTTGGAAATATTGGTTAGTAGGATTTACAGTAAACTAAATGAAGATACACAGTTTTTTTTGCAATTTGATCTAACTGATCATTTTGAATAATTTTTTTTTAAATTTTATTTAATTTAATTTTTTGGCTTATATGTGAGAATATAAATCAAAGAAAAATTTTAGACTTTTTTGTGTGGATATTTCAGTGCTCTATTTCAAAACTGTATTAAAAAATCTGCATTGGAAAAGCTGGCTCTGCTATAAAATACGAATTTATGATGGAGATCAATTTTCAAAGAATTCGTTTATATTATTAATAACAACTCCAGCCTAATGCAAATTGCTTAGGTTGTCTATAATGATCTTACGAGCAAACCAGTTACTGAGTTGTTATTTTCATTTAGTGCACTTTACTAGTGTTTCAAATTGACTGCTGCTTAGTTCTTTCCAAACTCAAATTTATAATTCTATACTGTATCAAATTCTTTAACTAATATAACCGAAATTGGCTATGCTTTTAACTTTGTTCAGACTATTTTATTAATTATGTTTTAGTAAATTTACGATAATTAGTAAAAAAAAATTTTTTTTAATTTTTTTAATTTTTAATATGCGTACCAAATATTTGTAATAAATTTTATTTTATTTTTGTAATAAATTTACGAATATCGATTTTTTTGCAATAACCATATAAACAGCGTAAATGAAAATCCTTTAGCAAAAGTGCATAATTTAGCATACGGATTTAATGTTTCGAAGCAAGTACGCACAAGGGATTACCGCTACCTTTTGGATACCAGATTGGATCATGCAGTTATAGATCAGTTTATTATTTAACAAAAAATCTGCGATTGCTAGTTGGGGTTTTATATAGGTCATACTCCATAAAACTCTGCTTTCAAGTCAATAAAAAATTTTGGTATCATTTTTCACCTCGAAGGGTATAATTTTCGTAAATATTGCGTTTTTTTCACTAATTTTCTAACAAACTTAGTCAATAAATAGATTATCTAGTTTTCCTTAAAAATAGCAAAATTTTAAATTGCTCAATCTCTTTTGTAGATTGTTTGAGTTTCCAATAATTTTTACTTGCCTTTTCTGTTTAATTCATTGTCAACATATTGCTCAAATTTAGTAATAAAATTAAAAATTTTCAAAAATCTTTTAATTGAACATTTGGTTACATTCAATTATCTATGTCACCGACTATTCAAGAAAAAATTAAAAGTAAAAAATTTCCAGCTGAATTTTTCATCGTTATTTGAAAGACAACCTACACTGAAAAAATTTTCCATCGAGTTTCTTCTTATCACAAATTGAATATCGCTTACAACAAGTGGAAATAATTTTTAGTAAGAAACCCTAACTCATAAAATTGAGCCTCATTGATTCATAAGCCATTTGGTACAGTACTTTTAGAATAAATCAAAGATACCGATAAATTTTATTACTAAGAAAAAATTTTTAAATTAATATTTTCTTTTGCTATTAAAAACCTCAAAAAAATATTATGATAGATATAACAATAAAAAAAAGAAAAAATTTTTTATGTACATAATAATATCTCATATCTAATAATATTGTACAAATATTGACAGTATAAAAGCATCCCTTTACTTTTGTTTATTTTTATACTTGTTTTGTGTGAAAAATAGAAATTCTCAGTTTTTTTTCTTCTTCTTCTCATATTAAATTCAAGAATATAATATATAAAATATTTATTTTTGTTTATTTTTAAAATATGATTTTTTTTCTTACTGTTTTTTTTTTATTAAATAAAATTTAATAAAAAATGTTTTTCCTTCTAATGCAGGAAAAAATAAGGAAAATTTATTAATAATGTAATTAAAAAATATCAAAGCTAAAAAATTAAGCAAGAAATTTGGTTTTGGAAAATCAATTTCTTTAGAAATTGGCTAAATGTATTTAAGTTTAACACCAAGTATAATTACATTAAATTTCCTAATTACCCTAAAATTACTCAGATTTAACAGATAATATTCAAATTTATTAACTTTTGAATAAAACTCACTCAAACTAAATAATTCAAAATTATAATTAAAAACACAGAAATTTAATTATTTACTCAATGCAACAGCATAAAATTAACTTTAAAAAAAAAAAATATTCAAAAAAAGCATAAAAAAAATTCTTGAAAGTTAATTTAAAATATTCATAAAAAAAAAGTTTTTTAATTAAAAAAAAATTATCTACTACCCTGTAACTACTACCCTTTGAAAAAAAAAATTTTATTTAAATAATAATAAACACGTGGTTATGGAATAATTGATATTTCTGTTCATAATTAAAAAAAAATTACTGTCATGAATATTATCATCATCTTGTACTTTAATAATAAAAAAACTTTTATGTATTATCCATTTTTTAAGTAAAAAAAAATTTCTTAGTTAGAATAATTGGAAAAATTAAAAGTTTTATGTACTACAAAAAAAAAGTTTTGAATAAGCTCTTTTTTAGAAGATATAACTCTTGAACATAACTTTTTTTAAGGAATGCAAAAAAGAATATTTTTTTTTTACTGTTATTTATATACTTTTTTCAGAGAGAAAGTGGGTTCATATCTCGTCAATATTAAAAAGTAATAAGCGGACTTGATTAAAACTAGATGAAACTTAATTTTTTCAAGCACTTTTCTCTTTCCAGCTACTAAAAATAATATAATTTGAATGTCGCTTTTTTTTAATTACACACTAAAAAGACATATTTTTTTTTTTCACTTATATTTTTTTAATAAAAAAAGTTATAATTTAATTTTTGTTTTACTTACCAATTAATTGTGTATTAACAGTAGTAACGAGCAATAATAAAATTAAAAACAAAGTAAAAAAATTTTTTTTATTTTTATGAAAAATACATTTTTTCTTAATTAACATTTTTTTAATTAACTTTTTTTATTAATTTTAAATTTTCATCTAATTATTTTAAGAAGATAAAAAAATTTATTTATTAATGGACGTAAGCTCCATTTGTAGTCGCGAACCCGCATGACGCGACAAGACTGAAAGTTCAAATACTTTGTGTTATTATATAAATATATATAAGGTTCAGGTGGTTGTGCTCTAAAACGTGAAAATTTTCAAACGTAGGAAAATACAGACATGCGTATTACGTTGTATTTTTCATACATTGAATGTGCAATAAAAAGCTCTGAATACTCAAAAGTATATTATTTCACACTTTATAAAATTAACTTATGTATATTATTAAATTTAATTATGTTTTTATGTATTATGTGAACAAAAAATTCTTTCTTTGTTGATAAAATTTTAGACACCTTTTGAATTAAAATGTCTTTTTAGGTATGCATGTAAATAAAATTATAATAAGTGTATGGAAAATGAGCGTATTTTAGTATGTTTTTTATTCAAATTGGTACAAAATATGGTTCAAAATTTTTTTTGAAATTATCGAATGTTTCTTAAAATTATTGAATCATAAATTTATAAATTAGCTGATAATCTAAAAGTAGAAATATTTTTTTACCCAGACTCACAGAAGGAAATATTTGTTGAGCTTTTTTGTTTAACAGAAAAATTTGGACCAATTAACAATTACAAAAATTTTGACAATTTTTTTCCAATTTCACGATTATTTTTCCATATTAAAATTTATGCAGCTTAAATTTTTAATTATCATAAATTTTTTAATAAAGAATCAAGAATAGTTATTAAAATAATACACGAATTTTAAGCCCATCTCAAAAACATTTTTTGAAACTTCAGCCAGCGGCGGATTCAGCAGGGCCTTCGCCCCCTCCTAGGAACTTATTTAATAAAATTTTGTATAATTGCAACAAATAAATGCATTAAATAGCTATACATAAGTACACGTTAGAGCTGCTTTGCTTGAATTTTACAATTTTTGATTGAAAAATTAACCAAAAACTGCGAAATTCAACCAAAAAGTTTCAACCAATTTTGGTTTAATATTCAACCAAAAGCTAAAATACAAAATAAAAATGATGTACTTATATTACATGGTAAAAAATGATCGGTGCGTCCATTAAAAGTTAATTATAATTTTATAATTTATTGTAATTACTTATTTTTTACGTATTACTTCATTTGGCTCTAAAGCTGAGGAATGAATAATTATAAAGATTACTTAATTTAATTTAAATCAATTGAAAATTCAACCAAAAGCTAAAATACAAAACAAAAATGATGTAAATTTTTGACCTTTTACCAGGAATGACGCAAGTTGAGTTTTTTGAAAAATTTTTGTTTTTGATTTTTTTCGTTTTTTTTGTAATTTTTGTTAGTTTTTCGATGCTCTTCTGGTTTTTGCTCACAGCAATCGAGCCCAGCACTGAATCCCATGGTTCTGCCGTCGGGAAATGTAGTGTTCGGGAGAGTCCGCATACTCGAGTGGTTAGCGTTGCGTTCAAGTCCATCTTGAATGGGGCCAATTACCCATAGAGGGTGCCAGGCCCGTAGCGACCGATGCGCCGCTCGAGTGGATTTCTCCTTAGAGTCGGGTTGCTTGAGAGTGCAGCTCTAAGTGGGTGGTAAACTCCATCTAAGGCTAAATATAACCACGAGACCGATAGCGAACAAGTACCGTGAGGGAAAGTTGAAAAGAACTTTGAAGAGAGAGTTCAAGAGTACGTGAAACCGTTCAGGGGTAAGCTGAGAAATTACTAGAAATTAATTTAAACCTAATTACCCAATTACCCAATTACCCTTTTTTTTCAAAAAGTTTTTAATCATACGCCAAGAATCTTATCTAGTTTAAATTCAAAAATTATGCATTTAAATTTAATTAAGTAACTTTTTTAGTCATTTCTCAGCTTTTGAGCCAAATGAAGTAATAATATATAAAAAATCAATAGTTCTATAATGTATAATAAAATTAATTCACTTTTAACAGATGCAGAGATCATTTTTTTACTCTGTATTAATAGTATAATTACATCATTTTTATTTTGTATTTTAGCTTTTGGTTGAATTTTCAACAATTTTGGTTGAAAAATCAACCAATTGGTTGAATTTTACTATTTTTGGTTGAAATATAGGTACCGTGTACCTATAATGGGGTTTGTGATCAATAACTTTTTGGAAATTAATTTTAAAAAGAGCAATTTAAAATTTAAATTTTTATTTACAAAAAAAAGTAAGTATACGTTAATAAAAAAAAAAAACATGATTATGATTGTAAAAAAATATTATAAGCACAGACCATTTTTTTACCCTGTATTATAATTAAATAATTTTTATTTTGTATTTTAGCTTTTGGTTAAACATTCAACAAAGCGCAGCTCTACCCTAATTAAAAAATGAATAATAATAAAGAATGTGTATGAATTTTTCTAAAATAAAACAAAAGCTTTAAATTTGTTAAACTGAATTAATATTTATTGATAATACAAACATTAAAAAAATTATTACTCTGTATTAGCTTTTTAACCCTCCCTGGGTCCTCCGTGACGATATCGTCATCCGCTTTTTTCGACGTTCGTGGATCTCAGACATGCCTAATGGGCGATGGTTGGTGACCCCTCCTAAAAAAACTTGTAACCTTTCTATGAACGTCTGCCAAGCCGCGTTAGTTTTGGTCAAGCCGTTTGTCCGTAGTGTTGGTGCAAAGTTGGACCGAGAACGAAATCGTCACAGAGGACCCAGGACGTGACTTTTTTTACTGTCTCTGGTAAGTAGAAATTTTTGTTTTTTTTGCTCCAAATTGAGTTGTTTGTTCATATATTATCATTTTTTCATGTCCAAATTAAGACTTTGGCAAGAAAAGACTTTTTGCTTGAACTTGGGCTGGATCTAATACGACCGCACCTAAGGACTCGTTTAGATATCCCGAACTTACACATCAGAACCCGGGAAATAATAAACCGTATTTTGAAGGTGCCTGTAGAACGAGAGCGTAAGCTAATAAGATTTGAAGACGAAAAAAGGCACTTCTGTAGCTGTTGCCTTCCAGACAGCAGAAGGAGAACAATTTATTGTTGTTCTTATTGTGAAAAAGCAGCATGCGACGAACATCGTATTCATGTTTGTGCTCGATGCAGATTTTCCTAAAATGTATTAAATTTTTGCAAACTTTTTGTAATTTTGACTAAAAATATTTTTTGTACAAATAATAAATAAAAAAAAAGTAAAAAAAAAAATAAAAACTGGTAAAAAGTAATTTTTTTCCCCTTTTTTCACAAAAAAAAATCCATTTCCTTACTTTCTCAAGCTGCATTTCGACCAACAAACTTAATTTTTTTTAGCAATTTTTTTTTTATTTACTTGTGCAAAGGTTAAAGTTAATCTTAAAATAACTTTTTTGAACATTTAATGCCCCTAAGTGGGTTTTTAACCCAAAAAACCTTCAATTTTTTAAAATTTTTTTACTCGAAAAAACGCCCATTTTCAGGTTGCGAAATAATTATGGTTTTTTCAGCGGAGCCAAATCTGGGTAGGTTTTTTTTGAAGGTATATATCTAAAGCTTAAAACCCTAGAATATTTTTCCTTAATACCCATTAGGGCCGGAGTTATGAATTTTTGACCAAAAATCGAAAAAATACTCGTTTTCCGCTGCTCCGGAATTTTTTCCGCAAAACTGAGGGGACATTTTAGCCTAAAACCTTTTTTAATCTTTAGTTGAGATGTTTACCTAAAACCTTAAAAAAAATTTTGGCCAAAAATTATTTTTTATGGGCTAGACATATGCCCTGACGATATTGGTATAGAGGACCCAGCGCGTAGGTAGAAAAACACAGGACCCAGGGAGGGTTAAAAAAATAACTTACAATTAGTTATAAAATTATAATTCTTTACAAAAATGATTTATTTTATGTATTTTTTAAAAATATTAAAGAAGGAATTTCATGTAAATCATCTTTACTTATATTAGTTTCATCATACTCGATAGTCAAGACATTAGAATCATTGCGATTTTTTTTCATATTACTAGCTAAACTAATAAATTCATTATTTATATTATGGCAATATCTGAGACTAATATAAGTAAGTTTCGGCGATTTTGATACTATATCAGCCAAAATTTTATTTGTAATATTTGAATGACAAAGAGAAAAAGTTTCTAAATTTGTTAATGAATCCAATTTATCAATGCTTTTTTCATCAAAATTCATATGAGATAAGTCTATTTTGTTTAAATTTTTACATTTACTAAATTCTATCAAAAACCTGCAACATCCCAAATTATAGAAATGTATCATCAAATATTCAAGATCTTGTAAATTTTCAAAAACGCTGTAGCTTTTAGTTGTTGAATTATAAGTTCTTATTTCTAGTCCAAGATGTTTTAAATTATTGCATTTAGAAATAGCATGGGCATGTACGTCAGTAAATTCATAGATACTGCAACGCAAAACTTTTAAATTCTTAAACAAATGAAGAGAGGAAATAAAATTTTCTTCATCCAAATAAACAGATTCTATTTCTTCTATTTTATCAACCGAAAGATTATTTACTAAATCTTCAGAAATAACTTCTAACATGAGTTTTCGCAATTGCTTTTGCTTTTTAAGAAAAGCATGAAGTTTATCAGGTTCATAATCACAAGCATCTTCTATCAAAAATTCTTGAATGCTTCTGATGTTACCAATATCTAATGCCTGTATTATTATTTCATGATCAAAATTAGTATAAATTATTTTTAAATTTTTTAAATGGCAAATGAAATTGAACAAAATTTCTCTTGAATCAATTTGACAAAAGTCTAGTCTTAATTCTTCAATTAAATTAGGATTCAAACTTAATAAACAACTGCCTGTAATAATAAAATATCTTAAACAGACGCTTTTCAAATTTTGATTACTTTCAAAAATTAATTTAAGAATATTATCATCGGCATTTACATCCCTAAGATCTAATTTTGTAAGATTTGTCAAAAATTCAGCAGATTTTTTAATGATTTGTATAAAGCCTATCGTACATTCAACGCCATCTATGTGAAGCTCACTTAAATAATTACTAGATCTGTATAAAACATTCATCAAAAAATTAGTGTTGTGTATTATAGTTCCTAGTTGAAAATATTTTTCTTCAAAATCATTATCTATGGACAGACTTTTTACATGATTCCAGGTTTGTTTGCTAACAGCGTGCCACCTCTTGCAGACATTCTCAACACCTATTTTTTCTTTGAATGATAAGTATTGAAAAATGTGCATCAAGCAATCGTCATTAAGACAATTGACATCAACTAATGAACTTTCATTATCATCATTTAGTTTAAGTTGTTTAAATGAATCTTTTAAACCTATAAAAATGTAAATTATTTAATATTGGCTAATATATGATACGTTGATTTTTAAATGAAATTCGTTAATTGTACCTTCGTCACTCATTGTTATTTTAAGTTTTTCTTCTGAATTATAAGATTTAATGATTGAAAGATTGATACTAATTTCTGTAAAAAAATATTATAATGACATTATTAACATGATTGCAACTTTTTTGCTATTTTATAATTTAATTTTTCATTTTTAGGAATATTTTAAAATTTTTATTTATTTTATTTACATTTAATAAAAAATATATTTAACAAGCGACCGAATTGTTGCTACCTGAGTACTTGATCTTTATTAAATTTATTTTAATTTTATGTACCTAGCCACATATTATGAAGTCTTTTTTAACTTATATATTAATTTGACATTTTTTATTAATTTGAAACTTTTTAATTCGATTTTTTCCTCATTATGTAGTATTGGATTGAAGTTTTATTTTCTCGATCATTTATTAATCTCTGAAAATTTCCAAGTAGAGTATATTTTTATTCTACTTGCAAGCGCTTGCAAGTAGATCCTCCCATTGGCGGAATCGTTCAATTTTTTTTTTTTTAAATTAAATTTTGGGTTATATTTTCACAAAATCTTCTGCATGAATTTTAAAAAACTTTATTTTATTTTAATTCTAAGTCATTAAATTAATTTAAAAAAAGTTTTTTCAGTACCAATTTATACCAAAAAGATAGTTCTAAACACAAAATGTAAAAAATATGATATTGGAAAAAATATTCTAAAAAAAATTTTGTTTTTTTTTAACTATGGAGTTTAATATTTCTGATACAAAATGGTCAATTCCCTTGAAATTTTAAAATGATATTCTAATACTATTCGTTAACTTTAAAATTAATTTTCGTTCACATCTGACGCCTCGTTTACAAGCATTTACAATAAGACGCTAGATTTCAACGCATTTCACGCGTCTTCCTATCCTAACAATGTATAAGAATTGAACTTTGTAGTTTAATAACTCGTAAACTAAATGGTGAATTATCTTATATTTTTAACAATAATGTATTTTCATGTTCTCAATCCCCTGCTAAAATTATATAAATTCAATTCTGACGTTGACGCATGTACCGAACAACAACCTTAAAAATGTAAAATAGGGGGCTGCATGGGTCGGAATTTTAATGATTTTTTAGGATAATTTGAAAGTAGATCAAAAAATATTCATACATATTTTCTTGTTTTTCAAAAACATACAATTTTAAAAATTGATGAAGTCGCGCCCACCATATTTAAATACATTGTGATGTCACACCTCTAACAAAACTCTGATTTTTGAAATCATTGTAAATCCGTTAATTTTCGTAATTTAAAAAAATAATAAAATACGTGTCTGATATATTTTTTTTTTGATTTCAGAGTATGCAAAATAATTATAAAAATTTTGCCATTTCCACACGAATTATTCAAAGTTTACCAAAATTTAAATGCCTTTATAAAATTTTCCAAGGAATCTGAATTTTTGTAAAGATTTTTATTTGGTCACATAACGTGGCATGATATTCAAAAATTAAAAAAAATAGTAATATGAAAAATATCATTTTTTGTACTGAAGTTTTATAAGATTGTCCGATACGACAGTACTAATTTTTATTAGGAGGATGGAAATCGGTAACAAAATATTTAAGCCTAAATAAAAGAAAATTGAACTTGCGCATTTTTTTTATTCAAGTTGAAAGGGAGTTTAAAGGCATGAAAAATGTTATTTCTTCCGCATTTGCAGTTTGAATTAAAATTCAAACGTCGGAATAGAATTATGAACGAAATTTTCTCTAAGTATCTAAAAAGAAAATACTTTTAACCACAAAATAAGTATGTGGCAGCAAAAATAAGAATATTTTGAGTCCATTTTCCAAAGTAGGGCAAAAACACAAAAATTGCTGCCAAAACTCAAGGGTTTGACCTTGATAGATAATAGTAGAAAAAATAGTTTGGACTGATTTCTACTACCCTTCACACGGGTGCTTTGAGCAGTCATGAATCTTTTGATCCCGCATATGAAAAAAATAAATTATGGTTTTAAATTCACTTAGTTTTCAAGCCAAAAAATTTTTGCATCGATTGGGCACTTTTTGCGCAAAAGCGAATAGAATTTTTTTGCATGTCATTTTCGGGGTTTTCTCTCACAATATCTCAAGATTCACAATATTTAAAAAGGCTTTTAAGTACTGAATCATGCACTCAAATTTCCCTGGCTATATGATAATCATTCATTAATATTCCGTAAATATGCATTTTTAAAAACTTTAAAAAACACACTTACAAAAAATTAGTAAATATAAGTAAATATAATCAAAATAAATTACGATTTTATTTACTATATTAAGTTTGTTTAAAAGTCACTGTAAATTTTTAGTAAAATTTACTAATAAAATTTGTTGATAAAACTAAAAACTCAATTTTTTTATTAAAACTAGACTATAGCGGGCTCACGTTGTTCGCCCGCATTATAATTTCCCCTTAGCTTTATTTAAAAAATATCAAAGAAATATAGGTTATAACCTATAAAGAAAATAGAAAAATTCAAATTTGTAAACAAACAATTTGATTGGTCTTTATATTGTCCACAAGATGGCGGCCCCCATAAAGCCCATCAATTTTTATATAATAGATTTACTAATTTTTTGGTTATGTTTACCAATATTTTTTTAAATCTCTGATTACTAATATTATTCAGGCAAATTTTACTATTCTTTCTTTTGCGTGTATAATATTTATGTTTTTTTTTTGTTACTAATTTTTATTTATGCAAACTAAGGTTTTGCGAATTTTTCCCCAATTTTTTAACGATTTTTGCGAAAGCTGAAAATTTTCTAAAAATTAATGATGCACTATCATGGCCAGCGAAATTTGAGTAAATAGTTCAGTTAAAAGTCTTTTTAAATATTGTGAGTTACTACCGAGCAATACTATTATATGTCTGCATGAAATTATTTAACGCATGAATTGTTGAAAACTATTATTGCAGTAAAGAGGTTATTTTCAAAAATAATGCGGAATTATAGTCTTAGGCTGGTTCTACAAACCTCCGTAAACGCAAAAACGCAGCCTCAACGCAATGCGCACAACACAACACGCATGCGCAGAAATGAAAATCGTGCATTGCCTTACGGCTGTGGTTTTGCTTTTACGGAGGTTTGTATAACCAGCCTTATCACAAAGGTTACAACCCCAAAATACCTGGATCGTATGGTCTCATTATTTAACTCTAACAATAAAATGAACATAAAATATATCATACAAATTTCTATACCATTATTGTAATTACTTTTCAAAAATCAGTACATTTTTTTAGCCTTAATTTAATGGCATTGTCCAATCATTCATATCAATTTAATATTAAGTATGAGTTTTTTATTTGTAAATAAGCTTATAAAAATTTAATATCTTTTAAAATATACATGCCTATAAAGTTCTTAATATTATAGTTGTAACCTGTGGTTGTAACATGCACATACATAAAAAGCTAAAAGCTAAATTTATGTAGTAGTAGTATATACATATATATATACTTTATTACTATTATGTAAACACTTTACAAAAACCATAATTTCTCAAAATTATCCTACAATTTGTTTTTGAAAAATTAAAAGTTCATCAAAACAAATTGAAAAGAGAGAAAATAAATGAAAAAATACTAATAAGAATAATTAATCTTACCTGATAAATTAACAAAAATGATGTTCAATTTAGAAAGAATTTATTGATAACACAAATTTTAAAACAATGGGAAAAAATAGTTCTTCAATAAACCACCTGTGGGGTTTGGTTATTTTTTTTTGCCAATAATATATGATTTATCAGAGATTAGTTTATCTATTGAGCCCATATAGAGTTCTGATTTATCAACGAATGAATACTTTTATTAAAATTCGGTTTTTTTTAAATTCAAAAATATTTGACAACTTATGATTTTTATTTGTAACAAAAAATTATTTTATGATTATAATAAATTACCTATAATTTTAAGAAAGAAATTATATAACTTTAAAAAAAGTTTTTTATTTGTAATGCGGCGCTCGGTCGAGAAACGTTTCACGCATAGAGATCGTATACTTAACCGAATTTTACATTTCGCTTATTTATTTTTTATTAGAAGTCATTTTTAACAAAACAAAAAATATAATTTTCTGGACAGTGACTACGAAACCACTGACGCAGAAAAATTGTATACGAACCTTGGCCATAAAAAAAATATTGGACATAAAAAAATAATGCCCCAAATCGCAGCTTACCATCCTCGGCGTCACCTCGGAAAGTAATTTACGAGGGATTTAAGCCATAAGATCCCGTACATAAAAAATTTGTCTAACACCCTTAAATCAAGAAAAACAACCCTTATTAACAAACTTATTAGGAGTGTCTTTTCTGTATTCGCAAATCACAATAAAATTTTGCCTCTAGTACGTTTTTCGGGTTGCTGGTCTGGAATTTTAGTGTCTTGCGTATCAAGAATTCTCGAAACGTGCGAATATTGAGGAATATATTCCCCTTTTTGCTAATTTAAGATTTTAGACCAATTTTTCTCATAGGGACCCAAAATTCGAGATTAGCAATTTAAAAACCGTACTAATGACAAAATTTTGTTATAATTTGCGAATATTGTAAAATCACTCACAATAAGGGGTGTTTTTCCCAATGTAAGGGTATTCGACTCGTTTTTCATGAGACCTTGGTTGAAACCTCAATTTTTGGAATCAGAGACCAAAAAAACCTGAGGAGACAACAAACTGCTCCGTGATTTGATTGGAGTCATTCACGGATCCGGATACATAGGCTTATAAGAAAATAAAGCAATTTATTTATTGTAATATTTTATTTAAAAATAATTTGATTGTTTCTACTTGCTGATAGAAAAATCAGTAAAACCTACCTCATCTATGAAATATAATTACTTTTTGTAGTGAAAATCTAGTTCCTTCTTTATAATTACTTTTTCAAGTAGCCTAAGTTACCATAAAACGATAAAATTAGCAAAGCAGTAACTGTTTTATGATTCTTATAATATAATAAAGACATTTTTTTTTAATTATAGCATGTAATTTACACCAAATAAATTTTGTTACCTCCGTTATTTAAATAATACAAACTACAGAGAATCACAATACTAACAATATCTAAATCCAGAAATTTAAATAAAAATTAATATAATTTACACATAATATTTACTTAAAATAAAATAATATTTGTAAAAACAGTCAGTCTTAAATAAAAAAATTTATAACCGGTTTGTATAAGTACACAACCAACGAACATGGAACATGTTCATTCATAACAGTAATAAATCCAAAAACCAAAATTACAATAAATCCTGAAATATAAATTATCCTAAGTCCATAAACTTAAAGTATTCTAAATTCTTATCATGGCCCCGTATCGAAAAATCCTGTGCAAGCATTGTGCACAACGTTGTGCACAAAATCGCGAAATTTTGTGCATAAAATAGAAAAAAACTTAGTTTTAATAAAAATGGACGGGAAACCGAAATATAGTCCTCCAGAAGTCCAGGTAATACTCAGGAAGGTATTATTAATTAAAAATATAATTTGCCGAAATAAGGGTCTAAAAGTATTCCAATATGGCGTATCCAAAAACTCGATCAGGCCCTGACTCCCACTTCAAATTATTCTAAGTCCCTAAATCGAAAATATTTTAAGTCCATTTCACCCCCCCCCCCTCCTAAAAACGTCACTTTTTCACGCCCCACCTTGCCGAGCCAAACTTTTTCAAATACCCCATCCAATGAACATGTTCCATGTTAAAAAAAAAATAATAATATAATAATGTTAAAATTGCTGAATTATTTTTATTTTTACAAAATTCACCAAATTCTATTATATATTATAATTTTACAATTGTCTTCAATTATCAAAGATTATTCATAGCTTCGTCAACAATTGTTTTTAATCTATCATTTAATAAAGTTTTAACATCCTTTGCCCATATAAAATCAAAATGTGTGAATTTTTCATATGGAACTTTTTCCAATATTTGACAATTTTGTAATTTACTTTTTAAATAATATACATCCTGTAAAATAATGAATAATATATAATTTAAATTGTTATTTTTATTTTATATTATTATTTATTACCTTAAAATTGGACACACGATCGTTCATTCCATAAATTAATGCTACAGGTGTTCTAATATTCGTTACATTAAATAATGGCGGAGTTGATTGGTTGTAAGCTCGAATGTTACCAGAATATCCGTAGTCAAAAGCTTTGAAATCTTAAAAAAAAATTTTTTTAATTACAAATGACAAAAAAGATAAAGAATTTTTAAATTAAAACAATTACAAATTTATAGCAAGATTAGAAAGCCAGAAAATGAAACCTTCTTTTTAAAAGTTTAATAATCTGTTAAGGGGATCAATTTTATAGAAAATAATAGTCACCCCTTTAAGGATACAAGATTATGCACTATTGTACACCTGTGTATAAATGGTCGTCTACGTTAAGAGTGCTTTAAAATCTTATTTTAAACAAAATTTAAAAATACCTGTTTTAATATTTTGACTAAAATGCATAACCGTTTGAAATGATCCTCCAGCCGGATAATATTGGAAGCCGTAAGGAAGAATTTCCTAAAAAAATTAATAAATTATAAAATATTTGACTCTTTTAACAAAATGTGAAAAAAAATTCCGCTTGCGGCAAGGGGAATTTTTTTTCAGTGTATACTAAAAAAATTTTTAAATAATGCATTTTAATTAGCTTTATCAAAGTTAAAAGTTATTTTAAATAAAAATTTTAAGTTATTTATATTTACACCTTTAAAATTATTATTTTAATTAATCCCAAAATTAAATATTATAAATAAAACAATCCAACCTTTTCTATCTGTTCAGGATCATAACCTCCGGCTTCTTGAAGCAAATTCAAAGATAAATTTTGAAAAATACTTGCACCAGAAAAAAGAGAATTTGCTAATCTTGCATTACCCGTTGTTTGTGGCAATATTTCATAAATATTACTCGCAATCAAAAATTGCTAGAAAAAAAAAATAAGTAAATTGGAAAATAATTTTAATAAATTTGGTACTAGTACATATTTAAATATACTACCTGAAATAAATTATCAAATCTTATTATGAAAGATAAATATGGAATTTTACTTTCATGTTTCCAATATACAATTGGTGATAAGCTAATAAGCATTTTAATTTTTTCATTATATTCTAATTTTGTTGATAAAAATGCATAACTAATTGTAGTGCCAATTGAATAACCAATATAAATCATTGAAGGTTGTTCTGTATTTTGAAGTATGTAATCTGTAATTGCTGGCATGTCAAACATAGCCATTTCTTGATAGCTAAGAATATAATTAAAATAATAAGCATATTTTAACACAATTTTTTATTGTCTTAAAAAAATTGTCTTAATTAATGCAATTAAATAAAATACCTACAATTAATAAAATTATATATGATCACTTGTAATTTTCTCTTTTGAAAAATGCATCTAACAAATTTTACTAATAATTGTAGGTGTCATTTAATCTCTGACATTATTTAAATATTTCAATCATTTTTTTTAGTGTATATCAAAATTTATTCGAATAGCATGATTATTTTTTTATAACTATATCTTTACCTATTAACTAAATAATAAAAAAATATGTGTCATAATACTGGGGCAAGATCAATATTATAATTAATCTTTTAATATTATTGATATGTTACAAAATAAATGTTATAAATTATTTCTATTTCAGTTACAAATATTTATTTTATTATTCTTAGGTATGTAAATAAATATATTATTTTTTATAAGCAAAAAGTAGGTTAATTAAAAAAGAAAACGTGTTGGGATATTCTATTAAATTGTTTGTTTTTACTACTGGATTCATTTTAATGCAGAACTTGTCCATTTAGGTAATTGAAGACCTCGCCCTTGATTGGTATTAGGTCTCGATAATATACAAATTAAATTAAAAATTAGTAATAAGTCCTAAAGTCTTATTTACTTGTGGATTTGGTAAGCCACAACAAAAAAATATTTATATGCAAGAAATGACGCCATTTTTGTTGACCAGAAAAAAAAGTGAACAAAGATGAGTTGAACAGAAAAAAATGAACAAAAAAAGTTGAACATAGAAATTTTTGAACAAAAAAAATTGAACATAAAAACTTTTGAACAAAAAAAGTTGACCAAAATTTTTTGATAAAAAAAAAATAAAAAATTATTGAAAAAGTGAAAATAAGAAGTTAAACATAGAAATTTTTAAGTTGAACAAACTTAAAAAAATGAAAAAACTTGAAAATTTCTATTTTCAACTTCTTATTTTCACTTTTTCAATAATTTTTAATTTTTTTTTTGTCAAAAAATTTTGGTCAACTTTTTTTGTTCAAAAGTTTTTATGTTCAATTTTTTTTATTCAAAAATTTCTATGTTCAACTTTTTTTGTTCATTTTTTTCTGTTCAACTCATCTTTGTTCACTTTTTTTTCTGGTCAACAAAAATGGCGTCCAAGAAATTTAAAATAAGATAATATTATGGTTCCCTAAGTAAAAAGTATTGCTTCTTAAGAATCTGAAATCAGATTTTTGATTTAGCCTTTTGGTAACCCAAGTCAAGTTGGTCAAAATGATAAAAAAAAACGTGAAAACTCATTCCCAAAAGGCTAAATCAAAATTCTTACTTCAAATTCTTAAATAGGAGACCATTATTTTATTTTAAATTACTCGTATATAAAATACTTTTTTTTCGGTTAAGCCTTGACTTAACGGGTTAAGGTAAATTTATAATTAACAGTTTCGAAGTAACCGAACTTTGAGTAAATTTCCTTGGACTATATTTTAAATTAAATTATTTAAATTAAAGCGAGGATGGACGATGACTCGTTCCGAAGGTATTGCTCGAAACTGTCCTCTTGCATCTTTGGAGCATTCCAACCAAGAGACGTCTCCTGTACGAAGGTTGTTGCGAAGTTCCGAAAGGTGATGTAGTCATTCACTACTCTAACAAAAATAACCACGTAGTTATACTCCCTGGCTCAGAGAGTTATTTCAGGGAGTTAACTCCCTAAAACATGCAGTTAACCACCTAAAACAGAGAGTTAACTCCCTGAAATTTCTGTCATCTCCTTGAATACCTTCGGGATCAAAATGGACCGTACGAGGGAAAACTGATATCCTGAAGGCGTAAATTTTAATTTTTCATCCAAAACAATTTTCCAATTTTCCAATATGGCGGACCAGAAAAAATAAAAATAAAGACTTTCTACATTACCTGGGGGTTTTCGGGATCGAGAACCTTCGAGAGAAAAACGTTTTTATGAATGAAAATTTTGATTTTTTTGCCCCAATATATTTTCCAATTTTCCAAGTTGGCGGACCAGAAAAATTAAAATAAAGATTTTCTACATTACCTAGGGGTTTTTGGGGCCGAGAAAACCGTTTTTATGAATGAAAATTTTAATTTTTTTGCCCCAACATATTTTCCAATTTTCCAAGATGGCGGACCAGAAAAAATAAAAATAAATACTTTCTACATTACCTTTCGTCCGCCATATTCTAAAATTGGAAAATATGTTGGGGCAAAAAAATAAAAATTTTCATTCATAAAATCGGTTTTCTCGGCCCCGAAAACCCCTAGGTAATGTAGAAAGTCTTTATTTTGATTTTTTCTGGTCCGCCATATTAGAAAATTGGAAAATTGGAAAATTACTTTGGGTGAAAAATTAAAATTTACGCCTCCAGGATATCAGTTTTGTACGGTCCATTCTCATCTCGATGGTATTCGAGGAGATGACAGAAATTTCAATTTTAGTTAACTCCCTAAATCAGGGAGTTAACTCTCTAAATCAGGTAGTTAACTCTCTGTTTTAGGTGGTTAACTCCCTGTTTTAGGGAGTTAACTCCCTGAAATAACTCTCTGAGCCAGGGAGTATAACTACGTGGTTATTTTTGTTAGTACCGTTGTAATCATGCATCACCCTCCAGTTACTGATCCTCGAGACGCACCTTCCGTTGCGTAGGATATGTCTTGGATAGAGGTACCCCACCCCGGCCTCACTTAAGTAGGTCTGATTCTTCTATTCTAGACCACTATTTTGCATCTAGTCGCTATTTTGAGTACCATTCGTCCCCTGAGGTTAGTTGAGGGCATTCCCCATTCTAGAGTTCTGGCGTTAAAGTCTCCGCTGAGAATAACGCTAGCAAAGACCCTGCAGATCGTGGAGGAAGAGGTAGTAACTTATATATGTTGTCCCCCAGCAAGTAGCCTAAACGTGGCAATCGCTTTTCCTTTTTTGGGACGCTTGAGCTCTGCCTTGGAGCCATATGGCACAGTGACCAGTAGTATCAGAGAGCAAGGAACCGCTGATCAAATTGTAAGATAGCTTGCTCAGTAAGAGGATACTTGGATCCTCTTCACGAACAATCTGTTGTAACAAGTTACCAACGATTCTGAATCTATTTATGTTCTCTTGGAGAACCTTGGTCATTTCCGATGGCACTATTTCCTTGCTACAGCCAGGGCTTCCCGGTAACTATTGGATAGTTTCCTTTAACAGGATAGTCTTCCGTAGAGCACTCGTCCTTCCTATTTTTACACAGGAAACACTCGTGTGTTTCCTTTGTGCAGTCTGCTCTTTTGATGCCATCTTCAACGCATTTAAGACACACTTTTCGCGTGTCTGAACTCTTGCAGGCATACTGATTATGCCCATAGCTTAAACATATAAAACAGCGCCCTGCGTCTGCTCGGAGGTGCACTTTATTAGAAGCCCAGCTAATTCGGGTTTACCCTTTTTTGCCAGATGTAGGGCGTCGGTCTCAAGCAGCTCCACCACTGCTATCTGGCTCGTGGTACCTTTAGAAATATCGTTTTAACACCAATATATTTTCCATAATTTATTCGTCAATTTAAAAATAGTGAAATTTTTTTCATTTTTGTTATAGCTCGTGTAATCTTTCTTTAAGATATAACTTTATCAGCTACACCAAAAACTGTCCATATAGCAGACATAATTATCATAAAAGAAGATCATTAAGGAAGCAGAAAAATCTTCTTTCTTTTTTTATGTGAAAAGCCTATTTTTTTCATGAGATGTTAAACTGAAAGTATCAAGGAAAAGAGTTTTTCTAATTATATTATAATTTATTAGATAAAATAGTCCATTAATAACATTTTGTTATTGCCAAGTGAGGAACCATAGGGCCAATTACTTTGCAGCGTTTTTTTTTTGTATTTTAATATTATTAATACTTATATTAAATAATAATTAAATAATAATTAAATATAATAAAATATTATAAAATATAATAAAATATAATAATATATAATAATAATATACAATAATATATAATAATATATTTTGTAGTATTAATCACTATTTATCAAAATAAAAGTTTTTATGAGGTATACATCTTATATTTTTGTGACCTTTACTTTGTAAATCAGCTCATTATCATTCAGCAAGTTACCAAGGTACTTGTTAACTCTTTTTGGAACAATAGTATATTTACGGCTCGTTTCCAGAAAAGTAAAGAATGGCCCAAATCGCACGTAAATTACCTTCCAAGGCGAAGCCGAGGATTGTAAACTGCTATTTGGGGCATTCTTTATTTATGGACAAGGACTGTATAAAATTGTTCTGCAACAGTAGAAAGAAATTTAGATTTCCTTGGCCGCGCAGCGGCCAGGAAATGGTACTTTCGTGGCTACTGTACAGAAAATATTATTTCCTAAGCATTTATTTTTTTATAATTTAGCCCTAATAATGTTTAAAATTTATCTTGATACTATTATATAAAAAGCATTGTCATTTGATTTATGTGATTTTTTTCCTCTGTGATTTTATTTTATAGTTTGTAACTGATATTATTTCAATTATATCTTGAAAATTGCGTATATTTGACAAAAATAATTTTAATAGTATACATAGAATTTTAAAAAGAAAAATTATCTACACTAATTAATTCAAACATTTTACTATTTAATATTACATTAGCAACCAACAAAATTAATTGGAGGCCAATCAACTAGTAATTATTATTTTAAAATAATAATTTATATATTTTAATTGTTTATCATTCAGGAAATAATATTTATGATTAATTTTTTTTTACTTTTTTTTAGTACCTTGAACTAATAATATTTCTTTATGTATATCAGACAAAAAAAAATAAATTAAAATTGAATTTAAATGTCATTTAGGTTTTTTTTATACTTGTTTAACCTTAATAAAAATATTTTTTAACGCAAAAAGATGTAAATTAATCAAGTATTTGAAGGAGAATCTTGAATTAATAATTTTTTTTATCATTAAGTACCTTTTGTTTTTATTGTTGAAATTATAAATATATAGAAAAAAAATGAATTGTAAGAAAATACCTAAATTTCCAATATTCAGGATCTTTATCTGGATTGAGTTTCTTATGTCCTCTTGAATATGTATTACCTCTAGCATTTCCAATCCAAACGTCATAACCAGAATCAGCTAATATATAAGCTATAAACAAAATGCAGGTATTATAAAATTTATTATTTACTAACTTTGAGAATTAATAATTAAGAGATAATTCAAAAAGTAAATGAATAATAAATTTAATTTCATGTAATTAAATAATAAAAGGGTCTTTGAGGGTCTGTTACCATTAATTTACCATTAACATACGATCTGGGCCGTTTTTTTGCTTTTGTACTAAATGTTTATAACAATATCACACCTGAATGTAATTACTGGTTACTATCCCTTTGTGCTAAGCCCCTCGCGCCAGAATCCTTTTCATCCCCCAAAATAAATTTTTCTTTTGTTCTGTTTATAATATTAAACTACAATAACAAAATATTCTTAAACAAAATAGAACATAATTTTTCACGATATTAAAATCAATTGTCAAAAACATGTAAGTGTTCTATCTGCTTTTGAGTCAGAGAAATTAAACAAAGCCAAAAAAATCGTAATTTATTGTTTTTTTTTGGGGTTTTTAGGGGCTTGTTATGGTCTGGAGAGCTAATTCCAACGGTTCTCAAGTTTTTTGGTAACTTTTCTGATAAAACAAGTTAGGCTAAGTTTGGCTGCGGGGGCGAAATCACTCTACTTATCCGGAAGTAGCTTTTGTTAATAAAGAAAAAAAATTGATTGCATGATTGCAATAAATTTGATAAATAAATACTTAAAGATTACATTCCTATCTTGTTTTACATACTTTATAGACTTTATTTTCATAAATTTAATAAAATTTATCTCATTTCAGAATTGTACAAGAAAATTTTGAACCATCCTAGGATTCTACATTTTCGGGGATTGTACATAACATGTATATTTTTTTAATTCATTAATAATTTATGTATCTTTTTTTTAAAACTTTTCTTTGGGCTTTGAACTTTTGATTGATCACTATCTGGATTGGAAAATTCGCAAATTGATAGGAAAAATAACTAACTTCCGGAATTTTCCCTATAAGGCTAACGCAATATTGACTTTCCTTTGTACTCTTATATCTCAAAATTACCGAAAACCCCTTAGTAAACATTTTATTATCTTGGTTGCAAAAATACCCCAACCCTCCGTGGGGTATAATAACTGGAGTCTAATGCAGTACACTGGAGTATTATTTCTAGTTGTTACGTTAAATTTCATTTGAATCTGCAAAAATTATTTAATTTGCTATTTTTCTTATTGCATTATTCATCCAGATTTGTAACATTTTTTTACATAAAAACTAAGCACATATTGATCATAATTCGGCCTTATTTTATTAATATTTTTACAACTTTTTTATTACTGAATTCATGGAATGGTAAAGTGAAGCCTTATTTTTTTTCTATTATTTGAGCATCATAAAGTAGTGTAAGATAGATGTATATTTTTTATTTTATGATACAGAAGAAACACAATTTACCTAAAACTCCTAAATCTAAATTAATAGACCCTGGGAGCTCTTAACTGCGACAACCCATAAAATTCCAATGGTTATAACTTAATTTAAAAATAAGTGGATGCTTGAGTGCTTTGAATCCATTATATAAATAATTTACTAAAATAAAATGCCTGAAATTAGTTTTGCATTAAAGAGACTAAAACAAATTATGCTAACCTTATAGGAACTACTATGATAGGAAACTACTTTATCAAATACAATAATTCCATGAGAAAATTAACATTTTCTGAATTTAAGTTATGATTCCAATATTCATATCGGTATGCCTTCAAAAATTTTTTTTTTTCAGTTTAAGTACATACATGTAAAGAAAGTTGTGATTCCTGAATAAATATTTTGAAAAAACAGAGCATCAAAAATAAAATCAATTCATAATTTTGAGTAAAAAATGACATTTTTTTTAAATCATGTTTATTGACAAGGAATGCATTGGTTTGAGATATTTGAGCTTTTCCGGAGCTTTAAAAATCAAAAATTGCTAAAAAACCCATTTTTGAAAATTTCAATACAAAGTAGCATATATTTAAAAATTTATTGTGAAAATGCAAATCTACGATTTAGAATTGGTTAATAAAAAAAAGGAATTTATTTTGAAATGTAGCTTTGGTCAAATTATCTGAACTAGTTCAGATACTATAGATTAATAAAAAAAATAAATATTTACAAAGATCTCTGTTAGGCCCTAATAAGACCCAAGAATCAGAAGATGCGAAAAATCCATGTTGCAGAAAAACTACTGGTTTACCAAATGACTTTGGATATTTTGGACTTCCAGGTATTCTATGAATTTTCAAAATGTAACCATCTTGTGTTGTTATCTTATGTTCCTCACCAGGATATCCAAATTTATTCACTAATCCAATCTGTATATTTAAAAAAATTATATGACAGATAAAAAAATTTATGAAAAATCAAATTTTTATACAGAAAAAAATTTTTACAAAGTATTAAAGAGGCAAAATATTACGTCAAATTAGGTATATCTGATTTAAATATTAAAATTATAAATAAAATTAAACAAATGCTCTCTAAGAATGGGCATTATGTGCATTAAATGCAAATAACCTAATCAAAATACAAAAAAAACTATTTTATAGTAAAAAACAGTATGACGATGATGACTTTACTATTTATTAATATAATACGATTCTGATATAATTGTATGTATTATTATTATTATTAGAATTTATTTGGCCGATGTGTAACATGATACAATTGTTTACAATACATTATAAATAGTACATGCAAAACAAATTAGAAAAATATAAAAATCAAAATCATGAAAATTTAACAATCTAATTAATAGATATATATTTTAAATAAATAGATAAATTTAAAAATTGATAAAAATAAGTAAAAAATATAAAAAGAATATCAAAGAAAAGTTAACGCAATTGAAGTAGCGGTATTTTTTGCAATTGCAATAAGTATTTCTTTATGTGCATTTTAAATGCATCTACTATGCTTCTAATGTAAAAGGCAGATTGTTCCAATCTCTAATAGCAAATCTGAAGAATTAGCTTTTATAAATTTCGGTTCTACGGGAAAGATGAAAAGGAAAAAGAAAATGGTAAGATTTTTGATAAAGTAGTATCAAGAAAATTGCGTTGAGAAGGCCTTATTGTCTCATCAGGTACTTTAAATTTGCAGAAAGTTATGGTGGCCTTTCAAGTGATATTAAGCTAATATCTTCTGCGCGGTCTGGCAGTTATCCAATTTAATTCTTTTCACGCTTATATCTGCCAACACCAAAAAGAAATATTATAGCTAGATTTAAAATCCTTTCAACCTTATCCAGATTATCTAACCTATAGATTTCAAACGTGAACGATTAAAAGTATAATCAACATTTTTTTATAGCTTCGTAATATGCTGTGTCTGATTAATTCTGGGGTTAAAATTACCCCTAAATATTTTACAGAATTTGAATAAGGTATGGTAACATTATAAAAACTGTTATTGTGGGAATATCTGAATCATATAATTTATCTAAATTATTTAATTGAAAAACAGTTCCAAAGTTAATGGCTTTTATTTTATTAGGATTTAGTTTTAGATGGTTATTTATTTTTCAGTCCACGATGGGATTCAAGTCCCTTTGCATATTAATTATAACAGTGTTGAAGGAGGAGACTTTACATTGGATAAAAATTTGCAAGCCTTCAACAATCAGTTCTGAGTAATAAAAACTTACACAGTCTAGAATAGGGTTCGTATAGATTAGGAACAAAATATTTAGGTTTTTGTTTTAAAAAAAAGGGAAGATTTTTTTCTAATAATAATAATTTTTAATATTATACAAATTTTTGACATGTGAATTAATTTAATATGCATAAAAATAAATTATATTAAAATATTATATATTTAATTTGGTAATAAGTAATTTTGTTTAGGTTTATGTGTGAGAAATAAAAAAAATATTTAATACATAATTTTTTTTTAACTTACAAAATCAAGTACAAAATATTTAGTATTTAAATTTTTTGCTTCTGCTGGATTTCTTAAGCGTATTAATCTTGGTGTTGTTGGTCCAAATTGAAATAAAAAACATAATTCAATATTTAATAAAATTAAATAAATAAATGTAATTATTATGTTGTTCTTCATCTAAAAAAAAAACTTATTTTCAAAAAAATATATATATATATTTTTAATTGTATTTTAGCTAATTTTTCATTTTTTTTTTTTTCAAGATTTATATTGACCCACTTGTTTAACGTATATTATCATATTAATTTGTTCTTTGTGAAAATTAATAACTTCCCAATGAGCTTTTTTTTTCACAAGTCTTTAGCACTATGTAATTTATCACTCGAATACAAATTATTTTAAAAAAAAGGCGCAAGTATACGTTCTCGCAAAAGAATGAGATGCGTTTGAATCTAGTAGGTTTGATACATGATGATTCGCCCATATAATTTTGCAAATATAATATACGGTATATTCTCTCGAATATATAAATAAGTATATATTTTTTTCCTTTTTTCTTTTATGTCAATTTATTTTATATCAAAATTTATCCAGACATTTTAAAAACGAATTTCCCAATGAAATGTTATATAACTGGAAATAAAGGTTTTATAAATGTGTACTTCGATTGTTAGCATAAAAGGATCATTTTTATTAGTATAGGCCTGGAGCATGGTTTTATTTGCAATTTTTTTTTGACAGCATGTCCATGGAATTTTTGGACCTAACGTGGTCCAATTTTGCGTAATTGCCCATTTTAGGTCATTTTTAACGTTTTTTTGACATTTTTTGTTAAAATTTTTAATATATTACCATTTTTCTCACACTACACTAATGTTTTTTGGGACTCTATACCTAATTATGATATCTACTCATACAAAAAAAAAATAGTAGCCCATAATAGGGATTCTTAGGCAATTTTGATTGGGAGTCAATTTTTCACGCTTTTTGGGCTAATTTTAGCTATTTTTATGAAATAATACCAATTATCAAAAAACAGCCTATAAGTGCCTATTATATGCTACTGCACCGTTTTTAGATCAATTAAAAATAATATTCGTATTTAACTACCTTAAATCACTCAAAAACCAGAAGCTGTAGATAAAAATTGGTATTATTTCATAAAAATAGCTAAAATTAGCCCAAAGAGCGTGAAAAATAGCCTAAGATTCCCTATTTTGGGCTACCATTTTTTTTTGTATGAGTAGATATGATAATTAGGTTAAGAGTCCCAAAAAACATTAATGTAGTGTGAGGAAAATGGTAATATATTAAAAATTTTAACAAAAAATGGCAAAAAACGTTAAAAATGACCTAAAATGGGCAATTACGCAAAATTGGACCACGTTACGTCAAAACGGACTTCAGATTTGGAATCAGCGACCCCAAAAACTAAAGTTACCGTCGAAAAATTCCATGGACATACTGTCAAAAAAAATCGCAAATAAAACTTTGTTCAAAATTTTGATGGAATTTTATCCGGAGAAATTAGGAAATTTTGAAAATTATATTAAACAAAAAAATGCTTGGGAAAAACTGTTCTAAATTCCTTTATTTAAATATAAAAATACTAGAAGAACACAAAAATAATAATATGATTGTTAGGTAATATTATATAATTTATACATAGTTAATTTTAAAATTTTAACACTTATTTTATGCAGGAAATCAACCGGTTAGACACCGAGGCAAACTACATTTTATAATAAACAAGATCACGAATATTAATATTTTTTTTGAAGAGTAATAGCAAATCTTCATTACTCATTACATTCAAGTGATCATTGTTTTTTCTTTTAATCAAAAATTATTTGTTGACCAACAGGAATAAAATATTGAAATTTTCCTTACGTGCTGTCAATAAAACTGCATTGAAAGCCAAATCCTATTTTTTCCCTTGTGTAAAGGTTTTATAATCTTGTCAAGTGCGTATTAATTAAAGTAAAATGTGATACTCCTGAATTGTTTACTTGTTCTTGAAAAAGTTTTTTTTTAATTCTTTTAAAAGTCTTGAAATGGTTTTTTGGTTCCAAAGTCCTACCATACTGCGATGCTCGATTTTAAATGAATAAAACTCATTTTTTTTAAATTTTATTATTGTTTAAGAAAACAAAAATCCGGCTGCCACAACCAGAATTTTTTTTTTAAAGTGTATGAAAATTGAAGCCCGAAGACAGTTAACAATTACCAAAATTTTCAGAATTTGTTTTCATTTCTAGTATCAACCGATTTATTTATTTATCTATAACTTACAGTGGGAGACCACTGCATTTAGAAAGCCAAATTACAACATAATTTTATAGATAAGTTTATTATGTCGAAAAAACACCCTCGATAACCTCTGTTTATTTCATCTACTGCTGAAATTCTCAACAGCCCATTTTTTAATTTCATTTTATAATTCAATCTTTAAATTAATCTCTGCTTCAAATTAGTGCTCAGATGTTATATATTAATCCGATAGCGAGTTGATAAGTGTCGGAAGATGCAAGTTGGGATTAGAAAAAGAAGAGGTGCTGAGTTAGTAGGTAATCATCCTTAAAAAATGCTAAAAAAAGATATTTTTATGAAACAGAAATTATTATATTTAAAAAAAATTGAATACACAAAAAGTTATAGAATATACAATTTTACATACATTACATTAGTTTGCAAACATAAAATAATTTTATAAAAATTTATTTTTGCAAAAACCATACCTGCAGATATATAAAATTTAGTCCAAAATACCTATTTATTATTTTAAACATATTAATGGCGATATTTCATGAATTTCATCCTTTTTTATATTACTTTTATAACCACAATTAATAGTCAAAACATGAGAATCATTACGATTTTTTTTTATGGCGCTAATTAGCTCTATAAACTCATTATTTATATTTATGCAATCACTAAGGCTACAATAATAAAGCTTGGGTGATTTTAGAACTAGATCGGCCAAAATTTGATTTGTAATATCTGAAGCTGTAAGCATTAAAATTTCTAAGTTTGGTAATGTTTCGAATTTCTTAACGCTTTTTTCATCAAAGTTCATATGATAACAGTCTATTTTGTTTAATTTTTTACATTTACTGAATTCTATCAAGTATTTACAACATCCCATGTTGTTTAAGAATATTAACAAACAATCAAGATTTTGTAAATTTCCTAAAAAACCTTTACTTTCAGACGTTAAATTATAAGAATTAATTTCTAGCCAAAGATTTTTTAAATTATTACATTTAGAAATAGCATGGACATGTTCGTCAGTAAATTCTTCGATATTGCCACTAAAAGTTGTTAAATTCTTAAACAAATGAAGAGAGGAAATAAAATTTTCTTCATCCAAATAAACAGATTCTATTTCTTCTATTTTATCAACCGAAAGATTATTTACTAAATCTTCAGCAATAACTTCTAACATGAGTTTTCGCAATTGCTTTTGCTTTTTAAGAAAAGCATGTAGCTTATCAGGTTCATAATAATCACAAGCTTCTTGTATCAAAAATTCTTGTATGCTTCTGATATTACCAACATCTAATGCCTCGATTATTATTTCTTGATCAAAATTAGTAAAAATTATTTTTAAATTTTTTAAACGAAATATAAAATTATACAAAATTTCTTTTGAATAAATTTCACAGATATCTAACTTTAATTCTTCAATTTTGCTAGGGTTTAAACTCAATAAGCAATCGCCATTAATATCCAAACATTTGAAATAAATGTTTTTCAAATTTTTATTACTTTCAAAGAATGTTTTAAGAATACAATCAAAGGCTTTTACATCCCTAAGATCTAAATTTGTAAGATTTTTTAAAAATGCAGCAGATTTTTTAATTATTTGCACATAGTCTACCTTCTTATTGTAACCATTATATATATAAAGCTTGTTTAGGTAATTGCTGCATCTGTATAAGACATTCAATAAAAAATTAGTGTCTTGTATTTTATTTCTTTGAAAATATTTTTCTTCAAATTCATCATCTATATATAAACTTTTTACAAGATTCCAGGTTTGTTTACTAACAGCGTACCATCTCTTACATACAGCCTCAACATCTATTTTTTCTTTGAATGATAAGTATTGGAAAATATGCATCAAGCAATCGTCATTAAGACAACTGACATCAACTAATGAACTTTCATTATCATCATTTAGTTTTAGTTGATTAAATGAATCTTTTAAGCCTATAAAAATATAACTTATTTAATGTTAGCTAATATGATGAATTGATTTTTAAATGAAATTTGTTAATTGTACCTTTGTCACTCATTGTTATTTGAAGTTTTTCTTCTGAATTATAAAATTTAATAATTGAATGATTGATACTAATTTCTGCAAAAAAATATTATAATTATTAACATGATTGTAAATTTTTTTGCTATTTTATAATTTAATTCTTCAATATTTTTAGGAATATTTTAAAATTTATATTAAGTGATAAAACATTTATTGTATTTACATTTAGGGTTGTTTGCTTCTTAATTTTATCGCGATAGAAAACATATTTAAAAAAAATTGTTAAGAAAATTGTCATTTTAGTTTAGGAGATAATAGTTGAACTTGAAACTTTCAAGTACTGAATCATGGCATGTACTCTTTCCCTGGCTATGATAATATCATAACATTATTGACCTAGGCTCTAGGTTATTGCCGTCTGAATAAGATATGAAAGGAATTGAAAAAGAAAATGTGCAAATCGGATGAACTTTCCGTTTTCTAGTATTTTGTGGTTTTTTGCATACCGACGTAATGTTATTTATATGGAGTTTGTATGACAGAAAACTATAGAATATTAGAAAACGGAAAACAAGAATTACGTCCCAGTATCATGTAGAAAATTTTTTAATTTATTAAATGACTTATTTAATTACAATAAAATAAAGTTTTTTAAAACTCATGCAGTTGGTTATTTATTTTATTTGGAAGGGTATATACTTTAATTTTAAACATGAAATTATTTAACGCATAAATCAAAAGCATGCGGAACAAACTTATCACGAGAACTCTAACCTCAAAATACTTGGATCGCAGTACAAAAAAAATAGAAACTGAATTTATTCTTTATTACCATTATTAAAAAACTTTTTACAAAAAACAATATTTTCTCGAAATTATGCTTATATTTTATTTTTGGAAAATTAAAAATTTATATTGAATATCTTTACAAAATTTAAAAATTCATCAAATCAGAAATAAAAACAAATTGAAAGGAGCTGAGTCCAAACTCCAAAGTACTAGTAGAGAAAATAATAAATGAAGAAATAATAAGTATAATTAATCTTACCTGATGAATAAATTATTAATAATGATGTTCAAGTTAGTAAGAATTTGTTGATAAAACAAAAAAACAATTAAAATTAATTATAAAAAAATTAATGCAATAACGACAAAGTAAAATAATATCAAATGCAACTTTGCATACTAGTACTTTGCATGTGTGACAGTAATATATGTTTTATTGTGATTTAAGAGTTCTGACTTATCGACGGATGGATACTTTTATTAAATTGCGATTTTTCTAAATTCAAAAATATTCTCAAATAAAGTTTTTATGAATTTTATTGTTTGTAATAAAAATTATTTTATGATATTAATTACCTATAACTTTAAAAAAAGTATTTTATTAATGAAAAATGTCTTTTCAAATAGGAACTACATCTTTAATAAATACTCCATCAGTTAATAACTTCCCATTAATGATTTCTTCCATAAGAATAAAACTCGTTTTTGGTCATTCAACTGGTGATTAGTAAGTAATTGATTAAATAATAAAAAATAACAAAAATTTTGTTGGCTTAATTTTTTCAATAATTTTTTATTTTATATAAAAATAATTACAAAAATTAAAATTTACACATTCATTTTATTTCATTTTTGCAATCTCAATTTTTTTTTCATTGATTTTGCTAGGAAAAAAAAGAGACTAATTTTTGAAAAACCTCATATACTTATTTTTTTCGAGAATGATTTTCAACTTTTCAAGATATCAAGGCTGATAAATTAGTCAAACTTTTTTTTATCTATGTTGAAGAATTATATTGTAAAGTTAAAATTTGACAGTCAGAATTTTGGCTTTTAATATCATTGTGATATTACTGACTAAATCAATAAATTTAAAATCAATATTTTTGCATGTTATAATTTACAACCTTTCATTTAGTGACTTCAGAATTACATCAACTAAAGTTTTATTCATAATATTTAAGTAACTTATTTCAATACTCTCTAAATTTAGAAAATTTTCTAAACCATCAATTATTTCAAAAATATGATAAAATTTTTAATAGAATTTTTAATTTTTTACATTTACTATATTTTAGCTCTTGGCGGAAAAAAATTATTTTTAATCCTGTATTTAAAAAGTTTACTATACCAAATGTGTAGATTACAATTCTTCTGCACTATGTTGAAGAATTTGAACCAGTTAACAATAAAATTACCAAAATTTTCACAATTTGTTTTCATTTCAAGTGTCAACCAATTTATTTATCTTTAACTTACAGAGGGAGACCACTGCATTTAGAAAGACAAATTAAAATTGAAGGTTATGTAGATGAATTCGTTATGTTGAAAAAGACCTCTGATACCCTCTGATTATTCCAATGGGCCTCCAGAATTTAGAAATACTAGGCTCCGTACATTAGATAGTTATTCCCGGGCTGTCATCAAAATAACCCTGCCTCCTTGTTAATCAATGACAAAATTTCTGATGGTTTTAATTCTATTCCAATAAAAATCTATTTTCGAGCCCCGTAAACCAAAAGTTCTTATCCTGAACTCTCTCACTGTGATAGTCAATTAACCAAATGCCCATTTTTGCCTAAAGCGACTAAATTTTAAATAACTGTCAAAGTTATATTTTTAGATAAAAATGGGTTTTATAAACCTGAAAATTTTTGTATAAGTTTTAAATTTTCAAGAATTCTTATAGTAAAAATAAGTAAAAAATTTTTTTTTAATTTAGACCTTTCAGAAAATTTTAGAGACTTATGAATTTTAGCAGCAAATTAATTATTAATTTATTTAATTTATTGACTATAACGACGAAAAAATTAATGATAATTAATAACGAGTTACGGGGCTCAAAAAAAGATCGATAAAAGCGAGAACAAACGAAAAGGGTGACAGCATTATTTGGATTATAGCCCATTTCCTATTCTATAACAAGGAGCTCTAATGTATTAATTGCACAGGAGGCCTAAAATACTTTTTCAACATATTAAACTCATCCTTAACTACAGTTTGTAATTTTGCATTCCAAATGTGATGGTATTTCCTTTTTAATACGTTTTTTTCTTTAAACAAGTTAAAGGCGATACATTCTCTAAATAATTTTCGTTAATATTAGTTTCAGAATCGTATTCGATTTTCAAAATACAAGAATTTTCGTTCAAATTGTTTTTCATAATGCTAATTAAATTAATTAATTTTTCATCAATATTTTTACTTCTATAAATTTGAATATAATTAAGTTTTGGAGCCTTATTTATTATAAAATACAATATTTTATTTGTAATGTTAGTTCCATAAATTTTTATAGTTTCTAAATTTTCAAACACTTCAATATTGTGAAAACAATCATCATAAAAATTTAAAAAATAATAATTTAATTCTTTTAATTTTTTGCATTTACTTAAACTTAGCAAACTTTTACAGGATCCTGAATGTATTACAGAAATATCAAATACTTCAATGTTTTGTAAATTGCTAAAATAATTTTCACCTGTCACTGATAATTGATAATATCCAACTTCTATATCTAAATGTCTCAAATTTACACATTCTGATATATATTTAGCATCTTGATCATTAAATTTAAAAATACTACAAGAAAAGATTTTTAAATTTGTAAAAGTATAAAGAAATTTAGCTAAATCATCATTTAGGTAACACCTTATTTCCTCTATATTATCAATTGCCAGAACATCTATCACATCTTTGTCAAAATCAACTAATTGAATGCTTCGTAACTGTTTTTGTCGACTTAACAATTTAACAAGTTTGTCATTTTCTGGAGGATCGCTGTGAGAAAAATCAATATCGGTTAAATCTTTTGTACCAGCAATTACTAAAGAGTCTAAAATTATATTAACATCGCAATGAATAATTTGAATTTTTTTCAAATTTTTTAAACCAGAAACAAATTTAAAAAAATATTCTTCTGACTCCATCCCCATAGGAAACCAAAAACTGAAATCTTCGATCATGTCAGGATTTATTGCTAAAAAACAACTTGCATCTATTTCCCAGCCACTTAATCTAAGTTTTTTTAAATTTTTATTATTTTCAAATAATAACTTTAAATGAGTATCAGGAGGAATTTTGGGTATTCGTAACTCTAGGTCAGTAATATTTTTAAAGAATTCAACAGACGTTTTCATTATTTTTAAATAATCTGCTTCATGCCCCTCTATTTCTAAATGCAGTTTACTTAACCCATTAGTGCCGGGGCGGAAGTAGGCGGAAACTCAATGAAAACTCTAAGATTTTCAGTAGATAGAAGGCTAAAAATCGTACCCTATAGGTAAAATGTCATGCTTTTTCCAAATCCGTCGTTAGTTTTGACCTACCACCCTTCTAAATACCCGAAAAATAGGGGTGAAAAGGGGTAAAACGAGAGTTTTGAGAAAACGACGGATAAGAGACTGTTAATGTTAAAAAATATAAATAAAAAGATCATGAAATATCATTTTCAGATGTAAGATTTATATTTTGTATGGAAAAATTTGACTACATATCTTATTGGGTAAGTTCTCCACCCTTATCTTGTGAATAGGGGTGGTTTTTTCAAAAACTTTGAAAATACATTTTATTTTGTTTTTAGTGGAGTCCCATTAGTAAAATTCGCTGCTAAATCCGAATTTAATGTTGGCATTGAGATACAACCCCTTTGAACACTCAAAAATAGGGGTGGAATGGGTAAATTGGACCGTAAAGTTTTAAAATTAGCTAAATGTTTAAAAATCTGATTTTTCTACTGAATCGATACCAAATGTTACTTCTAAGGTAAATTTCTTCAAGCATTCGAAATAGGGGCTATTGGGGTAAAATGGACCATTTTGCAACCCCTAAACGATAAATAGGAGTCGTTTTTTCAAAAAATTAAACAAAATTTTTTTTTTTGTTTTTAATAGAGTCCCACTTGTAAAATTTGCTGCTGAATTCAAATCTAATGTTGGTTTTGATATGTAAGCCCATTGAATACTCAAAAATGGGGGTGGAGCGGGTAAAATGGACCGTAAATTTTTAACAATAGCAGAAATGTTTAAAAATCTGATTTTTCTACTGAATCGATACCAAATGTTACTTCTAAGGTAAATTTCTTCAAGCATTCGAAATAGGGGCTATTGGGGTAAAATGGACCATTTTGCAACCCCTAAACGATAAATAGGAGTCGTTTTTTCAAAAAATTAAACAAAATTTTTTTTTTTGTTTTTAATAGAGTCCCACTTGTAAAATTTGCTGCTGAATTCAAATCTAATGTTGGTTTTGATATGTAAGCCCATTGAATACTCAAAAATGGGGGTGGAGCGGGTAAAATGGACCGTAAATTTTTAACAATAGCAGAAATGTTTATAAATCTTATTTTTCTACTGAATCGATACCAAATGTTATTTCTGAAGATAAATTTCTGCGGGCATTCGAAATAGGGGTGGTTGGGGTAAAATGGACCATTTATCGTTTAGGGGTTGCAAAATCGTCCATTTTACCCCAATAGCCCCTATTTCTAATGCTTGAAGAAATTTACCTTAGAAGTAACATTTGGTATCGATTCAGTAGAAAAATCAGATTTTTAAACATTTAGCTATTTTTAAAACTTTACGGTCCAATTTACCCATTCCACCCCTATTTTTGAGTGTTCAAAGGGGTTGTATCTCAATGCCAACATTAAATTCGGATTTAGCAGCGAATTTTACTAATGGGACTCCACTAAAAACAAAATAAAATGTATTTTCGAAGTTTTTGAAAAAACCACCCCTATTCACAAGATAAGGGTGGAGAACTTACCCAATAAGGTATGTAGTCAAATTTTTCCATACAAAATATAAATCTTACATCTGAAAATGATATTTCATGATCTTTTTATTTATATTTTTTAACATTAACAGTCTCTTATCCGTCGTTTTCTCAAAACTCTCGTTTTACCCCTTTTCACCCCTATTTTTCGGGTATTTAGAAGGGTGGTAGGTCAAAACTAACGACGGATTTGGAAAAAGCATGACATTTTACCTATAGGGTGCGATTTTTAGCCTTCTATCTACTGAAAATCTTAGAGTTTTCATTGAGTTTCCGTCTACTTCCGCCCCGGCACTAATGGGTTAAGTAATACTTACACCTGTACATAATATTTAACAAAAAATCAGTATTTTGTTTTTTAGTTCCATGAAAATATTCCTTTTTAAAAACATTATCAACTTTCAAACTTGTTACTTTGTTCCAAGAGAGTTTACTTACTCTATTCCATTTTCGACATGTAAATTCTAATGTTAATTTATCTTTTACAGTTAAATGTTCAAAAATAAGTATTAAACAATCGTCGTTCAGATTGTTAATATTTATTTTATCCATAATATTCTCTTGTTTCAATTCAATTAAACCTGAAAAATTTTAATAACTTGGTCAATATTCATAATTTTATTAATGTAAATGCTCTTTAAATTTTACCTGGGCAACTCATTGTATTTTAGATTTCAGTGATCAAATTTTTCCTTTTTTAAAGTATGAGGATGAAGAAGCTATAAAATAATTTTAGTTTATAAATAATAGCTATATAAATTTAAAATAATGAAAAAATTAATAAATCATGGAAAAAAGAAAAAAAGATGGTCAATATATAAACACCATTTTTTTCCCCACAATTTATAATAAAAAATGGTCTTTAAAAATAACAACTTTAAAATTAAATTAAATTCTAATAAATTATTTGAAAAATACGCTAAAAAACACTACTTTATACAGAGCAACCCCAAAATTTGATGAATTTTCGCCTCTTTTTGCAACATCTACAACTTTTGGCTAAAAAAAGATAGTCGAACCTATATATTATAAGGCCTAAATTATTCAAGGCTCTGAATAATTGTAGATAACAGTGTTTTGATATCTTGAATTTGTCAAAAATCATTTGAATTTGTAACATTTTGCAGCTTTTTTGACATTAATTAAACACAAATTTTCATGTTGATTTAAATAGGTTGCCTACAGCTTTCATTTTTTTTACAATTCAGTAAGCCAGTGAAAGTATCACATTTTTGTAATTTATTATTTTCTTGAACCGTGGATTTACTTATATATTAGTTGAAATATTAAACGTAAAGAATTTTAGACATGAAAACTTGTAATTAATGTAAAAAAATCGTCCGACTGTTAAAAATTAAGATTAATATACGAAATGAATTTATGGAGTTTTAGTGCCCCAGAATAACAAAAATATTTATATGATAATATTTAAAGATAAGAAAATAACCGTTAAAAATACCGTTAATTACAATTTTTGAGAACTTTAAGGATGAGTCATGAATTGAGTTATGATCATTAAGTTATGATCCTGAATAGAAAATTTGAGTAAACATACCGACGCTATTTTTTTTTTTTTAATATTTTGCAGTTTAAAATAAAAAATATTAAAATATGTGTTTAATATGTAATGTTATTGCAAAAAAAATTATTTTAATTTTATAAATTATAAAAAAACAATATAGGTAGCGGCCAAGTAAACACATTTTTTAAAATCAGCACCCCTGACTTCACAGAAACTAAAGATTTTAATATCGGCAAAATTTTTATTTTCGTGAATCTTATACCTACTTCGCATGTATTAAATTAGGAATAAGTATTTTGGAGAATTTTATTAAAATTACTCATCATTAAACATTTTTCGGTTATTTATGACAATTTTTTAATTTTCATTAAATTTTCTTCTTCGTTTTAAAAGTTTCTAATTTAATAATTTTTTTTTTCAAGTGCTTGGAGTAGTAAAATCAGGGGCGTCGTTTTGGCCCTATTTTCTTAAATGCTTATTTTTCCGTAATTTAATTACCTAGCAGTAAAAAAAAAATTAAATAATATAAACAGATTAATTTTTTATTTATGTATAAACATAAAAAGTTTTATAATAACTCTTGTAGTTTTTTGCAATAAAATTCAAATGATATTAAAATTCCGATAATCTTATTCTGGTTAAAAATTATAGAGGTTGCAAAAGGGGGCAAATTTCGGAACCAGTCTTTAAGCTCGAATTAAAGTTTATAATTATGGACTTAGGGTACTAATTAAAATTAACTAACCATAATCTCTATCACTATAAACAAATTCTTATAAATGTGTTTTATATGGTTTAGTTTGGTAACCAAAAATTTAGATCCTCTTCTCACTCATATTATTGAAAATATATTAATTTTTAAAATCAAAATACACGATTTTATGAAAATATGTACCTAGGTCTAATTTGAAGTTTATTTTATGGAGTTAGAGGAAACAAAAATTGTATACACAGCTTGAATTGAAAACATAAACAATATCGACCTATCCTCCGTTTTATAAATTTTAATTGTTATAAAATAGTTGCTAAAGATATAGATATTTTAAATAGTTTTTAATTATAAAATGCTTTTTAATGTTATATTTTGGACACAATTGGATATTTAACAACGGCAATTTTTTTTTAAAATGCAAGGAAGGGTCGAACTCAATACGAAAACTCCTAGCGCATAACCTACAAATTCCAATATAAAGTATTTTCGTATTTAGCGACCCAAAAAACAAAACTTTTTTAAAAACATTGTGCATTTTAATGCTCAGCAAAAATCTTTAAAAAATGCTTACCTATATTATTTTATAGTTGTAACCTCGGTTGTAACTATTTTACTCTTGTTTAAACCATCAAACAAAAATTTATTATCTTTATTATTTACAAACATATCCAACGGACATGATTTTTTTGTTTCGTAACCTAACCCGTGCTTGTAAGATAAAACAGAATTTCCTACATTATCAGCATATGAATTTTCCACCAATTTCAAATCTCAAAAAATACACATGTTTGTTAATAGTCGAGTTATCAATATATATTCGTTGTTAATATCAAATCAGATAACTTTTGTAATAAGACTGACAAAAAAATTCTATAACTTCCCACTTTATTTTTTTTTTATTTTTCTCTTGGGAAAAAACGCATTAAATTTTTTTTTTATCTGTATTAGTTCACAGTGATACTTGATAGTCAAGACAATAAAATCATTGCGAATTTCTTTTATGGTACACTATAGCTAAACAAATAAACTCATTATTTATTAGAGGTGGGCGATACGAGACGATACCGAGACTTTAGGCTTGTCTCGTCTCGGTATCGGAAATTTCAAAATTTTGCAGTCTCGTCACGGTCTCGTCTCGGTCTCGTCTCGATCTCGTCTCGTTTTCGAGAAAGTCTCGAAAAAATTAAAGTTTTTCTTCAGGAAAATTATAAATGAACACTGGATTTTACGTTCAATAGCTTCAGATTTTATACCTATCAGCTAGGAGCCAAACATTCAGGAATAGTATATTACGACCCATGGCCAGAAAAATAAATTAAAAAATTATATAAAAAATATACTGTTAATAATGTATCATCAAATAAAACTTAATGTTTAAGAAAATTTATGCAGTGATAAATCAAAGAAAACTATAATTATAACTATTTTTTAAGTACACAGTGTTAATAAGAATATTAATTTTAATGCCTTTTTACTTATTGTAAAAATTTAAATTAGCTAAATGTATTAATAACTTTTTTTTTCGAGACGAGACTTCCCGAGAGTCTCGATGTGAATGTCTCGTCTCGTCCCGAATTTTATACAAATGCTCTCGTCTCGGTCTCGTCTCGATTTCGAGACGAGACCGAGACGAGACCGATACTGGTCTCGCAGTCTCGTCCACCTCTATTATTTATATTACGACAATATCGGAAACCATTAAAAGTAAGTTTATTATGTTTGCGATACTATATAGGAGCAAAAATTTCATTTGTAAATATTCGAAATACAAAGAATAAATATAAAATCCACAAAAATTTTTAGGAAGGGGTCGAAAAATTTCGGAAGGGGCCAGAACCTAATAATATAAAAATTGATGGTTTAAATTTCTTATAAGTATTAATCAAAACTTAATTGTTTCTTTTTTTAAATTGTTTATAAGCAAAATAATTGTTATTCAAAAACTAAAAAATTTATAAATTAAGGTAAAACTAAAAAGTTTATAAATAAAGGTAAAAAATGTTGCTATTTTATCATAAAATTTTTTATTTCTGGGGGAGCCATGACTCCTTGGTACTTGACTCTAGATACGCGCCACTCTCGGCTTATGTGACCCTTGGGCCCGTGAACTTTCGCGCTCGGCAAAAATAAAACTTTATTTTTACAACAAGTTTAGTAAGATATTTTATATATAAAGGTCAAAAAAGGCATCTTGTGCGGGTCAAAAAATAGTATATTTTTTTGCCTTAGATGCATAAAAACATTTATATTTACACGCCGGAGAATCAGTAATATTATTCGTAATACCTAACAATCTTTTTATTGCAGGATAGGTATCCTATCCTAAAAATGAGTTAGTCATCGATACGGTAACTATGTACATTGTTATCGCTAAAAGAGTCATTCTGATTGGCTCATACAAATTTCATTGTTAATAGGTTAAAATTAATTGTTTTATTGCTTATATTATGCTTTTATTATTTTTGAGGTTAGTTAGTATGTTGAGTAGTTGATATCAATAAAAAAATTAAAGTAAGAATAAATTTTGGCATTTAAGAAAATAATTAAAGTTGAAAGTTTTAAATCATTCTGCGCGCGACGCGCGCCTAATACTAGTAACAATAAAAAATAAGAAAAAAAAAATTTACGAGGCCGTGTTTACTGCCATGATTTTCTGTTAGTTTAAACCCTATTATAGCATTTTAAAAGTATCATGAATGAAGATCATGATTGTATACCAAAAAATAGTAAAAATTTCAAAAAATAGCTGGAAAATTTGTTATGTTATACCTATAATAATCCAGCAGCAAGTAGCTAGGTTTAATTTTAAATCCGGTAATCGTTCTTAAAAAATACCAAAAAACCTTGATGAAACAGAAATTATTGTTCTTTATTGAACTTTGAAAAAATATAGAATACATAAAAAGTTTGAGGACATACAATACAAATTGAAAACATAAAATGTACTTATTATTTTATAAAAATTTATTTTTTGCAAAAACTAAACTTGCAGATGTAAAAAATTGATTTCATAATTTTATTATTCTAAACGTATTAATGGTGATATTTTATTTATTTCATCTTTTTTTATATTAGTTCTAGAATCGCACTTGATAGTCAAAATATGAGAATCATTTCGATTTTTTTTTATGGCGCTAATTAGCTCTATAATTTCATTATTTATTTTTCTGCAATCGTTAAGACTGCAAAAATAAAGCTTTGGCGATTTTATTACTAACTCGGCCAAAATTTCATTCGTAATATTTGAATTTATAAGCAAGAAAATTTCTAAATTCGGTAATGATTCAAATTTCTTAACGCTATTTTCATCAAAATTCATCTGATAACATTCTAATCTGTTTAATTTCTTACATTTACTTAATCCTATCAAATATTTACAACTTTTTTCTCCCCTTAAAAATATTATTACAGATTCGAGATTTTGTAAATTACTCAAATAGTCATCACTTTTTGATGTTACAACCTCACGGCCAACATATAATTCGAGTTCTTTTAAATTTTTGCATCCAGAAATAACACGAACATATTCATCAGTGAATACATCTTCTAAATCACAACTAAATTTTTTCAAGTTTTTAAATAAATGAAGATTTTTAAGAAATTCATCATCTAATAAACGTAAGGCACTTATTTCTTCAATACAATCAACTGAAAGATTATCAATCAAATCATCTTCAATTATCTCTAACTTAAGTTTCTTCAATTTTTTTTGCTTCTTAATAAAATTATTAAGTTTATCAGGTTTTACATAATAACAAGCGCTTTGAATTAAAAATTCTTCAATGCTTTCAACATTGCCAGCATCTAATGCGTCTATTATTATTTTATAATCAGAATTTGTATAAATTGTTTTTAAATTTTTTAAGTGACTAATAAAATTAAACAAACTTTTTTTTGAACGAATATCACAAATATTTAAATGTAATTCTTCGATCAAATTTAAATTCAGGCTAAAGAAACAAGAACCTTGAATATCCAAAGATCTAAAATAAATAGTTTTCAAATTTTTATTATTTTCAAAGAATGGTTTAAGAATTTTATCTTTAGCGTTAACATCACTTAAATAAAATTTAGTAATATTTTTCAGAAATTTAGTAGATTCTTCAATGACTTTTAAATAGTCAACCTCGCCTATACCTAAATTTCCATCAAAATGTATTTCATTTAAGTAATCGCGACTTCTGGATAAAATATTCATTACAAAATTAGTGTTTTGTTCTTTAGATCCTTGAAAATATTTTTTAGCAAAATCATCATACATAAACAAGCTTTTCACTTGATTCCAGGTTTGCTTGCTGACTGAGTTCCATCTCTTACAAACGAACTCTATATCAATTTTTTCTTTTAAAGATAAGTATTGAAAAATGTGCATCAAGCAGTCGTTGTTGAGACAATGTATATTAATTTCATCCAGTAAACTTTGATTATCATCATTTAGTTGTTTTACTGAGTCTTTTAAATCTATAAAAATGTTATTTTTTACTTTTGTTAAATCATTAATATTAATTTATAAATTAAAATCAGTAACCATACCTTTGGAACTCATCTTTATTGAAAGATTTCTTATATTCAGTTCCTAGAACGACCAATATATTGATTTCTGTGTGAGAAATATTTTAAAGACGTTAGTATAACTTATAATTGCATAATTGGTTATTTAATGCTTTAATAACTTTAAGAATATTTTAATATAAATATTTAGCTATGAATTTAATTTATTGATTATCATTCAATTCAAAACGAAAATTTTAAGGCCAATTGCAAGAAAAAAAGCTCTACTTTTTAAGAAATTCGCTTTAAAGTTTTCGTTAGTTTTTGCCCGTTGTCTTCAAGATTTTGTCAGAAACTAAAGACAGGATCGTCTTCAGCAGAAAATTGTGCAATTCTAGAAAATCATTTCTTAGCATCGTTTAAAGCTTAAAAACATTAAACACAAAAAATTAGCTCAGAATTTGGAAAATTTTATTCATTAATCTAGAAGCCGTAAATGTTAGATGCACGCACTTTTTTTCTAAGTTTTGTGAAGGCTACATATTTATGATAGGTAAGATTTTCGATAAACTTCAAATTTTTAGGTCCCGACCCCGAGAAAGCAGCCCTAATACCGAAAAACTGTATTTTTCGGTCAATTTTGAATATTATTTTGACATATTTCATATGAAACATTTATAATATAATACGTTTATAATATAATAATACGTTTTCGAGGTGGTTGAATAAGAATATTTAGGTCCTGGCTTCAAAAACATATTAACAATCATTTCAAATGTTTCTTATGAAATATGTCAAAAGAACCTTCAAAATTTATCAAACTATACGGTTTTTCGGTTTACGGTTTTTAATCAGGGCTAATTTTTCGAAGTTAAAACCTAAAAATTTAGAATCAGTGACCCAAAAACTTAACTTACTCATTTTTATGTGAATTAAATAAATATCTTATGCAATATATAGAAAAAACGCAAAAACAGGCCGATAGATACAAGTAAATGGTAATTGGAGAATGTTTTCGAGACCTAAGACCTCAAAAACATATTAATACCTATCATATTAAGGACAATTAGAAATGCCTCTTGTGAAATGCGTCAAAAAAACCTTCAAAATTGACTTCAAAATACAATTTTTCGGTATTAAGGCTGTTTTCTCGAGGTCGTACCTCAAAATTTGAAATCAGCGTATCGAAAAACTTACCTACCATATAATGAGTAGCCTTGCACAAAAGCATTAGAAAAAAAAAAATGTTCCTCTATGAGGAACCAAAATTTACATTTTCTTTAAAAACCAAAAAACAGCTGCCATTTCAAAATCTCTGTACCTATCTATTTAAAACCTTAAGAAGGTCAAATCCGTTTTTTTTAAATCACAGACTTTCACCTTTCCTTTATAGTAAACTTAAATTTCAATAAAAATTACTCACATATATAAACATGGCGTAAAGCATTATTTGAATGGGTCTTAAAAAAGTTATTTATTTTGCCAAAAATGAGGTATATATAGTCGAATTTGGTATAATAAAAAATTCTAACACGAGTTTTAGAATATTTTTCTCTACATGACAGCCTCTCAAAAATTATAATAAGTCATTTTAGTTAAATAAGCAAGAACAGAATTTTCACCCTTTATTTCACCCATGACCATCATTTAACAAACATTCTTTTTAAGGAAACATTAAAAAATTATTTAAATACTAAATGTTTAATACTATACTCCTAATACAACTACTAATTTTGTTTAATTTAATTAAAACAGTATAAATTAGGAATCTGAGTTTTCTAATAGTAATAAATTTTGTATACGTACTATAAATTATTTCACGGACTAATATTAATAAAGCATTTATTAAACATTAATTTTTTATAATACATTCGCAAATGTTCTAATTAAAAATACACTATTTTTTGAGTAACTATTATTTCATAATTTGCTTGTACTTACCAAGCAAAATGAGAAGATTATTTAGATCGAGTTCAGAGGCTCAACGAAACACGTGTAAACAATGAGTATTTCGTGTAATATGATGCCATTATGTTTTAATACAGAATTCTGATTTATCGACTAAGAAATTTTAAATTTAAATACACCAAGATTATTTTTAAAATGAAATAAAATTTCAGCATTGGTTTTTGATTAATAAAAAAAACGCTGGCAAATATTTGACATTATGGTTCCTCATTATCAATAACAAAATGTAATGGTCTATTTTACCTAACAAAGTCAAAGTATAGTTTACTTATAAATTAGTATTTTAAAAATAAAAAAATTTTTTTGTATTTTTAAAAATTAATTATCAGATTCGAGGTTCTCGAGTAAAAACGATATTTCTAGATAGAACTTTCATATAAAAAAATGACGTATACTACGTCCAAAAAGAAAAAAAATAATGGTGTATATTTTTTAAAATAATGCGTTTTTTTACTTTTTAATACAATAAATATTGAAAAAAAAACTTCAAAAAAATTACGTATCAGATGCAAAAATTGACTATGAAAGATGTTATTAAAATTAATACTTTTATAAAAAAAAATTAGGTAGTACATCCAACAAGAAAAAAAAATTGGTGTTTTTTGTAATTTTTGTTAGAAAAAATTTTGAAACGAAAAATTTCGAAAAATTAATTATCTGATTCAAAATATCGAGTGAAAACGATAATTCTAGGTATTTATACTTTCATAGAAATAAATTTTAAGTGTCACGTCAAAAAAAAAAATTGTATTTTTTAAAGGCAAAAATTTTCGAAAAATTAATTATCAGATTCGAGACATATCAAGTAAAGTAATATTTCTAGATATTAGTAAACAATAATGTACTACGTCCACAAAGAAAAAAAAATTTGGTATTTTTTGCATTTTTTGGTAGGAAAAATTTTGAGAAAAAAATTTTCAATAAATTAATTATTAGATTCGAGATATCAAGTGAAAAAGATAGTTCTAGACAACTATTAGTACCTTCATAGAAATAAATTAAGTACTACGTCCAAAAAAAAAAAAAAACGTTGACAGCGGTCAATTTTACCTTTTTTTAGCTAATTTTACGTTACATAATTAACGCGAAGTACCATTTTGACCCCCCAAAAAAAATTTTAAAGACCTTTTTTAGAAAATTTTTTAGAATTTGATTCAAATGACCCCCCCAAAAAATTTTCTAGATCCGCCTCTGATGTATCTAAAATTTTTTATAAAATTGTAGAAAATTGGGAATTTTATTCGTACAAAATGATCCAAAAAAAAAAAAAGATAATGCACTAATTTACGTAAATAGAGGCTAATTTTACAGTATTATCAATTGACTCATAAATTGGTACACGAATTGGTAAATTCAGAGTATTTTTTTCATGTAAAAAGAATTTTTAAAGATAAAAAAAAAATAATATTTTAGGATATTAAAAACAGGGTGAATTAGTCTGATTTTTTATTATATATTTATTGAAATATTATGATAATACTTATAAAAATTATTACATGATTAAAGAAAAATCTTATACACAGTCTAATAAATGTATAAAAATATAAATTTTTTTTAAAAATTATTTTTCTTTTTAAGAAAAAATGTATATCAATATGTAATAAATTTTCTTAACCTTTTAAACATATTAAAGAAGATATTTCATGTAAATAATCTTTTTTTATATTAGTTTCAGAATTATAATTGATAGTCAAGACATTAGAATCGTTTCGTTTTTGCTTTATGGTACTAACTAAACTAATAAACTCATTATTTATATTACGACAATTTCGGAGACTAATATAATTAAGTTTTGGTGATTTTGATACTATTTCAGCTAAAATTTCATTCTTAATATTTGAAGCTGTAAGCATTAAAATTTCTAAGTTTGGTAATGTTTCGAATTTCTTAACGCTTTTTTCATCAAAGTTCATATGATAACAGTCTATTTTGTTTAATTTTTTACATTTACTGAATTCTATCAAATATTTGCAACATCCAGGTACATTTAAAAATATTAACAAATATTCAAGATTTTTCAAATTTTCTAGAAAACCTTTACTTTTAGATGTTAAATCATAAGAATCAATCTCTAACCAAAGACTTTTTAAATTATTGCATTTAGAAATAGCAAGGACATGTTCGTCAGTAAATTCTTCGATATTACCATTCAAATTTGTTAAATTCTTAAACAAATGAAGGGAGTTTATAAAAAATTCTCTATCCAAACAAACAGACTCTATTTCTTCTATTTTATCAACAGAAAGTTTATTTATTAAATCCTCGTCAATTATCTCCAATTTAATTTTTCGCAATTGCTTTTGCTTCTTAAGAAAATCATTAAGTAAATCAGTATCAACGTAATAACAAGCACTTTGTATCAAAAATTCTTCTATGCTTCTGATGTTTCCAATATCTAATGCTTGTATTATTATTTCATGGTCATCGTTTGTATTAATTAACTTCAAATTTTTTAAATGGCAAACGAAATTGAACAAATTTTCTTTTGAACGAAATGCACAAATGTCTAGTGTTAATTCTTCAATCAAATTAGAATTCAAGCTAAACAAGCAGCTGCCTGTAATATCCAATGATTTAAAATAAAGGCTTTTCAAGTTTTTATTATTTCCAAAGAATAATTTAAGAATATTATCATCGGCATTTACATCCCTAAGATCTAAATTTGTAAGATTTTTCAAAAATTCAGCAGATTTTTGAATTATTTTCACATAGTCTACCTTCTTATTGTAACCATTATATATATAAAGCTCATTTAAGTAATCACTACATCTGTATAAGACATTCAATAAAAAATTAGTGTCTTGTATTTGATTTCTTTGAAAATATTTTTCTTCAAATTCATCATCTATATATAAACTTTTTACAAGATTCCAGGTTTGTTTACTAACAGCGTACCATCTCTTACATACAGCCTCAACATCTATTTTTTCTTTGAATGATAAGTATTGGAAAATATGCATCAAGCAATCGTCATTAAGACAACTGACATCAACTAATGAACTTTCATTATCATCATTTAGTTTTAGTTGTTTAAATGAATCTTTTAAATCTATAAAAATTTTATTTATTTATTAATGTTGGCTATTGAGTCCGGCCCTTCCCCATATCAAAAGAAAATTGGGGCTGTGAAAACTTCCAATTTTTATAACTTTACTCTAACAAAAAAACCACGTAGTTATACTCTCTGGCTCAGAGAGTTTATAACTCCCTAAATCAGGGAGTAAACTCCCTAAAACAGGGAGTTAACTCCCTGAAATTTCTATCATCTCCTGGAATACCTTCGGGATAAAAATGAACCGTACGAGAGAAAGCTGATATCCTGGAGGTGTAATGTTCAATTTGATTTTATCAAATTCTTTTGTTCATTTGATTTTATTAATGAAAATTTTCATTTTTTGGCCCTACCATATTTTCCGGTTTTCCAATATGGCGGAAGAAAATACATTTCAGAATAAGCTTTTTACATTACCTGGGGGTTTTTGAGGTCGAGAATAACGTTTTTATTAATGGTAAAGGTCCATGGTGGTAATGTAAAAAGCTTATTTTGAAATGTTTTTTCGTCCGCCATCTTGGAAAACCGGAAAATTTGCTGGGGCCAAAAAATGAAAATTTTCATTAATAAAAACGTTATTCTCGACCTCGAAAACCCCCAGGTAATGTAAAAAGCTTATTCTGAAATGTTTTTTTGTCCGCCATCTTGCAAAACCGGAAAATTTGCTGGGGCCAAAAAATGAAAATTTTCATTAATAAAAACGATATTCTCGACCTCGAAAACCCCCAGGTAATGTAAAAAGCTTATTCTGAAATGTTTTTTCGTCCGCCATCTTGGAAAACCGGAAAATTTTCTAGGGCCAAAAAATGAAAATTTTCATTAATATAAACGTTTTTCTCGACCTCGAAAACCCCCCGGTAATGTAAAAAGCTTATTCTGAAATGTTTTTTCGTCCGCCATCTTGGAAAACCGGAAAATATGCTGGGGCCAAGAAATGAAAAATTTCATTAACAAAAACGTTTTTGTTGACCTCGAAAACCCCGAGGTAATGTTGAAAGTTTCTATTTTCATGTTTTTTGATCCGCCATATTGGAAAATCGGAAAACTGTTGGAAAATTGAACATTACACCTCCAGGATATCAGCTTTCCCTCGTACGGTTCATTTTTATCCCGAAGGTATTCCAGGAGATGACAGAAATTTCAGGGAGTTAACTCCCTGATTCAGAGAGTTAACTCCCTGTTTTAGGGAATTTACTCCCTGATTTAGGGAGTTATAAACTCTCTGAGCCAGGGAGTATAACTACGTGGTTTTTTTTGTTAGAGTTGGTCCGACTTGAATTGAAAACATAAACAAAACCTATCCTTCAGTTTAAAAAAATAAATTGTTAAAATAGTTGTTAAAATAGATATTTTAAATAGTTATTTTAATCATAAATTGGTTTTTAATGATAATTATTATATTTTATGCAAAATTATTACTTATTTTTACTTCAAGCCGGACCTAAAGTTAATCACCGTTTCACAGCTTCAATTTTCTTTTAGAGTGCCGAAGGGTCGGATTCAGGATTCAATAATATTAATATATATTGATTTATAAATAAACTTTCTTAACCATACCTTTATAACTCATTGTTATTCGAATTTTTTCTTCTCGATTATAAGATTTACCTAGTCAAATGAACAATGATAATTTCTGAAAAAAAAATATTATGACATTAGTACAATTGCAAAATTTATAGCTATTGATTAATTTAATTTTTGACTATTTTTATGAATTTTTTTAAATTAATATTTATTTTAAAAAAATTGGCTATAAGTATTGGTACTATATAAAAAGTAATAGGTACTTTATTATCAATGTTATAAGTGAACATATTTCATGCTCATTGGTTGAGTCATTACACAAACTGGTTACAAATTTTAATTTTATTGTAAAAAATTAATAATAAAGTGAAATACATACATATTGGCGATACTTTTTCAAGACAGTCATCTCGTTATGTCCAAAAATTAAGGCAACTTAAAGCGGTGACCGGGTCGAAATTCAGAAAAATCGAAATAAAAGTAGTCGCAGGTAAATTTATTTTAATGTTTTTATCTTAAAAGTTGTTATTTATTAAAATCAAGAAAAAAAGAACATCCAAATTGATAATATTATAATCTTGAATGAAGATGTTTTCATAAACAAGACTGCCGACATCTATTTTACTTTAAAAGTTTTGGATTTACCAATTTTTGGGTATTAATTTTTATCATAAAAAAGGCTCATTCGTTTTAGAATAACCCTTTAAATTGCAAAATCTAAAACTACTCAATGAAATCCCCTGTCGTTTAGTACACATAATATATCAAAAGATCTTGCGTTAACTTTTTTCTTTTGGACGTGTAGTTTCAGAGATATCAGTAGTCGAAGTTGACGCTGTTTAAAAACTACAAACCCATAAAACTTTTTAAAAAACAAACGTATTAACAATAAACGTAAACGTAAAAATAAACGTATTAACATAATTACTCCAGTCAAATCGCGGTTTAGGGTTTATTTTCACTGGCCAACATGAGATTTGCTCTACTATATGTTTTTTTGCGTATATTCGAGGTCTTTTCCGGGAGATATTTTCGGAACACCCTCAAATTTACAAAAACTACCCCCAAAAAGGAGTTTTTTGATATATTAACAAACTGAGTTTCTAGATTTAGCCAAGAATTGGTCTAAGAGGGTTTCTTGAGTCATTGATCAAGAATTTTAAGTAATTTTTTAAAAGCAATCAATATTTCACCCTTAAATTAGAAAATAATATTTATTCATTAAAAATTACTCCAAATTCTTGATCAGCGACCCAAAAAAACCTTAAGGACCTAATTTGGTCGCTGAAAGTGCGAAAATAGCAAAAACACCCCCCTTTAGAGGTATTTTTTGCTAATTTAAGGGTGAAATTTTTATTATTCATTAAAAATTACCTTAAATTCTTGATCAGTGACCCAAAAGACCAATCCTTGGCTGAATCTAGAAATTCAGTTTGCTAATATATAAAAAAAAAACCCTTTCTGGGGGTAGTTTATGCAAATTTAAGGGTGTTCCGAAAATATCTGCCGGAAAAGACCCCGATTTTCGCGATCAGCGATCCAAAAAACATATATAGGGCTGTTCAACTATGATGTCACGTTTTTTTTAAGGTTTTTTACCCCTCCGTCCCTCCGTATCCAACCCTGTCACATTCAGCAAACCCCTCCCTGTAAAATGATGTCACGCAGTCTTTTGTAGACCCCTCTTAAAAATTTATGAAAATATAAATATTGAAAAATTTTTTTCTCACCAAATTATATACATTTTTTAAAGTTTTTATGATTATAAAATATTTTATTTTTTATATTAATATTATATTGTTAATATATGCAAAATAATTTACAATATTAGTGGTTTTTTTTTAATTTAGGGGTTGTTATATCATTCCCTAAGTATTGTAGAAGAAAACCAACTTTGGAATTGAAAATACCGCTCCAAAATACCTACTAGGTGACGTTTTCAGCTAAAAATATTAATTTCACCCCCTTAGCCCAAATATTTATCTCCTCGAGAGGGTGAATGTGCTCAAAATACATAAATTTGCATCTTTTACCTTTTGGAAAGTGAAAAATATAATTTCCAACATTAAGAAACTTTTTTTTTGCGTGCAGTAATTTTTTATTAAAAGTTTTACAATGTTAGTGATTTTAGCCTATTTTCGGGTTTGATATTTCATTACCCAAGGTTCTTAGGTAAAAATAGACTTCAGAAATGGAAAGAGCGACCAAAAATATCTACTAGGTACACGTAACTTCCTTAGATTAACAAAAAAATTGGAACATTTTCGAAAAATTAGTAAATTTTCAAAAAAATTTTTAAATATTCGAAAAAAATCGTGAATTTACTAAATTTAGTGGATTAACAAAAAATTCGAGTATATTCGATTTTTTTTTGTGAATTTACGAAAAATGTTTTAAATTCACAAATATGTTCACGATTTATGACCCGAAAGGATTTATTATTGTCTAACAAGATGGTCCAACAAGGTGGTAACAAACAAAATTTAATAAAAAATTTTTTAAAATTGCACGAAACAAATAGTACTAAAACTATTTTTTGTAAATTTTCGAAAAAAAATTGTAATTTATCAATTTTTCTTGCGAATAGGGGGCTTGCATGGGTCAAAATTTTGGTAATTTTTGTGCATAATCTGAAATAATTAAAAAAATATTAGACACGTATTTTTTTTTTAAATATTACGAAAATTTACAATGTATTTGTATAAGGTAGGCGTGACGTCATCACTTTTTAATTTTCATTTTTTTGAAAAACACAAAAATACGTGTCTATTATTTTTTGATCTAGTTTCAAATTATGCAAAAAAATCATTAAAATTCCGACCAATGCAAGTCCTCTATTCAGAAAAAAAAATCGAGGATACTCGAATTTTTCATTAATTTACTAAATTCAGTAAATTTACGATTTTTTTTGAATATTTAAAAATTTTTTTGAAAATTTACTAATTTTTCGAAAATTTTTTAATTTTGTTGTTAATTTAAGGAAGTTACTTTTTACCGACATCTATTTTACTTTAAAAGTTTTGGATTTACCAATTTTTGGGTATTAATTTTTATCATAAAAAAGGCTCATTCGTTTTAGAATAACCCTTTAAATTGCAAAATCTAAAACTACTCAATGAAATCCCCTGTCGTTTAGTACACATAATATATCAAAAGATCTTGCGTTAACTTTTTTCTTTTGGACGTGTAGTTTCAGAGATATCAGTAGTCGAAGTTGACGCTGTTTAAAAACTACAAACCCATAAAACTTTTTAAAAAACAAACGTATTAACAATAAACGTAAACGTAAAAATAAACGTATTAACATAATTACTCCAGTCAAATCGCGGTTTAGGGTTTATTTTCACTGGCCAACATGAGATTTGCTCTACTATATGTTTTTTTGCGTATATTCGAGGTCTTTTCCGGGAGATATTTTCGGAACACCCTCAAATTTACAAAAACTACCCCCAAAAAGGAGTTTTTTGATATATTAACAAACTGAGTTTCTAGATTTAGCCAAGAATTGGTCTAAGAGGGTTTCTTGAGTCATTGATCAAGAATTTTAAGTAATTTTTTAAAAGCAATCAATATTTCACCCTTAAATTAGAAAATAATATTTATTCATTAAAAATTACTCCAAATTCTTGATCAGCGACCCAAAAAAACCTTAAGGACCTAATTTGGTCGCTGAAAGTGCGAAAATAGCAAAAACACCCCCCTTTAGAGGTATTTTTTGCTAATTTAAGGGTGAAATTTTTATTATTCATTAAAAATTACCTTAAATTCTTGATCAGTGACCCAAAAGACCAATCCTTGGCTGAATCTAGAAATTCAGTTTGCTAATATATAAAAAAAAAACCCTTTCTGGGGGTAGTTTATGCAAATTTAAGGGTGTTCCGAAAATATCTGCCGGAAAAGACCCCGATTTTCGCGATCAGCGATCCAAAAAACATATATAGGGCTGTTCAACTATGATGTCACGTTTTTTTTAAGGTTTTTTACCCCTCCGTCCCTCCGTATCCAACCCTGTCACATTCAGCAAACCCCTCCCTGTAAAATGATGTCACGCAGTCTTTTGTAGACCCCTCTTAAAAATTTATGAAAATATAAATATTGAAAAATTTTTTTCTCACCAAATTATATACATTTTTTAAAGTTTTTATGATTATAAAATATTTTATTTTTTATATTAATATTATATTGTTAATATATGCAAAATAATTTACAATATTAGTGGTTTTTTTTTAATTTAGGGGTTGTTATATCATTCCCTAAGTATTGTAGAAGAAAACCAACTTTGGAATTGAAAATACCGCTCCAAAATACCTACTAGGTGACGTTTTCAGCTAAAAATATTAATTTCACCCCCTTAGCCCAAATATTTATCTCCTCGAGAGGGTGAATGTGCTCAAAATACATAAATTTGCATCTTTTACCTTTTGGAAAGTGAAAAATATAATTTCCAACATTAAGAAACTTTTTTTTTGCGTGCAGTAATTTTTTATTAAAAGTTTTACAATGTTAGTGATTTTAGCCTATTTTCGGGTTTGATATTTCATTACCCAAGGTTCTTAGGTAAAAATAGACTTCAGAAATGGAAAGAGCGACCAAAAATATCTACTAGGTACACGTAACTTCCTTAGATTAACAAAAAAATTGGAACATTTTCGAAAAATTAGTAAATTTTCAAAAAAATTTTTAAATATTCGAAAAAAATCGTGAATTTACTAAATTTAGTGGATTAACAAAAAATTCGAGTATATTCGATTTTTTTTTGTGAATTTACGAAAAATGTTTTAAATTCACAAATATGTTCACGATTTATGACCCGAAAGGATTTATTATTGTCTAACAAGATGGTCCAACAAGGTGGTAACAAACAAAATTTAATAAAAAATTTTTTAAAATTGCACGAAACAAATAGTACTAAAACTATTTTTTGTAAATTTTCGAAAAAAAATTGTAATTTATCAATTTTTCTTGCGAATAGGGGGCTTGCATGGGTCAAAATTTTGGTAATTTTTGTGCATAATCTGAAATAATTAAAAAAATATTAGACACGTATTTTTTTTTTAAATATTACGAAAATTTACAATGTATTTGTATAAGGTAGGCGTGACGTCATCACTTTTTAATTTTCATTTTTTTGAAAAACACAAAAATACGTGTCTATTATTTTTTGATCTAGTTTCAAATTATGCAAAAAAATCATTAAAATTCCGACCAATGCAAGTCCTCTATTCAGAAAAAAAAATCGAGGATACTCGAATTTTTCATTAATTTACTAAATTCAGTAAATTTACGATTTTTTTTGAATATTTAAAAATTTTTTTGAAAATTTACTAATTTTTCGAAAATTTTTTAATTTTGTTGTTAATTTAAGGAAGTTACTTTTTACCGACATCTATTTTACTTTAAAAGTTTTGGATTTACCAATTTTTGGGTATTAATTTTTATCATAAAAAAGGCTCATTCGTTTTAGAATAACCCTTTAAATTGCAAAATCTAAAACTACTCAATGAAATCCCCTGTCGTTTAGTACACATAATATATCAAAAGATCTTGCGTTAACTTTTTTCTTTTGGACGTGTAGTTTCAGAGATATCAGTAGTCGAAGTTGACGCTGTTTAAAAACTACAAACCCATAAAACTTTTTAAAAAACAAACGTATTAACAATAAACGTAAACGTAAAAATAAACGTATTAACATAATTACTCCAGTCAAATCGCGGTTTAGGGTTTATTTTCACTGGCCAACATGAGATTTGCTCTACTATATGTTTTTTTGCGTATATTCGAGGTCTTTTCCGGGAGATATTTTCGGAACACCCTCAAATTTACAAAAACTACCCCCAAAAAGGAGTTTTTTGATATATTAACAAACTGAGTTTCTAGATTTAGCCAAGAATTGGTCTAAGAGGGTTTCTTGAGTCATTGATCAAGAATTTTAAGTAATTTTTTAAAAGCAATCAATATTTCACCCTTAAATTAGAAAATAATATTTATTCATTAAAAATTACTCCAAATTCTTGATCAGCGACCCAAAAAAACCTTAAGGACCTAATTTGGTCGCTGAAAGTGCGAAAATAGCAAAAACACCCCCCTTTAGAGGTATTTTTTGCTAATTTAAGGGTGAAATTTTTATTATTCATTAAAAATTACCTTAAATTCTTGATCAGTGACCCAAAAGACCAATCCTTGGCTGAATCTAGAAATTCAGTTTGCTAATATATAAAAAAAAACCCTTTCTGGGGGTAGTTTATGCAAATTTAAGGGTGTTCCGAAAATATCTGCCGGAAAAGACCCCGATTTTCGCGATCAGCGATCCAAAAAACATATATAGGGCTGTTCAACTATGATGTCACGTTTTTTTTAAGGTTTTTTACCCCTCCGTCCTTCCGTATCCAACCCTGTCACATTCAGCAAACCCCTCCCTGTAAAATGATGTCACGCAGTCTTTTGTAGACCCCTCTTAAAAATTTATGAAAATATAAATATTGAAAAATTTTTTTCTCACCAAATTATATACATTTTTTAAAGTTTTTATGATTATAAAATATTTTATTTTTTATATTAATATTATATTGTTAATATATGCAAAATAATTTACAATATTAGTGGTTTTTTTTTAATTTAGGGGTTGTTATATCATTCCCTAAGTATTGTAGAAGAAAACCAACTTTGGAATTGAAAATACCGCTCCAAAATACCTACTAGGTGACGTTTTCAGCTAAAAATATTAATTTCACCCCCTTAGCCCAAATATTTATCTCCTCGAGAGGGTGAATGTGCTCAAAATACATAAATTTGCATCTTTTACCTTTTGGAAAGTGAAAAATATAATTTCCAACATTAAGAAACTTTTTTTTTGCGTGCAGTAATTTTTTATTAAAAGTTTTACAATGTTAGTGATTTTAGCCTATTTTCGGGTTTGATATTTCATTACCCAAGGTTCTTAGGTAAAAATAGACTTCAGAAATGGAAAGAGCGACCAAAAATATCTACTAGGTACACGTAACTTCCTTAGATTAACAAAAAAATTGGAACATTTTCGAAAAATTAGTAAATTTTCAAAAAAATTTTTAAATATTCGAAAAAAATCGTGAATTTACTAAATTTAGTGGATTAACAAAAAATTCGAGTATATTCGATTTTTTTTTGTGAATTTACGAAAAATGTTTTAAATTCACAAATATGTTCACGATTTATGACCCGAAAGGATTTATTATTGTCTAACAAGATGGTCCAACAAGGTGGTAACAAACAAAATTTAATAAAAAATTTTTTAAAATTGCACGAAACAAATAGTACTAAAACTATTTTTTGTAAATTTTCGAAAAAAAATTGTAATTTATCAATTTTTCTTGCGAATAGGGGGCTTGCATGGGTCAAAATTTTGGTAATTTTTGTGCATAATCTGAAATAATTAAAAAAATATTAGACACGTATTTTTTTTTTAAATATTACGAAAATTTACAATGTATTTGTATAAGGTAGGCGAGACGTCATCACTTTTTAATTTTCATTTTTTTGAAAAACACAAAAATACGTGTCTATTATTTTTTGATCTAGTTTCAAATTATGCAAAAAAATCATTAAAATTCCGACCCATGCAAGTCCTCTATTCAGAAAAAAAAATCGAGGATACTCGAATTTTTCATTAATTTACTAAATTCAGTAAATTTACGATTTTTTTTGAATATTTAAAAATTTTTTTGAAAATTTACTAATTTTTCGAAAATTTTTTAATTTTGTTGTTAATTTAAGGAAGTTACTTTTTACAGTGTAATGTTTACAGCTAAAAATTTTCATTTTTTATACATCTGTAAAATCCACTCCCGTAGCTCTAATATTTACCCCCTCGAGAGGGTGAATGTGCTCAAAATACATAAAGTTGCATCTTTTACCTTTTACCTACAGTAACTTTTTTTTTAATTTGACTATTTTATAGTGATTTTAACCTACTTTAATGGTTGATATTTCATTACCCAAGTGTCGTAGGTGAAAACAGACTTCGAAAATGAAAAGAGCGATAAAAAATACCGACTAAGTGAGATTTTCAGCCCAAAATACTCATGTTTTCATACCATAATATTCATTTGTCCAAGAATTGTCGATTAGGCGCTTATGGGTTAATAAAACACATGCATTTAATAAATTAATAAATACTTATAATATCCTATATTTTAAATACTATATCATATCTAAGGAAATACGTGTAGGGGGTCTTCCGCGAGAAACATATTTGTCGTATTTATTTTCAAATATCTTCAAAAATAATAATTTTGATTTAAATATTAAAAGAAAAAAATCTTTCGTGTTATATAACGCTATAATTAATAGCATATGGGCCATTAAGTTACATGATAGTAAATATGGTTTTTAAAGCTGTTCTCAGTATGATTTAAGATTCTCTTAGACAATTTTTAATATATAGTATTAAAATATTTTTTGTTTTTCAAAATATGTGATATCACAGTCATATTTTATCCTTCCTCCCTCCCTGTCACATTTTGTCACAAATCTCTAACCCCTCCCTCCGTCTGCCGCCGTGACATCATAGTTGAACAGTCCCATTATTATAGTATAAGCTGATTTCAGATTACGTCACGAGTGCAGATAGTATACTTAAAAATAACGCTGGTAGAAACTGAGCGCTCACTTTGTGTACATTTTATATGGAGAACCAGTAAAATTTTTTTTATTTTTATAAATAAATAATAAAATTGTTCTTTTTTCAAATTTTGATAAATATATTATAAAAATATAACATTCAAAGTAATTAATAATACATAGTTAGTAACATTTTTGTTGAAATATAATTTACATTTTATGAACTAAAAAAAAAATCGTGTCTTTTTGTGAAAAATCGGAGTCTCAAAAACACGATTTTTGATTTTAGTTACTAAAATATGAATTATATTTCAACAAAAATGTTACGAACTATGTATTATTTTTTACTTTGAATGTTATATTTTTATAATATATTTATCAAAATTTGAAAAAAGAACAATTTTATTATTTATTTATAAAAATAAAAAAAATTTTACTGGTTCTCCATATAAAATGTACACAAAGTGAGCGCTCAGTTTCTACCAGCGTTATTTTTTGTATAGTATCTGCTTCTCGTGACGTAATTGTGAAATAGGCTTATACACTATGAAAAATATAGAGTATTGCCAAGCTAGGCGAAGTTGACGCAACCTAAGCGCGAAGGTAAATACGGCGAAGCGAAAATTTACTTGAATCAACTTAAACACTGACTTGACGGGAGATCCCGTAATTCAATTGAAAGCAAGCTTCTTTCAGCAAAATATTAGCTTGATACAAAAAATGTAATTGGGCTAATTTAAGCTAATTCGAATTTGTTATATCCAAATATAACATTGAAATAAATTCAAGCTTATCTTAGACATAAAAAAAATATAGTACAAGCCCGTAAATATAATAATATTTATATTATACTCCCTGATTTAGGGAGCTATAACTCCCTGAAATTTCTGTCATCTCCTCGAATACCTTCGGGATGAAAATGGACCGTATGAGGGAAAACTGATATCCTGGAGGCGAAATTTTTAATTTTTCATCCAAAACAATTTTCCAATTTTCGAATATGGCGGACCAAAAAACATGAAAATAAAAACTTTCTACATTACCTAAGGGTTTTCGGGGTCGAGAAAAACGTTTTTATGAATGAAAATTTTAATTTTTTTGCCCCAGCAAATTTTCCAATTTTCCAAGATGGCGGACCAAAAAACATGTAAATAAAAACTTCATAAAAACGATTTTCTCGACCTCTAAACCCCTTTGCAATGTAAAAAGCTTATTCTAAAATGTTTTTTGGTCCGCCATATTGGAAAATTGGAAAATATGCTGGGGCAAAAAAATGTCAATTTTCATTCATAAAAACGTTTTTCTCGACCTCGAAAATCCCCTGGCAATGTAAAAAGCTTATTCTGAAATGTTTTTTGGTCCGCCATATTGGAAAATTGGAAAATATGCTGGGGCAAAAAAATTCCAATTTTCATTCATAAAAAGGTTTTTCTCGACCTCGAAAACCCCCTTGCAATGTAAAAAGCTTATTCTGAAATGTTTTTTGGTCCGCCATATTGGAAAATTGGAAAATATGCTGGGGCAAAAAAATTCCAATTTTCATTCATAAAAAGGTTTTTCTCGACCTCGAAAACTCCCTTGCAATGTAAAAAGCTTATTCTGAAATGTTTTTTGGTCCGCCATATTGGAAAATTGGAAAATATGCTGGGACAAAAAAATTAAAATTTTTATTAATAGAAACGTTTTTTTCGACCCCGAAAACCCTCAGATAATGTAGAAAGTTTCTATATTCATGTTTTTTGGTCCGCCATCTTGGAAAATTGGAAAATTGTTTTGGATGAAAAATTAAAAATTTTTCCTCCAGGATATCAGTTTTCACTCGTACGGTCCATTTTCATCCCGAAGGTATTCGAGGAGATGATAGAAATTTCAGGGAGTTATAACTAACACTTAAGTCAAATATATAGTTACCGGATTCAGGCTAATATTAAGTTGACCTGAGTCTAAAAGACAGCTATTTTAACAAATATACGTCAGCTGATTCAAGGTTGGTATGCATTGATTTAACCCCGTTAACTTGAATCAAGGGATTATTCACTTTCGGGGACTTAATGGGTACGAAGTTAATATTAACTTCTTAAAATTTTATTATTTTTTATAGTGTAGAGAAAATCTCATGTTGGCCAGTGAAAATACACCCCCCCTCCGCGATTTGACTGGAGGTAAGCCTGTATAAAAACCTGTTGTATACAAACCTGTACATAGCTTGTATACAAACCTGTATACAGTAGATCTGTAAAGGACTTTTGATGGGTACAGGTTAATAATGTAATATAATGTAAAATTTGATGAAAAAAGGTTAAACTGAACGAGGTAATTTTATTTGCTAGTTTCAGACTTATTTTTTTTACTCAGTATACTTAGTAAATTAATAACCCTGTTGATAACTATATTGTTCTCAGTTGACTAACGACTTTCATAATATTTAATGCGTTATAAGCTAATTTATTACATAATTAATTGTACTTACTAATTTGTTGTAATCATCAATTAGAAATTGTCCAAAAATAAGATTCAGACACATAACATGTGCAAAACCTGGCAAAACTTCTAAAAATGTCAATAATATAGTTTCTAAGTTAGAAATTCTAACTCAGATATTTATATAAAGAGTTCTGGTTTACCGATCACTAAGAAAGATGAGATTTTTTTTGCGAGCGAATTTTAAATTTTGATAAGTATAAATAATTGTCAAAAATTCAAAATAATATTTTATTGCAAAATATAAAATAAATAAAATACTGATTTAATTTCGTTCTTTAGTAAAATTAATACAATCTAATAAAAAAATTAATATTTACAATTATAATTAACAAATATTTAATAAAATTAAATAAAATTTTAATGCAATACTAATATATACTCATACTTTCATTCAACTGAAGAAAACCCGATATAATTATATTTAAAAAAAAAATCTATACAAAATCGAAGATAGTGCATTTTTTCAGTCGTAAGGTAGTATAAAGGGGGTCAGTATACATCTCATAAAACCACATAAATATAGAAATCGTTTTCTATTAAAAATTATTTGATAAAAATAGGCTTTTAGCCTGAAAAATTTTTTATAAGCTTCTCTTTTCTAAAAATTTTTACTCGCTTTTTTCCATGATAATTCAAAGTCTGAGCTTTAAAACTTGGAGCTTTTAGAAAACTTTTGAAACCTTTTACACCCATTTTTATCAAATATTTTAGTTTTCAAAGCAATTTAAAAATTTTCAATTTTTTTATAAAAATTGGTATTTAACTTTATTAACTACACTGTAAAAAGTAACTTCCTTAGATTAACAAAAAAAATAGTATATTTTCGAAAAATTAGTAAATTTTCGAAAAAATTTGTAAATATTTGAAAAAAATAGTAAATTTACTAAAGTTAGTTACATTAACTAAAAATTCGAGAATTATTGATTTTTTTTTGTGAATTTACGAAAAAAGTTGTAAATTCACAATTATTTTTCGTAAATTTACAACTAGTTTTTGTAAATTTTCGAAAAAAAATTGTAAATTATCAATTTTTTTTGCGAAGTCACAAAAAAATCAAGAATACTCCAATTTTTTGTTAATATACTAAATTTAATAGAAAATTTACGATTTTTTTCAAATATTTACAAATTTTTTCAAAAATTTACAAATTTTTCAAAAATGTTCTAATTTTTTTGTTAATATAAGGAAGTTACTTTTTACAGTGTATATAACTGTAAGAGAATTAATGGTACATTTATGTGACTTAAAAACTTATGCTTACACAGAAAAAATGAGACAAAATGAGATAAGTTCATAATTCATAATCTTTTTTGAAAATTTACAACTATTTTTCACTAATTTCCGAAAAAATGGAGAATTTACAAGTTTTTTCGAGAGTTTTTTTGTGAATTTACGAAATAAATAAAAAGCAAAGGTACGGAAATATTTTGAAGGCAGCCTAAAAACTCCCATCTTATATAATATGGGGCCCTGGGTTTTTAGGCCTAGAAGGGTCCACTGGAATAAACAGAGGGTGGTTGGTATATATGTTCTTTAAAATAATAAACTGACTTTTATACCTATTTAATTTCATTAAGATTTTAAATGTACTGGATTCCCTTGTTAAATTACTTATTATTTTAAAAAACTTTGATAAAAAAAATTATTCATAGGTAATATATTTAACTCTTCACGTATTTAATTTAATTATTTATTATAGAAAATAATAATTTTAAAATTATACATTTTTTAATTTTTGAATAAAAAACTTCGCATTCATTTTATTTTATTAAATTATAATTCAAACTTGTACATGGGTAAATTTAAATGCAGTGAGTGTATAATGCATGGTCGGGTCTTCGAAGAATTTTTCTCTGAAAGTACAAAAAAAAATATGTCACCAGCCTAATTTTTAGCCTCCTAGAGCAAAATCTCGATTTTTGTCAGACATTTTTTGTTTTTTCAACTCTTATAAAAAAGTACGAAAAATGAGGTAATTATTCTATAATTACCTCATTTTAATGATAATTTTTCTTATTTTTTCTGTTAAAAACTCACATTAACATGAAAATTTTTTTTTGAGTTTTGTTTGCGCAAGAAATCACTAAGATACGCTGTTTTTTTTCAAAAGTCAATTTATTAAATGCCTATTAGGGAAAAATCTATTCTAACTAGGCTTAAATTATTTCTTGGACTTCATATTTTTTGTCCAAAACACAAAAACGTCTGCCGAAAATCGAGATTTTGCTCTAAGAGGCTAAAAATTGGGCTGGTGACCTATTTTTGGTAGTACTATTAAGGGAAAAATACTTCAAAGAATCATGCATTGTACACTCACTTCATTTAAATTTATCCATTTACATATCAATAAAAAATTATTTATTTTTCATGCAGTATGAGATTTTTTTTGAATTAAAATAAAGGAGTACCTAAAATAAGAATCCATTTAATAAAAATAAATTATAATGCATTAATTAAAAGTAAAAGAAAAGATTTACTAAATGTTAAATACATTAATTTATACATTTTAAATTATAATATTTATTATTAAAAATTAATATCTAATAATTAACTGTAAGATATTACTTATCTTAAAAATAAAATTTTGACATTTGATTTTGATATTTTTTTCTAATTTAAAATAAGTTTAATTTTCAGATCTATAATCAGTCTTAAAAAATTATATATGTTACATTAAGGAAAAGGTTTATTTTTTAAACATATTAATGGTGGTAATTCATGCAAATCATTTTGTTTAATATTAGTAATATAATCATGTTCAATAGTTAAAATATGAGAATCATTTCTTTTAACTTTTATAGCGCTAGCCAAATTGATAAATTCGTTATTGATATTTTGACAATTCCTAACTCTACAATAATTGAGTTTTGGAGATTTCATTACTATTTCACTTAAAATTTTATTTGTAATATTTGAACCATAGATATCAATAATTTCTAAACTTGAAAATAATTCAATATTTTTTGTACAATTTTCTATGAATTGCATACGATTATATTCTAACTTCTTTAATTTTTTACATTTACTTAATCCTAACAAATTTTTACAACATCCTTCTTCCATTATATTTAATTTTAAAGTTTCAAGACTTTCAAAAATACTAAATTGATTTTCCTCTTGATTTCTTAAATCATAATAACTTATTTCTAAATTAAGTTCTTTTATACTTTTACATTTTGAAATAGATCTAAGAATATTGACAGTAAATTCATCTAGAGTACAAACAAATGTTTTTAAATTTTTAAACAAATGTAAAGATGAAAGTATTTCCTTATTTTCTAAGGTGGTTCCAATTTCTTCTATATTATCCAATGGTAATTGTCTTATTAACTTTTTTGTAAATTCATCTAAATGAATCTTACGCAACTGTTTTTGCTTGGTAATAATAGAATTAAGAGTACCTGGATCTACAAAATAACAAGCTTCATTTACTGAAAGTTCACGTAAACTTTTAACGTTAGCACGTTCTAATGCATATATTGCTTCATAATAAACATCCAAATCAAGTACGTTTAAATTTTTTAAATCACCGAAAAAATCACATAGACTTTGTACATTTTCAATTTCACAAGAGTCAATTACTAAAATTTCAATTTGATTTCCATTTAGACTTAACAAACTAGAACCATTCATTTCTAAGTTTCTTAAAGAAATACTTTTTAAGCTTTTATTTTTTTCAAAAAATAATTGAAGAAAATTTTCAGTGTCAAATAAATGTTTTATCCCTAATTCAGTAATATTATTAACACAATCAACAGTTTTTTTTAAAGCATGTAAATAATCTACCTCGCCGATAGTACCATCAACATAAAGTATACTTAAATATTTACTGCACCTTTTTAAAAGTTTAATAAAAAAATTGGTATTTTCTGTTTTTGACCCTTGCATATTTTCTTGTACAAAAAGTTCATCAACTTTCAAACTTGTAACGTTGTTCCAAATCAGATTACTTAATGCGTTCCATCGTCTACAAACCCCTTCAATTTCAACTTTTTCTTTATTTGTTAGATATTGAAAAATGTGTATCAAGCAATCGTCATTCAAACATTTATTAATGTTGTCATTTTCAGTAACCAATGACTGATTGCTTGATTCGTTAAAATCTGAAAAAAAAATATCTTACTTTACTTCTTTGTTACGTAAAATAAAATGAATTTTTATAAAATACGGTATCATTCTAAATATTAATTCGCTTATTCTAAAATGTTTTTTGGTCCGCCATATTGGAAAATTGGAAAATATGCTGGGGCAAAAAAATGTCAATTTTCATTCATAAAAACGTTTTTCTCGACCTCGAAAATCCCCTGGCAATGTAAAAAGCTTATTCTGAAATGTTTTTTGGTCCGCCATATTGGAAAATTGGAAAATATGCTGGGGCAAAAAAATTCCAATTTTCATTCATAAAAAGGTTTTTCTCGACCTCGAAAACCCCCTTGCAATGTAAAAAGCTTATTCTGAAATGTTTTTTGGTCCGCCATATTGGAAAATTGGAAAATATGCTGGGGCAAAAAAATTCCAATTTTCATTCATAAAAAGGTTTTTCTCGACCTCGAAAACTCCCTTGCAATGTAAAAAGCTTATTCTGAAATGTTTTTTGGTCCGCCATATTGGAAAATTGGAAAATATGCTGGGACAAAAAAATTAAAATTTTTATTAATAGAAACGTTTTTTTCGACCCCGAAAACCCTCAGATAATGTAGAAAGTTTCTATATTCATGTTTTTTGGTCCGCCATCTTGGAAAATTGGAAAATTGTTTTGGATGAAAAATTAAAAATTTTTCCTCCAGGATATCAGTTTTCACTCGTACGGTCCATTTTCATCCCGAAGGTATTCGAGGAGATGATAGAAATTTCAGGGAGTTATAACTAACACTTAAGTCAAATATATAGTTACCGGATTCAGGCTAATATTAAGTTGACCTGAGTCTAAAAGACAGCTATTTTAACAAATATACGTCAGCTGATTCAAGGTTGGTATGCATTGATTTAACCCCGTTAACTTGAATCAAGGGATTATTCACTTTCGGGGACTTAATGGGTACGAAGTTAATATTAACTTCTTAAAATTTTATTATTTTTTATAGTGTAGAGAAAATCTCATGTTGGCCAGTGAAAATACACCCCCCCTCCGCGATTTGACTGGAGGTAAGCCTGTATAAAAACCTGTTGTATACAAACCTGTACATAGCTTGTATACAAACCTGTATACAGTAGATCTGTAAAGGACTTTTGATGGGTACAGGTTAATAATGTAATATAATGTAAAATTTGATGAAAAAAGGTTAAACTGAACGAGGTAATTTTATTTGCTAGTTTCAGACTTATTTTTTTTACTCAGTATACTTAGTAAATTAATAACCCTGTTGATAACTATATTGTTCTCAGTTGACTAACGACTTTCATAATATTTAATGCGTTATAAGCTAATTTATTACATAATTAATTGTACTTACTAATTTGTTGTAATCATCAATTAGAAATTGTCCAAAAATAAGATTCAGACACATAACATGTGCAAAACCTGGCAAAACTTCTAAAAATGTCAATAATATAGTTTCTAAGTTAGAAATTCTAACTCAGATATTTATATAAAGAGTTCTGGTTTACCGATCACTAAGAAAGATGAGATTTTTTTTGCGAGCGAATTTTAAATTTTGATAAGTATAAATAATTGTCAAAAATTCAAAATAATATTTTATTGCAAAATATAAAATAAATAAAATACTGATTTAATTTCGTTCTTTAGTAAAATTAATACAATCTAATAAAAAAATTAATATTTACAATTATAATTAACAAATATTTAATAAAATTAAATAAAATTTTAATGCAATACTAATATATACTCATACTTTCATTCAACTGAAGAAAACCCGATATAATTATATTTAAAAAAAAAATCTATACAAAATCGAAGATAGTGCATTTTTTCAGTCGTAAGGTAGTATAAAGGGGGTCAGTATACATCTCATAAAACCACATAAATATAGAAATCGTTTTCTATTAAAAATTATTTGATAAAAATAGGCTTTTAGCCTGAAAAATTTTTTATAAGCTTCTCTTTTCTAAAAATTTTTACTCGCTTTTTTCCATGATAATTCAAAGTCTGAGCTTTAAAACTTGGAGCTTTTAGAAAACTTTTGAAACCTTTTACACCCATTTTTATCAAATATTTTAGTTTTCAAAGCAATTTAAAAATTTTCAATTTTTTTATAAAAATTGGTATTTAACTTTATTAACTACACTGTAAAAAGTAACTTCCTTAGATTAACAAAAAAAATAGTATATTTTCGAAAAATTAGTAAATTTTCGAAAAAATTTGTAAATATTTGAAAAAAATAGTAAATTTACTAAAGTTAGTTACATTAACTAAAAATTCGAGAATTATTGATTTTTTTTTGTGAATTTACGAAAAAAGTTGTAAATTCACAATTATTTTTCGTAAATTTACAACTAGTTTTTGTAAATTTTCGAAAAAAAATTGTAAATTATCAATTTTTTTTGCGAAGTCACAAAAAAATCAAGAATACTCCAATTTTTTGTTAATATACTAAATTTAATAGAAAATTTACGATTTTTTTCAAATATTTACAAATTTTTTCAAAAATTTACAAATTTTTCAAAAATGTTCTAATTTTTTTGTTAATATAAGGAAGTTACTTTTTACAGTGTATATAACTGTAAGAGAATTAATGGTACATTTATGTGACTTAAAAACTTATGCTTACACAGAAAAAATGAGACAAAATGAGATAAGTTCATAATTCATAATCTTTTTTGAAAATTTACAACTATTTTTCACTAATTTCCGAAAAAATGGAGAATTTACAAGTTTTTTCGAGAGTTTTTTTGTGAATTTACGAAATAAATAAAAAGCAAAGGTACGGAAATATTTTGAAGGCAGCCTAAAAACTCCCATCTTATATAATATGGGGCCCTGGGTTTTTAGGCCTAGAAGGGTCCACTGGAATAAACAGAGGGTGGTTGGTATATATGTTCTTTAAAATAATAAACTGACTTTTATACCTATTTAATTTCATTAAGATTTTAAATGTACTGGATTCCCTTGTTAAATTACTTATTATTTTAAAAAACTTTGATAAAAAAAATTATTCATAGGTAATATATTTAACTCTTCACGTATTTAATTTAATTATTTATTATAGAAAATAATAATTTTAAAATTATACATTTTTTAATTTTTGAATAAAAAACTTCGCATTCATTTTATTTTATTAAATTATAATTCAAACTTGTACATGGGTAAATTTAAATGCAGTGAGTGTATAATGCATGGTCGGGTCTTCGAAGAATTTTTCTCTGAAAGTACAAAAAAAAATATGTCACCAGCCTAATTTTTAGCCTCCTAGAGCAAAATCTCGATTTTTGTCAGACATTTTTTGTTTTTTCAACTCTTATAAAAAAGTACGAAAAATGAGGTAATTATTCTATAATTACCTCATTTTAATGATAATTTTTCTTATTTTTTCTGTTAAAAACTCACATTAACATGAAAATTTTTTTTTGAGTTTTGTTTGCGCAAGAAATCACTAAGATACGCTGTTTTTTTTCAAAAGTCAATTTATTAAATGCCTATTAGGGAAAAATCTATTCTAACTAGGCTTAAATTATTTCTTGGACTTCATATTTTTTGTCCAAAACACAAAAACGTCTGCCGAAAATCGAGATTTTGCTCTAAGAGGCTAAAAATTGGGCTGGTGACCTATTTTTGGTAGTACTATTAAGGGAAAAATACTTCAAAGAATCATGCATTGTACACTCACTTCATTTAAATTTATCCATTTACATATCAATAAAAAATTATTTATTTTTCATGCAGTATGAGATTTTTTTTGAATTAAAATAAAGGAGTACCTAAAATAAGAATCCATTTAATAAAAATAAATTATAATGCATTAATTAAAAGTAAAAGAAAAGATTTACTAAATGTTAAATACATTAATTTATACATTTTAAATTATAATATTTATTATTAAAAATTAATATCTAATAATTAACTGTAAGATATTACTTATCTTAAAAATAAAATTTTGACATTTGATTTTGATATTTTTTTCTAATTTAAAATAAGTTTAATTTTCAGATCTATAATCAGTCTTAAAAAATTATATATGTTACATTAAGGAAAAGGTTTATTTTTTAAACATATTAATGGTGGTAATTCATGCAAATCATTTTGTTTAATATTAGTAATATAATCATGTTCAATAGTTAAAATATGAGAATCATTTCTTTTAACTTTTATAGCGCTAGCCAAATTGATAAATTCGTTATTGATATTTTGACAATTCCTAACTCTACAATAATTGAGTTTTGGAGATTTCATTACTATTTCACTTAAAATTTTATTTGTAATATTTGAACCATAGATATCAATAATTTCTAAACTTGAAAATAATTCAATATTTTTTGTACAATTTTCTATGAATTGCATACGATTATATTCTAACTTCTTTAATTTTTTACATTTACTTAATCCTAACAAATTTTTACAACATCCTTCTTCCATTATATTTAATTTTAAAGTTTCAAGACTTTCAAAAATACTAAATTGATTTTCCTCTTGATTTCTTAAATCATAATAACTTATTTCTAAATTAAGTTCTTTTATACTTTTACATTTTGAAATAGATCTAAGAATATTGACAGTAAATTCATCTAGAGTACAAACAAATGTTTTTAAATTTTTAAACAAATGTAAAGATGAAAGTATTTCCTTATTTTCTAAGGTGGTTCCAATTTCTTCTATATTATCCAATGGTAATTGTCTTATTAACTTTTTTGTAAATTCATCTAAATGAATCTTACGCAACTGTTTTTGCTTGGTAATAATAGAATTAAGAGTACCTGGATCTACAAAATAACAAGCTTCATTTACTGAAAGTTCACGTAAACTTTTAACGTTAGCACGTTCTAATGCATATATTGCTTCATAATAAACATCCAAATCAAGTACGTTTAAATTTTTTAAATCACCGAAAAAATCACATAGACTTTGTACATTTTCAATTTCACAAGAGTCAATTACTAAAATTTCAATTTGATTTCCATTTAGACTTAACAAACTAGAACCATTCATTTCTAAGTTTCTTAAAGAAATACTTTTTAAGCTTTTATTTTTTTCAAAAAATAATTGAAGAAAATTTTCAGTGTCAAATAAATGTTTTATCCCTAATTCAGTAATATTATTAACACAATCAACAGTTTTTTTTAAAGCATGTAAATAATCTACCTCGCCGATAGTACCATCAACATAAAGTATACTTAAATATTTACTGCACCTTTTTAAAAGTTTAATAAAAAAATTGGTATTTTCTGTTTTTGACCCTTGCATATTTTCTTGTACAAAAAGTTCATCAACTTTCAAACTTGTAACGTTGTTCCAAATCAGATTACTTAATGCGTTCCATCGTCTACAAACCCCTTCAATTTCAACTTTTTCTTTATTTGTTAGATATTGAAAAATGTGTATCAAGCAATCGTCATTCAAACATTTATTAATGTTGTCATTTTCAGTAACCAATGACTGATTGCTTGATTCGTTAAAATCTGAAAAAAAAATATCTTACTTTACTTCTTTGTTACGTAAAATAAAATGAATTTTTATAAAATACGGTATCATTCTTACCTTTACCACTCATTGTGCCTAAGTCCAGTAGTCCAGCAAATTTTTTCATTTAGAAATAGTTATCAAATTTCAATCCTTCGTTTCTGTAAAAAATTTTGATAGTATTAATAACTTGAATAGAAAAAAAAATTTATAAGTAATACCGAGCAATACTTTGTCATTATGAAATTATTTAACGCATCAATTGTTGAACACTATTATTGTCAATAAGAGATTCTTTTTAAAAATAACACAGAATAGTCTTATCAATTCAACCCCTAAATACCTGGATCGTAAAGATATTTTGTGACTAGAATTTACTGTTGTATAAGCAACTTATTTTACTCTAACAGTAAAATGTATACATAAAGTATTATATAAATTTCTAGGCCTTTGTTGTAGTTTTGAAAAAATTAGTAAAATGTTTCAGTTTTAATTCAATGGCATTGTCCAAGTGTTACATTATCATATCAATTTAGTATAAACAGCGACCTTTTTATTTGTAATCTTAAAAATTTAATTTATTTGAAAAAATGCATGCCTAAAGTTCTTATTATTATTATTGTAGTATGCACATACAAAAAAAAAAGAGAAACTGAATTTATTCTTTATTACTTGACAAAAAACAATATTTTCTCAAAATTATGCCTATATTTTATTTTTGGAAAATTAAAAATTAATATTGAATATCTTTACAAAATTTAAAAATTCAACAATCAGAAATAAAAACAAATTGAAAGGAGTCCAAACTCCAAAGCATTAGTAGAGAAAATAAATGAAGAAATAATAAGTATTATTAATCTTACCTGATGAATAAATTAATAATAATGATGTTTAAATTAGTAAGAATTTATTTTTAAAACAATTAAAATCTATAAAAAATTTAATGCAACGACAAAAGTATAATGAATGAAATCAAATTCAACGGTTTACAAATCACTTGTTGCTTTCCACGTGTTCACTGCTGCAGTATATGTTTTATCTATTGAGAAATGAGAATATATATTTTATTATAGAGTTCTGACTTATCAACGGATGAATACTTTTATTTAATTTGCGGTTTTTTTTAAATTCAAAATAAAATTATTCTTAAATAAAACTTTTATGATTTTTGTTATTTGTAATAAAAAATTATTTTATGATTATAATAAATTATCTATAATGTTAAGAAAGAAATTACCTACAACTTTAAAAAGAGTATTTGATCTTCTATAAGAACAAAATGTGATTTTGGTAATTCAAATGGTGATTAGTAAATAATTGATTATATAAATAATAAGATATAACAAAAATTTTTTTACTCAATTATTTATTCAATAATTTTTTAATTTATAAAAGTAATTACAAAAAATAAAATGTACTCATAAATTTTAATTTATCTTTGTATTTTTCGTTGAATTCGTTAAGAAAAAAAGAGACTAATTTTTGAAAAACCTCTCTAATACTTATTTTTTTTGAAAATCATTTATATTTTTTAGAGATATCAAGGGTGATAAATTAGTCAAACTTTTTTTATCAATTTTAGTTAAAGAATTATATTGCAAAGTTAAAATTTGACTATTGTTAAAAGACTACTGCGGAATAAGGTATGGTTTCCGGCCCCAGCATATTTTTCACATTTTTTTGGCTCAATTTGATGATTTATGAAAAAAAATAAGATTCCGAGGGTCTGCACCCCCACCCCCCCTGCGTTACCCCTGGGGGGTTGAAACGTGTTTTTCGCTAAAAATTAATATCTCGGGGCCGAATCATCCGATTGGAGCGTGGTTGGTATCAAAATTTTTGCTTTGAAAAAATACACCAAAAAAAAATTTTTTTTTTACTTTTGAACTCATTTTGAGGTTCAAAACTTCGAAAAACGTAATTTTTGGCTTTTTTGACGGTCTAAAAATGGAGATATCTCAGGATACAGGAAAAACTCCTTTTTTTCACGCTCAGGGGAACTTTGTCTAAGACTACTTTTCAAAATTCCGTCGGAAAAATGGCAACTTTTACGGTGCGTCACTCGCAATTGACGATTATGTAAAAGAAATCGTGTTTTATTTTTTGCATATTTTATCATACCATCTAATATTTGATTTTAAATCTAAAACTAGCTTTTGTATGGTCTTTTTTATGTTTTTCTTATAATTTTTTTATAAAAAAACGATATTTCACCTATACCCTACCAAAGAACTTCATTTATTTCATGAAATCTCTTTTTCTCCAACCACGCTCCAATCGGATGATTCGACCAGGAGATATTAATTTTTAGCGAAAAACACGTTTCAACCCCCCAGGGGTAACGCAGGGGGGGGGGGTGCAGACCCTCGGAATCTTATTTTTTTTCATAAATCATCAAATTGAGCCAAAAAAATGTGAAAAATATGCCGGGGCCGGAAACCATACCTTATTCCGCAGTAGTCTTTATCAATATTTTTACATGTTATAATTTTACAAGAATTCAATTTTGGTGACTTCAAAATTACATACGCTAAAATTTTATACATAATATTTAAGTGACTTATTATTGAATACTTTCTAAATTTGGAAAATTTTGGAAATTATCAGTGATTTCAAAATTACGATAGATATAAAAATCCAAGCGATGATAAATAGAATTTTTAATTTTTTACATTTACGAAATTATTAAATAAGCTCTTGCGTAAAAAAAAATATTCTTAATTTTGAGTTGAAAAAGATAACAAATATTCAGATTACAATTCTTCGGCACTATATGCATTTCGGGTAGTATTACTTTGCATTTGGCCTTATAAACTTTTCTGAAGGATTTTTTTTTTTAATGAATAAAGTATCAATTAAATTTTAAAGTATTCGCACGGGAACAGATTTATGGGAACCAAATACGTTCTGTGGTCACAATTTTTTTTTAACAGATTTACCTATTCTTTCTTCATTCTGGTTTTGGTTACAGATCTTTTTTCTTGGTATAAATTACTTTTTTCCTCGTTTAAATAACATAAAAACTTCAAAAACAGAGGCGGATCTAGAAAATTTTTTTGCGGGGTCATTTGAATCAAATTACAAAAAATTTTCTAAAAAAGGTCATTAAAATTTTTTTTGGGGGGTCAAAAAGGTACTTCGCGTTAATTATGTAACGCTCTCATTGTACTTCCAAATTCAGGGCTTCTATACAGAAAGCTTAATTTGAATATTTCAAGGATTTTAAGAGTCCTTTTTCAGATTTTTCAAGAATATTTTCTTCAATAAAATAGAAAAATTAAAAAAAAACAAATATGAAAACAATAGTTTTTGAAACGGATTTAAACAATTTTTTTATACCTAGGCCACGACATCAGGCTCCCGAATACCCAAAAATAATGTTTTTTAGATTTTATTTAATTTCTCCGACCCCTAAACAGATAATATTCTGCTCATAGGCTGAAAAGCTTAACATTCCACCAATTTTTTAAAATTTTAATATAATTTTGAATTTTTTAGATATCGGTTTTTTGAACATAAAAAAATATACCATCCTTAAATTATTTTTTATAGTCCTGGTTGGGTTAAAAACCATATATTGTTTAATTTTTCAGAAAATCTTATGGACGGGGAACCGTTTTCTAGTACCCAAAACTCAAAATCTTTTACCGCGGTTTACTGGATATTATATAACTGTCATAAAATTTTTTATATTCAAAAGATTGTTTTTGAACCAAAAATGAAAAAGCATAGTTATTAAACTTAACTGATTTCTATTAATAGCTATCATTCTGCAGTCCTAATCGTTCTATTCTGTTACCGCCATATTTATCCGCGCATTTTGCATTTAAAAAGCAAAATTATACGTGAAGCGCGTATAAACGGGCAACGTCAATATCAGAATAGCAAGATTCCGACTGTAGAATGGTTTTTAAAAATCAGTTTAACAACTAACTTCTGCATTTTTTCAAAACTTTCATAACACTTAAAAAAGCGCGGATAAACGGCAGTAAAAGATTTTCGGGTATTAGATATGTGGTTCCCCCCTCCAAGAAATTTTCTAAAAAATAAAAAATATCGTTTGTTACCCCCTCAGGACTATAAAGAAAAATTAAGGATGGTATATTTTTTTTATACTCAAAAAATTCAAATTTTATTTCGGGGCCTTAAGAAGGCCATAAAGGCCACAAAAAAATTTTTTCTTGAAAAGTGGTGAAATGTTAAGTTTTCCAGTCTATGAGCAGAGTATCATCAGTTTACGGGTCGGAGAAAATAAATATAATCTTTAAAAACCCCCCAAAAATCGGTTTTTTGGAGTTTGGGCGGCCTGTTGTGGCCTAGAGGTCTAATTCCAATGAAAGTTTTTTGATAACTTTTCAAATGCTACTACTTAGTTTAGGTTTAATTTCAGGGGCCAAATCACTGTACTTATCCAGAAGTAGCCTTTTTAAACGAAGAATTCCAAAAATTTTTCAATATTTTTTCTAAATTCAAGAATATTTCAAGAAATTAAAGGGCTTATTTTAAATTCCATACAATTTCCAGTATATTCAGGATTTCAAGGATCTGTAGACATCCTGTATAAATGAACAAATCTGATTAGATTATATTAAATATTTTTACAAAACAAAAATTAAGAATATTTTTAATATTTTAATGTTATTACAATATGTCATATTGTAATGAAAATTTTCTCTTGTTTTATATGCTTCATAACATACAATTTATACAAACTTTATATAAAAATACTGCTATATCTATGCATATTTTTTAATGCATTCCAGGTCATTCTTTCAAAACCGATCCAAATAACACCTACAGAAAATAATAAGATAGGATAACATTAATATACTCCTAATCAGATTTGTTCATTTTAGAAATATTATTTAAAAAAGATAAAATTTTTTTATTGAATAAACTATTTTATTAAACTTTCTGAAAGTGTACACATATATAAATATTTAAATAAATATTTTATAAGAATAATAAAAAAATAAATGCTTTTAACAATTGTTGATATATTTAATATTATTAAAACAAATATCTAGGTACTTATATTTAAAAAAGGCCAATTTTCATATTAAATATTTTTACAAAACAAAAATTAAGAATATTTTTAATGTTATTTAATAAAATTACATAAAAAATATCAGTAACTCAGTATCGGATTTAGGCTTGTGGAAGCCTGTAGGCAGCTAAAGCTAAAAAAATTTTGTGCGGGTCCTTCGTAATGGCTTAATTTGTGTGGGCCTCTAAACAGCCTACATAGCAAATCCGACTCTACAGTAACTTTTCAAAGATATCAATGGCGATATATTTTTTAAATTATCTTTATCAATATCAGTATAATAACATTCCAAATTTAAAATATTTTTATCACCTCGATTATTTTTTATCGTACTAGCTAAATCAATAAAATCATTATCAATATTTTCACAAGTTTTTAATTTACAATAATTAAGTTTTGGAGATTTTAAAATTAATTCACCCAAAATTTTATTTGTAATATTAGAACCATAAATATCAAAAATTTCTAAATTAGGAAATATTTCAAAATTTTCTGTGTTATCTTCATCAAAATCCATTCGATGATAATGTAATTTCTTTAGTTGTTTGCATTTGCTCATAGCTACTAAACTACAACCACTTCCTTCTTCTATTATATCAAATGTTAATGATTCGATACTTTGCAAATTAGTTAAATACTGTTCACCTTCTGGCGTTAAACTGTAGTAACCACATTGAACACTTAGTTCCTTCAAATTTATACATTCTGAAATACGTTGAGCATAATGATCAAGAAAATCGTCCAGCACGCAGTGAAATATTTTCAAATTCTTAAAGCGATAAAGAGAATCTGAAAAATCATCTGTTAAATATTCACAATGAATTTCTTCAAGATGACTGAGTGATGAAATAGTGTCAACTAAATCAATTTCAATTTCATTCAAATGAATCATACGCAAACTTTTTTGCCTTAAAAATAATTCACTAACTTTAAGTATATCAATTGGCATACCATTTATTAATGAAATTTCAGATATATTTTCTACGTTACCAGAATTCAAAGCATCAATTACTGAATTAATATCAAAATAATATATTTTTAATACTTTGATATTTTTTAAATTAGAAAAAAAATCAAACATATTTTCACTTGAATCAACTTTACAATTTTTTAATATAAATACTTCTATTAAATCTGGATTCAAGCTTGAAAAACTATTACCATTTGTGTACACGTTTCCGAATGAAATACTTTTAATGTTTTTATTATTTTCAAACAAAAGTTTTAAAGTTTCATAAGGAACAACTAAATGTTTTAAATCTAATTCAATGATGTTTTCAAAATATTCAACAGTTTCTTTAATAGTTTTTGAGTAGTCTATCTCCCCAATTGTACCATCCAAGTTTAATTTATTTAAACAATTACTACTTCTTTGTAAAATTTTAATTAGAATAGCAGTATTATTCTTTTCACTTCCATTTAAATATTTTTTTTGAAAATTTTCATCTACTTTTAAACTGGTTACATTATTCCATGATAGTTTGCTGACAACATTCCATCTTTTGCAAACACGTTCCAAATTTAATTTATCCTTGAATGATAAATATTTGAAAACGTGGATTAGACAATCATCGTTTAATAAATTAATGCTAGCCTTAACCATAACCTGTTCTTCATTATTTTGTTCCTTTGATTTAATTGAATCTGAAAAATATTTTTACTTTAAGTTACTGACCTATCATTAGGTTCTGCTGTACTGATAAAACAAAGCTCTAATTGTCATTTCAAATATGTTTTCATTTAATAAATTTTGCACTTTATAAATTTTTATAGACTTTAGATATAAGAACTAATAAAAATAAGGTGTTTAATTTTTATATAGTTTATTTTAAAAGGAAACTTATTGGCAAGCAGTCTATAAGAATTTTTTTCATTTTCAGAAAATTAAAAATATACTGCTAGTGACGGTAAGGGGATAACCGAGGGGATAATTTCCCCCCAATTTATGGTATCAGAAAGATTTATGGAGTAAAGTGAAACCAGCAGGTCAGAAGTACCTCGAGAAATACATTGACTCGGTTTATGGTGTTTCAAGCCATCAAAGAATAGTTTAATAAAAATCTAAAACTAAATTACGAGCTAAATTATTATAGGCTGCGTACCTATACACCGAAAAAAAAATTCAGTTTGCCACACTTGGAAATGCTAACAGCAAATGGAATTCCGCTTGTGGATAGCGGAATTTTTTTTCTTCTCAAACGATTGAAAATTACTTGAAACATAAAGAAAATTTAAAAAAATTTGTATTTTCATTTTAAAAAAAATTTCTCAAGTCTCTTCATACCGATACACGCATATCCCAAATAAGCGAGAAAAACAGTTTTTTTTTATTAAGATGGAACATGTATATAGGGAGGGGATTCTTCAAAACTTGAAAATTAAGGGGGGGGGGGTTAAACGAGACTTAGAAAAATTTCAATTTAGGGACTTCGAAAAATCTGGGCTAAGGGACTTAGAATAACACAGGATTTAGAATAATATCAACTTAGTTAGGGATATGAATAATTTTGATTTAAGGATTTAGAATAATTCGGTTTTAGGGACTTAGAATAATTTTGATTCAGGGACTAAGAATAATACGCGTTTAGGGAATCAAAATAGTTTGGGCTTAGAATCTTAACATCTAATAAGGTCATAATTACAAATTATAAATTTAGAAAATTATATTGTAACGTTGGGTAACATCTATGTTTTATACCTAGCCCTCAGCTGGAAGTAAACATGTTCCATGCATTTAGGTTGTGTTTTTTTTTTCTTTACGTTTCAAGTCATAAACAATCGGTTGACGAGATAAAAAAATTCCACTAGCTATAAAAGCGGAATTTTTTTTTAATTTCAATCTTGCGTAAGTTAGATTAAAAAAAACATAAATCCTTTATTTTTCATATTTTTGTAAGGAGAAAATTCTTTGGAATCTTAATACCTTATGATATTAAATTTTAATAAAAATATTTTTTTTTACCGTAGGTTTATGCTAACCATCTATAATATAATTGATAAAGTTTATATTTATATATTTATAAATTTTATTTTTTATATTTCTAAAAATATAATTAATAAAGTTCTTTTCATATTTCAAGCTTTTTAAGTAGGTAAAATTTTTTGATCTCTTTCAAAGCTTAAAGTTCTAGAAAAAGCAGAAAATTTTGCCATCGGAAAATATTTTTTAGCCTCATAGGTTATATTCTCATCTGAAATTTTTCAAAACGTGGGTGATGCAAAATTAAGAGTAAATATGGACTTATTATTCACCCCAATGAAAAACCCTTTTTAAGCATTTGTTAAAATTTTCCAATTTCAGATTTTATGCATGATATATTGACTAGTCTGCAAATTAAATGGTTAATTATGGTTAATTATTAAATGGTCTGCTTGACTATTTAAACTAAATATATTCTATTTGTTTGAAATAACGCATTCTATTTGAGACAAATAGAAAATCTTGTTGACAGAAATTTAAAAAATACCAAAGGTACCCGTACCCGGTACCCTTATCTTTTTTTTATTATTCTAGTAAGAATACTAAGAATAGCAAGGTATAGATAAGGGATTCTTATTTTTTTTTATATGTGCCATTTTGTCCTTAAAAAAAACATGAATTCTTTATTTTTCATAATCTTGTAAGGATAAAATATTTTAGAATCTTATACCTTATTATTTTAAGTTTTAATAAAAATAATATAATTTTTTTTTACTGCAAGTTTATGCTAACCATCTGTAAAAAAGATAATTGATAAAGTTCTTTTCATATTTCAAGCTATGTAAGTGGGTAAAATTTTTGAACTCTTTCAAAACTTAAAGTTCTGGAAAAAGCAGAAAATTTACCATCAGAAAATATTTTTTAGCCTCATAGGTTATATTCTCATCTGAAATTTTTCAATACGTGGGCGATACAAAATTAATAGTAAATATGGGCTTACTCTTCACCCCATTGAAAAATACTTTTTAAGTATTTGTTAAAATTTTCCAATTTCAGAATGTATGCATTTTTTCCATTTATGATATATTGACAGGTCTGCAAAATTCTATTTTTTTCAACTAACTTTTCATTTACTGTATAGTAAGTGAAATGACACGTAGTGCATTTTATCATAAGAACAGCAGTTAAGATTTGTTTAATTTAAAGTTGACTTTACCTTCGCTGCTCATTGTAAGTTATTATTTACAGTTGTTCCTTTCTGATGATTATTTATTTAATTTCTGCAAAATAATTTCTAGATAATTATAATTTCATAAAATAAAGTTTTTAAAAATTAAAAAACACAAATAATTTTTAAGTTTGAAAACAGTATGAATATAAGCGATTCTATAAATATGAAATTAAATATTACAATAATGTAAAAATTAAAATTCTTTTTGAAAAAACATACTCTTTTAATCAAATGAAAATCTTTTGCCTTAGCATCGGTTTTAAAAATAGCTATTTTTTTATCTAACTAAAAAAAAAATCCACTTGCCGCAAGCGGAATTCCGCTTATAGCCAGCGGAATATTTTATCTTGTCAAACGATTGCAAATGACTTGAAACGTAAAGAAAATTTTTTCCCGCTTACTTGGGATATGCGTATTTCAGTAAAATGAGATTTAAGAAATTTTTTAAAAAAGAAGAAAAAAAATGTTTTTTAGCTAGCCACAAGTGGAATTTTTTTTCAGTGTAGAGCTCTCAAAAGAAATGCCGTATCGAAAATTTTTGTTCGCCAAAAAATATGAAGTTAAAGAAAAAATATAAGATTAAATTTTAATTATTTCTATTAGAAGTTAGAAAATTATTTCTATTAGAAGTTAGAAGATTTTTCATTAAATAGGCATTTGAGAAAGCAATTTTTGAAAATAAAGAGCCTATTTCAGCGATTTCTTGCGCATTTTTTATAAAAAACATTTTTTGACTCCGGAATTGGATAGCCAGGGAAATTTCCTATCCGGATTCAGCAAGAAAAAATTTTTCATGTTAATGAGAGTTTTGAATAGAAAATATAAGAAAAATTATCCTTAATTTTTCTTATTTTTTTTAAAAGAATCCAAAACACAAAAATATCTGCCAAAAATCGAGATTTCCCTCTAGGAGGCTAAAAATTGGGCTGATGACCTATTTTTGGCAGCACTTTTAGGGAAAAATACTTTGGAACAGTTTTAAATACCCGACCATGCATTTCACAATCACTTAATATAAATTTACCCATATTATAACCCTGTTAATTTATGTATATTATTTTCAAACTTAATAAAGTAAAAATTGGCTCATAGATGATAGATCACCAGGGTGAAGGAATTTTTTTCTGCAATTAGTAAATTTCAATCCATTCTTGATACAAACAGAAAAAATTCTGCATAATTCAGAATGTTAAAAAATAGCTAATAGGATTTTAACTTAAAAGTTAAGTAGTAGTATAGTCGATCATGAAGCTAAAAAGTTGATGTTGCACTATATGCAGGGCAAAAAACTAAAGTCGAACCTGGATAATTAAACTTTGGTATAGGTAATTTCATAAAAAGTAATTTTTTAGATTTAATCCGTAGACATGACCATATATTATGTTTTAAGTCGGTGACCGGTGTATACAATAAAGCTTTAAATGCTCATATACCATATTCATCAATTGATGTTGAAAAAAGGCCGGCAGTTTTAAGGTTAGGTTAAAGGTTATTGCAAAATAAAATAAAATAATAATTAATTGAATTTAAATTAATTTAATTTACCAAGTTAAAAAATTATTAATACAAAAAAATGTAATAAAGTAATAAAAATTTTTGTATATTCTTACCTTCTTATAAATATTATAACTCCAATTTACGATATTTATGGAGTTCTTTCCAAACAACTTTTGTATTGTAACTTTTTCATTAAAAAACTATTTTGATTAATTAATATATTAAAAAAATTTTTAATTCAAGTAATTAATAACAAAACAATTAACAAACTATCCAAAACTGTATTTTATATCATTTTAAATCAATAATACTTTATTTTCTATATCAGCTGTTTGAGTATATAAAAAGCTACTGCTAGTGAAACGAATGAAATATTTTGCCGAGTTCACATTAACATCAATATGCGTTTATTCCATCGTTTATTCTTAAGGCTCTATACACAAGTATGTATATAAGTTTGCATACTTACAGGATAGATAATAGTGATAACCAAAGCTCGATTTTAAAATTCGTCCGATAAAATTCTTGTAATTACTGATTTATAACTTGAAATTATTTTAATAAAGGCAAAAATGGTTTTAATTTAGCAAAATAAAAATGTTTCATAGTTATAAATGTTAACATTGTTTAAAAAATTTGGCGCGCGGAAGAAGAACTCTAAACGCTAAAAATGGGTAAAAACTAAAAATACACTGTAAAAAGTAACTTTCTTAGATTTACAAAAAAAATAGAATTTTTTCGAAAAATTAGTGAATTTTCAAAAAATTTTGTAAATATTCGATAACAATCGTAAATTTACTAAATTTAGTATATTATCGAAAAATTCGAGAATTCTCGATTTGTTTTTGTGATTTTACGAAAAATTTCACAAATATTATTCGTAAATTTACAACTATTTTTTGAAAATTTTCGAAAAAAAATTGTAAATTATCAATTTTTCTTGCGAATTCATAAAAAAAAATCGAGAATTCTCAAATTTTTTCATAATATACTAAAAGTAAATATCAGAAATATACGATTTTCTTCGAATATTTACAAATTTTTTTGAAAATTTACTAATTTTTCGAAAATGTTCTAATTTTTTTGTTAATATAAGAAAGTTACTTTTTACAGTGTACTTTAAAATGGGCCACAGCAGAAAAAATAAACATTTTTAATAAGAAATACCAACATTTCTGTAATTTATGCACTCAAAAACATAATGCCCAGTGGTTAGGATAACTTTATTGTGTTCTGGGAACTCGAAATATTAAAAAAATGGTTAAAAATAACATCAATTGGGCCACTGTGAAAAACGAAACCATTTTCCGGAAAAAGGACCGAAAAATTCGTAATCAGCACACTGAAAAACTTAAGTATCAAAGGTCTCTTCCTTTAGAATATACAGGCTTTATGCGTGGCCACTGAACAGATTTTCGGAATTTCAAGAAAATAAACACAATTTACTTGTTACTTGATTTTATTCACCTGAAGATGAATTTTAAATTTTGCTAGTCTTTCTATTAACATAAAAGCTATAATTTAATAGAATTTCCTTAAAAAAGCTAAGAAAGCCTAAAAATGTTTATGAAAAAATTATTTGTTGCATTTCAAAGTACTTAATACAGTACAATCTAAAGTATTACCTTTTCATCCTTTCTAAAAAAATATAAAAAACTTTCTTTTAAGATTAACTTTGAAAATCGATCATTTTGGAGTAGTTTAAATTTAATATTTTGTAAAAAAGCAACTAAATTAAAAAAAACGTTGCCAAATAATTGGCTCTATGGTTCCTCATTAGCAAAAACAAAATGTTCTTAATGGTCTATTTTACCTAACAAAGTATAATGACATAAGAAAAACTAAAAATGATCTTTTCCTTGATACTGTTAGCTTATGGAAAAAATTAGGTTTTTTATTATAAAAAAAAGAAGATTTTTATACACTAGCACATAATCTTCTTTTATGATAATTATGTCTGCTAGACAGTTTTTGGTGTAGCTGGTGTATCTTGAAGACATAATTACACAAGCTATAGAAATAAAGAAAAAATTTTAGCTATGTTTAAATTGAGGAATAAAAATGATACCTAGTAAAAAGATTAATTTTAGATATTAGTACTATCATAGAAATAAATTTAGTATACTACGTCCTAAGCGAAAAAAATTAATGGTGTTTTTTTAATTTTTTTATGTAAAAAATTTTTTAAAAAAATTTTGAAAAATTAGGTATCGGATTGGGAATAATGAGTAAAAACGATAATTCTAGATATTAGTACTTTTATAGGAAGAAATTAAGTACTACCTCCTAAAATAAAAAAAATTTTGGCGTTTTTTGTATTTTTTGGCGACAAAAATTTTGAGAAAAAAATTTTGAAAAAATTAAGTATCAGGTCCAAAAAATTACTATAATAGATATTTCAAACTAGTACTCCCATAGAAATAAATTAAGTACTGCGTCCAAAAAGAAAAAAAAAAATTGGTATTTTTTGTATTTTTTGGTTAAAAAAATTTTCAAAAAATAAATTATAAGATTCAAGATATTGAGTAAAAACGATACTTCTAGATATCAGTACTTTCATGGAAATAAATGAGGTATTACATCCAAATAAAAAAAAAAAAAGTACCTCGAGATTTTTTGGTGAGAAACATTTTGAAAAAAAAATTGGGTTTTATTGTCACCCTGGCTGTGAAATATCATCGGTTACAGTGCAACATACATAAATACATACATACGCACACACACATACACCCATACAGACTTGTTTAAAACTCGGTTTTTTAGCTTCCTGAGGTCTCAAAACGTATTTATATGCCAAAAAATCAGAAAAAAAATTTTGACCGATCACAATGGTTTCTCTATGAGGAACCAATATCCATTTGACCTACATACCGTTAAATTTAATTTACTTGTTTCGTAAATACCGATGTAAATACATTAAATTTTTCGAAATTATTTTTGTTAAAATTTTCAAATTTTTCCAAAAATATCGGAAAATACCCTGTTGATTAAAAAATATATTTTTTATAAATATTTTTTTTAGGAATAAAAAATTTGATATAAAAAACTGACGTTTTCTATTAAAAATAACACTTCCTTTAAAAAACCCTGCCAACTAGCCAACTAGCTGGCACTAAGGTTCCTCAAACAATGAGCTTAATACTTCATTATTCCACAGATATCACCGATTATAAGCATGCAATCATACATTCATTTCTATTAACTTTTAAAAGTTTTTTTAAAATTAATTTTATAGAAAATATTTTGGACCATAACCTCCTTTGCTAGTATTAGACCTGTGTGGCAAGCTGCTGATCATCTAAGCACCTGGAAAAATGAAATTAAAGGTTTTCTGCCTACAATTTGCCGCCAGTTAACCACATGCTCTCATCATGCCGAAGTAATTTATAAACTGGTAAAATACACAAATAATAGCAATTAAAAATATTAATAATGCTTGCACTTTTAGCTTGTTTTTGAAATAATCTTTGATAATATTTTCTTGTATTCGTCATTTTTACAAAATAATTTACTTTTGAATTTTTTAATTAAAATTTAGAAAATTTTTTTAAATTCCACGATTATAATGCCAATGATGAATTTTTTTGTTTGTTTGCTACAGGCTCAATTTAAAACCACCAATTGCTGCGGTACTTCTTCTGGATTAGTAAAAAATAAATCTACATATTTTTGCAACTAAGATCTTTTTTATTTTTGTAAATAAAATGTACAAAGATTAAAATATTTAAAATAAATTTTTTGTCAGTAAAAAATTGTTTTTATTTTAAATAACTTGTCCTCATTTTTTGCTTAAAATTTGAAATTTGAATTAAGAGTTAAGAAAAGCTAAGTTTAAACGTTTTATTTATTTATACGGCCTATATTTTATGCATATATAGGAAATGATCTCTGGCGATATATGGGAAAAACTTTTTCCCATATATATGGGAAACATATTGGCCGATATATGGGAAAATGCATTCCCCATAATATATATGGCTCGTACAATCTAAAATTACGCGGGAAATTCCAAAATTTTTTCAATATTTTTTCTAAATTCAAGAATATTTCAAAAAATTTAAGGGCTTATTTTAAATTCCAGACAATTTTAATGAAATTACCCTGACATTGTTATGAAAATTACCCTTGTTTTATATGCTTCATAACAAACAATTTATACAAACTCAATATAAAATTACTGATGTATCCATGCATATTAACAGGGAAAATGTTTATAGGGAGGGGGTACCACAGAATTTGAAAATCAAGGGGGGATCAAATTTGTCCGATTTAAAGGGGGAGGTTAATTTTTCTGATTTGAGGGGGGGGGGGGTAAAATGAGACTTAGAATAATTTCAACTTAGGGACTTTAAAAAATCTGGGCTTTGGTGGGACTTAGAATAATATCGATTTAGGGACTTAGAATAATTCAGGTTTAGGGACTTGGAATAAGTTTGAAAAAGGGAACTAATTCGGGTTTAGGGACTTGGAATAATTTTGACTTAGGTACCTAGAATAATACGCATTTAGGGAATCAAAATAGTTTGGGTTTAGAATCTTGACATCTAGTAAAGCGATTAAATTAGAAAATTAGAAAATTGTGTGGTAACTTTGCGTAACATTTGCATTATATCTAGACCTCAGCTGGAAGTAAATACGTTCCATGCATTTAGGTTGTGTTTACACAAACCGGTTATAATGAGTTTTTTTTAATACCTTCCAGGTCATTTTTTCAGAACCGCTCCAAATAACCCCTACAGAAAATAATAAGAGGAATGAAAATTAAAATAATCCTAACTCAATTCCTAATCAGATTTGTGCATTTTAAAAATATTATTTCCAGAATAAAATTTTTTTTATTATTAACTATTTTATTAAACTTTCTGAAATTTGTGTACACATATATAAATATTGAAATAAATATTTTATAAGAATAATACAAAAATAAATGCTTTTAACAAATGTTGATATTTTATTATAACAAATATCTAGGTACTTATTTAAAAAAGACCAATTTTCGTATTAAATATTTTTACAAAACAAAAATTAAGAATATTTTTAACATCAGTTAAAAAAATTACAAAAAATATATCAGTAACTCTGTGTCGGATTTAAGCTTGTGGAGGCCTACAGTAGGCACTGTAAGGCAATGTTAAAAAAATTTTGTGGGGGTCCTTCGTAATGGATTCATTTGTGGGGGGGCCTGTAGTCGGTGCCTACAGTGCCTACATGACCCATCCGGCTGTGTCAGTAATTTTTAAAGATATCAATGGCGATATATTTTTTAAATTATCTTTATCAATATTAGTATAATAACATTCCAAATTTAAAATATTTTCATCAACACGATTAATTTTTATAGAACTAGCTAAATTAATAAAATCATTATCAATATTTTCACAAGTTTTTAATTTACAATAATTAAGTTTTGGAGATTTTAAAATTAATTCACCCAAAATTTTATTTGTAATATTAGAACCATAAATATCAAAAATTTCTAAATTAGAAAATATTTCAAAATTTGCTGTGTTATCTTCATCAAAATCCATTCGATGATAATGTAATTTCTTTAGTTGTTTGCATTTGCTCATAGCTACTAAACTACAACCACTACCTTCTTCTATTATATCAAATGTTAATGATTCGATACTTTGTAAATTAGTTAAGTACTGTTCACCTTCTGGCGTTAAACTGTAGTAACCACATTGAACACTTAGTTCCTTCAAATTTATACATTTTGAAATACGCCGAGCATATTGATCAATAAAATCGTCCAGTACGCAATGAAATATTTTCAAATTCTCAAAGCGATAAAGAGAATCTGAGAAATCATCTGTTAAATATTCACAATGAATTTCTTCAAGATGACTGAGTGATAAAATAGTGTCAACTAAATCGATTTCAATTTCGTCCAAATGAATCATACGCAAACTTTTTTGCCTTGCAAGCAATTCTCTAACTTTCAACGTATCAATTGGTATAGCATTTATTAATGAAATTTCAGATATATTTTCTACATTACCAAAATTCAAAGCATTAATTACTGAGTTAATATCAAAATAATATATTTTTAATACTTTGATATTTCTTAAATTAGAAAAAAAATGAGATGTATTTTCACTTGAATCAACTTTACAATTTTTTAATATAAATACTTCTATTAAATCTGGATTCAAGCTTAAAAAACTATTACCATTTGTGTTCACGTTTCCGAAAGAAATACTTTTAATGTTTTTATTATTTTTAAACAAAAAATTTAATGTTTCATAAGGAACAACTAAATTTTTTAAATCTAATTCAATGATGTTTTCAAAATATTCAACAGTTTCTTTAATAGTTTTTGAGTAGTCTATCTCCCCAATTGTACCATCCAAGTTTAATTTATTTAAACAATTACTACTTCTTTGTAAAATTTTAATTAGAATAGCAGTATTATTCTTTTCACTTGCATTTAAATATTTTTTTTGAAAATTTTCATCTACTTTTAAACTGGTTACATTATTCCATGATAGTTTGCTGACAACATTCCATCTTTTGCAAACACGTTCCAAATTTAATTTATCCTTGAATGATAAATATTTGAAAACGTGGATTAGACAATCATCGTTTAATAAATTAATGCTGACCTCAACCATAACCTGTTCTTCATTATTTTGTTCCTTTGATTTAATTGAATCTGAAAAATATTTTTACTTTAAGTTACTGATCTATCATTAGGTTCTGCTGTACTGATAAAACAAAGCTCTATAATTGTCATTTCAAATATGATTTCATTTAATTATGCACTTTATAATTGTTTATATTCATTTTTATTTATGCTACAGTAAAAGAAAATGGAATCTTTAAAACAAAAGTTAAGAAATAAAAATGAATTTTAGGAAAGTACATATTTTTGCCCGAGTTTAGATATAAGAACTATTAAAAATAAAGTCTTTAATTTTTATAGCTTATTTTAAAAGGAAACTTATTGGCAAGCAGTCTAAAAGAACTTGGATGATTATAACTCCAATTGGTTGAATATTCAACTAAAGCAGCTCTACCGTGTGACAAAATGCTCAAAATTTTTTTAACTTTTCTTAAGAGTAAAATAATTTTTAAATGATCACGAAAACTTTCAATCTTGCGTAAGTTGCACTGAAAAAAAAGATCTATTTGTCTCAAATAGAAAATCTGCTTGACTGATTTCTAGTTGAATCAAATAGAAATCTCTGTAAACTAAATATATTCTATTTGTTTCAAATAACGCATTTGAGACAAATTGAAAATCTTCTTGACCGAAATTTAAGAAATACCAAAGGTACCCTCATATTTTTTCTATTATTCTAGTAAGAATACTAAGAATAGCAAGGTATAGATAAGGGATTCCTATTTTTTTTTTTAATGTGCAATTTCGTCCTTAAAAAAACATAAACTCCTTATTTTTCATATTCTTGTAAGGATATAATTTTTTAAAATCTTATAACTTATTGTTTTAAGATTTAATAAAAATAATATAATTTTTTTTTAAGTGCAAGTTTATAATTAAAGAAATTTTTCAATACCTGGGTGTAAAATTAAGAGTAAATATGGGTTTATTATTCACCACAATGAAAAACCCTTTTTAAGCATTTGTTAAAATTTTCCAATTTTAGATTTTATGCATGATATATTGACTAGTCTGCAAAATTCTATTTTTTTCAACTATTTCATTTACTGTAAGTGAAATGACACATAGTGCATATTATCATTAGAACAGCAGTTTAGATTTGTTTAATTTAAAGTTGATTTTATACCTTCGCTGCTCATTGTAAGTTATTATTTACAGTTGTTCCTTTCTGATGATTATTTAATTTATTTCTGCAAAATAATTTTTAGTTAATTATAATTTCATAAAATAAAGTTTTTAAAAATTAAAAAACACAAATAATTTTTAAGTTTGAAAACAGTATGAATATAAGCGAATTCTATAGATATGAAATTAAATATTACAATATAATTCAGCTTTAATTTATGAAAAAATTAAAATTGTTTTTGAAAAAACATACTCTTTTAATCAAATGAAAATCTTATGCCTTAGCATCAGCTTTAAAAAATGCTATTTTTTTATCTAGAGCTCTCATGAAGAAATGTCCTATAGAGAAATTTTTTTCGCCAACAAATATGAAGTTAAGGTGGTAGATACAACTGGAACTTTTTCAAACTCGATTTTTTGTTTATTTGGGTTCGAAAACATCTTAAGAATATGGCGAAAAAAATTTATAATGACATCTTGAATAATAAGGAAGTTATAGAAGATTAAGCGAGACACCGTTATAGAAGTTATACGTTACACCGAAACATTAAACGCGTTTTTCTCGAAACAACGTTTTTCGAATTGGCGTACACGATAACTCAAAAAATAATTAGGATATCTTCCTAATTTTTGGGCTGCATTTTTAAAATATAATTATCTTCTAGATTGATGGAATGATTTTTCCAAAAAATGTCCCATTTTTTTTTTCTTCAAAAAAATATGTGAAAAAAATTGCAGTTTTTGAAAAAAATTAAATAATTTTTACAATTTTCCATTTTCCGAAATTTTAATCCAGAAGAAAAATCTTTCACAAACATAAAAAATTTTGTTTGAAATATTTCAAAACAGGTTGGAGGCTGCAATCGTGTATACGCCATGAAAAGTGAGGCTTAATTGAGCACCTGTACTTGGCGCCATTTTGGAAAAATAAAAAAAAAATGTGTAGCAACTCATAATCTAATAAAGTGCTAATTTCGAAAAAATTATCTCAATTATTTCTACTTGAAAACCTATCCACAAAAAGTCATGTTTTTTTTATCTCCAATTTTATCTACCACCTTAAAAAAAAAATTTAAGCCTATAATAAGTTAGAAGATTTTTAATTAAGAGACATTTGCGAAATCAAATTTTGAAAAGAAACAGCATATTTTAGTGATTTCTTGCGCATACGCTACTCAAAAACATTTTTTGACCCCGGAATCGGATAGCCAAGGAAATTTCCTATCAAATAAGAAAACTTATCCTTAATTTTTCTTATTTTTTTTTATAAGAATCCAAAACACAAAAATGTCTGCCAAAAATCGATATTTCGCTGTAGGAGGCTAAAAATTGGGCTGGTGACCTATTTTTGGCAGCACTTTTAGGGAAAAATACTTTGGAACAGTTTCAAATACCCGACCATGCACTTCACAATCGCTTCATATAAATTTACCCATATTATAACCCTATTAATTTGAAATTGGCTCATAGATCACCAGGGTGAAAGAATTTTTTCTGCAATTAGTAAATTTCAATCCATTCTTGACACAAACAAAAAAAATTCTGCATAATTCAGATGTTAAAAAATAGCTAATAGGATTTTAACTTAGAAAGCTAAGTAGTAGTATAGTCGAACATGAAGCTAAAAAGTTGATGTTGCACTAGTTCAAAATACATGCAGGCCAAAAAACAAAAGTCGAACCTGGATAATTTAACTTTGGTATAGGTAATTTCATAAAAAGTAATTTAAATTCAAAGGCATGACCATTATATTATGTATTAAGATCGGTGTATACAATCAAAGAATACTAGTGTATATTCTTTGATACAATAAAGCTTATAAATGCTCATATACCCGATACCGTATTCATCAATTGATGTTGAAAAAAGGCCGGCAGTTTTAAGGTTAGGTTAAAGGTTATTGCAAAATGAAAGTAATAATTCTATTATTTTAATTAAATTTAAAATAATTTAAATTAAAATTAAAAAATTAAAATATAAAAAAATTTAATAAATTAGTAAAAATTTTTGTAATTCTTACCTTCTTAAATATTATAACTCCAAACTTTTAAATTGTAACTTTTTCATTAAAAAACTATTTTGATTAATTAATATATTCAAAAAATTTTTAATTCAAGTAATTAATAACAAAACAATTAACAAACTATCCAAAACTGTATTTTATATCATTTTAAATCAAAGATACTTTATTTTCTATATCAGCTGTTTGAGTATATAAAAAGCTACTGCTAGTGACACGAATGAAATATATTTTGCCGAGTTCACATTAACATCAATATGCGTTTACAAGTATGTATATAAGTTTGCATATTTACAGGATAGACAATAGTGATAACAGGAGTGATAATAACAAAGCTAGATTTTTAAATTCGTCCGATAAAATTCTTGTAATTACTGATTTATAACTTGAAATTATTTTAATAAAGGCAAAAATGATTTTCATTTAGCAAGATAAAAATGTTTCTATAGTTATAAATGTTAACATTATTTAAAAATTTTGGGGCGCGCGCAATCACGCAGAAGAACTCGAAACGCTAAAAAATGGGTAAAAATACCCTAAAATGGGCTACAGAAGAAAAACCTAAACATTTTAATTAAACCTAAACATTTAAACCTTAACATTTTTTAGTAAGAAATACCAATTTTTCTGTAACTTACGCACCCAAAAACATAATGTTCAGTGGTTAGGATAACTTTATTGAGTTCTGGGAACTCGAAATATTAAAAAAATGGCTAAAAATGACCTAAATTTAGCCACTAAAAAAAACGAAACCATTTTCCGGAAAAAGGACCAAAAAATTCCTAATCAGCACACTTAAGAATCAAAGGTCTCTTTCTTTAGAATGTACACAGGTTTTATGGGCAGCCACTGGACTAGACGGATTTTTGGAAATTCAAGAAATTTAACACATTTACTTGTTAGTAGAATTTTTCGGCTTAAAGATGAATTTTAAATTTTGCTAGACTTTCTATTAACATAAAAGCTATAATTTAATAGATCATAAAATTTAACGGAGACTCTGGTTTTACAGTTGCAGAATTTTCATAAAAAAGCTACGAAAACCTAAAAATGTTTATGAAAAAATTATTTGTTGCATTAGGAAGTACTTAATACAGTACAATCTAAAGTAATACCTTTTGAAAATATAAAAAACTTTCTTTTAAGATGAACTTTGAAAATCGATCACTTTGGACTATAGTTTAAATTCAATATTTTGTAAAAAAGCAACTAAATTAAAAAATATCCATTTGACCTACATACCTTTAAACTTAATTTACTTGTTTTGTAAATATCGATGTAAATACATTAAATCTTTCAAATATATTTTTTTTTAAATTTTCAAATTTTTTCAAAAATATCGAAAAATACCATGTTGATTAAATAATATATTTTTTATAAATATTTTCGTAAGGAATAAAAAATTTGATATAAAAAACTGACACGTTTTCTATTAAAATAACACTTCCTTTAAAAAAATTTAAATAAATAAAAAAATTTATCCAAGTATAATAAATATTTTTATTTAAAATCAAATTTTTCTTTTCATAAAGTTAAAAAATAAAATAAATAAAATCAAATTTTTTTTTATACCAATCTGTATACACTAAATTCTTGATAACTCAAATCTATTGTGATTTCCTGAAAGATGAGAGAGAAAAAAAAATCTGGATTTTACATTTTACTGGTTTATTGAAAATCAAACTGTATCGAATGTACTACAAAATATTATGTTTATATATAACACATAAAATAAACCCTAGAGTGTGAGTGATCAATGTTGATTGACAATTTTTGATGTTCCATATTTTTTTTTTAGTTTTTTTTTATCATCAACACACTTTATATTTTTTTAATATAAGCTCAATATAATTAATGAAGAATTAAAAGTGCATTGTTTTTTATAAAAAATGATTGATTTCAAAAATTATTAATTAACAATATTATTATATAAAATTTTATTGTCTTTTTTAATTAGTACTTAAAAATAAAATAAATAAAAAACTTGAAAATCGTAGAAATTTTGTAAGAAAGCAAATAACAATAGAAACTTAAAAAAAAGTAAAATAAATTGGTTAATTAAAAAAACTTATTGTTTTTGCATCAGTTCATTGAATTCATTGAATTTTTATCTTGTTTACTTCACATTTTTGTGTAAATTGAATTATTGATTAAAATAAAATAAAAAATTTTTTTTTAGTTTAAATAAAATCTATTTTTTATTGATTAAATAATTCATTTAATTACAAAAAAATGTATTCACTATTCATAACGTATTGAGTCTAATTATAAAATGATGAAGTAGTGTATAAAAATATTGACTTTTATTATATCAGATAAAATAATTATTTGATTTTTATTATTAAAAATGAATATGTATGATACTTGAAAATGATAAATTTATTTAATATATGGTATATACAAAAAACGTACTTTATGCACTAACAATCAATGAAGTTAAAAGTGGATTAATTTTCATGTTTCAATACTTAATAATACTTCATGAATTTTATTTATGTATATGATGTAATTCATGTAAATTTTAATTAAATTTTTGAAGAGTATTTTGAGAGATTTTTTTTGCTTGAAAATATATTTAGTAATTCAAGCAATACCAAAAAAAATCTAGTTGGGTAGCTTATTTTTTGTTTTATTTTAATGGCCCCTCATCAGTTAGCACAATTAGTGTAGAAATAATACTTACTAGGTTGTACGGTTACCCGATTTTTCGGGTCAGGTAGAAAAAAAATTTATCTTAATACCTGGCAGTTTTACACCGCGACCAAAATTAGTAATCGGTTTGTAAAAAAAATTTTTACCCAGGGAAATCGTGTTTTTTAAGAAAGATAGCCAAAATTTCAAATTGCTATACTAAAAAGTCTTTTAATTTTTATCAAAATGCTGAACAAGATTTTTGCATCTTTTATGAAAAATACTTTTCAAAATAATAATTCTTTTAAATAAATAGAAATAGTTTCAAATAGTAATTTTTAAAAATATTAAAAAAATTTACACAAAATACTCCATATAGTTTTATAAAAATATTGACCTATATATCAATTTTTTTTTTGTTTTTAATTATTTTAAATTTTTTAATTTGTATGTAGTGTTTTAATTAAGTTTTCAATTCATTATTTTCATTCATAATTAAATTTATTCAGATAAAATATGAAATAAAAGCAAAAAACAATAATTTATCAAAAAATAATTAAATAATCAATATTAATATCTATAATTAAAAATTATTAAATTTACAAGTAAAATAAAAGTTATAATATTTTTTAACCAATTTTATTTTCAAGATGTAAGGAAAGTGCATGATACTTTGACCACAAAAATTTCTGTATTTTTTTATAAAAGCTTTATTTAGAGCTAAAAAGATCAGCTTAATGCACCAAAAATATATATCTAATGTAGTCGAGTTTCAGTCGTTCGCAATTTGCTCAAAAAAACCCAAAAAAATAGTTTTACTCGTAGCAAATGTTATTTCGCAAAAATAAAGACTGAAAATAATATTTTTTGTAGTACAAATTTTTTGAATTTTTTGAAATTCTGAAAGGTAATGTTTTCGAAAATAATCAAAATTTACTATTGCATTAAATTAATTTTTTATTTTTCGCTACTCTTTATTGGTACAATTTGCAAAATATTTTTAATCAAAAGATGATGAACACAATCGATTGAAATTTTACAAACCACTGCTTGACATTTTTTATTACATTTTTTTCAATCCAATATCACCATTTAAAGAAATTAAGTTATTAAGTATTAACTTAAAAAAGCTCTGTGTGAACTCTTTAGAAAAAGCTTTAAGAAAGAATCACTTTATCAGTACTTTATGCTAAGACTGATAGTAAATTTAAAATTTAGGGGATCCTTTTTCTTAAATTTGTATAAAGCCCTTCTTTGTGGTCAAAACTCAATGCTCAAAGTCTTACATTATTCAAGTTATTTTTTTTATTGTAGGCTCAATCGAAGTTTTGATATTTTATCTTGAATACCTTGAAGCTCAAAGTATCCCAAATGTAATGCACTTCTCTTGCAATAAAAATGTATTTTTAGATTAATAAAGTTAATTATAGTTTTCAATATATATTTTTCTTTGTTTACTACTATTTCACTTCATACACTATTCAACAGTTTATTTTGAGAACTTATGCATTAATACAGTCTAAAAACAAAATATTTTATAAAATTTCTTACTTTTTTATTACATAATTTTATACAAAAAAATTTTTTTTTTAAACATATTTTATTTATTTACCAAATTTAAATTAAAAATTACAACTGTGAAATATACAGTAATTAAAAAAATGCATAAAACGAACTTGAAATTTATAGCAATTAGTTTAAGTATATCTACAATTGGTAAGAAAATAAATATTTTTCTCATTTTATTTAACTTAATCTTTAAATAAACAAATAAAATTTATTTAAATCTTGAAGCTTTTAAAAAATTTTCTTTCTTTTGTTTTTATTATCTTAAGTAAAAAACAAAGTTTATTTAAATGCTCTTTTATAAAAGATTAAAGTAAATAAAATTTCTTAAATTTTTTGAATTATTTACTTGCAAAAAAATATATCAAAATAAAAATCTGTTTTTTCTATAAATTTATTTAAATATTTATTATTTATTAAAATTAATATTTTTACGTCAAAAGGCTTATAAAATAAAATTGAGGAATAAGAAAATATTTCTTTAGAATCTTAATACTTTTAAATTGTTATAATAAGACTTTTTTAGAAAAAAAAAAAACGAAATATAAAAAATTATGCAGAAAATCTCTAAAGTACATAAAGCAAAAAAAAAGTTAAAAAAACTTTGTTTAAAGCTTATTCTCTTTATTCAGGATTAAAGTACTTTAATACTTTTTTATAGTATTTGCAGTTTTTGTGGGTACAGTAAGAACAGATGATGATGATGACGAAGATGAAGATATTAATATTTTGTGTGATTGTGATAATCGTTGTAATATGACGATAGAAAATGATGTTAGTGAAGAATTGAAAAATAATAAAATTGATAGTAAACATGATAGTGAAGATAAAGATGATGATGAAGATGATAAAAGCGACGACGAAGAATTGAAAAATAATAAAATTGATAGTAAACATGATAGCGATGATAAAAATGATGAGAAAGATGATAAAAACGACGATGATGATGACGATGACGATGATAGTAAAGAAGATTTGATTATTGAAGATGAAGATAAAGATGGGAATGCAACAATATGTGCAAGAAATCGAGATTATATTGATAAAACATTTCCAAGTTTGTGTCATATGTTTTGTTTCAATACATGTACACGATTTAGTAAAGTACAGGTCTATGAAAATGATCAAATTGTTAATTATGTATCTGCTTTTAGAGAAAGTAAGATAATTTTATTTTAAATTTCATTATATATTAATCTAGACTTGGACTATAAATTTTTAATCCATAATGAAAGGTTTTAAAAGTATTAAAAGAAAATATTAAAATATAACTTTTTGCCTCTAATTTGTGCCTTAGTTTTCGAATGTTAATAGTAAATAATTTCATAAAGTCTATTTTTACAGTTTTTGAATATGCTTTTTGATGAGTCAAAGCCATAATTAAATAACCATGATCTTGAAAAATGCACGAGTCTATTTTGATGTATTTAATTATTTTAAAGACGCTCTGCCACTAACTATGTGTAATCGTGAAGCACGTTTCAAAACTGAATATTTCAAAAATAAATTTATGCATATTAATTTTTTAATTCAAGAATTAATGCTTTTCGGAATTTAAAATCAAAAAATGAAAAAAAAAAACAAAATTAAAAATATTTTTATTTCTTTAAACAAATAATGTTGAGTTTATATTGGTTCATAAATGCCTGAGACTCAATGAATTGGCAATTGGGATCAAAATTCTGCTTGGCTCATATTAGAAAGCATTAAATTTTAAGGGGGATATTGTGGAAAATTTTTTGCTTAATCGAATCCTTTCACACAATTATTTCAAAAACGATTTTTTTTTTAATTTTGACAGTTTTAAGTAAATATTTTGGACCACTGAACTCAAATCTAATATCAAAAATTATATTTAAGCGATGGGACATCCTTATTTTCCCCTTTTCTACTCTTAAAACAAGCAATTTAATAAACAAAACTTATTTTATTTTTTCGGTATCAAGTTTGTTTTCTACTGGGACACTGAATCCATTTTAATGTAAAAAATTATTTTTTTGTATAAAAAACACCCTCATTTTCACCCTTTGTGGCAACAAATATTATAGCTGAGTAAAATGTATTAGAGAGAGTATATAAAAAATCAAAGAAATCTCAAGCTGATATTATTGGTATGTAAGAAAAATACATTGAGTTTCTTACTGCTGATCTCGCTACATGTATTCGAGTGAAATGCCATTTATGTACTATTGTTGGAGATAAAAATGAGGGTGTTATATCTCTTTAAATGTAATTTTTGACCTCATATTCAAATTCAGTGCCCCAAAATACCTATTAGGATCCGTCAAAATTAAAAAAAAAATTGATTTGAGTTTTAGGAGTTAATGGAGTTTAAATTATCAGCGTTTTCAACCCCAACTTCTTCAATATATAGTAATTGTTTTGTATGTAAACAATGTTTATAAGGTTTTCCTGAAGAGATTCCATTAGGTTTCATCTTTTCAATCATAAATACGTTTAAATTGCATATTAATTACCTACAGATTATTGAAAAGCCTGAAATTAACTTATTATCCATTGAGGGTTATAACTATTGATTGTAACCGAGATTATAGCGTTGGTTTTTCGCTAGAGTTTTTATGCCTAAAAATAAGATTTTGAATTATTAATGGTAAAATTTCGTAATTTCAGCCATTCGGAAAATTCCTACCGCAAATTTTATCAAACAAATATATCGATAAAAAATTCGGACCTTTTAGAATAATCAAAACGTTTATAAAACCATGGTCCTAGTCTAGAGTACAATAAATAAATAAAAAATAATAAATTTTTTTTTTAATTTCAGATTTCTACAAATTACATGATGGTGAATGCTAGCATCTAAAAAATTACAAGATTCAAAAAAGTAAAATAATTAAGCCAAGAATATTTATTTATACATTTTGTAACGTTGCTACAAATGCTAAAAATACATTATTATTTTCACGAAAGTTTTCTAATATTGTCTATACGAAAATAAATTCTAATCTTTTACACGAAGTTTAAGTATCTTTAGCGACCAAGTATATCAAGAAACTATATGCAAAAAAATGAATGTATAAAATGGTCAATTGAGAAGATTTCGGAGCTATATTCCTGGTATCATCAAAAATGGTAGCCGAAGATAATATTTTCAGCAGCTTGTTTTTTGATGGCATAGGTAACCCTGAAACTCCTTGTGTGTCTAAAAATGTGTGTGCGCCGCGATCGGTGAATAGGGCTTCACGATATCCGATAAAAATATCGGTTATCGTATCGTATCGTATCGGTTTTCGATACGATATCGATACGATATGTTCCAAAGACGATACGATAATCGATACGATAACATTATTTCAATTTTTGACGATACTATCGTATCGCCGATACGTACCCTGCCGATAATATCGAAATTATCGTATCGGGTAAAAATTTTTTTTAAAATACGATTTTTTTAGATTTTTCTTATGAATGAATTTTTTTTTTGAAAATTATAATGAAAACGGAATAACAAAATACCAAAGATTATATAATTTAATAAATTTTTTTACGTTTGTAACTATATTAACTTTTAAAGTGTATGCACGCTTGAAATAAATAGTTATATACATTTTAATTATTATTATTAATATACTCGATAGAAATTTTCAAATGTAAATAAACAAACGATAAATAAATAGAAATCATATATACATTTTATATCATAATCAGAGTTGTCGTGAAATGACAGGCATGGATTCATTTTCATATTTCATGTCCATATTGTTTCACATCATATTATTTCATATGGACATGAAAAAAAATTCTAAAAATTATCTAATTTAATAGATAGTGGAGTGATTTTTTTTTTATCTTTAAGTGATTGTTTTTTTTTCTTTTGAGTATTAAATTTGTTTATTTATTTTATATACAAAATAGTAATACACGGGTAAATATATTTATAAAGTATATTTATACATTTTTACTATAGATTATCATTTTTAAATTGAAACAAATTATTTTTTTTTAGGAAAATGTCATCTTGCCCAGCTTGTAATAACGGAGATTTACCTACTGAACATTGGTGTATTATTTGCAATAAATTTTTGCACGTTTTTAAAGAATGTTCTAAGCCTGTACCTGGAGAGGAAGAAGGATCAAGCGAAAAAAGATTATGTTTTGATTGTGACAAAGGTAAATTATTTTTGCAATACAATAGTTTAAAAAAGTATTAAACTATTTTTTATTGAACTTTAACTTTGTAGTCAATCAATCCATGTTTGAAGATGAATTTTATTCAGATAACAGTAAAATACAGCAATCAGAAGAGGTTCAGTCTAATAACGAAGCTAAAAAACATACAGCAGAAAAAGAAATAGCAAATAAAATATCGTTAAAAACATATCATTGAAGTCTGGAACGTTCATGGAAAAATTCCCAACCTAAAAATGAAAAATAAAATTATTTTAAAAAGAGGAAAATTCCTAAGTGGATTTTTGCTTAAAATTTTAGCAGTAAATGATTCCTTGTTGCAAAAGCTACAAAATACAAAAAAAAATATCATTTTTGAATCCCGGCAAACGGTAATAAATGTAAAAATAAAATTTTCAAGAATTTTTTTTTATTTCGTTTTTTCTTACATTAGGAATAATATGCAAAAAAATCATTTGCGATAGTTTTCTCTTTCAAATTTAGAATAATTTGATCACAAATTTTTATGATTTTAAGTCCGGCAAAGATATTTTAAGTCTAAAAATAAAAAAACTTGGATAGGTTAGAATCATATTTAAAAAATTTTTCTTTATAATTATTAGGGATTTTGTAAAAAAAACTCTTATCCACGTGAGCTTTTTTAATAAATACTTCGTTCTACTAAGTTATACGGATGCACAAGCCTGGAATTCGTTTATTTTCTCCATTTCAAATTTGACTTCTAGTTACTTACTTGGTACCACTGTGCACTTCTAGTACCTCAATTAAGTTGTAATAAAAACGAATTCCAGGCTTGTGCATCCGTATAACTTGGTAGAACGAAGTATTTATTAAAAATGCTCATGTGGATAAGAGTTTTTTTTACAAAATCCCTAATTATTATAAAGAAAAATTTTAAAAATATGATTCTAACCTATCCAAGTTTTTTTATTTTTAGACTTAAAATATCTTTGCGGGACTTAAAATCATAAAAATTTGTGATCAAATTATTCTAAATTTGAAAGAGAAAACTATCGCAAATGATTTTTTTGCATATTATTCCTAATGTAAGAAAAAACGAAATAAAAAAAAATTCTTGAAAATTTTATTTTTACATTTATTACCGTTTGCCGGGATTCAAAAATGATATTTTTTTTTGTATTTTGTAGCTTTTGCAACAAGGAATCATTTACTGCTAAAATTTTAAGCAAAAATCCACTTAGGAATTGTTCTCTTTTTAAAATAATTTTTTTTTTCATTTTTAGGTTGGGAATTTTTCCATGAACGTTCCAGACTTCAATGATATTTAAAAACATATTTTAATTATGACAAAATCAACAAAATAAAATATGGTTTATGTTTAATATGTGGCAAAGACGGAAAAGATAAATTTAAAACATCTATTAAAATGATAGATTCCAATACAAGTGGCTTGAAATCACATCTTATGCGTAAACATAAAGAAGAGTATAAGAAATTATTTGGTAAAACTGATTCAGAAAGTGTAAAAGCTACTCCAGTTTCAAAAACACAAAAAACACTTGATTCTGCTATAGAAGTAAGCTTTCAATAACTATGTTCCATGTTTTTTGAATGTTTATGTAATATACAAGCCAATTCTATGTTTATTAAATAATTATTTTTTTCTTTTTTTTTAGAAATACGACATCCAGAAAGTTACTGATAACAGAATGATTATAACTTGGTTATGTTATAAAAATTTGCCAAAAAATTTTTTTCATGATAACGTAACACAAAATTTTTTTGCTTGGTTTAATAATCAGATTCCTGTTCCAAATAAAAATCAAGTCACTAGTATTGCTGAAGTAGAGTTTACTAAGATGCAAAATAATCTGAAAAATATTTTGAATAAAAACATTTCCAAATTTGCTTTTACAATTGATGCCTGGTCAGCAAAAACCAGAAAATCTTTTTACGGAATAACAATTCATTACGTAGACGAAAATTGGGTTTTGCAATCATGTATATTAGATTTCGTACCTTCTGATGGCAAACATGCTGGCTTGGATATTGCTAAAATTTTTTTGAATGTTTTAGAATTTTATAATATCACTAATAAAGTTGCTGGTATAACAGTAGATAACGTTTCTGCAAATTCAACTTTCATCCAAGAGTTAGGAAATATGTTACTGGATAAAAGTATTTTGTTTGATCCTGAAAATCAACATTTTAGATGTCTAGCTCATGTAATAAATCTATCAGTGCAAGATATATTAAGTTTAATGGAAATAGAAAATGATAATTTTTGTGCAGAACAACCCACAAATGAGGATGGAGAGCAGATAGAAGATACGTTTATTGTCATTCAAGAAACCGATAATTGCATAGTAAAAGTTGTTAAAAAAGTTCGGCAACTTCATAACAAAATAAGGAATACAGAAAGTCTTACTAAAAAATTGGAAAATTGTTGCAACATTCTTGATATTAAGTATAAGAAACCCATATCTGATTCCAAGACTAGGTGGAATTCATCATTTGAAATGCTAAAAACAGCATATCATTTAAAAAGTGCATTAGACATGCTGTGTAAAAATAATAAAGATATTAACCAATATTTACTAAAAGCTGAAGAATGGAATTTTATAAAATTAATTACTGACTTCTTAGAAGATTTTAAAAAAGTTTCTGAAAAAATAAGTGGTGAAAAATACGTTACATTACCTTTGGCTGTAGTAGCTTTTAATTGTTTATTAGATAAAATTGAAAAAAAATCTTTCGTTTTAGATGATAAAGTAGATAGAAATCAAAATGATGAAAAATTAATACAAGCTTTTCAAAAGGGTAGAGACAAACTAATAAAGCATTATAATAAATGTAATTGGATCTATTGCGTTTCACTGATCTTAGATCCACGGATTAAAGCAGAAGGACTAGATTTAACGACATGGGGTCGAGAAATGAAGAAACAGACATTAGAGAAATTTAAATCCTTATATAAAGAATATTATGATGAGTATTCAAATGAAAAAGAAATTAAAGAACCATCGGCTAAAAAACGCAAGACAGATAATAATAATGAAAATACGATCGACTTTGAAATACTTTTTTTAAAAAGTGATGTTACATCAGATTGGGAGAAGGAAATAAATAACTATCTACAATCTCCAAGGCCTGGTCCAAAAACTGATATTCTAGTATGGTGGAAAAATTATTCGAGCGCCTATCCAATCATATCACGTATGGCTAAGGATATTTTATGTATACCAGCAACATCTGTTCCCATTGAAAGGGTATTTTCTGAAGCATCACAAGTTGTAACTAAAAACCGGTGTTCGCTAGAAAATCAAAGTATGAGAGAGCTTATATGCATTAATAGATGGATGAATTCTTCTCTTAAGAGAAATATCTGTGAAGTTTATTTATAAAAATATTTGTGCATAAGTAAATTGTTAGTATTAGTCAAATAAGATCAATGGATTTTTATGGTTTTCAGAGTTTAAAAAAGGCATAATTTTTAGAACTATGGGGTAGCAGGGTTAGCGTTCAATAGGGTAATTAATTCTTTTTAAAATTAGTTTTAATTAAACTCTTTATGACACTAAAAGTCCATTGAAGTCAAAAAATTCTAAAAGTTTTTCAATTTTTTGAAAGAATTTTAATTCTTGCTACCAATGACAAGGGGCCCGTATACCCCCTTGTCATTGGCGGGAAAAATCAAAATTCCTTTAAAATTTTGAAAAATTTTGCGTTATTTTTTTAAGATCAATGGATTTTTATGGTTTTCAGAGTTTAAAAAAGGCATAATTTTTAGAACTATGGGGTAGCAGGGTTAGCGTTCAATAGGGTAATTAACTCTTTTTAAAATTAGTTTTTTTTTAAACTCTTTATGACACTAAAAGTCCATTGAAGTCAAAAAATTCTAAAAGTTTTTCAATTTTTTGAAAGAATTTTAATTCTTGCTACCAATGACAAGGGGCCCGTATACCCCCTTGTCATTGGCGGGAAAAATCAAAATTCCTTTAAAATTTTGAAAAAGCTTGCGTTATTTTTTTAAGATCAATGGAATTTTTTGGTTTTCAGAGTTTAAAAAAGGCATAATTTTTAGAACTATGGGGTAGCAGGGTTAGCGTTCAATAGGGTAATTAATTCTTTTTAAAATTAGTTTTTTTTAAACTCTTTATGACACTAAAAGTCCATTGAAGTCAAAAAATTCCAAAAGTTTTTCAATTTTTTGAAAGAATTTTAATTCTTGCTACCAATGACAAGGGGCCCGTATGCCCCCTTGCCATTGGTGTCAAAAATTAAAATTCTTTTAAATTTTTGAAAAAAATAAGGACTCATTTTTTAGATCAATAACTTTTTCTGGTCACAATATTTATAGTAAGGGAAATAGTATTCGTACTTTTAATAAATTTGTACTATTTAAAAATATTTTTAATATATTAACAAACATATTTTGACGATATGTTAACTTATAAAATATACATTAGGTATGTAGATTGATATATAGTAACAAATAATGTAAATATGTATTTATATAAGTAAATATAAATAATAATAAAAAATGTACTCAGTCAAATATTTTTATAATATTACATTTATAATTTTTGTACAAATAAATTAATAATTAACGTTAAATAACTTTTTTTCAAATTTACCAAGGTTTATCCTTTTATTGAATCCCTATGGCATAAAGTTTTTTTTTTGCAAAAGCCTATTAAAAAAAAAATATTTTTTTCGATAAAAATATCGGTTATCGTATCGTATCGTATCGTATTTTCGATACGATACGATATTTTTTGAAAAATTTATCGGCGATACGATACCCGATACGATAAGTCAAACTCTAAATCGATACGATATCGATAAACGTGCAAAATATCGATATCGTATCGTATCGTGAAGCCCTATCGGTGAATTGTTATTTATAACGACGATGTAATTTAAATTTAGAAACAGTGAAATTTTGATCAAAGACAGTGAAATTAATTTATTTAAAATTCAAAAGACAGTGATATACTGATTAATTTTAGGTTGAAAAATGTATTCAATAAAAATTATTATTTTGTGTTAAATGTATAAATATGTGCTTCATTTTCCCTTGTATTTAAATAATATAAAATCTCCATCTCATTTTTTCTATAATATTCTTCGACCCCGATTTTTAAGTAGCTGGGTCAAAAACTAAGGATGACGGACAAATTCTGACTTCAAATTATTTTTAGAATATCAAGAAACTTAGTCAAAATACTTTTATTTTTAACTTTTGGACAAAGTAAAATGCTTGCCTTTTTGGTTGGTTTAAAGGTTGTCTGGAGTAGCTGGGGCAAAGACTAAGGGTGATGGATAAATTCTTCAGATTCAATTTTAGGACCTCAAAAAACGTAGTTTACATACTTTTATATTTAAATTTTGGATAAAATATTTGCATTTTGGGTGGGGGTAGCTGGGGAAAAATCTGAGGGTGTAGGATGAATTTTGACATCAGATTTGTTTTTAGGACATCAAAAAACTTGCCTGCAGGTAGTTTTAGTTCCAGGATCAGAACTTTTTTTGTGTGGCTGTGTAATTTATACATGACTATAACAATTAATTAAGACAAAATGTAACCTTTTTATTTCTTCATACCATCAAATTCTACTCCAGTTATTTTCATTACATTGTACATGTGCGGGTTTCGAGGTATTTATGCTCTTTCAACTTGCTTGAATTCTGCTGATTTTACATCCACAGAAATGCTAGGGTTGGAATCAACAAATGATACGTTTTCCGCACCAAAGCGATTCTATTCGTGACACACGTTTTTAGGTTAAAAATATTTGTATTTACATGCTGGAGGATGAATATTTTTTACCGCGTCTAAGAATGTTTTTTTATTTGTTGCTGATAAAGAATTTATCATTTTTTTATAACGCTACACCTGTAAAAAGGTCCGATTTCTAAAAAACTTTCGGTTCCAACCCTAGCATTTCTGAGGATATAAAATCAACAGAATTCAAGCAAGTTGCAAGAGCATAAGCACCTAAAAGGTTATATTTTGTCTTAATTAATTGTTATAGCCATGTAAAAATATTTTTTTGCCCGCGCGGGTGTAAAGTTCGTGCTTTACGCTTGCTATTCCGGGCGTAAAGCAGGGTTTTTCGGCCCTAGTAAATGAATTTATATTTATTGATAACGGGTATAAAATTAATTTATTTATGTTACTAAGCAAAAAAACAAATATAAAAAAAATTTGTTTATTTAGTAACTAAGCAATGCAATAAATAAATTAATATTTTTAGTTCCTTCAGAACATTTAAAGAGAAAAGACGTGAAATTTTTAAATAAAATAAAATCTTTTTAAAACGTAAGTTTTTTAATAATGGATAATAATCTCGATGAGGAACTTCCTCAAGAAATTCTTGATTTAGCCGAGGAGGCTTCCTTAGAATCGTTACCTGAAAAGTCTCGGGAAATTTACGAAAAAACATATAATAGTTTTGTTGATTGGAAAACGAAGATGAAAGTCGTTTCTTTTGAAGAAAGAGTATTGATGGCATATTTTAAACAGTTATCAGAAACATTTAAACCCTCAACACTTTGGTCAAAATATTCCATGATAAAAACAATGATTTATCATTACCATGGGATAAGAATCGAAAATTACAATAAATTGATAAATTTTGTGAAATCAAAAAACAAGGGATATAAAGCAAAACAAGCTGAGGTATTTTCATCCGATGACTTGAATAAATTTTTTAATACTGCTCCAGATACATTATTCTTGGATACTAAAGTAAGTAAAATTTTTTTTTCTATTTGAAAATTTTGATATTAATTTATTTTTAATTTTATTATTATAGGTTATAGCAATATTTGGAATATATGGGGCGTGCAGGCGAACGGAACTTAGAAGTGTCAAAACTACTGATGTCATTGATAGAAGTACCTTCATAGACGTTACGATTCCGAAAACAAAAACCAATGTTACAAGACGGTTCAGTATCGAAAATCCGTACCGGGAAATTGTTCTTAAATATATACATTTGAGGCCAGCTAACGCCACTGATGAAAGTTTTTTCTTAAACTTTCAAAAAGGAAAATGCACAACTCAGGTAATAATAATTTTAAAATTAATATTGATAATTTTAATAAGAAAATTAATTTTACAGGTTATAGGAAAAAATAAACTAGGTAGCACGCCAAACAAAATTGCCAAATTTTTGAATTTGCCGAATCCTCGACTGTACACAGGGCACAGCTTTCGTAGAACCTCCACTACTCTGCTAAGTAATTCTGGAGCTTCGATGACCACAATAAAAAGACATGGAGGTTGGAAACAAGCACACATAGCAGAAAAATATATAGCTGATTCAACAACAAATAAGCGCATAGTAGCAACCCAAATAGCAGCACAGATTGAAAATCCATATGTACCACAACCAGAACCTCAACATCTTCAACAACCAGTACCTCAACAACTTCAACAACCAGAAGTTCAACAACGTCAACAACCAGAACCTCCAAGAAATAGGATTAACTTGGCTGATTATTGTCAAGTACAATAAATGAAAAAAAAAATGATTTATTTTTATCAAATGAAATTTCGTTTACTTTTAGTTTTCATTAGTATTTACATAATTTTTTTTCTTTCCAGTTTTAATATTAAAATTATATTTAAAAATAAAAAAAAGTTTATGTTAATTAAATGTTTAATTTTATTTATATATAATAATTATTTTAAATTTACTTTTTTTTAGTCGGGGGGCTGCGCCCCCCGAACCCCCCCTTAAACCCCCCCTCGACTCCCCCTCCCCCGCCCCCGCGGCCGCCAACCGACGCTTTATCTAGTGGACGAACTTTACACCCGGCAGGCAAAAAATAGTGTAAGCAACTTGGGCGTAGGACTTTTTAGCTCTTGTGCGATGACGCGACGCACTCGTGCTGAACTCGTTGCCGGCTTCGCCGGCAACTCGTTCCGCGTCATACGCACACGGGCTAAAAAGTCCTACTTTACGCCCTTGTTGCTTAATATACTATTATTTTATTAATTTTAATTTCTTTATTTGAAATTGATAAATATTGGCGCACGGGGTCTTTAGTCCCCTCTGCTTCTAAGAAGGGGGGCCGGAATCTCCGTGAGCAATTCATATTTTATTCAGTGTTTAATATAATTATTATATGTTATTATATTATTATTATATTACTAATAATGAAAAAATAAAAACAGGCAACAATAAATAATGTGAATTTTTCATCATAGGTAAGTTTTTCCGCTCTGCTCTGTTCCAAATTCCAATTTATTAAACTTCCCCTTTAAGTCCAAAAAGAAAAAAAAAATTTGTCAATTTGTTAATTTTTTAGTACAAAAAAATATAAGAAACAAATTTTTTAAACTTAATTATCGGATCCCAAAAATAAAGCAAGAACGGTATTTTGAAAATAAGTACTTCCATAGAAAAAACTTTGGTACTATTTCGAAAAAGAAAAAAAAATTGAGCTTTTATTTTTTAAATTTTGATGCAAAAAATGTTGACTAAATATTTTTTAAAAATTAAGTACTAGCTCTAAGAAATATTTATTAAAGTAATACTGGTAATATTCTTTACCATGTCAAAGAATATTCTATTTTATATTTTTTATCTTTAATTTACGTTAATAAATACAAATTAATTAAAAAATGACTATAAATTACTCAACTATATATTATAACTTAATGAAATAGAGTCAATTAAGGTATTATAAAAGGCGCATAAATTTTACAAAGTATATCTTCATTACTTAAAATAGTAATGTTTCAAATAGCGCAGGTTCACTATAATCTATTATATAATAATATGTGATAATATGTAATAGAGATAGAGAGAAGATTTAAGATGTTTAAATACTTGAAATCTTATAGAATTTCACGAATTTGATACTCTTCAACTTCAAGATTTAATATTACATGAAAACTTTCTTGGGTTATATGGGTAAAAATACAAATAAGTTACAACAATTCTTGAAAATAATCACTTTTTATTTAGATTTACATTGATATTTTATTTAGATTAAAAATGTATTTTTATAAAAATTTAAGTTTTGTGGAGTTGTGCATTTACAATATTGGAACCATAACGTAATTATATTTATGACTATATCAGGAGTGCATCAGACTTTGTTAGTTACTTTAACTTTAAATAAATCAAAATATTTTTAACTTTTCGTACTAAATAATATTATTTCGTAAGTACAAAAATTCAAATTTTAAATAAACCTGGAAATCTGAAATTAGCGAAAATAATTAAATTTTTAAAAAACTTATTGTAAAAATGAATAAAAAATAAAATAATATTATTTAACAAACAATAATTATTTAAAAATTTAATTAATTTCTCTAATTTTAGATTTTCAGGTTTATTTAAATTTTAATTAACGCGCCATTGCAAATTCATTTTACAAATTCATTTTACAAATTCAAGGAATATATATTGAAGTTGCAAAATTTACTTGCGTGCGTTAGCAGACTAGCTAACGACTAGCGAACATTTTACATAAAAAAATTTAGACTAGCAAATTATTGTACCGCTAAAGGTAATAGGGTTTAGCAGCCTTAACATTTTGTGTACATTTGTATTGAATGTAATATTTGCATTCAAAATATTTTTATTGCACCTGATTGCTTCTTTAATATCCTTATCGTTCAATACTAAATAATAACTTTCAATATTAAAAAATTCAAGTTTATTTGCTTTTTTTAGAAAATTACAAATCCCATTACGTGTAAATTTGGCAATGTCGTGAAATTCTACATTTTTAAATTTATCAATGCTGGTAAAACAGCATTAGTTATTTTAAATCATTTTTTCAGATACAATTTTTCAAGTTTTGGAAGAGAGCATAGTGTCAATATTCCTTTATCAGATAATTGTCTGCAATAATATAATTTTACACTTTTCAATTTATCACATTTTATTAATTCTTCGCATAACTCGTCAAATATTAAATGATCACCACAAATTTCAATTTCTTGCAAATTAACAAAATTATGTATGCAAGGTAATAATTCTTGGTAGCTATTACCATTAAAAAAATAAAAAAATTTCAATTATACCTACTGGTAAACTCATGAATTCTGCTTGATTTAAATTCAGATTATATAATTTAATTGTTTTCAAATTTATAAGTCCAGGAAAATAAGTTGATAAATCGGTTTTGTAGGACAAGGAGTCTAATTTTTTGATTTCTTTAAGTGATAAATGAATTATTTGATTTTCATCAAAACAGATATGTTTTAAGATAATTTCAAATATTGAAACGTTTGATTCGATGGAACAAAATTTCAAATTTTTCAATTTACTGAATGTTTCCTCTATGTAAACCTCAGTTATATTATTAAATTTCAAATCAATTGATTCTACGGATTTAAATGGCAGGCTCAATAAACAATTACCTGTTATATTGTTGAAATTATGAATTTTTAGAGTATTTAAATTTTTATTTTTCTTAAATACAGTCTTTAAAGTATGATGAACATCTTCGAGAGTATCTAAATATTTACCAGAGTCAATTAAACTAAATTTTTCAATGTCTTCACAAAATTCTCCAAAATATTCCAACACATCACTTGTTACATAACCGATATTTAAGTCATTAGCATTCAATTCAAATTCTCTTAGAAACAATCCACCTCTGGATAATATATTAGAATATGCTCTGCAAATGTTGTATTTCAAATACGGTTTTTTACTTAATTTATCACGTAAAAAACAGGAATTGAAATAATTAAATTTATTCCAACTTGTTTTAGAAATAATTTCCCATCTTGTACAAACTCTTTCGATTTGAATTCTTTCAAGAATGGAAAGATGTTGAAAAATTTCACGGAGAGAGTCATCGTCCAATTTATTTATCTCACCTGAAAATTAATTCATTTTTTTTTTTTAATTTAGAAAATTTTATGGGTTATTATTTCTCAACTGCATGTAAAGTGTAAGGGTGGGTCGGCAAATTAACCCCAAACCAGTTTCGTTCAAAAATATAACTAAAAATGGTAATTTTCCCAAATTTTTAGCCCTTTAGATCCGATCCTTTCTTTTTGACAATTGTATAAACTTTTTTTATTTTTGGTCAAGTTAAATTTTTAAGTAAGCATGTTTTTCTTATTTTTTATCGTAAACGCTTATTTTTTGATAAAAAAACATTTTCTTCTATGGCCCCATAGGAAATTTCCCGTAGAATCCGATTCTGGGGTCAAATTTTTTTAAACTGCGCGTGCGCGAGAAAATTTAAATTTACTTTTTATATGACCTTTAATTTACGCTTTATATTTGGGCTTTAATATCTCTGTAGCAGAAAATTCACAAAATTCAAAAAATATGTCCCGAAAAAACCCTGGGAGCAAAGTTCTTACTATGAAATTCATATATAAAATCAATATGAAATTCGTGCTTACCATATTAATATGGGCCCTATATGACCCCTATATGGGTTCCATACTTTTTTCATATCCATATCATATAAATATGGAATCCGTATCATGTTAATATGAAATAAAAATATGATCATTTTTTATCTCCATATTAATATGACTGGCATAATATGGATTCCATATATGAAAAAATATGGAATATGGATATGAAAAAAAAATCCATAACTGTCATATTTGCCCAACTCTGGACATAACCTAAAAAATTTTTTTAACAAGTTTTCTGATTAATAAAAAATGTTGGTCTTATTAATTTTTATTAGAGTACGTCCCTAATAAAATTAATAACTCCAAGACTTTTTATTAATTATAAAGCTTGTCATAAGATGCTGTTTGTTTGATTTTACTACCAAGGATTCCATCCTCTTAAAAACCACCCATATTTACCTTTTAAGGATAATTTTTAAGGGAATAAAAGTTACCCTCGATAAATACTCAAAGCAATTCATTCTATTTAGCCCCGAATACCCCTATTTTTATGCTCACAGAAGCGTTTTAGCTTAAAACAAATTTAAAATATAGAATTAGGAGTAAACTTTATCTATTAGGACCGATTTGGAGTTAAAACAAACATTATTTGAAATTTTTGGGAAAAACTACCCCTACTTGCAATATACGGGTTGAAATTCAATTAAATTTTCCATATACCTAAAAAATGTAAGTTTTTTGCATAAAAAATTAAATTAAAATGTTTTTTTGTATTATTTTTTTATTTTTATATAGTTGATTTTTCCGTCATTTTTATTTTAGCCATTTTTTCACCCTTATTACCCCAATTTTTGGGGCATTTAAAGGGTTGTAATTAAAATCTGACTTCAGATTCGGTAAGAGCATGAAATTTTACCGTAGGCATAAGTTTATACAGCTGTCAAAAAGTGAGGATCGGATCTAAAGGGCTAAAAATTTGGGAAATTTACCATTTTTAGTTATATTTTTGAACGAAACTGGTTTGGGGTTAATTTGCCGACCCACCCGTATACTTTACATACAGTTGAGAAATAATAACCCTTATAAGAGAAAAAATAAGCTATGAGAAATTATCTTTACCATTTATTAATGAGCTCATGTTACTTTCAGCTTCGTAGTCGTAAATTCTTTTGGTTAAATTATTTTCACCTATTTGTTCATTCATAATTTGCTTATGAAAATTATATTTTTTAAAAATAAGTATCAAAATGAATTTGAGTAATTAGTGAACAAGCATTGAATGCTTTGAGATACAACTTAAAAATGACTGTTTCATTATAAAATTTAAAAAGAAATGAACAAAAATATATTTCTATCTATTCAATTATTACTATTAAAATATAATTAAAAAAAAAATATTTTAAAGACACGTAGACATAATTTACCATCTTTGGCGCAGACAGAATGATTAAATCTTGCGTCTATTATTAAGATTTAATGTTCTTTATATATCAGTTGATAAATCTACAGAATTTAAATTTTAAATAAAAAAGAGGATTACTTAAATAGAGGATTATAAAAATGAAAAAAATTTTTTCAGATTTTATCGATGCAACAATTATCTATTCAAATTATTATTAGGCTAGATAATAAAATATTTACAAAATTTTTACAAAATATTTATAGTCGGGTCCAATTCGTAATTCAAAAATAAAAAGCACGACGATGATTGAATACAGATTTTACCTATGGGAATCTCTTAAGACGATACTAAAGAACAAAGGCTGCAACTAATAATTTTGGGGAATTGAAAATTGGGTGGAAACACCCCCAATTCCCCCCCCCCTTAAGCCCTAAAATTTAAATTGATCGTTTTTTGTGATTTGAATGACTCCTAGCAGGTATTTTTGGTAGTTGAATCTGAAAATGAAGTCCGAAATTGTTTTTAAGGGTTGTACACCCTTATTTTAACCCTTTTCTACCCTTAAAATAAGCAATTTTATAAAAACGTTTTTATTTTATTTTTACGGCCCCTAGCAGGTATTTTTGGTCGCTGATTCTGAAAATGAAGTCCAAAATTGTTTTAAGGGGTGTATACCCTTACTTTAACCCTTTTCCACCCTTAAAATAAGCAATTTTTTATAAAACGTTTTTATTTTATTTTTAAGGCCCATAGTAAGTATTTTTGGTCGCTGATTCTGAAAATGAAGTCCAAAATTGTTTTTAAGGGGTGTACACCCTTATTTTAACCCTTTTCTACCCTTAAAATAAGCAATTTTTTATAAAACGTTTTTTTTTATTTTTACGGCCCCTAGTAGGTATTTTTGGTCGCTGATTCTGAAAATGAAGTCCAAAATTGTTTTTAAGAGGTTTACACCCTTATTTTAACCCTTTTCTACCCTTAAAATAAGCAATTTTTTATAAAACGTTTTCGTTTTATTTTTAAGGCGCCTAGTAGGTATTTTCGGTCGCTGATTCTGAAAATGAAGTCCAAAATTGTTTTAAGGGGTGTATACCCTTACTTTAACCCTTTTGTACCGTTAAAATAAGCAATTTTTTATAAAACGTTTTTATTTTATTTTTAAGGCCCCTAATAAGTATTTTTGGTCGCTGATTCTGAAAATGAAGTCCAAAATTGTTTTTGAGGGGTGTACACCCTTATTTTAACCCTTTTCTACCCTTAAAATAAGCAATTGGATTTCATTTTTAGATTCAGTGACCAAAAATACCTACTAGGGGTCATTCAAATTACAAAAAAAGATTAATTTAAATTTTAGGGCTTAAGGGGGGGGGAATTGGGGGTGTTTTCACCCAATTTTCAATTCCCAAAAATTATTCGTTTTAGCCTTTGTTTTTTAGTATCGTCTTAAGAGATTTCCATAGGTAAAATCTGTATTCAATCATCGTCGTGGTTTTTAGAGGTTTGGCCTTTTTTTACTCCTCAGCTCCGACTATTACAAAATAGGGTAAATGAGTCAAAAAACGAGAAAGCTTTCAGACTTTACCTACTTTGAAGAATTTTTGACACGAAAAGCCTAGAATTCAAGTAAAATCATTTTCAAATTTAAAAAATAACCAAAATTTAAAAAAATTCGGAACATTTTAATCTGCAACAGCATTTTTACCCATATACAAATTTTGTATTCAATATAGAATCACATTTACAAAATTATATACAAGAAAAATTTTGTCATAAACTTACACAAATCTGAAAAAAAAGTATGTATTGTAAAAAAGTTAAGAAAAATATATTCAAAAGATGAAAAAAAAAAAACATGTTTTTTTTATATTAAGAAAGAAAAAAAGATTCCTTCTTTTTATTCATACACGTAAGAATCACAAAAGAGACTTGCTAAAAGATGAAAATAAGGTGAGGAAACATAATAAATTTTCCTTGTTGAAATAAAATAGTTTTCTTCATCTTATTCTACATTACTTCCTCTCTCTATATTACGATAGTAGAATTTAAACATTCCAATTAACCTATTTTGCAATTCAACATAATAATAATATAAAGCACATCTTAAATGTATATCATTTTAAAACGCATACATATAAAGTTAAATGGAGACAAATTATTATAATACTTAATAAAAAAAATAAGTTTTTTATATAAGTATTCATAAAGAAAATTATTATTGTCACTGAATATTTATAATGTGCAATTTAATCATGATAAACTTTTTAATCATTTTTGTTTAAAATAGTATGTAAGAGTTATAATATCTGTTATTTATTCAACAAAAAAAATATTAATATTTAGAGATAAAGTTTCAATTTAATTAGTCTGATAAATTGAAAATATTTAATTTAAGAATCAGATTAGACTTATTTTTCAATTTTGCAGATCATGAATATATCCCTAGCAGATAAAGTATATTCCAATTTTTATTTCCTAAGAATATAAAGTTCTTCTAGAGCTAAAATATGACAAGATTGGAATTTCTTGGGAATTCTAAAAAAAATTTTAAAGTTAACCCATTAGTGTTTAATCGACCATTCTTGTACAGAAGAATTTTAATTTTAAAAAATAAATAGCTTGTGCTAAAACTGTAATCTATAGGGTCATTTGGATCGCTCTTTACATTTCTACAGTAAATTTTGATCTACAACCCCCAGAAAATTTGGTATCAACCTCTAATGTTAAGTTAATTCCGAAATGTTTAACCATCTATTAATGGTTTATTTGGCTTTAATAAGTTAATAATTCTTTTTAGGTATAGGTATTTTCGTAAAAATAAAAATTCATTTTATTCCGTATGGGAAGTCATGGCTTGTCAAATCAAGTTCTACTATAAAGGATTAAGGTCATTTTAACACACTTTCTTGTTTTTCTAAAACATTAAGCCCCTTCAATGTTTAGTCTTCTAGAAGCAAATGTGTTTAGATTAGACGTTTTTTTTACGTTTTTTTGGCATTATATTAATTTTTTGCAGCAATTATTTTGTAATATATTAACAAAACTATTATGAAAGTATTAAAAATATAAAAAAAATGTTTTAAAAAATACAAAATTAATGCTCACCTAGTGATCACCTCTTCGCTCCCTCCCCCCGTCCCGTTTGATCTTACTCTGAGATTCAAGTAATTTAAGCAGAATTCAAGTAAAAAACCTGATGGTGTTCTTTTATGATTAAAAATTATAGGTTAAAAAAGGATCTATAAAAATTATTCTGCAAAAATTTCAATCAAAGTTTGGCAAAAATAGATTCTGCGAAAAATTTTATAAAGATATAAAATTTTTGTTTTTTTCAAAAAGTTTTTGTAAAAGTATCGAAGTTTTAAAACTCTAATAGATTTGCGCAACATAGGCCAAAATTGTGAATCCTGTCATCTTGTCTAGTTTGGACCAATTTTTAGAGAAATGATGATGCATTTTGAATAGAAAATTGCAAAAATAAAGTATTTAGCTCGATCTAACGATCCAACCTGGTTTTACTGATTTTACTAGAAATTGCTTAAAAGTTTGCAATTTTTTAAGGTTCTAAATTATATGTTTACAAATCTGTCCGGGTTCAAAGAAATAAAAATTGAAACTGAAAATAAAAAAAAACATGGTTCTTATAGTTTTAAAAGATAAATTCAAAGACAGATTTATATTTTAACTTTCAATACAATTCTCTGAGAAATTTGCATGTATCTTTTTCAAGGATTAAAAAAAAAAACTTGTTCAATTATTTTCGCATATATAAGCACTTTTCTTACTGATATATTTCTCTACATTTTTCAGTAAATTTTCAAGAGGTACTACATAAAGTTTAGAACATTTTGAAAATTTTCTTATATATCCGCATTTCAAAACATAAAATATATTTGATAAAATGTATTTATGCATCTTGACTTAGAATTAGATAAAATTTTTATAAGTTCATGTAAACCGTAAATTTAATTTAATTCGTATAAAAACTTACGAATATTATATACTCGTTGAATTACAAAATTTAAGATTTATTTTTATTTGCTGCTTAAATATTAAATACATTTTAATGAATAATCACAGAAAATTTTGTTTCTTTTATTTAAAATTCTTAATTTAAAAAATTTTTGTAATAACACCATTTCTTATCTCATAGCTTTAAAATGAGAGAAGTTTTATAATCAATTTAAATTGAAAAAATGGCTTATAAGGAGAGTTAATTACGTTTGGAACCTCAAATTACACCATGCTGAAAAAACATGCTCACATGTTATAAACTTTTTATTTAAGAATATTATATGGGTAAAATATAACAAATTTTTTGATTAATTGATTCTTTAGTCCATCATGAAAAAAATTATTATTTTTTTAGTCTTCAAAAATGGTACTAGCATCTACCTTTATGATCCAATTCAACATCAACTGTAATGTAAAAATAAAATTTTTATTTTTTTATTCTTAATTTTATCCCCTGTTAATGATATTCATACCTCCGCATGTCTTATCACATTCTAATTTTCCAGAGTTGTCATAAGTTTTGCGATTTGTCCCACAAACTGGAGCATATACCTGTATTGTCTTAATTGTTAAAAAAAAAATATTATTTTTAAGTTATACAGTTTTAAAAAGAGAATTTAATACCAAAAAAATTTTTAATTTCAGTTGAAGCTTTCTGAATTATTGTTCTTATTTTTTACGTATTAGGTGGCCCTAAAAAGGGCCGGTGGTTTTTTTTGCATTTGATGCGTGGCTTCAACCACACGTTCCAAAATCAATAAATTCACAAGCATACAACAAATTAAATCACCAAGGTCACAAATACACATACATACACAAACATACAAAAGAGAAATCAAAAACTTACAAACATGCGAGCACCTAGTGCTCAGGTGACTTCTCCTGGCCAGGAATATCAATGTCCACCTCTTCAAGCCTACGAGCTCGGAAAATTGCACCAAGCGATTCAATCAGTCACAGCTTACGAGCTGCTTCAATGAGGATTTAACGTCCGAAAGCCATGGACTCCTCCAAGTGCACCAAGCACATCAGCAACAATCAAACCAGCAAACAATCTCATCCACAGCTTAGCGAAGGCGTCAAGGTAGCCGCGTGCGTGTGCTATGTAAAAGGCCAAGAATGCCCGAGCTCGCCAGAATCCAGGAACAACTCATATAATTTTATCTTTTTTTTTTTCTTTTTTATTGGCTAAAAGAAACATTCTCCACCCTGTAAAAACTGCTAGGGGGTTTATACACAAGTTTGCTGACTCGAGCTTATGCTCCACCCTGTATGGGCTCCCAAGAAATTCAAATTGCCACAAATTTCACGATTTTTTTCTTTTTTTTTTTTTAAACATCGAAATTTATAAACCTTTTACTTCCGCGCTGTGAAAAATAACACACAAATTAAAATATAATTTTAGCAAAATTACCCCTGTTCCGGTAAGCACCCGGAGATGATGCGTCTGCAGCCACACCATCCCCTAGGGCTCTCCAAAACCAGGCAATTATTGTTTGCAAAAGGCATTTTAAAAGACACGTACGAGTAATTAATTAATGTAAAATGTAGAAACCGTTTATCCGCAAATCAAACTTCAAGTTTTTCAAAACGTTACGTGATGACAATATTTAAAAATCAGGTAAACGACCTTCAAAAAATTATATTGCAAGAAACGCAAGACAAGCATTGCCACATAAGATTTTTATTTTAAGACCGATAATATTTAATTTTGCACGATAAATCCCAAGTTCTGAGCTACTAAATGGGCGAAAACGGTATCATCAATTATCAAAGTTTCAGATGAACGTGATGCAATTCAATCATTCAAAATTAAGATGACATAAATCATAACATGTAATGGCCTCAAAGCCAGATAATTTAATTTTTTACGAAAGTAACGCACAATAAATTTTTAGTATACACATTGCCACAAAATATAGTTCACGATACCCGGTCATGGAAAAATAATGCTGATCATTTCGCATTTAAATTATACTCCGAAGCATTCAAACTTCATAACCCCATAAATATAAATTTTGCATTACTCCTAACACTGTGATTCATAAATCACGGATTTCTAAAGTTTAATATACAATTTAATTATTAAAAATTAAGACGAGTACACTCATTAACGAGAAAATACTGCTGATCACATCGCGTTAAAGTTATAAACCCGGAGCATTAAAATACATAGACGCATTCATATATTTTCTTTTTAGATGACTTAAAAAATTGCGATTCAAAAAACGGAAAGTCTAGGGGTATTTCCCGAAATTAATCGCTCTCGACGAAAAACAAATCAAAAATAATCCAGAAAGCTTTCTCGGGTATAAGATCCCGGTTTATGCACCAATGTTAATTTCAGTTGAAGCTTTCTGAATTATTGTTCTTATTTTTTACGTATTAGGTGGCCCTAAAAAGGGCCGGTGGTTTTTTTTGCATTTGATGCGTGGCTTCAACCACACGTTCCAAAATCAATAAATTCACAAGCATACAACAAATTAAATCACCAAGGTCACAAATACACATATACACAAACATACAAAAGAGAAATCAAAAACTTACAAACATGCGAGCACCTAGTGCTCAGGTGACTTCTCCTGGCCAGGAATATTAATGTCCACCTCTTCAATCCTACGAGCTCGGAAAATTGCACCAAGCGAATTCAATCAATCACAGCTTACGAGCTGCTTCAATGAGGATTTAACGTCCGAAAGCCATGGACTCCTCCAAGTGCACCAAGCACATCAGCAACAATCAAACCAGCAAACAATCTTATCCACAGCTTAGCGAAGGCGTCAAGGTAGCCGCGTGCGTGAAGGCTGAAGTCAGGACAGCAAATGCTGCTTTAGCCAGATTTGCGGTTATATTTATAAGCCGTCGCTGACTTCGAGCTCGTTCACTGATTGGAGCGCGCGCGACGAATTCATTACGAAGTTTACAATGTAAAAATTATGAGACGCGGCAAGGGAGGATTTTACCAATCGGCCCTTTTCAGGGCCACGTTCCTTATACGAAAAATCACATGTACTCGATGAGGTAAAGGAAAAAGGCGATAGCAAAGAAATGTTACTGCCGTAAGAGCAAAGGGGGCAAAGACCACTACTAAGCACCGCGAAGCTAAGTTCACGTGGCAAAGCTATGTGAAAAGCTACGAACGCCCGAGCTTGCCAGAGTGGCAAAGCTATGTAAAAGGCCAAGAATGCCCGAGCTCGCCAGAATCCAGGAACAATTCATATAATTTTATCTTTTTTTTTTTCTTTTTTATTGGCTAAAAGAAACAAAAATAAATACTTACTACGCAATTACTTATACATTGCGAATAACTAGCTCCTGGAAGAATAAAAAAAAATTATTTTAATACCTATATAAAAATTAGTTAATATTATTTTTTTTTAAATTTAAAAATCATTAAAATTACTTTTACTTTCGGCTGATACAAATATCACTACTAAAAATAGGATGAAATATAAGAATTTCATTATTATTAAAATACAAATTGTTTTAAATAAAGACAATTTTCTGCTATCTTGAAGTAACTTTAAGAACTAAATTTATATTTTAAAAAATATGCATTTTATATTATCATAAAACAAGGAAAAAATTTCTTTTACTTTTATTGATAAGTAATGAATAATTATGAAGGATAAATTTTATTGTACGTATAAGCTAAAGTAATTAAAACTTTGTTTTGAAAAGATAAAATTTTAAAATAAATTTTAACAATAACAAAGAATTGTCTACTAAGATTTCATCCATAAATGTCCACATAAAAAAATCTTTGGTATTTTTTGTATTATTTTGCGACGAAAATTTTGGGAAAATAATTTTCAAAAAATTAATTAACAGATTCGAGATATCGAGTAAAAACAATATTTCTAAATAGTAGTACTTTCATGGAAATAAATGAGGTATTACATCCAAATTAAAAAAAAAAAAATACCTCGAGATTTTTTGATGAAAAAATTAAAAAAAAAAAAAAATTAGGTCTGAATTCCATAATGGTTGTGAAATATCACCGGTTATAATATTTTCAGATATTAGTACTTTCATAGAATTAACTGAGGTATTACACCCAAAAAAAAAAAATATATTAGGTCTTAATTTCATAATAGTTGTGAAATATGACTAGTTCAAAAATCAAAATTTGACCCATCACAATGATTCCTCCATGAGGAACCAAAAATTTATAAAATAGCAATTAGGATTCTGGAACAAAAGAAATTCTAGTAGAAATGAGAAAAAAGATTTATAAAAAGTAAATATGCACCTATATAGTTAAAATCAATGTTGCGTAGAAAACGAAAATAATATGCATAAATAGTAAATACTCATTCCCACGCGATTTTCGCCTATAAATCTCAATACTTAGTAGCAAACAGCAAACAACATTCGGAAGACTAAATTACACCCAATGGTTATGGATTAGTTTTTTACTATGTTGAAAAAACATACTAGATTCCCTATGTTCATGCTAATAGACTCTTTGAACCTAGAAACGTAGGGCTCTATGTTATAAAATAGGAGTTTTTAGGCTATCTTCAAAATATAGCTGCAACCTAATTCCTAAACCTATCAAATTCTAGTTGGTTTAATTTTTGTTGTCTAAGTATCACATTTTAAACCATCTTAACCGCAATTTTTAATTAGTCATTCTCTTACCGTTGTTATCAATTAACTAAAAGGGCATATTTAGTTCGAAATGATCGATTTTTAAATTGCTGTTAAAATGATGATTTTCGATAAAAATAGGTATAAGCTCAAAGTTTTGAAAAATTTTTAAGCAGTCTCTTTTCCATTTAATCGGTAACTATGAAAAATTAAATCCAGATTCCAAATTTTAGGTTTTAAAAAAAAATCTAATTTTGGCTGTCTTTGCAAACCCATATCTTGAAAGAAAATAAAGGAAATGAGACGAGTAAAAATTAACATGTTAAGCTATATAAAATATTATTAAAAAAATAAATAATTAAATTTTTATTTTCCGTGATTTTAAAATAAAATTTTTTTTGAATGTGTAGAGACATCTTTTTGTTTCTAAGCACAGCTTGTAAAAAATAGTACTTTTTTTTACCATTATGAATAATGTTATGCATTTCTACATTATCGACTGAAGCTAAAGTCGATAAAATTTGATATCTGGTTTCATGAATCTTCACCTAGATGTCTCTGTAAGTATAATTTTTGAAATTTTTGAAAAATTTTTTTAAATTAAATATATTTTAATGATAAGAATATCAAATATAGTTTGAATATTTAGAATTTTATTTTAGAAGAACCGTATTTTTACTCTAGATTTACCCCAAAGATCCCATTTTACTTTCCAATAAATTTTTTAATTTAAATTAAAGTGTTTGGTTAATAAATTTCAATAATTAAAATTTATACTTTGCTATTAAAAGTTTAAATAAATTTTGAAAAATTTTGAGAAAATCTTAACATAATAACAATTTTTTGTTACATAATATTTTTTAAGATAAGATTTACATTAATAATAACAATAAGATTATTCATATCTGAACAAATTTAATGTATATGAATAATGGACATAAAAAAATTTTTATATGTATAAATCGATATTTAGTTAACGAGCCTTTAGTTACTTACGATTTTATATATGTCAATAAATCACTTTACCCGTATTTTTGCTATTATCGTAAATCTGTTATATTCTGCTTGGAAGTCTTAAAATTCACAGGATTTTATGTGCTTTTAGTTTATGACTCTTTTTTTTAACCGATATTTTCATACTGAATAATAAATTTTTTATCAGCTTTTATTTGAATATTTATGTTTAAGTTAAATTTTTCTATCAAAATTCATTTATTTTAAAAAATAAAGTTTAAAAATCATTCGCTAATATTTTTAAAAAATTCTCACATATTCATTTGAAAATAAAATTAAACGTTGATGTAAAATTTCAAAATCAATTATTTTCATGCAAAAAAAAAATGAAGAAGCCTTTAGGTTATGAAAAAGAAGTATTTATTTGTCAGAAACTCAAAAAAAAAAAATTACAGCTTTCATTATCTTTCTTTTATAAATTTGAAACGCCTTAGGCGTTTATGTTATTTAACGCCTTTCATTTTGTTTAATTATAATTTTTACAAAAATATATAAAAATATTAAATATTCTTTTGTAATAATTTGCTCAATATATTCTAAAAAAAAAATATTATTTCTTCATCTGCAGAGATAAAAAATTAGAAATAATTTTTATTTTGTTAATATCTTTTGTATTAAAATTGCATTATTAATCATTTTTCTGTTTGTGTATTAAAATTTTTAAACTTCCTATCAAATTGCTTGACAAGACAGACATTTGCTTTAAGCTATTTTATATTAAATGTTGTAACTTTTTTTCTTTATTCTTTTTCTTTTAAAAAAAAGCAGGTGATTTGTTGTGTGTTTATGATAAGTAAACTTAAAATTCTTTTTTGTTATATTGGTTTATGATTTATAAAAGAGAAATTAATTAAAAAATTCTATAAATTTTATAAAATTAATTTTTTTTAAAATAAAAATAGTTTTAATGAAATATTTAAATATGTCAGGAAAATTATAATATATTATACAATTAATTCGTTAAACTTTTACCCCAGGATAGGTAGATCTTGGGTTTGAATTATTTTCCCACTATTTTCTAAGCTTTTAAGTAAATTTTACTTAAAATCCTGAAGAAAGAAATAAAATTTGATGTCATTTTATAATTACAAACAAAATTTTTAAAATATTGTACATTACTTGTAACTTTACCCACTAGTTACAGAACACACTATCTTTTTATCCAACACACAAACCCAACCCTCCCCAAAAAAATCAAAAGTTATTAAAATTTTTATTAATTTGTTAAAAAAATATTTATGACACATAAAAAATTCATTTTGAAGAAAATGCACATGAAAAAAAAATGAAAGTTATATATGTATAATACAATATTTATAAATAAAAAAAAAAAGTATGACATTATAGTGGCAAAGATTTATGATGCTATAAAATATCATTTGTATTTTTGCATCGTATGTACACCTATATTTTTTTTTTCTTGATTAATGTACTGTCACATGCTTCATATATACAATAAATGCTAATGTCTTGTCATAGTAACATAAATTTTTTTTTAAATAATAAATATATATAATTTTATTAAAAAATTTTTTATGTCATATTAATTTAATTTTTAATTTAAAATATATTTTTTAAAAAATGAGCTTGCAAGCTCTGAATTATAATTTTTATTACAGATTATTTTTCATATATATATATAATATAAATGAAAGTCACTTGTAAACATCCACAGTCGATTAATCAAAAGTCATAATAGTATAAAATGTAATATAATAATAATAATAATCGATGAAAGCTTATATTACCGTAAAATAAACTCACCCCGTCAGGAATAATATACATCTAGTTTACCCTATGTGTGATCATTCATCATCTAAATCCATATTTGATGTAATGTACATGTTTTATGTAACAATAGTAATTAAATTTTTTACTTTAAAAATGAGTAAGAATTTTTTTTTATCAAATAAATCTTACATGCATTGAATATACGAAAACAATTATACGTATAAACATTTCACCATCTACTTTAGGGTGATTTTAAAAAAGGTAGAAAGAGATAGAGATTGTAAAAAGAAATAAAGAAAATGGCATAAAAAAAAAAAATAAAGAAAGAAAATCTATGGGGGCTGAAAGTAGCAGAGATTTATGATCAGTGTATATCGAGTGAACGTTATAATAACATGCCCTTTTGTAAGTCTCATGATAGTTTATGATAGCTATAGATCACAATTATATGTAATAGCATTCATTTTATGTTTTGGTGCATAGTATCACGTCTAAATAATGCAAGACATACAAGCAGAAATAAAAAAATTTACTGCCTATCTAAATAATATAAATTTAATTTATTATGTTGAAAACTTTTTTTTTAATATAAATATACCATACTCGAGCCAGTTTTTGAAAAAATTGGATTTTGATCATTTACAGATAAATTATGGTTTAATTGAAAAATTATGCGTCATTTATCTATAATTGTATTTAATTATAAAACTATAAACCCTAACTAACTCAATTCTAACTTACTGTAGTTCATTTTTCCCAATAAATTTTTTCCAAGGGACAATTTTTCCAATAATGTATTTTTTAAACAATTCGGTTTCCAAAAATTTTGAACTGACTGAATCATAAATCCCATTCAAGAAATTTTTGGCGTAGACAAACTAATGTATTGCTTTTTTCATTTTTCTCAAAATATTTATGAATTAACCAAGGAAGAACGTTTGTAAATTGATTATAATGACTTCAGAACAGTAGCTAAATTTGAAACTCAAATGATAAAAGCGTTTAAAAAATTCATTTGTACCGCAACTAGCAATGCATATTTTGAATAAACGCAAGTTGGTAAGGCAAAAAGACGAAGAAGAGCAGCAAAAGCTCTACGGCAAAACCCTTTTTGTGTTCTCAATATGATTCAGTATGAGAAGCAATGCCAGGATAAGCATTGACTCCGAATAATTTGAAACTATATTCTATAAGAAAAAATATAGAGCTATATGTAAAAAATTGAATTTTGACCGAAAATTGGCCCCTATACGGTATGCATATATTTTTTATAACAATGATAGTTTGTTACGACCTTTAATATACTGAATTATTATAATATATGATAATTTCATGAAATATATTATATTTCATTAAAAATCACTTTAATATGATATTGACTTGGATATTTTATGTATTATAATATACAGCATATTATCATATCAACAGATAAACAATAGGATATTACTTTATAGACAAGTATAAGCTCTTTTGATTCTCATGTATTGTTATATGTTACAAACTATAATATTATATATATATATATATACAAGAGATTATTTTGTATTGTATGTTATTACTATTTACATTATATAGAAATTTAAACATGTATATTATAATATATCCTGTTTATTGGAATATTATTAGTTATAACATATATACGATTGTCTATAAATGTAAAATACAATCAATAGGATCATTTCTAGTGTATTATTTGTTTGCTTAATTTAGATTTTCGTTGTCTATTGTTTTAACTATTGTAATTATATGTTTTACTGATGATATATTAAGTTTAGGGAAAGTTTTATGTTTTGATAGATTACAGTTAACAATATTTACCATTGTTTTATTATATGCAACGTTCTAATAATAGTATACATTTATTTTCTGTTTCGGTCAATTTTTTTTATGGAAGACTACTGTCACCAAATTTTTAACTAAGACAATGATTTTTTAAAAATTCTTACTTTATGCAACTACTGACACCAAATTTATTCTATAAATTTATATTTTATTTATGTATAATTCACCTAGGTGTATAATTCAGATTTGGATTAAGATCACATCTTTGTTTTTCGTATACAGTCTTGTGTACGAAATTTTATTTCACAAAACTTCTATCACCAGTAACTGTTACCTTTTCACGTTTTATAAAATCTGTCCCCACAAGAGTGCACTGTCAGCATTAATTTACCAGAGACAACTATAAAACATGGCGGCATCATAAGTACTGTAAATTAAAAAAAGACAGACTGAGACCTAAAACATATGGCAGCCGCAACATTTTCTAGTCTCTTGAATATAGTTGTCTCTGTAGTTTACTAGTAGTTTACTTTACTTGATTTATCCCTTATTGCGCAGGCGTGACTCCAGCGTAGTGACGGCGTCAGCTATTTTGTATTCTATGCACTGTAAAGTATAAGCTAAAGATTGTTGCGCCATCTCGTAAAGAGACACTTTATACCTCCTAGTTGATTCCTCTGTAACAGAACGCTCCATTCTTAAAATCTTAATTATTGTGACTACTGGCACCAAATTTTTTATTTATACAAATTGTTTTGCTTCATCAAGTTTTTTTGACAGAGGCTGCACAAGCAATAGGTTATTACTTCTGTCACCAAGCTTTTAATTGGCGAGAATGCCTTGTTTGAAATATATTTACTGTCGCTCATATTAATTTAATTCTTTTATCTAATTCTTAGCATATTACTGCCACCAAAACTTCTCAAGGCTTGTAATACAATATATACACTCACTATCAATTGTCACTCAAATTAATTTAAAGACATAGGCAAAACTAAAATAGAGGGTACAGAACGCAATTGGTTTGAAAAACACATATTTTAAATGGAAAGAAACTAATCAAAACCAATGGTCTGCAATTACTTGGAAAGATATGGTCGTTGTCACTAGCGCAACCTTGTTGTACACTTACCCATTCTTTTACCTAATCTTTAGTAAACTACTGCCACCAAATATGTATTTTATGCAAATTTTTATGAAATTTGTAATTTATGCCCTCATAGTTAGAAAATTCGATTATTCTTGCAACCACTTTCACTATTTCATTATTATATCCAAGCAAATATTGTTTTGAAATTTTAAATTTTTGCAATGACTGATACCACATTTTAATTTTTTCAACTACTGGTACCAAATTATGTTTTGTGATTTTTTTAGATTAATTTTATAAATGAAATATTTTTCGTTTTATTTCATATCTTAAAGCTTTTATTAAAATATTAAATAAAAAATTTGAAATTTTAGTAAAAAAATATCGACTTTCTGTATATGTACATGCAATTATACTTTCTTATTTGTAATATATAGCCATGCATAAATCACCGAATAATTAATCCCACAATGTCACCAGATTTTTAAATTAACTTTGATAGATTAAAATTAATAGCCTAGATAAATTAACCTTACAAAATTAATACCTAAATATAAATCAAAATAATAACGCGTTATTACTAAATTTTTACACAAACGTTTGAGTTGTTAAAATAAAATTATCCAACTTTTTAATTAAAATTCCAAGTTTAAAATACGTCTTGAAAAAAAATGTATTTTACTTAATTTAAAAAATTATTTTAATTTAAAATTCAAGGCTTAATCGTTTTAACGACAATTTTTATAGAATATATGAATTATATATGTCATAGATAATAATACTACTGTCACCAAAGTTTAAAATATGTTTAAAAAAAAAAAATAAAATTTTTCTACATTTGTATTTTGCAAACATGGTAAAGAATTTTATATAATTTTGAAAAATAGATCTAATCTGTTATCGTTTACCAAAAAGGTTAAATCTTACACTTCTGTCACCAAATAATTTTTCATCATTCATTCCCTCATCTTTTACATTAATTTACATTATTAATTTAAATAAACTTAGATATTAATTTTTATATTCTATGCATTAAACTATAAAAAGTAAGCTACATAAAATAAAATTAGTTAAAAAACAAATAATTCATTTTTATTTATGTAACAAAATTTCTGTATTTTATTTTCTCACCGTATTGGAAATACAAAAGTTTAACAATAAATAATATTTTATTTTTAATTTTAAAAAGATTTATCGAATTTCAATAAATAATAATTTTCAACATTTAAAAAAAATTAAAATATAATCAAAAAGAATTTATATTTTCTCAATAAAAAGTATTAAAAACATAATTTAAAATTTTTTTTTAACGAAATAAATGTAATTACAATAAATTAAAAAATAATAGATATTTATTTATATAATAATAATATTTCATTTACTAATACCAATAATAAATGTATATATATGTAAAGTAGCATATTAGGTATTAGTATAGATGAAAGAGGCCGATATTAATTTGCATTAGTTTAATAGGCGCGCGGATTATACACCGCAAGGGAAAATAAGGTCACGCCAGGAGAAGTGAATAATGAAGGTGGTTTATCTTCGTGGAGTAACTAGCGGTGTTCGTGTAATGGGGACATTCATCAACGTGATCTTGCATCGCCTTTCCGTTCGCGTTTAAGGGCCTCTTGACGATTTCTCTCTCTATATTTATTTTGAAATATGTTACTGTACTCATCATATCATATATTATAAGATTTCTTTTTATTTAATTAATTGAATCCTACTATATTTTTTACATCCATAAATTTTAAAATATATTTTATACATTTTTGAAGATTGAGATGTATTATAATGTTAGATACTTGTATTTGATAAATTTATTGCATTTAATGTATCAAACGTGAGAAATTGTTTTATATATACCCTATTTCTATTACATGAGCGTATAAACTATCAATCTGTTTTTCTTATAAATATGCGCTTATATATATGCTTATGATTTATTCATATATATGAAGCGAATAATTTAATATTTATATACATTAATTCGCTCCTTGAATGCAAAAAAAATTCTTAAAATATATATATATATATATAATTTATTATTTATATATAATACAATGTAAGTATAACTACATAATGTTTAAATATATATATATGATTTATAACATGTTATTTTTTGTTTAGTAAATGTGCATGTATTTAATGTATAATATTCATTTGTAATTATTTTTATATATAATACTTTTTTTCATAAAATTATATTCTAACATATATTTTATAGAATTACTAGGTAAGCGTGATACTTTGTTTTCTTTTTTTATTTTGTATTTTCATGTCACCACTTTTTTTATATATATAGAATTGTTATATATATGTATAGTTCAAAACTAATAATTTTAGCTACTAACTATAATATAAAGAAAAATAAAATGTATGGTATTAAATTATTTTTTTTTTTTATGTAGTACATATTTTTAATGACACATTGTAAACTTATAAATTTTATGCTATGCATGAATATGTAATTTTTTTTTATATGCACTTATTTTTTAGTATTTATATCAAGTTATATGTTATTTATGAACAATATATATAATATATATATATATATATATGAGTGTATATAAATTAAAATTATTTGGAAATTATATGTTATGTTAGAGTTTCTGAACCGAAACCGTAATGCTTGTCAAGTAAAATTAACGTAAAATTAAAAAATATTGCGATTTTGAGATTGTTAGTCTTGTGGATACCAAAAAATTGTCTTATTAGTATGAGGTTGAAGGTTTAAAGAAAATATTTTTTATAAAAATTGTAGTTTTAGAAAAAGACTGTATAGTTATAGCCCCTATTATACCAATCAAAAATACGAGTAACATATGAATTATTGCATTTAAGAAGTAATACGGTTGCCAGAATACTTCCACCGACTTGGCCCATTTTTGGCAGACTTATTTATATGTATAAAATATGAAATCCCTTATCATGTTAGGCCTCTAGGTGCAAATTTGTTAAATAAGACCTGAATTACATTTTTTGACCATTTTTAATTTTCCTATACAATTTTTTGGTAATCTATTAACACAAATCCAATTAGCAGAGTATATTGGAAATAGTTTTTGGAAAAAGGCTGTAGCAGAACTTATTTTGAAATTTTCTACTGAATTTGAGTTTGATATTAGTTTCTCAAAATCTCACCTCTTGAAGGATGTATTTTTTATTTTGACTCAAATCGAGCATATCTAAATATTTCCAACTCCGCAAGTCTCAAAGAGCTTAAACTTAGTCGAATTCAATATGGCTTACGTTAGAAAAAATCTCCTAAAGTCCAAAATATAAGAAAGTTACTAGAATTTTATTGGCTCTATAAAAATTCAATTCATATTTTTAAAATTTTAAAATTAAAATCTGACAAAAATTCTAATTCTGCGGGATATTTTACGTAGGTATGTCAAATTAGGTGTCTTTTGAAAGGTTTGTGTGAAAATGGTGAGTTTTAAATTCAAAAGTAATAATTTAACTGCAGATTTCGTTAAAAAAATTCATTTGAAAATTCTTATAAGGATTTTAAATTATGACTTGCGACTTTAAAATTTCACACAAACCCTTCAGAAGATATTAAATTTGCCATCCTTATGTAAAATTTCCTTTGAAATAAGAATTTTCTAGTGAGGTTAAAGTTTGAATAGATTCATATTTCATGTACGTAACATCATTAATCAGAAGCTGTAAAAAATTTTGATATTTTTAATGATTTCATCAATTTTGGAAGCTCAATTCTCAGCTTATAAAAATTAGGGTATATTTCAAAACTGAAAATTCAGACTTTATTTTTCATTTTTAATTACTTCTTATTTTAAACTGCCTTAATGCATTATTTAATACTTTAAAGTTTATAAATATAAATTGAAAAAAAGAGCAAGAATTATCACCCCACACATAACAAGATCTGACATCACATTACACCCATATGACGAAAATATGTGTTTACTCTCACGTATATCCATAAAGTACTAAAAAAAATAAAACACGCGAAAATTCACTCTTACTAAACATGTTAAAAAAAAATGCAAAAATTAAAATAAAGTAAGTATAAATATAATATAAGCAAGCATAAGTATTATATTATATAGGCAGCTTGAGAGACGTATTATTACCGCCCATTTGTGTGTGTGTTGTGTGTAGTTTAATATAAGCACCTCTGTAATTATGATTTTATTTTTATGGACATAAATTATACAGGCTACCCAAAGTGCCTATGTCATTATATGGCATTTTAATTCAAGGCCTGTAGACATAATGGGTATATAACCCCCTGAAGCATGGAAGTCGTCATCTTTTTTTTTTTTCTTTTTTATTTTAATATGTATAAATAATGTTTTTTTAAGGCGGGAAATATATATATATATTTGTGTGCAAATATATAATAAGAAGATGAAGGTAAAAAAATAAGAAAGATAATGAAAATAGACAGTGAAATTTATACTTTCAGCACTAAAAAATTTATATATACACACCTAAATATGCTAAGTTATAGTCTCTTACTTTTTTTTTGGTTGGGTGTATATTAAAACCTTTTCTTTTTTTTGTAATTTTAGATGAGGAAGTTGTGGTTATATATGAGTAACTGGAAAATAAATTATTCTAGTTGTAAAAAAAGCTTGTTAATAATTATATGTTCTTTTAATATTTTATACTTATATGATTATGAAAGTCGTAATATATCAATTATAATAAAATACATATTACAATAAATATTTTAAATTACTCGCTTTTTTTGACACTTGCACTATGTTAAATTTATTATTGCAAAAATCTAATAAACAGTTTCTTTTAAAGTATAAAATTCAATTAATATACTTTTTTAAAGATTTATATTTATCTGTTTTATACTCCCTGAAAAAAATTATTGTCAACTTCATATGCGCTGAAATTTCAACCGAGGTCAATTGATGCAACAATATCTTTTTAATATAAACAATTTTGTTTGGTATGTTTCAAAACAAGTTGGAGGCTGCAATCGTGTACGCCATGAAAAGTGAGGCCTAACTTTGAGCACCTGTACTCGGCGCCATTTAGAAAAAATTATCTCAATTATTTCTACCCGAAATCCTGTCCACAAAAAGTTATGTTTATTTAATCTCCAATTGTATCTACCACCTAAATAGTTATTAGAATTATCAACATAAATAAACTTATACAAAGTTGTACATTCTTTTTAATATATTCGTAAATTATAATACACTTGTAAAAATATGTAAAATTATTAGGTACATAATTATATTTTATTGGTTTTAGCTTGATAAGGTCGACATATTGATCGACGAAACGTCGCAAATAGATAAATAAATTTTTATTTAAAAATTTGATTTGCATAATTTTTTCCATTTGGTCAATTAATTAATTCCTACTTAATTATAACTTGTTTTTTTACTTAACTTTTTCTCATTAAATATCACGGGTTATATAAGATTCTAATATCATTTCACTTTCGAGAGAAAAATTTTTATTTAAAAAAGAATAATAAATATTTTCAAAAATGAAGTAAAAAATTAATAAAATGGCGACAAAAAAACCTATGGGAATTCTCTTTTTCTGTACTGAAATGCTATAGCGTCTCTAAATATTATAATTTTAGTTAGAAGTATAATTAGTCTGATTTGTGATTTTTTTGAAGTTAGGTAATAAAAATTATTTCAAACTCAATTATTTTTACAATTTTCCATAAATTTTGATTTGACTATCATGCAGAAAAATTAGAATATTTGAAAGTTTCAAGTCTAAATATAACAATTTTACTTACTTTCTTGCACGTCACTTAGTCTATCCGCAGGCGCAATGTTGTTGATTATTTTATAAAAATAACGTAAAGTTAAAAAGTGTACCTATTATTGATTTTCAATATTTTACTATCAAATATTTAAAAAAATATATTTTCCCTATTTGTCCCAAAATACTATGTTTGATAATTAAAAAAAATGGGTTATTTAAAATGGGTTCTTGAAAGTCTAGGAACTTTTTTTAAAAAGCATCCTATTGATTATTTTAAATTTGATATTCTGTACCTTAAAGGATTGAGACCCATTCAGGGCATCCATGACAATATATCAAGAAAATTTAGCTTCAAATAAATTTACCCAATTCAATCGTAAAAATAAAAAATTACAAATAAATTAAAAAAAAATTAAATAAAAATAAATAATATGAAATAAGTAGAGTATAAATTAAAATTATAAAATAAAATGATGTAAGAAATACAAATTATAGCAAATAACACATATAATTATAATAAATATGTACATGCACGTAAATCCAAGATATATTATATCTGTTGACGAATAAGATTGTAGATCAACACGTTACAAGAGAGATCAGAGAGTAAAATAGTATTACCTCGTATTTTACTCATTACTTGTTAGGTATAAACGCTTACAGCAGTGAAAACCAAAGAGCTGTCAGTTTGCTGCCGCCGCTGTCAGTCTTCTGTCTAGTTGCTGTCTGTCTGTCATTCATTCATTCACCCACCCATTTTCTCTCTTTCGTTCATTCAACCATATATATTGTCCTATATATAAATACATAAATTACATGCACATAATATATATAAAATCATATGCTACTGTTTGTCCTTCTCTGTATTATCTTGTAATGTATTGAAGTATCAGTCACTTTTATCTCGTTTCATTTGATATCATTTTTGATATTAATATATTTTAAACAATATGACATTTATTTTTTTTTTAATATCATTGAAATTTAATTTTGTAATAAAGATTTTTTATGGAGTCAATTATAAATTTTCTTTTGATTTATATAATAAAATTTTTATTTATGGTTATGACACATATAATTTATATATTTTTTTTTATATATATCTGATAATAATTAATGTTATTTATAATTCGTAATTTTTATTTTTGAATTAATTATTTGCATGAATATGTAATTATATAAATTGAAAAGAGGGTTGAATAAAATTTTGTTTGTTGTATGTATAAAATTTTCAATTTTTTCAAAGTTAGGAAAAGAAAATGTAGCTATAAATATTGTTACCCTTCTTATTACTTAAAGATCGTAAATCTATTTGATTTATTAAACGTGAGCCAATTTTAATAAAATTAAAAAAATAAAATTTTGAAAAACTTTTATTAGACTTTATTAAAACTTTAGGATATATTTTCATTAAGTTAATTTTTTTCTTTGTTTTTTGTTAATTTTAAATAAATTAGTTTTTAAGTATTTATTGTTTTTTAGATACTTAATCAGACGTTTCTTCAAATTTTATAAGAATATCAATGTATTAATTATATTAATTAATTTAAACGAATTTTCTGGAGTATATGATTAAATATTGCTGTTTTACCCGGTTTTACCATCCTATTAAATTGCTAATCTGGTTTCATACTCTGAAAGTTAATTAGAATTTACATATTTTCTTAAGCAAATCAATAATTAAATTAGATCGTTGTACTTTATGAAATCTGCAAATGTATATATGGTAAAATTTTCTCGCAAGTGAAATTACTCTGTGAGTCTATATAAGGAACTATTTTTAAACATACGGAAATATAAAAATAAAACAATCTTTAACATATTGAAAATATTTACTTCTAGACACATTATAGTTTTTTTTCTGTTCTATTCATATTCATTGATTTTGTCCTAGTTTTGTTTAAAATTGATTCATCTATCTATAAATTAACTGCGAACTTTACATCCTCGTTGATATCGGCTTTTCTGACTGTGAAAAAATGGGATATAATTTAATTTTTCTTTTCATATGAAAAGCATTGATCATTTTTAAGATTTTCGCTAATTTCAATGAAAAAATTTAACATCAAATCCAGTAGCTATACAATATTTTTATACATGAAATAATAATTTTATTTTTGTTTACATTTGCTTAATCTTTACTTCTAATTGATTATTTTAAAATAATAATTGAAAAAATCAGTATATTCAAAATAAAACTAATAATTAAAAGTCAAATTTTATAAAAAAATAATAAAACAAAGTTTAAAAAGAAAAAAAAAATAAAAAAATAAAATAAAAGATATGTAGAATAGAAAAAAGAAAAATCTTTTTTTGGCTATACACGTAACCAAGATATATGAGAGCTTTTCTCGAAAAAGTGTTAAGGAATTATGCTTCAGAGACTAAATGAGATGTGTCTACAGTAAAGCATAGATCACTTGGACACCATCCATTCCCCTGACATGTCAAGAAAGAAAATAAATCGTTTCTCTTTTTCTTTTATTTTTTTTTTAGTGAAAAAGTATACACATATATAAGTAAACTAGATGATTGAAATATAGTCTTAAGGTATGTTTGTATTAGTATTGAAAACAAATGACTATGATTATTTAATTTTTCTTCGACTTAGTTTTCAGAATACATTATAATAAATTAGTTTTTAGAATGTTTAATATAATCTAGGTGGTCTTTTAAGAAAATTTGAAAATTTTTCTATTTAATTACCAACCCACGTGTAATAATTCTATCAAAACACTTAAAAATTATCAGTAAATTTTCTTTTTTTTAAATTTATTATACTAAACATTAAATTTTTTTTACTTAAAGGTAGCATTATACTAAACAAACACCCACAGCTGGTAAATAAATTGACCCATTACTCAAAACGTACAGTCATCTGCTTTCCTGCTTTTCTTATATTTCATTTTTCTTTTTTCTTATGTATATATTTATGTGAACATATCTCATACTATATAAACTTTTTTTTTTCAGAAGTTCCTTCCGAGTTTTTCATTTTTTTTTGTAAATATATATTTTACTAGATGTTAAAACCAGGAAAAAGATTACGTGAATTTTCTTAGTACACAGAAACTTGATGAATATATGACTATATACACTAGAAAATTTTGATATTTTTTTTTTCTGAAGCTTTTACAAATGTTTTTTTTTATTACACTTTTTAAATGGATCATTTATCATTTTTTTTAGTTATGAAAATTTTTTAAGATTTAGGTTAACTCTGATTTTTATACATGAAAAAATAGCTTATAAATAATTTTTTTTTTATATTTAATTAGGTCATGTAAAATCTGTTGAATATTTACTGAGTTTTTTTTTTTTTGAAGGTTGTTTTTGACGTTTTAAAAATTAATATTAAAAAATAGTAAATTATTTTATAACAAAAATTTTAACTAGATGTGTCAATTATGTTAAAAAAAAATTCAATTTATTTTCTTGATGATATTATAGAATTTTATAAAATATTTAAAATATAAAAAATAAATAATTGATTTTTTTTAATTTTAGTTTACAGTTTAATTTGTTTCATGAGAATCAAGATTTGGGTTCAAGTTTTTTTCATAAATTTCTCAGATTACAAATATGAGTTTTCTGTTAACAGTTATACATCGTCCATGAAGATCATGAATCAGAAAATTGTAAAATTTGATATGAAAATTAATAGTTGATTAATTAAATTTGCAAAGGATCAAGGAACCGATTAAAAACTGAAAGACATATCTTGTTTATATAAATTTTGTTCATAATGAAAAACATATATTGGGCTAAAAACTTCACCTAGTTGATTTTTAGGTTATTCTGTGCATTTCTGAAATTCGTTTTTCACAATTCCTATAGGTCAAGAGATTCGGAATTGAAAAGATCAACCCAAAAAACCTACTAATTGTAATTGAGGTTTTTAGCTCAAAGTATAAAGCTTTTGTATCTAAAAATTAATATAACCAAGAAATGTTGATTGGATCAAAAATTATCTCCAATAAATAACGTTTAATAAAATGAAATTAAATTTTTTTTACAATTTTTTTCAAACCTAAAAGATAAAATAATGACATAAATTACAAATCTAATTAAAAAAAAAAAATTATGCATTAAAAATATAACAAAAATATTTTTAAAAAAATGTGTCATCCTCAGAAAAAATATTCTATCATCTTACTGTCGACATAAAAAATTTGTTAAAAACATTTTATACACAGCTGACAATGTACATATTAAATAAGCACAATATTTTTTTTTTAAATATTTAATAGTAGTAGTAAAATGCAGTAGTAGTATATAAGTGTTAGTAATAGTAAAGAGTAAAAAGTGTCAAGATACATAGTAAACTCTCATCTTCGTCTTTCTAACTGTCACATTGGGGTAGAAGAAGCATTAGTGTCGACTTGGTCTATATTTGCCATGTCATCTTTTTAAGTCAACTTAAGACAGGTGATGTGCCTTGACTTCTCTTAGCTTTATATAATAATATACTACTACTTCACACATACACACACACATTTATATGACGTGTTAAGTATCTATTATTATTATCATAAATTTTAGCATACATAAAGTTAAAAATATATTTGACAAAAGTAACATTTGTATTATTACAACAATATCTTAGTTAGTTTTCTTAGTAAAGTTCTTATATATTATAATACCTTTAAAACAACAAAACTAAGTGTCGACAGTCAGTCTAGATTATATCCAAATTACAAAGTCTTATGTAGTAAAAACACCCTTTATTCTTCTTATATATTACTCGACAGTCTTGGCTCATTAAGCTAAGTATAAGTAATACTAATGTATATAAATATACTAAAAGTTCAAAAGATCGTAATTTGTTAAGAAATTCCAAGAAATTTTGGTTTCCTTTTCCTGTTAAACATTTTGAAATTAAAGGAGCCATATAAAGTAACATGTCTTGTGGCTTATAATTATAAAGTATATTACAGAGACTATGTGTGGATGTAATAACTTACTAAAATTTTTTTCATAATTATTGTCTTATTTGAAATTCTTATGAGGTACATATAGTAAATGTCATTTTAAATGCTAAATTTTTTTAATTATTTGACTGCTTTTGTCAGTTGTATATTAAATTTACATTAGTATGAAAACCATGGTATTAAAACCATAATTTAAACTCCAAAAAAATCTTCAGAAAATTTAGATAATCAAAAAAAAATTATTTCTCGACTCCTTCACCCCTCTCACTGATTACGTAGAAAATTCATTTTCTAGGGTGCAGGGCTTACTTTATGAAAAGAAATTTCATAGTGAAAAGTATATCGAAATTTTGTACACCGAACACAAATATGCCGAATATTTAAGTCTATAAATAAATTGTAACGATCAACCACAAATAAAGCGAATAGTATTTACAATGAAATTTACAAACCTGAATTTTTATAATTCTTGAGTCCAAAAAATGTGTAAAATAGGTTTTCTTGATCACAACTTTTATTTGATTAAATATTCTGCAATGCATTTTTGGAAAAATATCTAATCGTTAAAAGTTTATTAAAGTGCATGATATTTTACTCATAGGGAACGATTTTTAGTTTCTTATCTATGGAAAAATTGAATGTTTTCATCAAATTTCTTTAAACTTCCGTTTTGGCCTTAATGGGCTAAGGATCATTTCACGCATCTTTTTTTCAAATTTCAAATTATTATAGATAAAGCTCCAAGCATTAATTTATTTGAAGAACCTTCTGTCAATCAAGAGGATACTCAAGTAACAATATATGAAAGTTTGGATATAAGCTTACCAAGAAAAGTAACTCGTAAGAATAAAATTATTATACAAGAAAGTCCGGAAAATAGTATCTTCAACCAATCTTTGAGTACTCCAAAGAGGTCAAAAATTTTACCTTCTAAACTTAAAATTAATTTTGTTTAAGACATACATTTTTTATTATATTTCATTGTATAACTATTTGATTTGAACTTTAGGTAAGGAAACAAATTTATTAATAAAAGAAAAGAACAATAAAAACTAAAGACACAGAAGAGGTGATTTATCCTTAATTTAAATGATAAGCTTTCTCATTTTTTTTTCAGAAATTTCAGAATTGTAATGAGTTAATATATTTATAATAGTTATAATGAATTTAGAAATTAATTTATTATTTATGCACCCTAGATCACGGGTTATATAAGATTCAAATATCATTTTGCTTTCGAGAAAAAAAATTGCATTAAAAAAATAATTGAATATTATCACTGCTTCTATATCAGTTGACGAAACGTCGCTTTAACAACGGCAATAAAAAAATTTTGTAAACTATACATAATTTTTTGTACATTTTATCCCATTTGGTCAATAAATTCAAAAAATATTCTATAAAAAAATAATTACTAAATATACACACCAAACCTAAAAGAGTTTTTTGTTACGCAGAAAAGATTGAATGTTTATTTAATTCTTTAGAGAGGAATTATTTTGAGGTTAATTATTTTAAAAATATTTATTTTTGTTTTAATTCTTTCTGAACAGGATAAAAACAAAAATAAATTTTTTTAAAAGAATTAACCTCAAAACAATTCCTCTCTAAAGAATTAACTACGTAACAAAAAACTCTTTTAGGTTTGGTGTGTAGTAAATTCTAATTTTTCATAAATATTAGTTCATTATAAATAAATTTAGTGTTTGTAATACATTACATTAATAAAATTATATATTATGTCAGAAATATTCACATATCACTTCTTAAACTAATTTAATATTATTTTTATATTCTAATTATAATTAAATAATCAATCACCTGCAATAAATAATTTAATAATTTTAGAAATAGAATAAAATTTTAAATATAAATATTTTGTCATTTTAAATAATTTAACCTGGTTTACATGACACAAATTAATAAAAGCCAAGGTTAATTAACAAGCAATAATCTAAGAAAAAAATCATATAAGTAAAATAGTATAAAAAATTTTTATAAAGTGCTATAGTGGAATGAAATGAAAGTAACCTTTTAAAATTCTTTTTCATCTTCTTAAAACCAAAAAAAAAAAAATAAACTATTTCAAGTTAAGTAAAGAGAAAAGAATGATATGACTTTTTGTACATTTCAACGCTACTAAAGCAACAAAATACATGAGCTTATATATATAAAACCACAAGTGATGAAGTACGTGTAGATGGAGACCTATTTTAGTAACTAAGAAAAAAGAGATTTCTTTTATAAAGAAATAAACAAGATTGTAAATTTTGCGAGACTAGTTTTAAATGGACCACGAAATACGATGTGTCTTAAGAAATGATAAATTTTTTCTCTCTTATTTTATTTTATTTAACTTAATTTTATATGAATATATTTTTAAATTTTTAAGTTTTGACTTTTATTTCCTGGAAATATACAAATACATAAAAAAAAATATGTTTAATTGCAGGCATTTAATATAAATTTTTAAATGGATTTTAAAGATAAAAAAATTTTTTTAATCTTCATTTTTCATTAGTCAAAAAAGATATAATGTATGTTAAATAATATTTCCTGTTTCTTAATCTTTTTGATTATGATGTTTGCTTAAAAAATTTATTAGTAATACTTTTTATAAACATAATTAATTTTATTCTATTTTTAATTTTTTATGCATAGTAAAATAAGGCAATGTTTACTTCGCGTTCTAAGCTTACCACTGAAGCTTATTCAAAAAGCTTCTGTTTCGCTAAAATTAATTCAGTAAAATGGTGAATAATGGAATTTTTAAAGTTTCATTTAGAGACCAAATTTTTGAAATGATTATTATTTTTCTATATAATTTATAACTCGATTTATAATCTTACCTAATGACTCCACAGCCTCTGGACTGTTATAAGATAGGGTTTCTTAGCTATCTTTCAAATAACACTGTTGTCTTATTTATCACCAAATTATATTTGGACCTAATTTTTTCTACGTTTAAATCCCGCAAACCAATATTTCATCTATAAATCTCTCTTCGTTATATAGTCAATAAACCGAGTGCCCATTTTTGGACCACAATGCTTACAGCTGAGGTATTTTATTGATTTTTAAAATTTTTTACATGCACATATTTAAATTACCCGAGAAATTGACATATCTCGCAAATGGTTTAAGATCAGGGTTGGGCAATATCGTATCGTTTCGATATTCGGTAAAGATATTTTTTGTATTTTCTATCGCTATTTTAGGGCGATACTGATTACGATACTTTTTTTATCGTAAAATTTTTCGATACCCGTTACATTTGTATCGCGTATCGGAAAAATTTTCGATACGCGATAAAAATGTATCGTGTATCGAAAAAATTTCCGATACATGATAGATTTTGATCGATATCGAAAACTTTTCGATACGATACTTATCGTGTATCGTTTATCGCAGTATCGCGTACTAATTATGACTATATAACGTGTTATTTTCACTATTTTGAAAATGTTGCACTTTATTCCTCCCTTATCTGCATTTTAACTAAGTGCTGAATTCTTAATTTTAATTCGAGTTACGATTTATACAAATTATTTAATTATTTTATTTATTTTTATTTTTATTTAGAAGTATACACAGGAAATTTCCCGTTTTTTAAAATATAAAAAAAGTACAGAAAAAAAAAAAAAAATTTTTCATATAGATACAATTGTTTATAATAATTAAAAATTATTAATGCTAAAGGAAAAGAAAAGATTGACTACTTATAAATAAAGATTTTACTTTTAGATAAACTAATAAACTTATTAAATGACATAGTGAAATCCATTCAATCAGTCTTATTACTTAAATTACTTAATCTATTACTAATTCACAATTTAGAAAATTTATTGTTCTTTATTTTAGCAGATTTAAACATTCTAGTTTTTCTTAACAATTTACCAGGAATATTTAGCAAAAAAAATTCATTAATAGCTTTACAGTCTATGTAATTGTTAAATAATTTGTACAAAAATAGTAAATCATATCTTTCAAAAACAGAGGTCAAGTTGGGAATGCCCAATTTCCTAGATATAGCCGAGTAGTCATGACTCAAAATATCAAAATGAAAATTGGTATGATATGCAACAAATCTTAAGTATCGATGTACAATCTTGTCTAGTTCATAGATCTGTTGTTTATTAAGAACATTCCAGATAACAGAACCATATGACAAAATTGGAAAAAGATACGAATAGTAAAGTGTTCTAAAAGCATCAAAGTCATTAAAATGTTTAGAATTAAATTTTAGAAAATATAAAGTTTTATTAGCTTTTGTTTTAATATACTGTAAATGATTACTAAAAGATAATTTATTATCAATTATAATTCCCAGATCTTTAACATTATTGACATTATTAATTTTAGTTCCAGAGATGAAATAGTCATGTACAACTCTTCCATTTTTAGAAAATGTCATACTACAACATTTATCAATACTGAATGACAATCCATTATTCTGAACCCATTCTGTTACTGAATTAATATCACTTTGTAAAGAAACTTTATCAGATATTTCAGTTATTGTTTTAAAAATTTTTAAATCATCAGCAAATAATAAAAATTGAGAATGCTGAATAACTGATTTGATATCATTAATAAAAATAATAAAAAGTAGAGGTCCAAGATGTGTACCTTGACCAGTACCTGATGTAACTGGAAAAGGATTAGAAAATGAACCTTTGAATTTAACAATTTGAAATCTGTTTGAAAGATGTGATTCAAGCCAATTGATTAAAGTACCATTAATACCATATGCTTTTAATTTATTTATTAGAAGTGATGTGTTGACAATGTCAAACGCTTTAGAAAAATCTGTATAGATACTATCAACAATATGATTATTAATAAGAGATTTAGATATAGATTCTATATAAATAAATAAATTAGAAACTGTCGATCTTTTGGACAAAAATCCATGCTGTTCAGCAATAATAAACTTAGATAAATTTTCCGTTAAATATTTACATATAATACTCTGAAATATTTTACAGAATACAGATTGAATAGCAACTGGTCTATAGTTATTAATACTTGATTTATCACCATTCTTGAATATAGGAGAAATAGATTAATTAGAAATAGACTAATTATTTAAAAAGAGAAGTCTTTATATATTGGGAAGCATTATTAAATGTATTTAAGATTTACTGCAGAATCTTAGGTATTTTTAACTTCTCTCATGATTTGCTTATCTATTGTTAAAAAGGTGATAAATACTACCTAGATTAAAATGATTTTTGAATTTTTTGTCGTTATTTTAAACTATCAGAAAAGTGACTATGAATATACTTATATGAAGCTTCGGGTAGGGTCGCATCGGTTTTATTTTCATTTAAATTTTATTTATTACCCATTCCTCCAATAATGTCAAGATTTACGGATATTTTTTAATTATTTCAGCTGCATAATTTTTAGCAAAAAAATTAAAAAATTTTATTATAGAATACCTGGTCTTATATTTTTGAGGTCGTAGGTTTCGAATCCGAAGTCGGATTTAAAAAAAAAATTAAGCCCTTGCATGATTTTTGGTTATATTCATCAAAAAAACTGACATTTTTTAGCGCTTTTTTTTCTTACAATTTAAAAATCATGCCGAAAATGGCTTTCCATCTTCCCAAAAATAAACAAAAGTTGGTCAATGGGGCCTAAATAAAAAATCCTTAGGGTCAAAAAAATTTTTTTGATGCGTTTTGACCCAAAACAGCGACTGATTTTGTGATTATCATAGATATTCCAGACTTTCGTAGCCAAATTAGATCCTTAATAGAAAAATGGATTTTTCCAACGGGTTTTTATGTTTTTGGGTCGCTGAATACGAATATTATATCGGTTTTTACCGGATATGGTTCATATGCCTACAATAATCAACCTTAAGGTAATTTTTGGAATTTTTTTAAAATTTGCAATTGTTACTCATGTTTTTTCGGTCATTGAATACGAATTTCTTTCCTAGTAAATTTTGAGCAATTTAAAAATTTTTTTTTTAATCGACGCAGAATTTAATTATGGAGTAGATGAAATAAAATTAAAATTTTTATATTAACAACAAAATTAATTATTTCAAAAAAACTAATATCGATAACTGTTCTACCTAATATGGCCAAAAATCATGCAAGGGCTTAATTTTTTTTTAAACCCGACTTCGGATTCGAAACCTACGACCTCAAAAATATAAGACCAGGTATTCTATAATAAAATTTTTTAATTTTTTTGCTAAAAATTATGCAGCTGAAATAATTAAAAAATATCCGTAAATCTTGACATTATTGGAGGAATGGGTAATAAATAAAATTTAAATGAAAATAAAACCGATGCGACCCTACCCGAAGCTTCATATAAGTATATTCATAGTCACTTTTCTGATAGTTTAAAATAACGACAAAAAATTCAAAAATCATTTTAATCTAGGTAGTATTTATCACCTTTTTAACAATAGATAAGCAAATCATGAGAGAAGTTAAAAATACCTAAGATTCTGCAGTAAATCTTAAATACATTTAATAATGCTTCCCAATATATAAAGACTTCTCTTTTTAAATAATTAAATCATTTTAAAAGAAATAATTTGTATAAATCGTAACTCGAATTAAAATTAAGAATTCAGCACTTATAAGGGAGGAATAAAGTGCAACATTTTCAAAATAGTGAAAATAGCATGTTATATAGTCATAATTAGTACGCGATACTGCGATAAACGATACACGATAAGTATCGTATCGAAAAGTTTTCGATATCGATCAAAATCTATCGTGTATCGGAAATTTTTTCGATACACGATACATTTTTATCGCGTATCGAAAATTTTTCCGATACGCGATACAAATGTAACGGGTATCGAAAAATTTTACGATAAAAAAAGTATCGTAATCAGTATCGCCCTAAAATAGCGATAGAAAATACAAAAAATATCGGTATCTTTTACGTATCGGGTACTGAAAGTATCGCGATATGCCCAACCCTGTTTAAGATTAAAGAGTAAGAAATAAATTTTTAAATATTAAATAAAAATATTTGATTTCTGAGCTAACAATTATTTGCTTTATTTTTTCAATAAATTGACCACGTTTCGAAGACCTTCAGTCTTCATTATCAAGACTAAAAATTTACAATATTTTACTAGAGTCTTCATTTACTAGAGTCTTTTACTAGAGTTCTCATTTTATTAGAGTCTTTCTTTGCCAAAACAGCAATGGTGGGCAGGTCGGGTCATCGAATCGGCCTCAAATTTTCCCCATGTTTTTATAACATAAAGATAGGAAAATCCTGAAATTTTCAGCCTTCTAGGTCTTAAACAGCCCGAGTTATGGCCAATCAAACTCATTAGGCGGCTCTCGACCGGCGTTAGTGCTTTTCGGGAAACTGGTTAAAAATCATAAATATAAGCTTGAAAAAAAATTCTGAAACAGTATATATGTTGGGAAACCTTCAGTAAATCCATTTCTGCCATTATTTTTTCGGAAAAACCCCGGGAAATTCCGGAAAATGGGAAAATGCGTTTTAAAAAAAATCGCAATATCTCATTTGCCGCCATTTTTTTTTTGAAAATTTTTTTTTGAAAATTTTTTTCAACCGAAATCCCATCGATCTGTATGAAAAAAAATTTTGATTTCGGCCATTAAGGTCGATTTTAGCCTGTTTTAGAATAATTTCACATTTACAATAAATTTTTTATCAAAAAAAATAAATTTCTGTCAAGAAAATTAATTTTTTTATTGGATAAACGAATAGTCAAGGAAAAAATATTCGATAATAATCCTAAAATTTTCTTTTTACGATAAAATTTAAGCGAGTTATGCATTTTTCAAGTTATAATGTCGTTATGGACCCTAAAATTGGAATTAGTATAAAAATGGTAATTTGTGACACTATCTTTACTTGACCATAACTCGGTTAATTTTCATCGAAAAGAGCAATTTTTTTTTTTATTTAGGACTACTTTTTCCCTGGCTATTCGATTCTAAAAGCAAAAAAGTCAATTATTTTAACCCCTTACGGAAAATTAAATTAAGAAGTATTGAAAATGTGAAATTATTCTAAAACAGGCTAAAATCGACCTTAATGGCCGAAATCAAAATTTTTTTTCATACAGATCGATGGGATTTCGGTTGAAAAAAATTTTGGAATAAAAATTTTCAAAAAAAAAATGGCGGCAAATGAGATATTGCGATTTTTCTTAAAACGCATTTTCCCATTTTCCGGAATTTCCCGGGGTTTTTCCGAAAAAATAATGGCAGAAATGGATTTACTGAAGGTTTCCCAACATATATACTGTTTCAGAATTTTTTTTCAAGCTTATATTTATGATTTTTAACCATTTTCCCGAAAAGCACTAACGCCGGTCGAGAGCCGCCTAATGAGTTTGATTGGCCATAACTCGGGCTGTTTAAGACCTAGAAGGCTGAAAATTTCAGGATTTTCCTATCTTTATGTTATAAAAACATGGGAAAAATTTGAGGCCGATCCGATGACCCGACCTGCCCACCATTGCTGTTTTGGCAAAGAAAGACTCTTACAATTTTATAAAAATTTTTTTACATAAATACTTTTAACTTGTGCAAAATTTTAGAAATTTATAAAGCTTATATTTATCAAAAATATTTATTTTGGAAAAAATTTTTAAACTGGTAATTTTTGATAAAAAATTGGCAATAAATTTATTCACTATAATGGCAAAAGAATTAGTTATAGAAAATTGTGGTTAACAGGGATTAAAAGTAGACCAACAAAAAAACTAAGAGTAACCATGCATCATTTGGTGAAAAAAGGTGGCACTGTTACTAGCCTAACATTTAACAGACCTATTTAGCAGAATAATTTGTACGGGGTATTTTCCTGTACTAACCCACCTTCAAAGTTTGGGGACTCAGATACTTTGAACGAACATCGTCATGAAAATATTTTTAAATATTTAAACAAAATCTATTGAAGACAAAGGAAACCGTTAAAATAAGTTGATTTAGCCATAAAAAATTTCAAGCAAAATGTAAATTTTAAATTAAATATTTAAATATTTGGCCTGTTTGTAGGCTGCTAAAATTAAAATAAAAAAAACTATACAACCTGTTTGAAGACATGTTATGTGTCTAGAAGTTTACGCTTAAAACAAAAATATATTTTCAAAATTTTGTTGAAATTTTAAGTTTAAATTTTTCATCAAAAACTTGATTTTTCAAACAAATTTTTGATGTTTGAAATAAATGTTTTAAATTTCAAATAATTCTAGCAAGTTCCTCGAAAATTCAAATCGCTTGAAATTTCATGCGCAGAAATAAAACCACGTTGCAATTTAAAAAATTTTGAAAGAAATAAAAAATAAAAAAAAAGTTTATGAATATCTTTTAATTAACTAAAAAGTTTATTAAAAAGAAAGATATTAACATTTTAAATTACACGTAATAACAGACTCATAAAAAATTAAATTATATTTGAAGAAATGCTTTCATCAGTACTCTTTTACTAAAATTCTGAAAAAAAAAATAAATAAATAAAAAGAAATTAACGCATCATTTAAAAGTACATCTAAAAAGCTTTCGTACATTCAGTCGTCAATTTACATGCAATTAAAGTTTTAACTTAAAAAATACTTTTTTGCTTTTATTATTAAATAATAAATAAAAATTTTTTAGTTACTAATTAACACTCTTTTCATTTCCTTTTTTTGTTATGTAAATTTTTGTATAGAAATAAAAAAAATTACAAATATTTAAAGCAAAATAAATTTTTTTAAATCAAAGCTTTTTTCGCGCAGTGGCTTTTATAAATTTATAACTAACAGCTGTTGTTTATATTTTTTTTTTATTTTTCTTTTTGATGTTTATAAATTATTTATTATTTTTTATATAAAATTTTAACATACTTAAAGATAATTTATTGCTAAAATTTTTTCGCTATTAATAAATGACTTATTTTTTATTCATTTTTTATTTTTATATTATTTAAATATAACATTTTTTAATTTTAGTGTTTTTATATTAGTCTTTCTTAGCCAAAACGGAAATGCTTGAAAGGCTGATCTTTTTGAAGTAAAACGTATTTTTCTGCATCAAAATTATTGTATGTATTGCTGACTAAGCTATGGAATTTTTTTATGGTTTTAGATTCTCTTTTTAAGCAACGACCTCAAAGTTATAGGAATTGCATACTATTTATCTTCATAATTAATAATTTTATTTTTCTATTTATTTTGATTTAAAAAAAATTAATAACGAAACTACTTTTAGTTTTAAAAAAACTTTTTAAACAAAATTAACTTCTGCTTTTTTTTACTCAACAAAAAAAAAGTTTTACTTGTAGGTACGCACCCATAAGAATTTTTGTGATTTTTAGGAAAACACTCAGAAGGCCTAAAATGCAGTTGATAATTAATTTTTAGGCTTTTGGCCAAGGATCAACTGTGTTAACGAAAAATCTGATGGTTTTGGAAAGGCACCTGGGTGTCTCTTTAAACCAGGTTAAATTTTACCTCTCCAAAGGGGGTATTTTAACCCAGTAATTGTCTCATAAATTACTGGGCTAAAATACCTTCAGACTCACCACTTTGGACTGCATGATGTAAGCCATATTTGAAATATATTGTTATATTAAAATGAAAGTATGTGGTTTCTGGTTTTATTTTGGTCAACTGAGCGATTAAAATTTAGGAGGGGGGGGGGTGTAGAGGTGTACGCTCGTAGGACAATGGGACATAGATTAAACTTTGGGTCCATTATCAGAAAGCTTTGTAGAGTAAAGTGTAAAAGTTTAGTTCGGTTTCAAGAGAGTTACTCAGGTGCCTTTACCAGGACCAATAGGTTCTCTGTTAGTACAATGACTGCTTGACCAAAAGTCTAGAAATTCGTTATCCAACGCATATTAGGCCATCCGAGTGGTTTTCTAAAAATCACCCAAACTATAATTATGTGCTGCCTCTCAATTTAATATCAGGATCATAAAAACAAGGGCAGTAATTTTGTACATGAAAAACTTTTTCCACTCATTGTAAGCAGATTTCCTTTGGGCACATACAAGATTCTGCTTCACTCCGAAAAATTTAATATAATACTTAGAAAAAAAATACTTTGGAATTATAGAAAGAACACTTTAGAATATACAAGAAAATTTTTTATTGGTCAGAATTTTATATGAATATTATAGTTTTGGAATTGGGTTTTCAATAAGGTTTTCAAGATTATTAACTGTACCTGTTCGTTTCTAGATTTTTTTAAAAAAAGAATCCTTAATCAAAAGCAAGATTGGAAGATTTATTCAACAAAGAGTAACGTTTTGCCTCAGAAAGACTCATATAGCAATAATTTTAAACATAATAGTTTTTGGCTCACTCAAAGAAAAAAAAAATTACAATTGTCAAATCTTTCTAGGAAAAAAAAAATACAAAAAAAAAACAACAATTTGAAAGCAAGAAAAATAAGAAATAAATAATTAATGAATTTCAAATATAAAAACGTGTCTAATAAACACTTAATTTAACTTTTAATTTATTACAAAAAATAAAGAAGAAAAAAATTTTCTATAATGTTTGCCGACAGCTGAATGTACTTTTATTATATATTTATTATATACACACATTATTTCACAAAAAAAGTCATTTTTTTTTTAATACTTATTTTAAGATTAAAAAAGAAAAGAAATATAAAAAAAAATTATAAGTAGTGGTAAACTAATCGTAAACATGACTTTCCGCAACGGTTTTTTAAGATAAAATGAATGTGCTGAATGTAACAGTTAATGGGGCGAAAAGAAGACAAGAAGTCAGAACTTGATAAATGAGGTATTCCCTAACTATTTTTTTTCTTTTTAACTTAAATTTGCCCAAAAAAAAAAATCAAGCAACCTCAAGAATAATACAAATTTGACGATGCGTAAAAATAAAAAAAAAGAATATAATAGATTTGCTAAATTACTAAAATTTTTCAGAATTGATGTACTGTAGTAAATTTAAATTAAATTGCTTTTTATATATTTTTTGTGTTAAATAAATCAATGAAAATATTTTTTATGAAAATTTTTGGGTACATGAAAATTACAATAAATAATAATAATATAGCGAGGGCGTTAAATTATAATTCAAGAAACTTTAAACACAGTCATTTTAAATCAACGATTTTTTAATGAGTTGGTTCATTTAAAATAATTTCTTAGAGCCAAAAATTTATTTTTATTAAAAAGATCTATTTTATTACAATTTAACAAATTTTCATTTATATTGTAATCTCAATTTTAATGATTTAATTATGACCTTTTAACTTTTAAATTAACTGATTTTATAATAAATATTTTTTATAAATAATTTCATTAATTTTATTTTATTATTTTCTGTGCTGGCAATGAATTATAATTGAAATTTCTTCTTTTTTTTGGCAATAAATATTTTTATGACAATCAGTTTCGTTTAGTTGATATTTTATATTGTTAAAATGTCAAAAGTTATAAATTAAATTAATTTGTTTATTTTTTTGTTTTTAATTGTTTTAAATAAAATTTATATATGGATTAGTTCACTTCAAATTTTTGGGAATAGTATAATCTTTGAGCTTTTTTTATCTAATGTGGATATCTTAATTTGTTTAAATTATTTTTATCAGTGTATAATTTTGATGATTCAGCTCATCGATTTATGTTGCTTAATCGCTAATATACCAAAAATTCCATATTTATTTTGGCATTAAAATCATAACATACTCAAATATTCTATAATTCTTCGTTGAAATTCTTACTACTCTCTATAATGTCTCATTTTTACTACTTATTTCCTTCAATTTAAAATGAATATTGAACCACTAAAGATAAATTCATCGTTGTAATGTACACTAACCATATATGGAAACTGTTCTGTGTTTACTGGGTAACCACTTTGTATTCTTTAACTTTTTACATTTTTATTTAATGCTGATGCTGTTAATACTGAATTTTGAAAAATTTAATAGGTAGGCTTATTTGAAAGCTAAAAATTGGTGTAATTGCGGGATTATAAGATCTTCCTAAAATGTTTACTTAAACATTGATTAATATTGCTTAGTTAATTACAGGGCAAAATAATATTTTATTTATAAGTAAAATACTTTTTCAAAATAAATAAATAATTAAATAAGTTTACGTGTATCTATAGAAAATAACATTTTTCTCATAATTGTTGTATTATAAAATGGTTCTTGAATATTGTGAATATGAAACCAATTTTTTAAATTCTTTAAGTATATCCCACAAAATTTATAAAAAAAATTTACACAAAATAATTTTTTTGTCTAATTTAAAGATCTTAGAAGTTCCTTATACAAACATCACAAAAGAGGCCATCATTTTTACTGTTTTGGAATTCGTATGTATGAAATCGAAGAAGAAGTCATCTTTAGAAGTTTTTAATACATTTTAAAGGTTTCTGGACATTATTCCCAATACAGGGGACAACAGAATGGCTGCCAATTTCAAGTAATGAAATCAAGAGTAAAAAAGCCTTCACATTACGATTTTCCTGTTAACATTTTGTTGTCCACCGTCTTGAAAAGCCTAAAAATCTTTTAAATATGCATTTTTACACTACTATATGATAACAATTATCTTCTTTCATAACATAATCCTGTCTGCTAGAAATTACTTGGTCTAGCCAGTGTAATTATAGCTCGAAAATAAAATCATCTAGAGTCTAAAAAAATTTAACAATTCATTGCCAATAAATTATCTGTTATAAATTTTATCTTTTATATTAATAAAGATATTACTACCTGAGACATGTAGCAAAGTATCGAAAAATTAGACAATTAGAAATTAGAATAGAAGAATTGAAAGCAGCTATTAGACTTCTTTCAACTACTAATCCTAAAACATTGGCCACGGAACTTAAATGGGTAACTTAAAACAAGATCTTAAAGAATAATCTAATGATTTTTGTCGACCTAAAATAGGTAAATAAAAACATCAAATTCTATATTAACATATGGATATGAAAAATAATTATGCAATTATGAAAATATTAAACGTTACTGACTTATATTTTATTTTTTTATTTATTTATTTAACCAGATAAAATATACATTTATAATACATATAATACATATATCCCTAAGAGATAGGTAAGCCCATCTGTGCTAGGGTTCTGGATATAAATCTATACATAAATAATTTAATTATATTATAATTTAAATGTAGAGTGATAGAAATTAAGTTATAAAATTTTAAAATTGAAGAATAAAAATTTCTATAAGGAATAACTTTAATAATTGTAGTTAAATTAGTAATTGTAAATAATCACATGTCAAATAAAAACTAAATAACAATTTAATCATATTCATAAGAGTTTATATTTTATATTTTAATTATTTAAGATATACTGTCAATTTTGATTTTAATAATGATAATAGCTCTATATCTGTCACTATCGTTCATTTATTATTCGTTTGTTGAGGAAATGATTTCTAAGTTTATTTTTTCTTTTTTTCTTGATGTTCTTTGGTGTTGAAGTTAAATCGTTGATGGATTTTAAGTCATGATTTAATTTATTATACTGTGTTAATGCATTTATAGTAACTGCTTTTTTTATAAATTTCCTTGTTTATTTTGGGTATTCTTATACTTTTATTTCTTGTTCGACTGTCAGAATTTTTATAATTACATGAAAGTGTTTCATAGTGATGAATTAATGAATTTAATATGAACATGTCTTTTACATCGAGCACTTTGTCTTTTAATTCAGGTAACTTGGTCATTATTCTGTCTAATAATTTTTGTAATGGGCTTATTTCTTTATTGTAAGCACCACCCCAGGCAGTTATTCCATAGGTCCAGATACTGTGGCAAAAGGCGTAGTACATAACATGTTTGATTTTTTTGTCAATATGATTTAGCTTATATAATAGGAATAGAAAATATCTAAGTTTTTTTAGGATATTTTTAATATGTGAGTCCCATTTCAAATTATAGTCTATAGTGGTACCTAGGTATTTGAATGTCTTAACTCTATTAATTTTTATGCCATTGATTTGTAAGTTGAGATCTTCCTTGGGTACACTGTCAGCATAGCTTCCGAAGGTCATATACACAGTTTTGCTGATATTAACAGTTAGTTTATTATCATTAAACCATTGTATAACCTGATTCAGTCTTGTGTTCATCAGGTTTTTTGTTATATCCCAAGTATTATCAATACTTATTATTGCAGTGTCATCCGCATATGATATGACAAAGTTGTATTTATCAAGTAAGTCGTTGAAGTAGAGTACGAATAATATTGGTCCAGGTACCATACTTGGTACATCAACGACTTACTTGATAAACACAACTTTTTCATATCATATATACTTTTATAAATCCATTTCATTTGCGAGAAAAAAAATATATATGCATATAACCAAAGCTATTTATATAGTATTACATTTATATATGTCTATCAACTATTTAATTGTATTTACTTAAAACAAATTTTTAATAAACGTGGAAAAAATATTTAAATAAAACTGCTTTAGTAATAATACCCTCGATAACACCTAAATACGTATTAACAAACAAATTCTATGAAATTAATAGATAGATCACCTTTGAAATTCTAACAAAATTACAAAATGCTTGGAGGTTTTGTCATTAGTTTTTAAATACTATCAAAAAACCTCCAGCTAAACTATCTTTTCCTTTGCTTGAGCTTTCAAGCTCCTTATATTTCACCTGGGGTAAAAGATATCTCACATCATAAAATTCTCTCATCTCCAGCAAATTCAAAAATGTTTATTCTTACAAATCACCAATTATAAACCACACTAAATTAATCAACATTGATAGAACTATCTTAGGTAAATATTTATATAAAACACAATAATTATTTAAAACAAGAGGCTATAAATTACTAAATTAATCAATTATAAATTTAAACATTTAAAAAAAAATTATTTTTTACTCTTACGGTACATTAAAAAACTCTGGAAATAATTTGTTTCTTTTTTAAAAGAGAAAAACTAATAATTTATGACTTATAAATAAAACATGCAGTTAATTTTATCTATAAAGCTATTATTTAAAAAAGTTTTGATTTTTTCCTAAAACAAGGCGCTTTTATAATAATAAAATATATATAAAGAGAAAAGAGACAGTCTCCCCTTTTAGTATTTTTCGTATATAAATTTTACTGCTGTATGGTTACGTACCAATAATATTTATCACCTAAAGCTTTTGAAAGCCGCACACATTCACTTTGTCTTTTCTCTCTCACTTTTTTTTTTTTTGACTCCCGTTTTATATTTATGAATATAATAGTACCTCCACTGGTGTAAAAGTAATAAATTATTCAAAAGAAGAAAAAAAGACAAAACAAAAAATTAACAGTTTAATGTAACAAAAAGTCATACGTACTATAAATAATTACTCTTTTTTTACACACAATTATTTTTTAAGATCTCACACGTATTAAAAAAAGACTTTAATTTTATTTTAAGAAGATAATTTATGTATTTGTTTTATTATTTAAAATGTCAAACTGAATAGACAAATAAGGAAATAGGTGATGTTCAAAGTCATTTTTTACTTTTGGGGTTTATATTACTAATTTTGAGGAAATTGGTATTTGGTTACAAATTTTGAGCTTTTGAACATTGGAAATGCGCAGAACACCTTCAAATTAAAAAAACGCTTCTTTTTAGGGGGGTAATCAGATACCCAAAATACACTCCTTAAGATGGTTAAATTTTGCAAATTTAAAGGTTTACTACTTGTTTCAGATCTAAAGTAACCATAAGTTTAGTATCAGCTTTCCTAAAACCTATAATTTATATCTCCTCAAATTTTTGTAAATATTGCAAAAATATATTTAAAAATAGTTGATTTTCCATTATTGAAGAGTATTCCCAGCGTTTATGACCAGCAAAACCTTGAATTTATGACCATCTTCCAGAAAAAAAAGAAGATTTGTTCAGGGTTAAAAATATAAGGGAGTCATAAAAAGAAATATCTGGAAATGAATAAAGACTACATGGGATTAATGTTTATAAATCTACAACCTATAACATAATTTAGCTTATCATTTAATCTTGTAACAACGACATAATGCAAAATTCATTAAAATGATAAAAGGATGAGTTTTACAGAATTTTTGCACCTTTTACCAAAAATAAATTTCAGACAAACCTAAATGTCTTCGAAATGGTTAAAGGACAAATGATCTGTAGGTTCTTTTTTTATAAAATAACATATGAGTCATTCTGGATACCGGGTGATGACCTTACCAGGTCATGCATCCCAATCTCGGTCTGATTTTTCAACATTTTTTTATAAATATAAAATATGTTTTCTGTGAAATTTTTAGCCCTTTAGGTGCTTAGAAACCTGAGTTATACTCAAAAGAAGTTTTTTTGATTTTTTCAAAATTTGTATAATTATTTTTTAGAAAATAGCCTTAAAAACCCTATTTTTTAGAATAAAACTCTGACAGGGGGTCTAATTTCTAGGCCCATGAGTCCCAGGAAGCCCATTCAGGTAAGCTGAGGGTATGGAAGATTTTACTTCAACTACTACAACCCAAGAACAACCTGTCTTGAAGCAAATCGGCTTCCTGAACAGTTGACAGTCCCCTTGTTACTTTAAATATAATATGATCCAAAAACACTAATTTTAAAAAATTTTAATTTTCAAATACGCAATGATACGCATTTTATTGGAGACGCGTGAATGAAAGGACTGAAATTCTTTAAAAAATAACAATATGTATATATATGAAGCATAAAAAAGTTATTTGGATCTAAATATAATTACAATAGACTACTAAGTGCATAAAAAATTTTATTTTAAATTTGAAATTTTGTTTAAAAAGCCATCATTATGCCCCTGACGATTTTTAAAGGGTATATGACCAAACAGCGACATTTACCAAATCAAAATATATAGTGTGTAGACTAATTTCTATATCAAGGTTTGAGCCCTATAAAAGTTGTAGTTTTTTAGCTGTTGAAATTCTCTCGCTCACAGCCTAAAATAGCAATTTTAGCCACCCAGTAGCAAAATTTCAAAAAAATAACCTAAGATACGGATTCAGCGGGAAATTTTGCAACTTTTTAGTACTCTTAGTACTGTTTTTTTAAATCATTTTAAAAATTAAAAAAAAAAATAATAAAAATTTTGAAAATAGCTCGAGCTTTGAATATAGTTCGGGTTCCTGAGGACCTAGAGAGCTGAAAATTTCACAGAAAAAAAAATTTATTTTGTAAAAAGTTGTTGAAAAAATCAACTCGATCGGTAGATACGGCCTAATGAGGTCGTCACCCGGTATCCAGAATGACTCATTTATAATATAAAATAGCATTAGTTTTTAGTTTTTACTTCATTACTTCATAATTATACTGAAAAACGATACTTTTGAGGCAAAAGGAAATTATCTTGAAATCAGCCCCAGGATAATTTTCTGCTAGTCGCAAAAGGAAACCTTTGGCAGGAAAATGGTTTTTTTTACGTCAAAAGGATTCCTTTTTCGGCAAATAGAAAATCATTTTGGAGCTGGTTTTTAAGATTATTTCCTTAATCGTTTTCTCAATGTACCCTAAAATCTTAAAAAATTAATAATAAAATATGTTGTACCCTAATGCAAAATAGATTTTTTTTGAAATTGTTCTCATCAACAAAATTTTGTTACTAATAAATAGGTTTACTGATAATTTTTGAAATATTTGTTTTTTTTTTTTTTAATAAAATTTATTTTAAATAATTTAAAAATTTATCTAATATGTATCGCTAAAAAAAAATTTCACTCATCTCCAAAAATATCTGAGAATTTAAAAAAGTACTTTTTCTTGGAAATACTGTAATTTATATACTTATTTAAAAAAAATTTTACTTGCTTTAATTTTTAAATATACCGCTTTTTGAAATAGAATATTACATCGGTCGGTAACACAGAGTTCTTGTAACTAAAATAATACTAAAAACACATGTTTTTATTTGTGTATACAAGTTGTTGATGCTCTTAAAATTTTTTACAAATTAAACAAAATAATAAGTTCAGCAATCAGTAATTAATTTATAAATAATTTCAAAGTGTTCTATTAATTTATTTGCAGTAATCAAAGTATAACAAAAGGTAATAAGAAATTTATTATTTTAATTATTCTTTTTGAAAACTCCATTCTTTACTAATAACCTAGAAAAATTCATAGCGGCGTAGAATGTTTATTTTGTGCTTTGAAAATTTTGTGTCTTTATTAATTAATTATTAAAAAATATAATTTTGATAATTTTTTTTTTAATTTTTATAATTCTGTCAATTGTATATATTATCCTTGTAGATAAAAAAAAAACAATTGAATTTTATATTATTGTCGGCAAGTATACGTAATATTTACCAATGAATATTTATATATACAAATTCGTTGTATTTACTATCATGGAGTGAATTTTTATTCCCATAAAAGTCCATGTATTTGGTGACAATCCTTAAAATTAAATAATTTACAATTAATTTTAAAAATATAACTTTTTTTTGGTAAATAACCACAATTTGATTCATTTATCAAAAATCTAAAAATTTTTTTGATTAGTACAAATATACTGTTTTGTTTAATAAGAAAAGTAGTTCAATTAAATACTATTTCATTTTTAGAAAGATTGATGTTTATTTATTTTTAGTTTATTTATGAATTTACAGATTGATTAAAAACCTTTTTAAATTAATTATTTTTATTATTATTTAAAATTCTTAAAAATAATGCTGAATTTAATAATTTACCAAAAGATTCATTAAGAATCTATAAAAAGTCGTGTATTTTCCATATCAAAAAAATTATTTATAAATTTAAAAGAGTCAAATGTATCTTTGTTTTTCTTTTTGACGCGGAAAATTTTGTGCACGAAAGAAAATGAACATTGGTTTTATTTTTGTCTTATCTTAAAAAGAATGCAATTAATAAAGATTTCACGCAATTTTCTAATAAATACACTGTTAAGTTGCCTCGCTTGAATTTTCAACTAATTCAAACGAATCCAAGCACAGCAAAAATTACTGAGCAAAAATATGTTGCACATAACCATCTATTTTTTAAATCTTTGTATTTATGTGTCTTCGATATTAAGTGCTTTTTTGCTTTATATTTAAGTGCTCGCCATAATTTTTTTAGTCCATTTGTTTGTCTTAAAAACTTCTGTATTCATAATTATAATCTGTAAGTTTTTAGTGGTTTTAAAAACCTCATAAAGGGTTAAAAATTGAGAAAAATGATCTTGTTTTGGTCATTTTCCTACCCACCCCAAACGTAACCTTCTTCGGATATTTAACAAAACTATTTTTGTCTTTTGGTTGTATTTTTTTTACTGCTTCTTAGATTTTAAGCTACTTCCATATGCTGCAGCGTAAACTACGAATATTTATCTTTAAGTCCCAAGCTGTAACAAAATTATTTAAAAAATAAGAACTTTTTTAATTGAAGTCATTTTAATTTATAGTTTGGATAGTTTGGATATAATTATCGTAAAAGGTGTTCTCAGTTTCCGTTTACACCTACTGTTTATTAACCTATTAACGTATAACCGATAGTCTGCGAACAGCAGCAGTTTTTGGTATTAGAGATTGAAATTTTTGGGCTAAAACTCTTACTAAGTAGGTTTTTTTCGTCGCTCTTTTTATTTCTGGAATCCGTTTTTACCTACGATTCCTGGGTCAGTAAAGTAACATTTGATGAATTCTTGATAGCTGGCATTAAACCTTAAAAAAATAAAATACATAAAATATTCGAATAAATGACCTGATCACCCTTTCTGGAATTACGGGCAAAAATAGATATTTTGGGTTTTTCTTTTCATTTCCAAAGTTCGTTTTAACCTGCAAACCTTAGAAAATGACGAATCGACCCCTGATAGCGATCATTAGTCGGGTAACATTTTATTTTCAATGACACAAAAAACTTTATTATTTGTAATAACATTTTTAGTTCTGAAAATTACCCCAGTTCTAGTGGTTTATACATCATTTTCTAGGGGCTGCAAGTTAAAACAGACTTTAAAAATGAAAAGAGTGACCCAAACTACAAGGTGAGATCTTAGCCTGAAATATTAAGCTTTTCTTTTTTACTAAAATTCACCCCCTTACCCCAATATGCACTCCCGGAAAAGATATTAGCGACAATTACAGGAATAATTGATGTCTTTTACTATTTGTAAATGTGTTAGTGATTATTTTCAACAACAAATACAAACTTTTTTACATGTATAACCGTATATATTCTTTGGTAACATTTTTGTTTTCTAGAATTGATTGACAATTTACACTACTTTAGGATTAATACATCATTTAGAGTTGTAGGTAAAAACGAACTCCAAAAATAAAAAGAGCAACTAAAGGAACCTCTTGGGTGAGAATTTTCGTCCGAAATATAAACTCTTTCATTTGATTTACTAAAACTCACCCCCCCCCCCCTCCGCTCTCATATATACTCACAGAATGGGTGATCAGGTCAATTATTAACATATTTGATATGTTCAACTTTTATTAAGGTTCAGCAATTATTTTCAATACAAAATAAAATTTTTTTTTCGTGTATCAACATTTTTAGTTCTTTCAAGAATTTATTAAAAATTTACTCTTCTTTAGGGGTATATATCTTTTGTCGAGGTTTTAGGTTAAAACAGACTCCAAAAATGAAAAGTGCGACCAAGAGTTAACCTATAGCAATTTATCGGTTAGGCGTTAATAGGTAAAAAGCAAAATTTTTTAAAAACGGCCATGCTTTTAGAATGTTTCTTACTCCTTATAACTTTCTTTTCCTGTAAAATATTTTAGATTAAAAATTTGAATGGGATAAATCCTTATTAATCCATACCTTTCCAAGTGGACTTTATAAGTAATCAATTGGATTTTTATCAGATTTTTTTTAAATAAAAAGATTTTTCTATATGAAGGGTTCCATGCAAGTCTTATTGAAGAGTTCTGGATTATTTTACAATTTGGATCAAAAATATTTTTTTTCCGAAAATGTATTCTAAATTAACATCTTCAAAAAATGTTAGATTCTTGGTTTTTCGCAGCTATTTTTTAAAAAATATATTTTTTCTTTGATTTACAAAAAACTCATTTTATACGTTGCAAAATTTTTTATCGTGAAACATGTTTATAGAGAGGGGTACACTAGGAATTCAAAAATCAAGGGAGGAATTATGTGTGTACGATTTAAGGAGGAAGGGGTCAAATAGGACTTAAAGTAATTTCGGTTTAGGAACTGGTTGTTAAAATCATTCAGGTTTAAGGACTTAGAATAATTTCGATTTAGAAACTTAGAAAATTCTGGGTTTAAGGACTTTTAATAATTGGGATTAAAGGACTTTAAATATTTTAGATTTAGGGAATTAGACGAGGAATTAGAATATTATGAATTTAGGGACTTCGAATAATTCAGGTTTAGGGTTTTGTAATAATAAGGATTAAGGGACTTATTGTTAGAATATTTTTGATGTAGAAACTTAGAATAATACGGGTTTAAAACTGGTTTAAAATCTTAATATCTATAGATGTTTAGGCAACGTTCAATAATTGCGTAATGCTAATTTTTCGGATTTTGGGATACAGCGTACCCTCAAGTAAAGCTAAAGTAGCATTTTGTTTATTCTCATATAAGGGATAATAACGTTTTCGACATAATGCCCTCCCCTCTATTTTAGCGTTTCATAATTATTGAACGTCCCTTACTATAGTAAAGGTGATAATTATAAATTATAAATATAGTAAACCGTGAAGTAAGTAAGGTGTGAAAAAAAATCGCTACTTTAAAAGTGCGATGGTGTGAATTTTAACCGAAATTCGCACTTTTCACTTTAGAGAGTACCTATCCCTCAACTGTATAGTAAACATGTTCCATGCATTTAGGTTGAGTTTACACAAACCAGTTATAAATTTTTTTGTTTTGCATTCAGATAAAAATTTCCCTCACAATCTGATTCCATCCTATGAAATTTAATTTTTGCTCTCCCGAGCGTAAAACCCGTGTGTTAAATTTAGCCTGGAGTTTTCTACTTTCGTTGTACACCTTGTACACCTAGCCAGGCAAAAAATATTTTAAGCACCATAGATGAAAATCTTCACTTTACTTTTAGTTTTTGATATTCGATAATTTTTTTTTTTTATTAAATAATTATTTATAATAATAAACAGTTCGAGTCCAATCAAATGGCGTCAAATAGGCACGAACTTATGAAACATTATTGATAAAAAAATTATTGATTATCAAAAATCGAAGATGATACCGGTGCAAAGGAACTTTATGAAGAAAATTTATAATAATACTTTTTGGCTTCAGGAAATCAGGAACCGATTAGCCCAAATTTACTAGATAGCCCATAGAAAATGTCGGTAATTACCTAGCTCTGTAATTCTGTTAATTTTAGATTCATAACTAGCGACCATAAAAAGCGTGTAATAAAACTGAATTTTAAATTTAAAAAATGAATTTCGCAAAAAATTTTATAATTATATTGCCTGCTAATAAAGGATTCTTGAATATTATGCGAAAAAAATTAAATTTTGATTATTACCTCAGTCATTACCTATTTTCGACACCTTAATAGGATACGAGATAGGATAATATATAGAATGTTGTGCACATTTGATTTTGTTTTAGTAATTAATTAAGCTTTTTTCTGACATTTTAATTACTGCTTGTTCATAAAAGTGTCTTTTGTTATAATAAAATTTTAAAGAGTAAATTTCAATACATGTATTAATGTTTTGATAATATTTCACAGGATAAAAAGATAATTTTTATTGAAAAAAGAAAAACCTAAAAAAAATAGTATTAAGAAAAAATGAGTTGTTCTGGTAAGTAAAAATAAGAAACAATCTTTTTCAAAATTCATGTAATGAAATATTCATAAAAATAAAAAATATCTTTTAGATTCAAAAAAGTTAAAACAAGTAAATAATGCCAATCAGTCTTTAGTTGTTGATGAAATCAACATCCATAGCCTGAATGACGATTGTCTGATGCACATATTTCAATATTTATCAATAAAAGAAAAATTAGATCTAGAAGATGTTTGTCTAAGATGGAATTCAGTCAGTAAACTAACATGGATCTCTTTAACAAGTTTACAAGTAGATAAAAATTTTCAAATGAAATATTTAAATAATTCTAAAGTACAAAACACCACATTTATAATTAAAGTCTTAATAAGATGTAATAAATACTTAAGTAGACTTAATTTAGATGGTACTGTAACTGATGTAGATTACAAACAAATTTTTAAAAAATCAGTTGATTACCTAAAAAATATAACTGATTTTGGCATAAAATGTATATCCGTTAATGAAGATATTCTTCAAAAATTGTTTAAAAATAATCAAAATTTAAAAAATATTTCTTTAAAATATTTAAAAATAGATGGCTCTTGTTTACTAAATCTTAATCCAAGTTTAATTGAAGTTTGTATCCTGGATAATTGTGTAATTAGTTCAAAAAAATGTTTAAAAGATTTTTTTTGTCATTTAAAAAATATAAAAGTACTTGAGCTAAATTTTGATTATGGGAAGGAAGAGTATGATACTGTAATCGAAGCTTTAATTGTTGCTGATGCCAAAAACGTAACTGAACTTTCAATACAAGAAGGTGGTTTTCTGGTAGAACCAGATAAACTACATGATTTTCTTAGTAGACAAAAACAGTTGCGAAAGATTCATTTAGATGGCATTACAAAAGATTTGATAACTCATTTATCAATTGAAACTTTAGAAGAGATCTCATCAGTTGACACAAATACAAACTTGTTCGAATCTCTTAAATTATTTAAAAATTTAAAAATATTTCGATGTGTTGTCAACGAATTTTCTGACAGACATGTATGTTTATTATCAAAAAATATAAATTTAAGAGAACTTAGCTTTGAAGTTGCTTATTATGGTGTAACACCAAATGGGGAAAATTATTTTAGCAGTTTAGAAAATCTTGAATCTTTACAAATTGAATTATTGGGTGCTTATGATGTTGAAGGATCTTGTAACAGTTTACAAGGTATAAGTAAATGTAAAAAATTAAAGAAATTACTTTATAAAGGTATGAGTTTTACGATAAATAGTTCAGAAAATATTGAACAATTTCCAAGTTTAGAAATCATTGATATTAGTTATTCAAATATTAAAAATGAAATTTTAAGTGATATGGTATTGAATTCACCAAAACTAAATTACTGTCGATTTCTTTATTGTGAAAATGTAAATAATGTATTTATTGATTTAGCTAGTAGAATAAAAAATGATCGTAAAGATTCTCATATTTTGACAATTGAGTATGATGAACATACTAATATTAAGAAAAACGATTCTAATGAAATATTACCATTAATTTGTCTTAAAAGCTAGTTTTTTGCTTGATATTTTACGAGATATTTTACAAAGTTAATTTTAGATATTCTGAAAAAAAAATCAAATTGGAAGTAAATAGGCATTTCATTCGTCGCTTCTTAAGGTTAATATGAGGCCATTCAGTACTTAACTGGCCCATGAAGCACCGTGTGACATAAAGTTTTAAAGTAACTACCAAATTACTGTCAATTTGATTTCGGTTCTGGATAACTATATACATACGATTAAATTATTTTATTTCATTCATATTTATTATGCTTTTGCTTATGAAAATATTTTTGACATGTTTCACGTATTTTCAAGATGTATATTTTTTTAAAAATAAAATACTTCTTTTGATTTAAAATTTAAAAAATTTTTAATTTTATTTTTAGAATTTAAGATCCATTAAGAAACAATGTGCTAACCTTTGATACATCCGAATAACTCAATAATGACCCTTTTTAGCAAGTCGCAAATGGAAGCAGCCCCTTTCTATATTCCTGCACTACATGTAACCTACCCATATCCTGGTCTCACCGATATCATTGCTAAGACTCATAGTCCACATATCTATTCATTATTATCAAAAAAAATATATATAATTTAGTAGTAGTGTATATTCTTTGGAGTATAGTGTAATGGTGTAGGTCACAACCACTACCGTCTAATAATTCATACTATAAACCGGAACCGGTTAGCATGTAAACTGCGACATGGGTTATATTGATGATATGATTCCATTTATTTTATATGTAACTCTAAAATATATCACAGCTAACTCAGGTTCTCGTCTATTTCCATGAATCCTTTAAGCTCCGTTTAGAAAGTTCTATGTTTATTTTTAATTGATTTCCAAAATAAACAACTATAAAAATAACTAATTTTTATCTTTTGATTTTTTTATAATTTTTATTAGTTTTATCTTACTAATTGGGTATAAATTTAATCAAACGAGTTTCAAACCTCATTTAAGACTAATGATCTTGTTTTCAAATCGGTTCCATAGTATTTTTTCCCAAAACCACTACTAAAAATAAGCTTCCATGGCAATTTTCAGTCCCTAAAATTTAATTCTTGATTTTTGGCAACCATTTTCGTTTTTTGGTCATTTTTAAAAAAGATTAGATAATTTTACGTATTTATTCGCTTAATCGCGTATTTTTAAAATTATTTGTTTTTAGGTTATAATAGGAAATTTTTCGAAGAATCAGAGTCAAAAAGTATACTAAGTATCAAGAGCGTAAAATTTTAGCGCTATTGTGAGCACTAGTTCCTGAAGTTTTTTGCCTATGGTGCTTACGATATTATTTGCCTATACCTAGGCATACAACAAGTGCAGAAAATTCCGTGACAAATTTTACGCCCAGGAGGGCAAAAAAGTTTTTTTGAACTGCGCATGCGCAAGAAATCCGTAAATATTTGTCAATAATAATTCATTAGGTCCATATTTTTGGATCTAGCACTTTCAAATCAAAAAAATGCTTTCATATTTTTGTTAAGTTAATAAATATTAAAATTAAAGTAAAATTTATTGTCCACTAAAACAGTTTTTATCGGTAATATACTTTAGAGAAAAGTCAATTTAAAAAAGAAGGATTCAATCTTGCGTTCAAAAAATTTTTTATTCCAGAATCGGGTTCTATGAGTAATTTCCTATTGTAAGCTACGAGCAAATAAGTTTCACCTTAATGAGAGTTTTTTGCAGAAAAAATAAGAAAAATTGTCTCAAATTTTTTTTTTAAATGGCCAAAAAACGAAAATGGCTGCCAAAAATCGAGAATGGAATCTCAGGGGCTAAAAATTGCTATTGAGACTTATTTTTAGTAGGAATTTAGGAAAATAATACTATGAATCCGATTTGAACATACGGTCATCAGTTGAAAACTGATTTGATTTAAATTAATCCATATTGTAATATTTTAAGAACAAGTAGAAAAAATAATTAAAGCGTAGAAAATTTAAAAAATTGCATTTTAATAATTTTTAATTTAAAAAAACTTAATTTATAAATTATATAACGCAATCAGTAATATTTAAAAAACATTCCACAGGTTACTTGGCGAATTTTTATTTAAAAAAATAAAAAATTCTTCTGAAGTATTAGTCAAACAAAATGAGTTGCACCGGTAAGATTAATAATTGCCTAATTTTATTGTAAATCTCTAAAATCTATACTATAAGGTAAATATTTTTCAGATTCAAAAAAATTGAAGCTACTAAATGGTGAAAACCAGCCATCAGTGGCTGATGAAGTCAATATCCACAGTCTTAACGACGATTGCTTGATGCATATCTTTAATTTCTTATCAATAAAAGAAAAAATTGTTGTTGAAGATGTTTGCAAAAGATTTAATGCAGTTAGTAAACTAACCTGGAATAATGTTAAGAGTTTAACATTGGATGATTCTTTTAAAGAAAAATATTTTCATGGAACTGAAGAACAAAACACTAATTTTTTTTTAAATGTTATGTACAGGTCTACAAACTATTTGAATCATCTATGTTTAGATGGCCTTGTAGATGGGGTAGATTTTGTAAATGTTATTAGAGAAGCTTTGAAGTTCATAGAAAATATTACTGAATTTGAATTAAGAAATTTCGATGTTTCTAAAGATGATTCCCTTAAAATATTTTTTGAAAAAAATAAATCTTTAAAAAATATATATTTTATAAATTTAGAAATCAATGGTTCTTGTTTGGCAGCTCTAAATTCAAGTATAATTGAAATTTGCATCTTAGATAGTTGCGATGTTAAATCAAAAAAAAATTTATCTGATTTTTTCGAGAAGTTGATAAATGTAAAGAAATTAAAATTAAATTTTGTTGAAGGTGAAGATTATGAATTAGTTATAAATGCTTTAAATATTGCAAAAACTGAAAGCATACGCGAATTTTCCATTGAAGCAGGTAGTTTTTTGATACCTGCTGCTAAATATAATGAATTTCTTGGAAGGCAAAAATATTTACGCAAGATAAATTCAAGTTTAATAACAAAAGAATCAATAGATCATTTATCATTTAAAAATATTGAAGAAATTACATCTTGTGACATGGACAAAAAATTATTTAAACATCTCCATTTATTTGAAAATTTAAAAATTTTTAATTGCGTTCTTAATAAATTCACAGATGGATTTGTTAAATTATTATCAAAATGTTTCAATTTAAATGAAATTAAATTTGACATCGGTTATTATGGTTTAACAACTGTCGGGGAAAATTATTTTGCCAGTCTGCAAAATCTCGAATCTTTAAAAATAGATGTAATGGATTTTTATGAAGATATTGGATGCTGTTTAAGTTTGCTAGGAATAAGTAAATGTAAAAAATTAAAAAAATTAGTTTATGTTAATATAAATTTCGAGGAAAAAAGTACAGAAAATTTAGAATCGTTTCCAAGCTTAGAAAGTTTAGAATTCGGTAATTCAAATATTACAGATAAAATTTTAAGTGATATTATAAAATGCTCTCCGAAACTTAACTGTTGTAGAATCAAAAATTGTGAAAATATAAATAATTCGTTTATTGCCTTAGCTGCTGTAATTAAAAATATTCGTAACGATACTCATTTATTAACTATTGAGTATGATGGAGTTTCTGAATTTGAAGAAGATGAATTACTTGATATATCGCCTTTAATTTGCTTAAAAAAATTAACAACTGATCCTGAATCTTTATAAAACTTTTATAAACTTTAAAAAACAACCTAAATGCATGGAACATGTTTACTTCCAGATGAGGAATAGGTATAATACAAATGTTACTCAACATTACAATACAATTTTCTATTTTTATAATTTGTAATTATCGCCTCACAAGTTGTAAAGATTCTAAACTCAAACTATTTTGATTCCCTAAACTTGAATTATTCTAAGTCCCTTAATCGATATTATTCCAAGCCCCAAACCTGAATTATTCCAAGTCCCTGAACCTGTATTATCCTAAGTCCTTAAGCCCAGATTTTTCAAAGTCTTTTAAAAGTATTTTATTTATTTATATATAATTATTCTAAGTCTTATTTGACCCCCCCCCCCTTAAATAGGACAAATTTGAACCCCCCCTTAATTTTCAAATTCTGAAGTACCCCCTCCCTATAAACATGTTCCATGTTAATATTTTAATAAATATTTTTGGCCAATTCTGTTTTTTAAGAGATAAATAAAATCTAATATTATAATGTTTATGGAAAATTATTTTGTAAAAAATCATATACAAGAGGTAATTTTTGATACATATATTTTATAAAACTAAATAAAAATTTATGTAATTTTTAAAATGTATAAAATTTTTTAAAAATAAAATATTTTCATAAAAGTAATCTTATTCGCAATTTTTTTACTATATTGTTATGAATATGAGCAATTATTTTAAAAGTGCTACTTAATTTGAGCCTGGAATCGTAATTTTTTTTTGAGGGCACATCGATATGACCCGCGTTTTCAGGTACACCGAAAAAAAAAGGTCACTTCTGATTCTCCCCACCCGACACATTAGATGTGGCGCTGTACTCGAGGTTGTAGCTACTCCGATCGGGCGAAGCAGCCGTCCCGAAGTATGTCTCTTTGCTAAGCCGGCGCTTCAGAAACCCCAGATAGAGAAAAGCGCAGTCCCAGCCAAGACTTCAGACGTTTCGTTTTACAATACAACTACAATCTCGTAATTCGATAAAGCAGAAGTGACGTCGGCATTGCAGATTACTCCTTTTTTTTCGGTGTAGTTTGAACCTTCAGAAAACCGAAAAAAATCGTGAACAAGAAATCGGCGATAGGTGCCAAAAAGATTTTTTCACTTTTATGTCAAAAACCGTATTTTTCGTATCTGAGCTACCCCAAATTTTTAAAATAACTTTTTAGGTAAATAAAATTTTAAAAAATAGATAAGAAAATCTGATTGCCAGGAAAACCCACTCCAGAAGAAAAAAAAACTTTTCTTTTCCCGATGAAATTTAGCCAAGTTAATGACAATTTAAGATTTTGTTCAAATTCGTCTTAAAAGATTGAAATTTTATTGAATAAAGCCTGTTTCTGAACTTTAAACATGCATTAATCGCTTGATTTTCATCGTAAAATAATAATTTTCTTTTTTAAATCGATTAATTTTTCCCTGGCTATTCATTTCTTTAAGAAAAAAATCATTTTTATTGACTAAATTTCAATTTTTAGGTCAAAAACTGTGTTAAGTAAATTTTACTACTTACAGTTTTCAAAGGCTTATTTTTCGCAAATAATAATTTTTTACAATTTCGTTAATCAGCAAAATTTGTTGTCTCTAAATGTGCATGTCATTGAAGTCTGGAACGTTCATGGAAAAATTCCCAACCTAAAAATGAAAAAAAAAATTATTTTCAAAAGAGGAAAATTCCTAAGTGGATTTTTGTTTAAAATTTCAGCAGTGAATGATTCCTTGTTGCAAAAGCTACAAAATACAAAAAAAAATATCTTTTTTGAATCCCGGCAAACGGTAATAAATGTAAAAATAAAATTTTCAAGAATTCTTTGAATTTCGTTTTCTCTTACATTAGAATTAATATGCAAAAAAATCATTTGCGATAGTTTTCTCTTTCAAATTTAGAATAATTTGGTCACAATTTTTTATGATTTTAAGTCCGGCAAAGATATTCTAAGTCTAAAAATAAAAAAACTTGGATAGGTTAGAATCATTTTTTTTTAAGTTTTCTTTATAATAATTAGGGATTTTGTAAAAAAAACTCTTATCCACATGAGTATTTTTAATAAATACTTCGTTCTACCAAGTTATACGGATGCACAAGCCTGGAATGCGTTTTTATTACAACTTAATTGATGTGCTAGAAGCGCACAGTGGTACCAATAAGTAACTAGAAGTAAAATTTGAAATGGAGAAAATATGAAAATTTTTGCAATATCAGTTAAAAAGAAAATAAACAATAATAAAGTATACACCATGTTCTATACTTCTATAATATAAAAAGAAAAAATTAAATTTCAAAATTATGTTGTTATACCAGAAGTGGAGTAAATCTTAAAATAATAAAATTAAATAGATAAATATTTTGTAAATTTTTTTTTCAACGTAAGAAAAATATAAACTCGTGTGAACTGAAAAATTTATTTTTTATTAAGAAACAGTAATCATTTAAAAGAGAAAATTAATAAAAAATAATAAAAATTTATATTGGAGTCTTATTATCTCTTCTTTTTATTTGTTTATTTAAAAAAAATATCTGCATAACCTATAAATGGTTATGTAGTAGACCATGGCTGCTTTCAAAAAATTTTGAAGCAAACCATACAAAACCAAGGCAAATAATACTATTTCTTAAGTAGTATTACTGTAAAATATTTAAACATCTCTTTAAAATTTTAAGTTTGTGTGTAAATGACGACATCCTCCATAACCCTACGCACAGGTTTTTTATCCTTTATGCATTAGAATTATAATTTTTTTAATTATGGATCGTACTTAAATTAATCAAGGCAAAGGATTATTGTTATAAAAAATAATTTGCTTATTTTGTCATATTTTATTTTCTCCATTTCAAATTTGACTTCTAGTTACTTATTGGTACCACTGTGCGCTTCTAGCACATCAATTAAGTTGTAATAAAAACGCATTCCAGGCTTGTGCATCCGTATAACTTTGTAGAACGAAGTATTTATTAAAAATACTCATGTGGATAAGAGTTTTTTTTACAAAATCCCTAATTATTATAAAGAAAAATTAAAAAAAAATGATTCTAACCTATCCAAGTTTTTTTATTTTTAGACTTAGAATATCTTTGCCGGACTTAAAATCATAAAAAATTGTGACCAAATTATTCTAAATTTGAAAGAGAAAACTATCGCAAATGATTTTTTTGCATATTAATTCTAATGTAAGAGAAAACGAAATTCAAAGAATTCTTGAAAATTTTATTTTTACATTTATTACCGTTTGCCGGGATTCAAAAAAGATATTTTTTTTTGTATTTTGTAGCTTTTGCAACAAGGAATCATTCACTGCTGAAATTTTAAACAAAAATCCACTTAGGAATTTTCCTCTATTGAAAATAATTTTTTTTTTCATTTTTAGGTTGGGAATTTTTCCATGAACGTTCCAGACTTCAATGACATAAATGTGCATGATAAATTTTTTTTTTATAATCTATTTTTACGTTCTCAAAAGAAAATTAAAGGATGAATTAATCTAAAAGCTCCTAATAATATTTCATAAATTACTAGTTTTCCAAATCTCCAAATTTCCCATGAACATCACGCTACCGTCCAAAAGTACCATCCAAAATTTTTGACGTAATACGTAAGGAAAAAAAAGTATATCTTTACCGAGTCTTTACAAAAGTTAATAAATAATAAAAATTAAAGTAACAAAACTAACAAAAATTAAGGTAACAATAAATAAATAATTAAAAAGAATACATATTTGGCCAATAAATGTTATAAACAATTGACTTGTTAATTAACAAATAGAAATTTGGGTCAGCGCCGTTAAATTTTTGAAAAATTCTTTTTTTATCTGGAAGGTAAAATAAATAATAACATTTTGGCACTATGCTCAAAGTTCTAGAATTGACCGGCTAATTGTTATAAACAATTACCTTAATTAACAAATAGAATTTCGGGTCAACGCCGTTAAATTTTTGAAAAATTCTTTTTTTATTTTATTATTATATTTTTTAGTAACAATTTGGCACCATTCTCAAAGTTCTAGAATGGACCGGCTAATTGTTATAAACAATTACCTTAATTAACAAATAGAAATTCGGGTCAACGCCGTTAAATTTTTCAAAAATTGTTTTTTTATCTGATAGGTACAATCAATATTAAGCTTTTGGCACCTTGCTCAAAGTTCTAGAATTGACCGGCTAATTGTTATAAACAATTACCTTAATTAACAAATAGGAATTCGGGTCAACGCCGTTAAATTTTTCAAAAATTCTTTTTTTATTTTATTATTATATTTTTTAGTAACAATTTGGCACCATTCTCAAAGTTCTAGAATGGACCGGCTAATTGTTATAAACAATTACGTTAATTAACAAATAGAAATTTGGGTCACTGCCGTTAAATTTTTCAAAAATTCTTTTTTTATCTGGTAGGTAAAATAAATAATAACATTTTGGCACTATGCTCAAAGTTCTAGAATTGACCGGGTAATTGTTATAAACAATTACCTTAATTAACAAATAGAAATTCGGGTCAACGCCGTTAAATTTTTCAAAAATTCTTTTTTTATTTTAGTATTATATTTTTTAGTAACAATTTGGCACCATTCTCAAAGTTCTAGAATGGACCGGCTAATTGTTATAAAAAATTACCTTAATTAACAAATAGAAATTCGGGTCAACGCCGTTAAATTTTTGAAAAATTCTTTTTTTATCTGGAAGATAAAATAAATAATAACATTTTGGCACTATGCTCAAAGTTCTAGAATGGACCGGCTAATTGTTATAAACAATTACGTTAATTAACAAATAGAAATTTGGGTCACTGCCGTTAAATTTTTCAAAAATTCTTTTTTTATCTGGTAGGTAAAATAAATAATAACATTTTGGCACTATGCTCAAAGTTCTAGAATTGACCGGCTAATTGTTATAAACAATTACCTTAATTAACAAATAGAAATTCGGGTCAACGCCGTTAAATTTTTCAAAAATTCTTTTTTTATTTTATTATTATATTTTTTAGTAACAATTTAGCACCATTCTCAAAGTTCTAGAATGGACCGGCTAATTTTTATAAACAATTACCTTAATTAACAAATAGAAATTCGGGTCAAGTTCTAGAATTGACCGGCTAATTGTTATAAACAATTAACTTAATTAACAAATAGAAATTTGGGTCAACGCCGTTAAATTTTTCAAAAATTCTTTTTTTATGTTATTATTATATTTTTTAGTAACAATTTGGCACCATTCTCAAAGTTCTAGAATGGACCGGCTAATTGTTATAAACAATTACCTTAATTAACAAATAGAAATTCGGGTCAACGCCGTTAAATTTTTTAAAAATTCTATTTTTATTTTATTATTTTATTTTTTAGTATCAATTTGGCACCATTCTCAAAGTTCTAGAATGGAGCGGCTAATTCTTATAAACAATTAACTTAATTAACAAATAGAAATTTATTTATAACATTTAGCCGGTCCATTCTAGAATTTTGAGAAGGGTGACAAAATGTTAATACATAATATAAGAATAAAATAAAAAAAGAATTTTTCAAAAATTTAACGGCTGTTAACCAAATTTCTATTTGTTAGTTAAGGTAATTGTTTATAACAATTAGCCGGTCAATTCTAGAACTTTGAGCAAGGTGCCAAAAGCTTAATATTGATTGTACCTATCAGATAAAAAAACAATTTTTGAAAAATTTAACGGCGGTGACCCAAATTTCTATTTGTTAATTAAGTTAATTGTTTATAACAACTAGCCGGTCAATTCTAGAACTTTGAGAATGGTGCCAAAATGTTATTATTTATTTTACCTACCAGATAAAAAAAGAATTTTTCAAAAATTTAACGGCGTTGACCCGAATTTCTATTTGTTAATTAAGGTAATTGTTTATAACAACTAGCCGGTCAATTCTAGAACTTTGAGAATGGTGCCAAAATGTTATTATTTATTTTACCTACCAGATAAAAAAAGAATTTTTCAAAAATTTAACGGCGTTGACCCGAATTTCTATTTGTTAATTAAGGTAATTGTTTATAACAATTAGTCGGTCCATTCTAGAACTTTGAGAATGGTGCCAAAATGTTATTATTTATTTTACCTACCAGATAAAAAAAGAATTTTTCAAAAATTTAACGGCGGTGACCCAAATTTCTATTCGTTAATTAAGTTAATTGTTTATAACAATTAGTCGGTCAATTCTAGAACTTTGAGCATGGTGCCAAAAGATTAATATTTATTGTATCTATCAGATAAAAAAAGAATTTTTGAAAAATTTAACGGCGTTGACCCGAATTTCTATTTGTTAATTAAGGTAATTGTTTATAACAATTAGCCGGTCCATTCTAGAACTTTGAGCATAGTGCCAAAATGTTATTATTTATTTTACCTTCCAGATAAAAAAAGAATTTTTCAAAAATTTAACGGCGGTGACCCAAATTTCTATTTGTTAATTAAGGTAATTGTTTATAACAATTAGTCGGTCCATTCTAGAACTTTGAGAATGGTGCCAAAATGTTATTATTTATTTTACCTACCAGATAAAAAAAGAATTTTTCAAAAATTTAACGGCGGTGACCCAAATTTCTATTCGTTAATTAAGTTAATTGTTTATAACAATTAGTCGGTCAATTCTAGAACTTTGAGCATGGTGCCAAAAGATTAATATTTATTGTATCTATCAGATAAAAAAAGAATTTTTGAAAAATTTAACGGCGTTGACCCGAATTTCTATTTGTTAATTAAGGTAATTGTTTATAACAATTAGCCGGTCCATTCTAGAACTTTGAGAATGGTGCCAAATTGTTACTAAAAAATATAATAATAAAATAAAAAAAGAATTTTTCAAAAATTTAACGGCGTTGACCCGAAATTCTATTTGTTAATTAAGGTAATTGTTTATAACAAATAGCCGGTCAATTCTAGAAATCTGAGCATGGTGCCAAAAGGTTTATATTTATTGTACCTACCAGATAAAATATGAATTTTTCAAAAATTTAACGGCGGTGACCCAAATTCTATTTGTTAATTAACGTAATTGTTTATAACAATTAGCCGGTCAATTCTAGAACTTTGAGCATAGTGCCAAAATGTTATTATTTATTTTACCTACCAGATAAAAAAAGAATTTTTCAAAAATTTAACGGCGGTGACCCGAATATCTATTTGTTAATTAAGGTAATTGTTTATAACAATTAGTCGGTCCATTCTAGAACTTTGAGAATGGTGCCAAATTGTTACTAAAAAATATAATAATAAAATAAATATTGAATTTTTCAAAAATTTAACGGCGTTGACCCGAAATTCTATTTGTTAATTAAGGTAATTGTTTATAACAATTAGCCGGTCAATTCTAGAACTTTGAGCATAATGCCAAAATGTTATTATTTATTTTACCTTCCAGATAAAAAAAGAATTTTTCAAAAATTTAACGGTGGTGACCCAAATTTCTATTTGTTAATTAACAAGTCAATTGTTTATAACAGTTATTGGCCAAATATGTATTCTTTTTAATTATTTATTTATTGTTACCTTAATTTTTGTTAGTTTTGTTACTTTAATTTTTATTATTTAATAACTTTTGTAAAGACTCGGTAAAGATATACTTTTTTTTTCCTTACGTATTACGTCAAAAATTTTGGATGGTACTTTTGGCCGGTAGCGTGATGTTCATTTTCCCATGAACATCACGCTACCGTCCAAAAGTACCATCCAAAATTTTTGACGTAATACGTAAGGAAAAAAAAGTATATCTTTACCGAGTCTTTACAAAAGTTAATAAATAATAAAAATTAAAGTAACAAAACTAACAAAAATTAAGGTAACAATAAATAAATAATTAAAAAGAATACATATTTGGCCAATAAATGTTATAAACAATTGACTTGTTAATTAACAAATAGAAATTTGGGTCAGCGCCGTTAAATTTTTGAAAAATTCTTTTTTTATCTGGAAGGTAAAATAAATAATAACATTTTGGCACTATGCTCAAAGTTCTAGAATTGACCGGCTAATTGTTATAAACAATTACCTTAATTAACAAATAGAATTTCGGGTCAACGCCGTTAAATTTTTGAAAAATTCTTTTTTTATTTTATTATTATATTTTTTAGTAACAATTTGGCACCATTCTCAAAGTTCTAGAATGGACCGGCTAATTGTTATAAACAATTACCTTAATTAACAAATAGAAATTCGGGTCAACGCCGTTAAATTTTTCAAAAATTGTTTTTTTATCTGATAGGTACAATCAATATTAAGCTTTTGGCACCTTGCTCAAAGTTCTAGAATTGACCGGCTAATTGTTATAAACAATTACCTTAATTAACAAATAGGAATTCGGGTCAACGCCGTTAAATTTTTCAAAAATTCTTTTTTTATTTTATTATTATATTTTTTAGTAACAATTTGGCACCATTCTCAAAGTTCTAGAATGGACCGGCTAATTGTTATAAACAATTACGTTAATTAACAAATAGAAATTTGGGTCACTGCCGTTAAATTTTTCAAAAATTCTTTTTTTATCTGGTAGGTAAAATAAATAATAACATTTTGGCACTATGCTCAAAGTTCTAGAATTGACCGGGTAATTGTTATAAACAATTACCTTAATTAACAAATAGAAATTCGGGTCAACGCCGTTAAATTTTTCAAAAATTCTTTTTTTATTTTAGTATTATATTTTTTAGTAACAATTTGGCACCATTCTCAAAGTTCTAGAATGGACCGGCTAATTGTTATAAAAAATTACCTTAATTAACAAATAGAAATTCGGGTCAACGCCGTTAAATTTTTGAAAAATTCTTTTTTTATCTGGAAGATAAAATAAATAATAACATTTTGGCACTATGCTCAAAGTTCTAGAATGGACCGGCTAATTGTTATAAACAATTACGTTAATTAACAAATAGAAATTTGGGTCACTGCCGTTAAATTTTTCAAAAATTCTTTTTTTATCTGGTAGGTAAAATAAATAATAACATTTTGGCACTATGCTCAAAGTTCTAGAATTGACCGGCTAATTGTTATAAACAATTACCTTAATTAACAAATAGAAATTCGGGTCAACGCCGTTAAATTTTTCAAAAATTCTTTTTTTATTTTATTATTATATTTTTTAGTAACAATTTAGCACCATTCTCAAAGTTCTAGAATGGACCGGCTAATTTTTATAAACAATTACCTTAATTAACAAATAGAAATTCGGGTCAAGTTCTAGAATTGACCGGCTAATTGTTATAAACAATTAACTTAATTAACAAATAGAAATTTGGGTCAACGCCGTTAAATTTTTCAAAAATTCTTTTTTTATGTTATTATTATATTTTTTAGTAACAATTTGGCACCATTCTCAAAGTTCTAGAATGGACCGGCTAATTGTTATAAACAATTACCTTAATTAACAAATAGAAATTCGGGTCAACGCCGTTAAATTTTTTAAAAATTCTATTTTTATTTTATTATTTTATTTTTTAGTATCAATTTGGCACCATTCTCAAAGTTCTAGAATGGAGCGGCTAATTCTTATAAACAATTAACTTAATTAACAAATAGAAATTTATTTATAACATTTAGCCGGTCCATTCTAGAATTTTGAGAAGGGTGACAAAATGTTAATACATAATATAAGAATAAAATAAAAAAAGAATTTTTCAAAAATTTAACGGCTGTTAACCAAATTTCTATTTGTTAGTTAAGGTAATTGTTTATAACAATTAGCCGGTCAATTCTAGAACTTTGAGCAAGGTGCCAAAAGCTTAATATTGATTGTACCTATCAGATAAAAAAACAATTTTTGAAAAATTTAACGGCGGTGACCCAAATTTCTATTTGTTAATTAAGTTAATTGTTTATAACAACTAGCCGGTCAATTCTAGAACTTTGAGAATGGTGCCAAAATGTTATTATTTATTTTACCTACCAGATAAAAAAAGAATTTTTCAAAAATTTAACGGCGTTGACCCGAATTTCTATTTGTTAATTAAGGTAATTGTTTATAACAACTAGCCGGTCAATTCTAGAACTTTGAGAATGGTGCCAAAATGTTATTATTTATTTTACCTACCAGATAAAAAAAGAATTTTTCAAAAATTTAACGGCGTTGACCCGAATTTCTATTTGTTAATTAAGGTAATTGTTTATAACAATTAGTCGGTCCATTCTAGAACTTTGAGAATGGTGCCAAAATGTTATTATTTATTTTACCTACCAGATAAAAAAAGAATTTTTCAAAAATTTAACGGCGGTGACCCAAATTTCTATTCGTTAATTAAGTTAATTGTTTATAACAATTAGTCGGTCAATTCTAGAACTTTGAGCATGGTGCCAAAAGATTAATATTTATTGTATCTATCAGATAAAAAAAGAATTTTTGAAAAATTTAACGGCGTTGACCCGAATTTCTATTTGTTAATTAAGGTAATTGTTTATAACAATTAGCCGGTCCATTCTAGAACTTTGAGCATAGTGCCAAAATGTTATTATTTATTTTACCTTCCAGATAAAAAAAGAATTTTTCAAAAATTTAACGGCGGTGACCCAAATTTCTATTTGTTAATTAAGGTAATTGTTTATAACAATTAGTCGGTCCATTCTAGAACTTTGAGAATGGTGCCAAAATGTTATTATTTATTTTACCTACCAGATAAAAAAAGAATTTTTCAAAAATTTAACGGCGGTGACCCAAATTTCTATTCGTTAATTAAGTTAATTGTTTATAACAATTAGTCGGTCAATTCTAGAACTTTGAGCATGGTGCCAAAAGATTAATATTTATTGTATCTATCAGATAAAAAAAGAATTTTTGAAAAATTTAACGGCGTTGACCCGAATTTCTATTTGTTAATTAAGGTAATTGTTTATAACAATTAGCCGGTCCATTCTAGAACTTTGAGAATGGTGCCAAATTGTTACTAAAAAATATAATAATAAAATAAAAAAAGAATTTTTCAAAAATTTAACGGCGTTGACCCGAAATTCTATTTGTTAATTAAGGTAATTGTTTATAACAAATAGCCGGTCAATTCTAGAAATCTGAGCATGGTGCCAAAAGGTTTATATTTATTGTACCTACCAGATAAAATATGAATTTTTCAAAAATTTAACGGCGGTGACCCAAATTCTATTTGTTAATTAACGTAATTGTTTATAACAATTAGCCGGTCAATTCTAGAACTTTGAGCATAGTGCCAAAATGTTATTATTTATTTTACCTACCAGATAAAAAAAGAATTTTTCAAAAATTTAACGGCGGTGACCCGAATATCTATTTGTTAATTAAGGTAATTGTTTATAACAATTAGTCGGTCCATTCTAGAACTTTGAGAATGGTGCCAAATTGTTACTAAAAAATATAATAATAAAATAAATATTGAATTTTTCAAAAATTTAACGGCGTTGACCCGAAATTCTATTTGTTAATTAAGGTAATTGTTTATAACAATTAGCCGGTCAATTCTAGAACTTTGAGCATAATGCCAAAATGTTATTATTTATTTTACCTTCCAGATAAAAAAAGAATTTTTCAAAAATTTAACGGTGGTGACCCAAATTTCTATTTGTTAATTAACAAGTCAATTGTTTATAACAGTTATTGGCCAAATATGTATTCTTTTTAATTATTTATTTATTGTTACCTTAATTTTTGTTAGTTTTGTTACTTTAATTTTTATTATTTAATAACTTTTGTAAAGACTCGGTAAAGATATACTTTTTTTTTCCTTACGTATTACGTCAAAAATTTTGGATGGTACTTTTGGCCGGTAGCGTGATGTTCATAAATTTCCCACCAAGTGACCAGACCAAATGAAAATTCGACCAAAGGTTCGGATACCTAAATTTTACATAGGGTTATAGAGCTTAGGCTTTTAGTAATCCATAAGAGAATATTTGATATCGAGAAATCTTATACGCAAAGAAAAGTTTAGTAAATTTGACAACATATTTGGTGAACAAAAATGAATAAATATTGGTAAATTTAACCAAATAATTAAAAAATTTAATCAGAAAATTAGGATTTCAGCTTTATAAGCAAATTTTATTAGTAAATTTGACTGAAAATTTAATGTAACATTATAGCCAAGGAGCCAGCAATTTTAAATGCATCTAAAATTGTCTAAATGGAGTAACATGGATCCAGATCATTGGATCATACTTATGTTTGGTCGCTAAAAGCGATTTTTCTATAACTTAAATTATTTTAAGCATTTCAACCTATACTTGCAAGCTCTATTTGATCAAGTCGGAAAATTTTATTTTATAGCCGTGATTAATGAATCCGAAATCTGTAATTCGTCTTAAAAATGGTTATACCATTTTCGAGGTTAAAAACTTAAAAGTTTGGGATCTGGAATTCGCCATTTTGAATTTAAAAAATCCGATTTCAGAATCTTCATCAGTGTCCCCTAAAACTCAAGAGGTTTATTCGAATTCGGCTCAATCTGCAATATTTTTTAAAAAATGTTTTTTTTTTTTCTTATTTTGGGTTATACGCTCATTTAGAAAAAAGCATTTTAATAATAAATAAGAGTACTTTTACATTATTGCCTACTACGAAAATCATATAAAGTCAATTGGAACTGGCACAAAATAATGCTTAAAGAAAAGTTTCACAATTTTTATTTAAAAAAAACACCGAAAATCCTTCTCACCCCCCCCCCCTCCCTTATCCTTAATAGCTAAAAATTAAAACAGAAAAATTTTAAACATAATTTTAAAAATTGTCGTCTCATCCATCCCCTTTGCGAGCTATAAGACACCATTTAACGAGTTCTACAAACAAAAGTTATTGAAATAGACTACGATAATATATACCTTTTGTAAAAGAACCTAAATTAGTATAATATAATACCTACATTATTAGTCTATAAAAAAGTTATTTTTGAAAAATGTTATTATAAAATAATGAAAAAAAGCAAAAATAAACTATTAAATTCTCTTTTATCAAATTAACATCTGAAGTTTAAATAATAATTTATTTCCCGATAAAATACTTTATTTAACAGCGTGCGTAAAAGTTACTTTTACGCACTGGTGGGAAAACTTTAACGCACTTTTTAAATAAAATTATGTATGAAACTTGAGATATAAATGCATAATTTACCAAATGCGATCACAGTCCCTCGGTGCTACGCACCTCGGGCCCTGTAAACTTTCGCATTTGGCATATTATAACTTTATATCACTTGTTTCATAAATAACTATTTTTGTTGTTATATAAGACAGAATATTTTAAAACATTTATTAAAATTGTGAAAATACCTTACAGGATCTCCGGAAGCGGATACTCTCTGTAGTTGGAATCTAAATGCAATAAATAACATGGGTAAGAATAACAAATAATAATTATTACTGGTATATTTAATTAACTAAAAATTTAATTCCAGATTTGGTAAAATCGAAAGAAATTAATTTTGATAAGCTGTCCTTGAACGTTGATGAAATTAACATCCACAGACTCAACGACGATTGCTTGATACACATTTTTCAATATTTATCAATAAAGGATAAAATAGTCTTGGAAGATGTCTGTAGTAGATGGAATGCAGTCGTTAAACTAGCCTGGAATAACGTAACAAGCATAAAAGTAGATGAATATTTCAGAGAAGAGTGTTTGCTTAAAGATAAAATCAAAAATACTACATTCTTAATTAAAGTCTTAAACAGGTGCAGCAGCTACTTAAATAAATTACATTTGGACGGTAAAAAAGGCCTGGTGGATTACATACAAGTTATTAAAAAAACTGCAGGATCCTTTGAAAATGTTATGGATTTGGGTTTAAGAAAAATAACTGTTAAAAATGATGATTTTAAATTATTGTTTGAAAAAAACAAAAATATAAGAAAATTATCTTTGATACAATTAGAAATAGATACTTCTATTTTATCAAGCTTAAATGCCAATATAATTGACGAATTTACCTTTATAGATTGTCAAATTGACTCAGAAAAAAATTTTTTTAGTTTTCTGAATCAGCTAAAAAGTTTAAGAGTAATACAAACTAATTATAAATATAGATCAATAATAAATGCACTGAATAATGCTAATGTTGAAGATTTACGTGAATTAACACTAATGGGGGCTGATTATTATCAATTTTTTCCTAACAAATTTTATAAATTTGTTAAGAAGCAAAAGCAATTGCGTACAATTCAGTTAGATATTTTCACAGAAGAATTAATGCTTGAATTAGTTAATGATAGTTTAGTTGATAATTTAGAGGAGATACGTTCAATAAATTGCGGTGATGAGATGGTGAAATACATTCATTTATTTAAAAATTTAAAAGTATTTTCTTGTTCAATAGATGAGTTTGAGGATGAACACACATGTTTAATATCAAAATGTAAAAATTTAAAAGAGCTTAGTTTAGAAGTTATTGATTTCCAGCTATCAGCGTGTGGAGAATATTATTTTAGTGAGATGCATAATCTTGAAAGTTTAACAATATATGTTATGGAAAATAATGAAATGTACAATAGTAGCTTACAGGGAATAAATCAATGTAAGAAGCTTAAAAAGTTAGTCTACAAAGGATTGGAATTATATTTAGAAAATCCAGAACATTTAGAAAAATTTCCATGTTTAGAAACTTTTGATATTCTTCATTCAAACATTACCAATGAAATTTTAGCTGACATAATATTGAAATCACCAAAACTTAGTTACCTTGGTCTACGATATTGTGATGATATAGATAATTTGCTAATTTATATGGTAAATGCTATAAAAAAATATCGTGATGATTCTCATGTATTGACCATTCAGTACGATGAGAATTGTGGTATTAGAAGAAATGAGTTGCATGAAATATCGCCATTATTAAACTTAAAGTTTAAAAAATTTAAACCATAAATCCTATGTTTATTAAAAAATTTGTATAAAATTAGTCAACATTTTTAGATGGACACTATTTTTATAAGAATAAAATTTTTTGAAATATTATTTACTAAGTTCAAAATATTATTTTCACTATTTTTTCTGTAATTTAATTAAAAAATAAATTTTTTTTAAAGTATCATTAAGAAATTATTTTTTATTTACTTAATTTAGTATCGTTAATCTGATCCATTTACCAGTTCCCTCAAATCACTTGAAATAAAATTAAAAAACATTTTAAAATAAATACGCTGATTTTTAGGTAAACTTTTAATAAATTCTTGAAACAAATGAAAATGTTGTACTAAAATAAAAGATTTTTAGTCCAAAAAATCAGTCTTTCATACCAAAACCGGCTTTAACCAAAAATAGGTCAAATCACGCACAAAGCTAATTTTTCGATCATCTAAATATCTCAAATGACTAAATATCTGTCAAACAAAATTTTTTAGAAATTAAAATCCCAAAAGTTTGAATGTTCCAAAAATTGATCCTCATGGCAACAGCGGTAATAAGTTTATAATACAGAGAGATTTATAGTATCGAGAAATATAAGCTTCGTGAAAGAGGACAGGTATTTTTCCTTAGGAAGAACCCCTAACGGCAGCGGCTGTAATTTTATAATATGGAGTGATTGATTATTTTTATTTCATCAAATTAATAACTAAATTTTAAATAATTATTATTATTATTATTATTATGAATATTTATTTGCCAACTACAAAATATTTTAACACACTCAATTGTCAATTGTTTACAGAAAGTTAATATAATTTACAATATATATAAAATTTTATGTGTACTTAAAACTAAAATTAAAGTTAAATAAAAGAAAAATTTACATTAAATTGATTAATTAATACTGAATGGTTTTAATCTATACATAGAATTAAATAAAATAAGAAAAATTTACAATAATACTGAATATTAATCAAAGGTGAAATGTAAATTGTTAACAGTAAATAGTTAACTAGGTAAACAGTAGATATCAATAATACATAGTCAATTACAAAATATTCTCTAATTTATGAAAGTAAAGTCTGATACTCTTTTTGAAGCGAGAATAGGATGGTAAATCCCTTATACAGGGAGGAATCGAATTCCATAGATTCGCGTACTTTATTTGAAAAGAGTATAGACCCCAGTCAGTCGGTGCTAGATTAACCTTAAGATCTTTACGGGGGCCTCTAGTAGGTTTGTCCGATTTATATGGTTCAAATAATGTGCACAATAGAGGTGGTTCCCTCATACGCAAATAATAACACATTTCCAATTAAAAAAAACTTATAACTGGCTTCTGTGTTTACACAATCAAAGATCATGGGACATGTTGACTTATAAAAGTTATTCCCTAGTTAATAAAAGTTCCTGAACTTAAATTATTCAAAGTCTCCAAAACCTGAAATATTAAAATATTTTTATTAATCTGTAACACAGCCTAGTATTTTATGAAGCATTTATTAATATAGTGAAAATATTTTACAGGATACTCAGAATAGGATACTCTATTAGTTGGAAATCTAAACGCAATGAAGAAAATGAGTAAGACTAAAAAATAATTATTATCTAATTTACTATTATATATTTTATTATTAACTCAAAAAACAATTTCAGATTTGCTAACATCGAAACAGATTAATATTGATAATCAGCCTGAAGACGCGGATAAAATTCATATCCACAGTCTTAATAATGATTGCTTGATACACATTTTTGAATACTTATCAATAAAGGATAAAATAGTCTTGGAAGATGTCTGTAGTAGATGGAATGGAGTCCTTAAACTGGTTTGGAACAACGTAACAAGTATAAAAGTAGATGAATCTTTCAAAAAAGAGTATTTGTTTCAAGATTTTGAACATAAAATCAAAAATACTACATTCTTGATTAAAGTCTTAAACAGGTGCAGTAACTACTTAAATAAATTACATTTAAATGGTGATATATACGTAATAGACTATCAACAAGTTATTAAAAAATCTGCTGAGCTCTTGGAAAATGTTGTGGAATTGGGTTTAAAAAGAATAACTGTTAATAATTATGATTTTAAATTATTGTTTGAAAAAAACAAAAATATACGAAAATTATCTTTGAAAGAATTAGAAATAGATACTACTATTTTATCAAGCTTAAATGCCAATATAATTGAAGAATTTACCTTTTTTTATTGTGAAATTGATTTAACAGATAATTTTACTGCTTTTTTACGTCAGTTAAAAAATTTAAAAGTACTAGAAACTAATTTTGATTCTAATTCAACAATAAATGCACTAATTAAGGCTAATGCTGAAGATATACGTGAATTTTCATTATGGTCACGTTATGGATCCAATGATATGTTGTTTGTTAATCTTAAAAAATTATATAAATTAATTAAAAAACAAAAGCATTTGCGTAAAATTAAGTTAGATGATATCTCAGATGTAATAGATAAAATAGTATCTTATAACCAAGCTGATAATATAGAAGAAATGCATTCAATACACAATGGTGATGAGATTCTTGAATCACTTCACTTGTTTAAAAGTTTGAAAGTATTTTCTTCCTATATAGATTTATTTTCAAACGAGAGTTTATCTGCGTTGTCAAGATGTACAAATTTAAGAGAGCTTTGCTTACAAATTCGAATTTATGATTTAACAGTTGAAGGAGAAAATTATTTGTGGAACTTTCCAAATCTAGAATTCTTGAAAATATATGTATTGGGTACTAATTTTGAAGAAGGATACCATTGTAGTTTAATAGGAATAAACAAATGTAAGAAGCTAAAAAAGATAGTGTATAAAGGATTGGAATTTGAATTACCATGTAAAGAAAATTATGAAGAATTTTCAAGCTTAGAAACTTTTGATGTTCTTTATTCAAATATTTCGACTGAAATTTTAGCCAGCATAGTATTAAATTCACCAAAACTTAGTTACGTACGTCTGCGACATTGTGATCTTATAGATAATTCACTTATTAATATGGTGATAACTACAAAAAAACAACGTAATGATTCTCATGTATTGACCATTGAGTATGATCAATTTTCTGACATAAGAGAAAATGAATTTGAAACAACGCCATTAGTATGTTTAAAGTTCAAAAAATTCGACTATAAAACCGCTCATTTTTATAAAAATTAATACAATTGATCGAAGTATCCAAATAATTTATAATAAAAAATAAAATAAAATTTAGTTATAAAATTTAAGTATAATTTAGTTTAAAATTAAGTAGCTATAAAATAAAAATGTAAAATTGTTTTATTCGAAATTATAATTCTATAGCCTTACGGCACAGCCCCATAAACCACAACTTAAACTTTTTTTTAATCCTTAATCATTAACTTTTTATATGAAAATAGAAATTTAAAAAAATAATTATTTTTAACTATCAAATTCGAGTAAAATTAAAGTAAATAAATGAATAAATCTTAGTTTTAAAATTTCAAACTTGATTTACTCGAAAACTTAAAATTGTGGCTTATGGGGTATTGTCGTAACTCCACAGAATTATATAGAAATAGAAAAAATCTCCTTTTTTTAGTTTGCTACTGTATTAAACCATTTTTACTTAAATTAAAATCTATAAAGTTTTTTAAAATTAAAATATTTTTCAATTAAAGTATTTTATAGAAATTAATTTTTATTTATTTGGTTTATACTTTGAATATAAATATAAAACTCGTAATAATACAAAATTAATCTAGGTGAAGAAAACCAAAATATAAATCATATATTATAACAGTGTCCACTTTGCAACAAGCAATTATTATAAAACTAATAAATTTATTAAGAAATTTAAAATATATATAATTTATACATATATTTATATGGGTGATTATTTTTCAACCCGGCCACTCCCCTCTGTCAAAAATGGTGGCAACTTAAAAAGATTTTGGTTTTCTCAAATTGACTGGAAAAGGGTCTAGTTTTTTATTCTCATTGGCCTTTTCAACTCTCTAAATCTACTGTGCCCATTTTAGGCACTGAACGGTAGCATGTTCAAATTTTAAAATCAGAAAAATTGAAATAAAAGTAGATAAACGGTAAGCTTTTTGAAATTTTTTTCTCTTAAAAGTTGTTTATTGGTTTATTATTAAACATAATACTTTGGATAAAATAATATTTTATTATAAAATGAATATATTATAAACTACATGATCATACACATTGAATGAGTGCTACTACAAAAGACTGAAGACGGTATACAATATTTGGAGATGATTCTTCTCCCACGATACATTATAGACAAAACTAGTCCCGACATGATTATATTATAAACGAAAGTACATCTGTTTTATTTCAGAGCATACTTACATTAATTAACATACAATACATAATTATTCTCATAAAAAACTTCACAACGTGGTTTTTCTATTTCTAATACTCCCACTGAAAAATTACGCGTTAACATTATTTGTGAAATTTTACCGATAATCCCGATTTACAATATTTTAGCATTCGTGACATTTATTTTATTTCGAAAACTTTCAAACATAGCAGTTTCAAGCGATTTTGTAAATATATCCGCTTGCTGCTCTTTAGTGTTTATATATTCGAGATTAAAAAACTTTTGTTGATATTTTTCGCGCACAAACTTATACTTAATATCAATGTGCTTCGTACGATAATGATACTGTGGATTTCGGATCAATTTTATCGCGCTTTGGTTGTCTACGTAAAGCTCCGGTTTTTCGATTATTTTTCCGATTAAGCCTCAAACTGTTTCATTTTCATTTTCTTTGAGGTTGCTATGGCAAAAAAGGCTCTTATTGAGTCATATCTTGCCACGGGACTAAAAATTTCTTGATAGTCAATACCTTCTTTTTGCTGATAACCTTTTACGCATAATCTTGCCTTGTGCTTTTTTATTTTGCCATCCTTGCCTATTTTATTCTTGAAAACCTATTTACTTTCCAAAATCGTCACATTTGGAGGTTTTACAAGTTTCCATGTGTCATTTTTTTCAGAGCTTTAATTTCTTCTTTTGCAGCAATATCCCATTCTATCGAATCTTCGCTATTCATTGCTTCATTGTAAGTTAATGGCTCATCACACTGCATGTGAAGGGCATTTTCCATTTCGCTTTCAGCGATGCACTTTACGATTTCTTCTTCATTTTCGTCGTCATCAAATGCTAATTTTTGCACAACACTACCGTAAAAATCTGGTGCTTTGCGATTTCTTCTTGGATATCTTCTATTTTGCAATGAGTTTTCAGGTTGAATTTCTTGAAAATATACCGCATTCTCTTCTCGATTTTCCTCATTTTCTTCAGGATTATTTTCAGGAATTTCTTCATTTTCTTCAATTATTTTGTTATTTGCAACTTTTTCTTCATAAAAATCGAAAATACAATAATTTTCTTTTTCTTTCCCCTGGAAACTTGGTTGTTGATCAAATTTATCTTTGAAACATACATCTCTACGTTTTATTAATTTTCCTGTTTCAAGATTTTCTACAATTCTGTACGATTTGGACTCTTCGTTGCACCCAACAAAAATTCCTAATTTTGCTTTAGGATCAAGCTTCTTTCTTTTTTCTTTTGGCACGTGACTATGTACTTCTAACCCAAAAACTTTAAAGTATTTTAAGTTCGTTTTTCTTACCAAACAACATTTCATATGGAGTTTTATTAGAATCTTTTGTTTTTCTTGTACGATTTAGAACGTACATGACTGAGTTTACTGCCTCAGCCCACAATTTCTTCGGCTAATTTTTAGCTATTAAAGTAGTTCTCATGGCTTCTGCTATGGTTCTATTTTCTCTTATAGCCTTCCCGTTTTGTTCGGGTGTATATATTACCGTGCGTTCGTGCTTTATGCCGTTTTCAGATGCTTATTTCCATGTCTGAAAGTTTTGATGGTACTGGAACCTCTGGGTCAATTAGATCTAGTAAACTGTGGCTAAATAATTCAGTTCTAAGTGAGTCTATCCAAACCTCGTAGTCTGCCTTCGATGTTAATTTATACGTTCTTGGTATTTTTAGATTTATCTTATTATTATTTTAATTTCTACTTTCTAGATATTCTAGCATACTTATTTTCTTCTTTTCGTTTTCTATGGCTGTTTTATTTGCTGAAACTAACTTATCCATTGCTCCTTTTAATAAAAGCCTAGCCTCCTGAGTTAAAGCGTTATCAGATGGCATACTTTTTGCTAATGCTTCTGCACTTTCTATTGCTATTTGTATATCAGCTGAATTAATACTCTTGTTCACATTTAATGAAGCCTCTTGCTTATTCTTATTGTTATTATCAGTTGGTATTATTGAGTTATCTCTTGTTTGATTATTTGTTTCTTTCTTCTGTGGTGTATTCTTATCTGCTGTAAATATAAACCAATTCTTAATTATCTGGATTTTTGAAATTAATAATGAATTAAGTTAATAATAAATACTCTCATTGAAATAGTCTCCTTAAAAATTTAAAATTTTTTATATTTAATTTTATGAATTTCTAGGAAAGTTTTTATCGACTTTACTGCCTACTTCAGCTTGTCTTCTCGCACGTCCCTCTCCTCTTTTTATAAACGAAAATGTATCAACTCGTCTTATAAAAAATATAGCGGCCCCCTTTCCACTAAACCACTTTCTTTTATTTTTATAATTTTTTCCCTCTAAAAAATAACTTACTGCTATATTGTATAAATTTTTTATAAATTAATTATTATTTATTTTTTTAAAATACATTTTTTTATTTATTCCTCAAAATGCCACATTTTTTAATACACTTTATAACTTAAGTCTTTGCTTTGCATTCTCACTTATAGTCCTTCTCTGAATAATTTTCACTTCTTAATCAGTCCTTTCTCTTTAAAATTTATTTCCTTGCACTATCAACTTTTTGATCAAACCTGCGCCGATGCTACCATATTGGATTTATTAAAATAATATATATAATATTTCCAGTATATGGTGTAGGAACTAGGATTCAATAAATACACAGTTTATTTATTCTGAAACCTCTGAAATATTTTATTCTCTGAATAAGCTTTATTTTATAAGTATAATATATACACAGACGTAGTTAACTCTGCGAGTGCCGGTGCACGACTGACTGTTTGCGCGCCACTTCCCTGTTTGCTCTATTACTAGTTTTATTAAAAAACCAATAGATGGCGCTACAATGTAAGTTAACATAGCTTTTATTCTTACAAATTCCATTTCAACCCTTCCTCTCATTGCATACGGCACAGTTCTAGGTTTTTTAAAAATAGGTCTAAAATCTCTTCTTAAAACTATTTTACATTTTTACCATTATAAACGCCCAGTGTTTCACAGAAAACTATTTAAAACATTTGTGTTGAATTATTTTCATTAATGTTATTAATCAATAATTCATTATTATTTTGATTAATTTTTACTAAATCAAAAATAGCGATCCAGTCTTGCCCGAGTATCGGCTCACTATCCCCCGGCAATATAAAAAGCTCTAAATTACCTTTTCTATTTTTATATTTAATATTTACTTTAATAATATAAAAGGTTATGATCATTCTTTATAATAATTAACAGCAATGAGTTATATTTTATTAAATTATTTATTTATATAGTATGTACTATTACTTTATAACACAAGGGAAGTCAAGTAGTTCTTTTGGAATACGCACGTATACTAAAGTTGAGATGTATCATGTTAAAATATTTCGACAGGTATATCTTTTCCCCTTAATTAATTAATATGCAAACGGTACATTAATTACTATATAAGAGAAAGTTAGTCTTATAGAAGACATTATAAATATCATCCAATATTATACATAGATTTATTTTGGAATATTTTCAACACGCCCCCTTAAAAATTGTATCTATATAAATTAAATAAATAATACATAATTAACCAATTTGTTTCATATAAAATTATATCTTATTTGCTACATGACCTGCTTGTGTTTCATTTATGGGAAACTTACATGGTCCAATTTTTGTTGCGCAAGGTATGAGAAAACCCAGTAAAACCCATACAGACCATCTCTATCTATACATATACTTCCTATATTACATAATTATAATACACTACTATTATTTACTATCATTCCAGACCTAAATCACTTCTAAATTTTAAAAACTTTACAGGTGGCAAGGGCTTTGTTAATGTATCTGCGATTTGTTTTGAACTCGAAATGTGCTCTACTCTTATTAAGCCCTTTTCAACCTTTTTTCTAGAATAATGGTATTTTATATCTATATGTTTTGATCTCTTATGACTAGTTGGGTTGTTTGCTATACTTATGCAACCATTATTATCTTCTTAAATTAGGATAGCTTTATTGTTATTTATATTTAAACTATTAATTAATGATTTTAACCACAGAGCTTCTTTAGCTCCTTCATACAGCGCCATATATTCTGCTGCAGTTGAAGAATCTGCCACTGAATGTTGTCTTTTAGTTGACCAACATATAGTGCAATTCTCATATAATATAAATATATAACATGTGGTACTTATTTTATCTTGAACATCACCCGCCCAGTCAGAATCTACAAAGCCTATTATCATTTCAGAAAATTTATCATTTCTTTTATAGGTTAATTTTAAATCTACTGTACCTTTAAGATATCTCAGTACTCTCTTTAGATATTGCCATAAACTTTTGTGTCTTTTGTTTACAAATCTACTTAAAATATTAAATGAGATGTGTTGTGTATAAGGATAAAATAATTACACTTTATTTATTATATACAAAATCATTTAATAAAATCAATAACTAAATCAATACATAATAATAATATTAGTCGATAACGCATTATACGCGTCGATGACTTTTTGAATATACATATACGACTGCCTGGAGATAGTATAGTATGAGAATAGGAGAAAAAGGAATAGACGAGAATGACTTGCGCATCAATTAATAATGCCCAAATGTAAAAACAATGGAAGGGATTCTCATACATAACATTTCCTCCCTTGCATAAAAGTTAAAAAAAAAATACAATTTTTTTTTTTTAATTACATATAGTTGAAGATGATAAGAGATTAATAGTAGGTCTTCCTTCTTGGATTGGCATTTAGCCTTTTTGGATAACGACGTTGTCTTGTTGAGCGACGAACGACTTGTTCTTCTGGCTCGACTATTAGTTGATTATCATCTTGTTCGTTTATTTGTATATTTTGTTCATCTGCTTGATGTGCCACGTTATTGGCGTCCTCCATTTGGTTTTCTGGTAGATTATTATTTTCTAGACATTGAGGAGTGGCGTCAAAGAAACGAATTTTCCTCCTCACGTTGTTTGTGGATGGACTTGAGTCAGTTTCTGGTTCTGAACAGGTTTTTGATTTTTCTTTTGGTTCAAAAGCTCGTATCTGGTCTACGTGTCTTTTGTACCGTTTTCCATTGTACTCGATCTCGTAGTGGAGATCCCCCAGTTTTGTGACGATTTTACCTTGAACCCATTTGTCCATGCGGACATTGCCAGACATGAAATAGACAGTCTGTAGAGCTTCGAATTCTCTAAACGTTGGTTCAAATGAGGCACTTTGTTTTTGTACCATTTTGGTGTATAAGTCACTTGGTCGTACAGGGTCGAGGCGTGTCCGAATATTACGACCCAAGAATAGTTGCGCAGGACTTTGTTCTGTCGTCGAGTGTGGCGCTTTTCTATAATGCTGTAGGTACATGTTTAGCTTGCTATTGATATCGCTAGATGAGCACGACAAAGTCATTAATGCATCCTTGACGGACCCCACACTTCTTTCGGCTTGCCCATTTGTAGATGGGTGGTACGGTGCTGTTAGCCTATGATATTTGACTCCTGAAGATTTGAGAAAATCTTTAAATTCTTCAGAAACAAACTGCCTTCCATTGTCTGAGACGACTGTTAATGGAACTCCGTACCTTGAAAATAAGTTGTCGAGTATCTCGATCGTAGCCTTGGAAGTTGTTGACTTTGTGATAGCCACCTCGAGCCATTTGCTGTATGCATCTACGACGATTAAGAGCATTGATCCAGCGACAGGTCCAGCGTAGTCTATGTGGATACGTTCCCATGGAGCCTTTGGATACTCCCAGTGATGAGTTCTAAACTTCGGTGGAGCATGTGCGTTTTTGGCACAATTTGAACAAGATCTGGCTGCGGCTTCGATATCATTGTCTATACCTGGCCAGTAAACAAAAGAACGGGCAATACCTTTCATTTTTACGATGCCAAGATGTGCTGCATGAAGTTCATCTAAGACTTGTTTGCGAAATAGTTTTGGTATAACTACTCTATGTTCAAATAAGAGACAACCCGCAGATAGTGTGTATTTAGCCTCTGGTGACTTGTAACCATGACGTTCCAAGGATTGACCAGATTCAAGAAGTTTTATAAGTTTACCTAGATCTGCGTCTTTTCTTGTTTCAGCAGCGATTTCTTCGGCATTTAGAGGTAGCTGTTGGATTTGATGAAGAGTGAAAATTTCGAACTGATCTCGATCCATTACTTCCTCCTCCTTGTGGACAGATAGCTTGTGTATACTGGTTGTTGATTTATTTGGCAGAGGTAGGCGAGACAGGTAATCTGCATTTATATTTTCTTTTGACTTTTTAAACTGTACGTCAAAATTAAAGTTGGACATAAAGTCTGCATAATTTGCCATTCTGCTAATACATAGAGTTGGCAACGATTTTTTTGGATGAAAAATTTGTGAAAGTGGCTTGTTATCAGTAATTAGTGTAAAATGACGTGCGTACAAGTAGTAGAAAAATTTTTGAATGCCCCAAACGCTAGATAAAGCTTCCTTGTCAATTTGTGGGTATTTTTGTTCGGTGGCTGTGAGAGTACGACTTGCATAAGCAATTACTTTTTCAGTTCCATCACTAAGTTTGTGAGAAAGGACAGCTCCTATACCCGTTTTGCTTGCATCAGTTGCCAATAAGACTGGCAAATCTGGATCATATGGCATCAAGACTTGAGGCGAGATTAGCATATCTCTTATTTTTGTGTAAGCTTTATCGGCATCCTCTGACCATGTAAGTTGCATCTTTTTATCATTGTTGCCATTAGTTACCATATCTCTTAGTGGGCGATCTATGGTAGAAAGATTAGGTATAAAAGCATTATAGTAGACAGCTTTACCTAGAAAAAGTTGCATTTCTTCTACTGTTGACGGTCTGGGTGCGTTTTTGACAGCTTCTATGTGCTTATCTGACTTGTGAATGCCGTTTGCATCGATTCTGTGGCCTAAAAATTCTATGGAGTTGGCGACAAAAGTACACTTGTCTCTATTCAGTCGAAGACCACGAGATTTAAGTTTTTCAAACAAATTAGTAAGTACGATAAGTAATTCCTCGAAATTTTCAGAAAATACAATAATATCGTCAAAAAATACTCTAATACCTTTTATTCCATGCAACACTTCTTCAATGCGGCGTTGCCAGATGGCTGGAATATTGGCTGGTCCATATACAGCTCGTTTTGGACGTATAAGTCCATGTGTAGGTGTGTTAAGAGTTAATATATGACTAAATTCTTCATCTATTGGCAGATGAGTGTAAGCATCAGTCAGGTCCAAGTGACAAAAAAGTTTGGCCCCTTTCATGTCACTAAATATATGCTCCGATTTGGGTATCGGGTGCTCGTCGATAAATAATCATTTGATGATTTACTGTTGGCTTGTAGTTACCTGTGATTCTTAACTTGCCATTGGTTTTGACCACTACATGAGTAGGGGAAGCCCATTCAGATGCTTCAACCTTTTCGTAGAAACCTGAAGCTATTTTACGATCTATTTCTTTTTTGTAGGTTTCTCGTAGCGCATAGGGTACGTCGTGAGCCTTTGCAAAGATAGGCCTGGCGTCTGCCTTGAGATGTACCTTAGCTGGTGGACCTGATAATTTACCAGCTGTATCTGAAAATATATCATTATATCTAGGAAGTAATTTACCTAGACTATTACTTTGGTCAGCTGAGAGTGCGGAAGATCTTGTAGAAAGGGCACGAATTGACTCAGAAGATGACCCGGAGAATAGTTTTACAAAATCAATTTCATGGACAAACTGTTCTGTCCAGCTTCGGCCAAAAAGAGAGTCGTAGTTGCCATCTACGACATATAGGTTTAGTCTGCACGTTTTTGAACCTAAGGTGACATTCACAGGTACTCGGCCCATACAGTATACCAGATGACCTGAATAATCCGAAAATTGACGGTCTGTTGGCAAAAGACGGAAGTTCTTCTTAATGGCCCGCATTGTCTGGAGACTGACGATTCCAGTTGGGGCAGCTGAGTCGAGTTCCATTTCTATGTTGACGCCATTTATTTTGACAGACAGCATGTGTCTCTTGGCAAACTGGGTCTCCTCTATATCATTAGTACTGTGAATTTTATGGATAACATCAATACGGCTTACCGGTTCGTTTTGGTGAACGTTGCGACTCTGATTTTGAGTTGAACCAGAGTTGTTCTTTCTGCATACAGTCTTAATATGACCTTTAATGCCACATGCATGACACGATGCGTTTAGGTATGGGCAGCTTCGGCGAGCATGGTTGGCCCCACAACCTTGGCATTTAGTTTGAGAGTGGCTATTACTGGCGCTTCTATCCCGTTGTGGCTGTTTCCCTGAATTCTGGTCTTGACGGAAATTACTATTTCCACGACCTCGAGAGAAGCTTCTGTTAGGTCCCCTTCGGTTATTTCTGGTTTTTGGCTGTCTGTAGCCTAGCTTATTGGTCTGCGTATCAGATCCCGCCGGATTATTTGTATTCTTGACGTCGACTGCCGTTTGTTGTACAGCTTCGAGTGTACTTGCAATTAAAAATGTACCGTATTCGCAATGTGCGGCTCCTTGCTTTAGACGCAAGGCAAAATTAGCTATTGACTCACCTTTTGACTGGCAAATGTTTCTGAATCTGATGCTTTCTGCATATTTGTTTTTCTGAATGTCGAAATGGTTGATCAGTGTCTCCTTGATTGAGTCGTAGCTAAGAGTTGACGGTTCCTGAGGGCTCGCCAAGAACTTCAGTGCGTTGTTCAATTCGGTGCCCATATGTACCCGTGCGTAGTCAGCGTGCAATTCATTCTTAATGTTGCTCAATTTTAAAGCCCAGTCAAAACGAGTAAAATAGTCTTTAACGCTGGTAGTCTCAGACGACTTGAATTCTGTGATAGAAAACGCAGGTACTTTTGCTGTAGAACTGCCTTCTGCTGGGTGAAGATTAACAGTCTTCAAAGCATTAGCGATTGCTGTGGCTAAAGTTTTAATCATATTTGTCTCGTCGGCCATTGTGTATCCGTACGTGTAGAAATTGCGTAACACTTAATTAAATCCAATTGTGTAAAATGTAAGGTGATATGTAATGGAATCACCCATATATTACATTATAAAAGGCATAGTAGCGATATGCTTATAAAATGTTACTACATATGATGGAATCACCCATATATAATGACTAAAAGAGCATAATAGCTATATGCATGTAGAATGTTACTACATGTGATGGGATCACCCATATATAATGACTAAAAGGGCATAATAGCTATATGCATATAAAAATTTTATGACACGTGATGGACTCACCCATATACAATGACTGATAGCGCGCGGTAGCTGTTAATACACATGCTGTATGTATGGTGACACATAGATTCTATATATATATATATATAAGATGACGCAACCGCGGGCCGACGCCCAAAGATGATTTCCGTTAACAGAAATTTTGTGAACACATTTTTTGTAAAGAAAGAGTTTATAACTTTAGCACATGATTTTATCCTTATCCCACTTCTGACACCAATTTGTTGTGTATAAGGATACAATAATTACACTTTATTTATTATATACAAAATCATTTAATAAAATCAATAACTAAATCAATACATAATTATAATAATAGTCGATAACGCATTATACGCGTCGATGACTTTTTGAATATACATATACGACTGCCTGGAGATAGTATAGTATGAGAATAGGAGAAAAAGGAATAGACGAGAATGACTTGCGCATCAATTAATAATGCCCAAATGTAAAAACAATGGAAGGGATTCTCATACATAACAAGATGCTTAAATCAGGTCTTGTACAAATCATTAAATAAATTAGACAGCCTAATAGATTCTGACTTGGGGCATTATATTTTTCATTAGAATCTAAAGCCTTGTAATCTACTTTACATTCCATAGGAGTGCTAACACTATTACATTCGTTCATATTATACTTATTTAGTATTGTTTTTATATATACACTCTGATCTAAAGTAATTTCATTATTCTTTTTATTAATCCTTATTCCTAAAAATAATTTTATACTATTTAAATCTTTCATATTAAATTTATTAGCTAAATAATGTTTAAAACTATTCATTATACCAATATTATATGTAATTATTACTAAGTCATCAACATACAAGATTGCATAAATATTTCTTAACACAGATCCCTTATTTAAAATATATACGCATCTATCAACAGGTGAATTCCGAAAACCTATTTCAGTCAATGTTTTTTCAAATATTTCAAACCAACACCTAGCGGCTTTTTCTACACCATATAAAGCCTTATTTAATTTACAAACATAACCATTAATATTTTCGATTCCCTCGGGAACTTTCATGTAAATCTCTTCCTTTAAGATTCCGTAATAAATTAAATTGGTTCGCAAAAGCTAATAAAAACGAAAACTTGCAATCCTGGCTACAGGTGCAAATGTTTCGTTATAATCTACTAAATATTCTTGTCTAAATCCACGAGCTACGAGGCGAGCTTTATATCTTACAGGGTTTCCGAATTCATCTGTTTTTATAGCAAAAACCCACTTACAGTCTATAATATTTTTATTATTTGGCCTTGGTACTAGTGTCCAAGTTTTATTGGTCTGGAGTGAATTTATTTCTTCATCGATTGCCTTTTTCCATTCCAGGTAATCACTTCTGGTTTTAATTTCCTGAAAATAAGTAGGTATATCATTTGCCACATATTGTGCATTATATAGTACATGATCAAGAATCGTATCATTTTCATCATATGATATGGTTCCTAACTCTTTAATCCTATCACTCCTCCTAAGATTTTTATTTTCTTCAATTGTACTTTTGTCATTATAAAATTGGTCATTGTATACACTATCTTTATTATTGGTTGATTTATTTGTTACTTTCATTCTTTCATTAAAATACGACTCATCTGAATTGTGCATACCAGGTATATCATTTCTTATCAACTCATTTGATTTTCTCTTTACAGGTATATTCTTTTGTGTGTACTCATCTGATTTTATCTTATCAGGTATATTATTTTTTATCAACTCGTCTGGTTTTTCTTTATCAGGAATTTTATTCTTTATTAACTCGTCTGATTTTGCTGTATCAGGTATTTTATTTGATTTTCTAATAATTTCATTGTCAACATTTTCAATTTCATTTGTAGGTCTAGTTTCTAGGAAATGCAGTTCATCAACTGTTATATCTCTAGCTCTATAAAATTCATTACTAATAGGATCATATACTTTAATACCGTTTGGTACATAACCTACCATTATGCCTTTACACCCTCTTTCTCTAAATTTACCATCTTTGTCATTATAACGAACCCATACGGTAGATCCAAAAACTTTTGAATATTTTAATTCGGGTTTTTTGTTATTTTCATACGGAGTTTTATCTGTTTTTAAAGCTCTACAAGGTGTTATATTAATTAAATAAGTCGCTGTTAATACAGCCTCACCCCAAAATGATTGATCTAATTTTGCACCATGCAACATAGCACGAACTTTTTCTGTTATTGTACGATTCATTCTTTCAGACATACCATTTAATTCGGGTGTACCAGAAATCGTTAAATGCTAACTTATACCTTTTTGTATACAATATTCTTTCATTTCGTTTGACAAATATTCAGTACCATTATCAATGTATATATGAACTATTTTTAAATTAAAATGTGCTTGAGATTTTTCTACATAATCTTTAAAACAGGAAAAAACATTAGATTTGTATGTCAACAAATAAACTGTGCAATAATGAGTAAATTCATCAAAAATAATACATAATATCTTTTGTTATCTATTGTAGGAGGAGTAATTGGACCACACACATCAGAATTTATGCGAAACAACGGTCACTGTATATGAGTTTTGTTTTTTATTTTATTAAAAGGTAATTTAGTTTGTTTGCCAAAGATGCAAGCTTCACATAACTTGTGACAATTTATAGTTTTTATTGATTCTATTAAACTCATATCATCGACCATTCTTTTGTTTCTGAATTCTACAAACTTATCTTTACTCATATAACCCAATCGTCTATGCCATAATTCATATTTATTCTGTATACTATTAGTGTTATTTGCACTATGTAAATATTCTGAATATACATTAATCTTAACACTAGGCAAAGTATCGTATGATTTACCTGATTTGAATATAGGCACATTGCCTTTTCTTACTTCAATGCCTCTGTCGCTAAAAATTACCTCCAGGCCAGCCATTTGCATTTTCTTAACTGACAGCAGGTTATGTGGTAGATCATCACAGTACAATACATTTTTTAGTACCCCTTCCTGTCCAAGATCACTTCTTATTTTTATACTTTCTCTTTTTGTGGCATATAGGAATAATTTAATTTTCGCCACTTTTATTTTTATTGGTGGAGTTAGTTTTTCATATTCATCAAAATATTTATCGTTGTTGATTAAATGATCTGAAGTTCCTGAATCGACAATAAAAATTGCCCGCCATCATAGACAAATAACTTGTACTAGTGTCTCCTTTTTCTATTTGGGATTCCCCCGGATACATAAGATTTTCGCTGGTGTTAGCAAAATGTTCTCCCTGACCTTTGTAATTATTATGTTCATCTCTTGTAGATACTTTGCAGTCCTTTTTAAGGTGACCATATTGATTACATTTATAGCAAGCCCTTCTTTCTTTACTGAATCTGTGGTTGCGAGACCTTGCAGTTCCTCTGCCTGTATATAATCCTCTATTATTATATGGACCATGTCTATGAAAATATGACCCTCTTCTATTGCTGTACGAACCTCTAAATCCTCTAAAAGATCCTCTACTTCCTCGACGGTAGAGGGAATTGTCATTATTTCTACTTTCTTGTGCGATAAGCTTTACTGCTTGTTTTATCACTTTTCCTTTTTAACTTCAGCTCATAATCTAGGAGCTGATTTTTCACAAATTCGTAATCAATGTCATCTTTGGCTGCCATTGCCTGTAACGTGCATATAATATTTTCGTACTCTGTAGGTAAGGTAGGGTACAACCTTGCAATCTTTTTTCTATCTTCAATCAGGCTACCTTCCGCCGACGCTAATTGAGACATAAGATTTTCATACTCATGAAAATGGCTCTTTAAATCTTTATCAGCTTTTAATTTTAAGGAGGTGATTTTTTCTTCAATAATGTTTAAAGAAACGGCACTTGTCCTATCATAAACTGCATCTAATTTCTGAATTGTTTCTTTAGAAGTTTTTTCATGGTCGATATAAAATTTTGAAAGTGATGCATCCAAATTTTTTGCAATTATTATCTTTGCTTTTTTGTCTGCTTTATCCCATTTCTTTCTTCCATGTCTTGGCCTTTGTTCTTTTATGACATGTAATAAACCTTTACCATCAAGAAGCACTAAAAAAAGTCTTTTCCAAGAATTATAGTTGTCATCGCCCAAAAATTTTTCGATTCTACATTTACTTCCAGAACCCATTATTTTATTTATTAATTTAGAATATATTTTTAAATAAGTGAAAATTAAAAAGAAAAAGAAAAAAATATTTATATATTATCGGGGCACCGTTAAAATATATATACGGCACTGCACTAAATTATACTTCAGTACGTGGTGTCGTGTGTACAATGTACAGTCCTGAATTATTTAGGAAGGAAGAGAGAAAATGGAGACACACACGAATGATAGCATTTCTAAGCCCCAATGTATTTGGGCCTATCTTTGCCGTTTACGCCTTCCACTATTCTTCAATATATATATATATATATATATGTATATATATATATAGTACTATACTTTGAACACTATACTCACTCTCCCACTTTCGTATGTATATATAATAATAACTATTTAATTATGCACGTATTTATTATTTTAATTAAATAATTTTATTAATCAAATATTTATTATTATTACTATTTATTCGTTTGTTATTGCATATTTATTTTTCTTATTTTATATTTTATGCTTTTTTATTTTCGTAACTTTATCACTCCACGTGCTGATTTATTTGAAATTTAATTATTTATATAGCGAGAAATTAATATTTAATTAATTATTTATTTAATTTATAAACGTGACTGGGCCCATAACCTATAAAAGGTTATGATCATTCTTTATAATAATTAACAGCAATGAGTTATCTTTTATGTAATGCGGTGTTTTTATACACCTTTTGAATAATTTCAAATTAAAAATCGCGCTTATATATTATGTAATTCATTTAAGACTTACGGTGCTAAAATCGATATTATTGATCGATAAGTGGGGATCACGTGAGTTTCAAAGAAATAACTCTCTCTCGCGTTCCTCGGATTTCGTGGGAAGGACGAATTAAGTAATCTCGCGCGCGCTCTTTTTTGTTCCTGTAGATGAGATGTTCCTGTAGATGCCACGTTTGTAACACTTCCTTTTTGCAAAAATAAATGAAAAATAATAATAATAATAAATTTAATAATGTTTTATATTGCTAAAATACAATGTTACTTTTAACAGTGGAGGAAGGGGTTTTACCTGTTTTATTATAGTGTGGTATACAAAAATACACACACATACGCCTGGCAGCATGCATTGGAAAAAGGATTAATAAATAAATTTTTATAACACGAATTAATAATTTAATTTAAATGATCATTATATATTTTAATTTCATAAGTTCTAATTGTTCAAAATTATAAAAATATAATACAAAGTTTACGGTGGCCACACTCTTACTATCTTATCATGCATACATACAAATATTTATATACCGGTTTACATAAATTTATGAAGAGAAAATTTGCGACGATTAGAATTCCGCGTGGTTAATCATTTTATTTTATTTTATTTTATTACATTTATTAAATTATTTATTTATATAGTATGTACTATTACTTTATAACACAAGGCAAGTCAAGTAGTTCTTTTGTAATACGCACGTATACAAAAATTGAGATGTATCATGTCAAAATATTTCGACAGGTATATCTTTTCCCCTTAATTAATTAATATGCAAACGGTACTTTAATTACTATATAAGAGAAAGTTAGTCTTATAGAAGACATTCTAAATATCATCCAATATTAAACATAGATTTATTTTTGAATATTTTCAACAAATAATACCAAGAGGTTGCATTGGAGCACCTGTATAACTCCGAAAACGTCTGACGGATTTAACCAATTCCAATGCACCGAAATTTTTTGTATAAAAATTCCACGAAATAGCCGATACCGGCTAGCCTTTATCCAATTAAAAAATAATACGTTTATTTTCTATAAGAAGAATAATTTCAAATTTATTATTTTTATTATTTAAGTCGCTTAAATTATAAAAATTTTCCATTACAGATTCACTTGCATCTTCCCTTAAAAAATTCTGCGTATTAAAATTATTATTATTATTATTAGTATTATTATTTTGTGTTTTATTCTCTTTTTTATTTGATATACACACAAGCACTAAGTGCCTGACTTTATTACACGAATTACATTTATATTTCTTAAAATGATAATTCGCCGAAATGTGATTCGGGTTACCACAACAATAGCAAACCTGCACGCTTTTATTGTTATTATTACTCTTGTTACTAACCTGACTTCATTATTCCCGCTTTTTCTGTTCGCGCCTTTATTGTCTGCTATAAAATTGACGGACTTGACACGTTCATCCCAGCTGCGTCCTTTGATGCTGCCTCCATGCCAACAGCCACTTTAACGGCTTTATCAAAAGTTATTTCTTTTTCACCAAGTAGTATTTTTTTTATGGAATCACATCTGACTCCCCAAACAAACTGGTCCCGAAGATGTTTATTTAAATCTGCACCAAACCCACAGTATGTTATTAACTTTTTTAACTTAGCACAAGAAACTTTAATGCTATCACTTTCTTGTTGTACACATTTTTTAAACTTGTATCTTTCTGAAATTTCACTAGGTGGTGGTTGTAGATGGTCCATCATTAGTTTTACTAAATCTTTATAACTTTTTTCTGCTGGTTGATCTGGCATATATAAATTTTTTAATAAGGCATATCCTTCTTTGCCTATTAATGTTAGCAAATAGGCTACTTTCTTTTCGTCTTTGACATCATTCACGACAAAGAATTGCTCTAACCGTTCTTGCCACGGTGTCCAGTCCTCCCCTGAGAACTCTTCAGTATAACCTAATGTCCCGTTATTTGACATTTTTCCGCTTTGATAATTTTCTTTGCACTTTTTTGAAAATTCTTCCTTTTCAATTTTGAAGAGACTGATGGCTTCGTTAAATTTCTGTTTCTCTCTTAGCAACTGCTCCCTTTGAGCTTTTAACTGTTTATTTTTCTCTTCAAATTCAGCTAAGTCTTTTTTTAACTTAACCTCCGACATTTACATAGCACTTTCACTTTTTTAAATTTTTTATCCTCGTCGCCAATGTAATATATTGGATAATATATTAGAAATGAATATTTATTTAAGTTAATTTTATTCTTAATTAATAAAAGTATAGATATGACTTAATACAAATTAGGATACAAATAACGGACATGTGCTTGCTTTGAATGTCATATACAGAATGACACAAGCCCCGCTTATACTTAAGAGCGATGCTTGAACTGCTTACAAGATGGCAGCACTTTGCAGACGACTCATACATTATTACATATACACATACACTACAGATACTAAAAGACTAAAGACGGTATACAATATTTGGAGATGATTCTTCTCCCACGATACATTATAGACAAAACTAGTCCCGACATGATTACCTTATAAACGGAAGTACATCTGTTTTCTATCACAAAATAAAAAAGTTTTAGTGCAAAATGGTAATCTTTTAATACATAATAAGTGTGCCAAATATCAGGGGATTTGATGGAGTACTTTTGGATTTAGCAATTTTAAGGGTGATTTTGAAACAAATTTTGACCCATTTTTTAAAGAATGTTAATACCCAAAAATTGCTAAATCCGAAACTACTCGATCAAATCCCCTGATATTTGGTACGCTTATTATGTATCAATAGACTACCATTTTGCACTAAAACTTTTTTATTTTGGATATGTAGGTTCAGAGATATCATCAGTCAAAGTAGCTGGTTTTTACCCATTTTTGAAAACTACAAAGCACCCACAAAACTTTTTAAGAAATAAACCAATTACCACGCAAGTAGTCTCATTTTCTTTGTTTTAATAAGTAACAACTTTCAAAAAACTTACTGATAATCTACTTTTATTTTAATTCTTTTGATTTTAAAATTTGGACATGCTAGTACCTAAAATGGGCCCGTTGAATTTAGATATATGCAACATAAAAGTATAAATAATGTAATAATCCAATGTATTGCTAAATATCTTTTCTTTTTAAGTGAATATTAAAAGTAAAAATAAAAAATATATTTAACTTATTGATCCATTTATATCATCCTTTTATTCTATCCTCAAAAAACTTATCTCGCTTTTGACCAATCGAAATGAAGTTAAAAAGATATTACAAATATTTAAATTAATTTTCAGTTAGTCAAATCTGATGAAACCATTTTTTCCTTAAGTACTAATTTTATAAATTTAAATAATTTTCTTTCTTTAAATCAGCCTAAGAAATTTCATTATTGTATGCGACGAGCTCTACGTCAACTAGGCCCAAGTTAGACTGAAGAGTCTCAGAAATTGATTTGAAATATTTTTTGCTAAAGCATCAGATACAATTTCAGGTATAATTTCAGGTACAATTCTTGATTTTTTGTAGCCAATCGTGTTTTTGGACTTCTAAAACATTTTCTTAAAGCTTACTTATTTTAGCTGTTTAATGCAAATAAGCATTGAAATAAAACAGTGAAATATTTTCCTTTTAACAACAATAAACTGTTTAAAATAAAAATTTCATAAAATTTAAAGAAGAGCGGATAAACGTCGGTAGAAAATTTTGAATTTTTGGGTATTAAAAAGTGGTTCCCCTAAAAGAAATTTTAAAATATAGGGTTTCAACCTGCCAAGACTATAAAAAAAAATTTAAGCATGATATATTTTTTTATGCACAAAAAACCGATTTTTGACCAATTCAAAATTATATTTTGGGATCTTAAGCCGGTCTTAAAGGCCCCGATAAAATTTGTCTTGAAAACTGGTAAAATTTCAAGTTTTCTAGCCTGTGAGCAGAGTATTTTCTATTTACGGGGCGGAGAAATTAAATAGTGTCTTAAAAAACCCAAAATAACTAAAAAACCCAAAATTTTTTAGATTTTCAGGAGCCTGTCATGGCCTAGAGGTCTAATTCCAACGAGAATCAGTGAGTTTTTTGATAATTTTTTAGAGGCTACTAATTAGATTAGGTTTGGTTCCGGGGGCCAACACACTTATTCAGAAGTATAGCCTGTGTTGTTTTATAATCTACTTCCATTCTAAAAAAAAAACGGTGGGTAGGTCTATATTTTAAAATAAAATTCACTAACCTTTTTGCTAAAAATTACTTAAGTGAAAATAATTTAAAATCTCGATATTAATGGGTTTAATAATCTCCAATTAAAAATTTCATCAAATTATAAATTTTTGTAGCTATAGTTTATTGATAAAGAAAAATAGTTATGAGATGTTTAGTGAAACAAAATTAATTACATATTAAAATAAATTAATATTATAAAAACATTTTACAGGGTACCTAGATTTGGATATTAGGATATTTTCTTCAAATGACATTTAAGTCGAATAAGGGATATGGTTAAGATTGACATTTAATTCTCATCAGAATATTAAAATTAAAGCCAAACTACAATTTCAGATTTGATAGAATTAAAAGAAATGAATTTTGATAATCTGTCCTTGAACGTCAATAAAATTAACATACACAGTCTCAACAATGATTGCTTGATAAAAATTTTTCAATATTTATCAATAAAAGAAAATATAATCATAGAAAGTGTCTGCAGCAGATGGAACGCAGTTGCTAAACTAACCTGGAACGGTGTAACAAGTATAGAAGTAGATAGATATTTCAAAAAGCAGTATTTACTCGAAACGAAAATTCAAAATACTACATTTTTGATTAAAGTCTTAAACAGATGCAGTAGTCATCTGAATAAATTACATTTAAATGGTGCTATAGATGAAATAGACTATTTACAAGTTATTAAAAAAACTGGCTCCTTGAAAAATATTGTTGATTTAGGTTTAAAAAATATGAATGTAGATGATAAAATTTTTAAATTATTGTTTAAAAAAAATGAAAAAATAAAAATATTATCATTGAGACAGTCAGAAATAAATACTTCTAATTTATTAAGTTTAAACATGAATGCAATTGAAGTTTTTATCTTTTACATGTGTAAAATCAATTCGCAAAAAAAATTTACGAAATTTTTTAGTAAGTTAAAAAATTTAAAAGTACTAGATTCTTACTTTACTTACAGTGAAATAATAAATGCATTAGAAGTTGCTAATATCAAAGATTTACGTGAATTATCACTAATTGGATCCACGTGTTATGTAAATCGTGAAAAACTATATAAATTTATTAAGAAACAAAAACAGTTGCGTAAAATTAAGTTAGATCATATCACAAAAGAATTAATGGCTCAATTATTAGTTGATAACCAAGCTGACAATATAGAAGAAATTCGATCATTAGGAAACAGCGAGGAAATGATTGAATCTATTTGTTTATTCAAAAATTTAAAAGTATTTTCTTGCTTAATATATGTATTTTCGGATGATTATTTATGTTCGATTTCAAATTGTAAAAATTTAAGAGAGCTTGATTTAGAAATTGTCGAGTACAGTTTAACAATAAAGGGAGAAAATTATTTTAGTGAGCTGCAGAATCTTGAATTATTGACACTACGTGTTTTGAAAAATTGTAATTTAAATTATGAAAGATGCGATGGTAGTTTAATGGCAATAAGCAAATGCAAGAATCTAAAAAAGATAGTTTATAGAGGATTGAAATTTGATAAAAATTATATGAAAAATTTTGAAAAATTTCCAAGCTTAGAAACTTTTGATATTCTTTATTCAAACATTACGAATAAAATTTTGATTAGCATAATAGCGAATTCACCAAAACTTAGTTACATTGGTCTGCGACATTGTAAAGATATAAACAATTTTTTAATTTATTTGGCAAGTGACATAAAAAAATATCGTGATGATTCTCATGTATTGACCATTGAGTACGATGAGAATTGTGGTATTAGAAAAAATGAGTTGCATGAAACATCGCCATTAATAAACTTAAAGTTTAAAAAATTTAAACCATAAATCCTCTGTTTATTAAAAAATTTGTATGAAATTGGTCAAAATTTTTTGATAAATTATTTTATTAGAAACAAAATTGTAGTAAAATTGTTTATTCAATATTATATAAATGCATACAGAGAATTAGTTTTTACTTGTTAGTTTGCAACATTATTGAATGCCTTTAAAAAGGACTAACTTATTATAATTAAAAAAAGAACATCCTGAAAACTCTTAATTTACGCTAATGTGCCGCTTGACATTGAAAAAGCCAACCAAAAGAGTTCTAATACAGGTAGCTTATTTTTTCGACAATGATTCAAAGTGCAGCCCTAAAAATCTTAGTTTAGTTCAAATTTAAACCGTTCGAATTTTACTGTAGTAGCTCAGAATGACTCAAAAAATAGATAAAAAACTGTACATGCGTATAAAATTTTTTTATTTAATTAAATGACATGAAATTGATAATTTAAAGTTATTATATATTAAAAACTAAACTTGTTACATATACAGTAAAGCTTTCACGTAATTAACTTTTTATGTATCTCATAAATAATAATTTAAATATTAATAAAAAATTAAGTAATAATATATAAGCTGAAAAATTATTTAAAAATATTTTTAAAAAAGATAAATTTACAAGATACATTATTTTTAGTATACGTCCATTTACAAACTGTAATTATACTAATATTGATCTACTTAATCATATTGATCAATTACATGTCAAAAAAATTTTTTTCGTTAAGATTATAGATATAAATGCAACAAAAAAAAAATGAAAGTAGATTTAGTATAAAAGAGAGAAAGAAAAAAATCGTGAATGAGCGATTACCTTACGGACACAAAAGCGGAAAATATCATAGGGATTGCTCTGATCGCCTTAGGAAGTGATTGTAAATGATGAATGATCCACGGATGTGGATGATAAATTGACTCTCTAACAAACTTGAAGGAAATATCGATATATATATATTTAAAAGATGCTTTCATCTATCATAAACCTGACAAACCTGAACGGTCAAACTCTTTTTTTTTTAATAATTAAGAAAAGTCAACAAGTTTTTTTAAGGTAAATTATCTAATAAAGATTTTTTATATATTAAAGGAAATTGCGTTATCTTTAAATATATTTTTTATTAATTTTATTTTAAAATTTACAATTTAAGTTAAAATAGAGAAAAACATGACATTTTATTTAATTACTAAAATATTAATTAAAATTTTTAAACATAATTTTGAAAAACTAGTTATATTTAAATTTACTATGTAATAAATGCAAAATGTACATTTTTATGTAATTTAAATTTAAAATTTTAATGTTAAAATAAATATTTTCAAAGTTAGTCGTTATACGTATTAATTATTTTTTTTGACATGCGATAATTTATAATAAAATTTATATTAATTATGTTTGATTAAAATCATGCAATATGCCAATTTAAGTAAATAAATTATAAATACATGAATGTGTGTGTAATTTGCATATTTTTATTTAAATTATTGTAAAAAAAATTTAATTATATGATAAAAATATTAAATTTTATGGGGTAATTGATTTAGTGCTTAAAGAATTTTTTTAGTGAAATTTTAAATTATTGTGTAATACAGTGAGGAATTTTTGGTATTCAGTTTTTGGAGGACACATAAATAAAATATCATCAGATTTATTTGCAATTTCTCTTCTGTATTCTCAATATAATTTTCAAAGATTTCAAAAGGCGAAAGCAGTATTGTGCCTCCACTACTCTTTTCAGAAATTAGTAGAAATTAAATTATAAAATAAATTACTTACTAGTGATTTTCAATAAATTTTGAAAAATATAAATACTTGTGTATTTTAAGGCTTTGCAAAAAATGATAGATAAGTCTGTGTGTAACTTTTACTACAATAATTTTTTTAAGTAAAGAATACTAATATAATAACATTAGTAATCAAAAAATGGACAAATCTAAAACTGTAAAAATTTAAATTATACGTATTGTTAAAGGTATTGTATGACGAGGCCAGCAGTACATAAACGAAATGTCAGGCTTAAAAATATAAAATTTAACCTCACATTAGTATAAAATCATTTATAAATGATCTAAAAAGCGCAGTTACTTCAAAATCTTAGTGAAATCTTGTTCAAATTTTGGATAACGTTCAACTCTTTAAGGGGACATAGAACCAAAAAAATTTGTAAATCAGTTTTTTTAATTTTTAACAAATTTTATTGATTGAATTTTTAAAAAATGAGTCTCATGCCCTTCGCAATAAAAAAACACATCAAATTAGTCTTAGCAAAAATTTTAATATGACCATCCCTTCGAGAATTTTTGGAAATTCAAAAAAACTCTAGATTTCCGAATTTCCAAAAATTTTCGAACGGATGGTCATATTAAAATTTTTCCTAAGACTAATTTGATGTGTTTTTTTATTGCGAAGGGCATGAGACTCATTTTTTTTAAATTTAATCAATAAATTTTGTTGAAAATAAAAAAAACTGATTAAAAAATTTTTTTGGTTCTTTAAGCTTTTTAGCTAACCATTTAAAAATCATGAATGAAGTATATTTTTTCCAACGTAAAAAATCCTATTTAATTTCTTTGATATAGCAAGCATAAAATTTTGAAAAAATGTTATTAATAAAACAATAAATCATTCAGAAAATTGCATTAATAAATCTTACTCAATCAAACAAAACAGAACAGTTAAATTATCTCATATACACACATAAGTATATAATCCTTAATAGAAACAATAGTATTATACATACTTATACATAACATATTATAGTATTAGTAACATAGTAAAATTTAGCTAGTAGTGCTGACACCATTAGCCACATCTATCCATCACCATTAACACAGATGTCCTGACACGTCGAGCGACGAACGTCACATTAATCACTATGTAACAAAACGTCCAACGTTGAATTTACGCTAGTCGACGAGTCTTCTCAACTTTCATTAATTGTAAAATATACCCCCTGTATTATATTTTGATGAACAAGCAAGAAGGGATCAAGATTTTTCTTTACTTTTTTTTTTTAATGTTATATAAAATGATTTAAAAAAAAATTATAACGCAAATAAAATTAACGGCGCAAATAATCGTGATTAGACTACTTTATCGTGTCACGCGAAATCTTTTATATGTAATTTATAACGGATTAAGAAACTATATCAATCGTGTATAATAAATTATTTATGTCCGGATATTTAAACTACAAAAAGTTACTTTTTTATTTATGCTTGGTATTTTATCGTGTAAATTTTTTTTTATTCTCTATTTGATTAATATATATGACTCTTTTTTTTAATAATATTATTACATAATTTATTTAAAATTTTCTATAAATCATTTTTTTAGAATTATTATTTTTGTTTTTCTTTATTTAATGAATTGGAGAATAACATAGTAAAAAAATTTTTAATTATCCATAACCAAAAAATTACTAAAATATAATTTAAAATGATACAAACAATTAATTATAATTTATGGAAATGAATATTTTTTCATAATAAAAAATTAATATTTTTGTATTAAATGTTGGATAACGTTTTTTATGACCATGTATTTTAATTTTTGTGTTTCTAAGTTAATTTATTTTTTCAAGATCAAAACTGAAAAATTTTTGTAATTCTATTTTTATGTGTAATAATTTATGCACTGTTTATTTATTTTTTTAAGAAACTGCAATGCGACTAAGAAAATATAGCAACATTAAAAGTAGTTAAATGTGTGTGTATGAAATAACAAACGGCAGTTTCTCATAACATGAATATCAGTTTTTATTTAAGACAAGACAGCTGTTAAATGAGCTTATAGTATGCTTGTTTGCCATTCTTGAAATTTTCATAAGAAAATTTTGTTTTTTAGATTTATTTTGTCTACCTACTGACTTTTTATTTAATTTTATTTTACGCTTTTAAATTAATTTTTAATTATTTTGCAATTAGAATAGTTAACTAATATATTGTACAGATTATTTAAGTGAAATTTAAAAATTTGCAAATTATTTTAATAAATTTCTCAGAACATACTAAAGAAAAGGCCAGTATTAGCAGCGCCAGTTTTGACTAAAGTACATTTCGTTTAGTAAAAAGATATTTGCAATAATTTGCTACAATATTTTTTTTCTCCAAGTCAATCCCTAAACGAGTTTTAACTTATGCTTATCACAAAAAAGTTTCTTAAGATTTGATTTAAAAATTTTGCAGAAACATCCCACACAGCACAAAACCTTTTCAAAACGTTTCTGAAACGTTTCAAATGTCCGCTTGGTTTTTGGCCAATTGCTAGCAAACTAAGAGAGCTATGATACCCTGCCTTTTGATAAAATGTAGCTCAATCTTTAAGGAAGGTGTAAAACTTGGTTAGAGCACTTGCTTATCCTAGTTTTCGTGTAATCGAATTTTGAACGAAAATGCATATTTTTTTTGTAAATTCGATTACACAAAAACTTGAATAAGCTAACTGCTCTAACCAAGTTGCACATGTTCCTTAAAGATTGAGCTACATTTTATCAAAAGGCAGGGTATCATAGCTCTCTTAGTTTGCTAGCAAAAACTAAGCGGACATTTGAAACGTTTCAGAAACGTTTTGAAAAGGTTTTGTGCTGTGTGGGATTTATATTTCTTTATTTAAATTTTGGGACACCACTGCTAACTTTTTTCTCTTTGTACTGATTTTCTTGAATTCCCATTATGACTATTGAAAATTCCAGTAATATCATTTTATAATGTAAAATAATCTTTATAAATGACCTAGCGACAAATTAAATATATTTATGTTTTTTATATCAATTGTAAATTTTTCAATATAAAGAAATGCATTTTATTCAATTTGTGTTTAACTTTTTTTTAAATATTCTGTTTTCTTTTTTTTTTAATGCAAATTTTCTCGCAAGCGAAATGGGTTTATGAAAGTATATAAGGATGTATGATTAACAAATAGCTTAAAATTTAAGTCAATACCATTAAAATGACACATTATATTCATTATATTATTAATTATTAATGATTGAAGCAATTAGTTGGATACAATATGTAAAATTTAAATCATTATGCCAGCTTCTCTTCGACACTGCACAACTTAAATCTTTAGCCTTTTTGTTTTTCTTCTTTCTCTATTCTTAATTTTTCTTTCCTTTCCTTACCTTGTTTGTCTTGTTAATTAGGTGATACATATTTATATAATCATCAATAAAGCTTTTCCGGCTGGTCACGTGATAGAAAAAAATAACATGTATTAAATAATAGGAACTGTTTTCAAGAACCCCGTACTTGAAGCATTGTCACGTGATCAGCCCGAGAAGCGTTATAGATCTTTACATTATGCAATTTATTAAGAGAATTTTCAATTAATTCACTTAGGATTCCTTGTGTAAAGAATAGCATGTAGTTATAAAATAATTTTTTTCTGAAAAATTTGTACCCAGCGTGCTTTTTAACTTAGTATACCACAAAATTTATTGATTCCCTTACAGCGATTTTAATTATGAAAGTACACCAAAATTTTTCAATAGTATTAGAAAAGCATCCTGTATTTTTAATTAAGAAGAACATTAATTTGAAAGTAATTATAATTATTTTGTAAAATAATTGTTTGCTTTTAAAATTAGCTTTTCTGAAAATAAAATTGAATAAATGAAATTAAAGAGTATTAATTTCATGAAATGGACCCAATCGCACGAGGGCCAATTTAAATCTAATTTGAGTAAAGTTTAAGAGATGAAAATTACTTAACAAAATATTAGTGCAACAATTAATAGTTATCAAAATAAGCTATTTATACAATTAAAACTAAGCTTCAAATAGCCCTAATACAATTGTACCAATTTTCTTTCACCTTACACTTGCATTATTTAAACCCAATTCATTTTTATAACACAATTATTATATTATATAAATCATTTAAAAAAAATTACCGTTAAAATTATATTACTGTTAAGACTCATAAATATTTCTTAATGCATTCATAAAAAAAAAAATAATTTTATTTATTTATTATTTTAGCTGTTATTTAGATATAAAATTTTTTATATATACGTTATGCTTCCTTAATTTAAGACTTTATTACTTTATGTCATAATATATACCTCTTTATAATATTTAAATAATACTTTATACTTCCATATTTGTTTTATACATAAACATCCATATCAATTAATTAGACATGCGTGCATATATATAACGAATATAATTTATGTAGATGTAAAAGTCAAAAGTATATTATATTATAAAAAACTAAGTTATAAAACATTAAGATCATTAAACATGGTATATTATAATATTTTTATATTATAAGCCTATACCATAATTTTTATTTTTAAGACACGTGATCTTTACATTAAAAAATAATCATTTAAACATATTCTGAAAATCTACATAATATTTAAATAAACTTTGAAATTTATAAGCCTCGTGTCATTTAGAGCGAAAATTTTTTTGTTTAAGAATCGTATAAATTTTTAGTAGTGAAATTATTCATTTATATAAATGAGTGTTTGTATGCAAATTTATAGATTCTGCATATGCAAATTTTTTTGTTACTGGAACTTTCAAATTTTATGTGGGAGGATTTTTAAATGGGGTGTGAATTTTTTGATTTTAAATGAAATGTGTTTTTGAGATTAAAGAGATTTTTCAAGCTTACTTTTTTGGGTTTTTAAGTTTGGATTTTGTTTAAATGGCTCGAAAATCCAAGAAATCTTAGTAAAATTTAAGTGAAACAGCTGAAAAGGTATTGGGCAGCAGGATGGAAAAAATTTCAGAAAACACTAAAACAAAATTATTAATATGAAAAATGTAACTTGGCAAAAAAATTTTAAAGAATGTGACTTCATTAAAATATGAAAAAGTATTTCACAAATTAAGAAAAAGATAATTGTAGAATACTGTTAACATCATAATAGTAATAAAATTCATAAAATAAATTCCTAAGCCACCTAAACAATAAGAAAAAGGTGTTTAAGCATTAAAAAAAAAAATACTAATTATTTTTTCTAGTTAAACCGTTTAAAAGTTAAATCTACTATGTGGATAAAGGTTTAAGTATATCGAAAGCAATTAAATTCACAAGCTTATTTCCCAAGTGTGTTGTCGTACTCCAAGAATATTTGCTATATATACCCACACATAGCCGTAGGTATAAGGTTATATTATCTAGAGAAAGACCAAGAGAGGACGTTAATTTGTAGAAGGAAACCCCACATACTATAATGTACACAATCACATGTGTTTAATCTCCCTTAGTGGTTGTTACCTGTTAGCTAAAATTAATTTACCACCCTTAATATTTACTCTATATAGAAATAATATTATAAAAATAAGAATGAGATTAAAATACTATTTAAAGTTCTTTATATTTCTGATGATGTTGGGTATTAAGTTACTGTTTTGTTATAATTACTTAAGCCTATCAAGAGGATGTTATTCTATGGCTTTAGCTAGCGAATAATCGATAGAAATAAAAGAAAAATTTTTTTAATCTAGTTAACAAATATGTAAGTTCTATGTGGTCATTTAAACTTGTAAGTTATCATTTTCTCAATTTCATTTTTTCAATTTTATCCTAGGATACTAAATTAAAAGTGAAATATTGACATTTAATCTTGATGATCAAATTTTACTTACGTAATGATACATTAGGGGAATATCATAAATTTAAAATAATTATTTTAGGATTACTATCTTCTTAGACTTAAAATTAACTACTAATTCTATTCAGAGTTCCCTTGAGTCGTGTCTTTATCTTTAAATAGTTACGATTATATTCTTATTTATATATATATTACTTTTATACCCTAACTTGATTTTCTGAGTTGATAATGTCTTTAACAGTTGACATGACATGATTTAGATTTAGACTTTTGAGAAAGCTTCTTTTTTTTTTGAAATTGAATAATTTTAATGAAATATTGACAATTGAAACCTTTTTTTTGTGGTACTGTATGTAGATTAATTTATGGGTTGGTTTTTGTTGAAATTTAAATAGGTATTTGTGTTGTGAAAACTAGTACCAATTTCAGCATCAAAAATTTAAAAGGCATAATTTTTGGAATTTTACGCAAAATTTCTAGTCATTACCAGAAATTTAAAATTGGACAGGAGTCATAATAGTTTACGCATCGGCCTACACCCTTAATAGCTATATGTTATTCTAATTTCTTTTTCAATGAAAATAGGCCAAAAAAATTAATATTCTGGTTAATAAATGTCCTGAAAAAAAATTCATCATTGTCAAAAGTATAATACGATTTAAGGCCAATAAAATAAAAACTATAGAAAACTATCGTTAGTTAGACATGTTAAACGACTATCTGGAGTATTCATTTTTTGGCCAGTGGTTGTATATAATTTCCTTTGTCAATGGTAAAAAATAAAGTATTTGCAAGCAGTGTAGCTGGAAATAAGTGTTGTCCAGAAAAAAATCCTGTAATAATCATCTTATATAAGAGGCTCTACTGGGACCAAGTTCGACTGAAGGGTCATGGAAATCAGTCTAAATAATTTTGTTTCTCGAAAGTGCAACTAAAAATAAGTCCACCCATCCAGCCTTAGATTTTTAAATCTAATTCTAAATATATAATCTTGTTTAGTAATTTGAGTTAAAATTTTCTTATTTTCGATGCTACATGCTCATTTATTATTTTGTTATTAATTTTTATTAACAAATGTTAAATTACAACATTTAACTTTATCATGTCACGTGACTTGAAAGAAAATCAGAAATATTGAAACACTAGTAATTTAAGAAAGATTTATCCGGAGCTTTCAGATTACCTTATGCCACTAATTTTCTTTGAAGGAGTAGGTCCATCAAACAAAAAATTTAAATTGAATTAGAAGAAAATCAAACCGGCAAATTTGAAGATATTTAACTTTAAAGACAAAATCAAAATTGTAAATAATGATTTTTCGCGCATGTGCAGTTCAAGTTAACTTTTGAACACCGAACCGAATTTTATGGGAAATTTCGTTTAATTATCGAAAAAGGAAAATATTTTTCATCATAAAATATGCATTTGGCAGCGAAAATTTTATTGACTAAAAAGGGGAAAATGGCAGCAAAAAATTGAAAATCTGATCAAGAAAGCTAAAACAGGGCCAAGGGAGGGCTTGTTTTTAGAAAAAAATTGTTTGTACCGATTTCCGAGATCTTTCAGTTCAATTTGAGCCCAGTTGGCGAAGAATATTTTATTATAATGTCTAATTCAATTGTAATCAATGACGAATATAATAGTAAAAAAAACAAAATTAGTGGAAGAAGTCAATATTAATCAGACTTAAGTTTTTTATAAATTTTTTTTTTAAAACTAAAATATTTTTAAATAATCAAGTTTTTGGCCATGTACTATACAATCTTTTATGTAAAAAGAATTGTTGCAAAATTTTAGATTCTTGTCAATTAAATTAATATTTTTGACTTAAACTCACAAAACATCTATTTCAATCAAATTAATTATGATAAAAAGTAAATTTTCGTATATACAATTCTCAATAAAAAAAACAATAGACAAATAATTAAATACTTAACGCGTCTAAAAAATTCATAGTATTTTTATGCAAATAAATTTTTTTTAATAACAATTTATCTTTTTAAAAAAGCTTGGGTCGTAGTTTTCGATCAAAATAAAAATAAAAGAAGTGTATAATAAAACAAGTGAAACGTATTACCAAAACTAATTTTTCACTTTGAAAAAGTAAAGATTCTTTTTCTTTCTTTATTTTTTTTTTCTTCTTGTAACTTCTGTCGAAAAATAAGAAGTATTGAGCCTTTATACCGGATGTTTTAAGGTCGTTAATCGCTGGCGTGCTCCTAAGGGACCTTTATTAAAAGGAATCGGAGAAATGTGGGCGTTCTCCACGGAATCTCAAGTGTCTGAGATAGGGAGTGTTCGTGCATATATATATATATTATAAGATCGAGAGGGTAACGTTAATCACGTTCACGCCCTCTGACACTTTGAGTGTTCGGACCTGCAGATTCGCAATTCATTCCCCCTCATACGCCCTTTTGATTTAAAATATAAGAATTTCTTCTCTCTAAAAAAAATTTATAAAAAAAACATTATTTTAGTTTAACTAACGAAAGACGAATAAGAAATTGAACGCCCTATAATCATATAAAAAGAGAAGAAGCTTATTTAATGAATCGACACACAACAGTAGTGTTTCAAACAAATAACATCGGATGCTTCAGATTGATTGGGGGCGGCTTATAACAATTTCAACAACGGCTTCCGCGCTTGAAAATTCATTTGATTCCATTTATTATAGTCTCTTTTTTTTTTTATATCCTTCTTTTTTTTAATATAATTTAACAATACATCTTTTTACTTGATTTAATGAAAAGAGCCCTTATTTTCAAGGATTTATCATTCTCAATAATAAAAAAAATTGAACTTACGACAAATCATGTCTGGATAATTATAATTGAAATATTTTATCTTTCATTTTTAATAAAATAATAATAATAACATTTGATTTTCAAGTATTTTCGCATATAAATTCTTTATAACGTCAAATTTTAATAATTTCATTAGTACGAACAAATGAATGTAATTTATTTTTTTTCTGAAGGATTTATAGATTTTTTATAAAATCTAATATATTGCAACCCTCTAGAAAATAAATACAAATGTATATAAGTTAAAAATTATCAGATAAGTAACTAAATAAAAAAAATTTTTTAGCAATAATGCGGTATCGTATGAATTGATCTTAATGTAATATCGTTGACATAATGAAAGAACAAACCATGTGTAAATAACATAAAAAAGCCGCGTGCGTACACACGCGTGATTTCACTGCATCATTAACCCTATATATCTAAAATCTTACATTTTAAAAAAGACACAGCGGGTTATCTCGTTGGTTATATATACTACTTTTTTTACAACTCTTTACACTCTGCGTGAGAGAGCTTTTGTTGCAATGTTTATTAGTTATTTATACTATGTGAATTTTTATTTAACAAAATATAGCTTCTTTTTTAAAAATAAAGTTTACCATCTAGGGGTGTGAATTTTTGTTTATTTTTTCTCCTATATGGCGAATTTTTAGTATTGTACAAACTACACCTGGTTTGTTCAAGGTGGTTTTGTACACATTAGTTAAAAAGTAATTGATGTATGATTAAATTTTTTATTATGTTTAGTGTATTATTACATGTATACGATTTTTTTTACACTTTATTTACCTGTCAATTCGAATGGTTTTAAATATCAATCTTTAATGATATAGTACTTTAGATTTTATTTATTCATTTTGGTTATAACTTGATATTTATAGTGTTATGCTTTATTTTTGTTTGAATTTTAACTTTTGCAAGGGTCGAATTGAAAAAGAATTAATGATAGATTGTCGTTGTTATTTTTTAAAAATTACCTACTAAGATGTTAATCGGCTAAATTAAAGTAAAATGTGATTCGTATATAAGAGTTTAACCAATTATTAAAAATTTTAATGATGCTGGGTGGATAGGATTAAGGACCAGGAGGTCTATTGTATAATGAATTTATATTGGGTTTCATCAAAAAGGATTTTTTTTTCTTACTATATTGTGTAAAATATTCATTCTTTGGATTAAATGCCCAGGGTTTATTGAAGTTTTAATTTAGATAACTGAGTTTTTATGCGGTTTAGAGGCATAAGGCAGTTTTAATTAGTGCGTATCTAAAATAAAGAAAATTTGTGTGAATGATCTAATAAGTATTTGTATAAAATGAAAATTAGCTAAATAAGTAAAATATGAAAGAATTTAGAAAAGTAATGATGTACTGTTAGACACTTATTTGGCAATCGATTCAAAATTAATTTTAGTTAGTATTTGGTAATAAATTTGTTAAAAATTTGGCATATTTTTGACAATTTTTTGGCAATTTAATTATATTAATAAAAAATTTATATGTTATTAATTTATAATTATTGATACTGAATTTACAGATAAATAAAGATACATTACGAATTTGCAATAATTTCAAAATTTATTGAACATATTTTTGGCGATGATTAAGAATAGGAATATCATAACTTAGATGAGAAATCAACAAAATATAAATTTAATTTTTTTAACTGAGTGATTTTAATAGTTTAAATGAATATATTAGAATCTTATGACCAAAAAAGTTTACAGAAATTGAGCATTATTTATTTATGGATAAAGTTCGTACACAGATTTTTCTCAACAGTGACGAAAAAATACCTTTTATTTCAGTGGCTTGGAAAATAACTGCTTTCTGATCCTATGAAATTAATATAATCTAACAATATGTGATATTCCATAGGTCCCATAATCCGGTATTTTTCGAATTATTTTGTTTTACTAATATATTTTGAGACGCTGGACAACAATTTTTTTCAGCTAAGTAACAATATTGTGAGCAATTTTATTTTACTTTGATAGGAAAATTATGAAAAATTACATAAAAGTTTATTTAAATAAAGGTATTAAAACTTAATTTATTTGTGTTTTATTAATGTAAATTTGCATTATTTAAAGTTCAGATTTAAGAGAATCAAGAATTTTTTTTCAATTTTATGTCATTTTATTTAAGTTCGAGTTTAAGTTTTGTAAGATACTACAAATTATTTACATTTATTTACGAATGAGCATGTCTTATATACTTGTAGAAGATCATTTTACTTGCGCGAAAAATCGTATCAATGTATATATATTAGAATATATTGAAAAATATAAAGAACATAGATTAGGTATTGCTCTACAAAAAGAATGTAAATTTTCTCGTAAATTTTAAATCAAGTATTAAATTGAATATATTTATTAAAATATAGCAGGTAATTTTGAAATTGAGTTTGAAATACAATCAATTTAACCAAAAAAGTCTCAAAAAATATATAGTCTATTGAAAAGCATTTAAAGTTATTATGTTAAAGAAGGCAAATTGACCTCTTAAATATATATGGGGATAAAGTCGAGGATAAAAAAAAACTAAAATGGATACGGAAAAGATATTTAGCCAAAAAATTGAATCTTCTCCTCTGTTTTAACTTAGAGACATAAAGAGAAAAAATTTGGTTGCATCCAAGGTTTCATCTATATAAATATTTTTACTCGTATTTAACTAAATTGCGACTAAATTGTATAAAAAATATTTAATAAAAATTTTCTCGCAAACGAAATGAATTTGAGAGGATATATAATAAGGAAAGTAAAGACGATTTTGTATCATTGAATAATTTAATAAATATATACTCTTCTCTTTTGGTTATAATCTTCTGTAAGAATATTATATCTGCATTGAATTTATAAATGCTACTGCTCATGTTGTAATATTCTATGCATAATTTAGAATAGGAAATTAAGTTTATTTGTTGCGAACATTTCCGGGTTAGCCCTTTCTACACCAACTTAATAATGAAAATTAATTCTATATGTAGTCGGGATTATTAAGATTTATACTTGTTTTTACAAGATTGAAGTTGACTATATAGGGCTACCAACTGCAAATAAAAAATATATTTTACAAAAGCACGTGATATTAAAAATTAATATAAAAGACAAAAAATAATTTTTTTCAATTGATCACTTTACTTTTATATATATTTTCATGAAAATTTTTCCGGTTTTCCTTTTTTTTCAATAAATTTAATAATTTTTTAGTATATGATAAAATTCAACAATATATATTAACGCCGACTACGCCGACTACACCAACACGTTTTAAATATGGGCGATTAATTCTCAACCCGGCCACCCCCCTCTGTCCAAAAATGGTGGCAACTTAAAAAGATTTTGGTTTTCTCAAATTGACTGGAAAAGGGTCTAGTTTTTTATTCTCATTCGAGTTCTCATTGGACTTTTCAACTCTGTAAATCTACTGTGCCCATTTTAGGCACTGAGCGGCGGCAGATCGACATTTTGAAAACAGAAAAATTGAAATAAAAGTAGATTAACGGTAAGTTTTTTGAAATTTTTTTCTCTTAAAAGTTTTTATTTATTAAAACAAAGAAAATGAGACTACTTGCGTGGTAATATGTTGATTTCTTAAAAAGTTTTTTGGGTGCTATGTAGTTTTTAAAAATGGGCAAAAAACGGCTACTTTGACTGATGATATCTCTGAACCTACATATCCAAAATAAAAAAGTTTTAGTGAAAAATGGTAGTCTTTTGATACATAATAAGTGTGCCAAATATCAGGGGATTTGAATGAGTAGTTTCGGATTTAGCAATTTTAAGGGTAATTCTGAAACAAATTTTGACCCAGAGAATTAGTACCCGATAATTGTTAAATCCGAAACTACTCATCAAATCCCCTGATATTTGGCACACTTATTATGTATCAAAAGACTACCATTTTGCACTAAAACTTTTTTATTTTGGATATGTAGGTTCAGAGATATCATCAGTCAAAGTGGCCGTTTTTTACCCATTTTTAAAAACTACATAGCACCCACAAAACTTTTTAAGAAATCAACCAATTATAACGCAAGTGGTCTCATTATCTTTGTTTTAATAAATAACAACTTTTAAGAGAAAAAATTTTAAAAACTTACCGTTAATCTACTTTTATTTCAATTTTTCTGTTTTTAAAATGTCGACCTGCCACCGCTCAGTGCCTAAAATGGGCACAGTAGATTTACAGAGTTGAAAAGGCCAATGAGAATAAAAAACTAGACCCTTTTCCAGTCAATTTGAGAAAACCAAAATCTTTTTAAGTTGACACTATTTTTGGACAAAGGGGGGTGGCCGGGTTGAGAAATAATCGCCCATATTAATTTTTTAATCTATAAATGTAGATGGAGTTATAATTTTTTTAGTTTTCAGTTTTTAAAATCAGATTTAATATCGACTTTTTAGTTGGTGTAGAAAGGGCTTTATTGGTTATCTTGTCACGAAATGGTTAGATTTTTCGAAAAATAGTTTCATCTGCCACTTTTAGGTCCAATTTGATCCCAGATTTGGCTTTAGCAGATCGAAAAACATATAGTACACTTTTTTAATTCTCGGACCTAAAAAAAAGTGGGTTTAAGAAAATGGTCAAAAATGACCTAAAAAACATAAATATTTTCCGAAAAAAGTACCGAAAAATTAGTACTTAAAATACCATAAATGCTTTAGTTGCAATGGTCTCTTACTTTTGAATTCACTAGGCACACTGATCTAATGGGCTGCCTCTGTGCTTATTCTATCCTATGACCAACTTTGGACCAACTACTCCTAATTAGTCCAAATACTCCTAATTTAAAATGAGATATGGTAAGCAAGTTATTTAGGCCTATTATATACCATTTGAAAAAATAAAATATTTAAATGTTGCGTTCATTAGGTCACTCACTATAATTAATATTCTATCCGTTTTTACTGAAAATGGTAGTTGCCCACAATAGGCAACTTTAGGTAATATTTTTGCAATTTATTAAAATTATATTTGATATTATTATGTATATAATAATATAAATATATATATATATTTACTATATTGATTAATTTATTAATAACGCAATTTATTTACATAATTATTAAATTAGATTAGTTATTTCCTTTAAAATATAAAACACTACTTTAAAAAACTATATATTTAATTGTTTTATTCTCAATAAAATAGACTTTCTCAGCAAAAAAAAATTATCTTTCATGCCTAAGAAGCATAAAAAAATTTTTTTAAATAAAATTTATTATATCCTTCATATCGCTGATGAAAATAATATAAAATTTCATTGATTTTATAGATTATTTTTATTTATTATTTACAAAATCTATAAAAGAAAATCACCGCAAAACAAAATAATTGTATTCCCATACACTATAAATCTTTATTCTAGGCTATTAATTTTTCTTAAAACCAGAAGGTACAATATATATATATATATTTTAACAATACATAAATACTATACAAAAAGTATATATATATATCTGTCTATTTCACTAAAAATGAAATATATATAAAAAAAGTAGCTTGTTTATGACGATATATTAATTTTACAATTTTCTTTTATATATACCAACATTCAAAAAAAATAATAATATAAATCATTATACATTTATTACAGTCTCAATTTTTATATATATATATATATATATACATAAAATATAAATTATGCGAATTTTTACAGTTCATATATATAAAATTTTTTTATTTATACAATAGACAAGAAATACATATGTATGGTAGGTATATTTGATATAGGATTATTATTCTTAGAAGGTATATATATATATATATAACATTTCTGAAGTGACAAATATGTACAATATATATACTGATGTCATGCAGAGTGTATCCTTATGACACGCGAATAAGGGCGGGTACTTTATCATTGTCAGCTCTTCATTACTCATATAAGAATAAAAAATTATATATATAAAAGGGATGGACATGATGGTTTAAAATTTTTTTTAGCTTCAGGTTAAAAAAAATGTATAATTTTTGCTTGTTATATAATAGATTATTTATTATATATACAAAAGAATACAAAAAATATTTTTTGCAGATGTTACTGCGGTCAATAAACTACCAATTTATAATATATATATATATATCTTTAAAAAAAATGCATTAAATATATAAAGTTACACCACATTAAAAATAATATGGTTAAATCTTATATTGTAACAAAAATATAATTCATACCATATAATCCATTAAACCGGATATTTTGAAAGCTAAAATAAAAATTTTTTTTAGGTAGACTTACCCTATCTTTACATTAGAGTAATTTATATTTTTATAAAACTATCTTATGGTTTAATCGGTGTGTAAATTATATATATTTTTTTTATTAATCATTATCTTTCATTTTTTTTACATTTTGACATTTCGATTGACGTTATGCTTCTTAAAAATTACAATTTATATAATGCATGATACTTAATTTGTATAATCTTGTCGTAAATAACCTATTGTTATATATAACTAACCCTAGTTTTTATGTACATTATTATCTAAAATAATATATATATATATGACAATAATATAAAATTCTTTTGAATTGTTAAGGGCTTGAAAATTACCATGCAGTTAAAATATCAAGTTCTGTTTTTATTATATATAGTTTTGATCTATTAAATCTTTATATCTTTATATGCATATAATAAAATTTATATTATTGTTTAGAGGGTTAAATTTAAGTCATAAACACACACACACACATACACATTTGCAAAAATATAATATTATAATATAGTACTGTTCTTAAAAAATATATGTTCTCATATACTTTACAATTTTGTATATAATCATGTTCCAAGAAATTAAATAAATAGCATCATTTGGCAAACTTGTATATTTACCATTAAATTTATATATGCACGTATAAGTAACTATAAATGTTGAGAATAACTTTTTTTATTTAATACATTGGTATATATTCGCTTGGAAAAAATAAATTTAATGTGCTTGTTTTTCTAAATTGTGATTTCTCGATTTAATTTGAAAGACCTTGAAAATTTTAAAATCATCTTGAAAAAACTTAATATTTTTAAGTTCATAATTTGATTTGAGTAAGGCGTTTGATACCACTTTGATACTATCTCACCTTAAGCTGAAACAGGTAGGTTTTTTTAAATTTTCTCAAATATGGTTAAATTGCTATTTACAAAACAGGCATTTACAAGTAAGGACAAGAACATCTTGCTCTGACCCACTTGACATCAATATTTGAGCCCCCCTGGTTTTAGGACTCATATTATTTTGCCTGTATATCAATGAAGAAATATCTCATCTTAACACTGAAATCAATCATATTATAAACTTAAATCATCAGTACGCAAAACTCACTGGGTAACCAGGGTCTATCTTTGTCCCAATATTAAGAAAAACAACAGCTATATTCTTTGGTACTAGTGATTTTGTTGTTACGTAAACACGTAACTACCAAACCTAACCATATCTTTTGTGAATTAGGTCAAAAGATTTGGCTCAATTTTCGACAGCAAGTTTATCTGGGAAGCCTATATAACTTTTATCGAAAAGATGATAGATATAGTTTTTTATTCGAATCGTTTCATGAAACATTGCACTAAGTGAACTCTGTAGCAAAGATTAGTGACAAGCGCTTATCACACCCCATTTTAAGTACTGTAGCATAGCTGTTGCAACTAGTCTAAACGTAAGACATCAATGTCCAAGCGTCATGGACATATGGTATATTTATGGAGTTAGTATAGGTAATCACAGTGTACCACATAGAAGGTTACGGGTTACGCTACCTTCGAGTAAATACGCGTAGAAATTATTTTATAACCATTTTTTTGGGTATAAAATCCTTCGTACGTAGCAGACTTTTTATCTCTCTGATATTTTTGATAAATTCAAATAAACACTTAAGGATATAGCAAGAAGCGAGTTGCAAACTAAAGAACTACTATATACTTCCCCATGTTGCAAAAGGACATAGTGGATTCTCTTTCTCATCACATTGAATTACAATAAACCTGAGCATAGCCTCAACATTGCATCGAATTATAATTTATTATATATAATCTGCTATTGCTATAGTCAACCAAATTTGCTTGAATTTTGAACTATTCTAAAATTACTATAAACCAAATTAGACGAGGTTTCTGTAATAGATTATTTTCAAATGAATTTGGTAAAGAATAAGAAATATGATCATATTTTGTGGTAAAGTAGCTCCAGAAATCTTCGTATAACTGTTGGATTGACTAAAGGAACTTTTAAGGCTAAAATCTTTAAAATTGCTCTTTCTTTGGTAAATAAATTTCCGCTTTTGAAACCCTTAAAGAAAAAAAATTTTATAAATAAAATCAAGGATAATATACAATCTTTAAAAGCTTATGTCTAACTGGTGGTTTTTTTTTCATAAAATACAATAATATTGTGATATAAAACAACTTAAACGTATTAATCTTACAACCAACTGGCGCCCTCTTATAGCTCGTAATATATAAAAAATTATTGCTTAAAAGAAACTAAAAGTTAAAATGAAAATATATAAGTAAGAAAATTTCAAATATAACCTTTTATATACATTTAAAGAAAGAAATAAGAAAAAAAAAAAGTCACGTCGTGTGTGTTCTTATATAATACACGTTGGATAATAACAGAAGATTTGCGGACATATACTAAGTGGTAAAAGTGCTTCGTTTTTAAGGGTATAAGATCCTTTTCATATCTTTCTTTTTTTCTCTCTTTCAAAAAAAGCGTGTCGTCATTTTTCGTACAACTAATAGAGAAAAGCGACGAAGCTTAAAGTAGAAAAAAAAAGAAATAAAGATATATGAAAAAAGCACATCAAAAAAAAATAAACGAGACAAAAAAGTTACAATTTCACTTGTGAACAATATCTTTCTTTTATACAATGAAATAAGAAAAAAAAATATCTTCTTTTTTTTTTTATAACATTTTGAACTGACCACTAAAATAACCAGTATGTGCCATATTATACACTTTATATGTATAAAAAAAATTATATTTCCTATTTTTAGGATATTTTTAGCAAGTCATTCGTACAATATGCTACGTAATATAAAAAATCGTAATTTTCTATAATAATAACCCCTTTTTAATATAAATCTTTATTTTTATAATATTTGACCAAAAAATTTTTATATTTCTTAATCTGTCAAAAACAATTCAAAAAAAATATCAAAAATATTGATATGAAGGACAATTTATAACTATACATTTTGAATGAAATTTGAAATGATTTATTAGTTAGGAAAAAAAGGGGTAATTTACGAGTTGTGTATTTCCAATATATCTTTCTATACGTCTATATAAATTAACTAATACTCGTATAAAAAGCTTTCAAAAACATAGAAAAATCAACCTTTTTTTTTTACTGTCAACAATAATTCTTTTTATAGTTTATTTGAAAAGTTATGTAAAAGAAATTTTGCTTACATAAAAAAATTTATTTATTGTGATACATAAATATTTATTTTTTTTAAAAATAAAATATTATATATATAAGTCACGTGACTTTTTTTTTGGTATGTAACAATAAAATATAAATTTTCTTAATATTCGAACGTTTGTGTCATTTGAAGTAATAGGGCAGTTTTATTTTTTAGCTAATGGTTATTGCCTTTTTCAACAGAAAAATACCCCAACATATTGCAATATTTTTCTAATACAATGTGTTTCTTTCCTTTATCCAATGTATCAATGTATAAGTGTCCTTTATTTTTTTTTTTATTTCTTATGTGTTTCTTTACGCGTGTTCTAAATTTTCCTTTTATTTCTTTTATTTTATTTCCACTTCATTTCTTTTTTTTTTCTTTCTTGGTTTGGTCGTTTATCTTTTTTTAAAGCTTGTAAGAGACATAATTATTACTTTGGTTTGTATATTACATTTTTTTTATTGTTTGTAAATGTGAGTAAAAAAGTTATTTCACAATTTTGAGATTTTTTCTTTTTTGAATTTGTTTGAATTAAGAAAGTATGCTGATTTTTGAAAATTTAATTTTTAAGGAATTAAGAGTATTTGGCTGATACTTTTTTGAGCTACCTTATTTCTCGGGCTTCTAATAAAGATTATATAAATTTTTTTCATTATAAGCTTAGCAATTTTATTCCCAAAAGATATCCCAAAATGAACAAAATAAAGTTTTTTTAAAATTATTACTTTTTGGCATAAAATTTTTTGAAAATGAAATTTAATTACAATTTTAATGATTTCTATTAAAACTACTAGCCTAAGCAAAATTTATAGATTTGCATAATTTCATCTGCAAAAATAAATATGTAATAATTAAATTAATAGACTTTTCTAAGAAATATTATTCTAAATCTATACCAAAACAAATTTTTATAGCCCTAATTAACTTTTTTTCAATTAAGAATTCTAAAACTGTCTTAACCTACCTAATACCTTACTCCGCATATATAATTTATAAATGTAGTGTTAAATAATCCAATTAAACTAACAGTTAAGACAAATAACATATATTACAATAAAATAAATTATTTAAATTGAAATAAAAGCTTAAATTATAATGTAAATCAAAGTTATATATAGTTAAAAAAAAAAAGATGTCAAGTCAACTTAAATAAATCTAAAAATTTGTGTATGAGGTCAAATCTTATATATGTTACCGTTAATGTACTCCCAACCAATAAAGTTAACTTTAACTGGTTAAGGGCTTAGGTCAGACTACTCTTTTAAAAATGCATTTCTTGGAACCAATCATAGTTATAAGGCACCCCTAGGGTTAGGTTAGGGTATTTTTTTTAAAGGCATTGTTACAGTAAGATCTTTCTTAGAATTTAGGCAAGGGGGCAGAAGGACCAAATTTGTGAGTAAATTCTGGACCATACTGTGACAATGCCTTTTAAAAAAAAAAATAGTCAGCGTAATCCTAGAGGATTGGTTACTGATCCCAAAAAATGCATTTTTAAAAAAGTAGCTTATGGGCCCTCGTGGTGCTTCATAGCGAGAGTCGTATATAATATATAATACAAACTAGATCACCTATAAAAAACCACTTTCGTGGACATTAACTGACAAGGATTAGTTAGAGTTAACTTTATCTTACATAAAACCGTTAACGTTATATTTTTATTCATTTCAATCGTCTTCGTGGACTTTAACGAAAACGCTTCGATAAAGTTAACTTTAACCAGTTAAAGCTAACTTTATCGGGAGAGCGGACTTTAACGGTAACATATATACTAAAATCTTAGACAGAAAGTAAAACCCAAGGTGTGGCCGCGAAGTTGAATTATTACTAAATGTCCACCATTCATATAAAATGTAATGCTTTTAACTTTATTTATGCAATCGTAAATCTTTTACCCTAACTCAGCTTTTATATTACTACTGAAGTTTTCTTTATCTTTTACGTATGTGTAAATGTCTAAGTAAATTATATATATTTTTACTTCATATATTTTAAAGAGAATTTATCTTTTCATACATGAATTTATTAAAATTTTAAGCTAATTTTAAATAATAGTTTAAAATACTTTCCATAGCTTTTTTATTAAAGAATGGTATTTTTTTTATTGTAATTTATTACTAAAATTATTTTTAAAAAAATGCAAAATTAGAACAGTGAATTAATTTTTTGAAATTTCTGGAAATTTTTTGACTACTGAGGAGATATATCCTACGGGGTAATTGTTCTAGAGAGAATTGTACCAAGATCGAGACCAAGAAGAAAATTTTTCGCACTAGTCGCTGCTTGAAGAAAGCATATTTTTTATATAAAAAGCGGATTAGTATCAAATCTTATGATTTTTTTAACCAGAACTACCATGACTGCTTTCCGTAGAAAATTGAATTGGATGAGTAACTCAACTCGTACTGACTATTTCGCCTCTCTTATAATGTATAGGATAGTTCGTTTAAAAGAACCTCCTATTTTGCTACCACTATTCAAGCCTTATAAGTCTGATAGGCCAGTTCGTGGTCCCCGTAAAGACTTAGATCCTACCACAGTTACAACTGATTGAGACCTATACTCATTTCAGGTAAAGTACTCAAACTTTTGGAACAAAATTCCTCCCTGCATTCATTTAATTTATTTAAAAAAGCAATAAGGCAGTATCTTTATAAATTAGATGTCTAACACTGTTTAACAACAGCTTGACTAAATTAATATATTAATTAATTTTGTTATTTAATTATTTATTTAAAAATTTTAACCTATTTTTTAACCTATTTTTGACTGATTGTTGGTTAACTTATTTATTTTATTTAGTTTTTGAAACAGTATTAATATCAAATTATATCATATTACTTATATCTTTAGTAACTAATTTTAGCTCAATTTTATTTACATATATATAAATTATTTATTTAAATTAAACAATATATGTTAATTAGAGCTATAATAGTAATAACTATGTAAGAGTGTGACTAGTTTTGTACAATACAAATAAAGGAAATAATAATAATACCATTAAGAAATTTAATTTGAAATTTACAGAGAGGTTTCCAATTGTAAGATGTTTCAAATGAAATAAAAAAAAAAATCACTGTACAGCAATCTGTTAAAAATGCATAAAGCAAGCTAAACTCTATTTATTTTTTATGCTTACTAAAGTTAATAATTTTATCATTGAGCTTTTCCTCTTCCGTAAAAACGCTGCTGACTGCCAATAAGAAAAAATAAAATTACTCAAAGCTATTCTAACGAAATAACTCTTTCAAAAGCTCAATTAACACCTTTCCTGATATAGCTGAGAAATCAGTTTAATGAATGGTATCTAAATTACTTACACCCATGGGGGCCAAATGCCAAGTGAAGTAAATATCGAGGTAAATATCTAGAGATTACAACTAAAGTAAAAATAAATCGACTTTTTGAGAACTACAAATTACTCACGTAAAAAGATTAAGCTTCATTTTGGATAAGCTTACTGGAGTAAGCTTACAGACTAACCTAAAAAAGCTTAATTTTTAATATTAAGCTTACGGACTAACCTAAAAAGACTTAATTTTTAAAATTATTTTGAATTAAGCTTACTCCAAAATTAAGCTTAATTCTTTTACGTGGGTAATCATTTTTTTTTGTTTACTTTAAATATTATTATTATTCAAAGCCAGAAGACCAGGCTACGGACAGACCATCCCGGATATATCTCTTGCAAGAGAAGATCTGGTTGCTAGGATTATAGATTGGCAAGTTCTGGAGGACTTCTCAGCGAGTGAGCACCAATATATCTTTTTTGAGGTGCATGGCGAGCAGCGATAGATACAAAGAGTCGAAGCAATGCTGTGGATGGAACATCAAGCCGCAAAACCGAGAAATGTTGGTGAACGCTTTTAGAAGAGGAGAGGCTGCTATCTTGGGGAAAGCGATAAGACCAGGAAATATTGACAACGCAGAGGAATTAGTTAAGGAAATCATGACGCTGTTGGAAAAAACATCTAACAAAGCCATGCTGAAATGACTTATTATTTTTTATTTTTTTAATACTCATTTTTTATAACGAGACATAAAATTACAAAATAAAAATTTTTTAATGATAATTCAATATTTATCAACAATATCCCAGACATTAAGTCTTAAAATAAATAAAAATATTTATTATCGAGTTATTTTTGGTACAAATCTTCTAATAAAATCACCCGGTGATGAAAATTGTCTAGTCGCTTGAATAAATTTAATATGTACAAAATACTGTCAGATTCTTGTTTTACTGTTTTACTGTAATTTTTTTTCTTCATTTTTTTGTTTAAAAATAGTATTTCCAACATTCAAAATACATCTATTTTGCCACGTGCGGGGAAACAAATTATATAAGTTGCTATCTCTTCTCAAATGACAGCCCGTAGGTGCTGGCTACAAAGCTGGCCAGACATCTAAATGACTGTCTAATATTGGTAAATTGACAATCAGAAAAAACCTTTTTTTATATATTCCAAAACAACGTAAAATTGACTGCTATTTGTTGGATTTGAACATTTAATGAACATATTTTCGACAAATAGTCCGATCGACAATAGTCGGAGAAGTATATATTTTAAATGTATATCTAATTATGTTTTCATCACCATTTAAAAATTTTTTTTCAGGCTAATTTTTCTAGTCCCTTTTTCCTTGTATCTTTCTGATAGTTATTTTTTATTTTATACTAGAAATAGAAATGTTCTTTGCTAGAAAATTATATACATTTCGGTTCCTCACACACAATAAAGCTATTTAATTACCTAGACATCTCCAATATAACTATCAACTCAAATGGTGATTCTGTTTCATTCATTGATAAAGTTACTAACCTTAGTGTGGTCTTAGATAGTACTCTTTCTTCGCAACACCAAGTTCATAATGTCACTAAAAAAGTCAACCGAGTAATTTATGGTCTCAGAATCATTAGACCGTGCACCTCTCAAAATCTGCTCACGTCTTATTGAGTCTCTTGTAGTTCCTCACCTAGATTATTGCAATATAGTTTATTCATATATCACCAATCAATTAGTTGATCAACTACAGAGGCTATCAAACAAGGTACATCTTTCGTATAAAAAGACAAGAACACATAACCCCATTCAGAAGACGGCTTAATTGGATAAGCAATACTTATCAAATTTATTTTATTTACTTTTATTTTATTTTCAAAATTGACCATCATATTTTGTACAAATAAGTATTTTATTGACTCCTTATTGAGTATACCCATGATTCACCAAAATTCATGATATTTTATTGACTTTTGGTTTGTATATTAACTTATATTTACTAAAGATATTTGATACTGTTACCTAATTGTAAAAGAATGTTACTGTATTTTGTTTTTATACAAATAAATCTCATAATAATGATAATAATGGGTGGGGTACTTTACGACGAAAAAAAAAGTCCATAATGAAAAGTGTAACAAAATTTTTTGCACCTAACCCAAATGTACGAATATTGAAGTCTGTAAATAAATTGTTACGATTCATAAGTAAAACGAATGGTCTTTCCAATGAAATTTAAAAACCCGAATTTTAATAATTCTTCAGTTGAAAAGTTAAATAATATTTTTCAAGAAAAATTTATTCTATAATCGTGCACACCAGAAGTTTTATTTCACGAATAAGAATCATTCCGAATAAAAATGCAACGAATGATCAGAAACCCGAAAATAGAAAATATTTCATACTCAAGAGGTCGCAGAAATTTTTCGGGTATTTGAACATTCGGGTAACTTTTTTCATTTTCATTTTTTTCGTTACATAAAAATTTCCTTACAATATTAATAGGATTTTTTTTAATGGACGCCTTTCAATGGTCATAACTGTCGTTGTCCATCCGGGGCATTTCTCAGAACCTTGAAATCTAGATTTTTCGAAAACAGACCCATAAATGAATTTCGTAGAAAAATTCATTACCGAATTCGTAAAATCAGAATGCATCAAAATAAAGAATAGGATAAATTCCGAAATTCTTTTTATGAAACATTATATTTCATGGTAATTTTTTGCTTATTACAAATAATATCTTCTAATATTTTATCAAATATGCACTTATTTTTAGGAATTATGATTTATCTGCCTTACAACACTTCTAGTTTTTATTATTCTGCATTAGAAAGTTTGTATACTTAATTTTTGGGATCGGAAAACTGCCCCGGATGGACAACGACAATTATGACCAGTGAATGGCGCCCTTTTTAATGCTAATTATATTTTTAGAAAATAGGTTTTCTTGGTTAAAACTCTTACTTGTTCAAATATTCTGTAATTTATTTTTCGGGAAATTATCTAATCGGTAAAAATTCATTATGTTATAAAAATTTAGGAACAATAAATTTCGTTACATTTTTCATTCTGAACTTTTATTTTTCGTCGAAAAGTACCCCACCCATAATAATAATAATAATAATAATAATTTCTTAGTTTATCAAACATTATTATTGGGAAAGTCCATTTAATTTACTTTCTTTAATAGATTACACTATTAAAATTTGAGATATTTCGTCATTTTTCGACAATATTAATTTTTTTTTTAATTATATTTGTTTATTATAATTTGGCAATAAAAATTTTGATAAAATTTATATATATCATTCGTGCTAAACATCGTTTGTTTTTAAGGATATAAACTTTTATTATTTTATTTTATTGTTTAAACATAAAAAATAGGCACGAAAATAATATATTCTTGAAGCTATTATTTTAAATTTAATGGGCTAAACTTCACGTTTACATTAAATTTTAAAATTTCCAAATTATTTATTACCAAAGCGTAATTGATAAATAATTTTATTAGGTATCATATAAGGTAATATAAAGCTTAGTTTTAATTTTAAAAACCTTGATTTGAGGTAGTTTTGTTATTATTCAAAAGAGAATTTTTTTAATCAAAATGTTTAAGTAAGTATTTCTAGAGTTCCACGATATTTCGATATTTTATCGATGCGTTATATATTATATCGATATCAAAGAGCTCAATATTTCGATAGTATCGATATCGGTCTTTATCAATGAAATGGATAGTGATAGCAATCCACCCGTCCACCGCAAAAGAAAATTTGGTTTGATTGTTGTTTAGTATAGTTAATAAATTATTTTGCATTTTTGAAAATTCAGTTGTTAATTTTTCTGATGGTGTGTTATTTATTGGCATTTTAATATCTGGATTTAATAAATTTTAATTATCTTATCGGTGCTTTAGTTTTTCATAAATTGCAAATTCCAATTTTGTCCCCTTTTTTATCTTTTAATAACAAATATTTTTTGAGTGTTACTTTATTACTTTCACTATCAATTTGAGCCATTATTTATTCATATTTAGATACAATTTTTAAATATTGTTAAAAACACGTTTTTTTTTTTTAAAGAATTAATTTTTTATAAAATAATTATTAATTATAGTTTATAAATTTAAGATAAACACAAAAATTTTGACAAAAAAATAAATAATTTATAATTTTAAAATTTTAGAAGTCGATATTTTGATATTTTCGATATCGATACGATATTAAGGATAGCGATATCGATACGATGCGATATCGTGAAACTCTAAGTATTTCTTTATCTAAATTTGTATCCATTTTAAATAATGATTAAGACGTTTTAATTAATATGTGGACTTATTTTAGACACTTGAACATTTCGATAATTCTTTTACTCAAGATTTTTTTATTTACAAATGATAATAAACTATTTGTAACTGCTTTTGCTGATCCTGAAATCTACATAAATGTAAGACATTATTAAAAATTAGTGGTAAAATTAGTTTAGTTTAATTATAAAACTAAATTTTTTTTTTTAGGGAGCAATAGCTTCGAATTCTGAAGGAAGCCCTAAAGTAGGCGTTGATATTCTCAAAATGAAAGGATCAGCAGTAGATGCTGCAATAGCTATTATTTTATACGATGGAGTATATGCAGCCCAATCGTAAGTATTTTTTTTTTTCAACTGTTAAAAATACCCTATGGTAAATATACGAAATAGTCGTAAAATTACGATTTTGTCAACGACTGGTAGATTTGAGTATTTAGAAACCTTAACATAATATTTCCAAAAGCCAGGGGTAAGTTCGAAATAAAATTTCGGAAAGATCAGTGACTATAAAACTTCAATATACAGTAAAATGATAACTTAAACAAACGTTTTAACAAGTTGACAAAATCATTTTAACCATTTTCATTTTATACTACCGAAATAATTAATAATTTTTTAGACGTCCAAGATAGTAGACTAAAAAATTAATAATATTATAAGAAATACGTATTTTTACTCTGCTTAGGGGTTTCTGGAATGAGTAATAATATACATAGCGAAAAAATTTTGCGTAGGAAGTGGAGAAATGCGTTACGTATACGTAACAGATTCAATTTCCCAGAATTTTTGTAAAGTCTCATTGAGCTTATCATTCGAGTAAGATGTGACATTGTTGGAGTACGAGTTATTGATGTTATGATCAGAAACAGATTTACTATAAGAGCCCATAAAAATCCAGCCGAAAGTGGTTAACTGTGCAATAGGTTCGTCATCAGCACCCTTAACGTGCCCAGGTATCAAAACTGAAGTGTACAATTCCATGCCTATAATTAATTCAACAGGAATTTTAGAAGAAAATTGTGGATCTGCCAAAGGTAATTGAGAAATATGCGCGAATTTAAGGTGGCCGACCCAAAATCATCAAGATACCGCAAAATAGTATTTTTACTTTACCAAAAAGTTTATCGTGTCCATAAATAATTTTCGGGCATTTTTCATTTTATGATCTCGAATTAATTTTTTTGCCCTCCCGGGCGTAAAACTCGTGAGTAAAGAATTTTCTGAACTCGTTCTACGCCTAGGGGGGCAAAAAATAGTGTAAGCACCATGAGCGAAATACTTTAGACACGAGCGTGAACACAAATCACTCGTGCCCGGCTTCGCCGAGCACTCGTGCTAGTGCTCACGCTAGTGCCGAAACTTTTACGCCCTTGATACTTAAAATACTATATGGGTATCCAATATGACGAACTAAATAATTAAAATTTTTTAAGAAATAAGCAATTTTCCTAAGCATTTCACATAACCTAGGAAGTAGTTTATAAAAAGTCTATACTACAGGCCTTGCACCTATGTAACCTAAGGAACTAGTACCTTTTCCGAACAAGCTTGCTTACACGTGATAATTTAAACCCAATGAAAGCTACCGATGCATATAAATTTAATTTTACTTTTCAGTTTTACCACAGAATTATTTGTATATATCGGGTTCATTTGACAAATTGAAAATTTAAGTTTAATTGGTGTACGAAAATCCTGTGCTAAATAAAAATTGTAGGAATTTAGATATTTTAGTTCCAATAAAAAATATTTTATGCTAAAATTAGTTTAGACTCGTATATACGATTCTATAAGTATAGAAAATTTATAGAAAAAATAAGGTAAACTTGCACTTACTCCTCTGTTTCAGAAATATTTTTTTAAGGCTTCAAAATACTCAAATCTTAAAGGCGTAAATTTACATATGCAAAATCGTAAATTTAAGACAAAATCGTAATTTGACTATTTTGTATATTTACCGAAGGGTATTTGTATTTATAAATTTAAATTTGGATTCAATCATTTTTTCAGGTTAGGGATAGGAGGTGGTAATCTGATGACCATTTGGGACAATGAAAAAAAAGAAGCAGTATTTTTAAATTCCAAAGAAATGGCTCCTGAAAATATTCAGCCAATATTAAGAAATCTTCATTTAAATTCATCATTGACAGGTTTTTTTTGTACATTTTTATAATATCACCTATTAAGTCAAAAATTATTTTAATATCTTAACTAAATAAAATAATAGGACCACTAGCTGCTGGTGTTCCTGGAGAAATTAAAGGATTATGGGAAGCTCATAAAAGATATGGAAAGTTACCATGGGAAACTTTATTTTGGCCAGCAATCGAATTGTGTGAAAGAGGTTTCTTAGTTTCTAAAAGAGCGAATGAAATAATTAATAAGATTATGAAGGATGCAAAGTATTACACCCCTTTTATTGCTACCTTAAAAGATATTTTTCTTGATCCAAACTCAGGGTTGCCAAAAAATGTTAGTATTACATACTAAGAAAATTCATTTAATCTTCCATAAAAAATTATTTGATACAATAAAATTCGTGATAAAAAAAATAAATTACAGATTGGAGATATAACTTATAGACCCCAACTTGCAAGAACGTTAAGATTAATAGCGAAATACGGGGCTGATGTATTTTACGATGGTCCTGTTGGCAGAGCTCTTGTTAAAGATATTCAAGAAGCTGGTGGTGTAATAACAATGAGGGATCTTCAAAATTACAAGTAAATAATTAAAAATTTCATTTCAATATTTTTATTTACAACATTTTGCTTAGGTCAGAATGGGAAGAGCCATTAGTAACCGACTTATTTAATATGACAATGTTCACAGCCCGCGAACCTGGATCTGGTTCCCTTCTTGTATTTATGATGAACGTTTTAAAAGAATTAGCAATAACTGCACCAAATGATAAAATTATGTGGCAAAGAATTGTTGAAACTTTCAAATGGGCTTACGCTAAGAGAGGAATGTTGGGAGATGACGATAATAAAGAAATAAGTAAACAGTCAAAATAATTTTTGATAAATTCTAAGTATAAACATTAACTCGTATTTTTTATAAATTCAACAGAAAATTTTGTAAGGCTAATCACATCACAGCAATATGCAGATTCAATTAAAGAAAAAATTTCTGATTTTCATACTTACAATGATCTTAGACATTACGATGTCTATCAACACTTGGTTCATATGTACAAGGGAACAGCCCATTTTTGTGTCCTAGCTCCTGATGGTTCAGCAGTTTCTGTTACAAGTTCAATTAACGATTGGTAATAAAATAAATGGGTTTTTTAGGATCTTGTTTTTACAAAAAATCTAAACTTTTTTAACCAAGAATGTTTATTTAGCAGCTTAAAAAAAAAAAAAAATTATTTATCACCTGCCTGATTAAAATACTATTTTAAACATTTTAGCTAGCAAAGCCTTTTATGCCGACAATAAAAAGTATCAAAATTTTTTTAACTAAAATTGAGTCAGAAATAAAAATTTTCTACTAAAACTCAATACTCGATACATATTCATACATAAATATGAATGAATATAGAACATTATGATCTATACTCAAGGCGCCAGCAATGTTAAATGCATCCAAAAATTTTATCGGCACGAGAATGGATCTACCTCAGTGAAACGTACACTGACAAAAAAAATCCGCTTGCGGCAAGCGGAATTTTTTTTCTCGTCAAACGATTGCAAATGACTTGAAACGTAAAGAAAATTGAAAAAAAAATTTTTTTCCCGCTTACTTGGGATATGCGTATATCGGTATGACGAGATTTGAGAAAATTTTGGAAAAAGAAAAGAAAAAATGTTTTTTTTAAATTTTCTTTACGTTTCAAGTCATTTGCAATTATTTGCAAAGAAAAAAAAATTCCGTTGGCCACAAGCGGATTTTTTTTTCAGTGTATGTATTTTTGGTCTCTGAAACCGTTTTTGAAGGTTTCATCCATTTTCGAATAGCTAGTTATGAGTAATAAGAACTATATCATAAAAAATGGGCAAAAAATTATCAAGATTGTTAAAATCTTGATAACAATTGCTAAGTGACCTTATTTTTGTACCCTAATATGGTTTTCGGGATGGCTGATTACGATTTTGAAGACAGATTTTTAAAAATCAAAGTGTTGGACTCAAAATGGCGTATTTTTAATCTCAGAAACAGATATTTATGCTGTTATAAGCATATTTACGTTGCCTAGTAAGTTTTTCGGACCAGTTATGATGACGGACCAGTTCTGAGGTCATATTTTTAAGTATCAAAATAACGGGCAAAAATGGTGGATAACCCCATAATCAGCAATAAATGCTATTATGGCGATTATGGGTTAGGAGTCCGTGGATGGAAAATGGATGAAACCTTCAAAATCGGCTTTAGTGGCCAAAAATACAGACTTTTCACTGAGGTGGATCCATTCTCGTGCTGATAAAATTTTTGGATGCATTTAACATTGCTCGCACCTTGACTACTAAGTACCAATATTAAATTGAAATTTAACAATTTATATAATAATGCAATATAGTTATTAACCAACTTTTTTTTGGCCCCTTTAGTGTTTCCCCATAGTACATTAGATTGACCCATCAGTAGATTCCTAATGTATCTTATCTGGAACTCTTTTAATATGAAAAACTTTTAAATTAAAAAAAAAAGTTCTTGGTACTTCAAGTATGTATTCGTAATTTTGTCTAAAAATAATATTTTTTTATTGTATTAGGTTTGGATCTAAATTTCGTTCAACTTCAACTGGGATAATTTTAAACAACCATATAAATGATTTTGCATTTCCTAATTTAATTAATATGTACGGATTAGCACCATCACCAAATAATTATTTAGCACCATATAGAAGACCTTTCAGTTCAATGGTACCAACGATAATTGTAAGTTTATATTTTTTTACAGTTAATTAGAATTATTTCTATGAAATAATTAGATTCGATCTTACTAGTTTTAATTTCAAATAAAAATTTTAACAATTCTTATTTTTGCAGTTAAATAAATGAAAGTTTCTTGAGTAAATTTATTATCTCAATCTGTTACCTATTAAATATTTTTGTTTGTTTATTATTTAAAATTTCATACAATTTTCTTCCTAGTGGTTCGAAATAGTATATTAAGTATCCCGGCTTCACCAAGCACTCATGCTAGTGCTCACACTAGTGTCTAAAGTTTTTCGCCCATGGTGCTTACGATATTTTTGCCTGCCTAGGCGTACAAAGAGTGCAGAAAATTCCTTGTTAAGTTTTACGCACGAGTTTTACGCGCAGGAGGGCAAAAACACTAATTTTCTTTTTCTATTTTTTAGGTTGATAACAACAAACAAGTACGTTTGGTTATTGGAGCATCTGGAGGCTCAAAAATAACATCAACCGTAGCAATAGGTATAATTTTAAACCTTCTTAAAGGATTAAGTATTAAAGATACTATCAAACACCCAAGATTACATCATCAAGTAAGTAAAATATTAAATTCAGTTTTTATGATTTACTAATCTAACTTATTTAGAAAAAACTAAAAGTTATTTTTTTTAGTTAATACCAATGAAGTTATATTATGAAGAAAATTTTCCAAAAGATATTTTACATTATTTGACGCTCATTGGACATCAAAAAGAAACGATACCTGGGCCTAGTGCTATGACTGGAATTGAAGTAATTCCTGAAGGAATTCGATCAAGTGGTGATTTTAGAAATTATGGAGATGCTTCTGGTTTTTAAAATTAACATTACAAAAATACTATAATAATTTTGTTTAATCTATTTTTGATTCAATGAATAATTTCACTTTTGTAGAGTAAATTTTTGTTTAAATTTTTAATAATCTTATTTTTATGGTACATGATACCCTTTTAACACTCATTTTATCAAAATATTTTTATTATTGTTAACATTGACTTCAGTAATAAATTTTTGTTAATTTCAATATTTGTTTTACATTTAATAACTACCCTTACACTATAAAAAATATAAGCTGATGCCAAGTCAATATGACTTGACACACATCAATAAACACCTTAATTGCGGCGAAGCAAATGCTTTCTTCCGTCGTTTTTTGCGAAAAAAATTTTAAGAATAAAATTTTTTTAAAAATTAATTATCAGATTCGAGATAACGAGTAAAAACCATATTTTCATATATAAGTACTTTCATGGAAATAAATGAGGCATTACATCCAAATTAAAAAAAAAAGTAGTTTGATTTTTTGAAAATTTTTGAAAAAAAAATTAGGTCTTAATTCCATAATGGTTGGGAAATAGTTATTTTATTAACAAAAGGGTAAAATACTTATATGATAAGGTACTAACTGTATTATAAAAATAAAATCACTTCAGATTCAAGAATGATTGTACTTGATCAGTATAGGTACATATTTGTAGAATATAACATTTTAGATTTTGATATAACACATTTTATTTGAAATTAATTAATTTTATAAGGAAATCATTTTAATAAGTAGTTATTCTGTTGATTTATTATATTATAAAATATAAATTTTGTTATTTAAATTTTAATATAAACAGTCATTAAATAAACATCCATTTTTAAATATAACAGCTTGTCAAATTTTTTTGAAATAAATTAAGATAATCAATTTTTCTGATATTATAATTTATATACATTAGACCCCTTCAAAAAAAAAAGTTTCTCGAAACCTTAATCTTCCTACAGAATATCTAAATGTTTGTTGAAAAATAAACCAACTTAAATTTATAAAATTTGATGAAGGGATGAGTATAAAATTTTTCGCGCAACCTGAATTTACTATTTGTTTTTAACCTAGACCTCGATAACAATTTATGTATTTTTTTATGTATTTATTTCCTCAGAAAGCTGATGAGAATATAAGTTTTTACCTTTGAGCTTTTTTTTACGGAGAGATTCCTGTTTTTCTAATTTGACCAATTCATATTTTTCGTTTTAATGGGAAAATTGAGCTTATGGAGTTAAACAATTTTTTTCTTGCAAAATAAACTAGACAAGAAAAAACTAGTTCTAAATAAAAAAAATAACTTTTTTCGATAAAAATGAATGAAAATTACCATGTTTGCTTCACTGATTCCAACTTTAGGGTCCCTTACTAAATTACAACTTGAAAAAGACACTAACTCGCTTAAGTTTCATTGTAAAAAGAAAATTTTTGGATTTTTATCGTGCATGTTTTTCCTGACTACTCATTTATACAAGAAAATAATTACTTTTATGGGCAAAGATTTATTTTATTGGTTAAAAAACTATAATAATCAAAAACGGCCCTTAACATATTAAAAATTCAAACTTACTTTTTTATCAAGCCTTTATTATTCCGTTGGAAAATTAAGCCTTATAGTATTGGGGATCTTTTTTGGTCATCCAAAACTATTTTTAAAATAATTCATAATATGTCACAGTATCATCACAGTATACTATTATCAGCATAACAGAAAAATGAAGAAAACGTAAAAAATTTTAAAAACTAAAATTGTTAAAAAATTAATCTCAAGTGACTGAATTGATCACAGGGAAAATATAGATTCCAATGTGAATTTTTAGTAACTTGAGACCTGAAGAGTGATGTAAAATTTCTTATTAATTCTCATAAAAATTACATTTTGCTGTTGATAAACCTAAATAAAGTACGTAATGACGAGCCTCACACTATTTAGCCAAAGACGAAATGACCTAAATTGTTAGCTCAAGGTATCTAATAGATTTATTCATACTGCTTATAAAAACTTACCATAATTTTGTTAAATTTTATTAAAAGTTTATAGAAGTATGATATATTTGCTACGTACTTCGGTTCTATAATCGAATTACTTAATAGTATAGTATAGTAATATAATCTAACCTGTTTCTAAATATTAATGAAATAACCTATTAGTTTAATTTATAATTTAATTTATCATCTAAATACTTCAACATAATAAATGAAGAATGTGACATTTTGATCAAAACATATCTCTCAGCAAATATTAAAATTTCATATATTATATTTTATATATGAAATTTTAATATTTGCTCGAATAATTATTTAATTTTTTTTTAATGTTTAATGAGTAATTTAATTATTCAAAAAAAAATTTTTTTATCCTTAAAATCTTGCCAATAATCTTGTTAATGTTAATTTATTAGAAAGATAAAATCCACGCTTTTGACTCACATGGAGTCTTAATAAAGGCTAAAAAACAAAAATGTATGATAGATTAATATAAAAAACTTACAATATGTTGGTTTATCAAAAAATTTAAATATAAAACAATAATAATAATCCTTACTTGGGTGAGGTGGATATCGTGAAGCACACACTATTTGGATGTGTGCACTACTCGGAGGAACGCCCGTCCTTAAAAAATTCGAGGCCGGAGGAAGTGGTCCCGGGAATATTACAGAATCCTGAAAATTAAAATCCTGCAACAAAGTAGCAGAGTGCGTAAGGGCTACCCTGTTGATGAAGAAAGAGGAGGGCCTTTTATCGTAGAAAGCCCTCCCATACCAAGGAAGGGGGAAGGCTGCGTGCATCAAACCGAAGTTGTATCTGAAAAGAAAGTCCCGGTTTGGGGCAAAAAGCGCAGGGTGGATTTAAAGTGTGATTAGTCAGTAGGGATCTGGTTCTTGGCACCGGCCAAGTCTCTCGGTTGCATTTTGTACTTTTGCGTGACCCGCAAACGCCCCATGTTGGATGCAAGATTTAAATATTTCCTTGTGATAACTACCTACTTGGTAAGCTCATAAATTTTGTAACTTATGAATTTTATAGCTCATTGTAAATTATATATGAATTTTTTAATAAAGATTCCTTGATAAGGTCATCAGTTCGATGACGAAACGTCGGTAAAAATAATTTGTATTTTTTATTGCTCTTGGTCCAACAAGGTCGTATTATCACTTAATTTAAATATTTCCCCTTTGAAAAAAATTTATTAATTTAATGATTATTATGATTATTTTTATATTTGTGTATTAATCAGATACAAAAAATTTATAATAAAAATTCATGTATAAATATCAGGAAAATAAACTTATTTTGACATAATAATTTTTTTAATTTTATAACATAGAATAATTTCTAAAGACGCATACTTTTTTAATATAATATTCTCAGTTATACAAAAATAAAGTATAGCAAAATAAATTTAGTTTTAAAATATAAGTCTTTTAATTTAATCATGCAAAAAAAATTTTGCATAATTTTTTTTTCTGCATTTTTTGCAGCAAATTTATGCATTGCTATTTTTCGCGTTAAAAGTATTAACGAATTTATAAATGAATTAAGATTACCAATTGATTTTTATAATCTTATATTAAATTCTAACGAATTTCTTCAGCAATATGCGTGGAACATTCAGAATGAAACTCCAGATTATTTTCCACGAAATGGCGAGAGATTCGATTTTATAGTTATCGGTGCAGGAAGTGCTGGTGCTGTAGTTGCCAGTAGACTAAGTGAAATACCAAGTGTTTCGGTATTGTTAATTGAAGCAGGACCAAGTGAAAATCTAATAATGGATATTCCATTGATTGCAAATAATCTTCAGTTCGTTCAGGATATAAATTGGAATTATCATTCTGAACCTTTGTATTACCTTTGTCGGGGAATGAAAGATTATAAATGTAAATCACCAAGAGGTAAAGTTATGGGTGGAAGTAGTGTTCTTAATTTCATGATCGCAACCAGAGGGCATGCTTCTGATTTTGATACATGGTCTTCAATGGGAAACGATGGATGGGACTATTTAAATGTTCTCAAATATTTTAAAAAACTTGAAAATTTTCAAATTCCTAGATCTGATTATAGTTTTTATCATAATAATAATGGACCAGTTCATATAAATTATCCAAAATACCATACAAATATATCGGAGGCTTTTATTCAAGCAGGTAAAGAAAATGGATTTGAATACATTGATTATAACAGCTATAGTTCAGTTGGAATGTCTTACGTCCATAGTACCATTAACAATGGAGAGAGAATCAGTACAAATAAAGCATACTTAATTCCAGCAAAAAATAGGCCTAATTTATACGTAACTAGATTAAGTCATGTTAATAAAATACTTGTAGACTCAAACGGAATAACAACTGGAGTTGAATTCACAAGAGATGATTTTACGTATCAAGTTTTTCAAAATAAAGAAGTTATACTAAGTGCAGGTGCAATCAATTCCCCTAAGATATTAATGCTTTCTGGAATAGGTCCAAGGGAACATTTAAGAGAAATGAATATTAATGTTTTGAAAGATGCCCCAGTTGGTGAAAATTTAATGGACCATATAGCTTATGGAGGATTAATATTTTTGACAAGTCAAGCTGCTGGTACAGAAATGCATAGTGCTTTAAATATTAGTAATTCACATTTTTATGACTATATACATTATAGAAAGGGACCCTTAACGGTTCCTGGGGGAATGGAAGTATTGATGTTTAGAAATGTTCATTATCCAGATAATAAAAAGGCATATCCGAATGCGGAATTTATATTTGTTAGCTCATCTTTAGTTTCCAACAAAGCGGCTAAAGATGTTTATGGAATCAGCGATTTTCATTGGCAACAAATGTTTCAGCCCATTGTAGGCAGAAGTTCTTGGCAAATTCTACCAATTTTGTTACATCCTAAAAGTAGAGGATTCGTTTTACTTAAAAGTAATAATCCATATGATGAGCCTAGAATATATCCTAATTATCTAAACCATCCTAATGATATAAGAGTTATGATTAAAGCCATTCGCCAAGCTATTAAGCTAAGTAAAACTAAATCGATGCAATATTTCCAATCAACATTTTATGAGAAACTTGTGCCCGGTTGCGAAGAATTTCCTTATGACTCTAGTTATTATTGGGAGTGTGCTGCAAGAACATATACTTTTTCAGCTTATCATTATTCTGGAACATGCAAAATGGGTCCTTACACTGATTCTTCTGCAGTGGTCGATCCTCGGTTAAGGGTATTTAATTTTAAATTACAAATGATTCTTGTTTAAATTATTATTATTTTTATATAATTTTTTGTATATATAATTTAAGAAAAATTCATATATTTTAGGTACATGGAATTAGAGGCTTGAGAGTAGTTGACGCATCTGTAATGCCATCTTCAATAACAGGTCATACAAATATTCCAACTATTATGATTGGAGAAAAAGCATCGGATATGATAAAAGAAGATTGGAATTTACGCATATAAAACGCATGTTTATAATAGGTAATAACAAGTTTTGGCGAGTATCTAAAGTTCGACGTTTTTTTTTAAATGATGGACAGTTAATTTCCAAAATTGGCTGATCCAACGGGTAACTGAACCGATTTTAAAAAAACATGGGTGCGTTTTATTTATTGAAACGTTTACACAATAATCCAACTCAAATTTTACACAAAAAAAAGAAGCCTTGAAGCTTAAATGTCGTGTTCTTTAAAGTTGTTTTAATAAGTTTCATAATATTGGGATTTTTCTTAATTAAGAAGGTTTCCTGTGTGACTAACCTTCCAAGATTTAATTAATATCCGAAAATTTATGCAGATATCTTCTAATAAAGGTCTTGAGATTTTAATAAATTAATATTGTACTTAAAAACGGGCTTGAAAATAAAATTACTTGATAAAGATAAGGATAATTTGCTATTGTATAAAATTATCTTAAATTAAATATAAAAAAACTGTGTAAATAAAGCATCGTTAAATCATGCGTATAATAGCCAGAAATATGAAAACTCGCAAATGTTTATTACAAAAATGACTATTATTTCTAGAATATAAAATTCATCTATTATTTAAGTTATTTGATTACTACTGCTGCTTTAATCAAGCCAACCCCAACTTTAATTTAATATTAATTTTAATCTATCAAGTAAAATAACAATAGTAAGTTTTTTTGGAGTATTTATAACGTCTGTTTTAAAAAAATTTTTTTTGTGTTGGATTATTATTTTTTGACTTTACAGACAAGGATTTATTAAAATAAATTAAAAATAAACATTATTCATTTTAATTTTAAAGTCCGTTCGACGTTTCGGTAATCTAAATGATTACCCTTTTCAAGAGCTGTAATTTATTAAATAAAATTATAAATTTTGTTTTTAACAATATAAATTATTTATTACATTATGACACTTTTCTTTGTACTTTATGTTTTTCTTATGAAATTCACTTCCTGTACTAATTAATCTCCCGATTCGACCAACATAGCTTATTGCACTTTTTACAGTTGATTTTGTATAGAATAATAAAATACAGAATCTGTATTTTTTGATGTTTTAAGTTTACCCTTATGTAATTTAATTATTCTATTTAACTTAAGGTGGCAGGTCGTACCCGAGGGAAAAAAAATTGATTTTTTGTTTTTGGTTTTTTTGGGTTCGAAAACATCTTAAGAATATTGAAAAAAATTTTTATAATGATATCTTGAATAATAAGGAAGTTATAGAAGATTAAGCGAGACACCGCGATAGGCGTAAGATACAGTATTCTAAACTTTAAACGCGTTTTTCTCGAAACAACATTTTTCGATTTGTGTACACGATAACTCAAAAAATAATTAAGATATCTTCCTAATTTTTTGGCTACACTTTTAACATACAATTATCTTCTGGACTGATGGAATGATTTTTCCAAAAAATGTCCCAATTTTTTTTTCTTCAAAAAAACATGTGAAAAAAATTGCAATTTTTGAAAAAAATTAAATAATTTTCATAATTTTCCATTTTCCAAAATTCGAATCCATCAATCCAGAAGATAATTGTATTTTTGAAGTGTAGCCAAAAAATTAGGAAGATATCTTAATTATTTTTTGAGTTATCGTGTACACAATGAAAAGTGAGGCCTAACTTTGAGCACCTGTACTCGGCGCCATTTTAGAGAAAAATAAAAAAAAAATTTTTTTAAATGTTTAGCAACTTATAATCTAATAAAGTGCCAATTTTCAAAAAATTATCTCAATTATTTCTACCCGAAAACCTATCCAGAAAAAGACACCTTTTTTTTCCCTCGGGTACGACCTGCCACCTTAAAAGGATAAGTATAAATAGGTGTTAAATTAAATTTTTTTGAAAATATTTTGGATATTTTATCAGAATAACGTTTAATACAAGGAAGAGTAAATATTTTTTTAATAATAAAATTCTATATTATTACTACTTGTATTATTATTATTATTAGATCTTTGGTAAATTTTATTTTTTTGCTGTTTAATATATTTTTCTATAAAATTACTTGGATAATTGTAAAGTGTTAATTCTACTTTTATAATATTTAAATTTTTTGCATGAAATTTTTTATCTGTTAATGTAAATACTTTATTGACTAAATTTTTTATAATACCTTTTTTTAATTTGATTAGCATGAGCTGATAAAAAATTAACATATCTTGCTGATGTAATATTTTTCCTAGAAAGATCAAATGATAAGGTTGTATCTTTATTTTTAATTGATTGATTGATTGATTAATAATTTTATTTATACAATATTTTACAAAATTTTTGGTATGCAGAGGTAAATGTACATGGAAAGAATTGTGCGAACACGTTAATTTACAAATGTTTGGTTTAAGGTTTGATAAGAAGTAACAAATAAAAATATAAATTTTAGGGATATAATACATTAGATATACAAGCTAAATTTAAAGTATTAGTTAACATTTATATAAATGGGTATTTACAATAATTTGATTTTTAAAATTTTTAAATATAAGTATTGGGAAAATTTTTTTTAAAACTATTTTTATAATTACTATAGTATATATAAAAAATTGATGGAGTTGTTTTTTTCTGTTTCATATGTAAATTTTAATTTCTTATGCATATTTATAGAGCGAAGCTCTACCTTAATGGATGCAAAAATCGACACCTTTCGGACACGATATAGCCAAAACGATCGAACGGAATGCTTTCATTTTTTAAAACTGAGTTTATTTTATCGAGTTAATGACCCCTATTGTTTTTGGGCCCAATCTGCTATTTCTAAAGGCATGTTTATTCTTGTACTTTTGCTTCATACAGGTGAAAAACCTTCTAAATGTTATCCGCGCAATAAATTTCATAGCTTTTGCATAAACTTTGCAGCGACAAAATATCATAGAATTGCAAAATAACACATGATACTTATATTTTTAGGCACGATCACCCTATGTATACAATACATAGATGAAATCGTGCCTGGTGAAAAATGAATTGGTTTTGAATTTAATACATCCAAAATGTGGTTAATGATCTAAAATAACCAGAAAATAACTAAATTAATTGAAACTTATTTTTTAGGCACGATCACCCTATGTATGCAATACACAAATGAAATCGTGTCTTAAAAGTTCATCAGGTTAAAAAACGAAAAAGTCTTCAAATTTTCCAATTAATGAGGAATTTGGTCCCCAGGTCATTCCGATGCCTCTCCATGCTTATATTGCCTTGGTGTGTGATAATAAATAATAGTTTTCAAATGATGAGAGTGTGGATCCCATCAATGTTAATAAACAGAAAATACTCAATAAATATGTGATCGTGCCTGAAAAGCCTTAGGTTTTTTATAATTCTTTGGGTTTTTTATTATTTAATAAAAAATTAAAAAATTAATTATTAATTGGAATTTTACATAAATATTGGTTTAAAAATTAATTTAGTATTTAAAAAGAAATCGACACGTAAAATTTTAAATATTAACATTATTTTTTTAGACTAAACCTAGTTCAAAGAATATGTAACTCCATCCATATGCATTCTTTGTATATTTCCATTATCGTTGAATTTTTTTATTTTTATACATTAATCAGTTTGAAAAATGGATTAGAAACTAATAACTAATAAGTTTTTAATTCTTCCGAAGGTTACATTGAAAAAAAACCGGTTTTTTAAGTATTAAGTTTGAGTATTACAGCTGAATTTTGGCATAGAGATATTCAAGACCTAAATACATACACTTTCGTATCCTAATTTTTTTAACCGCGTGTTCTAGTAAAAGTTATGGGTCACAAAAATGGCCAATTTTTGAAAAAAAACTAAAAGTATGAAAACCCAGAAGAGCTTAGGTTTTTAACCAAGACCAAAACATACACTGTAAAAAGTAACTTTCTTATATTATCAAAAAAATTAGAACATTTTCGAAAAATTAGTAAATAATCGAAAAATTTGTAAATATTTGAAAAAAATCGTAAATTTACTAAATTTAGTATATTAACAAAAAATTCGAGTATTCTCGATTTTTTTTGTGAATTCGCAAGAAAATTGATAATTTACAATTTTTTTTAGAAAATTTAAAAAAAATAGTTGTAAATTTACGAAAAATAGTTGTGAATTTACAACTTTTTTCGTAAATTCACAAAAAGAAATCGAGAATCCTCAAATTTTTCGAGAATATACTAAGTTTAGTAAATTTACGATTTTTTTTGAATATTTACAAAATTTTTTGAAAGTTTACTAATTTTTCGAAAAAATTCTATTTTTTTTGTAAATCTAAGAAAGTTACTTTTTACAGTGTACTTAATTATATTTTAAATTTTTCGGTATTTTAATTCTAGAGAGGCTTGTCGGTACATTGAAGACATTTATCAAAGCTCAAAATCATGTATACTATAAACACTAAGAGCGCGGGTAAACGTCAGGTCTTCAATAGCCCGACATGCCCCTTCAGAGCAATAATACCGAAAAATTTAAAATCTAAATTAAGTATTTCTAGTTTATTTCGGGGTGTCATAATTTCAGTTTTTTGTTTTCAAAAATTGATTAATTTTTTCTAGAACAAAAAAATTAGAATACAAAAGTAGGTATGCTTTGATTCTGAAATACCTAATCTGGGGTGCAAAAAAGGCTGAGAAGTAGAGGTCATAAAATTAGCAAAAACTACCCCATTTTAAGGTTTTTTTGCAATATTTTGGAAGCAGAGCTAAAATTATCTAATTAACTGCCTTTTTTGAAGAAAGAGTAAGAAAATATTGGGATTCAATAATTACAAGCTCTATTTGGGCTAAATGACTAATTATAAGACGTGAAAACTAAACCTCTAAAAAGGACTAGTTATAATACATAAATGCTAAGCAACATTAAAATGAAATTGCTATTCTTATAATTTGTAATAATCACCTTTACTAGATGTTAAGATTCTAAGCCCAAATTATTTTGATTCTGTAAAGCTGTATTATTCTAAGATTTTTAAATCGAAAACATTCTAAGTCCTTCAACTCGAATTATTAGAAGTCTCTAAGCCCGGATTATTTTAAGTGCCTAAACTGAAATTTGTCCAAGTACCATTGGACCTTCCCCCTTAAATCAGGCACATTTGACCCCACTTGATTTTCAGATTAACAGGTTACCCCTCCTTATAAACATGTTCAATGTTAAAACTACGATTTTTGCAGCTAATTGAAAATCGATCATTTTAGGCCAAAAAGGGGCATTCAGTTTACTGTCTGTAAAGAAGAGAATTTAAAATAAAAAATTAAAAAGGTAAAATATTTTGCAAACAAATAATTCTGAAGGACAAATAAAGAATTTTTAGAAAAAAGCTTTCAGAAAATTGTTGAGACCTAAAAAAACCATTTTTGTCTAAAACTGCAATTTTTGAGATAATTTAAAAATTAATCATTTTGGGCCAAAAATGACAATTTGGTTAAATTGCTATAACATTGAGAAAATCAGCGAAAAAAAAATTACGGTATCCGAGTTTTTAGAAATGACTTTAATAGCAAAAAATTAGAACCAATCGCAGCTAAGATTACATCAACAAATAGCGATTCACCTGATAAAATAAAATTCACGTCCCGTTTGGGGCCACCGAGTATTGACGTTTTAAGAAGGTGGGGGGGGGGTTGAAATATTGACGACGTTTTTAAGGGGGGTGGTGTGAAATGGACTTAGAATATTTCCGATTAAGGGACTCATTTGAAGCGGGAGTCAGGGCCTGATAAGAACAAAAATTTAGAAAACTTTATAGGTTTTATTGTAATTTCAGTCTTAGGACTTATAATAATTAGGGAATATAAGTTAAAACTATTATAAGTGATCATGTTCCATGATCCAGTTATAAGTTTTTTTCATTTTTTGTTAAATTTAGGGGTAGTTTTCTCCATTTTTGCCCCCGTATAGGAGTCAGTGAATTAAATAAAAGTTAAAATAAGATAAAACTTTTTCAAATGCAAGATTATAAGAAAAATAAAGAAAAAAACTCATTGTATTTTTCCGATTTTATTTTATCCTGGAGATAGCTTTCAACACCAATAATTAGCTCTAATATTCCTTTTAGTAGAGGAAATAATTACATACCCGAATTCCACCAACAACAAGAATAATCCAAATTTTTGTGCATTCACTTCAGCACTACCTTAGCTAAAAAGTTGTGGTTTCAAAAATTTTGGGACAAAGCCCATTCCCCCCCATTCCCTGCCCGAATTCCACCAACAACAAGAATAATCCAAATTTTTGTGCATTCACTTCAGCACTACCTTAGCTAAAAAGTTGTGGTTTCAAAAATTTTGGGACAAAGCCCCATTGGGGTTGGTTTGCCCCTTTTTGAGGGGGCAAAAGAAAATTGTTTAAAAAATGATTGGAATAAATTAATTTAGGCATTTTAAAACGAAAAGGTGAATATGAATTTTTTAATTAAATGCACAGCTTTCAAGTTACAGCCCTTAGAACTTTGATTACTCTAAGTATTTCATCGAAAGAATCAAAGTTTTAAGGGCTGTAACTTGAAAGGGGTGCGTTTAATTAAAAAATTCATATTCACCTTTTCGTTTTAGAATGCAAAATTTAATCGATTCCAATCACTTTTTGTAAAATTTTTGTTCACCCCCAGGAAGGGGCAAACCAACCCAAATAGGGGTTCGTCCAAAAAGTTTTGAAACCACAACTTTTTAGCTAAGATAGTGCTGAAGCGAATTTCACAAAAATTTGGGTTATTCTTGTTGTTGGTAGAATACGGGCAATTACCTCATTTTGGTGTAATAATTTCCTCTACTATTTATTGAAACCAAATAAAATAAAAACTAAATAAATAATTTGATAATTAGTTACAAAATATTTTTAAAAAACCCATAAATTGGAAAGTTTCTGCTGTATTTTCCTTTTTTTCTAACCCAGTAGGACCCCAAATTCGGATTCAGCGTCATACGAGACCTACAGAAGATTTTCTAATTTTGGTTGTCAAATTCGGAAACCCTTACACCACATTCTGACTTGAGTGTATATTAATTTGGTAATTGAGTAAATTGAGGGGTATTAGAGTCCAGAGAATTTTTTTTTTTATGAATTATGGAAAAAGCACGTAATAACAAAGCTGCAATGAAAAGTTTGGTTGAAATCTTTTCAGCAAACAAATAACAAGGTTAAAAATAAGGCGCGAATCTTTGCTTAACATTTTTTTACGTCTTATTTAAACATTATTATTGAACTCAATCCAATCAAAATTTTTAGAATCCCAAAATTAAAAAAATACTGAAACTCTTTTCTTGCTTTTTTCTAACATGATCAGCTTCGCTCTACCCGTCTTTGACGGTATCTAGTATTTATTAATTTTAACAGCATATTTAACTTATTTTTTGAAATTATTAATTAAGAATCATCCAGATAACGTCAATAATAACTAATGGATTTTTTATATCTTGATAAATAAACGTCATTCAAGTCTTGTATATAAGTAAATCTGTAATTATAGGTGATATTGATAGACCAGCCTGTAGTTGTTCCATTGATCTTTTTGTAATAATTAATGTTAAATTGGAAGTATAAAGAATTTATTAGTATTTCTAATCCATTTAAAAATTCTTCTTGTGGTAATTTTGTATTTAGTCTGGTGGTAGGTTAATGTTAATTTGAGTGTATATTATAATATACTTATCATAAATTTTTAACAATTTTAATAACTTAAAATAAATAATATGCAGTATCTAGTCATGAGCCAGTTTTTCCAAGACCTTTGACAAAAAACACAAAAGTGCAATTAGATGAAAGTCACTAGAAGAAGATGGAATTTACACTTTCTTGATAACTTCCAAGCTGATGGGAAAGTTCAATCTTTAAGGAAAGTACTAAAAATTATAATGAGTTATGAATCTATTGATGGTAAAGCCTTTGCGAATATTCTTTGTGGTAATTCATCTTCGCCCTTGGCCTGAGAACTGAAGTGCGAAACTGCCAAGATAACATCATTGACTGTAATCTCTTCAAAAGTAAAGCCTTCTGGTGTGCCTGATGAGATGATACGTACTGAGGTGGCTTTGTCTTCCAAAGGAAGAAATTCATGAAGAGCATCACTGAGTTTAAGTAGTAAGCCAGGTTTTCTCATTTCTGATCAGAAGTTTTTATTTGTATCAATTGAGTTACAGATTCTATTATGCATATATGCATTGCGAGCAATTTTAGTTTTTTGTTCAGTTTCTGGAGCCAAGGCTAAAAACTTTTTTAAAAGATGAGGAGACCCAGTTCTCTGATTTCGACTTCTGGTCGCATTGGGTTTGGATATTAATAATTTTAATTCAGCATTTAACCAGGGACAAGATAGTTTCTTTGGGTTAATTGTCTTATCAGGGGCTATTATATTTATTGAGGATTGCAAGTTATAACAAGCAAAATCATTATAGAGACATAAAAAAAATTTTTGACACGGAAAAAGATTTTTACTTCTATAACTTATGCTTTTTTTACCAAAACTTATATTTAAAAAATACTAAAAATTTCTATTATAAGAAGTCGTCCCATGCATAAGAATCACCTGTATAAAATGCTTGAAAAAGCGATATTATATTGAGTATCAAGGGAGTAAAATTTAAGCGCTAGTGTGAGCTAGTACGAGTGTTCGGCGAAGTCGTGCACCAGTGATATGTGTTCACACTAGTGTCTTAAGTTTTCAATCATGGTGCTTAAGATATTTTTTGCCTACCTAGGCATACAACCAGTGCAAAAAAATACGCACGAGTTTCACAAAAAATTATTTTTTTTCCTAGCGGGTCGAAGGGGTCCTAGGATCTTCAAATTTTAAATATATATTTTTTAACATGACTTTAAATTATATATCTATTTTTATTAAATTCTGTAAAAAAAAGGTAGTCAATATTCTTAAAATTATTCTGTTTCTAAATATTTAAAATACAAATATTTATTTTGTATTACTTTTTTTTAAATTAAAATAATTTAACATCAATAAAATAGTATATTAAGTATCAAGGGCGTAAAAGTTTCGGCACTAGCGTGAGCACTAGCATGATATGTGTTCAAGCTCGTGTCTAAAGTATTTCGCCCATGGTGCTTACACTATTTTTTGCCCACCTAGGCGTAGAACGAGTTCAGAAAATTCTTTACACACGAGTTTTACGCCCGGGAGGGCAAAAAAAACTATTTTGATAACTTTTAAGTTATATTTAAATTATATACAGGTAATTATGCAAATATTAATTTCGCTGAATTTCATAATCTAAATTTCACGTTTTTCTAATAAAAAATTAATTTTTTAATACTCAATTTTTATAGTTTTTTTGTATTATATTTTTTTATTATAATTTGGCCATGAAAATTTTGATAAAATTTATGTATATCATTCGTGCTAAACATGTAAAACTACAAAAATAAAATTTTTTTTTTAATTTTAATTTTTTAACATAAATATTAAGCACGAAGATAATATGTTCATGAAAATACTATTTTGAATTTAATGGGCTAAACTACATGTTTACAATAAATTTTAAAATTCTAAATTATTTATTACTAAAGCGTGATTGATAAATAATTTTATTAGGTATCATATTACGTACTATAAAGCTTAGTTTTAATTTTCGAATTCTTCATTTGAGGTAGTTTTGTTATTATTCAACAGAGAATTTTTTTAATTGAAATGTTTAAGTAAGTATTTCTTCATATCTAAATTTGTATCCATTTTAAATAGTGCTCAAGATGTTTTAATTAATATGTGGACATATTTTAGACCCTTGAAGATTTCGATAATTCTTTTAATCAAGATTATTTTTTTTGTAAATGATAATAAATTATTTGTAACTGCTGTTGCTGAACCTGCTACCTACAAAAATGTAAGACTTTATTCAAAATTGTGTTGAGTTTAATTTAGTTTAATTACAAAACTAAATTTTTTTGTAGGGAGCAATAGCTTCGAATTCCAAAGGAAGCGCTAAAGTAGGTGTTGAAATTCTTAAAAAGGGAGGATCAGCAGTTGATGCTGCAATAGCTATCATTTTATATGATGGAGTATACGCGGCCCAATCGTAAGTATTTTTTTATAAAATAAAACAAATGTATTTTTGTAAATTTTAATTTTAATTCATTTATTTTTATTTCTTTTTAGGTTGGGTATAGGAGGTGGTAATCTGATGACCATTTGGGACTCTGAAAAAAAAGAAGCAGTATTTTTGAATTCCAAAGAAATGGCTCCTGCTAACGTTCAGCCAATATTAGAAAATCTTCATTTAAATTCATCTTTGACAGGTTTTTATGCATATGTTTAGAATTTCGCCTATTAAGTCAAAAATTATTTTAATATCTTAACTGAATAAAATAATAGGACCACTTTCTGTTGCTGTTCCTGGTGAAATTAAAGGATTATGGGAAGCTCATAAAAGATATGGAAAATTAAAATGGGAAACTTTATTTTTACCAGCAATCGAATTGTGTGAAAAAGGTTTCATAATTTCTAAAAGAACGAATGAAGCAATTGATAAGATTATGAAAGATGTAAAGTCATTTACCCCTTCTATTAATACCCTAAAAGATATTTTACTAGACCCAGACTCAGGGTTGCCAAAAAAGGTAAGTATTACAGACTAAAAAAATTCATTTAATCTTCCATAAAAAATTATTTGATACTATAAAATTCGTGCAAAAAAAAATAAATTACAGATAGGAGATAGAATTAAGAGACCAAAACTTGCAAAAACATTACGAAAAATAGCAAAATTAGGTGCTGATGTATTTTACAATGGCTCTGTTGGCAGAGATCTTGTTAAAGACATTCAGAAAGCTGGTGGTGTGATAACAATGGAAGATCTGAAAAATTACGAGTAAGCAATTTAACTTTTTAATATGAAATTTGTATTTTACAATTTAATTTTTACATTTAGATGTGAATGGGATGAACCTTTGACGACTACTTTTTTAAACATGTCGATGTACACATCTCGCGAACCTGGATCTGGTTCCCTTCTTGTATTTATGATGAACGTTTTAAAAGATTTAGCAATCACCGCACCAAATGACAAAATTATGTGGCAAAGAATTATCGAAACTTTCAAATGGGCTTACGCTAAGAGAGCAGTAATGGGGGACGATGATAACGCAGAAATAAGTAAACAAATATAATAATTTATATAAAATATTTTTATATAAATTCGAACAATAATTAACATTAACTGGTATTTTTTACTAAAATTTTACAGAAAGATTTGTACAACAAATCACGTCACAGCTATACGCAGATTCAATTAAAGAAAAAATTTCTGACTTTTATACGTACAATGATCTTAAGTATTACGATGCCACTGAACACTTGGTTACCATGTACAAGGGAACAGCCAATTTTTGTGTTCTGGCTCCTGATGGTTCAGCAGTTTCTGTTACAAGTTCAATTAATGATTGGTAATAAAATAAATGGATTTTTAAAGTCTTTCTCCATAAGGGTTATTTTATTTAACATAGATTTATTGAAGCCATTTAGATATTTTTTTATGAGCTGTTATTTTCAGAATCTTATTTACACATAAAATCGAAATTTCGTTAACCCCAAATTTTTATTTTGTCGCTTAAAAAAAAATTCACCTGCCTGATTCAAAAAGTTCCCTTTTATCAAAATAATATTCTAAAATTTTAGCTAGCAAGGTCCTTTGTACGGACAATAAAAAGTATCAAAAATCTTGAAATTAAAATAATTGAATAAAAAATAATAATTTTAGGTATGGATCTAAATTTCGTTCAACTTCAACTGGGATAATATTAAACAACCATATAAATGATTTTGCATTTCCTGATTTAGTTAATATTTACGGTTTAGCACCATCACCAAAAAATTATTTAGCACCAAATAAAAAACCCATGAGTTCAATGGTACCAACGATAATTGTAAGTTTATATTTTTTTTACATTTAATCAGATTTATTTCTATGAAATAATTAGATTTAGATTTAAAGCAGTTTTAATTTCAAACAAAATTTTTTAATTATTATTTTTGCAGTTAAATAAATGAAAGTTTCTTGAGTATATTTATTGTCTGTAATGGTCACCTATTAAATATTATTATTGTGTATTATTTAAAATTTCATTATTTTGTTTTCTTCCCAGCAGGTCAAAGTAAAATATTAAGTATTAAGGGTGCAAAAGTTTCGGTAATAGCGTGATCACTACCACGAGTGGTCACTTACAATATTTTTTGACTACTGAGGCTTAGAACGAGTATAAAAAATTTCGTAACAAGTTTTACGTAAGAGCTTTACGCCCGTGAGGGTAAATAGTATATTAAGTATCAAGGGCGTAAAAGTTTCGGCACTAGCGTGAGCACTAGCACGAGTGCTCGGCGAAGCCGGGCACGAGTGACATGTGTTCACGCTCGTGTCTAAAGTATTTCGCCCATGATGCTTACACTATTTTTTGCCCACCGAGGCGTAAAACAAGTTCAGAAAATTCTTTACACACGAGTTTTACGCCCGGGAGGGCAAAAATTCATTTTTCACCCCGCAGCGCGATTAAAAAATACGCATTTTCTCTCTACTGAGAAAGGAAACTTGCATTTTATCCATGTAAGCAAAAAACAATGCCCCTGTTCGCAGATTGACATCTTTGGCTTCGCCACGGATGATAAATAACATTCCATCTGGGCCATTTTTTTACTCCCTTAATTAAAAATGTACTGGTTTATTTTAATTTTTTAGGTTGATAGCAACCAAGATGTACGTTTGGTTATTGGAGCAGCTGGAGGCTCAAAAATAACATCAACCGTAGCAATAGGTATAATTTTAAACATTTTTAAAGAATTAAATATTGAAGATACTATCAATCACCCAAGATTACATCATCAAGTAAATAAAATATGAAATTCCTTTTATGATTTACTAATCTAATTTATTTTGAATAAACTAAAAATTTTTTTTTTAGTTAATACCAATGAAGTTATTTTATGAAGAAGGTTTTCCAGAACATATTTTAAAATATTTAACAAATATTGGTCATGAAAAAGAAATCATAACTTATCATAGTGCTATGACTGGAATTGAAAATGTTACAAATGGAATTCATGCAAGTGGTGATTATAGAAATGATGGAGGTGCTTCTGGTTTTTAAAATTAACATAACAAAAATATTATTCAATGCATAATTTTTTTTTTTTTTTATTACAATGCTGTGGAGTAAAGTAATTTTAAAAAGTTTTTTTTGTAATTTTTGGTTATCAGGTTAAATTCATTTTTATGTACCAAAATATAAGATTTTAGGTAGGTAGTAGTAGGTACTATGTTTTGTTTAAAATTTTAATAAACTTTTTCTTGTGATAGATAATACTTTTTATCACTTATTTTTTTAAAAAATTTTTATTCTTGTTAACACTGACTTCAGTAATAAATTTTTGTGAATTTCAATATTTGAAATTATCTTTTTAAATTTAATAACTACCTTTAAAGTTCAAAAAATTCTAATAATTATTAAAATATCTCTAAATTTAATTTAATATACAGTAATATAAAAGCGATATAAATATCAATAATAAAAATTTTATTATTTCATTATAAATAATTTATATGGTATTTTTAATGCTATTACATCAATTGGTCATCTACCATAGATTTTTATAGTCAATTTCCTAAACTTTTAATATAATCCTCCACACATACTCAATTTATATATCCTTTTATAGTATTTTTCCCTTCTTTCCATACATAAATATATTCGTTTATACTATTCGCTTGAGAGCTCTTTAAGACAAAAAAGATAAGATTGGAAAAGTTATATATAAAAAAGTAGGGGGTATTTTAACAGCTAACATAACCATTACAACTTCAATAAAGTAGAATTTTTGTATTTTTTTGCAAAAAAATGTTTTTTTCTTAGAAATATAAAGATTCCTTTTTATATATAATAAAATGGACTTAAAAATACACATATATTTTAATATTCTATATGGACTGTACGTGAAAATATCTTATACGTTTTAATATGACAAGAAAATTCTAAAAAAAGATTATACAATTTTTAAACCATTTACTATCTTGTATACCTAACAATAAAATTTGTAATTTTAAATAAAATCTTGTGTTTTAATTTTTTGAAAAATATTTATTGGATTTTTGTGCATTAATTTAAAAATAACAAGATTATATAATATAAAAAATGAAAATAAAGTTTAGTATAAATCTATCAGTAAGTTAATTTATATGTAGACAGAAATGGGTTTGAAAATAAGCAAGTAAAGCTAATAAAACTCTTTGAAACTCTTTAATGGCAGTTAAGATTTATATGGTTCTATATAATTTATATTTATATATATAATCTGTGGTATATGGCATATATATATATATATATATATATATATTTTACAAGTTGTGTGTTACTTACTCGATTAATTACCTTTTGATATCGTAGTGAGACATTCGTTATGGCTGCTGTTTATATATTATAATATATGAAGTCTACGTAATATTATATATGACTTTTATGTTTAAATCTAAATGCTAAATATTTAGTAATATTAATTATATATATTAGCTTGGTGGTTATTTCTAATTAATTATTTTATTTACCATTACTGAGCAATAAAAAAAAATTATTTATCAAAAACTAAAGGTTTTAGCAATTTTAAGTCTTAAAAACATTAGTAAATTACATAGTTTCTGAAAATGCTAGATCCAAAAATATAAATACCTGAATTAACCTCTTTTTACATGTTTCAAATCTCCTTCCAAGTCACGTGACTGAATGAAAAGCTGTCTGAAGATTCGGATTCACGAAAAATTTTACATGCAGATAATAACCATAAACGGTATTCCGGTTGCTGCAAGCGAATTTTTCTTTCAGTGTCGTTTGATTTATTTTAACCAAAGTAATGGGGTTCGACTCGGAGTAGCGGATATCATAAAAAAATCCATATCTCATAATTCCCTGCAACAGTACAACTGTTATTTAAAACAATGGTGGAAGTTTTGCGTTAACTCAAACAAAGATCCGTTTTCAGAACCACCGCTAAGTGATATTAAATTTCTACATCAAGAATTTGAAAGAGGTGTCACTCAAGGTATGCTGGGTAGTATAAGATCAGCAATCTCTTATGTAATTGGTTCACACATAGCACAAGACGAAAATATAGGACGTATTTTGAATGGTGCGTATAATATTAGACCTGATAACCCAACCGAGACTTGGGATCCCCTTAAATTTTTGCAATACTTTTCTACTATTTATACAAAGGAATTATCACTCGATTCACTCTCGCAAAAATTAATTACTCTAATAATACTCGTGACAGGTCAAAGAATGCAATTCTTATCATTGATTCGCGTAGAAAATATCTCTATAACGGAAGAGTTGATAAAAATAAAGATTCTCGATAAACTAAAAACGTCGAAGAAAAATAGCTGCCATCCAATTTTTAGGTTGTAATTCTACAGTAAAGACAAAAATATTTGCGCTGCTTCTACATTACCAAGATATTTAGAAATAACGTCCCCCTTAAGAACTTTCAATAGAAAACTTTTTATTGCCTTGAAAAAACCTCATGAACCGATTGGGACCCAGACCCTAGCTCGTTGGATAAAAAGATGCTTAGATGAAAGTGGTGTTGATATAAAGAAATTTCAAGCTCACAGTACTAGGCATGCTTCCACGTCTGCAGCTAAGAGAGCTGATGTTAATATATATTGTATCAGAAATGCTGCTGGTTAGTCCAACAAATCAGAAACCTTTGCAAGGTTCTATAATTTGCTTTTAACACCTGATAAGACAGCGCAGCGTTCGCAAAGTCAATTTTAAACTCAAAATAATAAACAAGATTTTTGTTAATGTATTAATTCAATTAATAAAAAAGAAAAAAAAACATTTTAAGGTTATCATTTCTTTTTCTCCTAAGGTAATATTTCTATATTTATAATTTTTCTTTATTTACATGAATAAAAGATTTTTTAGTGTTGTCATTTTGCTTTAAACATCTTCAAGTGATCTCGAGAAAGAGTCGCGAAATACAATTATATGATTAATCGAACTTACATGTAAGTGAAGTTCTATGATAATTGTATGAAGCGCCTCTTCCGAGATGATCACTTTCCACCCGATCCCATTTTATTGATTACACATAAAAACCCTACAAAAATAATAGCAACACTTCCACTTCGAACTAATGACGTATCATATAAATTAAACCATGTGGTACATCCCAATTTTTTCTATTTTAAAAAATCGTGACAATCCCAAGGGGGGAGCAGGAGTAATCTTCACCAAAGGTCCCTAAATCGAAAATATTCCAAGTCCATTTCACCCCCCCCCCCCTAAAGACATCAATTGTTCACCCCCCTGCCTTTCGAGCCAGACTTTTTCAGATATCCCATCTAATGAACATGTTCCATGTCAATAACAAACAAATAAACTTGTTTAAAAAGTGACAATATTTGAAAAAACCCTTAAAAATTTCGGTTAACCATAATCTCACTTTTTGACAAGATAATTTTTGGATTCTTAAATTTTGAATCGTACCAGTTGGGTATCCTAATAGATATATGTTTTAGTATCTTAGCAAATACAATTTTCGTTTCAGATTAGAGGTGCACGAGATTTCAAGATGAGATCCACAATTTCGAGATAGAAACGAGAGCAAAATCTCGATATCGTGCTACGTGCATCTCTATTTCAGATTAACCTTAATTTTTAACACATTAAATTATAATTACACTCACATAAATTAAACATTTAAATTAAACAATAAATTAAACATTTTTATTACTCAGGCAACAACATATATATAATTAATTAAGTTGTTCTTTACGTTAGAAAAAGTAATTTAATTATAATTTAACTGAATAAATATATACCCATAAAAAACTTTTTATAAATAAGTAAATATGTATGAAAATTATCATAATAAAACATAGTAAATAATAAATTTCTCATTAGAAATGTATAAAAAAATAAGAGATTTGCGTGTTTTAAGCTACATAAATTTTAAAAATCATCTTCTTAATCTCTTATAAGTATCCATACGTTTAACTAAGCTTTTTAATAAAATAAAATAATAAAGTAAAATAACTCAACCGCTCGAATACAATATTTCATAAATTAAAATAAATGGAATATTAATGTAAGCTCAAGGGACGAATTGTTTACACAAAATTTAAAAGGTATGAATTTTTTGTATTTGAATAGAAAACAAAACAAAAAAGCTCTATTTTAAAATTTTAGAGTGTGCAATAATAATAATAATAAGTGATAAGATCATATTATAATAATACAAGAATAAATCTTAGGTATAATACAAACAATGATTTAAAATTAAAAAACGAAAAAAAAAAACGAAGTAGTCTTAATCCCTCATCGCACTTGAACGTATTTCTCATGCATTATTTCGTAGCCTTAAAAATTCAATGAGAGGAAATCATGACAAAGAAGACGTATTTGCAAAAAAATGTATTATATTCATTTTATTTCTCATATATATATATATATATATATATAGACATTTGTATTAATGAAAATATGAAGCTAAAAAAAATAAATGTAGTATAAATAATAACGATGGTTGTTTACGCTTAAAGGCAAAAAAAAACTCTTCATAGCAATAATTTAACTGTGGGACTGACAGCTTGCATAATACCCGCGAAATTGGTTTTATAAGTAAAAAGCGGCTTGCAAGCCTTGTTTATATATATACTTTATCTTTTTATCTCTTTTCTTTAAAGCTAACAATACCATAAAATGCTCGCGGCTAAATTACGGGCTCGCGCGTGTTATATATACTTATATCACATAGAATTTTAGCATTAAAAACAAGGGGAAAAGAGAAAAAATATGACGTTTTGCGAGGGTGTAAATATATATATGTATATATATATTTAAAAGAAGATTAAAAAAAAGGGGGAAACTTGTACGTATTTAGTCAAAAGAAAATGGTTTTAAGAGAAAATAATTTACTTTGTACAAAAGGAAATATAATGAGTTAGGTTAGCTAAATTTGTTTTAGACCCATATTATATACACGTATTTGATACTAACTAAACTCTCATTTTTGACAGGAGCAACGAAATCTGATAATTTATATATAAAGGATAAACGATTGTTGTTAAGAGATATTTTAACGCTTTAGGGTATCATGTATGCGTTCTTATTCATGTGTACATAAATAAATGTGTATATATTAGCTTGGGCATTAATGTTTTTAAAAATTTTTGTGAGCATATAAAAGTATGAATGTTTAATTAAAACTCAAGCTTAAATATTTAATTTCATAACTAAAATAAAATAAATTATGAACAGTTTTTTAATAAAAATTTCATTGTAAAAAATTATATTTATTTACTAAACATATAAAAAAAAATACATAAAATATAATCTACTATTATTATCGTTATTATTTTTTACAAAGTACATAAGCTTATATATAAGTTTATGATTTATTGTTTATACCGTAAATTTTTCTAACTTATTGTACTTTAGATAACTCTATATATGACTCAATCAATAACACAAATCGACTGTAACAAAATAACAGTTTCCATTTCTTTTATGGTATATATATATAAGACTTATCCTGAAAATAAAAAAAAAAACGTATTTTTATAACGTTCTTTAAAAGGTTTCCAAGTCATAAATATTTACACGTATATATATACAATTTTTATAATAATTTATTGACTTTATAAATAATTTTTTATTGAAATATATATAAATCTATATAAGAAAATATGTGAGGTTAAAAATGATTTAAAAAATTTATTGAAATTTATATGCTTGTTTTTTTCAAATTTTCGATTTATTCATAAAGGTTATTGCCGGATGAGTATAGTAATTTGGACCCCGTAACCATACCTAGCCTAAATATAGTATCCAAAAAGTTGTCAAAAAACTTACGGAATCCCGTTGAAATTAAACCTCTAGGCTGCCAAAGACCCCCAAAAAACAAAAAAAAAAAAAAAATACGGTTTTTTAGACTTAATTAAATTTTACGATCTATGATCAGTAATACTTTGTATTGATTAAAAAACTTATTGTTAATATCTTATCAATTTTCAAGAAAAATTTTTTTTGGGTTTTTAGTACCTATTTAAAACCCCAAAATGCAATTTTTGATTTTTCAAAAATTGGTTTTTGGGCATAAAAAAAATATACTATCTAAATTGTTTTTATAGTCCTGGTGGGATGAGTATTATTTTTTATTTTTTTAGAAAATCTTCTGGAGGAAAGACCATCTTCTAATGCCCGAAAATTCAAATTCAAATGCCGTCCTCTATTTGCGCTTTTGTAACTAAAATGCGAAAATATTTTATTTTAAAAAGTTTATTATTGTGCAAAAATGTGAAGTTATCAGTTATGAAACTGATTTTTATAAATAGCCATCATTCTGCAATTAAAATTGTCCTAAGCTGTTACTGGCGTTTATCCGAGCTTTACGTATATTTTTGGTTTTTAAATACATAATGTGCGATTGAACAGCCAATGTGCAAAGTATTATCTATTCATGGGACGGAGAAATGAAATTAAGCCTAAAAAATTTTTGGGTTTTTTTTAGTTTTTTGGGGCCTAGAGGTGGGACTATTTAAAATGGGACTTTTTAAAATCTTTAAATCTCTATACAAATATATATCAAATGACTAATAAATTCAGTAAAAAATTAGTATCAAAGTATTTAGTAAAATCAAAGAAATCTAGTTTTTGCCCATCCTTTTTATCAAAATTTTAAGTTAAACAATTCCAAATAAGACATAACAGTAAAATAAAACAAGTAGAAAACTATTTAACTTTTCAACTTTTCAATATGTCTAATAATAACCTTTATCTCAAAACTTAATAACAGTAAAGTATATAGATGTTTAACATGGGTTGAAATTTTGCTTAAACTATTCGAAAAGATACTTAAGTTATATTAAATTAACTTGTTAAAATCAACTATAAATTCATTAAACATCCAATTTTGATTTTATAAAAATGTATCAAGAAACAGTACACTTTATGTATTGCTAGAATCAATTTGAAACATTTTCAAAAGTTAAATATTTTGATTGATTAATTCTTGCAATTTACAGATTCAACTATACGAAAGCTGCATTAAAACTACAAATATAATTTATTAGTAGATAAGTACTTTATGCAAAAATATCTCATTTTTTATTTTAAAGATTATACGTTTATTTCCCATTTAAAAACTTAAAACCTAAGTGTTTGTAATTCAGTATAATTTAAAAAAATTTAAATTCAAATACATTTTTTTTGCTACCAGAATATATACATTTCTATAGTTAAGTAGCGTCCATTATATCCACAACATGGCTCATTTTTTTAAAAACATTGCTTAGAAACGAGGAAATTATTCAAATATAAATAATACTAAATACATAAAAACCATCCACGATGGTCACGCACGTTTTTACGTACATTTTATTTTATTATAAATGTGTTAGTACAAAAAAAAATTGACAAAAATTAAATTTAAAATAAAAAACGTGATTATAATTTTTAATAAATTACACTAAATGCACGAATAGGAAAAAATAAAATTTTGTTTTTTTTTTATATCACTGTCATCTAATTAGCACATACATTACAGTCATGAAAGCTCAAACAGTTAATATTATAAATTTTATAAGCTAAAGGCGTGATTTAAGTATATATAATAAAATACAAGTCTGCGTGATGCAGCTTCAATCTTAATAAACACACGATTGCACGTTTTTTTCTTCTTTCCTTATTCCTCTTTCATGTCACAAGTTTTAAACTATATATAGATAACAATTTCTCTCTGTCTTTCATTTTCATTCTTTCAATATATATAGAATACTTATTATAAGTACCAGCAAAATATATATATATATATATAGTATGAAAAGCAACAGGAACGACCCACCGAACTGTGGCATGTCGGCTTCACATCAATCTTGTTAAATTACCCGCCTGGCCAGAAGTCGTTTTCTCTCTCGCTTTGCTGCTGGATTGATAAATTACCTCGATCTAAAACGTCTCCCGCAGACATGTAACGCTCGACGTCACGTCCTCGAAAACTAAAACGAGCAAGCTGAAGAAAATCAAATTAATGCATCATATTACCCAGCTATATATTATTTTCTCGATATATATATGTTGCATTCGTTTATAATTTTAAATAAATTGATTTTTAAGAATTTTTTTCTTCAATAATATAAATTACTTTAATGAAACTAAATATTATCAGAATATAAATCCATAGCAATTTAAAAAAAATCTCATTATCAAATAATCATTATCACATTTTACAATCTTTTATAAAAAGCTAGATGAAAATCTTTTTTAAAGAAATCTAATATATAAAGAAAATCAGCAGAAAAATAAAAAAAATTGCAAATTGCAAAAAATTCTATTTATATATATGTGTATATTTAACAATTTGATTTTTGCACGTACATCTAATAATATAAGTTAAACTTTTAATGTAATAATAAAATAAAAAGTTTTATTTTTTTTGGATCACACAAACTCAGCTCCATATAAGAAAACTTAAGCTTCCGGTTATCGATAACGCTCTTTAAGCTTAAAACTTGCTTCCGTTGTGTCTTTTATAGTATCCTATTGTCTCCTTATATATATGTATATATGTATGTAATATTCTGAACTCTTGAAAACTACACTTATAATGTTTCTTTTATGCTTATATCATGAATTTTCAAAAGAGTATATTATTATATATAAGTCAAACTTAATGCATATTCATATATATATATATATAAAGATAAAAGCTTTTTCTTTTATATAGGGCATTTTCAGTATATGAAGCCAAAAGAGAGCTATTTTCGATGCAATGACGATGGACTTATACAAATACTACTATATATGAACTATAATATTACTAATGTTATGTTCTATGTTATATATATAATGCGAAATTGGACTTATATATATATAAATAGTAATCCTTAGTTACTATCACATGGGATTCAGAAGGATTACCAGTTACTAGTTCTAAAACCCATTGTCCTCTTTTTCCTTATACAATGAGAATATTAGCTTGTTATATACTTTGTTGTACTATATTAGATGAAAATAGGTATATATGGATAGAAATCTTTTATATATATTTTATATGAACAGTTCCAAATCAAATTGCCAGATCTAAAATTTTTTTTGTTGATAATAATTATTTTCTGGTTTCTGGTAGAAACGATTTTATTCTATTATATATTAGTATTACCTTTTATACAGTGACTTCGTTGCATTACGTCAATTCCAACGCGTTTCGGAATTAAATAATTCCATCATCAGGGTTTAAAAAATACTAATATTATTTACTTGAGTTAACAATTAATATTTAATACACTTAAACTGCCACATTTATAATCGAACATAACGTTTGCAAACATAATGAGCGGGCGCAAAGATATCTGGCGTGGCACTGATGAGTTATAATATTTCTATTTGAATTTTAAATTTTAATATAATAAAGTTTCAAATTTAAAGAATATTATGCCGTATGTTTACGTTTAGATGTAGATATTGTAGAATTATTACTGTTGTTATTGTTGATCTTGTAGAATTTTTATTGCTGTATTATATAATACATGGGATTTAAAATGCAATTGATCATTTAATATTTTATCTTTTGTGTCTTGGTTTTTAAAGGCTTTATAAATTTCAAACTCTTCTAAGGCATTCATGATGTTAACCTTATTGCATATAATGAGGAAGGTTAAATTATTTTCTAGGCTTGTACAGTTATGTTTTTTGCTGATGATGTGTTTTGCAAAATTAGATTTGATATTTTCTATAACTATAGAGCTCTTGGATTCTTAGGTGGTATGTGCTCCAGATCTCTAGCCATAAATTTCCTCCCAGTTTGCCCAATATAAAAGGAATCACAATCATTACAATTAAGCTGGTAAATTCCTGATTTTTGTTGTAGGGGTGTGTGTTTTTTCTTCCTTAATAATTTAGATAACTTGTTACTTGTCCTGAAGATAATTAAAGTTTCTGAAAGTAATTATTAACGTAAACGAAGTGAAATTTCCATATATTCCTGACACATATATGGTTTCAGATTTTGTTATGCGATTTTTATGCTTGTGTATTAATTTATTAATGATATTACTATTGTATCCATTGGCAATGGCTATATATTTTATGGTGTGTATTTCATTGATGTAATTTTCTTGATTTAAAGGTACTGTGAGCAATCTATGTATAAAGGAATTGAAACTTGCCATTTTCAACGTATGAGGACGGTATAAGTCAGCATGTATACATGGTCTGTAGTAGTTGGTTTTATGTATATATTAAAATCAAATTGATTATTATTTTTTGTAACAGTGATATCCAAAAAGTTTATGCTATTGTTATTTTCTGTAAACTATTGATGTTTATGCTATTTAAATAAGACTTCAGGGAAACTAGCTACCTATTGGTACCATTATATATAATGAAAGTATCATCAATGTAACATTTGTAGAAAATAATATTTTTTGTGATAATATTGCTATTTGAAAAGAGATATTTTTGTTCATAGTAATTTAAATAAACCACAGTTTTAATTTAATAAAATTACTCTCTAGCAAATATCGAAACTAAGTTAACACATACAAAAACATTATTTACATAAAATACTTAAATTCTAGGAATACCGGAATACATTATAAGGAAGAATTGAAGCTTATTATATGTTTATCATATGTTTAGGGGGGATTAGAACAAGAAATATCTAGGGCGTCTTTCCGCATAAGCAGTTATAATTATTAAATAACATAAAATATACCGTATAATTAATTAATGAAAAAAACGAGGAATTTCCTATCTAAAACCCGAGAGCACACATACGCAACTAATCTTGGAGTATTTTCCTTGATGATGTTTTTGTAGATGAGCTCCGGAGAACTACCAAAAATAAGCCTTAATTCTTCCTTATAATGTCCAAAATCTCCAAATTATTAAAATCCGGTATTTTATGTCCATATTTTACACAAATAACTTTTATTAGTATAAATTACGGTAAGCAACTGCGTGCCTCCGTAATATTATTAATATAGCAATCACCATATAACAAATAGAAAATTAATATTAAAAATATTAATTTTCTCAATTACAAATCACTGATTTCATGTGAAAGCAAACTCAAATTAGGCCAAAATTAACTAATTAATTCAAACCAAAATTCTAAAAATCAAAGAGATATGTACGCCTGTACCCTATGATGGCTACAATCAGTCTAATGGATTCCTATTTTTTCCAGCTTCTTTTTGGGTCCTGATTGGTCGTGTGCATTTTAATAATCCAATTTTCTTATTGGTCCGGAAAAAGGCGCACTTTTACGTTTATTTAAATTTTCAATTTTAAATATTATTTTAATAACTAGAAACTTACAGTTTTTATTTTAAATTAAATTAAAAAAATATATTTTATTTATTTTTCACTGTCAGAGGAAATGCATAAATTATGATAAGTTTTCCTTCTTTCTGGAGCCATTAGAGAATTTTTCATAAATTGTAGATGGTGACGTAGCTCTGCATATGTTACTGTCGCAAAAAGCATCTTTTGTTGCCCCTCATCGATAGTACCCCATTAATCATATAGTAAATGACATTACTCTCCTGCATAGCTACTTGACGTTTACCATAAAGTTTTTAATTTCAAAGAAAAAGTAAATCGGTGTTTCTTCCTTCTTGCACCTGCAATTTAAAAATTATTCATAAATTTGTACCGGTAAATTCTTGAATCTAAAATCGTAATCAATTTATTTTTAAGTGCCTGCTATGTGTTCATTTTAGAGGGAGTATCAGCTCATCTTTTAGATATTTCTTCCAGCGTACCAACTTGGGTAGTCTTCTTAATAATTTGGGAATATATACCTTCACGACAACTTTCATAAAACTGGCTCCTGGACCTACAACTGCGTTGGTGGGATCGCCCCACCACTAGATTTTCATTTTCTACTGAAGTTTGACATTAATCCTGTCGCTCATTAAGCCTGTGATGTTAACACTTAGATTTTCTATTTTCACAAACAATTCTTCTTTACATGTCTATAATTGATTCAAATCAACATTATTAGCTGCGTTCATTTTTACTTTACTTGAAGGATAAACTGTATATTCCTTTTTCCACCTGGCCCTTTTACGCTGCATCAGTAGGGGCGATAATTTTACCGTACATAATGATTGAACTTTTACTGATGCTGATTTTCTCGATACTAATAATAAGGCTCTTCAGATTACCATTACATAGTCCTTTATGTAATTATGTTCACTTATCACAATATATATAACTAAATATATTTGTTTTATAAACAGATTTTCATCAATTTAACACAGCTTTTTCAACTATATAAGGTGTTACGAATTAAGAAAAGAGTTTCTACCGAGTCATCTCCGTAATTTAAATTTAAAAAAAATGTATTAATATTTACGATTGTATTTCTCTGTTCAGAACAGAAATACATTTAACACAATTGTCCAAAAATATCCGTGAATCAAAGTTTGAATTTGTATCAGTACTTATACAAATAGTATAATAGTATAATAATTCCCGATTTTTAATATATTTTTCACAGCTGTTTAAGTAAAAAAAATTTGTTATTATGCACAATAAAATAAATAAATAAAAGTACTGTTTATAAGTTTAAAAAAATACCAATTGACATAAATACAACAAGATTTGCAGCAATAAGTATTATCACAAAATTAAATCAAAAATTACGATCAACAAGAAACAAAGTTTTTTAAAACATATAAGTGTCTCTAGAGGTGACATGATAAAAGTTAATTGAGTGTCTTGTTTTATGTAATTTTAGTACTATAATATCGATTCGTGGGAAGTGTAACTGTATATATAAATAGAAAGTTTATAATGGATTATTTAATGTTAAACATGCATTTTATAATACATAAACAAACCTTTTTATTTTTTAATTTTAATTAAATGTCTTACAAATAATGTAAATTTACAATAAAAAAAACACATTTATATTAAAATTTTAAATATAAAACATGTATTCTAAAAAAGTAATTACAATTGAATTTTTTTTTTATGATTCATAAATAATAACTTTTTGACATAACATATCAATACAATAAATATTTTTTAATTTTAAATGCATGATGAATATCAAATAGATATTTTACCATATTTCTGACAAGCTATCATATATTTAACTATTTAAAATATGAATCTTTTCTCTCTTAATGTTATATACTCATCATATATTTTATTTATATCATATTATTATTATTATTATTTTAAGTAGGAAGATTGGCATTTATATTATGATTATTATGTAAATATATATATCTCAATTATATATACGTATTAAAGTATTACTGATTTTTTTGTTAAATTTTGAAGTCCGTAAAATTGACACTACCGGCTTATTCTGTCATCGATGAGTATTTTCACCTTTCATTATTTATATATAAATTACCACCCTGACGTATGTCCATTATAATCTCGTTCTTGTCATTTTATTCATATAAAAAAAGGTATATCCATGGTAGGTGAATTTAAAAGCAAAAAAAAAGTAAAGCAAAACATATTATAATACATAAGAAGATAAATTTTTCATTATATTTAAATTTATTTATGTATAAATTTTTAGGTAAAAATTTTTAAACTAACTATAATGTCGTATATAATATAATATATACCTGCCAAGAAAATAATAAAATATAAGAAAAAAGAACAATAAACATGCGGTGATGTATATGGGTTACGAGACAAGCAGCTGTTGCCCCCTTTTTTTATTTTTGCTTATTTTCCCCTTTTTTGTTGTTGTTGTTGTTAAAATATACATGATATTTATACATATATATACATATATATAACCTTTCTCTTATAACATGACAACTGGTTCATTTTACAACTCTCATATTATATATATTCAACACTTATCCTATGATGACGGTGTGTGATGGGCGTAATACGTCACAATGACGTGCCTTAGGTACTTTTAAATATATAAGAGAAAATTGTGTTCATATATATGAAAGCGTTATTGGCTATAAATAAAGACAGGATGCTTTTGATATATGACTATATGCAAAATTTAATGCTGACTGGAATCATGGTGAGAAACAGTGTGGTAATATATATACTTTGCATATAAATGATTATGTAAAAAAGAGTGATCACTTTTCACATAAAAATATGTGTATATATGTAAATGAAATTTTTTTTCTTTTATGCATTTAAAAAAATATTTAATATGTTTTTAAATTGATATTTTACTTATACCTTCATTTAATTTAACAGATATATTAGCATTATTATTTTAATTTCTTTTTTGAAAACCTACTTCAGATCGTTTTTCGCTTTTGTTGTCTGAGCAGATTTTTTATGTGGGAATTGTTAATTTTATGAATGAAAATGAAAGATATCTATAATTTGAGTTTTAATAACAATATAAAATGAAAGTTTAAATAATTAAGCTTATGTGTTCAGCCTTATTTCACAAATTTCGGGTAATTTGTGAGTAAATATTTTATTTCTGTACGCAAAAATAACAAATGAAAATTAATTGGCATTAAGTATGATTTCATTTAAAATTTTAAAGATTTTTGGTTATTCTCTATTTATCATCTGTTAATAAAACAGATGTTACCGACGCAGTACTGACGTTACGGTCGGTAATGTAGTGTGCTTGAAGAAATCTCCACATAGTTATACTACTAAAAAATTTATCTTAATTAATTAACTACTGACTTTTTTTTTATTATAAATTAAAAATATTAAACAGAATTGAACTATTGTAATATTTATTAATTTTGGAAAAAACTGTACACATACCTAAAACATTTAAACAATTTTTTCTGAGTAATAAAGAAAGCAGCAATCGTAAAAATAATATTTTTTTATCAAGAGTTTTTATCAAACCTTAAAAATTGCATTAATGACATGTTCATAAAAGCAGATAAAAGATTAATTTTAATTAAAAAAAGTATGAATAGATAAATCCATTATATTATAAATAAAACATTTTTTATTAAAATTATACACCATGAAGATTAGAATAAAAGAGTCTATACAAATTGTGGCTACCCACATTTAGAAAAAAAGAACTTAATCCTTCTTATTCATTCATATAATATTTTATGCTAACAAACATATATATAACGTGTCTCCTCTTGAATAAAAACGTTTTTTAACTACTGTATAAATAAAAAATATTTAATTCAGCATCTCTTTTTTCAAAAAGCTCTTATATGTAGGACTTTTTTTTTTAATACTTATATATGTACATATGTACTTTGCCATATATGTATTTACCGCCTTGTGGCTATCGAGCTTGAATCACGTCACGTCGCGTCGGATCGCGTTACGCTCTCGACACTGATCGGAGATTAGCTCCCCGATTGCATTCAAATCACGCACAAAGGAGCTCAACTCCACTTCTCTCTTTTATAATACTTATGTGTGTACTTTTATATATAAAAACCGCGTTATATACAGATTCTATCCTATCTGACGTCCGTATCTAACGAATTTTTAACGACCTTTTGTTAACCAAAAAATTTATAAACTCAGATACGCATTATAATAAAACTAGACAGAAAATAAGCAGAAGCATTTGTATTCTGTAATAGTGGTAACATTTTGTTAAAAATAAAATTTAGTAAGACAGGAAACAGTCAATGGCAAAGTGGTTTTTAGGGATATTTATCTATTTAAAAAAAAAGGACTTTAAAGTGTACAGGGTTGCAAAAAATATATATTATTTAGTCTAAAGGTATTAAAATAATGAAAATCTAAAGCGCGCAAACATATGGTGGCAAGATCTGCCGCAAGATTATTTTTTATTTCTTTTTATATTATAACCTTATTTTTCAAGTGTGTGCATATAAGCGAATTGATGGTTTCTTTAGATTAAATAAAAACTGATAAATGTCATATCGGCTTTTATTCAAAATGTTAATAGAAGAACAATAATATACCTTGACAATTTATATCAACACCTTGTTTTTATAACCATTTTTTATTAAGATCTACAAGCATTTTTATATACAAAAAAATTTCTTGTGTTTTTTTGGCCCTTTTTGTTCAATTTATTTTTATTGTTGTATTTTTGTAACAATGAATTTAAATCGTTTTATTTTTTTCATTATAAATTTTTAAATGCAATTTGTTTGAATTTTTTAAGAGTGTTTTATGTTTTAAAATGATTTTTATCATTGATAAACACTTTTTAGTTTAAATACTACTGTCATGTTAATAGTACAAAATTATATATATGACTTGTTTAGATTTTTAATATTGATAAAATTTAATTTAAATTAGATTTTTATCGTTTATTTTTGTACATAAGTGAAATTTAATGAAATACATTGGATAAATGATAGAATGTATTACATATGAATTTTTTATAGAGCTTGCAAAAGCTCATATAAGGCAAAAAATATGTTAATTTTTTCATTATTAAAAATAAATAAACTTAGATTTCAAAAAGTTTCTTGATTTTTATTACAGATATTCATTTTCTTTTTAAGTCTTTGTAAGTACCACTGAATCCCAATATTTACCCTGAAATTCCGTTATTTACCCAAATTTCACTATTTTCTTTCACTGAAAAATAATTCGTTTTCGGTGAGTGTCAGAATTTTATTTACTTGTTCGAAGGATTACAAAATTATGAAATCAAAAATAAAATAAAAATAGATTAAAAAAATTTTTTACCCATTAGTCTGAGTGAAGCATACCCATAGGATAATGATATCAAGGTGAGTTAGGTTGCGTGATGTATAAATGTTTAGCTGTATTCAAAATTTTATCAGGATATTTTTGGGAAAATTAAAATTTTCAAAAATTTTTTAAAGAAAAATAAATATCTTTAAAATATGGAAAAATCTTACTGTGAAAATCGATTTTATTTAAGTCAACCCTACTTTTTATGTAATCAGTTAAATTTTTACTTAAAACAGGTTTCTTCACAAATTTATAAATTTTTGTCAATTGTCAGCTAGGGTCAGCTAAACATACTACTGCCTAATGCGTGTCTTTTACTGTTCATAATTAGATATCTGCGAAACAAATTTACATAAAACAGGAGTCAAAATGAAGAAAAAAAAGCACTTATTTTGACCGAAAATTTAGAAAAAATTATTCACCCATACTCTTGGATGTTGGGTGTCAAATACTCTATACACCAGTACATATTTTAAAAAAAATTTGTAATTTAACCCATTAAGGCCCAAGCGTACATAGCTGGACTTTTGATTACCAAACTGTTAAAAAACCTTTTTTTTTATTCTAAAAAGTTTTCTAGGGGTAAAAACGATTGCTTGTTTCAATTTTTTCATTAGTTTTTACGTACAACCCTTCCAAAAGGGGTAAAAATAGGGTTAAACATGAATTTTTGGCTTTTTTTAATTTGCTCTGGACTTTTAGCTATAAAACCTTTATAAATTACTCTTATTATTACCTAGACCTTTTTTTACAGTTAAAAGTGTAATGCGTATGTGGATTGACCATAATTTTTAAATTCTAACCCTTTAGAGGGTGGGTAACCTTATGCATAAATAAAGAAATTTTTTGATTTTGTATTTTTGACTTTTTTACCCTTTATATAGAGGTAGCCACCCCCTAAAGGTTTAGAATTTAAAAATTATGGTCAGTCCACATGCGCATTACACTTTTAACTGTAAAAAGTGGTCTATGGGCATATTATGGATTGGGAATCGCCGCGAATTATTGATATCGAGCCGGTTTACAGAAAACGGACGATTTCCGAGTTAGCTCATATGCACCAACAACCCTATCCGTTAAATTCCAAAGATGACGTAAATAAACTACATCGTCCATATAAGCCGGTATTTAAAACAATGTGTCGTTTTTTCAAGACAAATTCTTAGATATATATATACACACACGCATTGTATGTATATAAAATTAAAAAGCAAAAACAAAATTATTACTTTTCTCCGTATGTTCCTATAAAACCCTTTAAATTTAAATCTCGTTATAACATAAACAAAAATTAATGACAAACTCACATTTTAGTAATGTATTATACGTATGTGTATATTTAAAATTTTATATATATATGTGTCACACTTCCTATAACTATATTAAAATAATCGGTACTTAAGAAAAAAATTGTAATCCGAATCTAATAAAATATCCAACGTACTTTAAATTTTAGACTTTAATAAAAAAATAAAATAAAAATAGTCTCAGTTTTACATCAGACTCAGTGATATGAGTGTATAAATATTATACACACAAAAATTGTTAAATCGGTAAATGAACATACATATATTGTAAATTTTAATATTGTGAGAAAAAAAATTTTTTTAATTTTTATTAATTATGTAATTTTAGCTTGATAAGGTCAACAAATCAGTTGACGAAACGTCGCTTTAACAACAGCAATAAAAAAATTTTGTAAACTATATACATAAATTTTTTCATTTTCTTCCATTTGGTCAATAAATTCAAAAAATATTCTATAAGGTAATAATAAGAGTAATTTATAAAGGTTTTATAGCTAAAAGTCCAGAGCAAATTAAAAAAAGCCAAAAATTCGTGTTTAACCCTATTTTTACCCCTTTTGGAGGGGTTGTACGTAAAAACTAATGAAAAAATTGAAACAAGCAATCGTTTTTACCCCTAGAAAACTTTTTAGAATAAAAAAAAATGATTTTTAACAGTTTGGTAATCAAAAGTCCAGCTATGTACGCTTGGGCCTTAATGGGTATTAAATAATTAGTACATTTTTAATGCCTTACTAGTATTATACTATTAAATAATTAGTACATTTTTAATGCCTTACTAGTATTATACTATTCTATAATAGAATATGTGCGCAGCGGTACGATAAAAAAAAATTTTTTTTTAAAGAATGAAAAAAATTCCGCTTGCGGCAAATGAATTTCTTTTCTGTGTAAACGTGCATTATTTTGTAAACCCTTTAATACCAAAAAATTTTGTTGAAAACCTTTTTCTAAAAAGGACTTTAGATAATAAACATTTTTTGTATAATTGAAATTTTTTACCCAAAATATTGTTTGAAAATTGTTAGAACAATAAGGTCTAAAACAAACATTAATTAACCACACTAGTTATTCATGTCTTAAATAACAAAAAAATTCAAAACAGCTTTGATTTATGTTTTTAAAAAATTTTATATTTTATAATTTAGTTTATTTTTCTTGAAAAAAATAACACTTTGAATGTCAAGTTAACTCTTAAGAAACAGTAAGTCTCTTAAAAAGTGTAATATAATATAGAGAGAAGCATTAACAGCATAATATTATTACTTATATATACAACACAAATTCTGCCAGAGTCATTAACGTTTGTTTCTGCATAAACTACCACGCCTATTCAGCTTTAAGCAAAATTTCCATTTAAATTCAACACATTTGTGAATATAGGTATATGAGTAAATCTATTAGATTTACTTCTTTTAAAACTGGAAGATTTTTATTAGAACTCAGAAAGATTTCAAATTATAGAAGAATTTATTTGCAGCAAGCGAAAATATTCCTATTACAATTAGCGAAAATCATTTTTCGGCTAGAGGAATTTTCGTTTCTTGCTTAAAAGATTGCAGTTTCGCAAATTACTTTATAGCCCATTTCCTGAATCCTATAAGAGATTGCAAAGTTTTTGTTAATTTAATCGTTTTTAACATGGAAAATGTTAATAGGGATCCCTCCCTATAAACATGTTTACCCCCTTCCCTGGAAATCTGAAAATCAAGGGAGGGTCAAATCTGTCGGATTTAAGGGGGACGAAGTCAAATGGGACTTAAAGTAATCCGAGTTAGGGACATAGAATATTTTCGATTTAAGTACTTAGAATAATAGGCGTTTAGGGAATCAAAATAGTTTGGGTATAGAATCTTACCATCTAGTAAAATTGATAATTACAAATTATAAAAATAGCGAATTGTATGGTAATGCTGTGTAAAATTTATGCATTTTATCTAACCCTCAGCTGTGAGTAAACATGTTCCATGCATTTTTTATAATTTTCAGACAAAAAGAACTGAAAATTTTGCTTAATCACTCCAACCGAGAAAAGTTGGGTCCGCTATTGCAAAAAGGCAATATTTCTGACAGATCCTCCCATATATAAATGCATATTTACATTTAGACACACAAAAGTGAATAAGATGGACATTTTATTCTGAAAAATTCATATTTCTTTGAAAGAGAAACTAAATAACTCAAAAATCACTTGAGGCTAAAAAACAAATTTTTTATTATAAATAATCTCCCATCATATTCTCATTTTGAAAAAACAAAAAAAAAACCTTTCTACACGTACTACCAACACATAGAGATAGATAATCAAAAAAATTATTTAACAATTTCACGTCTTATATTATTAAACATATCTCATTTTTATTCTTGTCTTTATTAATATGAAAAATTGGTATTTATTTATTTTAAAGTATGTGTAGAAAATATAAAAGATTTTTAAGACACACCTTCAATATTTTTTTTAAAACTTACTGTTACTACTTTTTTATTACAAACAATTCTTTTCAAAAGAATAAGTCTTAATAATATTTCTCAATTTCGCCTTCAGCAAAAAAATGATTATTAAAAGTAACATAAAATTAATCATAACTGAATAATTGAAATTTAAAAAAAATAAAAAATCAGATTATGTCATTAAAAATGAGTATATTAAATCTTTTATTCTATCAATATCGTTTATATGTATCATGCATCACTTGTCATATTAATATATGAAGGGCGAGTTAAATAAAACAGTCAGATTAAAAGGCGTGTTACAAAAAAGGGGGACGTATTATAAAAATGAAACTTGAAAAATGAGTTTTTTAAAAGTCAATATGAGAAAAGATCTGTGATGAAACTTTTGGAAATATATTCATTTGTATGCCAAAAATTATTGTGTATATACTGGCATTTTTAGAGTTAATAAAATGATTGATTGATATTATATTCATATATATATACAACTTGTCATCAATCATATTTCTCATATATATATATATATATATATATATATATACTAGATACCGTCAAAGACGGGTAGAGCGAAGCTGATCATGTTAGAAAAAAGCAAGAAAAGAGTTTCAGTATTTTTTTAATTTTGGGATTCTAAAAATTTTGATTGGATTGAGTTCAATAATAATGTTTAAATAAGACGTAAAAAAATGTTAAGCAAAGATAGAATTTTGAAGTATTGGCCAGAAAGGACACCAGAAATTCGCGCCTTATTTTTAACCTTGTTATTTGTTTGCTGAAAAGGTTTCAACCAAACTTTTCATTGCAGCTTTGTTATTACGTGCTTTTTCCATAATTCATAAAAAAAAAAATTCTCTGGACTCTAATACCCCTCAATTTACTCAATTACCAAAATAATATTATACACAAGTCAGAATGTGGTGTAACGGTTTCCGAATTCGACAACCAAAATTAGAAAATCTTCTGTAGGTCTCGTATGACGCTGAATCCGAATTTGGGGTCCTACTGGGTTAGAAAAAAAGGAAAATACAGCAGAAACTTTCCAATTTATGGGTTTTTTTAAAATATTTTGTAACTAATTATCAAATTATTTATTTAGTTTTTATTTTATTTGGTTTCAATAAATAGTAGAGGAAATTATTACACCAAAATGAGGTAATTGCCCGTATTCTACCAACAACAAGAATAACCCAAATTTTTGTGAAATTCGCTTCAGCACTATCTTAGCTAAAAAGTTGTGGTTTCAAAACTTTTTGGACGAACCCCTATTTGGGTTGGTTTGCCCCTTCCTGGGGGTGAACAAAAATTTTACAAAAAGTGATTGGAATCGATTAAATTTTGCATTCTAAAACGAAAAGGTGAATATGAATTTTTTAATTAAACGCACCCCTTTCAAGTTACAGCCCTTAAAACTTTGATTCTTTCGATGAAATACTTAGAGTAATCAAAGTTCTAAGGGCTGTAACTTGAAAGCTGTGCATTTAATTAAAAAATTCATATTCACCTTTTCGTTTTAAAATGCCTAAATTAATTGATTCCGATCATTTTTTAAACAATTTTCTTTTGCCCCCTCAAAAAGGGGCAAACCAACCCCAATGGGCTTTGTCCCAAAATTTTTGAAACCACAACTTTTTAGCTAAGGTAGTGCTGAAGTGAATGCACAAAAATTTGGATTATTCTTGTTGTTGGTGGAATTCGGGCAGGGAATAATTTACAAACTGTTCTTGTTGTTGGTGGAATTCGGGTATGTAATTATTTCCTCTACTAAAAGGAATATTAGAGCTAATTATTGGTGTTGAAAGCTATCTCCAGGATAAAATAAAATCGGAAAAATACAATGAGTTTTTTTCTTTATTTTTCTTATAATCTTGCATTTGAAAAAGTTTTATCTTATTTTAACTTTTATTTAATTCACTGACTCCTATACGGGGGCAAAAATGGAGAAAACTACCCCTAAATTTAACAAAAAATGAAAAAAACTTATAACTGGATCATGGAACATGATCACTTATAATAGTTTTAACTTATATTCCCTAATTATTATAAGTCCTAAGACTGAAATTACAATAAAACCTATAAAGTTTTCTAAATTTTTGTTCTTATCAGGCCCTGACTCCCGCTTCAAATGAGTCCCTTAATCGGAAATATTCTAAGTCCATTTCACACCACCCCCCTTAAAAACGTCGTCAATATTTCAACCCCCCCCCCACCCCCTTAAAACGTCAATACTCGGTGGTCCCAAACGGGACGTGAATTTTATTTTATCAGGTGAATCGCTATTTGTTGATGTAATCTTAGCTGCGATTGGTTCTAATTTTTTGCTATTAAAGTCATTTCTAAAAACTCGGATACCGTAATTTTTTTTTCGCTGATTTTCTCAATGTTATAGCAATTTAACCAAATGGTCATTTTTGGCCCAAAATGATTAATTTTTAAATTATCTCAAAAATTGCAGTTTTAGACAAAAATGGTTTTTATAGGTCTCAACAATTTTCTGAAAGCTTTTTTCTAAAAATTCTTTATTTGTCCTTCAGAATTATTTGTTTGCAAAATATTTTACCTTTTTAATTTTTTATTTTAAATTCTCTTCTTTACAGACAGTAAACTGAATGCCCCTTTTTGGCCTAAAATGATCGATTTTCAATTAGCTGCAAAAATTGTAGTTTTAACATTGAACATGTTTATAAGGAGGGGTAACCTGTTAATCTGAAAATCAAGTGGGGTCAAATGTGCCTGATTTAAGGGGGAAGGTCCAATGGTACTTGGACAAATTTCAGTTTAGGCACTTAAAATAATCCGGGCTTAGAGACTTCTAATAATTCGAGTTGAAGGACTTAGAATGTTTTCGATTTAAAAATCTTAGAATAATACAGCTTTACAGAATCAAAATAATTTGGGCTTAGAATCTTAACATCTAGTAAAGGTGATTAAACCTAAATTATAAGAATAGCAATTTCATTTTAATGTTGCTTAGCATTTATGTATTATAACTAGTCCTTTTTAGAGGTTTAGTTTTCACGTCTTATAATTAGTCATTTAGCCCAATTAGAGCTTGTAATTATTGAATCCCAATATTTTCTTACTCTTTCTTCAAAAAAGGCAGTTAATTAGATAATTTTAGCTCTGCTTCCAAAATATTGCAAAAAAACCTTAAAATGGGGTAGTTTTTGCTAATTTTATGACCTCTACTTCTCAGCCTTTTTTGCACCCCAGATTAGGTATTTCAGAATCAAAGCATACCTATACTTTTGTATTCTAATTTTTTTGTTCTAGAAAAAATTAATCAATTTTTGAAAACAAAAAACTGAAATTATGACACCCCGAAATAAACTAGAAATACTTAATTTCGATTTTAAATTTTTCGGTATTATTGCTCTGAAGGGGCATGTCGGGCTATTGAAGACCTGACGTTTACCCGCGCTCTTAGTGTTTATAGTATACATGATTTTGAGCTTTGATAAATGTCTTCAATGTACCGACAAGCCTCTCTAGAATTAAAATACCGAAAAATTTAAAATATAATTAAGTACACTGTAAAAAGTAACTTTCTTAGATTTACAAAAAAAATAGAATTTTTTCGAAAAATTAGTAAACTTTCAAAAAATTTTGTTAATATTCAAAAAAAATCGTAAATTTACTAAACTTAGTATATTCTCGAAAAATTTGAGGATTCTCGATTTCTTTTTGTGAATTTACGAAAAAAGTTGTAAATTCACAACTATTTTTCGTAAATTTACAACTATTTTTTTAAAATTTTCTAAAAAAAATTGTAAATTATCAATTTTCTTGCGAATTCACAAAAAAAATCGAGAATACTCGAATTTTTTGTTAATATACTAAATTTAGTAAATTTACGATTTTTTTCAAATATTTACAAATTTTTCGATTATTTACTAATTTTTCGAAAATGTTCTAATTTTTTTGATAATATAAGAAAGTTACTTTTTACAGTGTATGTTTTGGTCTTGGTTAAAAACCTAAGCTCTTCTGGGTATACTTTTAGTTTTTTTTCAAAAATTGGCCATTTTTGTGACCCATAACTTTTACTAGAACACGCGGTTAAAAAAATTAGGATACGAAAGTGTATGTATTTAGGTCTTGAATATCTCTATGCCAAAATTTAGCTGTAATACTCAAACTTAATACTTAAAAAACCGGTTTTTTTTCAATGTAACCTTCGGAAGAATTAAAAACTTATTAGTTATTAGTTTCTAATCCATTTTTCAAACTGATTAATGTATAAAAATAAAAAAATTCAACGATAATGGAAATATACAAAGAATGCATATGGATGGAGTTACATATTCTTTGAACTAGGTTTAGTCTAAAAAAATAATGTTAATATTTAAAATTTTACGTGTCGATTTCTTTTTAAATACTAAATTAATTTTTAAACCAATAGTTATGTAAAATTCCAATTAATAATTAATTTTTTAATTTTTTATTAAATAATAAAAAACCCAAAGAATTATAAAAAACCTAAGGCTTTTCAGGCACGATCACGTATTTATTGAGTATTTTCTGTTTATTAACATTGATGGGATCCACACTCTCATCATTTGAAAACTATTATTTATTATCACACACCAAGGCAATATAAGCATGGAGAGGCATCGGAATGACCTGGGGACCAAATTCCTCATTAATTGGAAAATTTGAAGACTTTTTCGTTTTTTAACCTGATGAACTTTTAAGACACGATTTCATTTGTGTATTGCATACATAGGGTGATCGTGCCTAAAAAATAAGTTTCAATTAATTTAGTTATTTTCTGGTTATTTTAGATCATTAACCACATTTTGGATGTATTAAATTCAAAACCAATTCATTTTTCACCAGGCACGATTTCATCTATGTATTGTATACATAGGGTGATCGTGCCTAAAAATATAAGTATCATGTGTTATTTTGCAATTCTATGATATTTTGTCGCTGCAAAGTTTATGCAAAAGCTATGAAATTTATTGCGCGGATAACATTTAGAAGGTTTTTCACCTGTATGAAGCAAAAGTACAAGAATAAACATGCCTTTAGAAATAGCAGATTGGGCCCAAAAACAATAGGGGTCATTAACTCGATAAAATAAACTCAGTTTTAAAAAATGAAAGCATTCCGTTCGATCGTTTTGGCTATATCGTGTCCGAAAGGTGTCGATTTTTGCATCCATTAAGGTAGAGCTTCGCTCTATAATTAAACTTCATTTTCAATAAAAACCTTCTAAACAAGATACTTTTAGTGCAAGTAAATATAATAATAATATATTAATTACTTTTTAATAAATAATTAAATCTCTGCTTATACAAACATTTTTTTATGAATAAATTTTATAATTACATTAATCAAAGAATTTTAAGTTCAAAGAAATGATAAGATAATTTATTTTAAAAATAGAATTATGTAAACAAGGAAAAAAAAGATATTATTTATTAATAAAAATTGTTTAAATATTAGCAATACATTTACTTTAAACATTAATGGGTTTCAAAATTAATAAGGAAAAGTAAAATTCAAAATAAGTACTTGAATTTGTTAGCACAATCTGAAATTTTAAGTACTACTTGAAATTTATTTTTTATAAAAATTTTAAAAATTTTGTCTTTTTTTTAAAAAATTCTGAATAAAAATAATAATAATTGTCTGATTTGGTTATTTAAACTCATATTTTCACCAGGCGTTAAACATTCTAAACTATAGTAAATCCCAAAAGATATTATAACAAAAAGGTTAAAAGCAAGTAAAGACCATGGAAAATTCTATTTTTTTGTTTCAACAAATACTTTTGTATTTTTTATGCATCAAGTAATTAAGCTCAAAAATTATGTTGTCCAATTATTACTTCGGCCTCCGCCGAGAATAAGATAAGATAGGATTCAACGAATTTGAACAAGATTAAAAAATCAATCTCACCTTTTTTTCATCAGTTTCAAGTCCCTCGCACAAAGTTCTAAATTTAAACACTTTTTTTGTTCTTGATAAAAATAAAGTATTTTTGCCATCATTTGTAGTAAATATGTATTTTCAGGAAAATATGTTCCTGTAATTTTAAGTATAATTACATGAAAAAAAATATATAAATGTGAGAATATTTTAATAATTTCGCTTCTGAAATATATATATAATGTTAGATTAATATCTGACAGATTAATTAAAATTTCTTTATTTTTTACTTTAATAAATAATAATTATTTATTAATTAATCATTTTAATATATATATTTATAATGTTCTATCGCGTGACAATAATGAATTTAAAAAAAAATATATATATATAATTTTAGAGGAAGAAATTTTTTATGTTTTATTGTGTTGTTGTTTTATTTATAAATAATTATTTAATTTTTTATGCCTATATATAATTTGTATTTTTTTTTTATTGTATAATAATTTTTTACTATTATTAAGTTAATAATAATTACTTTAATTACTTTTATATCATAAATTGTATAATTTTTTTTTTGTAGAAAATACTGTGGGTAGAGCAAAATGTAGCTATTCTGCAGTTGCATTCACAGGAAATAAAACTCGGTATTGTTTTCTAAGTGTTTCCAGGGTACTGTAATCTGGAGTGGAGTTTGAAGAGGATTTGTGCACTTCCTGAACCATAGTTTACACTACATGCAACACAAAAAATACTATACATTTACTCACTACACTACAAAACCCTTACTTTGGCATGTAATGGCATAATCAGTTTCATACAAAATCTCTTTGTACAGGGTTCATGTTAAAAGAAAGCTATTTTGTCTTATACAGATAATTCCCTTAATAAAATTACAATTCCGCTTTAAATAGGTAAATTTAATGTCTACCTAGCCTCAAAAGAAGTTATTGTGATCTTTTTACCAAATAAAACTGCACTACAAAAACTCTGCTATCTTGAATTCTACTAGCCTTGAGCAAAATTCCCCTATTCGACAAAGCAGAAATTTCGTCTAAAACTAGCAAATAGCTTGTAACCTAAAGAACATTTAAAAAAAATTTTTTTTTTTTTTTGGGATGCAGGTGCAGTTTAGCGAAATTCAATTCAAATTCAAAATCAACAAAATCACCCAGCAAAATTCCGTTTGCCAGAGTAGATTTTTTTCCAATGTATATTAGCCAAAAAAATTAAGTTATATTTTATTAATAAATTTAATAAACTTGAAACAAGGCCTAAAAACCATTCTTAATTTTCTTCCACTTAATTCACAAATTCAAAAATACAAAAAAATAATATATCATTCATTAATAACTATGAAAAATCATCTTCAAAAAAGTCAAGCTTTGTCTAATACTTAACTAACATATCTTTTTCTTTTGACTACTCCTGCATACATTTTCTTGATTTATACATTATTTTCTTTCACATATTTACATATAATATATTTCAAGCTAAAAAAAAATCTACGAGTTGTTATTTGCCACACAAAATATAGACTTTTTCTAGCAATTCTTCTTATTCTTCTTCTTCTACTGTTCTTATGCATATATATAAATTTCCTATTTTACAATCTTTTTATTTATGTATACACATTTAACTTACTTACTTTCTTCCTGTTCACACTCTCTTACATTATATCGTGCAGGTGTAATATTAATCTAAAATGTCAGCAAAAAAAAAAATTTTTTTAGTTTTACACAATTATTTATTTATTTGTATTTACAAGTCTTTTTTTTTGAAAACTTGACTTAAATAAGTAAAAAAGATAGTATAAAGAGTTGCAGTAATATAGGCGTAGACAGTTTGATATGTTATGTTATTATTATGATAATTTTCTTGAAAAATAATAATCACCCTTTTTACTTTAAAGTGCAATTAGTCTTCTTGATTTTAAAAAAGATAATAAATAAAAGAATTATTAGAAGAATAAGGATATGTAATTATTTTTATGTCTTTTTACATTTTTTTTTTTAATTTTAATATTTCATGTTTTTTGTTCATAATTAATTATATTCATTTTATATGTTTTTATTATTTGATTTTAATGAGGCTACTAACCTTTATTTCCCTTTTCATTTTTTCTTTTTCTTTATACACCCTTTTTGTAATATGTTATCGTTTGGATTATACGATATAGCAAAACATGACCATTTTAATTGTTTTTTCTAAAATTGTTGTAATGAGTCACTGTTTTCTTATTGACACTCTAAACGGTAGCAAAATTATATTAATATTATTTATGAAAAAATGTACAACATAGAAATTCACACAAAAATATTAATTACAAAATTTTTATTTTCTTACAACTAATTCCGTTTTACTAAAATTAACCTACAAAAACCTGCACTATTACCAGAGGTAAAAACAAAAAAAGGTAATTTTTTTAAGTTTTATGATAAAAATAATTCACGTATTATATATAATAACCAAAGAGTTTTTGCTGTATATGCTTAAAATATAGCTTCAAAAAGTTTGAATTTAACTTATATATATTATAGAGAAGTCATTTTACTTGCGAGAAAGAATATTATCGCTAGCATATTATTGCTAAGTTGTTAAAATATTTAAGAAGATATTGAATACTATTTACGTGGCAATATCGATGGCAACATCAAAAGATAAATATTTATTAAGATATAAAATTCAGAAAAGAAACTGAAATTAGTTAGTTCTCAATTCTCGCTCGTTTCTTTTTAACACAGAAATGGGTTTGAACCGTTAAAGTCGGTTATAGGAACCGAATATTACTTTTACCAGTCTTACAATAAGAACTGAAAATGTTTATGCTAGAACTGACTTTGCCATATTTTTTTAATTAAGGAACAATTAAATTTTAATATAGGTATATATTTAATTGAAATTACGAAATTAAACCTCGACTAAACCCAGTCCTTTGCTGTTCACGCACTCCAGAATCTTTTTTTTGACTTTGAAAATGGATAGTTATTCACTTCACTCTTCATTAAATTTGGCCCCCCTGACTCAACTCAGCCCGTCTAAGCACTCAAGTAAACGGATCCGATTTCCATGAATATAAACAAAAATCTGTATTTTCTACTTTTCATTTATTAACTGTAAGCATATACTTTCTGCAAATAACAATCTTAAATTGATTAACTTCAAATTTGCAAGTATATTTTAGTAAGCAGATTACTTCTGCATTTACAAAAAACTTATTATTTTTTAAAATTCGCTAAATAAAAGTAAAAAACGCGCGTTCTATTTTGCAGAGTTTTCGTAATATAACTCTTGTTCTGCTTTTTTACAATGAAGTAATATTTTATTTTAACCATTTAGCTAAAAGAGAAAATTATAAATAGAATTTAATAAAAGTGGTATAAGTAGTTAATTAGACTTTGGCATTAAGGTTCAGTTTCGAAAGGTATCATCGATCTTAGGTATATATATTCTTGCAAAGTCATTTCATTTGCGAGAAATATTAAACAGATTAGTAGATCAGAGAGATGTCGAATATTGTGAATTTTTTCTATAGTATCAAATTATATAAAATATTTGCCACCAATGAATCATAGTGTTGCATTAAATAGTAATTTTCTTCGAATAGAAATGATAAAAATCGAACTCCAAAAATGAGTTTTCATGAGGAATTGGGTTTTAGATTATTTACTTTTTCAGAAATTTTAAAGGTATGGGGGTCATTTTCATAAAAATATAATAAAATTGATAATGCACGTTTAGGTTCCACTTTGTTCACCATGGCTTAAAAATTTTAAATTTACAGGCCAAAAAACTTACCTTTAAACAGGCGAATCCTTTTACTAAAATTAATTAACTATATATTTGACTCACTTTATCTAAAAGCCTTCAAGCTCAAAAAATTTTATACTTTATTTTAACATTAACGAAAATTGACATTTTATTTAAAATTATTCTTATAAATTTTAAAATATCTTGAATCTACCTGCTTATAATTTTTGAGTTTATAAAAAATTTGTTTAAAAAAAAGCCGAAAAAAAGCTGATTAATATTGATATTTTGATGAAAATTTCAATCAAAACTAAAAGACTAATAAATCATCATCATATTAAATAAAAAATAAAAGATATGCTACCGTATTCATAAAAGTGTCTTTCAAAATATTAATAAAGGATCACAAAATTTATGTGTATACGTGGGACATGTCCAACTGTAAACCGCCCACAGCGATTAATTCTCTCTTTTTATATAAAAAAAAAACACATATAAAGAGATGAAAAAAAAAACCAACTTTGCAAACACTAATCTTTTTATTCGTCATTTCATTTGATTTGACATTATATATACAGCGGTAAACCACTTTGACATACGATACTCTTGTCGAGTTTGATGTTGCTTCTACTTTTTATGGATGTATGTATACACACAGGTATATTAAAAAATACGGTAGAGATGAAACAAATAAAAAAAAATTCAAATTTACAAAAAATGTTCGATCTGTTTTTTTTTTTTCAACCTTGAAGTATACTTACTGCTACTCTCTTTTTGATAAAAACGATGCCTTTTAAAGATTTTTTTGAACCAGTTCTTTTTTTTTGCATATGTAATATCTTCTTTGATTTCCGCATTCTAAATTTTTTATTCAAAGTATCGAATTTATATTTGCTATTAGTTTTTTTTTTTTTAAGCTTTTATAAATAAAAAAAAAGTCATTTTAAAACATCAAAAAAATTGAGACTTTTATGCATTAAAATCTTTTTTTTTTGCTCAAAAAATAAATATATTTTACATTTAAAATACAAACAGGTTACTTTATAGCATAAAATTTTGTCATTGAAAAAAAAAAATATATGCAAAGAATATAATAATAACGGTTGTCATGCACAGCATCTAATAATTGAATGTATAATAAAGAGGGCGCGTCGTAAAATGGTGTCATGTTGACAGGTAGACAGCTTATCTAAAAAAAAAAATTTTTTAACGATAATAGTAAAAAGGGAAGACAGACGTCGGCTGTCAATTTCCCTCTCTCGTTTTCTCTTTTCCTTCCTTTTTTTCAATCACATATTTTATATCAGAAACTGCTGTAGCTACTTGATATTTTGCCACAAACTTCAATATACACAACTAAAAAAAAAGCTCAAGTAATTTTTTTTACTTTGCATTTGATAGCGAGATTTTTTTTATATATAATTCATCAAATTTATAAGTATAGCATTAATTCATTTTTTTTTGTAATTTTAATAATTTATACTGTCAAAACTCTATTTATAAATCGACATTTAATCAAAATTGACAATACTGAAAGATTTTTTTATAAAATAAGTATGATTGACTTTTTTTTTATTTATGTCAGGTTAATTAAAACTAAAATAATTTAGTGATTTTTATTTCTAGTTTATAATTGAGTTATGTCATTTATTATTATCATTAGGACTTTTTTTAAATACGGAAAGTTTCTTTAATTGTATGTTAGTAATTGTAGTTGTAATTATAAATTTATATATGCTGGCTATGAATAGAAATTTGATTCATGTATTAAATTGTGATAGATTGACATGTTAATTAGCATAAATTTAATTTTATTAAGATTGATATGTCAATGATTTTTTTAAGTTATAATTTTTATTAATGGAACATTAAATATTTTAGTTTAATACGATAATTAAGCTTTTATTGTAGACTATTTACATGAGAATAGAAAAATTTTAACAAAAATTTATAAGAATATAAAAATTATTAAGAAATAAAATTTCTTATTTCCTACATAGTACATAAATGGTATTTCACTCGAATACATTGAGCGAGATCATCAGTAAGAAACTCAATGTATTTTTCTTATATACCAAAACTCAGCTTGAGTTCGAGCTTGAGTTCTCTTTGATTTCTTATATACTCTCCCGACTTCATTTCCCTTGCGAGAAAGTATACTTGAAATCAATTTATAACATGGACCATACAGTGGTCATATGACCATACAGTTGCCATACAGTGGTCCATGTTATAAATTGATTTCAAGTATACTTTCTTGCAAGGGAAATGAAGTCGGGAGAGTATATAAGAAATCAAAGACAACTCAAGCTGAGTTTTGGTATATAAGAAAATTACATTGAGTTTCTTACTGATGATCTCGCTCAATGTATTCGAGTGAAATACCATTTATGTACTATGTAGGAAATAAGAAATTTTATTTCTTAATAATTTTTATATTCTTATGAATCTAGTACATGGAATCAAAATCTAATATATATTTATATATATTTTGTTTTATAAAAATTTATATTACCAAGAAATAACTTACAACGGGGGTTTAGTAATTACTTTGCATGATTAAGTAAGAATTAATTTATTTTGTTTTTTTATAAAGCTTCTGATTTTAAAAATCTTTTAATATAATATTTCAGACATTATTTATCATCGATTCACTAAAAAAAATTTCAATTTCTAACAATAATATAAATTATTTTTCAAGATTTTTGATTTTTGACCTAACCTATAATTTTAAAAATATTGAGTTAATCAGGAAAAAATTTATAAAATATAAATTTTTTTTCAGTGAATCGATTCTAAACAATGTCCTAAATACTATACTCAAATATTTTTAAAATCAGAAACTTTATAAAAAAGTTTTGATAAATTTAGTAGCTCAAAAATGAAGGAAACTTTAAGCGCTAATATCACCGTCTGCAGTCGATAAATTTTCATAATTTTTTTTTCATATTATAGAAGGGAGATGTAACTTGATCAATGGCTATATAAATCAAGGACTCTAGAAGTTTCGATCTCCAGAAATCTTAAAATGAAAAATGCTATTTTTATCCACCATCGAAATTGCCTAAATACCACAAGATTTTATTTCCCAAATTTAAATCACTAACAGAGTTTAATATAATACAATTCTACCAAAATCAAAATATGTTTACTTTGGTATTGAATGGCAGTTGCACAGATACGATAATACTCGCATTTACATATAAATAAAATTTTGGGTTTACTATTTAATTTTGATGGTTGGGAATTCTTTAAATCTAGCAAAATGGAATTTTGGTCTATTTTATGCAGTTTTTCACCAACCTTCAGTATACAAACCATTTGTGATTGCTATATATTGTGGTAAAGTAAATCATGTATTCTTGAAAAATAAATTGACATTTTTATTCAGAATTGAATTTTTTAATATTCTTTTGTTGATAATATAAAAATAGAAATACAAATCCATTGCTTTAATTAACTGCAGTGACATGCCAGTGCGGGCCTTTGTTAAATCTATTAATGCTACTGTGCTTGTGAACGCTGTATTACAAAAGGAATTCGTTTTACGTATAGAACAATATACACTGTAAAAAAATAACTAATTCGGGATTCCGAAATCTGGAATAATATGAGAATAGAGATTCTTGCTAGCCGTAAGAAATCTTTTCTGTTCGAGAAGAGTAGTTAAAACTTTTTATGTTTTATATTTAGTGCAACATCAATTACTTTAAATGGCTATACTATTTATAATGTTGCCAAGACATTTCATTAGCGAGAAAAATTTTAAGAAATATGTTTTATTATTACCCTGGATAACGATTTTATCGGTACCTTTACACCGTTGAAAAGTTAAGGTTGAGTTAATCTTGTTGAAATTTATATTTAAAGGGGACGAGTAACGATGTCGGATAATTTAATCTTAAATTATTATTAATATGACAGTATCACAAAAGTTTCTGTAAAATTGATGACTTCAAGTTTATTAATTTATTATAATGATCAGAGAATGCAACAATTAATTTTGTATTTTATACTTAAGAAATTAGATATTTAATTTTATTCGAACTGATTTCAGCTTTATTATTAGTATTCATTTTTATTTATATAGTACTGCAAGAACATTTCACTTGTGAGAAAAACTTTTTATAACCATTCTCTTTTAACTGTTTAACGCCCAAGAGCTTATGTAGTACAGTCTTAAAATAAAATCTATTTCCTAACTAGGATGAAAAAGAAAGTCATATCAGTAATAAACACAGTAACAACTCAGCAAAATTAATTTCGAAAAATCAGTAAATTATTTGAATTAATTTTTATTGGAATAGTATATAAGAAAAAAATGTTTATTATACAAATTTTCAATTTTAAAATTAAAACAATAATTAGTTTGAGTTTTCATTTCTAAGTTATTAGTTGTATATAATTAAAAAAATACATATTTATTATTAAGTCCATCTCTTAAAAAACGTCATTCAACTCATATAAGTATTAGGATTGTCAATATAAATATTATATTTCTCTTTCCAAAAATCACACATGTGTCATCATACATAAAATATCTCAAGTGTTTTTTGTGCTTAAAAAAAAGAACAGCCAATTCAAATATTTTTTTTATTTTATTATGCCCTCCTTATTATTATTTATAAGAAAAACTTCATAATATATGATTGAGTACATGGGTAAAGTCGACAGAAGCTGCATTATAAGAGACAAAAAAACAAAATTTATACAAGCATCACACTTTTATACATGTTAGAAAAAGAAATAGATGAAAGAATATAAAAAAAAAGTGCCCTGAAGGATGATGGGCTTGGCTAAAAAAAAAAACCCTGACAGCTAGACAAATACCAGTCTGACGTTTCAAATAGCTTTTTATTTATTCTAGTTCGTTTATTTAGGCTGGCAAGATCGTGTTACCTGAAAAATATAATGTATTTATATAAAAAGAAAGATGAGGGAGAGAGAAAGAACAAAACCTTTTGAGTATGTATAAAATTTAGAGTATGTACACAAAGTTTCCATATCATTGATAGACTATATTATAAACTTTTTATTGTAATATGATTCTCTACTGTAACATCATATTCTGCTCTCTTACTTTTCGTGTGATATAATTTAAATATCTTTCTATATTGTATGACAAACAACTCTCAGATACTTGAATTACGAAAATTTATTATTTATGTACCTACAGAATCCAAAGTATCATGTCAATATATTAGACCATGGTTTATTTTGGATTTTATATAATTTAATATTATATCGTTTGCTGTCAATGAATTTAATTGATGAAAAAATAAAATAATAAAAATTCTGGTTCACCAACGAATAAGTTTTACGAGGTCATTCTGGCTAGTAGTGACCATTTCACCTTCTATTCATATTTTTTTTTTCTTTTTTTCTTAATTTTCGAATGCTAAAATCAGATATTTCGAGGTATTTTTGAAATATCAAAATTAAAATTATTCAATATAGCTGCCAGGTTCATATGTTTGAAATTTGCTTCACTTGCTTAATAATTCAAACTAATTGCTAGATAAATTTGATAACCAGAGAGAAATCATAATTATCAAACATACTTACCTACACAGCAATGGCATTTAAAATAAAAAAAACTTAATAAAACCAATGAGCATTGAATTATAATATTTTTGAATTTTACTGCCTAGTTATTATATTAAGTCCTAGACCGAAATTATAATGAGTTCCAACATCAAAATTACTCTAAGTCCCTTAATCGAAATTATTTTTAGTTCATTTGATGCCTACCCCTAAAAATTTTCATTTTTCGCCCCCTCCCCTGAATTTGGAACCTTTTTCAAATACCTCTTCCTATGACCAAGTTCCATGTTAAAACACTTTTTGAAATTTTAAACATGTCTCTAAATAAGCTCATGAATGAGAAATATGAAGTTTTAAGGATCTGCTGTATCAATGTAAATGATTACTATGTAAAAGCATTGTTTTAATTAATCACAAAATTTGTTTGTAAATTAAGTTATATTAGAATGAAATAAAGATTCCAACCATAATTTTGAAGAAAAAAAAATCCATTAATCTGTTTTAGTTTAATGCGTATTAATTACTTCTGCTTATTTCAATTAGGTCAAGCTGGACTACTTCAATTACATTTTAAAGAAAAATTTCAACAGTAATATTATTGTAATGTATTTTAATATTATACTCTGTGAGTTAGTTCCCAAATTCAACTCTTTGTGTATGTGAAGACAATAAAGAAAAGCTGTATATTTAAATTTCTTATTATGTGTTATATGCAGAAAAGATGTTATTTACATGACTACCCAAGTCGTCGAAAGTTTATCTCACTTTTTAACTTTTTTTCTAACATGTAAGTCGGCTTGTCTCCTTGGGTTTCTTTTTCTTCGCGGCTTTCTACCTCGTTATATACAAGTATATATCTTACACGACGTTGACGGACGGCTCTCTTACATTGACTTGACGGGAAACACAAATTGTGGGGGAGCAGCTGTATTCTGTATGCTGATAGAAATCAAAAAACATATATAAAAAAATTCAAAAAAAAAAAGTTAATATTATGCGTGGGTAATCATTTTATTTGCATTTAAAACATTTTTTTCTTGCATTGTAAAACCCCCTTTTCTTAAGAATATTCATTATTGTTTTTATTTATAAGGTAATAGAAAAACAGTGTACTTTTTTTTGATAGTGAGTTTATTTTTTATACCTCAATTGAATTTTTCAAAAGCTTTAAAAAAATATTAAAATAAAAAAGGTATTTTAAAAATATATACGAATTTAATGAGATCTTTTATTCAATCAGCTGTCAATTTCTTTACATAAATTGATAAAACGCTTTTAACAAAACTTCAACTTGTCAATTTATTATTATTATTATTATTAATTTTTTTCAGTGAAAAATTCAAAAGTAATTTAAATTTCAAAAAAATAAAAAAAATATTTAATTAATTTTAAGGATGTTGATCGGCTTGATAAAAAGCTATAATCACAATCCTGAAAAACACTTACAAATCGTTGACACTGAGGTTCCTCAAAGAATAGGGAAATATTTCTTTGAATTGCATTAATAGACAAGAAATATTCTAAAAATAAAGAAATAAAGCATTTTTGGTTTAGTTCAAGAAATAATTTCCAAAAATCCTTTAAACCCCCAATTAATTCTAAGGCGAAAATGTTTGGAAAAAAAGTTTCGCGTATTGATGTGTACAATAAGGGGAATAAGTTTTTTCAATTCCCAGAGGGTAGATAATTGGGGAAAAACCCTTAAATTTGCAAAAAGTACCCCTAAAAAGGTTTTTTTTTATGTTTTCGATTTTTGAGCAGCCAGATTTGGTTCACATGGGTTTTTTTGGTCGCTGAGCAAGAATTTCAGGGAGATTTTTATGAAAAATTAATATTTCACCCCTAAATTAGCAAAAATTACCCCTCAAAAGGGGTGTTTTTGCTATTTTCGTACTTTCAGTAATCAGATTCTGTTCATATGGGTTTTTTGGGTCGCTTAACAAGAATTTCAGGGAGTTTTTTATGAAAAATTAATATTTAACCCCTAAATTAGCAAAAATTACCCCTCAAAAGGGGTGTTTTTGCTATTTTCGTACTTTCAGTAATCAGATTCTGTTCATATGGGTTTTTTGGGTCGCTGAACAAGAATTTCAGGGAATTTTTTATTAAAAATTAATTTCCTACCCTTTAATTAGCAAAAACTACCCTAATGTGCGCGATCAAGGAATATAACTTTTTCTTTAATATCTCAAAATCCTTAGATTTGACAGAAAAAGTTGAATTTATGAAAAATATGACTTAAAATATTTATTATTAGCAATATTATAAACAATATTAAATTGTTTACAGATTGTTTAAACAAAAAAATTTATCTGTATTAAAATTTGAATAAAATTGGTAGTATGAGATAATTATTTGGTTACTCAAATGTTGTTTTTTTATTATAAAATTTACTGTTTAATAAACAAATATTGTTTAAATTAATTTTAATTTCTTAATAAATCGTTTAATTTTAGGTAATATTAAGTTTGGCACCATTATTCACATGTTTTTTTGGGATGGCAAATTCGTGTGTGTAAAAAAAATATGAACGTTAATAAAATAATTGTTTAAAAGAGATGTTAATTTTTCATTTATTTATAATTTGTTAATAACGTAAGTAATTTTATATTTTTTATGCAGTTTTTAATAAATATTAGTAATTTTTTGTGGGCAAATATGTATTAAGTAGTTTAAAATGATTTATGCAACAGGTTTATAACACAAAAAATTACTAATATTTACTAAAAACTGCATAAAAAAATATAAAATTACTTAAGTTATTAACAGACTATAAATAAATAAAAAATTAACATCTCTTTTAAACAATTATTTTAAAACGTTTATATTTTTTTTTTACGCACAAACAACGACATATTATATACTAACTCTCGATTCTCTTATGTCTCCTTCGGTATAAGCAGAGATTAGATATACGCGACGCAAGCGCATAGCCTCGGAGTAAAAAATCATTGAATACATACCAACAGGTTTCTGAACGTGTTACATTTGATCGATTTTTCCATGGGCGATGGTATCCTACTGAGTTCTTATTTACATGATCGGATTAAGAAACTTCTTAAGAATAAAATACAAAAAAAAAAAAATCGATATTCAATTTCAGTTTTAAACGGCTTAAAAAACTTTTTGAAGAAATCTGAAAAATTTCTTGCATGGAACTAAATGCAATTTTAGCGTATACATAAAAATTCGCAATCGCAAAAAAAAAAATAAAAATACCATCAAAATCTCCATAAAATTACGATTAAAATGAGACCTAGCTTATTGTTGTAACACTTTTCATTAAATAAATATTCTCAAAAGAAATTCAGAGGTACAAAAATTAATTTTTTTTTTTGACTGGGCAAATCTTTCTGTTGTAATTTTGGAGGGCGTATAAGACATATTTAGATTCCGCAAACTGAAATCTTTTCCTGATGATATACAAAATAACAAGTAATAAAAATTTTTTCAAAATTTTTATTCTAACCCCCCCCCCCAAATTGGCCATTAAGTTAAAAGAAATTTGTCCCAGCTGAAATTTGTCCATGTGGACAAAATTTAAGAGACAATTTTTTCAAAATATTTTTTTATTATTGACAAGGGTATTAGCAACCTTGTGAAGAATTTATTTTTTATAAAAAAAAATTGTACGTTTTTAAAATTCAGTTTTTTTGGACCGAAGAAGGTATATTTTTATCATATATACATATCAATAATGCGCGCGGAAGTCAATTTAAGGTACACTTTAATTTTCAATTTTCTCTGGATGGGTAGATCGTACGGAAAGCTATAGGGACTCATTTGATAGGGGATTGGATTGGCATTATTTTGCATTAAAAAATATTTTCTTATCTTTAATAGTTTGCGCGTAATTTAAAAAAAACTAAAAAACCTAAACTGAAAATTTATTTGCCGAAATTAGCTACCCCCTGGGAATTGAAAAAACTTATTCCCCTTATTGTACACATCAATACGCAAAACTTTTATCCCAAACATTTTTCGCCTTAGAATTAATTGGGGGTAAAAAACTATTATTTCCTGAACTAGTTCCTCATTGAGGAAATTTTTTTACATTTTGATGGCAAAATTTATTATCAATAAAAAACAAATTATCTCTACAGAATATGTATTATTATTTATTTTGTACATTTCTACATTTTAAATTAACATAATTTCTAATAAAAAATGTATACTTGCAAATAAAATAATATTTAATTAATTGATATTAATAATGCAATCAGTGTTATTCAGAATGAATATTAAAAATTTTTAATAAAAATCATTGTAATCATTAATTTTAAAAGGTTAAAAAATATATTAATTTATTGATTACATATGTATATGTTTTGGTCCAGGCTAAAATGCCATAGCAAAATTTTTTTCTTCAAATTTTTTGTCTTCGTGTATTATTTTAGGTCTTTAATTAACATTTTTACCTGAACATTTTCACCTGTTTAAATTTTTGAAAATACTCGATAAAATTGCTCAAAAAAGATACAAAATTAATTTGTAACTTGATGTTGCACCTCCTTTTTTAGCTTATTTAGGCTAATTTTGTCAGAGTGAAATAATGATTATGGGCGCACATTTCAATGGAATATGTAAAAAATTTTTTTCTTATATACTGATACATAGTCCAAAGTTCTAAGAAAAGCTGAGGAAATTTCATGATAGCAAACTTGATTTCCAGTCAATTTGAAAGACTCAAACCACTAAAAATGAAACCGAAAATGACCAACATAAATAAAATTTTTTTTTTGGATAGTCCAGGGAAAAAGAAAATTTTTTCCCAAACATATGTATTTATAAAAGTGCCTTGGTTTTGATATAATTAAGTCTTGTTAAAGTTATGAAAATCCGAAATCTCAAAAAATACCAATTTTTGAGCATCAGGCATTTTAACATGGACCTGAACATATATATATATATGAATTTATTCATAAATAAAATATCACATAAATTTAAAATATGATAATAAAATTTAATAAATTAAAATATAAAATTTTTTTTTTTTTGTTGATTATATTATTATTTCAAAACTCATTATTCTATATAAATCTTCATAAATAATATCATAATTATTATATTTTATTAATATAATAATCAGTATTAGACTTCCGTTGTAAACAAGAGAAAGAAAGCTAATATAATTATCAATGAAAAAATGTATGGGATATCATATCTATGGCGCCTTATTCTTATCAATTAAAGTATAATATATATAATTATGCAAAATTTTATCTATCGATAAATTAATAAACTAGATGTGTCACTCTCTTTTTAAAATGAATTATGAATTTTTTATTTATTTATTTTTATGATAAATTATATAAAGATGATTTATGTGTATTCATTAATTTTATTTATTTTGTGTATATGAGTGACTCTAAATTAAGTTTTAATCCAAAATTTTGAATATTCACTGTAATCAAAGCATATAAGTATTTTTGAAAAGTTAATCCTACGCAAAAGCGTCGTTTCTGCATAGGTTTAAAATCGATAAAATTAATTTTTGTAGCCGGGAGAACAGAGAATTAATTCTCCCATAATATTAGCAAAAACTAAACCATTTTCAGTAATAGAAATTAGTTCTCGGTTCTCCCGGCCACTCAAGATACAAAATTTCATTTTCTCGATTTAGGCTTTTGTGAAGAGAGGGATTTTTAACAAATAAAAAGATATTTGTTAAAAATCCGGAACTCATAAAATCATGAACTGGATTCTTGATTAAACTATTCATGCCGAATCGACATCTCTTGGACAAACTAATTATTTAATTAACAATTTAGGTTAAAAATCTTACGTGGTAGGTAATTTAAGCCGATCTTTTCATAATCCTAAATTCATTTTTATTTGCTGTTCCCTGATATGGAAATATCAACCTCTAAATTAAGATTTAAAAAAATTTTTTAAGTAACTTACATTGTTTCTAGAAGCTGCGTTAATAAAGAGTCCTTTTAAAACTAGAAGAATTTTTACTTTCAATTAAAAAAAAATATTTCAAATAATTCTTTTTTAGGGTCATGAAACATCTTCACCAGCGATTACATGGACTATTTTTGCAATTGGAAGCCATTCAGATATTCAAGAAAAAACACGTCATGAATTTCAGTCAATATTTGGTGATGATGATGGACCAGTTAAGAAAAAACCAGTTACCAGTTATGAAAAAACTGAACCAGTTATATTATTTAGAAAGAGTCATTAAGGAATCTCAACTATATTAACCAAGTTTAGTAATATTTGGTAGGGAAATAGAAGAGGAAAATTGAATGGTTAAATTTTTTTATCACTAATAGAACTTTTATATGCGATTGAAGCTAAATTTTATTATTTTAGTGAATATATCGACCAAGAGAGCTAATTTATAAATGTAAGATTTATTAAACTCGACATAATACGCGGATGCTATCTGCAATCACTTTCTTTATTTTTAACGTACCAAGCAGTATTAAATAATTTATTGATAATTTTTAAAAACTTTAATTTCATAGAAATTAATTTTTTTTAAACTTAGAGATGTTAGAAATAATATTTTTAGCCTAAAAAAGGCAGAAAAAATCCCTCCTGGTGGAGGCGAAGTCACTACCTTCAGATTACTAGTCTTTTTTTAGGCTAATATTTTTAGACTAAAAATATTATTTCTAACATTTCTAAGTTTTTAAAAAATAGCCTAAAAATATTAAGTTATTTTTGTAAAGGAGCGCTGTATAATTATTTTCTCGCAAATGAAATGAATTACGAAGGGTATATAAAATGAAGCATTACCTATAACTCTACGTATTAAATAAATACTCTTTAAAAGTTTATTTTAAACTTAAAAATTTATTGTACATATATTTTATAATGACGATTACTGGTTGGTGTCTCGTAATCCTGCGTTGTATTTGACTTTTCTCTCGTTCAGTAGTTTGTAGGTCAAAGTTTTTAATTTTAAATTTAATTTCTATTTTGGGTTAAAATAATTAATAAAAAACTTTATAAAATTTTAAACTTCATAATAAATTTTTAAACGAGATTAAATATTTTGTTATTAGTTTTTTTTAATAAAAATTTGGAGCTCCAGAGCATGATTTCTCGCAATTTTTATACGTTATTAAAATTAATATGAAAAAAATAATTAATCTCTTTCCATGCATTATCATTTATTTTGTGAATTTTAAATTAACATAATAAAAAATATATATTTGCAAATAAAATAATATTTAATTAATTGATATCAATAATGCAAACAGTGTTATTCAGCATAAATATTATAAACTTTTAATAAAAATAATTCTAATCATCAATTTTAAAAGGTTAAAAAATATATTAATTTATTGATTACATATGTATATGTTTTGGTCCAGGCTAAAACGCCAAATTTTTCATCTTCATGCATTATTTTAGGTATTTAATTGACGTTTTTACTTAAATATTTTCACCTGTTAGAATTTTCGAAAATATTATTTGATAAAATTGCTCAAAAAAGATGAAAAATTAATTTGTAAGTTGATTAGGAAAAAAAAATTATATTTTAGCTTCCTTTTTTTAGCTAATTTTGCTAATTTTGACAGACTAAAATAATGATTGCGAGCCCTTATTTGAACGTCACATCTTAAAAACTTTTTGGGGAGAACTGACACATAGGCCAAAATTTTGTAAATATTTGAGGAAATTAAATGATGGCATACTTGATTTCCGGTCAATTTGAAATACTCAAACTACTAAAAATGAAACCGAAAGTGGACAACAATAAAAAAAAAAATTCTTTGGATAGTCCAGGGAAACGGAAATTTTTCCCCAAAAATATGTATTCATAAAAACTGCCTTGGTTTTGAGATAATTAGTCTTGTTAAAGTTCTAAAAATCTAAAATTTCAAAAATACGAATTTTCAAGAATCAAAAATTTTTGGTCGAATTTAATATTTTTTTGCTTTGACCAGCATTTTAACATGGACCTGAACATATATATATATATATAAATTTATTCATAAATAAAATATCACATAAATTTAAAATATGATAATAAAATTTAATAAATAAAAATATAAAAATTTTTTTGTTGATTATATTATTATTTCAAAACTCATTAAATTCTAGAAAATGAAAAATTGAATATTTTGGCCTGATAATCTTACCTAGTAGAGAAATGGGATAGATATTTTCATTTCTGAAGTGCGTTTATACAACTTACTTTCTTTCTTAAATTTCCCATTGCGACGCTTTTTCAGTCAACAACTCAAAATCTTTACTTGATTTTTGAATTTTTAGGGTAACCTTATACTACTTATAGAATTACTATAACATGATTTACTTATAGTTTAATAGAAAAGATTGTTTCATTTTTTCCATTCTTAAATAAGATTTTACAGGAAATCAACTTGAAAACTATTGAAAAGAAACTAAAAAAATTCAATACGTTTCAGTTGCGAAAAAAAATTCAATAAAACAAAACTTATCATAATTTACATAAAATGCTCATAATTTTATATAAATAACTAACAAACTAATTTTGGTACTAAGACTCTTTGTAATTCCTTAGAAAATATAATCAAAAAATTTTCGGAATTTAATATTTTAATAGAAAATGTATAAAAGTTTTTTTAGTCTTTTTTTGGAGTCTCAAAATATTTTAAAAATAAGAAACTTTAACGTTAAGAAAATATATTAAAATTTAATAAAAGATCATAATATATATTTTGTTAAATGTTAATATTTACATGAAAATGTGTATATTATCATGTTCATATCTTTCATTTATGAAAATAATATAAAGCAATAAACATTAAAATACTGTGTGGTCCTAATTCTGTTAGACATATGAGCTTTTGCATACGTTTGCTTATATATGTCTACATGATTACTTGTCTTCTAACTATGTATGCATGAAATATCCCCATGTGATAAATGTAAATATATAGAGCATTTCATGAAATTTTCTTTTATTTCTAAACTGAGATTTATTTTTTTTAGTAGAAATTGAAGACTTGATTTTATTTTATCACGGTTGGTAAAAAAGTAAACGATGGCTCAGATTGTAGTTATAGCAAATTAAACTATGATTTTAAAAGTTTCCATTTTATGATCAAAACTCTTTTGTGTTTTTTTTACCTAATTAGAATAAAATACGACTTTGCCTGCTGCAGTTGTTTTCGCATTTTAGGATAAATTTCTGAAAACCGAATAAAACTCACTTTTTCACTAGAAGTTTTTGATAAGCCACTCATAAAATATAAAAAGAAATTTTTTCATACATTAGAAAATTCAATAACTGAATCAATATGAAATACCCCATACATATAAATTAGAAAGGAGTGAATATGTAGTAATATCTTAAAATAATCCTCTTCGTATAACATATGCATAATTTGAGTATATGTCATACTTGTCATTTAATATATTTAGAACGAAATTGGATTAATGGTTATATACTATTGCAATGTAAGTATATGTTATAACTGTAGGAAAATATAAAAAAAATTTTCCATTAATTTTATTGGCATAAATTCATAAAATGAAGCATTAAAATTTTGTTTTGAGATTTTATTACTTGCAATTTAATAAACTTGTTTACTCAAAATTTTTAATTTTTATTATTTGAAAACTTTATTTTTTTATATCTTTGTCATTTTCTTTGCTTATTATTAAAAATTGTCTTTTTCTGATCAAAATTTTATGCGTTTGTCAAAAATTGTATCTTACATAAACTATCTTACAAAACCATAATCAAAGTATCAATTTTTATTACACCCTAAAATTAATGGAGCAAAAAAAATTAACCCGAATTAGTAAAGAAGAAGCTGCTGGTTCATAAATTTCCAAAATAAAAAGCTTTGAAAGGCTATTTTCGGAAATTTAGTGATTTGTCCCCTGCAAATAAACCTAGCCTAAGTAGTAGCATCCTAAAAGGTATCAAAAAAACTCCCGAAATCCCTTTTAGTTAGAATTAGACCTCTATTCCACAACAGATCCCCAAAGACCTAAAAGAAACCCCTAAAATACGATTTTTTAGTTTAATTTAATTTCCCTGACCCATGAATAGGCCATACTTTGCTGAAAAACTTTACATATTACCACATTTCAAGAAAAATATTTTTTTGGAAGACCCCGAACACAATTTTAAATTTCTCGAAAATGGAATTTCTGAGCCCAAAAAAGTATACTATCCTTATATTTTTTATATAGTTCTGGTGAGGTGAAGAAACATATTTTTTTATTTTTTGGGAAATCTCCTTGTAGGGAATCAACTTTTAAACTAAAATTGGGGTTTTAAAGAGGTCCTAAAAACCCAAAAAGATTTTTCTTTGAAAATTATTGATATGATAAGTTTTCCAACCAATGTGCAGGGTATTATCTGTGGTGAGTCAAAAAAATTAAATTCAGCCTAAAAACCCGTATTTTTGGTTTTTTTTCTGTTTTTGGGGGCCTGCCGTGTCAGACACGTGGCCTAAAGATCTAATTTCAACGAGATCCCGAGAGTTTTTTTACAACTTTTTTGATGCTGCTACTTAGGTTAAGTTTGGTTGCAGAACCCAAATCCTTATACTTATCTGGTCTTTGTTATGCAATTAAAAAATTAAGGCTAAATTTAAAAACCGCTAATGAAACTAAAATATCTACGAAAATCAAAATTTAGACTTAGAAATCAATTGTAGTCAGTATTTTACACAAAATATTTTGGAAAGAATTAGTCAACCCTTTACTTAAACTCAGTTCCATAGGCTTAGAATCCCTCAAATATCAAAATGCTATTTTTAGAAGAAAGAAAAATATAAACAATTAAAAAAAAAATTAAAAATCACTCAACTGTATAAATTAAATCTAAAGTACACGTATTATTAGATAAACATATACAACTCAATCATAATATAATATTATAACTGACACATGTATAAAAATTCATTGTACCTAAAAATAAAATACTGATGATATTACAAATGCAAGCGAATCTGACAAGTATAAAATAATAAATAAAGAAAGAAAAGGAAACTAAAAAAAAAATTATAATAATAATAATAATAAAAAGAAAAAGGTGCAGTGGTATTTTGGATGTGAAGTGTGTAAGAGATTAGCATGTAATTGAAGCCGAGGTTCCGTCACAATGGAAGCTAATCTTGTTGCATATTATGAAATATGACATGAACCGTGCAGGGGATTGTCAGTCACTGTTTATATCTGACAGAATATATAAACCCATTGCAAAAAAAAAAAGCAAAAGACTTTCGCACTCACTTTTCTATTTCTATCTTTCTCACAATGACATACATAGATGATTATGATTATGATGATGATGATGCCTCGCCCTTGATATATACTTTTTATATGCCATTTTACTTTGTCATATAAAATATACATACATATAAAAACAGAAAAGATATGACATTTGAATAGAGATTTTATAAAGGAGGATGACGTCGTTATTTATTCTGAATGTGTTCCTGTGGACAATTTCATTTTATTTTTTATTTTTTTTTCTCTTTTACTTATTATTATTATTATTATTTCCTTCACTTTTATTTTACTTTTGGATTTATCTTTAGAATATTTTTAAAAAGAGTTATATTCTTGGATGTTAAACTTATTATAAATTTTAACAAAAAATTTGGTTCTTTTCATTTATTATAACTTTTTTTTCAACTGTATCAAGAAATTTTAGAACAGATGATTTCCTTTTTTTTTATACTAAGTTGTATTTATTTATACTAGCGAGTAATAATGAGCAAATATAATATACCAATTTCGAGAGTCTGTCATTATTGCCCTTAAACAAGTGATAGAAATATTTATTATACCAAATGCGACAACGTTTCTAGGCCCAGAAAGCCCATTGAAATGAACGGAGGGTAGCTGGCATGTTTTTTTAACATTTTAAACTCATCCATAACCATTTGGAGTAATTTGGTGTTCCAAATGTATTGAACTCCCCTTGTAAGTTTCTAGTATAAACTCTAATCAATTTTGTTAAAACTTTATATTTTGGACTTTAAAATTTTAAGTAAAAAAATTGCAATAACTTCTTATTACCTTTGCAATAATTGGGTAGAAAGTATAAAAGTCAATTTTTTTTATCACAAATTTCAAAGTTCAAATTATAAAGTTTTAACAAAAAAATAAAATAAAACGAATCATAATTCTTAAAAATTTTCTTTTCCTTCGTCGTTTCCCACGTAAAAAAGTGGCGAATTTGTAACAAACTTTGTACAAGCTAAAGTTTGTCTATTGAGACACTTGAGAATTTGTAAAATTTTAATTAACTGAGAATTAAGGTCTTACGTACGTCAGGATTTTCACCTATCGGCATCTTTGTCTTACACATGTATAAAAGTACGGATTGCAACTTCAAATAAATAAAAAAGTTTTTTCAATTATACTTAATTATTACTATTCAAAGCTTAAAAATAAATTTTATTAACTTAACTGAGAATTAAGTTGTTAAAAACTTAATCACAGCTTTTTGCATTGTTTTTTTTTAACTTGCTGTTAATAGACTCAAAGTTAGACATCAAGTTTCAAGTTAGAATCAAGAATTTGACAAGTTTTTATTAACTTGGCGTAATCCAAGGTATATAATCTGCAACCGTCCTTTATTTTTAAATTTGTTGATAATCGTAAATATACTCCCCTACTCTAGTGAATAATAATAATGATAACAATAAGGAAAAAAATCAATCGGTTAGTGTAAACACAAACGAAATATGGAATATTTTTACTGCTGGGCGTAATACATAAATACTACGCAATTACAATTAAATTTGCTAAGTCCCATTTAACTCCCCCCCACTTGATTTTCGGATTCCCAGGGTACTCCTTCCTTATTATTAAAAACATGTTCAATGTTAAAACTAAAATAATGACGAGAATAAAAGTATGACTTTATTCATGAGAAAAATTGCTATTATACATAAAATTATTAAAATAAATTATTCAATTTATTTATTAACATTTAATATTATTTCATATTCCTTTATTTATTAACATATGTTATTTACAAAACTTGAGTTTATATTTAAGAATTATAAAAATACTAAATCAGAAATTTTATACTGATGGACCTAAAAACCAAAAATGGTTGCCAAAAATCAAGAATTTGATCTAGAAAGCTAAAAGTCTCTAAGTTTACTTATTTTTAATTGCACTTTTAGAAAAAATAGTTTGAACAAAATTCTGTGATCCTTCAGTACAACTTAGACCCAGTTGGGGTAGAATCCCTTATATTAGCATTTATTGATTTCACTTATATAAATTTACAAAAAAATATTATGTAATTATTATTTTAATATTATCTAATTTATTTGATATATTATTAAAAGTTTATTTTAATTTAACATACAATATTTACGACCACATTCTCAGGTAGCAGTTTTATCTGGCTTATGTTAATTTGTTTTATAAAATTATTACATAAATCTAAATATTCTAATGATTCAGAATTAAAATTCAAATTATCTGTATTGCTAAAATGATTGTATGATAAATTTAATTTTTTAATGCTACTTTGAGTTGACCAGGCTGGTAATATTTCCAGTTGATTATTGCTTAAATCCAATTCACTTAAATTTGGAAAATTTTCTAAAAATTCTGGATTGATTCTTTTTAAATTATTTCTTTTCAAACTTAGTATTTTTACTTTTTCTAATGGATTTTCAAATTTTCCTTGCTCTATCAAACTAGCCAAATTTTTTACTGCATTCATGTACAATTCACGAAGATTTTGCAACGATAATATTGTCGGGATTTGATTCATCGAAGTATCACTGATATCCAAAACTTCTAATGCTGATAATTTATCAAAAACTTCATTTGGAACATTAGCTAAACTATTTTTTGATAAATTTAAACTTTTTAAATTTTTCAAATCACTAAACGCATCATTTTCTATATTATCTATTTTACAATTTGATATCGATAGTGTTTTTAAATTAGTAAGATATTTAGTAATTAAACAATTATTACAATCAGTATAACTTTTAGTTATTTTATGAACAATATTTGAATTTGCTATTAAAATTTCAAGTCTTAAAAATTCTTTTGAATTAACATTAACATATTTATTATTTTCGATAATTAAATATTTAACTGAATTCGGTAAAGCTTTCATAAGTGAATCAAAATAATTCAATTCAAAAATATTATCTGATAAATCAATTTTATATAATTTTGGAAAATATGAATAAAAATCATTTTGTAATTTCCAAATTTTAGAATTTCGTAAATATAATTCTTCTAAACTTGGAAAGCTATGATTTACTAATAAATATTGTTGTACAGGAAAACACATAAGACAAGGAGCAAAATAATAATTATTATTAAGTTTTATAGTACGAATATTATCATGATTTCCAAAACTGAAGAAATGCTGGCCAGAAATTTTATTATTTGATAAATCTAAAATTTCTAATTTTTTCATATTATCAAATATTCCATTCTCAAATTTACGAAATCTATTGTTAGATAAATTTAATACTTTTATATCAGCATTTGTAAAATTTTTTGAAAATTTATCAAGTCCTAAATTTGATAAATTAATGTACAAATCGTTAGTTAAACGTAAAAATTTCTCTGATCTATTGATTTTATCAACATCTTCTGCTGTTACTAAATATAAGCAACTTATGATAACTTGCATAAAATATATTTTTTTGAAAATATTCATTTTTTTGATTTTTTTAAGTTATCTATAAATTTATATAAAATTTATTAAAATTATTTTTTTACTTACAGTTAAAAAATATCTATTTGTTAAACAAGGGAAAAAAATAGGATTCGGCTTTCAATGCAGTTGTATGAACGAGTGAGCGTAGCGAACTAGTGCAGACAGCATTGAAAGTGAAATTTCCTTCATTTTTTCCCGTGTTCAACACAGTTTTTCATTAAGAGCGAAAAAAAGATCGCCCGAAAGTAAGAAAGTAGATCTTTTTTGCAGCGTGTAATAAAAAATAAATTTTTACTTACTTTTTAGTACACGAACTTGATTTTCTTATATAAAATAAATTTTTTCAAACAGATATTTATATTCAATTTTATATCAACAGAATTTATGTTAATGACGTTTTTATCATTTATTTTTCTTTTTATTTTTTCACTTTAATTTCAAATATTATTTTTTCAAGAAATAAAACATGTGTTTTATATTAATTTAGAAAAATATAATTACCGTTGACTCATTCGGGATACCGGGTGACGACCTTACCAGGTCATTTCTCCCGATCTGGCTGATTTTTTCCCAACGTTTTTATATGTATAAAATATGTTTGCTGTGAAATTTTATGCCCTCTAGATACTCAGAAAATCGAGTTGTACCCAAAAGAAGCTTTTTGATTTCTCCGGTTTTTTTAAAATTTTTATTATTTTTTTTGTAAACCAATTTTTAAAATTAACTAATTGATTTAAAAAAATGAATCCAAATCGAAGGTTAGTTTTTTAAAATTTTGTCCTTGTGTGGCTCAAAACTGCCATTTTATGCTGAGAACAAGAGAATTTGAATGGCTAATATGCCAGAACTCTTATAGGACTCAAACCTTGATAGAATTGGTCTAAATGCTATATATTTTGATGTGGCAAATGACGCTGGGTAGTCATATACCCTTTAAAAAGCGTCAGAAGCATAATAATGGCTTTTTAAACAAAATTTCAACATTAAAATAAAATTTTTTAAGCGCCTAATAATCTTTTGTAATTATGTTTATAATTAAAAGACTTTTTTATGTTTTCTATAGACAAACATTCATTCAAGCATCTCCAATAAAAAGCGTATCTATGCGTATCCTTTCGTCTACAGTTCCAGTATGCCGTTGAGCCCAAACTTCCAGAATACTTGTAGTATAGAAAACCATCCAAATGAAGAAGAACTGAAGACACGATTTTATTATTTCAGCCATTACAAAAATTTTTATTTATTTTTCATAAAGATTTCAATTTAAAATTTCTTTTTAACTAAACAATTTTTTAATTAATTTATTTATTTTTCACAAAAATTTTAATTTTATTCTAAATAGTTTTTTTAAATTTTGAATACCTAATGTTTGTTTACTAATAACGTGAAATTAAGTTAAAATATTTATGCATATGTTTTTTTATTTGAATCTTCAAAAAATTTGAAAATAATAAATATAAAAAAATTTATTTTGGGTAAAAAGGACTTTGGGAAAAAAAATTTGCTTGGGAAAACTGGATTTTGGGGAAAAAAATCATTGGAAAAAACGGATTCGGAAAACTGACCCCCAACAGTTTTCCATAACAAAGATCTGTCTATAGTCAATATTCTTAAAATGAATTGAAAGTTTGAAAAAAATGTTAATTTTGAATTTTTAAAAAATATACTCAAATATAAACTTGCGTGTTTTTCAAATACCGTACATATATAAATTGAATAAACTAGCGTGAAAATCTAAAATGAAATATACAGTGAGATGTTTTCTAAAAATATAAATTAAAAAATTTTTGTACAAATCCAAAAACAGGTATAATTTTAGAGTCTGTAATCAAAAATTAATATAAAATTGCAAGTAAATTATTATTTCAATTCTATAAATAATGGAGATTTACAATATTCGCATATAATTACGATACCGTACACTCGCCTCAATAACCGTATCAGCAAATGCTCGTACAAGTAAAACAATAAATATCGTATAAATTTATTTATTTTCGTTCTGATCCCACATGCTATTCAAAAATAAATATTTGAAAAATAATTAATTTATTAATATTATCATCGCATTGTTAATAAAATAAACAAGTGTCAAAATCTTTTCTCATTTAACGGAAATAGTAAAAATATATTTAAAAATATAAAATATGCATAAACATAAAAAAAAAGTAGACATGCAAACATACATAATACAAAATCAACGAGTAGGTATGTGTCACCTGAGTGGCATAAAAAGGACATGTCTGATGGAAGGCTAAATAGTTTTGGCTCGCGACATAAAAAGTGTATTTTAAATATATATTTAATATATGTTTAGTAAATATATATAAAATGACCAGTAGTAAACTGTCTGACAGCGTGTTATCCAATCGTTCCGCTCCACCCGCATTGTTCATTCAGACTGACAACGTTCCGACAAGTTGACATGTTTGTACAGAAGCCGCACAATACTACTAGTACATTTATAACTGCTGACATTAATAAATATACTATAAAACATTTTATATTATTATCATTATTATTTTATAAATTGCTTGATCATTCATTATTGTAAATAAATTTTTTTTTTCTTTGTATTATCATTTTGTAAAAATCATTTTGATGTATTTAAAGATTAAAAAAAGAATAATGATTATGTTTTAAAAAAAGTTTTTTATGCATGCTTATAATTAATGCATTTTACCTACATAAAATTTATTACGTCGTTAATGTAAATTGTTTGTTAGAAAGTTAATATTGTAACTGCTATGCAATTACAATAAAGCTTTTTACGAAACAATATGTATAAATTTGATATTTATAAAAAATACATGTAAATTAGAGATGAAAAGGATAAAGAGAGGACTGAACAGGTGGTAGTAGCTAATTTGTTCTTGTGCAAAAAAATTTGGGTATGTATAATTTTACTGTCAGTTTTAAATATACTGTTTTAAGTTTGTTAACTTTTTTTGGGGAATTTTCTTGAAATGTTGATTGATTATTTAAAGTATAGTATTTAAAAATTTGAATAAAAATTATTGGTTAATAAAATAAGGTACTAAAAAACACTTACGTGTATTTAAATATTGCTAAGAAGTTTAATTTATATGATAATTTTTATTAATAAAAAATCAAACATTTAATAATTTACAACTAAATTTTATATCTTTTGATAAAATAAATTTCATTCGTCAGCAGAATAAAAAAATTCTTAGCTTTTACATATTCAAGAGTCATAAAAACGAGTAGGTAAGAAAAAAGGAAGGGATGTTAAAGATTATCAAATGGTAAATCAGGTTCTTTTTTTTTATCAATACTAAAAAAAAAGTATCCATGATATCAGTTCAACTTGAATAGCTAAAAATGGTAATCTTTACATAAGTTTTACTTATTTCAAATATCTTTTAAGATTATATATTTATTTTTAGTACGTTCGAATTGAGTTGAATAAGTCGTGAGATATCACTTGGGCAAACATCCAGATTTTAACATTTTTTTTCTTCTTTTTTTATTTTAGGTTGATGATAGTTTAATACTTACTACTTTTTTCTTATCCTTTGCAATTTTCGCTTCCCTTTCAAAAAAAAAAATATCTCTTTCGATATCAAATGTTTTTAATACGTTTTTTTTTGTATGCTTAGATAAGGAAAATGCATTTATTAACATTTTTATGAGAAGTTTATAATGTATAATGTAATTTTTTTGGAATGCAGTTTAATTTTCTTTTTCATACGCTTTAAAATAATTGAAATTATAAAGTTAAAAACATAATTCTTTTATATCGTTCTAGTTTATTAGCAGGTAAAAGTTTGACAAACCCAAACATCAATAAAATTTTATTGTCAAATAAATTACAATATTTAAAGAAAATGAAACTTCTTTACTTACGCCAAATAACATACTTTTTTTGAAACCGAATGAAATTTTAATTGAAATTTGATTCTGAAAAAAAATTCGCCTAAGGCAAGCAGTTTTTTTTCATATTCAAACGATTTCTAATGACTTTAGACGTAAAGAAAATTTAAATAATTATTTTAGGCACGATCACCCTACGTATCCAATACATAAATAAAATCGTGCCTTATAAGTTTTTGGAGTCAAAAAAAATGGAAAAGTTCTAAAAATGTCTAATTTTTGAAGAAATTTAGTCCCCAATGTCATTTTAACGCCTCTGAAAAGTTTTTTTTTTTAAATAATATTTATTTACTTTTAAAATGAGTATATTTTTAATGTCTACATTATGAAATTATAAATTTTAGATATCTATATAAAAAGGTTTTTTGGGTCGCTAGTCAAGAATTTTGACTTCTTTTTCATAAATAATTAAAATTTCACCCCTAAACTGGCTAAAACTAACCTAAAAAATGGGGCATTTATGCTATTTTTGTACTTTGAGCGTCCAGAATATGCCCATATAGGTTTTTTGAGCCGCTGATCAAGAATTTCGACTCCTTTTTTGTGATTAAATATTGATAATTTATGAAAAAGAAGTCAAAATTCTTGACTAGCGACCCAAAAAACCTATATGGCCATATCCCGGATGCTAAAAATACGAAAATAGCAAAAACACCCCTTTTAGGGGTAGTTTTAGCTCTTTGAAGGGTGAAATATTGATTATTTATGAAAAAGAAGTCTAAATTCTTCAGCAGTGACTCACAAAACCCGTATGGTGCAAATCTGAGCGCACAAAATGCAAATATGTTAAAAAAATCCCCTTTTTGGGGGTAGTTTTTGCAAATTTATGGGTAAAGCCCACTTTGTTTACGAAATGACCCCGATTTTGGTCTTCAGCGACCCAAAAAACCTATAATAGAGCAAATCTCGTGTTCGCCAGTGAAAATACAACCAAACCCGTATTTAGATTGGAGTAAAACTCGAAAAAACATGTGTAACTTCTAGAAAAAAAGAATTGGGGGGTCTCGTTTCAAAATTTTTAGCTGCGCTAGCCCAAAGTTAGCAAAAGGAAGTTTCAAGCACTTAAATGACCCATACCCCTCGTAAAATATTTACCGTTCTTAAATTTATGGAAAAACGAAGAATTTAAGTCCAATTGGAAGAAAAAGTAATTCGAGTTTGAAAAAAAATAGTTTTTCCGTTTTTCCAGTTTTTCAAGACGATTTTTCGAAAAACTGATAGCAGATTTGGATTTACTGGGAAATTTGACGTTCGTCTTATATAAGAAAAATATTTTTTAGCTTTTTCAAAGCAATTAAAAAATAAAATAAAAAAAATATCCAAAAATTTGCTTAGATTTTTACAAAGTTTTAGAATACAGCTGCTATTTGTAACTATTGAACCTAGAACCTTAAAAATTGGCATGGTATCACATTTTTATGTATTGAACCCAACAAAATAAGTTTTTTAGAAATCCCAGACTTTCAACTTTCCTTTCCTAAAGTTTTACTAAAATTGCTCTTATAGGTTTTAAATGTATTAGACGATTTGAGCGGGCTTACGTAATTTCAAGGTAACCAAGCTATTCAGATGACCTTGAATTTGACAGAATGAATACTTTCAAATAATTTCAAGATAATTTATAAATATTTTTAGTTTATTTTATACAAAAAATCAATTTTTCAAAAAAAAATTTTTCATTATAGTAGCAGCTTTGATTTGGTGGTAAGTGAATTTCATGACTGGAAGTCATATAAATGAACACCCTACCTTTTGTTTTGTTCGTCATTTTTATAAAACTAAAATGCCTTTCAGGAGAGGTGTGCTTATTTTATAACGAAATATAATGTAAAAATTAATTAGAAAATAGTTCGAGTTCTCTGGGTCATATTTGGGTTATGTATAACGTGGATATTCACTGCGTATATCGTAGATATTCCGGTGAGAGTAGTCACTTCGTATTTTTAAGTAAACATTTTACTTGTAATTAAAGAAATAAAACATTTATTAATTTAAAAGGTAAAAAAATTTTGAGTCTAAAATGCACAAAAATGGTTGCTCAAGGATTAAACCTAGTAAGCCTAGATTGGCTGAGAGTACTTATTTTAAATTGTACTTTCGGAGAAAAATTGTTGGGCCGATTTTGTCGATCCTTCAGTTTAACTTGGGCCATGTTGGGGTGGAACCCCTCATATAAGAATAAATCAGTGGATTTGAATTAATTAAAATTGAATTCTTGAGGACTTTTTAGGCACGATCACTATATATGTAATATATAGATGAAATCGTGCCTTATAATTTTGTCAGGTCAAAAAATGAAAAATTCTTAAAATTGTCTAATTTGTGGAGAAATTTTGTCCCCAAGTCATTTCGATGCCTCTAACATGCTTATACTGAAGGTATGTGTATCTGTATGTATGTTCGAGAAACTGTACAGAGCAAATTTTAAACACAACTCGATGAAACAAAAAAAAATTTGGTACATAATTTTTAGTATAGTATCTAGTTGTGCCTCCCCCAGTATGACTAATTTTCACCCATTTGTTGTCAAGCAATCACAAAAATACTGATTTCCGTTAACAAAAAAATTAACTAATAATAGTAAATATCTGGAACAACTCAATGCATCAAAAAAAATTTGGTACAAAATTTTTTGTTTGATATCTAGATTTGCCTCCTCCAGTTTGGCTAAATTTCATTAAGTTGTTGTTGAGTTATCACAAAAAAACTGATTTCCAATACCAAAAAAATTAAGTAAAATAGGAATAAAATAGTAGGAACAACTCAGTCAAACAAATAAAAATTAAGTTATAAAATAAAAAAAAAGTTTCTTACAGTAATGAAAGTCATATGCCATGGTGACAGGTTCAGCATCCCACACGCACTTATTACCAATTTTAGTTCCATTTACAGAGTTTTCCATTAATACAACATTTACAGCAAACTTATAACTTTTATGTTTGTTCACTTCACCTGAAAATAGTTATAAAATGAATTTGATTGTTGTAAAAATCATTTTTATCCTGACTAACAATAAGTCAGTTATTTGTTTCATCCATTTTTCAGCTTCTTCTGCAGAATAAACTTTTGTCGATAATGTATCAAACATAAAATTATGGATTATTTCTTTTGCTTTCTTTGGCTGGAATCTAGAAATTTTTAAGCATATAATAAATTACTTTAAGATTAAGAAAAACCATAAATAAACCTCACCTTTCACTCAGTTTGGCCATAAACATAATTCTATTGCTGTAAAATAAAAAACAAAGAAATTACGTTCTTTATATTAATTTTAAAAAAATATTAAAAATTTTTATACTTATCTGAATCAAACTTGTTGAAAAATAAATTGTACGTTTTATTTATAAAGGCATTTTTTATTTATGTGGACGTTTTTTAAATTTTGAGACTAATATTTAAATATCTCTTGATTGAAGATACAAAGAGCATCCCGGAATAAGAAGCGATTTCGGCCCCGGCATGAAATCAAAAAAACCTTTTTACACTTGAAAGTACTCATAAAAAAAACATTTTTCCCGTTGGAATTTTTACCCCAGCTGCCCTCTGTTGGGCTAGGGGGGCAAAAGTGTTTAAAAAAATTTTTTTATTTTCAAAAATTCATATCTCTGGATTCAGAAAACGAAAAGTGGTCTACAAGGTCTCAAAAAATTGGGCTTTCTATGCACTTTAATTTTATTTATGTAAAAAAATTTTTTGAGACACGTAAGCCACCTTAAAATTAAAAAAACGAAAAACTTTAGTTCAAATTTTATCTTGGAATTTAATTTTCTCTGCCACAAAGATTTACTCATCCCTGAAAAATTTATATGTTTTTTGTGACACATGAAGTTGCAGAATGAAACCGGTTTTAACGAGATTCCAACGTACAATTTTTTAAAAAAGCCGAAAAACCGATGGTTTTTTCATTTTTTAACTGATTTTCTGGGTTTTTAAGCTCAAATTTTTATTTAACTCTAAACATATACTTTTATATGCAAATTTTATGATTGTAAATAATATAAAAACTTAAAAATTTTCTATTAGCACCGGTTTCAACAGGATCCAAATATATCAGAACTCAAAAATACAGATAAACTATTGATTTTTAGCATTTTTTTGCAGATATCCAGAGTTTCTAAGAAGAAATAACTTTCTTTATATAATGAGGACTTATATGCAAAAATTTTATGCATTAAATTTACATAAAAAACAAAAATCTTTCAATTGAAATTGGTTTTAACAAGTTTTCAGCGTAGAAATCGATAAAAGATATAAAAAACCGCTAAAATTTTGTTACCTTTTTTTGCTAATATTTTTGAGCTTTCTTAATAAGAATAAGGGTTTTTATGCAAGCATTTACTCATATTTCACACTTTAACCTATCTGTTGAACTATTAAAATATTACGCAAACCGATTCCATTCAAACCTAAGGTGAAAATGTTTAATAAAATAACGCTGTTAAATGATCATTTTTGTTTTTTAATTCACTGTCAGTAATTTTTAAAATCAAATAGTATATATTTTTGTTTAACATATTATAATGTTGCATCTTGTATTAAAATTTAATAAAAAAATTTAAAAAATTTTTCTGAGTAAGTTACGCACAGGGAGCGTGAATTCCCTTATTTCAGCAATTTTTAAACTAAAAAATGATTCACTTGTATCAGGTATATGTGATTCTGTACTAAATGCTTTTGAATCAGATGTATTAACATTGAAATTTGACTTTGCATCTTGTAATTGGAGTAACTTGATAAGTGAACACACAAATTATATGGCTACAAAGATTTTCACAAAAAATGGCTGCGTATAATTCATTCGTGCATATACTACTTACAATTCCAATGGAACAATCCGATTACGAAGAAGAGTTAAACATCATAAAACAAATAGCTGTTGCCAATGGATATAAAAGTTCAATAATCGATAAACTTATTTATAAACAACAAATAAAGAAAAAGCATCAACTCTTACCAAAGGACAACCTCAAGTACTTATCAACTACTTACGGAAATATCACCAATCAAATCTTAGTAGAAGTTTTCAAAAAACTAAACATGAAAGTAGCCTTCAAAACGGATAACAACATCAAAAACATATTAAGATTTAGAACTCCCAAAAAATTGGAATTTAAAAGTGGTATTTACAAACTAGACTGCAACGATTGTGACAGCATATATATAGGACAAACAGGGCGCACTTTTTTCAAAAGATTTACAAAACACATACAAGGCCCAAATCAAAAAGTTCTGACATCCAATTATGCCGAACATCTTCTCACAAATAAAAACACAGGCACAATCCTGCACGAAAATATGAGTAAATGCTTGCATAAAAACCCTTATTCTTATTAAGAAACCTCAAAAATATTAGCAAAAAAGGTAACAAAATTTTAGCGGTTTTTTATATCTTTTATCGATTTCTACGCTGAAAACTTGTTAAAACCGATTTCAATTGAAAGATTTTTGATTTTTATGTAAATTTAATGCATAAAATTTTTGCATATAAGTCCTCATTATATAAAGAAAGTTATTTCTTCTTAGAAACTCTGGATATCTGCAAAAAAATGCTAAAAATCAATAGTTTATCTGTGTTTTTGAGTTCTGATATATTGGGATCCTGTTGAAACCGGTGCTAATAGAAAATTTTTAAGTTTTTATATTATTTACAATCATAAAATTTGCATATAAAAGTATATGTTTAGAGTTAAATAAAAATTTGAGCTTAAAAACCCAGAAAATCAGTTAAAAAATGAAAAAACCATCGGTTTTTCGGCTTTTTTAAAAAATTGTACGTTGGAATCTCGTTAAAACCGGTTTCATTCTGCAACTTCATGTGTCACAAAAAACATATAAATTTTTTAGGGATGAGTAAATCTTTGTGGCAGAGAAAATTAACTTCAAAGATAAAATTTGAACTAAAGTTTTTCGTTTTTTTAATTTTAAGGTGGCTTACGTGTCTCAAAAAATTTTTTTACATAAATAAAATTAAAGTGCATAGAAAGCCCAATTTTTTGAGACCTTGTAGACCACTTTTCGTTTTCTGGATCCAGAGATATGAATTTTTGAAAATAAAAAAATTTTTTTAAACACTTTTGCCCCCCTAGCCCAACAGATGGCAGCTGGGGTAAAAATTCCAACGGGAAAAATGTTTTTTGTATGAGTACTTTCAAGTGTAAAAAGGTTTTTTTGATTTCATGCCGGGGCCGAAATCGCTTCTTATTCCGGGATGCTCTTTAATCATACTACTTTATATCTGTCGTAGGGAAGTAGAGAAATCCGTGATTTGGCCAAATCGTACGTAGTAGACTAATGAAAGTTTCGATCGTCTACTTCCCTAAAATTTTTAGTGAAGTAGACGAAAATTATAGCTGTTGTCTACTACACCGATAGCCTTTAGGGAAGTAGACGAATCGTCCATAGTGACAATAAAGAAAATTCGTTTTTTGAGTTTTTAAGCACTTAAATGACCGATACCCCTCGTAAAATATTTACGGAAAATAATTTATGGAAAAACGAAGAATTTAAGTCCAATTGGAAGAAAAATAGTTTTTCGCTTTTCAAGAAATTCGAGTTTGAAAAAAAAATAGTTTTTCCGTTTTTCCAGACGATTTTTCGAAAAACTGATAGCAGATTTGGATTTACTAGGAAATTTGACGTTTGTCTTATATAAGAAAAATATTTTTTAGCTTTTTTAAAGCAATTTAAAAATAAAATAAAAAAAATATCCAAAAATTTGCTTAGATTTTTACAAAGTTTTAGAATACAGCTGCTATTTTGTAACTATTGAATCTGAACCTAAAAAATTGGCATGGTATCACATTTTTATGTATTGAACCCAACAAAATAAGTTTTTTAGAAATCCCAGACTTTTAACTTCCCTTTCCTAAAGTTTTACTAAAATTGCTCTAATAGGTTTTAAATGTATTAGACGATTTGGGCGGGATTACGTAATTTCAAGGTAACCAAGCTATTCAGATGACCTTGAATTTGACAGAATGAATACTTTCAAATAATTTCAAGATAATTTATAAATATTTTTAGTTTATTTTATACAAAAATTCAATTTTTCAAAAAAAAATTTTTCATTATAGTAGCAGCTTTGATTTGGTGGTAAGTGAATTTCATGACTGGAAGTCATATAAATGAACACCCTACCTTTTGTTTTGTTCGTCATTTTTATAAAACTAAAATGCCTTTCAGGAGAGGTGTGCTTATTTTATAACGAAATATAATGTAAAAATTAATTAGAAAATAGTTCGAGTTCTCTGGGTCATATTTGGGTTATGTATAACGTGGATATTCACTGCGTATATCGTAGATATTCCGGTGAGAGTAGTCACTTCGTATTTTTAAGTAAACATTTTACTTGTAATTAAAGAAATAAAACATTTATTAATTTAAGAACGATATTCACGGTGAATATCCACGATATAAATAATCCAAATATGACTCAGAGAATTAAATGGGGCTGGGGGGCCGAAGGCCCCCCGGCCATGCGCCAATACAAATAATATAACACTTATAAATCAAAAAGATTTATTATTATTTTGTCCAACCAGTTCATAACAAAATTTAATTAAAAATTATCTAATTGGACGTAACAAATATTAAATTGTCAAATTTTTTATTTTTATAATCCGAAACACTTATTTTTTATTTTTTACAATTATTATTTTCATTCCAATTATTTATCTTATAATAAAATAATATTAGATTATACCTAATACTTTTATACGTTCTTTTTTATGTAAACATTTCTTTTAATTTTTTTATCATAACCTTTCGTATTGTTTATTATTTATTACCAACAAAATTTTATTATTATTTTTTTTAATTTCACATTGTGTTAGCACCTTCATGAAGCGGCAAAAATAAGTGGCACATTTTATTAAGCGGCGCAATGATACCCGCTCGATTCAGACCGTTGAAAATTTTTTTAACTTCACGAAATTCTTTTGAATATCACTGATTTTATAAATAATTCTTTCGAAAATAAATTTTAAATCACGCTTGTAAAATAATTTATCAAGCTCAAAATTATTCCAAAAATTATTTAAATTTAGAGGTTAAAAATTTAAATTCAAAACGACCCATCAGTATGGCTTGACATGATCGACTAATTTTTTTTTATTTAGTCAATTGTTTGTTATCAATAAAATACCGTTGCTTAGTGAGTCAATAAACAACTGTCAAAAACTAAAAAGATATTAGTCGATCATGTCAAGCCACACTGACGGGTCGATGTGAATTAAAATTTTTAACCTTTAAATTTAAATAATTTTTTAAATAATTTTAAGCTTCATAACTTATTTTACAAGCGTGATTTAAAATTTATTTTCGAAAGAATTAGTTATAAAATCAGTGATATTCAAAAGAATTTCGTGAAGTGAAAAAAATTTTCAACGGTCTGAATCCATCCAGAAAAAAAAAATTATAATATTTCCACAAATCAAATTTTAAATTTGACTAAATTTACATATTTAAATAAAATTTTTTATTTTTTATTATACTGCAGCACTGAACACTGAAATACTTGAAGTGAGTTTTTAAATAGTTTTTGAGGATGACATTGCAAAAATATTTAAATTTTTACATTTTTGGATGCGTGCGTTTAAGATTATTTTTTTTGTTTTATGGATGAATCGGGATGAATTGAGTCCTTACCAAAAATTTTTAATATTTAGATTAAAAAAATATATTTGAAATTTATCTGAAAAAATAAATAAACAGATAATAATTTGCAACTACTCGATTATGGAAAAATTACATAGAATATGGATGATTTCTTTACTTTTAGGATTTACAGGAATCCTGGTGGGACGATGCAACAACACATGGAGCATGGAGCAGAATTAAATAATATGCTTTTATGATCTTTTTCTAATTACTTCGCTAATCCAAAATGTATCCGTTTTGGAATCTACGAATTTAGTATCCAAAATTGATTCATAAGTTAGGATACAATTGGGATCCAAATTGTATACAACTTTTCCACTTGGGATACTACTCAATGTATTTTAAACACAGGTTTGAGATAACTTCGAAGTTAAGCGCTCCGTCTGGAATCAGCCTTATAATCCGTAAATAATTGAAAATAATAATGATTTATGATAGGAACGGTATTTGAGAAATACAGTGTATTGCAAATAAACTCCTATCTTATCTTATCTTACCAAAATAATAAAATCTCTCATAAATTAATAAAAAAATAGAATGATTTATTACCAGAAAAATTCTTTAAATATTATTGAGTATCAAATATGTATAAATATAAGTTCGTTTTATACTTTATATTTTGTTTCTGTAGTATTAACAAGAAAATTTTTTAATTTATTTTTAAAAAAAATATATTTTTTGTATTTTAACAAATGAAAAAATGGAGTACTTTGTTATTTCTTATAAAAATTTAATATCAATTGTATTAATTACAGTATTGATAATTGTATTTAATTATATTAAGTATAAAATAAAATTCAAAACTTTACCAGGATCAATGAATCTTTTTTTTTTTGATAATATTTTTGATTATTTAAAACTTAAACAAGAAGGTAAACATTTAATTATTATTTTATAAATAAATAATTTACCAAAAATTTAATTATTTAAACAATGAAAAAACAGATCTTTACGAGTACCAAAGAAAATTTTCAAATATTCACAAAGAAGGCATATTTCAAATTTGGGTTTTGACTCAACCGTTTATATTCATTCGTAAGCCAGAGTGGGTACAGGTACGAATAAAATATATATATTTAGAAATAAATATGCTTTTGAACAAGATTTATTTAAATTACTTACTAAAATTAATTACTGAAATTCTGTCATAGAAAAAAATAAAATCAAATAAATTTTTCAAATTAAGCCTTAAGTCCAAATATTCACTTTATTTTAAGAAATTACTTTTTTGAATAACCACACTGACCATACTGTCAAGTTATTTGGCTTAAATTTTGCTTAAGATTTATTAAATTTTCAAAGCATTTGTTTGAATTCTTAAGCAAATTGCAAAAAAAAATCAAGCAACATTTTAATTTTATTTTGAATACTGGCTGATTCCATCATCTGATTGAGCTGTAACTGTTCACAGATGAACATTAAAAATGTTTGTCATGGCCTAATTTTTACCCCTGAAAATCGTGTCTAGTCGTCTGTCTATTTTTGAAATTTTCGACTGATTTTCAAAGCTAATTACAGCATAATAAGAAGACCCCATCAGCAAGTCAAGGTACATTTTACATGGTATTAGCCTGCTATCAATTGCTTAAAAAATTAGGTGGTTTTACCAATAGAATAGATAAAATGTTAATTCATTTTGGTTTTTGGATACACGGATAAGTTGCTTGGCTTGAAATTTCAAGCAAAGTATTTAATTTGAATGATACACTTCTAATTTTCATCAGATAATTGGAAACACATAATATCAATCTAAAAATTTTTTTTTTTTGCACATTTTGAATAGTTTATTACTGAATAGTTTATTACTGACCTATTTAACTCTAAAAAATTTCAAGTTTAACCGATTAGCGCCGAGGTGAATAAATCGTGCTATTTTTATAAAAAAGTTTATTTTTCAAAAAGTTAAGGGTTTGCAAAATCTAAAAAAAAAATATAAGATTTAATCTAAAGGCTATAGCCCTAAAAATTTATCTTTTCTTTAAAATTGAAAATTTTACCTTTTTCTACCACTATTTTAGTGTTTTTAGCCCTTAGGAAAGCAACCTAACCTTGTATCTTGAAAGTGTAGGTATTATCTTGGGTATCATTTGAATTCATATTATACAAATATTTAGAGTTTTTATTTTGGGAACTATATTTTTTAGGCAAAACCAAGTTGCTAAGATTTTGAAACAAAAAAAATATCAAAATTATTAGGATAAATCAGGAAACTCTGTTAGATAGCTTTCAATCTGGTTTTCAGAAAACTTCATAGTACGCAGACCATTTTAACTAATCGTACTGATGATATCTGTCGAGGTCATCACTTTGATTTAATAACAACTTTAGTCATGATTGACTTGCCAAATACATTTAACAGGGTCTTGCATGTAATTCTGTTAAAAAAACTCTCTGCACAAGATTTCAAAGGCTTACACTAGGATTTTGACTTTGGCATCTCTTTATTACAAAATGATATTAAGGAAATTGAAGATTGGTCTTCTTTAAATAATTTTGTTATAAACAAAGAGAAAACTAAAATAATTCTTTTTAGTAAAAATACTAACGATTTTTACAATTATAACAACACCTTTTACTTTGGTGGTGTAAATATAAAACTCTCAAAATCATCATATAATCTTGGTATATTTCGACTTGGTATATTTTATTTCGATTCAGATATGCAATGAAATACGCATATTAACCATGTTGTACAAACTGTAAATTATTCCCTATACAGGTTAAGATATTTTAAAAATTTCGTTACAAAAAACCTTCGAAAGCAATTAGTTTCTAATCTTATTTTCCCTTTACTGGATTATTGAATGTTTCCCAAAGGAAATCTCCCTGAATATAAATACGCGAGGTTACAAAAGCTATAAAATGCGTCAGTTCAATATGTCTGTGATATAAAATATCCTCTTAGAACTTTACCTGCTAGGATAACCTTCGGTTGGTTGAAGGTTAAGCTAAGGGCAGAATATCTTTGTGCCTCTGATATCTATAATATCTTACAAAATGAAAAACCTGATTACTTAAAATCTAAAATTAATATTTAAGCCAGCGCGTGAACTGGGTCCAAAAAATCAGACCACACCTAAAAGTTGAAAATACAAACAATCCTTTTTATAGCCATTCTTCCCTTATCTATATGATTTCTTTCTGGAATTCTATTTCTGAAAATATTCGATTCTTATCTTCTATTGGCTGTTTCAAAGGAAATTTGCATAAATATTTATTGAAAATTGATTCACAAGAATCGGGTATTCCTTCAATTACTTCTCACCTTTAATTTTCGATAAAATTTTTCCTAACCTTTATTATAGAGCGAAGCTCTACCTTAATGGATGCAAAAATCGACACCTTTCGGACACGATATAGCCAAAACGATCGAACGGAATGCTTTCATTTTTTAAAACTGAGTTTATTTTATCGAGTTAATGACCCCTATTGTTTTTGGGCCCAATCTGCTATTTCTAAAGGCATGTTTATTCTTGTACTTTTGCTTCATACAGGTGAAAAACCTTCTAAATGTTATCCGCGCAATAAATTTCATAGCTTTTGCATAAACTTTGCAGCGACAAAATATCATAGAATTGCAAAATAACACATGATACTTATATTTTTAGGCACGATCACCCTATGTATACAATACATAGATGAAATCGTGCCTGGTGAAAAATGAATTGGTTTTGAATTTAATACATCCAAAATGTGGTTAATGATCTAAAATAACCAGAAAATAACTAAATTAATTGAAACTTATTTTTTAGGCACGATCACCCTATGTATGCAATACACAAATGAAATCGTGTCTTAAAAGTTCATCAGGTTAAAAAACGAAAAAGTCTTCAAATTTTCCAATTAATGAGGAATTTGGTCCCCAGGTCATTCCGATGCCTCTCCATGCTTATATTGCCTTGGTGTGTGATAATAAATAATAGTTTTCAAATGATGAGAGTGTGGATCCCATCAATGTTAATAAACAGAAAATACTCAATAAATATGTGATCGTGCCTGAAAAGCCTTAGGTTTTTTATAATTCTTTGGGTTTTTTATTATTTAATAAAAAATTAAAAAATTAATTATTAATTGGAATTTTACATAAATATTGGTTTAAAAATTAATTTAGTATTTAAAAAGAAATCGACACGTAAAATTTTAAATATTAACATTATTTTTTTAGACTAAACCTACTTCAAAGAATATGTAACTCCATCCATATGGATTCTTTGTATATTTCCATTATCGTTGAATTTTTTTATTTTTATACATTAATCAGTTTGAAAAATGGATTAGAAACTAATAACTAATAAGTTTTTAATTCTTCCGAAGGTTACATTGAAAAAAAACCGGTTTTTTAAGTATTAAGTTTGAGTATTACAGCTGAATTTTGGCATAGAGATATTCAAGACCTAAATACATACACTTTCGTATCCTAATTTTTTTAACCGCGTGTTCTAGTAAAAGTTATGGGTCACAAAAATGGCCAATTTTTGAAAAAAAACTAAAAGTATACCCAGAAGAGCTTAGGTTTTTAACCAAGACCAAAACATACACTGTAAAAAGTAACTTTCTTATATTATCAAAAAAATTAGAACATTTTCGAAAAATTAGTAAATAATCGAAAAATTTGTAAATATTTGAAAAAAATCGTAAATTTACTAAATTTTAGTATATTAACAAAAAATTCGAGTATTCTCGATTTTTTTTGTGAATTCGCAAGAAAATTGATAATTTACAATTTTTTTTAGAAAATTTTAAAAAAATAGTTGTAAATTTACGAAAAATAGTTGTGAATTTACAACTTTTTTCGTAAATTCACAAAAAGAAATCGAGAATCCTCAAATTTTTCGAGAATATACTAAGTTTAGTAAATTTACGATTTTTTTTGAATATTTACAAAATTTTTTGAAAGTTTACTAATTTTTCGAAAAAATTCTATTTTTTTTGTAAATCTAAGAAAGTTACTTTTTACAGTGTACTTAATTATATTTTAAATTTTTCGGTATTTTAATTCTAGAGAGGCTTGTCGGTACATTGAAGACATTTATCAAAGCTCAAAATCATGTATACTATAAACACTAAGAGCGCGGGTAAACATCAGGTCTTCAATAGCCCGACATGCCCCTTCAGAGCAATAATACCGAAAAATTTAAGATCTAAATTAAGTATGTCTAGTTTATTTCGGGGTGTCATAATTTCAGTTTTTTGTTTTCAAAAATTGATTAATTTTTTCTAGAACAAAAAAATTAGAATACAAAAGTATAGGTATGCTTTGATTCTGAAATACCTAATCTGGGGTGCAAAAAAGGCTGAGAAGTAGAGGTCATAAAATTAGCAAAAACTACCCCATTTTAAGGTTTTTTTGCAATATTTTGGAAGCAGAGCTAAAATTATCTAATTAACTACCTTTTTTGAAGAAAGGGTAAGAAAATATTGGGATTCAATAATTACAAGCTCTAATTGGGCTAAATGACTAATTATAAGACGTGAAAACTAAACCTCTAAAAAGGACTAGTTATAATACATAAATGCTAAGCAACATTAAAATGAAATTGCTATTCTTATAATTTGTAATAATCACCTTTACTAGATGTTAAGATTCTAAGCCCAAATTATTTTGATTCTGTAAAGCTGTATTATTCTAAGATTTTTAAATCGAAAACATTCTAAGTCCTTCAACTCGAATTATTAGATGTCTCTAAGCCCGGATTATTTTAAGTGCCTAAACTGAAATTTGTCCAAGTACCATTGGACCTTCCCCCTTAAATCAGGCACATTTGACCACACTTGATTTTCAGATTAACAGGTTACCCCTCCTTATAAACATGTTCAATGTTAAAACTACAATTTTTGCAGCTAATTGAAAATCGATCATTTTAGGCCAAAAAGGGGCATTCAGTTTACTGTCTGTAAAGAAGAGAATTTAAAATAAAAAATTAAAAAGGTAAAATATTTTGCAAACAAATAATTCTGAAGGACAAATAAAGAATTTTTAGAAAAAAGCTTTCAGAAAATTGTTGAGACCTATAAAAACCATTTTTGTCTAAAACTGCAATTTTTGAGATAATTTAAAAATTAATCATTTTGGGCCAAAAATGACCATTTGGTTAAATTGCTATAACATTGAGAAAATCAGCGAAAAAAAAATTACGGTATCCGAGTTTTTAGAAATGATTTTAATAGCAAAAAATTAGAACCAATCGCAGCTAAGATTACATCAACAAATAGCGATTCACCTGATAAAATAAAATTCACGTCCCGTTTGGGACCACCGAGTATTGACGTTTTAAGGGGGTGGGGGGGGGGGTTGAAATATTGACGACGTTTTTAAGGGGGGTGGTGTGAAATGGACTTAAAATATTTCCGATTAAGGGACTCATTTGAAGCGGGAGTCAGGGCCTGATAAGAACAAGAATTTAGAAAACTTTATAGGTTTTATTGTAATTTCAGTCTTAGGACTTATAATAATTAAGGAATATAAGTTAAAACTATTATAAGTGATCATGTTCCATGATCCAGTTATAAGTTTTTTTCATTTTTTGTTAAATTTAGGGGTAGTTTTCTCCATTTTTGCCCCCGTATAGGAGTCAGTGAATTAAATAAAAGTTAAAATAAGATAAAACTTTTTCAAATGCAAGATTATAAGAAAAATAAAGAAAAAAACTCATTGTATTTTTCCGATTTTATTTTATCCTGGAGATAGCTTTCAACACCAATAATTAGCTCTAATATTCCTTTTAGTAGAGGAAATAATTACATACCCGAATTCCACCAACAACAAGAACAGTTTGTAAATTATTCACTGCCCGAATTCCACCAACAACAAGAATAATCCAAATTTTTGTGCATTCACTTCAGCACTACCTTAGCTAAAAAGTTGTGGTTTCAAAAATTTTGGGACAAAGCCCCATTGGGGTTGGTTTGCCCCTTTTTGAGGGGGCAAAAGAAAATTGTTTAAAAAATGATCGGAATCAATTAATTTAGGCATTTTAACCCATTAAGGCCCAAGCGTACATAGCTGGACTTTTGATTACAAAACTGTTAAAAAACCTTTTTTTTTTATTCTAAAAAGTTTTCTAGGGGTAAAAACGATTGCTTGTTTCAATTTTTTCATAAGTTTTTACGTACAACCCTTCCAAAAGGGGTAAAAATAGGGTTAAACACGAATTTTTGGCTTTTTTTTAATTTACTCTGGACTTGTAAGTGTAATGCGTATGTGGATTGACCATAATTTTTAAATTCTAACCTTTTAGAGGGTGGCTAACCTTATGCATAAATGAAGAAATTTTTTAATTTTGTATTTTTGACTTTTTTACCCTTTATATAGGGGTAGCCACCCCCTAAATGTTTAGAATTTAAAAATTATGGTCAATCCACATGCGCATTACACTTTTAACTGTAAAAAGAGGTCTAGGTAATTAAAAGAGTAATTTATAAAGGTTTTATAGCTAAAAGTCCAGAGCAAATTAAAAAAAGCCAAAAATTCGTGTTTAACCCTATTTTTACCCCTTTTGGAGGGGTTGTACGTAAAAACTAATGAAAAAATTGAAACAAGCAATCGTTTTTACCCCTAGAAAACTTTTTAGAATAAAAAAAATGATTTTTAACAGTTTGGTAATCAAAAGTCCAGCTATGTACGCTTGGGCCTTAATGGGTTAAAACGAAAAGGTGAATATGAATTTTTTAATTAAATGCACAGCTTTCAAGTTACAGCCCTTAGAACTTTGATTACTCTAAGTATTTCATCGAAAGAATCAAAGTTTTAAGGGCTGTAACTTGTGTAACTTGAAAGGGGTGCGTTTAATTAAAAAATTCATATTCACCTTTTCGTTTTAGAATGCAAAATTTAATCGATTCCAATCACTTTTTGTAAAATTTTTGTTCACCCCCAGGAAGGGGCAAACAAACCCAAATAGGGGTTCGTCCAAAAAGTTTTGAAACCACAACTTTTTAGCTAAGATAGTGCTGAAGCGAATTTCACAAAAATTTGGGTTATTCTTGTTGTTGGTAGAATACGGGCAATTACCTCATTTTGGTGTAATAATTTCCTCTACTATTTATTGAAACCAAATAAAATAAAAACTAAATAAATAATTTGATAATTAGTTACAAAATATTTTAAAAAAACCCATAAATTGGAAAGTTTCTGCTGTATATTCCTTTTTTTCTAACCCAGTAGGACCCCAAATTCGGATTCAGCGTCATACGAGACCTACAGAAGATTTTCTAATTTTGGTTGTCGAATTCGGAAACCCTTACACCACATTCTGACTTGAGTGTATATTAATTTGGTAATTGAGTAAATTGAGGGGTATTAGAGTCCAGAGAATTTTTTTTTTATGAATTCAAGAAAAAGCACGTAATAACAAAGCTGCAATGAAAAGTTTGGTTGAAATCTTTTCAGCAAACAAATAACAAGGTTAAAAATAAGGCGCGAATTTTTGGTGTCCTTTCTGGCCAATACTTCAAAATTCTATCTTTGCTTAACATTTTTTTACGTCTTATTTAAACATTATTATTGAACTCAATCCAATCAAAATTTTTAGAATCCCAAAATTAAAAAAATACTGAAACTCTTTTCTTGCTTTTATCTAACATGATCAGCTTCGCTCTACCCGTCTTTGACGGTATCTAGTATTTATTAACAATTAATAATTAACAATTAATATTAGTTAAAACAAAATATTTTATTTCAATAAAAATTACTTAATAAACTTTTTCTTTTTTTAAAAAATATATATTAATAATTTCAAAAATATGTAATTAATGTAATACTAATTCAATTATAATATGTAAATAGAATCCCTTGAAAAGGAGTCTTATAAAGACTCGAAACGTTGTGAAAAATTATTATAATAAACATCTTTGCTCTGGAAAAGTCGTTTTCTCATTTATTCAACTTATAAATATATTATTATGTTTTTTATTAAGTTTTATTTTTATTATTATTTAATTTAACTTCACGTGCAATACAACTATATGTAAAATCATTAGTATTGGGAAGTAACCTGACCGATGCGACGCCAAGTGGTTTAATTATAGAGCGAAGCTCTACCTTAATGGATGCAAAAATCGACACCTTTCGGACACGATATAGCCAAAACGATAGAACGGAATGCTTTCATTTTTTAAAACTGAGTTTATTTTATCGAGTTAATGACCCCTATTGTTTTTGGGCCCAATCTGCTATTTCTAAAGGCATGTTTATTCTTGTACTTTTGCTTCATACAGGTGAAAAACCTTCTAAATGTTATCCGCGCAATAAATTTCATAGCTTTTGCATAAACTTTGCAGCGACAAAATATCATAGAATTGCAAAATAACACATGATACTTATATTTTTAGGCACGATCACCCTATGTATACAATACATAGATGAAATCGTGCCTGGTGAAAAATGAATTGGTTTTGAATTTAATACATCCAAAATGTGGTTAATGATCTAAAATAACCAGAAAATAACTAAATTAATTGAAACTTATTTTTTAGGCACGATCACCCTATGTATGCAATACACAAATGAAATCGTGTCTTAAAAGTTCATCAGGTTAAAAAACGAAAAAGTCTTCAAATTTTCCAATTAATGAGGAATTTGGTCCCCAGGTCATTCCGATGCCTCTCCATGCTTATATTGCCTTGGTGTGTGATAATAAATAATAGTTTTCAAATGATGAGAGTGTGGATCCCATCAATGTTAATAAACAGAAAATACTCAATAAATATGTGATCGTGCCTGAAAAGCCTTAGGTTTTTTATAATTCTTTGGGTTTTTTATTATTTAATAAAAAATTAAAAAATTAATTATTAATTGGAATTTTACATAAATATTGGTTTAAAAATTAATTTAGTATTTAAAAAGAAATCGACACGTAAAATTTTAAATATTAACATTATTTTTTTAGACTAAACCTAGTTCAAAGAATATGTAACTCCATCCATATGGATTCTTTGTATATTTCCATTATCGTTGAATTTTTTTATTTTTATACATTAATCAGTTTGAAAAATGGATTAGAAACTAATAACTAATAAGTTTTTAATTCTTCCGAAGGTTACATTGAAAAAAAACCGGTTTTTTAAGTATTAAGTTTGAGTATTACAGCTGAATTTTGGCATAGAGATATTCAAGACCTAAATACATACACTTTCGTATCCTAATTTTTTTAACCGCGTGTTCTAGTAAAAGTTATGGGTCACAAAAATGGCCAATTTTTGAAAAAAAACTAAAAGTTTACCCAGAAGAGCTTAGGTTTTTAACCAAGACCAAAACATACACTGTAAAAAGTAACTTTCTTATATTATCAAAAAAATTAGAACATTTTCGAAAAATTAGTAAATAATCGAAAAATTTGTAAATATTTGAAAAAAATCGTAAATTTACTAAATTTAGTATATTAACAAAAAATTCGAGTATTCTCGATTTTTTTTGTGAATTCGCAAGAAAATTGATAATTTACAATTTTTTTTAGAAAATTTTAAAAAAATAGTTGTAAATTTACGAAAAATAGTTGTGAATTTACAACTTTTTTCGTAAATTCACAAAAAGAAATCGAGAATCCTCAAATTTTTCCAGAATATACTAAGTTTAGTAAATTTACGATTTTTTTTGAATAATAATAATAATAATATTTATTGCCAGTAAAGTGATTATACATACAATTGGTATGCAGCTTACTGAGATAGAGTCTATCTGTGTGTAAGCCAGGCATATAACATAAAAAATACATAAAAGAAAATTTACAATATGATTCTTTAACTACAATATAGATTAAAATAAAGATATAATTTTAATATAGTTAACGTCAAATAAAAGATAAGATGAATTCATTTAATTCAAATTATATAATTAGTTATATTTAAAAATAAAATTTGAGCCACTAAATAACAAAATATACAAATTAAACTTTATTATAAAATTATGATTTAGTTAATATAAGTTAGGTGGAAAAGATGCAAAAACTTTAAGCTGTCTTAGATTAGTTAAACTAAATAAATAATTCTTTTAATATTTTATTTTTCAATATTTTTTTATGTGAGTAAGTTATAGCTTTTATTTGGTTAGGCAATTTATTATAGTACTTTATGGAAGTTATGTAGCTTCTATTAGCACCAATGCTTTTTTTAATCTTTGGTATTACAATAGACTTATTTCTAGTTGAGCATTTATTATTTAGATAAAGAGATTTCAATTTTTCATAATAGCAAACTAGAGATGTTAAAATAAATGATTCATTGATATTTAAGATCTTTTTATTACTATTGCTATTGATTATCCTACACAATCTAGTTTGCAGGTTACTAATTGGTTTAAGATACTTTTTGTAGGTTCCTCCCCAAGCAACAATTCCATAATTGGCAACACTCTGAAAAAGTGCATAATAAATTGAGGTCAGTGTTGAAGGCAATAATTGATACTTTAGTTTGTTCATTACAAACAGCATGTATCTCGATCTATTAGTAATATTTCTTATATGTTTTTCCCATTTCATACCAGTTTCAAAGATCACTCCCAAATACTTGTATTCATCAACACGAGTAAGAGATTTATTATTAATTTGTATGTTAATATATTCGGGAATGCTCCTTTTGCTGGTAGAAAGTGCCATATACACTGATTTTTCAGCATTTAGAGATAGTTGGTTACTACATAACCAGTCACCAACTATATCTAAAGTATTATTCATACTATCACGCACCTCATTCCAAGAGTTGCCTGAATGTACGATCACAGTATCATCTGCGTAGGATATTAGATCAGATGAATATTTACAAAATTTTTTGAAAGTTTACTAATTTTTCGAAAAAATTCTATTTTTTTTGTAAATCTAAGAAAGTTACTTTTTACAGTGTACTTAATTATATTTTAAATTTTTCGGTATTTTAATTCTAGAGAGGCTTGTCGGTACATTGAAGACATTTATCAAAGCTCAAAATCATGTATACTATAAACACTAAGAGCGCGGGTAAACGTCAGGTCTTCAATAGCCCGACATGCCCCTTCAGAGCAATAAAACCGAAAAATTTAAGATCTAAATTAAGTATGTCTAGTTTATTTCGGGGTGTCATAATTTCAGTTTTTTGTTTTCAAAAATTGATTAATTTTTACTAGAACAAAAAAATTAGAATACAAAAGTATAGGTATGCTTTGATTCTGAAATACCTAATCTGGGGTGCAAAAAAGGCTGAGAAGTAGAGGTCATAAAATTAGCAAAAACTACCCCATTTTAAGGTTTTTTTGCAATATTTTGGAAGCAGAGCTAAAATTATCTAATTAACTGCCTTTTTTGAAGAAAGAGTAAGAAAATATTGGGATTCAATAATTACAAGCTCTAATTGGGCTAAATGACTAATTATAAGACGTAAAAACTAAAACTCTAAAAAGGACTAGTTATAATACATAAATGCTAAGCAACATTAAAATGAAATTGCTATTCTTATAATTTGTAATAATCACCTTTACTAGATGTTAAGATTCTAAGCCCAAATTATTTTGATTCTGTAAAGCTGTATTATTCTAAGATTTTTAGATCGAAAACATTCTAAGTCCTTTAACTCGAATTATTAGAAGTCTCTAAGCCCGGATTATTTTAAGTGCCTAAACTGAAATTTGTCCAAGTACCATTGGACCTTCCCCCTTAAATCAGGCACATTTGACCCCACTTGATTTTCAGATTAACAGGTTACCCCTCCTTATAAACATGTTCAATGTTAAAACTACAATTTTTGCAGCTAATTGAAAATCGATCATTTTAGGCCAAAAAGGGGCATTCAGTTTACTGTCTGTAAAGAAGAGAATTTAAAATAAAAAATTAAAAAGGTAAAATATTTTGCAAAGAAATAATTCTGAAGGACAAATAAAGAATTTTTAGAAAAAAGCTTTCAGAAAATTGTTGAGACCTATAAAAACCATTTTTGTCTAAAACTGCAATTTTTGAGATAATTTAAAAATTAATCATTTTGGGCCAAAAATGACCATTTGGTTAAATTGCTATAACATTGAGAAAATCAGCGAAAAAAAAATTACGGTATCCGAGTTTTTAGAAATGACTTTAATAGCAAAAAATTAGAACCAATCGCAGCTAAGATTACATCAACAAATAGCGATTCACCTGATAAAATAAAATTCACGTCCCGTTTGGGACCACCGAGTATTGACGTTTTAAGAGGGTGGGGGGGGGGGGTTGAAATATTAACGACGTTTTTAAGGGGGGTGGTGTGAAATGGACTTAAAATATTTCCGATTAAGGGACTCATTTGAAGCGGGAGTCAGGGCCTGATAAGAACAAGAATTTAGAAAACTTTATAGGTTTTATTGTAATTTCAGTCTTAGAACTTATAATAATTAGGGAATATAAGTTAAAACTATTATAAGTGATCATGTTCCATGATCCAGTTATAAGTTTTTTTCATTTTTTGTTAAATTTAGGGGTAGTTTTCTCCATTTTTGCCCCCGTATAGGAGTCAGTGAATTAAATAAAAGTTAAAATAAGATAAAACTTTTTCAAATGCAAGATTATAAGAAAAATAAAGAAAAAAACTCATTGTATTTTTCCGATTTTATTTTATCCTGGAGATAGCTTTCAACACCAATAATTAGCTCTAATATTCCTTTTAGTAGAGGAAATAATTACATACCCGAATTCCACCAACAACAAGAACAGTTTGTAAATTATTCCCTGCCCGAATTCCACCAACAACAAGAATAATCCAAATTTTTGTGCATTCACTTCAGCACTACCTTAGCTAAAAAGTTGTGGTTTCAAAAATTTTGGGACAAAGCCCATTCCCCCCCATTCCCTGCCCGAATTCCACCAACAACAAGAATAATCCAAATTTTTGTGCTTTCACTTCAGCACTACCTTAGCTAAAAAGTTGTGGTTTCAAAAATTTTGGGACAAATCCCCATTGGGGTTGGTTTGCCCCTTTTTGAGGGGGCAAAAGAAAATTGTTTAAAAAATGATCGGAATCAATTAATTTAGGCATTTTAAAACGAAAAGGTGAATATGAATTTTTTAATTAAATGCACAGCTTTCAAGTTACAGCCCTTAGAACTTTGATTACTCTAAGTATTTCATCGAAAGAATCAAAGTTTTAAGGGCTGTAACTTGAAAGGGGTGCGTTTAATTAAAAAATTCATATTCACCTTTTCGTTTTAGAATGCAAAATTTAATCGATTCCAATCACTTTTTGTAAAATTTTTGTTCACCCCCAGGAAGGGGCAAACCAACCCAAATAGGGGTTCGTCCAAAAAGTTTTGAAACCACAACTTTTTAGCTAAGATAGTGCTGAAGCGAATTTCACAAAAATTTGGGTTATTCTTGTTGTTGGTAGAATACGGGCAATTACCTCATTTTGGTGTAATAATTTCCTCTACTATTTATTGAAACCAAATAAAATAAAAACTAAATATATAATTTGATAATATTATTTAAACATTATTATTGAACTCAATCCAATCAAAATTTTTAGAATCCCAAAATTAAAAAAATACTGAAACTCTTTTCTTGCTTTTTTCTAACATGATCAGCTTCGCTCTACCCGTCTTTGACGGTATCTAGTAAATAACTAAAGCTGGAGGGTAAAAGAATAAAATTAACGTTGAAGAGATAGGAAGATTTTAAAACTTTTTATTTTTTCTATTAATTTTTAATGCTGAAAATTAAATATTTTTATAAAAAATAATGGAAAAAGAAATAAAAAAAAAGAATTACCAAAAAAATTATTGTATTATCCCAAATTGTCCTAGTAAAATCAAAAAAGATGATGATAATATAATGTATCATAAGTGTTCTGCTAGAAAAAAAATATGGAACTTTAGAAAAGGAGACAAATTTTATGCATGGAAAAAAGTTTTAAGGCTGGAAATAGATAATCTTAGAGGAAAACGAGTATGTTCTCTTCATTTTGATGCAAAAAATTATATACGTAAGTAATTATGTAAGGTATTTCGGAGTCAGCTATTTTGAATGTTGAAGCTAGTATAGCAGTAATAACAGCCTTTTTTAAAAAACTATCTATACTTACTTATATAAATTTTTGTATCAAAATGAAGAGAACATACTGGTTTTCCTTTAAGATTATCTATTTCCAGCCTTATATTATCATCGTTTTTTTCAATTTCACTAGGACAATTTGGAATAATACAATAATTTTTTTGGCAATTCTTTTTTTTTATTTCTTTTTCCATTATTTTTTATAAAAATATTTAATTTTCAGCATTAAAAATTAATAGAAAAAATAAAAAGTTTTAAAATCTTCCTATCTCCTCAACGTTAATTTTGTTCTTTTACCTCCAGCTTTAGTTATTTATTAAACCACTTGGCATCGCATCGGTCAGGTTACTTCCCAATAACATTTATGCAATAAATAATTTAATAAATAAAATAAATAACGGCTTCGGCCGTGGTCTAGTGGATTAAAGCCGCGCGACTTATATGTAAGTAGAGATACTTTCATAAACGTCCCGGGTTCGAGTCCCGTGTTAGTAAGAATTTTATAACTGTATATAGACGTTATTTGTAGTATGAAAATACTTTCGTAAATATATACAGATTTAAAATTCTTCACCACTCTGAAGCTAGGATTCTGTTTTCATCATAATATTTAAAAGAAAAATCGAATATTATGAAGAAAACAGGGTCTGGGTGGAAGGTAAGACACCACCATAAAAAGTCTTCCAAAAATGACTATATGCTATACATAAAAATATATATTTATGTAAAATAAAAATTAATTAATGTTAAAATGCTTTCGGGCGTATATCCTATAAAAGGAATAAAAAAAAAAAAAAAAAAAAAAAAAAAAATAAATAAATAAATTAATAATCTGACGAATTTTTATTCATTTTAAAATATCTTTTGCAGGTGGTTTTACGCAGCAAAAAGAATATTAAAAAAGCAAAATTTTATAAATTAGCAAAAAAATGGGTGGGAGATGGTCTTATAACTTCGACAGGTACTTAAGATAAATTACTGAAAATTGAAAATATTTTATTTTAAATATTAATTATTAGGTAAAACTTGGACTCGTGACAGACGATTATTATCACCAGCATTTCACGTAAAAAGTATTGAAAACACATTGACCATAATGTGTGAAAAAGCTGATATTTTAAATGATTGTATAAAAAATATTTTAGAAAAAAATCCCAAGGAACCAATAGAAGTATTCGAATTAGCTACAAAATACACTCTGAACGTTTTCTGCGAAGCAGCAATGGGTGTTACAGAAAATATTTTACAAAAACCTAAAACACCATACTCAATAGCTTTAGAAAGGTACCTTTAATAGCTATTTGCTAACCACGTAACAAAATATAGGTTTTGACTTTGCAAGCAGTTGTATGCGGTCGTAGCATAAAAAGGTCAAACCCTATATTTTATGACGTGGTTTAAAGTAATTTGGTTTTCAAAATATTTTACGAAACCTAAAACTTTTACTTTATGCTTTTTTATCAATAGCTGAGGACAGTGAAATTTTTTGAGATTAAAAAAGATCATTGTTTAATGTATGCTGAAAATTAATTTTTCAAAACGAAGAATGTTTAACATAAATTTATATTTTAGATTTATAGAATTATCTGTACAGCGTATTTATAAGCCTTGGCTACAAAATGATTTTATACACTCTTTAACAAAAGATGGCAAAGAAGCGGATAAATGTCTTAAAATATTACACCAGTTTGTAATGAATGTTATTAGAAGTAAAAAAGAATCACGATTACAAAGAAAGCTCTCAAATAAAAAAGACTTAGAATATGGTAAGAAATCACGTGCTAACTGGGATAGTCTATAAAATACGTAACGCAAAAATTTCAGAATTTTGATACCATCAACCACGTAGTAACACCATATGCAATAATTAGATATAAATTAACATTGTAGTAACGTTAAACAGCATGCCATCCTCTTTGAAATTGTGTTACGAATTTTATGGATAACCTGTATGTTGTACAGTTATTTATAGAAAACAGTGCAATTCACAACGTGAAAATACTGGTAAGAATCTTTAAAAATTAATTATATATTAATTTATTCATATATTTAGATTTAAAACGGAAAGATTTTTTGGATATATTATTGGATGCTTGTGAGAAAGAAGATTTTGAATTCACGGAAAAAGAGTTGTTGGACCAAGTAAACACTCTAGTAGCTGCGGTAATAAACAATTATTTTTAAACTAGAAGAATTTTGACTTTTTAATTAAAAAAATTCTTTTCAAATAATTCTTTTTTAGGGTCATGAAACATCTTCATCAGCGATTACATGGGCTATTTTTGCAATTGGAAGCCATCCAGATATTCAAGAAAAAATACGTCATGAATTTCATTCAGTATTTGGTGATGATGATGGTCCAGTAACTATGAAACAAGTGAACCAGTTATATTATTTAGAAAGAGTCATTAAGGAATCTCTTCGATATTATCCAAGTGTAGTAATGATTGGTAGGCAAATAGAAGAGGAAATGAGGATGGGTAAAATGTTTTTATCACTAATAGAACTTTTGTATGCGATTGATGCTAAAGGACCCTGCACAAATCTTGTGGAAATTGGGTCCCGGTCAAATTTGCTAAAAAATTTAGTATAATATTCCTAACGTCATTCTGAACAATAGTCTCCATGGGCACAATGCCCAAAAATGGCTAGTTTTTGAGTTATCATACCCAAAAGGGGTAAATATTGCACTCCAAAAATACAAGTATTACTTCAGTCAAAATGCGGAGGGAGTTTGTATTGTTACTAGTGACCACCAGAATTGGTCTTGTATAGGTTTTTTGAGTCGCTGATCACGAATTTGGGGGTCATTTAGTAAAGAAATTAGCGCTTCACCCTTAAATTATCAAAAACTACCCCTATTAAATGGGCTAATTTTATATACTCGCATTTTGAGTGCCCAGATTTGACAAATAGGGGTTTTTTGGGTCACTGATAAAGAATTTTTATGATTTTTTAAGGAAAAATTAATATTTTACCCTTAGATTAGCTAAAACTACCCCCAAAAATTTGGGTATTTGTGCTATTTTTGGACTTTGAGCGTCCAAATTTGGTCCATATAGGTTTTTTAGGTCATTGATCAAGAATTATGGAGATATTTTTATGAAAAATTAATATTTCACCCTTAAATGATCAAAAACTTCCCCTCCAAGAGTGTATTTGTTATTATTTTTTTTTTTATTTCACTCTTAAATTATCTGAGAAATAAATATTTATAGTGACGGTAAAAAAAAAAAACGCTGCCAAGTGATTGGCACTATGGTTCCTCATCAACAATAGCAATATATTTATAATGGTCTATTTTATCTAATAAAAATGATGTTTTTTTAATTTTTTTATATGAAAAATATTCAAAAAAAAAATTTGAAAAAATACGTATCAGATGGAAAAAATCCTTTAAAAACAATAATTCTAGATATTAGTACTTTCATAGAAATAAATTAGGTACTACGTCCAAAAAGAAAAAAAAAATTTGTATTTTTTGTATTTTTTTGTGAAAAAAATTTTGGGAAAAAAATTTTCAAAAAATTAAGTATCAGATTCGAGATATCGAGTAAAAACCATACTTTCAAATATAAGTACTTTCGTGGAAATAAATGAGGTATTACATCCAAATTAAAAAAAAAAAATCTCGAGTTTTTTTGGTGCAAAAAATTTTGAAAAAAAAATTAGGTCTTAATGTCGTGTTGGCTGTGAAATATCACCGGTTACAGTGCGACATACATACATACATACATACATACATACATACATACATACACACACACACACACACAGACTTTTTTTAAAAACCGGTTTTTTAGCTTCCTGAGGTCTCAAAACGTGCTTATATGCTAAAATATCGAAAATCAAAATTTCACCTATCACAAAGGTTCCTCTATGAGGAACCAAAATTTTCGCAAAATAAAAAATTGATATTTAAATTATGAACAAAATCACCCCTTATTTAGGAGTAGCTTTTGATAAGCTATGATGTAAATATTAATTTTTCATAAAAACATTCTCGAAATTCGTGATCAGCGACCCGAAAACCCATATAGACCAAAACTGGACGCACAAAGTGTGAAAATAGCAAAGATACCCTTGCAGGAGTAGTTTTTGATTATTTAAGGGTGAAATATTAATTTTTCATAAAAATATCTCCGTAATTCTTGATCAGCGACCCAAAAAACCTATATGAACAAAATATGGATGCTCAAAGTGCGAAAATAGCACAAATACCCCTCTTTGGGGGTAGTTTTAGCTAATCTAAGGGTAAAATATTAATTTTTCCTTAACAAATCACGAAAATTCTTGATAAGTGACCAAAAAAACCCCTATCTGTCAAATCTGGGCACTCAAAATGCGAGTATATAAAATTATCCAATTTTGGGGGCAGTTTTTGATAATATAAGGGTGAAGCGCCAATTTCTTTACTAAATGTCCCCGAAATTCGTGATCAGCGACTCAAAAAGCCTATACAAGACCAAACCTGATGGTTACCAGTAACAATATAACCTCCCTCCGCATTTCTACTGAAGTAATACTTGTATTTTTAGAGTACGATATTTACGTCTTTTGGGTGTGATAACTCAAAAACCAGCCATTTCTGGGCATTGTGCTCATGGAGACTTTGGCTCAGAATGACGTTAGGAATATTATACTAAATTTTTAGCTTATTTGACCGGGACCCAAATTCCATAAGATTTGTGCGTTATAAAATTAATTATACTTTTTTTTATTGTAAAGTTATTATATGAGCAGCTTATTTATTCATATATGTGATATGTACAAGTTTTCCCATTTTCATTTTCAGATAAATTTGTAGTACCAAAAGATTCGACATTACTGATAGATATTTTTGCTCTACATCGTGATCCAGATATTTGGGAAAATCCAGGTGTTTTTGACCCAGATAGATTTTTGCCAGAAAATGTTGAAAAAAGACATCCTTATTCTTATATTCCATTTAGTGCTGGGCTAAGGAACTGTATTGGAGGACAATTTGCGCTGTTAGAGTTAAAAATCATTTTAACATATTTGTTACGTAATTGGTACATCAAAAGTGCATTAAAACCAGAGGAAATTAAATATTCTTATTTTATAACACTTACACCACATGAGAATTATATGCCTATTCATTTTAGCCCAGTTAAAAATAATTGAATATAATGAAATATAAATGGAATACTTTATATTGAGCTACGGTCAGAAAATGAAAAATGCTCTAGAAAATACTTAACACATTCGCTGCGGCAGGTCACGTGACTCCATTTAAAATACATGGCCAGCGAATGTGTTAAATTATAATCTGCGATTTAGAGCATTCTTTTTTTATATTTTAGGGTCATATATATAGTTTTTAATCACCAAAAATTATTAAACTTATGTTAGTTTTTTTGTAATAAACTTAAATTTTCAAAAAGTATGTTATTTTTTCACAAATTAATTGAATTTTTTTACGGTATTCAGATCTTTGAATATTATAAAAAACATTTTAAAAAATATTTAATATGTATATTTTTTATTTTTAATAAAAATTATTGTTTAACGAAGATATAGCGATTTTAAAACGTTAAAAACTGTTAGTGAGGGTAACGACGCTATATTGCTAAAAATGCTCCATATAATTCTATATAAGTTTCTGACGTTTTTAGCTAATTAAGAAATTAAATCTATTATTTCTCGGGTTAAGCTTTGATTTAATTAAAAATAAAAAAATTCCGAACAAATATTTTAAAGAATTTAAAAATTTTTTTCATGATAAAACCTTACACATTACATGTGTCATAGAATATAAAAATTATCTTTTTGACTGTAGCAGAATGTACTTTATCAAAATATTTAAATATTAATTTTACAATATATATAAGAGGTTTCACCCCTACTGGGTCCAAGTTGAACGGAAGGTTCTCAAAACTCAACCCGCAAACATTTGGCAGCTATTTTTGAGTTTTAATCCTACTTCGGTTAATTTACTCAAAATATTCTTATTTTTGCTGTCAAATACTTATTTTGGGATGAAAAATATTTTCCTTCTGGTGCTTTTAGAAATCGGTTCTATGATTTAAAATTTAATTTAGATTGCGCATGCGCAAGAAGTTATGTTTTTTGTAATTCTCGTCACTACGCCATCCAACTTAACTAAAAAAATGTGGGTGGCTCGATTTTCTATTTAGTAGTTATATTTCTTGCTTTATAACCTTTTTCACCCTTGAAAAAAAATTCGTAGGATACGCAAGTCTCAAAGCTCCAGTTCAAAAAATGTTATTTTATGAAGTACTTTTTTTCAAATTTTTGAACTTTCTGCCAAGGCATGTTGTAATGAAAACGCAATTTCTTGCGCATGCGCAGTCCAAATCAAATAAGCCTTTATTGAATTGAATTCTATGGAACACTCCCTATAAGCACCTCGAAGGAAAATATTTTGTACCGCTAATTAAGCATTTGGTAGCAAAAGTAAAAAAATTTTAAGTCCATTTACCCAAATAGGAGAAAAATACCAAAAATGGTTGCTCAAGGATTAAACCTAGTAAGCTTAGATTGGCTGAGAGTACTTATTTTTAATTGCACTTTCGGAAAAAAATTGTTGAGCCAATTTCGTCGATCCTTCAGTTCAACTTGGGCCATGTTGGGGTGGAACCCCTCATATAACAACAAATCAGTTGATTTGCATTAATTAAAATTGTATTTTTTCTTCTTTTTTTTTAAGGTTGTTGATAGTTTAATACTTACTACTTTTTTCTCATCCTTTGCAATTTTTGCTTCCCTTTCAAAAAAAAATGTCTTTTTCGATATCAAATGTTTTTAATATGTTTTTTTTTGTATACTTAGATAAGGAAAATTCATTTATTAACAATTTTATGAGAAGTTTATAATGAATAATGTAATTTTTTTGGTATTCAGTTTAATTTTCTTTTTCATACGCTTTAAGATAATTAAAATTATATCGTTAAAAACATAAATCTTTTTTATTATTCTAATTTATTAGCAGGGAAACCGAAAATCAATAAAATTTTATTGTCAAACAAATTATAATATTTGAAGATAATAAAACTTCTCTACTGTTCCGTATTGTAAATATACCTTCTATATTATTTTATCCACTCGCATCCACTCCAATACTTCACCAATTAACCTCTAATTTATATCAATATTGTTCATCTACTTACCCAAAATAACTTACTTTTTTTTTAATAAAAAAAAGTACATACTTCAAACTGGATAAAATTTTAATTGAAAATTTGATTCTAAGAAATATTCGCTTAAGGCAGGCAGTTTTTTTTCATATTTAAACAATTGCTAATGATTTGAGACGTAAAGAAAATTTAAAAAAAACTATTTTAGGCACGATCACTCTATGTAACCAATACATAAATGAAATCGTGCTATATAAATTTTTGGGGTCAAAAAAATGAAAAAGTCATTTTGACGCATCTGAAAGGTTTATTCAGTAAATAATATGTATTTATTTATAAAATGAGTATCTTTTTATTTTCTTCATTATTAAACAGGCACGGATCCAGAGGGATTGGGGGGCAAGAGGGCCATTAACCACCCTAAAATGAAATTTTTTTAAAAATATAACAGCGTTTTTACCTCAATTTCAAATTTTGAAGTTTTTACTTCTTACTTGTCACCGCACACCTCTCCTTTTTTTTCTACGAGGAGTTAAAATTTAAAAAATCGTCATGAGATTCTGAGACGAGAATTCAGCACGAAAATAGTGGATAAGGAAAGGACGATTGCAGTCCCCTCCCTCGCCGGCAGGCCCGATCGTAAGGGGAGGCGCTCGAATGATTTCGGTGTTAAATTTTTTTTTCTTCTTTTTTTATTTTCTTTCTTTCTTCTTTCGCCGGCAGACACCCGAGTGTAATCGTGGGTGTTCGGAAGGATTAAAAAATTGGGATAGGTTATACTTTTCACAGAATCTCCTGATTATCTTGAAATTTTTACAGTGTTATTTGAATATTAAAAACATTAATCACCCTTAGTTTGAACAATATTTGTTCTGTAATAGCTCTAGTTCAGCAAGTATACCTCCTTAAAAGAAAATTATTACTAAATTTAGTAAAAACTTCATTCGTATGTCCGTAGACATACTGTCCGGTTTTTTTAATTTTCTATTAACAATTATTGCTAATAGACAATTTAAAATTAGAAACAATTAGATTTTGATCGATATTTAAGAAATTTAAACTTAATTTTATTAGGTTCTGGTCCCCTCCGAAATTTGTTGACTCCTCCCCTGTGAAACTATACGGCTTGGATTTTTAATTGGTTCAATATAAAGCCAGTTTAAGGCCGGCACTTCCTTTCAGAGCTGGGCATGCACGGCATTTTGGGCAACTAACAGCCGTATATACGGCCAAGCAGTATAATGATCCGTGCACAGTCTGTCCATACTTTATTTTTATAAGTATACGGATCAGTTGGTAGTATGTTAAAGTTTGAATGCATACTGCCCACGGACCCGTCAGCATTATGAAAAACCCAAGTCTCATACTCATACGGACCCGTATGCATATAGGACCTGGGTATTTTCATAATGCTGAGGGGTCCGTGGGCATTATGAAAACACCCAAGCTCATACGCATACGGACCCGTATGCATATAGGACCTGAGTATTTTCATAATGCCCACGGACCCGTCAGCATTATGAAAAAACCCAGGTCCTATATGCATACGGGTCCGTATGAGTATGAGACCTAGTATTTTCATAATGCCTACGGATCCGTACACAGTAGGAAAATACCTAAGTCCTATACGCATACGGACCCGTATGCATATAGGACCTGGGTATTTTTATAATGCTCACGGACCCGTCAGCATTATGAAAATACCTAGGTCTCATACGTATACTGACCCGTGGGCATTATGAAAATATCCTCTGCTATACGCATACGGGTCCGTGGGCATTATGAAGTTACCCAGGTCCTACATGAATACGGGCCCGTATGAGAAAAATATGGGGCCGTATATTCTTATGCCGTACAAATAGGTGATTTGGTATTCAATTTTGTCCTACGGTTTTTCATACGGCATAAATAAATACGGGAGCTGTAGGTAATATGCCGTATTAATGGACCATTTTATACGACTCCCGTATTGAATTTTGCCGTATGGATTTTCATACGGCAAAAATCAGTACGGGGGCCGTATAAAATGGTCCATTAATACGGCATATTTTGTACGGTTCCCGTATTGGATTTTGCCGTATGAAATTTTATACGGCAAAAGTCAATACGGGACCCGTTTGAAATTTGCCGTATTAATGGATTATTTTATACGGCTACCGTATGCAGTTTGCCGTATATACGGCTAAATACATCTAGTAACCGTTCACCGTATGCCGTATATACGGATAACAGCGTGTCACAGTATCCCAGCTCTGCTTCCTTTACAAGGGAAAAAAAAGGGATTTTGTAATAATTTTTTCTGGTAGAAATAATAATCACAGAGACTTAAAATTTTTTTTAACTAAAAGGTAATTTATTTAAAAGTACATTTTTTTTTTTTTTTTTGAAAATTCAAAATGGCGGCCGTAGTAACTGCTCCCGCGAAAGACCTTTTTTTTTTTGTGTACATTCTAGCCCCCGCCAGGATCATCTGAAACAAAAAAATTTTTTTTTTTATTTATGTAAATACCTTCGATATGAATGAGGCAGAATTTTTAATTTTTACTTTTTCAGATAAATTTTTACTAGCAAAAAATCCTCTGTATCGATTGATATTTTTTTATGCATCGCGACAAAGAAGTTTGAAATCTCAAAATGTTTTTTAACCTGATAGATTTTTGTTAGAAAACATAAGAAATAGACACCCTTACAGTTTTATACCGTTTAGTGCTGTCTCAAGATACTGTATAGGGCAATAATTTTTAACTTTAGAATTCAAAACGGTTTTAACATACTTACTACGGAATTGGCGTAATAATAGTGCCATTAACCCAGAGGATGCTAGATATTCTGATCGATTTTTACTGAAATCAATGAATGAATATTTACCAATTTACTTTGAGCCCATAAAAAATTAATAAACAAATTTTTTCATAAGTAAACTAAAAAATATCATTTTTTAGAAAAATTAGTCTAACGATCATATTTTTCTTGCCAGTGGTCAGAAAGTACGTGTTTTATTGAAACAGACAAAGAAAAATCGTATACAACCATTGTCCATAAAAAAAGAATGCCCTTAAGATACCATGGCAAATTTGAGCCCATTTGGTGACGTTTTAGAGGTCGCGCAAGTCTTTAGAAGCTTTTTCAAAATTGAAAAACGAGGAAAGCTCACAGTGGTTTCACAAAAATTTTTTAAAAGGCTTTAAATATCCCTAGGGATACGTTTTTTTTGTTGCTGGTTTCAAAAATCATGGTCCCAGAACATAAAAATGTATTAAAAACCCCTAAATTGGCGAAAACCACCCTTCTTTTAGAGTACTTTTCCCAATTTTTCGCTAAAAATTCATAAAAAATCAATGAAAAACTATTATCTTAGTTACTTCTCTAAAAATGTGATTTACTGATTGCATATTATACGCAAATAAAGTATTTTCTTCCCATTTAACCCCTATATTAAGGTTTCAATTATCCCAAAATAAGGGTTGAACTACCCCAATGATCACAAAAAAATAGTATAATTTGTTAAATTTGATGTTTAACAAAGTTATTGCTTATTTGATGTAAGATATGATTATTTTACAAAAAAAAGCAAAATATACAACCCCTAGGAATGAAAACCAGCCCCTTATTTTATTTCAAACTTTATTTTATTTCTTTAATAAATTAATATTAATTTTAAGGGTTGAACTAAAATAAAGGGGTGGTTTTCATTCCTAGATGTTGTATATTTTGCTTTTTTTTGTAAAATAATCATATCTTGCATCAAATATAAGCAATAACTTTGTTAAACATCAAATTTAGCAAATGATACTATTTTTTTGTGATATTTGGGGTAGGTCAACCCTTATTTTGGGCTAATCGAAACCTTAATATAAATGGTTAAATGGAAAGAAAATACTTTATTTGCATATAATATGCAATCAGTAAATCATATTTTTAGAGAAATAACTAAGATAACAGTTTTTCATTGGTTTTTTATGAATTTTTAGCGAAAAATTGGGAAAATTACCCTAAAAAAAGGGTGTTTTTTGCCAATTCAGGGGTTTTAACACATTTTCATGTTCTAGGACCATGATTTTTGAAACCAGCAACCAAAAAAACGTATCACTAGGGATATTTAAAGCTTTTTAAAAAATTTTTATGAATCCACTGTGAGCTTCCCTCGTTTTTCAATTTTGAAAAAGCTTCTAGAGACTTGCGCGGCCTCTAAAACGTCACTAAATGGGCTCAAATTTGCCATGGTATCTTGTTATCATGTATACAATAATATACTCCATGAAGAGCTAATTTCAAGCACTTTTGTTTTTTTTTGAATCACCCCACTGGTTACCTAAAAATCATCCAGGTAAAAGTTTTGTAACCGAATAAAATTTTTTTTTAATTTTATTGCAAATTCAGGACATACTTCGTAATTGGTTTGTAAAAAACCTGATCTGATCTGAAAGGGGAGAGGGTTTAAAAATTATAGAAAATAACTAAAACAATTGTAACCGCAAAGGACTTTAGCTATTAAATAAGGCAGCCAAATGAAGTCAGTATGCAAAACCTCGCCTCTGAAAAATTGATCAAAAAAAGGTAAACCTGAAAAATAGCCGTATAAACCTAAGACCACTTCCTGAGTAGTGATGGACGAGACCACGAGACTGGTCTCGATCTCGTCTCGGTCTCGTCTCGTTTTCGAGACGAGACCGAGGCGAGACCAAGCAACAATTTTTCGAGACGAGACGAGATTTTTGCATCGAGACTCTCGGTCTCGTCTCGGTCTCAAAATTTAAAAACAAAAATAATTTATATGAAAAATTTAAATTTGATTACAAAGAAATCTTACGTAAAATTTTATTGCATACCTATTATATGTATATTTAATTGCGGTAGGATCATGTTAGGATCAAACTTTTGCCAAAAAAAATGTAATAAAGAGTTTATTCTTATTTTTTTAAACATTCGCAGTTCTTATACGAATGGAAGATAATAATAATTATTATTATTAAATATAACAAAAAAAATGAAATTATTAATTTTTGCTTTAAAATTCGCAGCTGCCCTAATAAATATTTTATATTTTTAAATAGTTCAACTTAAATCATAAATTCATTTAACGAATTAAAATTACAAAATTCTTCAAAATAAATAAAAAATATATATGATTTTTTAGAATAATAAAATTATAAAAGGTAATAAATAACTTTATCAAAGTAATATTGAACAGGTATATAAATAAATATGCTATTTTAGAATTTCAAATAATAGATAGAAAAATTAATATACTTATATAATTTTATATTCAATTTTTAAAATTGACTTAATTTCTTTTTGTAAAAATATAGCAATTTAATTTTAAGTATCAACATCCTTTGGGAGGAGGGTGTCAATCTCCTTTGCACCATGAAAATATAAAAAGATTTTTACCTCAAAAATGTTTGTCTTAATTAATTATTGATATTGTGAAAGAATTGATATGGTATATTATGATGCATATTAATATTAAAAAAAAATACTTTTGAAGAATTATGTAAAATTATATTTCTTCTTTGGCGCCGTTTCAGCATTAAACTTGGATGAATTTGCAAAAACAGTGCATTAGAGAGAGATGAAAATTTAACATTACAATTGTTATAAACAAATTATTTTATTTATTATTAAATTGTCACCGGAGATGAAAAATAATCTACAATTAGAAAATAATAAGGTTAACCAGTTTAAACGCCTAAAATATCGCAATATACATTTTTGAAATGCACATAAAGATAACTCAAGTTTTTTTCGAGACTGTCTCGATCATCGAGACGAGACCGAGGCGAGACCGAGACGAGACCTCAATTTTTGAAAATTTTCGAAAATTTTTTTGACCCAAAATCTCGTCTCGTCTCGGTCTCGTCCATCACTTAGTGCGTAAAGGTCGCGTACTTCATAAACGCGGATTTACGTAACTACTTATACGCTTTTTTGAGAGCGAGTTTAATTACAAACATATATTTACATATAATACCTGATAAATATGTTAAATATGCATCAAAAGTTGTGTGTAAATATATGCGTATAGCCCTGTAAGCGGCCTAAGTCTGATTCTACAAACGCCGTAAATGGGGGTCTCAACCGCAAACGCAGCCGCAACTCAATGTGCAGAGACCCGAAATCTTGTTGTCTATATTGCGTTGCAGCTGCGCTTACGGTTTCGATGCACGTTTGCGGCGTTTGTACCAGCCTATAAGGCCAAATCTGCATAAGTGTAAAATCGAATAACGCAAGCCGCAACCCTAGGTGCAGAAAGCTGATTATGCAAACGCCGTAAAAGGAGGTTGCAAGCGCAGCCACAACGCAATGCGCAGAGGCCAAAAATGAATTGTGCGCATTGCATTGCGGCCCCCATTTAAGACATTTGTAGAATCAGCCGAAGACAATTTTCGGTTACTGCACAACGCGAAACATACAAAATCATCTTCTTCATTCCTTTAGTTTTATTTTCATTTATTGGCCAAAATTACCCTTAAATTTTTATATAAAATTATTATGTTATACTTTTCTTCATCAAATTTATTATTATTTTTATTGAATAAATGAAGTTTACCTATATATATTGACATACGGCTGAATTATTAGAGTAAGAAAAAATTTTGAATTTAAGATATATATGTTTTCCACATTTAGGTACACCCTCCTGACCTAGCTGTTTTATCATTTTTAATTATATTATATCCATTAATAGACAAAATATGAGGTTCTCATATTTTTTTATCAATAATAGTTGCGGAGAAAGTAAATTTTTGCATATTATACGTGAAATGAAACCTCAAACGAAAACAAAAGTGCTCTTTGTAAAAAAATTTCGACACAATTTTTCAAGAATGTAAAAGAAGTTAATTCTAGTTAATTCTAAGTATATAAAAAAAATTGTGAAGATTTCAAAGTAATTATTTTGAATAAATTATCATGAAAAACAAGTGATTACGTGTTTTTATGATGATTTTTTAATAATCTGATTACCTTAGAATATACAACTTCTGTCTGACATTAATAAATGCAGCTTAAAAAATGATTTAAAAAAAAAAATTATTTAAATATTATTGAATATCAAACATATATAAATATGAGTTTGATTTAAACTTCCTGTTTTTAACTTCATCTCAAAGAGTATGCACATTTTTGAAATTGCAAATTGAATTTTGTTAACAGAAGTTTTTATTAAAATTATTTTCATTTATTTGTTAGTGAAAACATAATTAGTGATTAAGAAAATATATTATTCATTTACTTTGAAAAACTAAAAAATAGAGTACTTTGTATTTTCATTTAAAAATTTAATATCAATTGTATTAATTACAGTGTTGATAATTTCATGTAAACATATCAAGTATAAAATAAAATTCAGATCGTTACCAGGATCAATAAATTTTTTCGTTTTTTTTAATTATTTAAAACTTAAACAAGAAGGTATAAATTTTTATTTTAGAAATAATTAATTTACCAAATATTTAATTATTTAACCAATAAAAAAAATAGATGTGTATGATTTTCAAAGAAAATTTTCAAATATTCACAAAGACGGCGTAGTTCAAATTTGGATTTTCACTCAACCGTTTATAGTGATTCGTAAGCCAGAATGGGTACAGGTACTAATACAAATAAATTAGCTACATATTCACAATTATTCAAAACAATGTATAACTCAGAAATAAACAACCTTTCTATATCCTGAATTCCGGTTGTCGCATCCTGAATTCAGGCTATGGACAACATGTTCATAGGGAGTGTACCTGGAAAAATCCCTTGCAGCGGAGGGGTGTCAAAAAGTGATGTTTTTAGAGGACGGGGTTAAATAGACTATTAAATAAACTATAATTTGGGTGTAGGGACTATAATTATAAGTAATAGTTTTGATTTAGGGACTAGAATATTAGAGTTTTGATAATTCCAATTTATTAGGGAGTATAGAGAAAAGCAACACTTTAGACGCCACGCGTGGTTAAAGTAAGAGTTAATATCCCCTATACTTAAACGTGCAAATATGGGTGCTAGAAAGTTTATATTAACACTTTGTAGCAGCCATATTGGCAATATAACGTACACTAGCACCAAAAATGTCAAAATTCGGTGAATATTGCTGATGTCTATACATTAAAACTGTTATGAGTGAACACGATTCATGATCGTTGGTTGCGTGAACACGCAAACTAGGTTTAAATTTTTTTTATTTGTTTAAATAGTAACAAACGTCATAAAATAAAGAAAGATAAAAAAAAACAACTTTTTGCTAGTTGATTATCTGGCACCACAAAACCTTTATATTAAAAAAAAAACTTCTAATAAAAAAATTTTTTTTTTATATGCAGTTAGGATCAATTTAAACAAAGACAAAATATCCATTGTCCAAAACAGGAAATTTTTTACTGGCCACAACCTGATTTTTTTTCCGTGTAGAATTGATTAGAATTTCAAAAATTTGCTAAATTCCAAAACATTTGTTTGAATTTTGAACCTTTATCTTGAATTTTAAAGCATTTGTTTAAGTTGATTATCAAAATTAATGTTAGAATTTAATCAAAATTTCAAATTGCTTATAATAATTTAAATTTGCCAGTACAGATAGAATACATATAATTTCATATAATCCAGTATTTAGAGACTCTGATATTGATGATTAGTAAATCCATTTTGAGTACATTCTGAGACTTTGCATTTCTTTGCATACACATTTGATAATCATACGCCATACAACACAAAAATAAGTCTAAAAAAAGGATAAATAATATGTAATATTTTTAATTAACATGGAACATGTTCATTGGATGGGGTATTTGAAAAAGTCTGGCTTGTCAGGGGGGGGGGGTGAAAAATTGACGTTTTTAGGGGGGGGGGTAAAAAATTGACGCTTTTAGGGGGGGGGGGGGGTCAAAAATTGACGTTTTTAGGGGGGGGGGTCAAATGGACTTAGAATATTTTCGATTCAAGAACTTTTGGTGCAGAAGTACCTAGAGAGCATTGGTGCAGAAGTACCTAGGGACCTATGGTGCAGAAGTCCCTAGGGACCTTTGGTGCAGAACTACCTAGGGAGCATTGGTGCATAAGTCCTTAAGGTACGAACATAAACTTTTTTCTACTATGTATGACATAGTAAATTTAAATGGTTTGAACAGAGATAGTCTATAAATATGATAATTCAAACCAGAGGCTATCTCTGTTCAAACCATTCAAATTTACTATGTCATACATAGTAGAAAAAAGTTTATATTCGTACCCTTAGGAATATTTGTTGCAGAAGTATCTAGGGACCTTTGGTGCAAAACTACCTAGGGAGCATTGGTGCAGCAGTCCCTAGGTACCTATGGTGCAGAAGTCCCTAAAGACCTTTGGTGCAGAAGTACCTAGGAAACTTTGGTGCATAAGTCCCTAAAGACCTTTGGTGCAGAAGTACCTAGGGACCATTGGTGCAGAATTTTTAAAGAATTTATTGTAAAAATTAATAAAAAATAAATTCATATTATTTAAAAATCTATAATAATTTGAAAATTTAATTAATTTTGTTCACTTTGATGTCTAAGCAGCATGATTTAAGTCAACCATAGTTTTAGACCCAAATGTTCTAGTCTCCCCTTGTAAGTATTGTTTAAGATTTTTTTTTTACAATGTTTAAAAATTATCCATTTCACTGGCCTTAAAAGGGCCCCGCGGTGATCTCGCCTAGGGCCCCGCAAAATCTAGAGCCGCCCCTGAATAAAAATCTAAATATAAATATTTATATATAAATATTTATATTATGAACACAATAGATACTTTATTATCCGTGTTATAAATGAACATGTTCCATGCTCGTTGGTTGTGTAGTTACACAAACCGGTTATAAATTTTTTTAATTGGAATCAAACAAAAAATTCGTTTTATTTTAAAATTTTTTGGAAATATGCCTGACCAGTACATCGGGTTCAATATATTTATTCATATTATAATAAATTTTTCAGGTGATTTTACGTAGTAAAAAAAATATTACAAAAGCAAAATTTTATGAACTATCAAAAAAATGGGTTGGAGATGGTATAGTATTTTCAACAGGTAATTCAAATATTTTTATACACTGGTAAATAAAATTAAATTTTTTTTCAAATTAATCATTAGGTAAAATTTGGACACGTGACAGACGATTATTAACACCAGCATTTCATTTTAAAAATATTGAAAATTCTTTAACAATAATGTGTGAAAAAGCTGATATTTTTAATGATTGTATAAAAAATATTTTGGATAAAAATCCTAAGGAACCAATAGAAGTACACGAATTAACTACGAAATACACTCTGAACGTTTTCTGCGAAGCAGCAATGGGTGTTACAGAAAATATTTTACAAAAACCTAAAACACCATACTCAATAGGTTTAGAAAGGTACTTTTAATATCTTTTTGCTATCCAATTGACAAAATGTAGGTTTTGACTTTGAATGTAAAATTACGTCAAACCCTACGTTTTATTATTTCATAAAAATGATCGATTTGAACTTAGATAATGCATCATTTTTTTAAAATTTGGTAAAAATAAAATTTAGTATCCATATTTTAGATTTACATAATTATTTGTAGCGAGAATTTATAAGCCTCGGCTTCATTATGATTTTATATACTCTTTAACAAAAGATGGCAAAGAATCTAATAATTGTATAAAAGTATTACATGAGTTTTCTATGAATGTTATTCGAAATAAAAAAGAGTCACGATTACAAAGGAAACTGTCAAGTGATAAGGATACAGAATATAGTAAGAAATTACCTGCTATGTTTAAATTTAATTGGTACCATTAGAAAGAAAATGCTTATATCTCAAATATCTCTTAAGAGTATAAAATTATTTGTAAAGGATAGTACGCTTTTTGATAATAGTGCCAAGCATAAAAATCTTTAGAAAAATACATGAAAAATAATAAACTATTTATTTCGTATATATATTATAAATTATTTAGAGTTAAGACGCAAAGATTTTTTGGACATATTATTGGATGCTTGTAATAATGAAGATTATAAATACACAGAAAAAGAACTGTTGAACCAAGTACATACTATAGTAGTAGCGGTAATGATTATCATATTTCTCTAAAACCAGAAAAAATATACCTTTTTATTAAAAATTTTATTAAATGATAATTTTTTAGGGCCATGAAACATCTTCATCAGCGATTACATGGGCTATTTTTGCAATTGGAAGCCATCCAGATATACGTCATGATTACGTCATGAATTTCATTCAGTATTTGGTAATGATGATGGTCCAGTAACTATGAAACAGCTGAACCAGTTACATTATTTAGAAAGAGTCATTAAGGAATCTCTTCGATATTATCCAAGTGTAGCAGTGGTTGTTAGGCAAATAGAAGAGAAAGTTATGATGGGTAAATATTTTTTATCACTAACAGAACTTTTGCATGCTGTTCAAGTTAAATTATTTTATATTTTAAAAAAATAACTTTTCTTTGACAATTTATTTAAATATAAAAATTTTTTTTGTAAAAATTCCATTTTTATTTTTAGATAAATTTGTAGTACCAAAAGATTCCACATTACTGATAGATATTTTTGCACTACATCGTGATCCAGAATATTGGGAAAATCCAGATGTTTTTGACCCTGATAGATTTTTGCCAGAAAATATTAAAAACAGGCATCCTTATTCTTACATACCATTCAGCGCTGGGTTAAGAAGTTGCTTAGGGCAAAAATTTATACTATTAGAGTTGAAAGTTATTTTAACATATTTATTACGTAATTGGCACATAAAAAGTGCATTAAAGCCAGAGGAAGTTAAATACTCTTACTTTTTTACACTTAAGCCATATCATGAGTATATGCCAATTTATTTTAGTCCAATAAAAAACAATTGAATTTAGTGAAAAATAATCAAAACAGTGCATCATCCTAAATTGTATTTCAATTACTATTGATTTTTAGAAATATTTTTTATAGCTAATGATTACACATTGTCAATATTTATTAAACTTTAATTAAATGTCAACATTTTGTTGAGAAGTCTTATCCATATTTACTAGACATGGCACCTACAGATTATTCTTATTTAGATCGATGGTGGCAAGTCTTGCTGAGCAGCTATTTAAATCATCTGCAGGTGTCTAAAGATGAAGATGTTTTTCGGGAAGGGAATCGTTCATTCTCTAAATAGTGGAAATTAATGATTGTTAACAAAGTACAAAATTTTAAAAAAAATGTAAATAATCATAAGTCTAAAATAAATAAATTTTTTTATTAAACAGCAAAAATTAATTCAAGTACCTAATAATAAAAAATCCATAAAGTATTGCATTAATTGAAACAAAAATTCAATAAAAATATCAGGAAACGAAGATATAAATATATAAGCTGATGGTTGGTAAAAAGATTTCTAAATAATTCTTTTTTTTGTTACCAAAAAATGTATTCAACCCAATTGAACGAAAAAATATTAATTTGTTAATGCTGAAGAAAGAGAAAGGTGTATTTTTTTAAGTAAATTATGCCCCCCCCCAAATTTGACCCCTCATTTGACCCCAAATTTGACCCCTCATTTGACCCCTCATTTGACCCCCCCATTGTTTTCAGACTATTCATTATTTATAATGTCTTACAATAGTATTAGATTCCCATTGATAATGATGCCTTAAAACTCATCCAAAAGTAATAAAAAAAACTTATGACCGGTTTGTGTAACTACACAACCAACGAGCATGGAACATGTTCACTAATAACTAACACTGATAATAAAGTATCTATTCTGTTCATAATATCAATATTTATATCCAAGTATTTCTGCACTAAAGCTCTTTAGAGACTTCTGCACCAATGGTCCCTAAGTACTGCTACACCAAAGGTCTTTAGGGACTTCTGCACCATAGGTCCCTAGGTACTTCTGAACCAATGCTCCCTAGGTACTTCAGCACCAAAGGTCTTTAGAGACTTCTGCACCCTAGGTACTTCTGCACCAAAGGTCTTTAGGGACTTCTGCACCATAGGTCCCTAGGTACTTCTACACCAATGCTTCCTAAGTACTTCTGCACCAAAGGTTTTTAGGTACTTCTGCACCAAAGGCCTTTAGGTACTTCTGCACCAAAGGTCTTTAGGTACTTCTGCACCAAAGGTCTTTAGGGACTTCTGCACCAATGCTCCCTAAGTACTTCTGCACCAAAGGTCTTTAGGGACTTCTGCACCATAGGTCCCTAGGTACTTCTACACCAATGCTTCCTAAGTACTTCTGCACCAAAGGTCTTTAGGGACTTCTGCACCAAAGGTCTTTAGGGACTTCTGCACCAAAGGTCTTTAGGGACTTCTGTACCAAAGGTCTTTAGGGACTTCTGCACCAATGCTCCCTAAGTACTTCTGCACCAAAGGTCTTTAGGGACTTCTGCACCATAGGTCCCTAGGTACTTCTACACCAATGCTTCCTAAGTACTTCTGCACCAAAGGTCTTTAGGGACTTCTGCACCAATGCTCCCTAAGTACTTCTGTAACAAAGGTCTTTAGGGGCTTCTGCACCATAGGTCCCTAGGTACTTCTGCACCAATGCTCCCTAAGTACTTCTGCACCAAAGGTCCCTAAATCGAAAATATTCTAAGTCCCATTTGACCCCCCCCCCCTTGAAAAGGACAAATTTGACCCCCCCCCCTTAATTTTCCAGTTTTGAAGTACCCCCTCCCTATAAACATGTTCCATGTTAAAATGATGCCATCCAATGACATAAGGATTCCTTAAAGAATGTGTAAATGGGTTAATTAGGTATAGTCATCAGGCTTTCATTACATAAATATTTCACGTAAATATGTAATCCTTAAGTAATTTATCAAGATTTTTTATGTACTGATAACTTTAAAATTTTTAAGTATAATATTAAAGGATTTTCACAACAAAAATTTCAATAATTGGTTTTGTATAATTAACTATTATATTTAATAAAAATAAATAATAAAAATATTAAATTAATTTTTTCTAACATTATTAAAATGCAAATTTTCATTAACATTGTTTACAAGATTTGAAAAAATTTAAATAAATTATTTAAAAAAAAAATAAAAAGGTCAAGAAAATCATCTCTAATTTTATTTAAAAAAAAATAAATTATTGAATTTACATTCAAATGTAATATTTGGTATTCAGTTTTTTTTATACAGCAACAAAAAGTTTTTCATATATGTAAAAAATACCACAAAAAATCAATTGATTGCTAAAGAATTAAAAAAAAACGTAAAAAAAAAAGTAATTATTTTGAATTGCAAACAAGCAACTACCAAAGCTACCCAAATAATAAAATCTCTCGTAAATGAATAAAAATAGAATAATTTATTACCAGAAAAATTCTTTTATTGAATAACAAACATGTATAAATATAAGTTCGTTTTAAATTTCTTGTTTTAAACTGCATTTTACTGAGTGCGCATACTTTAAACTTTATTTTTTTAGTATTAACAAGAAAATTTTTTAATTTAGTTTATTTTATATAAATAAATTGTCAAAATAAACCTACTTAGTGATAAAAATACTTTAATGAATGAAAAAATGGAGTATTATGTTATTTCTTATAAATATTTAATATCAATTGTATTAATAACAGTGTTGATAATTTTATTTAATTATATTAAGTATAAAATAAAATTCAAAACTTTACCAGGATCAATGAATCTTTTTCTTTTTGATAATATTTTTGATTATTTAAAACTTAAACAAGAAGGTAAACATTTAATTATTATTTTATAAATAAATATTTTACCGAAATTTTATTTATTTAAACAATAAAAAAACAGATCTTTACGAGTACCAAAGAAAATTTTCAAATATTCACAAAGAAGGCATATTTCAAATTTGGGTTTTGACTCGACCGTTTATATTCATTCGTAAGCCAGAGTGGATACAGGTACTAATAAAATAAATTGGCTACTTATTCATAATTATTCAAAACAATTTATAAAAAAAAATTTTTTACCTAGGATTTGTGAAACCACTCCAATTTTACAGATACTGATGCATGATTTTGAGATTCAGCTGCTCCAAGTTGGATTTTTTCTCGATTTTTTCAATTTCTTGATTTCATGCTGCCTAGTTCAACCTGAAATAACTCAAAACCATAAAATCTTTAATATATACATACGATTGGGAAACAATCGTCTTTTTACTTGGTTCCACTTCTAGTTTTATTTTTAACGGTTTGAATTTTTTAAACTGGCCGTTAATAAAGTTCACCTTCGTAAAATTGTTTCAAATTTTCCCAAAATATTGGGCTATGTGTCAGTTTTTTCCAAAAAACTTTTTACATATGCCATTTAAATGAGCGCCCACAATCATTATTTTAGTCTGCCAAAATCAGTCAAAATTTGGAGCAGCTGTACCTCAAAATTATGCACCAGGAAGTGTAAAATAGGAGTGGTTTCCAAATTTTAGGTAAAAAATGACACTCAAAATTTTTTTAATTTTTTTTAATTTTTCAGCTGGTCTTTCTATCCTGGACGTGCCCATATATACTTTTGTACAATAATTATTTGAATTACTGGCTAAAGTTAATTACCAAAATTCTGTCATAGAAAAAAATAAAATCAAATAAATTTTTCAAATTAAGCCTTAAGTCCAAATATTCACTTTGTTTTGAGAAAATAATTTTTTGAATAACCACACTGACCATGCTGTCAAGTTATTTGTCTTAAATTTTGCTTAAGATTTCAAGCAGTTTATTAAATTTTCAAAGCATTTGTTTGAATTCTTAAGGAAATTGCAAAAAAAAATTCAAGCAACTTTTTTATTTTATTTTGAATACTGGCTGATTCCATCTTCTGATTGAGCTGTAACGGTTCACAGATGAACAATAAAAATACCCAGACAGCCTAATTCTTACGCCTTAAAATCGTGTCTAGTCGTCTGTGTATTTTTGAAATTGTCGACTGATTTTCGTAGCTAGTTTCAGCTCAATAGGAAGACCCCATCTGCAAGTCAAGGTGCATTTCAAATGGAATTAGCCTGCTATCAATTGCTTCAAAAATTAAGTGGGTTTACAAACAGTATTGATAAAATATTAATTCATTTTGGTTTTTGGATACACGGATAAATTGCTTTTCTTGAAATTTCAAGCAGGTTATTTAATTTGAAGGATAAATTTCTAATTTTCATCAGATGATTGAAAACACATGATATCAATTAAAAATTTTTTTTAAATATTTCGTCTGAATAGCTTATTATTAACCTATTTAACTCTAAAAATTTTTAATTTTAAGCGATTAGTGCCGAGGCGAATAAAACGTGCCATTTTTATAAAAAAGTTTTTCAAAATGTTTAGGGTTTTTGAGGATGCTAAATCCAAAAAAAAAAATATAATTTAGTATAAAGGCTATAAGCCCTAAAAATCTTACTGATGACATCTGTCAAGGTCATCACTTTGATTTAATAACAATTTTAGTCGTGATTGACTTGTTGAAAGCATTTGACAGGATCTCGCATGTAATTCTGTTAAAAAAACTCTCTACACTAGGTTTCTCTGAAAATGCCATAGGTTCGTTTTTTGAGCATATCTCTGATAGAACCCAATTAGTGATCTACGAGTACAAGGTTTCTACAATTGTAAAAATTATAAGTGGATTTCCACAGGGTTCGTTTTTGGGACCCTTTCTTTTCCTTATTTACTTAAAAGATTTAGGTATCAGAATTATTTCTACCAAAAGACTTTTATATCTCTTTATTACAAAATGATATTAACCCATTAGTTCCGGCGCCACCAATCCATTGACGCTCGGATTTTCACTTAGAAAACGGGTAAAAAAATGATTTTTTTTATACTTAATGGCTTTCTTTACTAGACAGGATTTGCTGAACAAAAGTTTAGAGTCAGATTTTTAATATAATTGATCGCTAATTAAATATGGCGGTTCAAAAAAGACAAAATATCGATTGTTGATACAATGTTAAAAATCTGACACCAGAATCTTCTAAAGCAAGTCCTTTTTAGTAAAGAAGTTTTAGGTGCATTTAATGTATACTTTCCAGCGCTAAAGTGGATAATATAATATTAAACAACTAGTTGGGACTTACGTATATATCCGAGGCATGTGAAGTTGGTCTAACACGCACCGAGGTGTATAGACGATTCGCGAATTCCCTAAAGGCTATCGGTGTAGTAGACAACAGGTATAATTTTCGTCTACTTCAACTAAAAATTTTAGGGAAGTAGGCGATCGAGAATTCCATTAGTCTACTACGTACAATTTGGCCAAATCACGGATTTCTCTACTTCCCTACGACATATATACGTAATTTCCACCGAGTTCTTTACGATATTTTATACTTCATCTAGTAAAATAATTAGTATCTAGTACTTTAATTAAAAAAATATTTAAGATAAAATCATAATTATATCATATAATTATTATTATATCTTAAATATTTTTTCGCAATGACTTGAATATAACTGCGATCAGCTTCGATAGCTCAGAAAAGGTTAGTAGTTATTTTGAATTACGAAACATAATTTTTAGCATTATGCATGTGTTATTCATAACTGTCGACTACCGAAATTATCGATGTTCTTCATTTCACAAAAAAAGCATCTAAATTATCACGGTAGAGCTGCTTTGGTTGAAAATTCAACCAATTGGTTGAATTTTACTATTTTTGGTTGAAATTTCAACCAATTGGTTGAATTTTAAACCAATTGGTTGAATTTTCAACCAAAAATAGTAAAATTAAACCAAACGGTTGAAATTTCAACCAATTGGTTGAATTTTCAACCAATTGGTTTAAATTTTCAACCAATTGGTTTAAAATTCAACCAAAATGGTTGAAAATTCAACCAAAAGCTAAAATAAAAAATAAAAATGTAGTAATTATAATACAGAGTAAAAAAATTATCTCTGCATCTATAAAAAGTGCATTAATTTTGTAATATACTAGAATGGCCGCGCGCCTAGCGCGCGCAGAATACTGACTTTTTAACATGATTTCCTAATCGAAATTTATGTATATAAAATAAAATTTATAATAACAGAATCTGTTTTAAAATATTATATTCTACGGATGTATACCTACATTCGGGGTGTGCGGTGACCCGAAAGTCGGGTCGGGTACCCGAAATTTCGGTATTTTTTGTAAAATTTTTGCAGGTCAGATTTTCGTCAGATTTCGTGTGAAGCCCGAAACTTTCGGAAAAGGTATGCACTTGAATTTTTGAATCGAAAGCTTCCATAGATACACCAAATTTGACCCAACTCAAAGCAAAAAACCCAAAATTTCGGGCACTTGGGTCGACTCTCGGGTAACCACACACCCCTAATACCTATTGATAAAATACTAAAATTTTTTACTATGAGCAATTTTTAGTTTATAACACAATAAGTATCTTATAAGTATTTTGCCCTTTAAAAATAATATATTTATAGTAGTTATTTTACCATACAAAATTTATTTGGTATTTCTTATTCTCAAAAAACGGTTTTCATCGCTTGTTTTTTTTCACTACATTTGGAACTAAATTTTAAAGATTTATGAGACTTTTTTTAATTAAATTTTATCTCGAAAATCAAATCTAATTTTCATGAAGCTAATTTGAGGCTGTTCAAAATTTACCGATTTTGAATCCAATAATTTAATTTACCATAAATAGTTATTTTGAATTATCAGAATATTCCTCTCTAAAATCCAGTATTACTCTGAAAGGCAGCCTTTACATAAATTTAATTCTGACTTTTAAGCCTTTAGATAAATTTAATTCTGACTGAATTATTTTAAGTCCCTAAATCAAAGTTCTTCCAAATACGCTCACCCTTGAGCCCTCTTCTCTCCGTCAACTCCCAGCTTCACCATTATCTCGTAAAATAAAACATTTTTTTGCAACATATTTTAATGTTGGTATTTGAGTAAAAATAATAGAATAGAGTCAATTACTCGGTCAATTATCCAATAATTTACAATTCCCGACCCTTCCCTACTTCAACGAAAAATTGGAGCTGTGAAACGGCTATTGCCTATTTTTATAACTTTAGGACCTAAGCCGGTCCGGCTTGAATTGAAAACATAAACAATATTAACGGTTCCTCCGTTTTAAATATTTTATTTGTTAAAATAAATAATTGTTAAAATAGCGATATTTTAAATAGAATAGTTATTTGTGGTTTTTTTTTATAAAATGGTTATTAACTCTGGATGGCCGGACTCAATAACAACTAGACTGTGACCACAACAATCTGTGATCTATGATGATAAGGTTTCATCTATTAAAAATATATTTATTTTTAAAATTAATTTTTCAAAAAATTATTAATGGTATTAATAATACACCAAGAATCTCACATATCATTGTAGTTTAAATTTAAAAATTATGGATTCAGTAACCTTTTTAATTAGTCATTCATCAGCTTCTCATCAATAATAATATATAAAAAATCACTAGTTCATATAATATCATACATATATTATAAAATTATTGCACTTTTTATAGATGCAGAGATAATTTTTTTACTCTGTATTATAATTACTACATTTTTATTTTTTATTTTAGCTTTTGGTTGAATTTTCAACCATTTTGGTTGAATTTTAAACCAATTGGTTGAAAATTTAAACCAATTGGTTGAAAATTCAACCAATTGGTTGAAATTTCAACCATTTGGTTTAATTTTACTATTTTTGGTTGAAAATTCAACCAATTGGTTTAAAATTCAACCAATTGGTTGAAATTTCAACCAAAAATAGTAAAATTCAACCAATTGGTTGAATTTTCAACCAAAGCAGCTCTACCGTGATGCTTATTCAACTTTATTTCTCTTAGAACAGTTATGAGCGTATACGCTGCGTAAATACAAAAGAAATATGTATATTGCCACCTGCTCGCGAAAGAGTTATACACTAATTATATGCTAGGTGAAATATTACGTTTTTCATTAAATTTTATTTTTATTATTACTTAATTTAACTCCAAGTGCAAAGCAACTATGTAAAATCATATGTAATTCAAAATTTTGTATAACATTCATACAATAAAGAGTTTAATAACAAAAAATAAATAAATAAATTAATTAATAATGTGACGAATTTTTATTCATAATAAAATATCTTTTGCAGGTGATTTTACGCAGCAAAAAGAATATTAAAAAAGCAACATTGTATGAATTATTTAAAAAATATCTGGGAGATGGTCTTTTAACTTCGTCAGGTACTTAATAATATTAAGATACATTAGTGAAAATTGAAAATATTTTATTTTAAATATTAATTATTAGGTAAAACTTGGACTCGTGACAGACGATTATTAGCACCAGCATTTCATGCAAAAAGTATTGAAAACACTTTGACCATAATATGTGAAAAATCTGATATATTGAATGATTGTATAAAAAATATATTGGATAAAAATCCTAAGGAACCAATAGAAGTACACGAACTAACAACAAAATTCACTCTGAACGTTTTATGCGAAGCAATAATGGGTGTTAAAGAAAATATTTTACAAAAACCTAAAACACCATACTCCATAGCTTTAGAAAGGTACCTTTAACCACGTAACAAAATATAGGTTTTGACATAGGTAGGTAAGAAAATTTAAACCCAAAATTATAATACCTCGGATTTTTTTTCAAAAATTGCTTTTTTATGATAAAATAAGTGTGCAAAAAATTTTTTGAGCAGATCCCTTGAGGGTTTTTTGACTAACACCTTTATAAGGCATTTTTTAGCATTCTAATGAAAAAAATGTATATTAATTGTTTAATAATAAAAATTATTATATACTAAAGTAACACACCAAAATATACGAAAAATTAAATATAAATATATTTGAAGACTTTTTTTGCATATGTTCAAGTGAATCTGTGTGCGTATACATGTGTATGTTAGACTGGTTTTTTTTTCAAAGTATCTAGCATTCCTAACGCGCCGGCAGAACTCGAAAATATAAGTAAGTTTCTCGTTGGATCTAGACTAAAACATCGATTTTTGAGCCCACGATAGCTCTCGAAAGTTTTTTTTTGGCCTTCTTAAAATTGGGATTTTCATAAAACTTTCAGTTTTTCTAGTGGATTCAAATTACGTTCAAGATTATGTTCCAATTGATATACTTTAGTATTTTTTCCCCAGGGATCCGATGAAGCCATTTATTTTAGTTTTTGACCACGTTTTATAGGAGAAAAATCGATTTTTGTTGCCTTTTAGGGTCTAAATTTCAAGGGGACAACTTTTAAAAATTTTGTAGTTTTCTGAATAAATTTTTCTGTTTATTATTAACGAGAGGGTCTTGTATATTTTTTTCCCAGAAATTCGTTGGAACCATTTATTTTTGTTTTTCACCACGTCTTATATGAGAAAAATCGAATTTTTTTGTTTTTCAGGGTCATAATTATAAGGAAATCAATTATAAGATAAGATAATGTCCAGCGGATTTCAAAATTATTATATCAATTATAAGAGTTTTTTAATTTTCAGAATATATTTTTCTTAATATTATTTACTAATGAGACTTATGTATTTTTTCCCGAGGAAATCGATCCAACAATTTATTTTTTTATACACACATACACATACAAATGTACACATACATGCATACATACAATATCCCCCATATACTTACGAAAACTTATACATTTATTTACTTAATCATAAAAAAAATAAATTTTATTATTTCATTACACATACACATACACATGTATACGCACAAAGATTCACTTACACATATGCAAAAAAAGTCTTCAAATATATTTATATTTAATTTTTCGTATATTTTGGTGTGTTACTTTAGTAGGGGAAGAGCGGGTTTTGTGGCGCGGCAGGTATTCTGGCGCACTCTTATTTCTATATGAGGAAGAATTTTTTTTTTTTTTAATTGTAAGAAATCTTTAATTTTTTATAAGCTTATTTAACATAATACAAAAAAAATATATTTTATCTATTTATAATTTAGAAATATGAATTCAAAAATTTAGCATGAATTCTTATAAGAAATCACGTTACAAGACTAAGGATTTAGGTAAAATTATATATGCTAAAGTGTTTTTTTTTTAATTAGTTATAAAATTACAGATAATATTTTGCAATTAAAAATTTAATTTTCTTATTTAAATAATTTTTTTTTTTTTAAATTTAAAAAAAAAAAAAATCACTAGTTCGGGTATGCTGGCGCACTTGTCGCTGCTTTTGTGGCGCAGCCTTAAGCATTTGTTGACAAGTCTTTTTAAGCATTTAGTCAAATATCTACTAACATTTATTATTGTTAATGTTATTTATTATTTAATTCTTAAATACAAAATTATTTTATAATAATAAATAAGTTCTAAAGGTAATTATATTTGCATAATAAGTTTATTATTCATGTGTTATTCGTATTAGTGAAGTAATTTTTCAATTCTTAAAATTTGAGGTTATACCAATTGTTTATTTTTTTTTGCTCAAATTAAAATCGTTTTATGAATACAAAGTTAACTTTATGTTATTTATTTAAAATTTTAGATATTTAAAAAATATAAAAATTTTTACTTTTAAATTAATGAATGTATTTTTTTCTGTGTTATATAGATGAGTAAAAAAAAAGGTCTTTGGGATAGTAAAGACTTAGCAGTTGCAATAAAAGTTTTAAAAAGTGCTGAAGAAAATGGTGATAAAATAAGTATAAGATCAGTTGCTAGAGATCACAATATTCCAGAAAGCACTTTACGAAGAAGAATGTTAAATGAAAGAGCATCTTCACCAAAATTTGGCAAAGGATCGATATTCACTGAAGCTGAAGAAAAAGAATTAACAAAACATATAATCCAAGCTTCAAACAACTATAATGGCATAACTCCTAAGCTACTCAAGAATATGGCCTTCCAACTTGCAGCACAACGTAATATAAAAAACAATTTTAATAAAGCTAAAAAAATGGCAGGCAAAGATTGGATGAAAGGTTTTTTGAAAAGAAACCCAGAAATAAGCATTAGAGCTCCAGAAGCAACCTCAGTGAACAGAATTCAAGGATTTTGTAGTGAAGAAGTTGACATATTTTTTGAAAATTTAAATTCTTTGATGCAACAATACAATTTTTCGCCATCTAGGATTTTTAATGTAGACGAGACTGGAGTTACTAATGTACACAAACCACAGAAAATTCTGGCTCCTAAAGGAATAAAACAAGTGGGGGCGAAAACCTCTGGTGAAAGAGGAAAGACAACAACCATTATTGCATGTATGAGTGCAACTGGTATTTATATACCACCCATGTTCATATTTGCCAGGGCCAGAAATTGTCCTTCATTACAAAAAAATGCTCCTCAAGGTTCTATCGTTGAAGTGTCACCAAATGGATGGAGTACAGAAGAAAAATTTATCACTTGGTTGAAACTATTCACTTCCATAGTCCATCCGCAAAGCAAATCTGCAACAGAAAATCAAGTCTATGACCCTGTTCTCCTTATTTTAGATAATCATGAGAGCCATCGTTCTCTTGAGATTGTCCAGCATTGTCAAAAATATAACATACACATTTTAACTTTGCCTCCCCACACTAGCCACAGGATCCAGCCTCTAGATCTTACATTTTTTGGTCCATTTAAGAAAGCTTACAATTGTGAATGTGACACTTTTCTGAAGAAACCTGATCATAACGGTGAATTGCCTGAAAAAATAACTCCTTATGACATTCCAGGTATTGTGTAATATATATATAAATATTTGTATTAATTATAAAAATAAAAAAATTTTTAATTACATTTCAGAGCTTGTTGGAAAAGCTTTTTATCAAGTGGCAAATCTAGAAAAAGCTATTAGTGGCTTTAAAAATACTGGTATATACCCAATAAATAAATTAATATACAAAGATCTAGTATCTTCAAATCATGCAAGCTCTTCTTCAGATAATAATAATTTAACTCGACAGAATGAAACCATTGGTGCTAATCAAGAAACTCTTAATCAAACTTCTAAAACAAATTCAAGTTCACATAATAATAATATAACACAACAGAATGAAACCATTGGTGCTAATCAAGAAACTCTTGATCCAGCCTCTAAAATCAACTCAACATCAGAAAATATTGATTTACCACAGCAGCATGAAACCATTGAGACTATAAATCAAGTAATTCAAGTTGATGATTATTCTTTTATTCAAAAGCCTATGAATTATGAAGAGTCACATATTTTAGAGACAAATTCTGATTATGTTGAATTAGAATTTATAGACTGCACTGAATTTAATCATAATAATTCATCTGATACATCAAATACTAGTTTAATTGATTTAACAAGAAAATTTTCAATAAATGATGCTCTTTTCATTTTGGATGAAAACCATGCTGTTATAGAGCAAGATAAAAATTCAAATGAAAAAATTTCAATTGTCCTAAATTCAATTGCAAAAAATCAATCTAGTAAGAAAACTTCAAATTCTAATCTTGAGATTCATCTTGAAAAAGATAGTGATTCTATCATTGATTTTAAAAATAATTTGCAGAAAATAGCTCCAATAATCCCCATATGTAAGAAAAAAAAAACTGCCAGAAATAAGCAAAGTTCTGAAATTTTAACATCTTCATCATCTGTAGAAAAATTAAAAGAAAAACATTTAAAAAAAGAAATAAAAAAAGAAAAAATTGAAGCAGTATTGCAAAAACAAAAAGATCTGAAAAATATAATAAAGAAAGAAGCTAGTGAAAAAAAAGCAGAAGAAAGAAAGAGAAAACAAAAAGAAAATGCTGAAAGAAAAAAAGCAGAAAAAAAGAAGCTTAAGGAAGAAGTAGCTAAAAATAAGCTAGAAGCAAAAGAAAAAAAAAAGAAATCAAAAGACTACAAATTAGTCAAAAATGACAAAAAAAAATGCGTTGAATCTCAAGATTCTAGTGATAATAGACTTGAGCTACCAAGAGAAATGTAAACTGATAAGTACAAATTTTATGCATAAAGAAAAGTATTACCTACCTAAGATATATGATGATTATGAATCATAAAAAATTGTAAGTTTTTTTTTTAAATTTCATATTGCTAAATAAAGTTTTATTTTTTATAATAAATATCCTAAATAAAAAATGAATAAGAAAATAACTATAAATAAGGAAAAGTATTATTAAGATATACTAGTCTTGCTCTAAAAGCAAAAAATTTTAATGTTCTCTATTCGTTTTAAATGATTTAGAAAATTTATATGAAATTAGTTTTATTTGATATTATCTAAAAATAAAATGTTTTTATAAAGATTTAATAAATATATATCAGTTAATTAATGAAATTTTGTTTTTATTATATTTATTATTATTTTTCCTAAATCCAAAAAAATAAAAATTGAAATATTAAAAAAAATAAAAAGGAAAAAAACAATATAGGTGGCAGTAGATATATGCGCCATTAATCCCGACGGGGTGCGCCATTACACCAACACCTGCGCCAGTAGACCCTCCAAACCTACTTTTTTTTTATTTAATTATTTCTAAAAAATGGAGTCTTTTTTTTAAATTTAGAAATTATAAATTGATTCCTAAAACATTGAATATTATATTAGTAAAAAAATTTTTTGATAAATAATTTATAATAAATTTTTTGGCTTTATAAAAAAAAAATTTTTTTGCTTGCGCCACAAGACCCGCTCTTCCCCTATATAATAATTTTTATTATTAAACAATTAATATACATTTTTTTCATTAAATTGCTAAAAAACGCCTTATTTACGGTGTAAATCAAAAAACCCTCGAGGGATCTGCTCAAAAATTGTTTTGCACACTTATTTTATCATAAAAAAGCAATTTTTGAAAAAAAATCCGAGGTGTTTTACTTTTGGGTTTAAATTTTTTTAAGCCTACCGTGAAGCAGTTCTATGCAGTCCAAGCATAAGAAGATCAAATCCTATATTTTATGACGTGGTTGAAAGTAATTTGGTTTTTAAAATATTTTACAAAACCTAAAAATTTTACTTCATGCTTTTTTATCAATAGATGAAGACAGTGATATTTCTTGAAATTAAAAAAAAGATCATTGTTAAATTATGGGGAAAATTAATTTTTCAAAGCAAAGAATATTTAACGTTTTATATTTTAGATTTACAGAATTAGTTGTAACTCGTGCTTATAAGCCTTGGCTATATAATGATTTTATATATTCTTTAACAAAAGATGGCAAAGAAGCGGATAAATGTCTTAAAATATTACACCAGTTTGCGACGGATGTTATTAGAAGTAAAAAAGAGTCACGATTACAAAGAAAGCTCTCAAATAAAAAAGAATCAGAATATGGTAAGAAATCGCCTGCTAACTGGGATAGTCAAAGAAATACGTAACGCAAAAATTTCAGAATTTTGATACCTTCATCCACGTAGTAACACCATGTGCAATGTAAATTATACATAAATTATCATTGTAGTAGCGTTAAACAGCTTACCATCCTCTTTGTAATTGTGTTACGTATTTTATGGATGATCCCTATGTTGTACAGCTATTTATAAAATACAGTGCAATTCACAATGTAAATATCCTGGTAAAAATCTTTAAAAAATGATTAAATATTTATTTATTCAATTATTTAGATTTAAAACGCAAAGATTTTTTGGATATATTAATGGATGCTTGTGATAAAGAAGATTTTGAATTTACAGAAAAAGAGTTGTTGGACCAATTAAACACTTTTGTTGCTGCTGTAATAAAGAATCCTTTTAAAACTAGAAGAATTATTACTTTTTAATAAAAAAAAATTATTTTCAAATAATTCTTTTTTAGGGTCATGAAACAACCTCATCAGCGATTACATGGGCGGTTTTTGCAATTGGAAGCAATCCAGATATTCAAGAAAAAATACGTCATGAATTTCAGTCAGTATTTGGTGATGATGATGGACCAGTAACTATGAAACAACTGAACCAGTTATATTATTTAGACAGAGTCATTAAGGAATCTCAACGATATTATCCAGTTTCAGCACTGAATGGTAGGGCAATAGAAGAGGAAATTAGGATGGGTAAAATTTTTTTATTACTAATAGAACTTTTGTATGCGATTGAAGCTGAATTATTTATAGTTTTAAAATTAAATATTGTTTTTTTTTGTAAATTAATTTAACTATGAGCAGCTTATTTATTCATATATGTGATATGTACAAGTTTGCCCATTTTCATTTTCAGATAAATTTGTAGTACCAAAAGATTCCACTTTACTGGTAGATCTTTTTGCACTACATCGTGATCCAGAAATTTGGGGAAATCCAGAAATTTTTGACCCTGATCGATTCTTACCAGATAATGTTAAAAAAAGGCATCCTTATTCTTATATTCCATTTAGTGCTGGGCTAAGGAACTGTATTGGAGGACAATTTGCACTATTCCAGATAAAAGTCGTTTTAACATATTTATTACGTAATTGGCACATCAAAGGTGTTTTAAAACCAGAGGAAATAAAATATTCTTATTTTTTTGCCCTTAAACCACGTAATAATTATATGCCTATTCATTTTAGCCCAGTTAAAAATAATTGAATATAATGAAAAATAATTGGAACACTATTTTGGCCTACGGTCAGAAAATGAAAAATGGTCTAGACCACTTATATTATAATCTGCGATTTGGATAATTCTTTTTTTATTTTCGAGGGTTATATAGTTTTTAATCACCAAAAATTATTAAACTTAGGCTATTTTTTTTGTAACAAACGTTAATTTTTAAAAACAATGCTATTTTTTTACAAATTAATTTGAATTTTTTACGGTATTCAAATTTTTGGATACATAAAAAATATTTCAATATTTTTTGATAAGTATTTTTTTATTTTTAATCAAAATTATTATTAACGAAGATTTAGTGATTTTAAAAAGTTGAAAACTAGAAGTGGGGTAGCGACGCTATATTGCTAAAAATCCTCCATATAACTCTATATAACTTTCTGACGTATTTAGCTAATTAAGAAATTAAATCTATTATTTCTCGGGTTAAGCTTTGTTTTAATTAAAAATAAAAAAATACACAACAAATATTTTAATTTCAGCTACAAATCTAACCAAATAGAATTTAAAAAATTTTTTCACGATAAAATCTAATTACATGTGTTATAGATTATAAAAATTATCTTTTTGACTGTAGCAGAATGTACTTTATCAAAATATTTAAATAAAAATTTTACAATATATAGAGATTTCACCCCTACTGGGTCCAAGTTGAACTGAAGTTTCTCATAACTCAACCCAAACTTTTGGTAGCTATTTTTGTGTTTTAATCCTACTTTGGTTAATTTACTCAAAATATTCTTATTTTTACTGTCAAATGCTTACACGGAGAAAAATAACTGTTAAAAATAACCAAAATTGCTGGTTATGTTTTCATCGTAAAGTTTTGTTATTTTCTGTTCAAATATTTTGTAAATATAACAATGTTTATAGTTAGAATTACAATATTCTAACTTCATATTTGTAAAATTTACAATTTTTTTTTGTTTTTAAAACTAACCCCGTTTTACTAAAATTAACCTTGCAAAATAAACAAAATATTTTTTTCCGTGTATTTTGTGTTGAAAAATATTTTCCTTCTTGGTACTTTTAGAAAATTTCCCAAAGAAATCGGTTCTATGGTTTAAAATTTGATTTAGATTGTGCATACACAAGAATTTATGTTTTTCGTAATTCTCGTCACTACGCCATCCAGCTTAACTAAAAAAATGTGGTGGCTCGATTTTCTTCTATTTAGTAGATATATTTCTTGCTTTATAACCTTTTTCATCCTACAAAAAAAATTCGTAGGATACGTAAGTCTGAAAGCTCCAGAGCAAAAACTGAAGTACTTTTTTTTCAAATTTTTTAACTTTCTGCCAAGTCACGTTGTAATGAAAAACCCAATTTCTTGCGCATGCGCAGTCCAAATAAAATAATCCTTTATTGAATTGAATTCTTTGGGAAACTTTCTATATGCACCTAGAAGGAAAATATTTTTACCGCTAATTAAGCATTTGGTAGCAAAAGTAAAAAAATTTTGAGTCCATTTACCAAAATAGGTCAAAAATACAAAAATAGTTGCTAAAAATATGAAGGATTAAACCAGAGATGAGTTTAAAGAGATTGCCAGCCCCGTGTTAAATTTTGTCCCCGTTTTTTCTACATCGCCGAAGCTGTCACGTGGTCGCACTGTCTCGCATCTTTCTTTTATACGTTTATTTTTACAATATAACCTTTCTTTTCTAGAAAAGCGGAGAAATAGAAAAGAAAGGATATATGTACAAATAACCGCATAAAACAAAGATGCGAGAGAGTGACCACGTGACAGCTTCGGCGATGTAAAATAAAACGGAGTCAGCCTCTCCTATCTCTCTGGCGATCTCTCTAAACTAATCTCTGATTAAACCTAGTGAGCTTAGATTGGCTGAGAGTACTTATTTTTAATTGTACTTTCGGAAAAAAATTGTTGGGCCGATTTCGTCGATCTTTCAGTTCAACTTGGGCCATGTTGGGGTGGAACCCCTCATATAACAACAAATCAGTTGATTTGCATTAATTAAAATTGTATTTTTTCTTCTTTTTTTTTAAGGTTGATGATAGTTTAATACCTACTACTTTTTTCTTATCCTTTGCAATTTTCGCTTCCCTTTTAAAAAAAAAATATCTCTTTCGATATCAAATGTTTTTAATACGTTTTTTTTGGTATTCTTAGATAAGGAAAATGCATATATTAACCGAGTTATTAACATTTTTATGAGAAGTTTATAATAAAAAAAATTAATTTTTTTGGTATGTAGTTTAATTTTATTTTTCATACGCTTTAAAATAATTAAAATTATATCGTTAAAAACATAATTCTTTTATATCATTCTAATTTATTAGCAGGGAAACCAAGCATCTAAAATTTTATTGTCAAATAAATTATAATATTTGAAGATAATAAAACTTCTCTACTTACCCAAAATAGCTTACTTTGTTTTGAAACTAGATAAAATTTTAATTGAAAATTTGATTCTAAAAAAAAAATTCACTTCAGGCAGACAGTTTTTTTTTTATATTCAAAAGATTGCTAATGATTTGAGACGTAAAAAACATTTTAAAAAAATTATTTTAGGCACGATCACCCTATGTACCTAATACATAAATGAAATCGTGCTATATAAATTTTGTGGGGTCAAAAAAATGGAAAAGTTCTCAATATGTTTAATTTTTGAAGAAATTTAGTTCCCAATGTCATTTTGACGCCTCTGAAAGGTTTATTCAGAAAATAAACCCCCATTCATACCCCCCCCCCCAAAACAGGTAAAAATATTTTAATTACAAAAATTAAAACTTAATATGAATTCTTATATTTTTTGGGACGCTGAAACCAAAAATGAATATTAAAAATGTTTTCAACCAATTGTTGGCCCTGTATACCAACCCCCCCCCCCCGTTTAGCCTCGGAAGGTAATTTACGTGCGATTTTGGCCATTCTTTACTTTTCAGGACACGGGCTCGTATAACATTTATTTAATAAATACCTATACATTTATTTATTTCTTTTTCTATACATTAATAAGTATCTCTATTCCTTTGTAATATAACAGAGCATATACGAGTTAAGGTATAATAGGCTTTTACGTCACCAAACATAATGTCAATTCGACAATACTACTTATTTATGGTTACTCACTAAATATTATATTAAGAATCTTGGTTGTCCAAATTAGCCTTGACTGGTTACCTAAAAATAATCCAGGTAAAAGTATTCTAACGGAATAAATATTTAGGAAACCCTTTATTGCAAATTCAGGACATACTTGGTTTGTAAAAAACTTGATCTGAACTGAGAGGGGAGAGGGGTTAAAAATTATGGAAAATAACTAAAAAAATAGTAACCGCAAAGGCCTTTAGCTATTTAATGAAGCTGACAAATGGAGTGAGTATGCAAAACGCTGGAAAATGATAAAAAAACTTATAACCGGTTTGTGTACAACCTAAATACATGTTTACTTCCAGATGAGGACTAGGTATAATACAAATGTTACTCAACATTATAATACAATTTTCTATTTTTATAATTTGTAATTATCACCTCACTAGCTGTTAAGATTCTAAACCCAAACTATTTTGATTCCCTAAACCTGAATTATTCTAAGTCCCTTAATCGATATTATTCCAAGTCCCTAAACCTGAATTATTCCAAATTCCTGAACCTGAATTATTCCAAGTCCCTAAATCGATATTATTCTAAGTCCATAAACCTGTATTATCCTAAGTCCTTAAGCCCAGATTTTTCAAAGTCTTTTAAAAGTATTTTATTTATTTATATATACTTACCTAATTATTCTAAGTCTTATTAGACCCCCCCCCCTTAAATAGGACAAATTTGACCCCCCCTCTTAATTTTCAAGTTCTGAAGTACCCCCTCCCTATAAACATGTTCCATGTTAAAAGGTAACCTGAAAAATAGCCGTCGAAGCCTAAGACCACTTCCTGGAGCTAGTGCGTAAAGGTCACGTACTTCATTTAGGCGGGTTTATGCAACTACTTATACGCTTTTTTGAGTAATTAAGTTTAATTACAAACATATGTTTACATATAATACCTGCCTAATATGTTAAATATGCATCAAAAGTTGCGTATAAATAAATGCGTATAGCCCTGTAACCGGAATGAAGAAGATGATTTTGTATGTTTCGCGTTGTACAGTAACCAAAAATAGTCTTCGGCTGATTCTACAAACGCCGTAAATGAGGTCGTAACCGCAAGCGTTAGCGCAACGCAATACGCAGAAGAAGATTTTGTGTATTTTGTGTTGCGCAGAAGTCGAAACTGTTTTACTACGCATCTCCGCACGCATAAAAGGGTTGATTGCAGAATGTGCCTAAGGCCAAATCTACATAAGCGTAAAATCGAATGACGCAAGCCAATGACGTATTGCGCATTGCATTGCAGCCCTCATTTACGGCGTTTGTGGAATCAGCCGAAGACTATTTTTGGTTACTGTACAACGCGAAACATACAAAATCATCTTCTTCACTCCTTTAGTTTTATTTTTATTTATTGGCCATAATTACCCTTAAATTTTTATATAAAATGTTACTTTTCTTCATTAAATTTATTATTAATTTTATTGAGTAGATAATGTTTACCTATTTATTGACATAGGGCTGAATAATTAGAGTAAGAAAAAATTTTTAATTTAAGATATTTGTTTTCCATATTTCGGTTCACCCTCCTGACCTAGCTGTTTAATCATTTTTATTTAATTTATATCCATTAATAGAGAAAACATAAGGATCTCATATTTTTTTATAAATTTTTGCATATTATACGTGAAATGAAACCTCAAAAGAAAACAAAAGAACATATTGTTAAAAAAAATTTAGACACAACTTTTCAAGAATGTAAAAGGCACTTCTAAGTTAATTCTAAGTAAATAAAACAAATTGTAAAATTTTTAAAGTAATTGCTTTGAATAAATTATAATGACAAATTATTACGTATTTTTATGATGAATCTTTAATAATCTGATTACCTAAGAATTTACAACGTCTGTATAACATTAATAAATTCAGCTTAAAAAAATGATTAAAAAAAAGTTATTGCACACTGACAGAGAATCAACACCCAAAAGCACATCATTTATTATAACTTTAAAAAGTTCTGAAATAGTCAAATCAATAATGCATGCTAAAAAATCACATAATTATTTTTCGACGAAAGAGACAATACTTAAACTCGGAAGTGGCCATTGCACTGCCAGACAAGAAAATTCTTATTAACGAAGTCTTATAACTGACTGAACGTACCCACTATAAAATCATAAAGAATACTGCTAAAACTCTAGGGTTTCAATTTGTGTGGTACAACAATGGCGACTTCCTTGTAAGATGGCGTAACAACATGAAAACACACTGTGTCAGAACAGAATCCGATCTGTACTCTATTATATGGTTCAATAATGATCACAACATTAGACAACCAAAACAAGCAAGTTATTCTCAAACAGCAAACAGAAATAGACAGGACAACGGTACGGTACCACATACAACTAAATGACTAGACATACATAAACAAACTACTACAAAAACTAACAATCATCCCCTAAAAGTAGGTTTCTTAAATGCAAACTCATTAAAGAAGCATATATGGAAAATACGCGAGTATCTTACGAATGACAGCTCTTATCATGTGTTTTGCATTTCTGAGACAAGATTAGGTTATGATGTTAGTGACCATATCATAAACATAAATGGTTACAGTGCTGTACGCTAAGACCATAATACACATGGTGGCGGTATTCTAATGTATGTTAAGGACACCTTTAAAGCCAAAATATTATGCCCTTCTACGACTGTGCAGACTAGAAAGCCTCTTAAACCAGAATTTCTCTTCTGCTCTGTCTGGATGGGTAACTCTGTTCCAACACTCATAGCGTTAATCTACCGCCCACCAGATGTTAGCATTAAGTCTGATCAAAATTTTATTGACCTATTGAAAACTCATTGTTCAGACTACAGCCATAAGGTTGTCACGGGGGACTTAAATGCTGACATGCTTGACGTACATAAATCTGATACTAAGTATCTAAATAAAACCATGACAGACTTGGCACTAAAATTGGTTAACACTAGTGACTCTCATCATACTACTAACAAAAGCACCTGGATTGATGTGATCTTTGTTGATAACTGTGACACCATTCTAAGTAAAGACAAATTATCTGCTAACTATCCTAATAGGCATGATATTGTATCAGTCACCATCAACGTATTTTATCTAGATCCACCTGATACAATAATAACTTACAAGGCCATTAATAAAATAACCTCGCATGACTTGAACACTCACTTAACACAACTCGACTGGACTACATTCACATCGACGGGTGACGATTTTGACATCAATGAAAGTTTTTTACAAATAATATTCATAATGTAATAGATGAACTGGCTCCAGATAAATCTCTACGGCCTTTAAAAGCTAAACATCCCTGGATAAACCCAGAACTACGCCTATTAAAATCTAAATGTGACGCTACTAGCAGACGTTATCACAGAACTGGGTATAAAATATGATATAAATAATAAAAGAGTATGATATAAATAATAAAATATTATATCTTAATAAATTCCTGAGTCTTGCTAATGAATATGAGGAACAGTCGGAAGTTGCACTCTGTGAATATATGCACAATAGAATATGCAACACCTTAGATGATGGGAAAAACCTCTGGGTTGAAATGCGTAATCTTGGTCTCATACCAACAGTCAGTGATGCTCTTCATGGCTTCTCTCCTGAGGAGCTGAACACATTTCTATCTCTAACAGCATTATTGACGGTACACCCCTAGAAGGCTTCACTTTCAAGAAGGTAACCAACAATGATATAATTCTGGCTGTCTCTCATTTCAGCTCTCAGGCAAAAGGCGATGATGGCATCCCTCAAAGTATCATTGCTAAGTCATTACCATCCATAGTTAACCATCTCACCAAGTTATTTAATGTTTCTTTAACAAAAGGTATTTTTCCAACAGAGTGGAAAAAATCGCGTATATTGCCTGTTAAAAAATGTTCGATCCCATCATCGCCTTCTGACTTTTGACCCGTATCATTGCTTAGCTTTTTATCGAAAATTCTCGAACTGGTTCATGACTAGGTGGTTAGCTACCTTACTAAATCAAATATTTTAGATAAATTTCTAACTGGCTTTCGGAAACATCATAATACCCAATCAGCCCTAATTAAATTTACAGATGATATACGTATGGGTAATGAAAGGAAGTTAGTCACCATACTCTTGCAATTTGATTTCTCGATAGCCTTTGATAATTTATCACCATCAATACTGCTCAGAAAGCTCCGGGATGCAGGCTTTTCAAGATTAACCTTGAGTTGGTTCTGGTCATATCTCTGTGGACGATCCATGTGCGTAGCTTCGGGAAAATCAGTCTCTGATTATCGTGATATCAATATCGGTGTACCACAAGGTTCAGTACTTGGACCTTTGCTCTTTTGCATATACATAAACGATATTCAGAATTTCCTGGACGCAAGTACGTTCAGATTACTATATGCAAATGACCTGCAGATTTATGTACAAGTTCCGACCACTCAAATACAACAGGGAATCCTTGGGCTCTCTGAATCAGCTAAGGCTATAGCAGTGTGGGCGGAATCAAATCGCCTGAAGCTGAACACTGGCAAGACACAGGCAATCATTTTTGGCTCTCCTAGCACAATAAAGCTCTTCGATGAGCTAAACATCGGGAAAATAACATTAAATCATAATGGTGACTGTGTTACGTTTGTTAATGAAGTTAAAAGCCTTGGAGTAATTCTTGACAGGACACTTTCTTGGCAGCAACAACACGGTTGGCTAGAAACAATTTTAAATAAAATTTGAAGGTACCTCCGAAATTCCGATGAATTTTGATTGTAGGGTACCTACAGGTCCTAAAAAAAAAATAAAGAAAAAAATCCGCTCGGCGCTTTTTTATTTTTGCCCAAAATAGGGCTATCTCAGTGAATATATTCAAAAAAACGTTTGAAAAAGAAATAATGAATTATAAATCTTACAATTTTAATTGTAATATACTAGAATATGAAAGAAAAGTTAAATTTATACATTTTTATGTATTTTTAACTCACCTGCGCAGACCCAGATGTAATGGATGGTCATTGAGGCTGCAAAGCTGACCTAGCTGAAAAAACTACATAAAAAACTATATACCCGGGTTAAGATGTGTTTTTATTAGGAAAAGTGTACTTGATTGTTGCGTCTATCATTTTTCTAGACCATGTAGGGTTTCAGAGCTGTTTTTGGACACTTTTACTTTAGTCAAAACTGTGATATTTTCATTTTTTTCGAATTTGATGAAAAAACTTAGAATAAGATAAAAAAGTTTGTAACGGGCTTGTGTGAACACAATTAAGGAGCATGGAACATATTTATGTGTAATAGAAATTTTTAAATGATTAAGTAAAGTCAAACAATATTATTCCAAGTCCCTAAAGCCGGATTATTCTACGTCCTTACATCGAAATTATTCGAAGTTCCTAAAACGAAATTATTCTAAGTACATTATACCCCCCCCCCCCCCGAAACTATCCGTTTTTCACCCCCCCCTGTGGTGGTAGGTTTTCCCAAGTAGCTCTCCCTATGAACATGTTCCATGTTAACAGTTCTAAGCCATTTTAAGGGGATAATATCCCCCTGGTTAGAAGCTTTCTTTGGGAGTATGAGTAAGAAAAAGGGGGTTTGCTAATTTAAGGGGATTTTTACTTGATGGATAAAATATCCAAAATATCAAAAATAAAGATTTCTTGCGTCGATTTATTTCGCACGCGTACAGCATAAATTCGACTTGGTGAAATTATTATGCTAGCCTACTGTGAATTGGCTTGGTCAGCGTTATTCTATTTATTTATTCATGAATTTTAATTGTATCCTTACAGAGAAAATTTATTTTATTTGTGTTATATTGTATTAAATTTTATGTTATATTGTATTAAAACTTATTTTATATTTTTCTTAATTGTATATATGGTATATTCATGTGTATATTGTATATAATGTATTAAACTATTTTTGCTTTGGTAAATAAAGACGATAATAATAATAATAATTTTAAATATTATATAATGAACGGTCTAAAATATAATTTAGAGTGGAGTGGAGTTTTAGTGGGCAAAGACAGTCTAAGTCGAGTCCTACATAACTGTCAGTCTGGATGCTGAACAGTATGCGTAATGCATTTCTCCACTTCCTATGCAAAAAAAAAAAATATATAATTTAGAAGTTGTTAATTTCAGTAGAAGCTTTCTGAATTATTGTTCTTATTTTTTACGTATTAGGTGGCCCTAAAAAGGGCCGGTGGTTTTTTTTGCATTTGATGCGTGGCTTCAACCACACGTTCCAAAATCAATAAATTCACAAGCATACAACAAATTAAATCACCAAGGTCACAAATACATATACATACACAAACATACAAAAGAGAAATCAAAAACTTACAAACATGCGAGCACCTAGTGCTCAGGTGACTTCTCCTGGCCAGGAATATCAATGTCCACCTCTTCAAGCCTACGAGCTCGGAAAATTGCACCAAGCGATTCAATCAATCACAGCTTACGAGCTGCTTCAATGAGGATTTAGCGTCCGGAAGCCATGGACTCCTCCAAGTGCACCAAGCACATCAGCAACAATCAAACCAGCAAACAATCTCATCCGCAGCTTAGCGAAGGCGTCAATGTAGCCGCGTGCGTGAAGGCTGAAGTCAGGACAGCAAATGCTGCTTTGGCCAGATATGCGGTTATATTTATAAGCCTTTGCTGACTTCGAGCTCGTTCACTGATTGGAGCGCGCGCGACAAATTCGTTACGAAGTTTACAATGTGAAAATTATGAGACGTGGCAAGGGAGGATTTTCCCAATCGGCCCTTTTCAGGGCCACGTTTCTTACACGAAAAATCACAAGTATTCGATGAGGTAAGGGAACAAAGGCGATAGCAAAGAAATGTTACTGCCGTAAGAGCAAAGGGAGCCAAGGCAATATTAAAGGAAATGCTACTGCCGCAAGAGCAAAGGGAGCAAAGACCAATGCTAATCACCGCGAAGCTAAGTTTGCGTGGCAAAGCTAAGTGGAAGGCTAAGAGCACCCGAGCTCGCCGGAGTGGCAAGGCTATGTGAAAGGCTGAGAGGGCCCGAGCTCGCCAGAGTGCCAGGAACAACTCATATAATTTTACCTTTTTTTTTCTTTCTTATTGGCTAAAAGAAACAGAAGTATAATAATAATTAATTAATGATCTGGCGCCCTTACCTGATTAAATTGTTGCTGCTTTTATAAATTTAATAATAATAATGTTTCAGGATAAGGATAAGGGGGCTAAGTCAGTGAAAACTAACATATTTAGTTTGTTAGCAATCGCTAAGGAATTTGAACCAGCAATTTCAAATGAAAGAAAATTAGATATGCTATATCGAAATATAAAACCAGAAATTAAAAGAATCATGTTTGGAAAAGACATAAAAACAATTGACTCGTTTATAACTGAAGCAATTAAAGTAGAGGAATTACTAAAGGGAGAAAATTGCTTATTACCAGAAGTATTATACGTGCCACAGAAAAAAGACAAAATTAAAACTCCTAATCAAGTTAATGCTGTCAGTACAACAAATATTAAAGAAATAATAAGTGCAGAACTTGCAGCCATTGTTCAAGATACCAAATTTAGCATGAGAGAACTTCGTTTAGGCAAGGATTGTTACGGGGCTAATGACTCAGACTCAGAAGATTACGAAGATGACGCAAAGACCTATAAGAGACCAAATAATAAAACTCAAAGAAGTAACTCAAGTCAAAATCAATCCCGCAGTACTGATCAAAATAGAAATTATTCGAATAACAATTATTCAAATAATAGTTATGAAAACAGAAACCAACAAGGCTACAGTTAGTAACCTCAAAGAAATTACAATAACAAACCTCAAAGAAGTTATAATAACTACAGAGATATCAGCAAAACAATAATAATAATTATCAAAGACAGTACACACAGCAAAATCAAGTTCAAATTTCAAATAAAAAGGCTGATAATACTCAATTAAAACAAGAAAACCAAGTTAGAACACAATCTGCTAGCACAAAAAGCAATGTTCAATAGCAAGCAAGTGGGCCAGAACAAAGAATACCTAAATTCGCATTGTGACAAAACAGATCATCGAAAGGCAGAATGCCCGGATCCACTAGTATTCAAATGCTATACATGTGGATCCCAAGAACATTTAAAATATAACTGCCCAAAAAATTTAAACTAACAGATGGATGCTTAATTGGCTCATAAAAATCAACAAGGCCAAATGTAATAACAACATTTGTTTAAATTTTGAAGCTTTATCCTTAATTTTAAAGGATTTGTTTAAATTGATTGTCAAAATTATTATCAAAATTAAAGTAAGAATTTAATCAAGATTTCAAATGGCTTATAATAATTAAAATTTGTCAGTACAGATAAAATACATAGAATTTCATATAATCATACACCATACAACACAAAAATAAGGTTAAAAAAAGTATAAATAATGTGTAATATATTTTATTTTTAACTGGAATAAAAAAAAATTCGTTTTATTTTAAAATTTTTTAGAAATATGTCCGACCAGTGGATCGGGTTCAATTTATTAACATGGAACATGTTTATAGGGAGGGGGTACTTCAGAACTGGAAAATTAAGGGGGGGGGGTCAAATTTGTCCTTTTTAAGGGGGGGGTCAAATATGTCCTTTTTAAGGGGGGGGTCAAATATGTCCTTTTTAAGGGGGGGGGGGTCAAAAGGGAATATTTTCGATTTAGGGACCTTTGGTGCAGAAGTACTTAGGGAGCATTGGTGCAGAAGTACCAAGGGACCTATGGTGAAGAAATCTCTAAAGACCTTTGGTGCAGAAGTACCTAGGGTGCAGAAGTCTCTAAAGACCTTTGGTGCAGAAGTACCTAGGGAGCATTGGTGCAGAAGTACCTAGGGACCTATGGTGCAGAAGTCCCTAAAGACCTTTGGTGCAGAAGTACCTAGGGTGCAGAAGTCTCTAAATAGTTACACAAACCGGTCATAAGTTTTTATTCATATTATAACAATTTTTTTAGGTGATTTTACTTTATTTTACTTTACTTTACTTTATTTTACTTGATTTTATTTTATTTTAAAAAAAATATTAGAAAAGCAAAATTTTATGAACTAACAAAAAAATGGGTTGGAAATGGCATTGTATTTTCAACAGGTAATTCAAATATTTTTATACACTGGTAAATAAAAATAACTTTTTTTTAAATTTAATCAACCGGTTATAAGTTTTTATTCATATTATAACAATTTTTTTAGGTGATTTTACTTTATTTTACTTTACTTTACTTTATTTTACTTGATTTTATTTTATTTTAAAAAAAATATTAGAAAAGCAAAATTTTATGAACTAACAAAAAAATGGGTTGGAAATGGCATTGTATTTTCAACAGGTAATTCAAATATTTTTATACACTGGTAAATAAAAATAATTTTTTTTTTAATTTAATCTTTAGGCAAAATTTGGACACGTGACAGACGATTATTAACACCAGCATTTCATTTTAAAAGTATTGAAAATTCTTTAACAATAATGTGTAAAAAAGCTGATATTTTTAATGACTGTATAAAAAATATTTTTGATAAAAATCTGAAGGAACAAATACAAGTACACTAATTAACTACGAAGTATACATTAAATGTTTTATGTGAAGCAGTAATGGGTGTTTCAGAAAATATTTTACGAAACCAAAAACACCATATTCCATAGCTTTAGAAAGGTACTTTTAATAGCTATCTGCTTGCCAAGTGACCAATTGTATGTTTTGATTTTGAAAATACGTTGAAGTAACATGGAAAGATCAAACCCTATGTTTTATTGTTAATGTGGAATATTTTTTCTCAAAATCAAAGGAAGGGAGTCAAAATTTACGAGGGAGAGGGGATAAATGCATCCGATTTAAAAAGGGGGGGAGGTTCAAATGGAAAGTAGCATATTTTCGATTTAGGGACTTAGAATAATGCGGGTTTGGGGAAGAAGAATAATTTGGGTTTAAAATCTTAACATCTAGAAAAGGTGATAATTACAAATTATAAAAATAGCAAATCGTATAGTAATTTTAGATGACATTTATGCATTATACCTAGCCCTCAGCTTTAGTAAACATGTTCCATGCATTTAGTTTGCGTTTACACAAACCCGTTAGAAGTTTTTATATGGATTTTTTTCAAAAGTAAAAAAAAAACAATGATCGATTGGAGCGTAGAAAATAAATCATTTTTTAAACATTTATTGAAAATAAAAAATAAAATTTACACCTTAGAGTTACAGAAATATTTATAGCAAGAATTTATAAGCCATGGCTTCATTATGATTTTATGTACTCTGTAACAAAAGTATATTACATGAGTTTTCTATGAATGTTACTCGAAATAAAAAAGAGTCACGATTACAGAGGTAACTCTCAAGTGATAGAGATACAGAATATGGTAAGAAATTACCTACCACATTTGAATGTAATTGGTACTATTAGAAAAAAATGCTATCTTTTAAGCTTATAAATTTTTGCTTTATTGAAATATAAAAATTTTTTTTGTAAAAATTTTTCCATTTTTATTTTCAGATAAATTTGTAATACCAAAAGATTCCACATTACTGATAGATGTTTTTCCCCACATTACTGATAGATGTTTTTGCACTACATCGTGATCCAGAAATTTGGGAAAATCCAGATGTTTTTAACCTTGATAGATTTTTGCCAGAAAATATTAAAAACAGGCATCCTTATTCTTACATACCATTTAGTGCTGGTTTAAGAAGTTTTTTAGGGCAAAAATTTATACTATTAGAGTTGAAAGTTATTTTAACATATTTATTACGTAATTGGCGCATAAAAAGTGCATTAAGCCAGAGGAAGTTAAATGCTCTTACTTTTTTACACTTAAGCGATATCATGAGTATATGCCAATTTATTTTAGTCCAATAAAAAACAATTGAATTTAGTGAAAAAAAATGAATACAGTGCATAATGGTTTGTGGGCAAAAAATATTAAATGGCCTAAATTGTATTTCAATTACAATCTGTGATTTTTAAAAATATTTTTTTATAGCTAACGATTATTCATTGTCAATACTTATTAAACTTTAGTTAAGTGTCATAGTTTTTAAAATTTCTGCTAGTAGATTAGAAGAGTTTTGTTGAGAAGTCTTACCCATATTTACTAGACATGGCACCTACAGATTATTCTTATTTAGATCGATGGTGGCAAGTCTTGCTGAGCAGCTATTTAAATCATCTGCAGGTGTCTAAAGATGAAGATGTTTTTCGGGAAGGGAATCGTTCATTCTCTAAATAGTGGAAATAAATGATTGTTAACGAAGTAAAAAATTTTTTAAAAAATGTAAATAATCATAAGTCTAAAATAAATAAATTTTTTTATTAAACAGCAAAAACTAATTCAAGTACCTAATAATAAAAAATCCATAAAGTATTGCATTAATTGAAACAAAAATTCAATAAAAATATCGGGAAACGAAGATATATAAATATATAAGCTGATGGTTGTTAAAAAGATTTCTAAATAACTCTTTTTTTTGTTACCAAAAAATGTATTCAACCCAATTGAACGAAAAAATATTAATTTATTAATGCTGAAGAGAGAAAAAAGGTGTATTTTTTGAAATACGATGAAATTTAAAAATATGAAACTAATAAGTAATATGCATATTTGTTTTTTCTGCATATCTTCACTCAGACTATCATTATTTATAATGACTTACTAGTATTAGATTCCTATTGATAATATCGATACTTTAAAATTAATCAAAAAAATTATGCTATCCATTAACACAAAGATTCCTTAAAGAATGAGTAAATGGGTTAATTTGCTATAGTCATCAGGCTTTCATTACATAAATATTTCACGTTATCAAGATTTTTTATGAACTTATAACTTTAAAATTTTTAAGTATAAAATTTAAAGATTTTCAAAACAAAAATTGCAGTAATTGGTTTGTAGAATTAACTATTAAATTTAATAAAAATAAATAATAAAAATATTAAATTAATTTTTTCTAACATTACTAAAATGCAAATTTTCATTAACATTGTATAAAAGATTTGAAAAAATTTAAATAAATTATTTAAAAAAAAAATAAAAAGGTAAAGAAAATCATCTCTAATTTTATTTAAAAAAAAATAAATTATTTAATTTACATTCAAATGTAATTTTTGGTATTCGTTTTTTTTTATACAGCAACAAAAAGTTTTTCATATATGTGTAAAAAATACCACAAAAAATCAGTTGATTGCTAAAGAATTAAAAAAAAACGTAAAAAAAAAGCTACCCAAATAATAAAATCTCTTGTAAATGAATAAAAATAGAATAATTTATTACCAGAAAAATTCTTTAAATATTATTGAATACAAACATGTATAAATATAAGTTCGTTTTAAATTTCTTGTTTTAAACTGCATTTTACTGAGTGCGCATACTTTAAACTTTATTTTTTTAGTATTAACAAGAAAATTTTTTAATTTAGTTTATTTTATATAAATAAATTGTCAAAATAAACCTACTTAGTGATAAAAATACTTTAATGAATGAAAAAATGGAGTATTATGTTATTTCTTATAAATATTTAATATCAATTGTATTAATAACAGTGTTGATAATTTTATTTAATTATATTAAGTATAAAATAAAATTCAAAACTTTACCAGGATCAATGAATCTTTTTCTTTTTGATAATATTTTTGATTATTTAAAACTTAAACAAGATGGTAAACATTTAATTATTATTTTATAAATAAATAATTTACCGAAATTTTAACTATTTAAACAATAAAAAAACAGATCTTTATGAGTACCAAAGAAAATTTTCAAATATTCATAAAGAAGGCATATTTCAAATTTGGGTTTTGTCTCGACCGTTTATATTCATTCGTAAGCCAGAGTGGGTACAGGTACTAATAAAATATTTTAATAAAAATATATTTTAAACAAAATTTTCCGTCCAGGACAGAACGACCAGCTAAGAAATAAAAAAAATAAAATAAAAAAATTTTATGTGTCACTTTTTACCTGGGATTTGTGAAAACTCCAATTTTACATTTTCTGATGCATAATTTTGAGGTTCAGCTGCTTCAAGTTGTATTTTTTCAATTTCTTAATTTCAGCTGCCTAGTTCAACCTGGTTTCCAAATCCCAGGTAAAAAGTGACAAAAAAAATGTTTTTAATTTTAAAAATTTTTTTAGATGGTCGTTCTATACTGGATTTCCCTTATTTTTCCAGGTAGTAGACACCCAAAAATATATAATATGATATATACTTTTAAAAGTATATATGATATATACTTTTGTACAATAATTATTTAAATTACTGACTAAAGTTAATTATCAAAATTCTGTTACAGAAAAAAAGAAAAGCAAATAAATTTTTCAAATTAAGCCTTAAGTTCAAATTTGTTCAAATTTTTACTTTAAGAAAATACTTTTTTGAATTTTGACCATACTGTTAAGGTATTTAGCTTAAATTTTGCTTACGGTTTCAAGCATTTTATTAAATTTTTAAAGCTTTTGCTTGAATTCTTAAGCGAATTGCAAAAAAAAATTCAAGCAACATTTTCAATTTCTTTTGACTATTGGTTTTTTACCCGTTTTCTAAGCGTATATCCGAGCGTTAGTGGTTTGGTCGCACCTTCGCTAATGGGTTAAGGAATTAAAGATTGGTCTTCTTTAAATAATTTTGTTATAAACAAAGATAAAACTAAAAAAATTCTTTTTGGTAAAATGCTAAGGATTTTTACAATCTTAACAACACCTTTTACTTCGGTGGTGCAAATATAAAACTCAAAATCAGTAAATAATCTTGGTATATATTTCGATTCGGTTATGAAATGGAATACGCATATTAACCATGTTGTAAAATTTGTAAATTATTCCCTATACAGGTTAAGATGTTTCAAAAATTTAGTTACAAAAAACTTTCGAAAGCAATTAGTTTCTGCTCCTATTTTCCCTTTACTGGGTTATTGCATGTTTTCCATAGGAAATCTCCCTAATTATTTAAAACCTAAAATTACCCTATATAAGCCAGCCCATGAACTTCATCCAAAAAACAGACCTCATCCAAAAGTTGAAAATACAAAAAATCCTTTTTATTATAGAGCGAAGCTCTACCTTAATGGATGCAAAAATCGATACCTTGTGGGCACGATACAGCAAAAACGATCAATCGGATTGCTTTTATTTTCTAAAACTAAGTTTTTTTAATCGAGTTGATGAGACCTATAGTTTTTGAACCAAATCTGGTGTTTCTAAAGGCGTGTTTATTCTTGTATTTTTGCTTCACACAGGTGAAAAACCTTATAAATGTCTACGTGTCGTTTTTCTTTCGCACTTTAAATTAATTTTAAAACCAATATTTATATTTCAAAAATGTATCCCTGAATAAAAAAGTCTTAATTTTCAGAATCTGGTGTCAAACTCAAGATAAAATCTACCGGATACTCAATATTTCGAAGTCAGAGTTGGCCACTGAAAAAAATTGACTCATTGATTATTCAGCATTATAAATAACATAAAAAAAGATATATTTGCTGAAAAATCATTAAATTAACATGGAACTTGTTCATTGGATGGGGTATTTGAAAAAGTTTGGCTCGGAAAGGGGGGCGGTGAAATATTGACGTTTTGATGGGGAGGGGGGGGGGTTAAATAGATCTGTTTATATTTTCGATTTAGGGACCTTTGGTGCAGAAGTACCTAGGGACTTTTGGTGCAGAATTTTTAAAGAAGTTATTGTAAAAATGAATAAAAAATAAATTCATATTATTTAAAAAACAATAATAATTTGAAAATTTGATTAATTTTGTTTACTTTGAAATGTAAGCAACATGATTTCTATAATAAAAATTTAAATATAAATATTTGGATATAAATATTGATATTATGGACACAATAGATACTTTATTATCAGTGTTATAAGTGAACATGTTCCATGCTCGTGGGTTGTGTAGTTGCACAAACCGGCTATAAATTATTTTCATCTCTTGTGTGTTTAAAAGTATATTTATTTACATGGATTTTTTTTAACTTTACGGTGGCAGATGAAAAATTGGAAAAAATTATTTAATACAAGTAGCATTAGATTATTTGTTTTTAGTAATTTTTTTTAAATTTTAAAATTAAAAAAAAAAATTTTTAACTCTAACCCAAAATATTGAGTTCCCATTTGATTTATCGTAATTTGACTTCAGATTCTGTTAATGGAGACGCATTTACATAAGGATCCATTTTTAGAAATATAAATTAGGGCATGAAATCAGCAAAATAAACTATACACCTCAATATTTCGGAAGAAGTACTAAAATTATCGAATTGATTGCTTTTTTTTAAAAAAAGGGTATGAAAATAATGGAATTCAATAAATGCAAGTCCTAATTGAGCTATAGAGTTTCCACTAAATAATAATAATTATAATTATTCAAAGTACATGCAACATAAGTACTAAAGAAAAAAATTACATACCAAAGGGGCTGAGGGCCCTGTGTATACAAAAGAAAGAAATTACAAATTAATTGAAAAGAAAAATGATTAGCAATAATATTAGAAACAACCATGCTAGAAAATAAATTAAATTTGGAGAGTTTATTTTTAATGAGATGTCCATGAAAATAGAGAATATATGAGACTGCGACTAACTGCTTGATATTTGTCAAAAATTACAATTTTGGCAGCAAATTAAAAATTGGTCATTTTGGGGCAAAAATGGGTACTTGGTTTACTGGTTGTAAGGAAGAGAATTTAAGATAAAAATTAAAAAGATAAAATATTTATAAATATCAAGTATAGAGTTTTTGGAAATTTGAAGCTTGTAGAAAATTTTTGAGACTTATAAACACCATTTTGGCCAAAAATTGCAATTTTGTAGGTAATTTAAAAATTGGTCATTTTAGGCAGAAAATCATCCATAAAAAATTATGGTTTATAGGGCTTGAAAGGTGAATACAATAACAAATAATTGTGATCAACAATAAGAGTAAACAAAAAATCAGCCTCTTTTTTGCAACATCGTCAGCTTATTGCAAAAGAGAACATAAGCAAAATTTTTTCCAGCTAAATCTTTGCAATTTTATGCCTTTTCCAAGATTCCACAAAAAAAATTGTCCCCCACCTCTATTATCCCTCCATTTTTTTATTTATTTAAGAAGAATGTTGAAAAAATGCAATTTCATGATGCAAGTTATGGAAAGATTGAAAAATAAAATGTCATATTTTTTTTCTTCATTATTTGTTGCGTTCAGTTTTGAGGTAATTTCGATATATTTTTACTCCTCGTAAAGGAGGCAGAAAAGTATATAAAATTTAATATACGATGAAACATTTTTAAATGCAAGATTAGAAAAAAAATGAAGAAAAAAAACTTGCATCGCGTTTCGCAAATTTTTTATTACTTTTTAAATATGTCATTTATTTGAAAACCCATAAAAGGGGTAGTTTCTGATATGTTTTTCTTCTTTCTAACCACTAAGGATCCCAAATTCGGATTCTGCGGTACGAAAACCTTCAGAAGATCTTTTTTAATTCTAGCTAGTGAATTTTGACACCCACACACTGCATTATGACTTGAGTATCTTATTAATTTAGTAATCAACTCTGACTTTAAATTTTCATATCTCGCAAAAAAATGGTCAAAAATAGACTAGTAAAGAATTTTTGAAAAGTATCAGCTTGTAAAAAATTTTTTTAAACTTTAAAATCTATTTTAGTCAAAAATTAGAATTTTTGCAACAATTTGAAAATTGGTAATTCTTGACCAAATATGGTCACAAGGTTTACTGACTATAATGGTAAGAAAATCACTGATGAAAAAATGCGGTTTATAGGGATCAAAGCTGACTAAACTGGAATATATTTAGTTGAGTGACAAGGTAGCAGCGTAGAAGCTTACTAGGCCCAGGGGCCCATTTAGATATGTTGAGGATATAGGAGATGCTTTTTCAACTACCATAACCTGTCCTGAAATTTACAAGCAAATCGGTTGCCCAAACATTTGACACTCCCCTTGGTTAGTGTTCTAACTATTCTTGATATTAAGGTAGTTCACTAAAAAAAAAGTGCTCCAAAAATGTTCTTTCTGAAGTATGTTGAAGTTTAGGTTATAAAATGATCCCATGCAAATTTTTAGCTCATTTTAGAATGTTTTAGGGGTTGCACAAACCCAGGGTAGCTCTCAAGTTGTTGGCTTAGCAATTTTAAAATTGGTCATTTTTGGCAAAAAATAGACATTTGATTAACTAACTATAGCGATAGGAGAATCGGTGATAAAAAATTATGGTTTACGGGGAATGAAAGGTAGCACTTATAAAACAAAATGAGACCAAACGGTAGTATTTTGGTAGAATTGCAATATAACAGCGTTATTCGGAAAATTGCCTTAAAACATTCTTATAGAATTGAGCCCTGCGCCTGCGTTTCTCGGCCCAGAAGGCGCGTAGGAATAAACGGACGGAGTTTTGGGTATTTTTTCAACATATTTAAGATATCCATAACTATGCATTGTAATCTACAATCCAGATGTTCCGAATATATATGATTTTTGCTATTTAATCCAAAAATTATTGGTAACTCATTTTCGAGTTTACCGACACCGAAAACATATTATAAGGAAGTATAAAAAACGTATTTTGAAATAAATTTTCGTCGTTCACACCAATTATCGGTGTTAGCCAACTACTTGAGAGCTACCCTGGGTTTGTGCGACCCCTAAAACATTCTAAAATGAGCTAAAAATTGGCATGGGATCATTTTATAACCTTAACTTAAACATACTTCAGGAAGAACATTTTTGGAGCACTTTTTTTTTTAGTGAACTACCCTAATTAACATATTTATATATCTTATATTTACAAATTAAGATTATATCAATCCAGTCAAAACTTTCAAAATCCCAAAATTAAAAAATTAATGAGACTTTTTCCTAACATAATTAGCTTCGCTCTACCCGTCATTGACGGTATCTAGTAGCAATTCTTCCCTTATCTATATGATTTTTTTCTGGAATTCCATTCCTGAAAATATTTGATTCTCCTCTTCTATTAGATCTTTCAAAGCAAATTTGCGTAAATATTTATTGAAAATTGATACACGAGAATCAGGTATTCCATCAATTACTCCTTACTTTTAAATTCCGATAAAACTTTTGCTAATTTTTGTAAACTGTTTCCTCTGTTTATATATCTTTATATTTACTAACAATTAATATTATTTAAAACAAAATATGTGCAACGCAACTATAAAATCATATGTAATTCAAAATTTTGTATAATATTTATATACAATAGATAATAGGGTTGTGTAACGTGAAAAAAGTAATTATTAAATATTAAAGTAAACTAAATTTAAACAACTGTAGTGTCCCTTATTATCCATAAAAATTACTTAGTAATTTAATAATTGCAATTAAAAAACATAAAATTTAAAGTCATGAAGAGAGACGCGAAAACGCCCGATTAAATCCGAACGGCCCGAAGCTGACAGTGACGTCACAATCCAGATTTTTTTTTTGTTTACTATGGAAAATAAATAGAAAAGAAATATTTATCAAGTATACTTTAAATATAATAAAAAAATTGCAACTAAAAAGTATATTTAGAGCTGTTTTCTTTCAAAATAATCAAAATACCGTAAGAAAAGGAATTTTTAAATGCTCCAAATGATATAAATAAAGGCTAAAAGTCGATGCAAAAACTACATACTCTCAAAGATTCTGCTCCAAAGCTAATTATACCCTATTCAGTATCTAATAATAAACATAATATTGTCCTCAAGTGATAATTTATGCTATCAAATTAATAAAAAAGAAAATATTAATAGTTTTTTATAATAATGTAAAGGAAAAATAAAAAAATTTCCATTACGAAGCATAAAATTTTTTATTAAATAGTTTTTACTCATACACAAAATATAATGCTAAAAGTAATTTATTTTCCTGGATAAAAATATAATTTAGTAAAAGTATGTATATGTACAATGTACATAAATATTAGTTTCTTTAGTTTCAATTAATTAACATTTTCTTATTGTTATTAAAAATAAAAACAAGACACTTCTAAAAAAAAAATTAAATATAGATACTTTTCAATAAAAGCCTAAACTTTATTTTTAAAATTATTCTAAAACTTAACTCCAAATAGTTCACAACAATTTCATAAATGTACAAAAATACAAAACTTTAAAAACTACAATTAATTTTGAAATTTTCACTGACAAAGCAAAACTTGATATATTGACAGGTATTCAAAATAATGGAACACTTTCATAATCTTTTTCACAGATTTTCATTGTTTGATCCAAATACTAAAATATATGCTGTTTATAACAATCATCTACTTCTATGCCAATCTGAATAATAAACTTATTATTTTTGTATGTGGTGAACTGGTATCTTGGGATTGTTCGTAAACTCTTAAATTATATTGCATATTATAATCTATCCTGTAAAGCATTATTTTTAAGAGGATTTATAACTGCAAACTTTTTTTATAAATTGGATAGTATATAAAATTTAAAAAAAAATTCTATCTATCTATCAATAATTTTGGAGTTTTCCTTACTCGAGTTGAATCTTTTTCATGAAGGCAAGCTTTCTTTATCAAAGCGATGTATGCAGCAACCTAAAATTTTACATCGGTTACACTTAATGATTATTTTTATAAAGTTTTAATAGTAAAAAAATTATTAAAATACATACATATGCATGCATGTCACCAGGTATCCAGTTGGATTTGTATTTGTTTACTGTTAGTATATGTTTTTTTTTGAAGATTAAAAATAAAATATTAAATAACTACCTATAATTAGTGTAGACAGAGATAAATTACTGTATAAAATAATATTATACGTTTTACATAGTCTACTTCATCTATAATACTGATCATCTTTTATAATTTTTCTTGCATTTTTATTTTTGGATTTACATAACCTGCAACTACATCGCTCCGTTTCCATAAACTTTTCAATATCTGTGGACATTTTAAAAATATTATGATAAATATTTTTTAAAATGATTAACGAAATAAATATTACATGTTTAATTTTGAATATAATATAATAATAATATATTAAAAAGATAATAATACATACTTACATTACTTTTTCACCTGAGTCTATGGGGCAGTCGCACTTTTACAAGAAACATAATAATATACCGTAAAAAGATTTAATTTAGAAGATTTTATTATTAATACAAGCTTCTATAAATATTAACAAAAAAAAATATTTATTTTTTTAATAAAATATTGCTTTATTTAGTAATAAATTATTAATTTTTAATTTTATTCCATACATCTGTGTATACAAATACTGGATTGTGACGTCATACGTAGTCGACCAATGAAAAAACGTTTTAAAACTCCAAAAAAATGTTTCGAATTTTACTGTTTTTAATTGCAAATTTAATTATTCTAATATAATTTTAAAAAATTTTTGTTTGTTGGAAACCTTTTATTTTTTAATAAGCTTCTCAAAAATATATAACAAGACGTATTATTTTTTCCATGCAACAACCCTATTTAAAAACAAAAAGAAAATAAATAAATAAATTAATAATTTGAAGAATTTTTATTCATATTATAATATCTTTTGCAGGTGATTTTACGCAGCAAAAAGAATATTAAAAAAGCACAACTTTATGAATTATCAAAAAAATGGGTGGGAGATGGTCTTATAACTTCGACAGGTACTTAAGATACATTACTGAAAATTGAAAATATTTTATTTTAAATATTAATTATTAGGTAAAACTTGGACTCGTGACAGACGATTATTATCACCTGCATTTCATATGAAAAGTATTGAAAACGCTTTGACCATAATGTGTGGAAAAGCTGATATATTAAATGATTGTATAAAAGATATTTTAGAAAAAAATCCAAATGAACCAATAGAAGTACACGAACTAACAACAAAATACACTCTGAACGTTTTATGTGAAGCAGTAATGGGTGTTACAGAGAATATTTTACAAAAACCTAAAACACCATACTCAATAGCTTTAGAAAGGTACTTTTAATAGCTATTTGCTAGCCAAGTGACAAAATATAGATTTTGACATGCAAACAGTTTTATGCAGTCGTAGCATAAGAATCTCAAAATCTATATTTTATGACGTGGTTGAAAGTAATTTGGTTTTTAAAATATTTTACAAAACCTAAAACTTTTACTTCATGCTTTTTTATCAATAGATGAAGACAGTGATATTTTTTGAGATTAAAAAATAGATCATTGATTAAATGTATGGTGAGAATTAATTTTTCAAAACGAAGAATATTTAATATTTTATATTTTAGATTCACAGAATTATATGTAACGCGTGCTTATAAGCCTTGGCTATTTAATGATTTTATATACTCGTTAACAAAAGATGGCAAAGAATCGGATAAATGTCTTAAAATATTACACCAGTTTGCGACGGATGTTATTAGAAGTAAAAAAGAGACACGATTACAAAGAAAGCTCTCAAATAAAAAAGAATCAGAATATGGTAAGATATCACCTGCTAACTGGGATAGTCAAAGAAATACGTAACGCAAAAATTTCAGAATTTTGATACCTTCATCCACGTAGTAACACCATATGCAATGTAAATTATGTATCAATTATCATTGTAGTAACATTAAACAGCTTACCATCCTCTTTGTAATTGTGTTACGTATTTTATGGATGATCCCTATGTTGTACAGCTATTTCTAAAATACAGTGCAATTCACAATGTAAATATCCTGGTAAAAATCTTTAAAAAATGATTATATATTTATTTATTCATTTATTTAGATTTAAAACGCAAAGATTTTTTGGATATATTAATGGATGCTTGTGATAAAGAAAATTTTGAATTCACGGAAAAAGAGTTGTTAGACCAAGTAAACACTATGATTGTTGCGGTAATAAAGAATTCTTCTTAAACTAGAAAAAATTTTCTTTTGCATAAAAAAAAATTATTTGTAAATAATTCATTTTCAGGGTCATGAAACATCTTCATCAGCGATTACATGGGCTATTTTTGCAATTGGAAGCCATCCAGATATTCAAGAAAAAATACGTCAAGAATTTCAGTCAGTATTTGGTGATGATGATGGACTAGTAACTATGAAACAGCTGAACCAGTTACATTATTTAGAAAGAGTCATTAAGGAATCTCAACGATATTATCCAAGTGTAGTAATATTTGGTAGGCAAATAGAAGAGGAAATTAGGATGGGTAAAATTTTTTTATCACTAATAGAACTTTTGTATGCAATTGAATCTAAATTTGTTCATAGTTATTATAATTCATTACTTTTTTTTTGGAAATGAATTTAAATATGTGCAGCTTATTTATTCATATACATATAATATTCCTCATTTTCATTTTCAGATAAATTTGTAGTACCAGAAGATACCTCATTACTGATAGATATTTTTGCACTACATCGTGATCCAGAAATTTGGGAAAATCCAGATGTTTTTGACCCTGATCGATTCTTACCAGAAAATATTGAAAAAAGGAATCCTTATTCTTATATTCCATTTAGTGCAGGGCTAAGGAACTGTATTGGAGGACAATTTGCACTATTACAGTTAAAAGTCGTTTTAACATATTTATTACGTAATTGGCACATCAAAAGTGTTTTAAAACCAGAGGAAATTAAATATTCTTTTTTTTTTACACTTACACCACATGAGAATTATATGCCTATTCATTTTAGCTCTGTTAAAAAAAAATGAACATAGTAAAATATAATAACACTTTAATTTGGCCTATGGTCAGAAAATGAAAAATGATCTAGACCACACATAAATTATAACCTGCGATTTGGGCAATCTTTTTTTATATTTGAGGGTCGTATATAGTTTTTAATGGACAAAAATTTTTAATCTTATGTCAGATTTTTGTAATAAAAGATAATTTTTACAAAGTATGTTATTTTTTCACAAATTAATTGGAATTTTTTACGATATCTTTGCACAATTTGAAATATAGTATATTTTTTAAAAAAACTTTATAAAATAATTTATAAAATATTTTCTAAGTTTTTTTTTTTTTTTTAATAAAAATTATATTAACGATGATATAGTGATTTTAAAATGTTGAAAACTGGTAGTTGGGGTAACGACGCCATATTACTAAAAATTCTCCATATAACTCTGTATAACTTTCTGACGTCACTTAGCTAATCAAGATATTAAATCTATTAGTTCTAGAATTAAACTTTGCTTAAATTAAAAATAAAAAAATAAATAACAAATATTTTACTTTCAGCTACAAAACTAACCAAATAGAATTTAGATTATAAAAATTGTCTTTTTGACTAGTAGAATGTACTTTATCATAAAATGTATTCATAATAATTTACAAGGGATTTTACCCCAACTGGGTCCAAGTTGAACTGAAGGTTCTTATAACTCAACCCAAACTTTTGGCAGCTATTTTTGTGTTTTAACCCTACTTTGGTTAATTTACTCAAAATATTCTTACTATTGCTGTCAAATGCTTATTTTGTGATTTTCCTTCTAGGTGCTTATAGGAAATTTCTCAAAGAAATCGGTTCTATGGTTTAAAATTTGATTGTGTTGGCTCGATTTTCATCTACTTAGTCTTGTATTTCTTGCTTTATAAGCTTTTTTCATCCTCCAAAAAAAAATTCATTAGTTACGCAAGTCTCAAAGCTATAGATCAAAAAATATTATTTGGGCCTATTTCGTCGATCCTTTAGTTCAACTTGGGCCCAGTTGGGGTGGAACCCTTCATATGACAACAAATCAGTTGATTTGCTTTAATTAAGAATCTTTGTAACTAAAATATTTTCGAGAATATTTTTCATATTAAATTTTTATACCTGTATTTTCATTAAAAGTTTATTATTAATAATTTATTATGAGAAGTTTAGGATATTAAATGACGTAAAAAAATTTTTTTTTGCCTATAAAATTAAACTTGTGCTAAATATTTAGTTTTTTTTTTTTTATTGGTAAAATTTTAGTAACTGGAAGTTTAGAATTAGTCAAAAGAATAAATAAAAACGTCGATTTTGTCAATATAAAATCATTAATAACTTGATTATGACAAAAGCAATAATAAATCAATTTGATATAATGCATTAAGAAAGAAATAAAAAAAGTTATTTGAATAAAAATATCAGGAAACGAGTATATAAATATAAGCTGATGATTTTCCAGTTTTAAACTTGATTTAGCTTACTAATGATCATATTTAAAGAAAATTATCAATACAAAAATTTTATTTCAATTATTTTTTAAGTATTTATTTTTATTTTAAGTTTTTGAATACTCCAGTGAATTCCTCAAATATGTTTTTTTGGTTAAATGCTTTAAGTTATGTTCTTTCATTAAATTCATTTTTAGCATCAGTTTTATTAATTTTCATACTTTTAAAAGTAGTAAATCATGTAAGATATATAAAATGAAATTTAAATCAATACCAGGATCAAGAAATTTTTTCGTTTTTGAAATCTTTTAAGTAACAAGTTAAATTATTTTGTTATTTAGTGAGTAAAAAATTTTTAACGAACAATTTAAAAAAAATTATTGAATTATACAATTATCAAAGGAAAATTTGTGATACTCATAGTGAAGGTATTTGTCAAGTATGGATTTTTACTAAACCTGTTGTGCTAATTCGTAATCCAGATTTGGTACAGGTATTAATATTTAATTTATTATAATAGGATAATTCAAATAACCCTCAAATGATGAACTAAGAAGGAGATTGTACCTAGATCAAAATGGGCCGAATATTTTCTTAAATTGAAAAATTACTCTCGATACCAGTGTATAATCTCATAGTCCTCCTGGAATCAGAACAGGAAGTCTTAGTTTTATAACATAAAGTTTATGACACGATCTTTCAAATAATGTTGCCACATCGCAAGTCAACTAAAAAACTTTGGTGCGACTCATTTTTATAAAAACCTATCTTTTTTAAGCACTGCAAACTGAATTTTTTTTTCATGAATACCTTCACTGTGATAGTTAATAAACTAAATTGATCCTAAAACAAAAAATAATGAAATAAGCCAGAAGGTTTCTGGTTGACTAGCAAGGTGGAAGCGTTTTTTTGGAAATCGGACTTAAGCAACCTTATATTATAACATCGAGGATTGCTGTCCAAAGCCCAGAAAATCTACGAGTTCCAACTGGTATCGTAAATGTTTTTTTTTATATAAAAAAATATTCTACCCTGTTAGGTCAAGATTTGGTAGATCTAACTCGTACACTCCAGTTGTAAAGTGTAGTTAAAATATTAATAGATTTATACACACAAGACAATAATTATAGTATATTAAGACTCCAGACTAGAAATATGAATAATGGGCCAATTCGCAGTTTTGATATAAATTATTATCCAAAGTAAAGACGATGATAAATTTTAATTTAGGGATGTTTTTTTCTAAGTTGGGATCATACATAATTTTTATTCGGCAATGTTGACAAAACACTTCTTTGGTGACTCGTAAGGGCCGAGAAACGCGCTAACGATAATAAAAAAAATTTCGGCTCTGCCTCAGATAGTAATTTGCATGCGATTTAGGTCATTATTTATTTTTCATGGGTCCTAATTTACTATTTTTCATAATTGAAATTTATTGGGAATGTAATAAAAATGTGCTTTAATATTTTTGTTTTTCATTTTTTATTTGTTATTTTTCCTCGTGTTATAATTTTTTTTCATTAATTATGCAATCAGTTACTTTTTATATCTTGAGTAATGATTTAAATTTAATTAAAACAACTTGAGATCTTTTTTTTTATATTTCCTTATTCATTTACAATGTTTAACTTGTGTTTCTTGTACATGACTCAGAAAGATTTTTATAGCTAATATGATGAATCTAATAATGAACAACAAAAATTCTAGCAGCCTTAAATTCTATAATTATGGTTTTAGTATTAATTATAGCGAAAATTTAGATAATTTTGCGTAACCAAGAACATATCAGTAAATCAAAATTTTAGGATTTTGCCAAAATTCGGGTTGGAGGAGGTCTTGTGTCTTCATCAGGTATTTAATTTAAAGTAATCTTAAAATTATTAAAATAAATATTAAAATACTGAATTATAACAGGTGAAATTTGGAGACGAGAAAGACGATTAATAACATCAGCATTTCATTTTAAAAATATTGAAGTTTCTTTACCTATAAAGTACAAAAAACCTGAAATTTTAAATGAATTAATAAAAAATATTTCAGAAAAGAACACAAATGATGTAATAGATATTTATATATTTGCAACAAAATACACCCTAGATGTCTTATGCAAAGCAATACTGGTCGTTTCTGAAAATATTCTGCAAATTTTTAAATCTCCTTACACCACAGCTTTGGAAAGGTATTTTAATAACATTTTTTTAATTTTTGATTTTTCAATTTTATAAAAATTATAAATTTATAGATACGCAAAATTATTAATGGAAGCCTTGGCTTAATACGAATTTTATTTACTCTGTAAACAAAGATGATAAAGAAAGTGCAGATTGTTTAAAAATTTAACACGAATTTCCATTTAATGTTATAAGGCATATAAAGGAATTAGGATTACAATAAAAATTGGTGAAATTTAAAGATACAGAAAATGGTAAGAAATGACAAGGAATCATCAACGAAAATACAAAATTTTATGCACTCCCATAACGTGTATTAAAAATTTTTTCAAACTTATTAACATAAATATAAAGCTTTTGCTTAAAGAATGTTAATGGACATAATTGAAAAATAGAAAACTAAATATTCATTAAAATTTTTTTTTAGATTTAAAACGTTAAGATTTTTTTGACATTTTATTGGATGCTTTTGATAATAAAGAGTTTAAATTCACAGATCAAGAAATGCAAGAGCGAATTGATAAAACAGCTGCGTTAATGTCCAGTTTTTGTTGCTCTGCAAGAATTTTTTTGAGCGTTCTAAAATCATAATTTATTAATTAATATTTGTGCCAATTAACTGAAAGTGAACTATTAATTATAGTTATTAAAATTTTTTTAAAATTAATATACAGTTTGAAACTTTCAGTTTCAAAATTTCAAATCTTATTCGTCTCAATTTGGAGCATTTGAATCATAGAAGTTTTCTTTAGAATTTTTTTTTAAGTACATTTTTTTAGGACTATGAAACAACTTCGGCAACGTTATCATGGACTGTTTTTGCTATTAGAAATCATCCAGATATTCAAGAAAAAGTACATAAAGAATTTGAAACTGTCTTTGGTGAATCTAAAGAAATGCCTAATATGAATCAAATGAATCAATTATATTATTTAGAAAGAGTCATTAAAGAATCTCTACGACAATATCCAAGTGTAGCAATGGAAGGTTGATAAATAGGATTTTATGATTGGTAATACATTCTGCATTTTAATATTAATAAAATATAAATACCCTGATTAAAAAAGTATTTTTGAAACCTAGATGATAATAAATGAAATAGAATTAGCAGCTGTTTCAAAATATTTTTACAGTCAAATATATCATTAACATCATTAACCTAATTTTTTTTCTAAAAACTAAATCTATTTTCAGGTAAATATTTAGTACCAAAAGATTCTGCATTATTCATTGATACTTATGTATTACATCATGAACCAGCGATTGGGGAAAATTCAGATACTTTTGCCACTTACTATTCAGTTCTAGGCCAAGAAATTGTATAGGACAAAAAGTTTCAACGCTAGAATTAAAAACTTTTTTAACTTATTTACTGCAGAATTGGCATGTTATTAGTACTTTCAAAAATAACTATTTTAAGGATTCCACTGGGTCTAAAAATAAGTTTTTTCACTAATTTTCAGCTTTAAAAGTCAAATTTTTTATTTCGCCAACTATTTTCGAATTTGTTTCTAATTATCTCAAAATTTTCCTATATTTGCTGCCAATGACTTATTTTACGGCTCGTTTTACGGTGAAAAATATTTTTCTTTTATAGATGCTTGTAGTAAAGGGGGGGGGGGGTGAATATTCGGCGAAATCTGCTCTGGAGAGGAGCGACTTGAGATTCTCAGGAAATGGTGCTTTTTTGGTGACAAAAAACCTCCCGAAGTCGGTTTTTAATTTTAATAACCGGTTTCGACGATATTGGCCAAAATGTGCTCCATTTAAATAACATTGGAAACGTGGAATTTTGAAAACAGCGCGAAAATTTGAATATCAATTATCTTCAATCTCCATATGATAAATTGAGGGGCAATTCGTGTGCTCATACTTTTTAAAGCTGTTTTCTGAGCGGAATTTTTAGTTTTTAATTTTTAAAAATTCATCACGCCAAATAGAAACAACCGATTTGGACGTGCAAGGTCTCAAAAATTTTGTCAAAGGGTCTACTTTTTTGTGGTTTATTTATTTTTGACTCACCTCTGCATAACATAACCTAAAATTGCAAAAAACGACGAAAAACCCTAAAAAATGGCAGTTTTGCCATTAAAATTTTTTTATTGACAGTAGATATGAATTTTTTGAAAAAACAGGAAAAAACTACATGCAAAATCACAATTTTTTAGAAAAAGATTTTCCTATTTTTTGCTAAAAATCACTGCTTTATCGACAGCGCAAAGTAAAAAATCTTCCTTTTTCTAACTTTGGGCTTACGCAGCTAAAAATTTTTAAATGGGACCCCCCCCTTTTCTTTTTCTAGAACTTACACATTTTTCACTTACTTTCACGTGAAAAAAGTTTTTTTTTGATTTGGGACATCCTAACCTCCAAAACTTTAATTTTCGTTAAAAATAAATGTTTTTTTTCGAGTTTTACTCCAGCCAAAATACGGGTTTGGTTGTATTTTCACTGGTGAACACGAGATTTGCTCTATTATAGGTTTTTTGGGTCGCTGAAAACCAAAATCGGGGTCATTTCGTAAGCAAAGTAGGGGCTTCACCCTTAAATTTGCCAAAACAACCCCCAAAAAGGGGTTTTTTAAAACATATTTGCATTTTGAGCACTCAGATTTTCACCATACGGTTTTGGTGAGTCACTGATAAAGAATTTCGACTTCTTTTTCATAAATAATCAATATTTCACCCTTAAAAGAGCTAAAACTACCCCTAAAATAGCTAAAACTACCTTTAAAAGGGGTGTTTTTCCTATTTTCGTACTTTTAGCATCAGGGATAAACCCGTATAGGTTTTTTGGGTCGCTAATCAAGAATTATGACTTCTTTTTCATAAATAATTAAAATTTTACCCCTAAAATGGCTAAAACTACCCTAAAAAATGGGAAATTTATGCTTTTTTTGTACTTTGAGCGTCCCGGATATGCCCATATAGGTTTTTTGGGTCGCTAATAAAGAATTTTGACTCCTTTTTTATGATTAAATATTGATAATTTATGAAAAAAAAGTCAAAATTCTTGATTTGTGACCCAAATAACCCATATGGGCATATCCTGGATGCTAAAAGTACGAAAATAGGAAAAACACCCCTTTTAAAGGTAGTTTTAGCTATTTTAGGGGTAGTTTTAGCCACTTCAAGGGTAAAATATTGATTTTTTATGAAAAAGAAGTCGAAATTCTTAATCAGTGACTCACAAAACCTGTATGGTGCAAATCTGAGCGCACAAAATGCAAATATGATTAAAAAAACCCCTTTCTGGGGGTAGTCTTTGCAAATTTAAGGGTGAAGCCCCCACTTTGTTTACGAAATGACCCCGATTTTGGTCTTCAGCGACCCAAAAAACCTATAATAGAGCAAATCTCGTGTTCGCCAGTGAAAATACAACCAAACCCGTATTTTGGCTGGAGTAAAACTCGAAAAAAAACATTTATTTTTAACGAAAATTAAAGTTTTGGAGGTTAGGATGTCCCAAATCAAAAAAAAACTTTTTTCACGTGAAAGTAAGTGAAAAATGTGTAAGTTCTAGAAAAAGAAAAGGGGGGGTCCCATTTAAAAATTTTTAGCTGCGTAAGCCCAAAGTTAGAAAAAGGAAGATTTTTTACTTTGCGCTGTCGATAAAGCAGTGATTTTTAGCAAAAAATAGGAAAATCTTTTTCTAAAAAATTGTGATTTTGCATGTAGTTTTTTCCTGTTTTTTCAAAAAATTCATATCTACTGTCAATAAAAAAATTTTAATGGCAAAACTGCCATTTTTTAGGGTTTTTCGTCGTTTTTTGCAATTTTAGGTTATGTTATGCAGAGGTGAGTCAAAAATAAATAAACCACAAAAAAGTAGACCCTTTGACAAAATTTTTGAGACCTTGCACGTCCAAATCGGTTGTTTCTATTTGGCGTGATGAATTTTTAAAAATTAAAAACTAAAAATTCCGCTCAGAAAACAGCTTTAAAAAGTATGAGCACACGAATTGCCCCTCAATTTATCATATGGAGATTGAAGATAATTGATATTCGAGTCGATTAGTATATGTTAGAAAAGTGTAACCCCCCCAAATTTTCGCGCTATTTTCAAAAAACCACGTTTCCAATGTTATTTAAATGGAGCACATTTTGGCCAATATCGTCGAAACCGGTTATTAAAATTAAAAACCGACTTCGGGAGGTTTTTTGTCACCAAAAAAGCACCATTTCCTGAGAATCTCAAGTGGCTCCTCTCCAGAGCAGATTTCGCCGAATATTCACCCCCCCCTTTCGTTTAGAATTTGATCCCACGGTCCAGTAATTGACTTCAACTGCGTAGGCGCGAGAAAATCATTATTTTAAGCATTAGGCATTCAAAAATAAGAAAATGTTCAGTTAATTTTTAAAAGCAAGGCTGCTGAAAATCGAGAAATGAATCAAGAAAACTAAAAAATGGTGAAAGAACTTATTTTTAGTTGCAATTTCGAAAAAAATATTCTTACCTTCCTTACCTTTCAATTCAACTTTGGCCCAGTTAGAGTAAAACCCCTTATTGAATTTTATGCAAAATTATAATTAATTTAACTCTTCTAATTTTTTTACGAAAAGAAAAGATGCAATATTCATATTTAAAAATAAAAATATAAAACATATATTTAAATATAATTACTAAAAATTTCATTGTGTAATATAATTTTTTGAAAATAATATTATATTCAAAATGTATATTATTAAAGTTCTTTTCAAATATGTCATTAAAATAGAAACAAAAGCAAAATTTGATGTAGCTAAAGTACACATAAATATATATACTTATGAAAAAGCTTTTGTCTATAAAATTTTAAAACAATGAAGATTATTATGTATAATTTTATTGTAATTTTCTTAAAAGTAAATATTAAATATTTTAATATTAAAATTAAATTTAAAAATTATTATGTAAAATAAAATAAACCATAAATTATATTATTATGTGATTTTTTTTTTTTTAGATATTTATATAGTATTAAATTTTTTCAAAAAAATATCAAAATAGTATAATAATTTTAAATTATGTATAAATTGTAACCCTGCATAATCCAAATATGTAATTTAAAACTTTTGTTAATTCAAAAAAGAAATATTAATTATAATAAATGGTTCTACGAATTATTGAAATATCTTGGAAGTTTTTATTTTTTCGGGTTTTTTCAAGTTTTATACCATATCATGTAGAGTTTTTTACTTCATCGGTAATTTTGAATCTTTAAATGTGGGTTTTTAATACAAAATACCACTGATTTCTACTTGTGACCAGAGGAATTTTGTTCTTGTTCAAACTATTGCAAACGACTTTATTTAAATTGATTTATTTGTATAAATTACTTTACCAATTAATAATAGGGCATTACTTTTACCAGCGTAGTATGTCGACTGGATTTTATTATATAATCTGTATGAGACTAACTAATTTAATTAAATTCAGAAAAATTCATTTAAAAAAATGTGGGATTGGTGGTTTCAACCTAGGCGTTAGATGACTACAGTTTCTCGCAAATGAAAAGAAGAAACCTTCAGTTCATATATAAGAAGAAATAAGAAGGCGATAGAGTAGAGTCATATGGAGCCACCACCCAAACATATCTGACAATGCCCTAGGGGGGTGGTGGTTGGGCAAATGACTCTGAAAGGCGTCTCTATTTTAATGAACCCTATAGAAAACTAATAAAGGAAGGATTCATATTAATTCAGCGTCAAAAAGAAAAAGTAATACTAATCTAAAACTGTATATCATACAGTATTATTTTTTAAGTAGCTTTCATTGTCAATATTACTTTTTATTTATACATTAAATACATCAATAGGGAATAAATTGTCATTAAATTATACAAGCATAAAAAAAATAATAGATAAATATAAAAATTTTTAAGAGAAATCACAGATGGAAATTATTCGGTGTTGTGAATTCTCAAGGGGAACAACATAACTACAAAACTAAATAATAACTTAACAAGAAATATTCATTTTTATAATATAATATAAAAAAAGGGGGCTATAAATTATTTAGATAGAAGTCATGTCGGCTTTTCTGACTTTTGAATCGGATAATAATAACGAGCCGTTCATATAATATTGTCTCCTCCTTTTTTCACAAAAGAAATAAAATTTATGATCATATATATATCCGCGGAGTTGACACGCCTCGAAATTTCTCTAAAGATATTTATATAAAAGAGAGAGAATTAGTTTTGGCTATATATTATTATTAAATAATATAAATTTTAAAACGATGACCATTTTGACACTTTAACAAGAATATGTCTGACAAAATCTGTAAATAATAAAATTTTAAAGATTTCTTCTAAAAACTAATTTGTCATTTTATTTAAAATAAAAGGATTAATTTTTGATAAATTTCTATTAATTAATAAAATAGAAGGTAGGCGTTTACTAAAAAATATTTTATTTTTGATTATCATTGTGGTTAAACATCTGTTTGATGTTATAACTCTTAAAGGATAATATTTGTTCTTGTAAATGACAATGGACATTTGAAGGGTAGAGTATAACATAATATAGAGTAACCAAAGAAATATATGTTTATACTACTTGTTTATATAGTATGTAGTATGAAAACCCTCGAGATATTCCTTAATGAGCTACAACATTATGAAATATTTGTCTTAAACTGACAATGTTATACATTATAACTGTTTTACTTTTCTGTTTATATGATCCTTTTATTGTGTATGTTTCTACAATTTATTATATTTATATATATTAACAGTTAAATATTTAATGTATTAAATAAAATATGATATTGTAAGATTTATTAATTTTGCCATTTATAAATTTAATATGTTTAATATTTTATTGCTAATTATTTAATGAATAATATTAATAACAGAAAGTTATTGTATTTAATTTTACTCATATTATAATAACTCAATTTTATTTCTATTTTGAAGTATCCTGCTTCTGTAATTTATCGTATAATGGAGCAGAAACTAAAAAAAAGTACGTTTTTTGAGTCTCTGATTAGGAATTAAGAGGAACTGAAATTTTAAACTAACACAATCTTCTTAAAAAAAACTATTCCTTTTTTGCAGAATTTTCAAAATATTTTTTAATATACAGATAATACCTACGTTTTGGAGGCGCTAATTACAAATTTTAGGAACCAGGAGATGGAAATGGACCTATAAAAACATCCACTTTTGAGTGTTTTTTGAAATATTTTTAAACGTTGTTATTGTATACGTTATTTGGGTCACATACTATGAATATATGGGTCCCAGAGTTTTAAATTAACACAAAAACTTTAAATAAGTATACTTTTTGCAAGTTTATAGTTCCGAAGACGAAAATATATTTGATAAATGTATTTGTATACAATACCCCTAAATTCATAATCAGCGACCTACATACTGTACAGTTGACAAATTACGTTACTCTTACAGAGTACTGAGAACTGTTATCATCTTTTTTTAAAATTTTAATATCATATCATATCTGGCAATATGATGAACTTTAACACATACAACAAATTTTTTCTTGTCAGCGGCCAGAAAGCACATATCTTTTGGCCGCAGCGCGATTCGAAAATACGTGTTTTCTTGCTACTGACGCAGAAAAATTATGCTTAACCCTTGGCCGTAAAAAAAGAACGACGTGCGATCTGGTCTATTCTTTATTTTTGTGACCTAGGGTAAAAATATTGTATTTATTATGTATAATTTTTTAATTAAAGAACAAATTTGTCTCGTGTTTTTTTAGTTCCTGCCCTATTGTGTGCCGGGATGTAATCATAACGTGCCTTTTCATATATAAAGAAGCTTTAATTTTCATAAAATGTTAAATCTGACAATAGTTTTAGGTCTGAACTTTCTTGTTAATATATCAGTTTTATAGTCAATTTTAACCTAGAACTATCCAGAAAATATATATTAAGGATTGAACGTCCTAAAGTAACTGATTGTAGGCCTATTTCTCAGACAAAATGTACGACTTTGACATAAGTGCTTATTATATTCAAAAACTGATTATTATTTTTTACTAAACTTGCAAAATTCTGAACATAGAAAAATTATTGCACTCAACCTTAAAAATAGTGGCTAAAAAAGTAATTCTGATTTGTAAGTATTTATGAAATATTTTCAATTACGTAACCGCAAAACTTCCCAAATTCTGTAATATTCTGATCAATAAACCCTCATGGTACCCAGCAGTCCTAAAATTGCCTTATTAATTTAAAATTTTTTAGAACTAGATAAATAAATTAATCTAGGTAAATGTTGAAATCTTGTAATACGAATTCTTCAAGTCCAATACTAACCATTTCAAATTAGTTAAATTCAAGTTTAATTACAAAAATAATGCCGACAGGGATAATTAATGAGAGGTTCTACTGTATTTCTATATATACATTACTATTGATTGATTTATTATTTTACCTGTACATGATAATTCAGTATCCAGAAAAAAAAAATAATTAATTGAAATGTAGATAAATCTTAGATCAAAGTTTATATTTTTTAATTCAAAGTCAAAATTTAAATATATGTCAAATTGAATAAATATATTTTTATCTTATTTTTCATTATAAATGAATATTTTAATCTTTGAAAAAAAATTCAGTAGAAAGATGGACATTTGTCATATAAACACATAAAATAAATATATTTAAAAGATACTAATGAACCACGTGAATTGAAAGACAGTAAGATTTATAGCTTGAGATAATCTTTATATCGAATTCATGTCTATTAGATACGAGTGTTATAACGCTTGGTTTTTATACATATAGAAAAAGGATTCTGAAATTGATATAAGCGACGTGAAAGTAACTGTTTAGTTTATTTATTTATTATAAACACGTGCTAAAAGCTTATATTTTAAAAAAAGAACCTATATTTATAATATGAAAAATGATTATATTTATTTTTTGTATTTTTCAAAGATTAGAAAATTATAAAATGTAATTTATGTTTTTTTTTTTTTAAGATAAATTGTTAATTAATGAACATTGAAGATATTTATTTATTTTTTTTAATTATAATTACGAAATATTCATTTTTATTTATATAGGCTTATGGATTTAAATTTAAAAAATTATCATACAGATAATAAATGTAATAAATTATTATTATTAATCAAATTATTATAATTTTTTTATTTTATAATTAAAAAAAAAATATATGAATTTTGAATTTTATTTATTTATAATTACATCATTTTATTTACAAATTTTTATTATTATACTATTTAATTTATTTAAAATGGACGAAATTTCAAATATTGACCATTTTAATTATCACTTTTGGAAATTGAAATTTTGTATTATATTCATAAAAACTGCCTAAACTAATTCTTCGTATGTGAGCATGCTGCTATAATACATATTCTACAGAATTGGCACGATGCTTCAGGTACATACTTTTTGGGATCAGCAATTTGATTTTTTTAAGTCTCTAACAGGCTCTTTATAGCTATTTATAGCTGTGAAGTATTTTAAAAACTTGATTGCACTATTTACCAATAATAGATTCATGAGAATTGACACTGATTGTGAGTGCATGAAAATAACATTGTTTTTTATGGGTTCAATTGTATTTGGTGTTTTTTAATTTTTCTTACATATTTCCTTACATATTTCCATACATATTTTCCTTACATATTTTCTTACATATTTCCTTCAAATACATAAGGGTTCTTATGGAGCCAATTTTCAGTTCCATATATAAAACAATGTTATTTTCATGCACTCAATGTCAATTTTTATGAGTGATATATATTGGCTTAGGAATTTATGTTTGGTAAATGGCGTATAATTTTATCCGGTAATCAGAAATACATTTGCCAGGATATAAATAATTGGTAAAAGTTAGATTTTTCGTATCATTTTTTCAACTATCTTGAACTATTTTACAATAATCAAATCTTTTCATGTTTACTTTTTAAGAATTTCATTTACATTCAAGTAGAAATCCCTGCCAGGATTTTAAAGAATTTTTAAAAAAGTGTCCTTCAAATCATCAGGATTAAATTAATTAAATAAAGTAAATTAATAATTTCCTGTCGTATTATTTTAATTAAATTTCTTAATAAAATAACATAATAAATTTAACAGATAAAATTACTGAAAACTTATATGAGCATTTCTACCAGATTTCATATTTTAGAATTTGAAAAATCTTCGAGATAAGATTTTACGAGTTTTTTTTCATTTACTCTCAGTATTTTCTGTAAATAATTAGATGTCAGACTGTGAGAGAAATGATCTAATTTATTTGAGCGTAAAAATATTTTTATATCAAACCTATATCGAGATAATAATACAATTAAATAACCTATAAAAAGGACAAGAGTTGTTACTAAAACAGTTATATAAATAAAAGGCCCAAAATTATTTGGACAATAATCATATTTGAATTGATAAATTGAAATATTTTTTTCATAACAGGTAATATTCTTTAATTTATGTAAGTCCATTTTATTTGATTCTTCGAATAACAGTTGGAGATTAGAACAATTACAATGCCAGGACATTTTTAAATTCGGAATTTTACTGAAATATCTTTTGAGAGTTTCGGCGTTTGAAAATATTTTGTTGTTGAATAGATTCAGCTCCTAAAATTTTATGCAATTTTATCACTTGTTACATAATTTATCTAATAATATGATTTTTACCTTTATACTTGAATTCAAAATATTTTCGTCCAACTGGGTTATCAGATTGCTTGACAAGTCTAAAGATTCAACATTTTTAAATCCTGGTTGCTGCATATCTGGAAACTCTCTAATATTATTCGACTTTAAATTTAACTGAATTTTGGATGCATTTTTAACACTCAATAACCCTGGCATAATTGCAAGCTTTTTATTTTCGCAATCTATGAATGTTGTGTCATCGAAAGGCCTGACCCAGCAGTCACAAATTCCCGCACATGCATCGTTTTTGGAAATATTATTGTATTGTATTCTGCATTGAAAACTTTTATAATCCAAATCATTAATTTTGGTGTTATTATGGTAACCTCCATAACAACGAACATCGTCAGTTTGAAATTCAAACCTATAATTATTTCTTTTAATGATTGTTAGAAAATCGTAGATTTCACATCCACAATTCACAGGATTATTTTTGAAATTAACAGTACGGATTAAGTTGCGTTCCAAATTATACAATATGTTAAAAATATTTGAATTTGACAAAGATATTGATATCTGGGATATCTTATTATGAGAAACATCTAAAATTTTATAGCGATCAGTATCTTCAATCTGTAAAGAAAAATTTTTTACTATCAAATGAAAACATGATAAAACAAAAAGTATCAAAATAAATGTTTACTTTAATATGAGTAATTTTGTTGTTAGATAAATTGATATTTCTTAACCAAAAATTTTTCCAGTCTTTGAAAATAAAACTAATTTTGTTACGAGATAAATTTAATATTTCTAAAGAATAGCAAAATTGAAAAGGTGACATCAAATTCAGTCTAGCTTCTTCATTAAAATTTGAAAGTTTATTTCCAGATAAATCTATTTTTCTTAAATTTGGTAAGTCTTGAAATGCGTTTTGGCTTACATAACTGATTTCATTATCCGAAATATATAATTCTTTTAAATTAAATAGGCCAGCAAACATACTTCTGTAAGTAAGTGCACTTATTATTTTAAAAATAGCCAGGTGATTTTTGAAGGAAAATATTTTTACAGAAAATTAAGAGCATAGAAATTTTTGAAAAGAATACTTACTCATTGATTGATTCAAATAAATTGAACGATAACTCTAAAAATTCAATGTTTTTAGAATAATTAAAAATTCCAGAAGGCAAAACTTTTAATTCGTTATTAATTATGTAGACTGTTTTTAGTATTGTAAGATTATTGAAAATATTTACTGGTACGTCGCGTAAATTAGTTGCTTGAAAACGGATATCTTCAAGTTCATGATTATATTCAAAAAAATTTTGTGGAATGTAGAGAATTCTGTCTTTGCTTATTTCAAATTTTTTTAAATGTTTTAAATTTTTAAGTAAATTAGGTTTTAAGGTTAAGTTGCTGTTATAAACACTTATAGACTCAATATTTTCTAGTTCATAAAATATACTCCGTGGGCCAGTATCATTTAAAGCAACGCGAAATAAACCTAAAGACTTGAGTTTCTTTGCATTTTTAAAAACACCTGAATGAATTTTAAATTCAGTTTCAGAATTTCTTCCATGCAGATATAAAGTTTCTAATTTTGAAAGATCTAAAATTTCATAGAGATTATTGTTTAGCTGTTTAATAGAAATAAATTCATTTACCTTTTATGAGATTTGGATCTATCGATGAAAGTTTAATATTCTCCTCTATTTTAACAGAAGTAAGAGTGCTGGTTTCAGTATTATTTTCAATATTTATATTTTTAAATTGTATTTCATCAATTTTACTTGTATCAATTACATTTGATTTTTTACATTCAATATTAGATATATTATCTTCGCTATCTTCGCATTCACATAAAACGTCAGTTTGGCAAATTAAAGTAGACTGCAAGCTTTTCGTTAACAATAGTAAAAGCAAAAAGACATAGGAAGTTAATAATTTTTTTAAAAAATTCCCTGATAAATTCATTATAAAGATAAAAATAACGAAAATATTTTGTAGTTTCTCTCAAGGTTCAAAATTTATAACTAAATACGTTTTAAATTTTATGTAAATTAAAATGAAGTTTTTTTTGTTAATCCAATAAACAAGATATAAATAGACAACATATACTTTTATCTATTGATAAAGATTGAACAAATAATGTTCAATCGATAAAACATGTTTTTAAATTTTATCAAAAAAAAAGGGAATCCCAAAAATTTTGGGTACCTCAGATATGAAAAATGCGTAGCATAATCAAAAATTTTTTTTCATTTTTTATTTATCTAAAATGTAAGGTAGAAATGCTCATATATACCATAAATTTTCACAATCATTGATTGATTTTTTATTATAATTGACATATCAATTAATTAAAAAAAAAATTTCAAGATACTTATCACATAACTAATTAAATAAATAATTATGTAAATTATTATTAATAATTTAGTAATAAAGAAGAAAAATTTTCTAATATTTTTTATTTAAATAAATATTTAATTTATCATAATATTTATATGTACGTGTGCTAGTAAATAAAATTCATATATAAAAATAAAAAAAGTGTGTTTGCATAAAATTAATAATAATTATTAAATTGAGTAAAAAACTATATTTTAAAATTAAGTAAATGTATGTGTAATACTTTATAAATGATTTAGGAAGCAGTTTAATATCTTATATTTTCTTTCTCTTTTTATCTTTCTATATAATGTAACGAAGAGGCGTTGTGAAATTCAACAAAATTTATAACCCGCATAGTCAACAAGACTTGTATGTATGTGTATAAACCGATAAAGCATTTGCCCATTTACTATATCACCATCTAGAAAAGTAATGATCCTGTTTACAGTTATCAGTGACATGTGACATTTTGATATCAATTGAGTTACTGTGGATATAATACTCAGAAAATACTAATTTTTCCTTTTAAAATTATAGTTTTTTTTTTGCACGTATACTTTATTTTATGCGTTTATCTTTATTTATTGAATTTTACTTTTTTTTTCTATTGATAAAATATAGCGAAAAAAAGTAAATTGTAAAAAAATATGATTTGTTTCTAAAAATAGCAAATTAGCACGAAAAAAATCCATAATAAAAATAAAATATTGGTGGATTTTCAAACTGAAGATTCTAGAGCTTTATAAATTAATGAAAAAAGATTCTAAAAGACTCTAATAATGATTTTTAAAAGTAAGGCCAGTTTCAAAGCTAACGTGGTAAGGGGCAAGAATTGTATTTACACAGTTTTACGTGCCAATCAAGACTTTTTCACGCGATACCAATACCAATAAAAGTGATACCAAAAGTTATACCAATATCACTGGTATAACTGGTATAACTGGTATCACTCTGAATAAAATCAATATTTTGGACTAAAAATGTGACCTAGTAGGTAATTAAGGCTGCTCTTTTCATTTTTGAAGTCAATTTTCACGTACGACCCCTAGAAAATGTGATTTCATCCCCTAAATGTGGGTTAAATTTTAAACATTTTTTAGACGTCATTTAAAATGATATAGTGCACACGAAAAATTTTAAGACATATAAAATTTTACATGAGACTATTAGTAACTCAATTAAAAATAAATTTATATCAATTTGTCAAATCCACCCCCTCAGATCTGGTGTAAGGGGGTGGTATTATTTTTACTCCAGTCAAAATACGGGGGGGGGGGTTGCACTTACGGTTGCGAATATGAGATTTGCTCTACTATAGGTTTTTTGGGTCGCTGAACACGAAAATCGGGGTCATTTGGTAAAGAAAATTGCGCATCACCCTTAAATTTGCAAAAACTACCCCCAAAAGGGGGTATTTTTGATGTCATTAACTTCTGAGATAATAGGTTGATCCAAGAATTGGTTTCAGGGGTTTTTTGGGTCGCTTATTAAGAATCTTGATGATTTTTTAAGATAGCATTAATATTTCACCCTTAAGTTAGCGAAAACTACCCCCAAAAAGGGGTGTTTTCGCTATTTTCGCACTTTTTGCGGCCAAATTTGGCTCATAAGGGTTTTTGGGTCGCCAATTAAGAATCTTGATGATTTTTTAAGGTAACATTAATAATTCACCCCTAAATTAGCTAAAAATACCCCCGAAAAGGGATGTTTTCGCCATTTTCGCACTTTTTGCTGCCAGATTTGGTTCATAAGGGTTTTTTGGGTCGCTAAAAACGATTTTCATGTTTTTTTAAATGAATAATTAATATATCACCCCTAAATTACCGAAAACTACCCCCAAAAGGGATGTTTTTGCTGTTTCTGCACTTTTTACGTCAAGATTAGGTCCAAAAGCTTTTTTGGGTCGCTGAAAAAGATTTTCATAGATTTTTTAATGAAAAATTAATATTTCACCCTTAAATTAGCTAAAACTACCCCTAAAAGGGGCGTTTTTGCTATATTCAAACTTAATGCGTTCAGACTAGGTCCAAAGGGTTTTTTTGGGTCGCTGATAACGAATTTCATGGATTTTTTAATGAAAAATTCATATTTCACCCTTATATTAGCTAAGTTTGTTAAGAAAAAATTACAAAGTGTTGTTTATTTGCTTTTACCAAAATATTAATTTTTCAAGTGATTAATATAAGGGTTAAAAACCCACGGAAATTCGTTATCCAGGATCAAAGAAACCGTAAGTACTTCATCTTAACGCAGAAAGTTCAAAAACCGCAAACATCCTTTATAGGGGTAGTTTTAGCTAAATTAAGGGTGAAATATGAATTTTTCATTAAGAAATCAAAAAATTAATGATTAGCGACCCAAAAAACCCTTTGGACCTAGTCTTAGTTATTTTTGAAATCATTATTTTGATTCCATTATTCAAAATCCAACAATATGAAGATTTTAAAATTTTGCTTTCAGTGCCATTTTTGTCTCTTATAAAAAAATAACTTCCAATATTTTTAAAGTTTCTGCTATTTTCATTTAATAAACCTATTTCAAGCTGACTGATTCAGAGTATTTAAAGCATCAACGCCAACTGTTTCTTTTAATTATCAAAATCAGCGTTATAAGTAAACCCCAAGGGGCCACCACTAAATACAGTTTTACAATCCCATGACAATGACCATTCTAAATGATTCCAAACAATTCTAATTCTCTACAATTCCAAATAATTCCATCTGTTTTACATACGACGGGCTCGCCCAGAAGTGGGGATACGAACAGATAAAAGAAACGAGAAATAATGAATAATTATAATTATTAAATAAATAATTTGTAATATTTATTAATAATTTGAAAAAAAAAAAATAAATTTATCATTTTCCTTTTTTTAAGTTTGGTTGCTATATGCATATAATATATAATTTATCCAATTTGTCTTATTGATTAGTACTAAACTCAAAAAAATCCGTTTGCCGCAACTGGAATTTCTGCAGTTGCCACTACCGGAATTCCTGTTGTGGAATAAAGAATTTTTTTTTCTTTTAAATATTTGCAAATGTATTAAATGTAAAGTTAGTAAATAGGAATCTTTCCAGGATTCAAAAAAAGAAAATTGAATGCACTATTTTTTTAACGAAAAATTCCAGAATTTGAAAACAGAAGTAAATTAATATCTTGTTTACAAAAGGGAAAGATCTCTTTCCAGGTTTTCAATCAAGGAAACTATCGTTTTCTTTGGTATTCAAATTCCAGGATTTGAAACCCGAAAATATTTTCTTTCCATGTTTTAAATAATGGAATTACATTTTGGTTGAATTTAGCAGTTTTTTGGTGATTTTTTTAAATATTTATATTTTCATGGTTAACTAACACATAAAATGTGGTGTTTATCCACAATAGTCATTTTTTGGAAACTTCAAACAGCTTATTTAGAATTTTTCTTGATTATATGTTCTCGGGGTCATTTAACACAAATATGATATCCCGTTTTATCAGATATGGACCCACAATCACCCACAATATAGAAAAACGACACGAAAATCCTTACACTAAAAAAACCTAAGGAAGTAGGCTACAATAAAATAACGCCACGACCAGCATTAAACTAACGCAACCTAAGGAAGTGGTCTATAATAAGAAAAACATCACGTTAAGCCTTACACTAGCGTAACTTAAGGAAGTAGGATATAATAAAATAACAACACGTCATGCCTTACACTAACATAAACTAAGGAAGTAGGATTTAATAAAATAACGACACGTCAAGACTTACACTAAAATAACCTAAGGAAGTAGGATATAATAAAATAACGACACGTCATGCCTTACACTAACATAAACTAAGGAAGTAGGATTTAATAAAATAACGACAAGTCATGACTTACACTAACATAAACTAAGTAAGTAGGATTTAATAAAATAACGACACGTCAAGCCTTACACTAAAATAACCTAAGGAAGTAGACTATAATAAAATAATGACACGTCAAGCCTTACACTAAGATAACCTCAGGAATTAGAAATAAAAAAGTAACGACACGTCAAGCCTTACACTAACATAACCTAAGGAAGTAGACTATAATAAAATAAATACACGTCAAACATTAAACTACGTAACATAAGGAAAAGGTCTACAATAAGAAAAACAACGCGTTAAGCCTTACACTAGCCTAACCTAAGGAAGTAAGCTATAATAAAATAACTGCACATCAAGCCTTACACTAACATAACCCAAGGAAGTAGACTAAAAAAAAACGACACGTCAAGTCTTACACTAGCATAACCTAAGGAAGTAGACTATAATAAAACAAATACACGTCAAGCATTAAACTACGTAACCTAAGGAAAAGGTCTACAATAAAAAAAAACAACAAGTTAAGCCTTACACTAGCGTAACCTAAGGAAGTAGGCTATAAGAAAATAACGACACGTCAAGCCTTACACTAACATAACCTAATGAAGTAGACTATAATAAAACAAACACACGTCAAGCATTAAACTACGTAACCTAAGGAAAAGGTGTACAATAAGAAAAACAACAAGTTAAGCCTTACACTAGCGTAACCTAAGGAAGTAGGCTATAAGAAAATAACGACACGTCAAGCCTTACACTAGCATAACCTAAGAAAGTAGGCTATAATAAAATAACGACACGTCAAGCCTTACACTAACATAACCTAATGAAGTAGACTATAATAAAACAAACACACGTCAAGCATTAAACTACGTAACCTAAGGAAAAGGTGTACAATAAGAAAAACAACAAGTTAAGCCTTACACTAGCGTAACCTAAGGAAGTAGGCTATAAGAAAATAACGACACGTCAAGCCTTACACTAACATAACCCAAGGAAGTAGGATGTAATAAAATAACGACACGTCAAGTCTTACACTAGCATAACCTCAGGAATTAGAAATAAAAAAATAACGACACGTCAAGCCTTACACTAACATAACCTAAGGAAGTAGACTATAATATAACAAAGACACGTCAAGCATTAAACTACGTAACCTAAGGAAAAGGTGTACAATAAGAAAAACAACAAGTTAAGCCTTACACTAGCGTAACCTAAGGAAGTAGGCTATAAGAAAATAACGACACGTCAAGCCTTACACTAACATAACCCAAGGAAGTAGGATGTAATAAAATAACGACACGTCAAGTCTTACACTAGCATAACCTCAGGAATTAGAAATAAAAAAATAACGACACGTCAAGCCTTACACTAACATAACCTAAGGAAGTAGACTATAATATAACAAAGACACGTCAAGCATTAAACTACGTAACCTAAGGAAATGGTCTACAATAAGAAAGACTTCCTCGGTTATGTTGGTGTAAGACTTGACGTGTCGTTATTTTATTATATCCTACTTCCTTAGGTTATGGTAGTGTAAGGCTTGATGTGTCGTTATTTTATTATAGCCTACTCCCTTAGGTTATGCTAGTGTAAGACTTGACTTGCCGATATTTCATTATATCCTACTTCCTTAGGTTATGTTAGTGTAAGGCTTAACGTGTCGTTTTTTATTTTAGTCTACTTCCTTAGGTTATGATAGTGTAAGGCTTGACCTGTCGTTTTTTATTATAGTCTACTTCATTAGGTTACGCTAGTGTAAGGCTTGACGTGTCGTTATTTTATTATAGCCTACTCCCTTAGGTTATGCTAGTGTAGGACTTGACTTGTCGATATTTCATTATATCCTACTTCCTTAGGTTATGTTAGTGTAAGGCTTGACGTGTCATTATTTTATTATAGCCTACTTCCTTAGGTTATGTTAGTGTCAGGCTTAACGTGTCGTTTTTTATTATAGTCTACTTCCTTAGGTTATGTTAGTGTAAGGCTCAACCTGTCGTTTTTTATTATAGTCTACTTCATTAGGTTACGCTAGTGTAAGGCTTGACGTGTCGTTATTTTATTATAGCCTACTCCCTTAGGTTATGCTAGTGTAAGACTTGACTTGTCGATATTTCATTATATCCTACTTCCTTAGGTTATGTTAGTGTAAGGCTTAACGTGTCGTTTTTTATTATAGTCTACTTCATTAGGTTACGCTAGTGTAAGGCTTGACGTGTCGTTATTTTATTATAGCCTACTCCCTTAGGTTATGTTAGTGTAAGACTTGACTTGTCGATATTTCATTATATCCTACTTCCTTAGGTTATGTTAGTGTAAGGCTTGACGTGTCATTATTTTATTAAGCCATCTTCCTTAGGTTATGTTAGTGTCAGGCGTAACGTGTCGTTTTTTATTTTAGTCTACTTCCTTAGGTTATGTTAGTGTAAGGTTTGACCTGTCGTTTTTTATTATAGTCTACTTTATTAGGTTACGCTAGTGTAAGGCTTGACGTGTCGATATTTTATTATATCCTACTTCCTTAGGTTATGTTAGTGTAAGGCTTGACCTGTCGTTTTTTATTATAGTCTACTTCATTAGGTTACGCTAGTGTAAGGTTTGACGTGTCGTTATTTTATTATAGTCTACTCCCTTAGTTTATGCTAGTGTAAGACTTGACTTGTCGATATTTCATTATATCCTACTTCCTTAGGTTATGTTAGTGTAAGACTTGACGTGTCATTATTTTATTATAGCCTTCTTCCATAGGTTATGTTAGTGTCAGGCGTAACGTGTCGTTTTTTATTTTAGTCTACTTCCTTAGGTTATGATAGTGTAAGGCTTGACCTGTCGTTTTTTATTATAGTCTACTTCATTAGGTTACGCTAGTGTAAGGCTTGACGTGTTGTTATTTTATTATAGCCTACTCCCTTAGGTTATGCTAGTGTAAGACTTGACTTGTCGATATTTCATTATATCCTACTTCCTTAGGTTATGTTAGTGTAAGGCTTGACGTGTCATTATTTTATTATAGCCTACTTCCTTAGGTTATGTTAGTGTCAGGCTTAACGTGTCGTTTTTTATTATAGTCTACTTCCTTAGGTTATGTTAGTGTAAGGCTCAACCTGTCGTTTTTTATTATAGTCTACTTCATTAGGTTACGCTAGTGTAAGGCTTGACGTGTCGTTATTTTATTATAGCCTTCTTCCTTAGGTTATGTTAGTGTCAGGCGTAACGTGTCGTTTTTTATTTTAGTCTACTTCCTTAGGTTATGTTAGTGTAAGGCTTGACCTGTCGTTTTTTATTATAGTCTACTTCATTAGGTTACGCTAGTGTAAGGCTTGATGTGTCGTTATTTTATTATAGCTTACTCCCTTAGGTTATGCTAGTGCAAGACTTGACGTGTCGATATTTTATTATATCCTACTTCCTTAGGTTATGTTAGTGTAAGGCTTGACGTGTCATTATATTATTATATCCTACTTCTTTAGGTTACGCTAGTGTAAGGCTTAACGTGTCGTTTTTTATTTTAGTCTACTTGCTTAGGCCTAGTCTACATAACCGCACCGCAGGGTGCAGCCCAATGCTATTGGTATAGGAGTCACGTGACGCCGCAAGAGTAAGCATATAATAATAGCATTGGGCATCGCTGTACGGTACGGTTATGTAGACTAGACCTTACGGACATTCTACAATCAACCGTTTAACGCGTGCGGAGTTGCGCAGAAGGTAATGCGCATCACGTAAGGCCTTGCGTAGCAAAGGTTGATTGTAGAATGGCCCTTAGTTTATGTTAGTTTAAGGCTTAACGTGTTGTTTATTATTATACTCTACTTCCTTAGGTTATGCTAGTGTATTATATCCTACTTCCTTAGGTTATGTTAGTGTGAGGCTTGACGTGTCATTATTTTATTTTAGTCTACTTCCTTAGGTTATGTTAGTGTAAGGCTTGACCTGTCGTTTTTTATTATAGTCTACTTCATTAGGTTACGCTAGTGTAAGGCTTGACGTGTCGTTATTTTATTATAGCCTACTCCCTTAGGTAATGCTAGTGTAAGACTTGACTTGTCGATATTTCATTATATCCTACTCCCTTAGGTTATGTTAGTGTAAGACTTGACGTGTCATTATTTTATTATAGCCTTCTTCCATAGGTTATGTTAGTGTCAGGCGTAACGTGTCGTTTTTTATTTTAGTCTACTTCCTTAGGTTATGATAGTGTAAGGCTTGACCTGTCGTTTTTTATTATAGTCTACTTCATTAGGTTACGCTAGTGTAAGGCTTGACGTGTTGTTATTTTATTATAGCCTACTCCCTTAGGTTATGCTAGTGTAAGACTTGACTTGTCGATATTTCATTATATCCTACTTCCTTAGGTTATGTTAGTGTAAGGCTTGACGTGTCATTATTTTATTATAGCCTACTTCCTTAGGTTATGTTAGTGTCAGGCTTAACGTGTCGTTTTTTATTATAGTCTACTTCCTTAGGTTATGTTAGTGTAAGGCTCAACCTGTCGTTTTTTATTATAGTCTACTTCATTAGGTTACGCTAGTGTAAGGCTTGACGTGTCGTTATTTTATTATAGCCTTCTTCCTTAGGTTATGTTAGTGTCAGGCGTAACGTGTCGTTTTTTATTTTAGTCTACTTCCTTAGGTTATGTTAGTGTAAGGCTTGACCTGTCGTTTTTTATTATAGTCTACTTCATTAGGTTACGCTAGTGTAAGGCTTGATGTGTCGTTATTTTATTATAGCTTACTCCCTTAGGTTATGCTAGTGCAAGACTTGACGTGTCGATATTTTATTATATCCTACTTCCTTAGGTTATGTTAGTGTAAGGCTTGACGTGTCATTATATTATTATATCCTACTTCTTTAGGTTACGCTAGTGTAAGGCTTAACGTGTCGTTTTTTATTTTAGTCTACTTGCTTAGGCCTAGTCTACATAACCGCACCGCAGGGTGCAGCCCAATGCTATTGGTATAGGAGTCACGTGACGCCGCAAGAGTAAGCATATAATAATAGCATTGGGCATCGCTGTACGGTACGGTTATGTAGACTAGACCTTACGGACATTCTACAATCAACCGTTTAACGCGTGCGGAGTTGCGCAGAAGGTAATGCGCATCACGTAAGGCCTTGCGTAGCAAAGGTTGATTGTAGAATGGCCCTTAGTTTATGTTAGTTTAAGGCTTAACGTGTTGTTTATTATTATACTCTACTTCCTTAGGTTATGCTAGTGTATTATATCCTACTTCCTTAGGTTATGTTAGTGTGAGGCTTGACGTGTCATTATTTTATTTTAGTCTACTTCCTTAGGTTATGTTAGTGTAAGGCTTGACCTGTCGTTTTTTATTATAGTCTACTTCATTAGGTTACGCTAGTGTAAGGCTTGACGTGTCGTTATTTTATTATAGCCTACTCCCTTAGGTAATGCTAGTGTAAGACTTGACTTGTCGATATTTCATTATATCCTACTCCCTTAGGTTATGTTAGTGTAAGACTTGACGTGTCATTATTTTATTATAGCCTTCTTCCATAGGTTATGTTAGTGTCAGGCGTAACGTGTCGTTTTTTATTTTAGTCTACTTCCTTAGGTTATGATAGTGTAAGGCTTGACCTGTCGTTTTTTATTATAGTCTACTTCATTAGGTTACGCTAGTGTAAGGCTTGACGTGTTGTTATTTTATTATAGCCTACTCCCTTAGGTTATGCTAGTGTAAGACTTGACTTGTCGATATTTCATTATATCCTACTTCCTTAGGTTATGTTAGTGTAAGGCTTGACGTGTCATTATTTTATTATAGCCTACTTCCTTAGGTTATGTTAGTGTCAGGCTTAACGTGTCGTTTTTTATTATAGTCTACTTCCTTAGGTTATGTTAGTGTAAGGCTCAACCTGTCGTTTTTTATTATAGTCTACTTCATTAGGTTACGCTAGTGTAAGGCTTGACGTGTCGTTATTTTATTATAGCCTTCTTCCTTAGGTTATGTTAGTGTCAGGCGTAACGTGTCGTTTTTTATTTTAGTCTACTTCCTTAGGTTATGTTAGTGTAAGGCTTGACCTGTCGTTTTTTATTATAGTCTACTTCATTAGGTTACGCTAGTGTAAGGCTTGATGTGTCGTTATTTTATTATAGCTTACTCCCTTAGGTTATGCTAGTGCAAGACTTGACGTGTCGATATTTTATTATATCCTACTTCCTTAGGTTATGTTAGTGTAAGGCTTGACGTGTCATTATATTATTATATCCTACTTCTTTAGGTTACGCTAGTGTAAGGCTTAACGTGTCGTTTTTTATTTTAGTCTACTTGCTTAGGCCTAGTCTACATAACCGCACCGCAGGGTGCAGCCCAATGCTATTGGTATAGGAGTCACGTGACGCCGCAAGAGTAAGCATATAATAATAGCATTGGGCATCGCTGTACGGTACGGTTATGTAGACTAGACCTTACGGACATTCTACAATCAACCGTTTAACGCGTGCGGAGTTGCGCAGAAGATAATGCGCATCACGTAAGGCCTTGCGTAGCAAAGGTTGATTGTAGAATGGCCCTTAGTTTATGTTAGTTTAAGGCTTAACGTGTTGTTTATTATTATACTCTACTTCCTTAGGTTATGCTAGTGTAAGACTTGACGTGTCGTTATTTTATTATATCCTACTTCCTTAGGTTATGGTAGTGTAAGGCTTTATGTGTTGTTATTTTATTATAGCCTACTTCCTTAGGTTATGCTAGTGTAAGGCTTGACTTGTCGTTATTTTATTATATCCTACTTCCTTAGGTTATATTAGTGTAAGGCTTGACGTGTCGTTTTTTATTATAGTCTACTTCATTAGGTTACGCTAGTGTAAGGCAAATTAATACATTTACAAATATTTAAAAGAAAAAAAAATTCCGTATTCCACAACAGGAAATCCGGTAGCGGCAACTGCCGAAATTCCGGTTGCGGCAAACGGATTCTTTGAGTGTAGTACTAATCAATAAGACAAATTTGATAAATTATTTAGTATATGCATATAACAACCAAACTTAAAAAATGGAAAATCTTAAAGTTATTTATTTTTTTTTAAATTATGAATAACTCTTACAAATTATTTATTTAATTTAATAATTATAATTATTCCCTATTTCTCTTGGGGTGTTTTTGCTATTTTTGCACTTTGAATGTCTAAACTTGAACTATATGGGTTTTTTGGGTAGCAGATTAAGAATTTGGGAGTATTTTATAATGTAGACACTGAAAGTGCAAAAATAGTAAATACACCCATTTTAGGGATTGATTTTGTTAATTTAAAGGTGAAATATTAATATTAAATAAAATAAGACCCCAACTCTTTGATAAGTGACCAGAAAAATCAATATGGTCCAAATTTAAATACTCAACGGGCAAAAGTAGCAAAGACTCTCTTTTAGGGATTGTTTTTGCAAATCCAAGGGTGAAATATTAATTTTTCATAAAAAAAATCCTTCAAACCCTTGATCAGCGACATAAAAAACCTAAATAATTTAAATTTACACACTTTAAGTGCAAAAATAGTAAAAATATCCATTTTAGGGATTATTTTTGCTAGTTTAAGGCTGAAATATTAATTATTTATAAAAAATTCCCTCAAATTCAGATTCAAATCAGGGTTCAAATCAGGGACCCAAAATACCCGTATGGACCTAACCTGGTCACTCAAACTGCGAAAACTGCAAAAACATCCCTTTAGGGGTAATTTTTGCATATTTAAAGGTAAAATATTATCTATTCATAAAAAATTCCCCCGAATCCTTGAACAATGACCCAACCTGTATTGATCAATTCATAGCTAAATCTAGAAACTCTGATTGCCAGTACATCAAAATACCCCTTTTTGGGGGTTATTTTTTGCAAATTTAAGGGTGTTCCAAAAATATTTCCGGAAAAGACCATGATTTTCATGATCCGTGACCCAAAAAACATATAGTAGACCAAGTCTCATGAAAGCCAGTGAAAATAATCCCCCCCCTCTCGCAATTTCACTGGAGTATAAAAAGATTTTTAAAAAATCATTCATTATTTTTTTCATAGTTTTTTAATTTAGAGGTGGGTTACACCCCCCAAGAGGGGGGATAAAAAAATTTTTAGTACTATTTATTTTGCTATTTTTTCGATTAGAATTAAAAGAAAAGGCAAGAGAAAAAATTTTACTGTTCCACTAATTTTTTTTATTGTGGGGGTAGTTTTCCCCCATATTTATCTCCTGGGGGACTGTTAATATATTGCAATAGTTTTCAATACCATAAAACATTAATGAATATACTAGAAGCAGGGATAAAAAATAAAGTAAAATATTCTGTTTTTATGTTTTTTGTAACTTTCCTTATTTTAGGGGTAGTTTTTCTCCCCTATAATTAGCCCTAATTTCACAAACTTGGTGTGTTATCAAGTAAACCCTAAATTTTGGTAAATATTTTTGAAAAAATGGCATTAACTTGATCATTTTAGCTTTAGTTCCAAAATTTTGCAAAAAAAACCTTAAAAAGGGGTAGTTTTTGCTTATTTAAGGGTTTTCCCCTATTTTCCAGAAACTTTAGACTCTGGATTCGGATTCAGCGACCCAAAAAACCTATAATTAACCCGTAAAAATTAATAATTACAAATATAACAAAAGTGATACCAATACCAATACCAAAAGTGATACCAATATCACTGGTATAACTGGTATAATTGGTATCGCGTGAAAAAGTCTTGGTGCCAATTTATCTGCAGATTTTGGACCCGCATTTAAAGTTTTTAACGCGTCTTATTTAAAACACGTACAACGTATTTTTTCGATTAAATAACCGCTAAAAATTCTAAATACGTGTCAAAAATCTGCAGATAAATAAACGCGCAAAACTGCGTAAATGCAATTCGTGCCGTTTACGCAGTAGTTCGGGTGATTCTACAAACGCCGTAAATGAGGGTTGCAACCGCAATCGCAGCCGCAACGCAATGTGCACAATATGACTTTTCGTTTCTGCGCATTGCGTTGCGGCTACGCTTGCGGTTGCGACCCCTATTTACGGCGTTTGTAGAATCAGCCTTCTGGAAGCGGCCCTAGGCCGAAGAATTACTAGTTGAATTACTCCATTGGTCTATAACTTTCGAATTTTTAAGAAAATCTAAGAATAAGAGTAATAAATCATTTTGAGCAATGCTACTGATAATTTTATTAAATTGACGTTTCGTAGATTACTTCAGACTCGTCAGGCTGGTTCTCCAAACTCCGTAAAAGTTAGTCGCAACCGCAAGCGCAATCGCGGCGCAATGCGCAGAGACCAAAAATGGTTTCTGCTCATAGCGCCGAAATTGCGCTTGTGGTTGCGACTCACTTTTACGGAGTTTGGAGAACCAGCCTCAGAACTAAAAATAGGAATTTTCTATTCACTAATTACTAAAGTATAGAAAGGGGGGGGGGTTGTTTAGTTACTGGCCCTTACCAAATTTGGTGTAGTACTGGTTTTTGGGTCGCTCATCACAAATTTTGGGGTTATTTATTTAAGAAATAGGGCCTGACCCTTAAATTAGGAAAAAAACTTATGACCAGTTTGTGTAACTACACAACCAACGAGCATGGAAAATGTTCACTAATAACTAACACTGATAATATAGTATCTATTCTGTTCATAATATCAATATTTATATCCAAGTATTTCTGCACTAAAGTTCTTTAGAGACTTCTGCACCAATGGTCCCTAAGTACTTCTGCACCAAAGGTCTTTAGGGACTTCTGCACTATAGGTCCCTAGGTACTTCTGAACCAATGCTCCCTAGGTACTTCTGCACCAAAGGTCTTTAGAGACTTCTGCACCCTAGGTACTTCTGCACCAAAGGTCTTTAGGGACTTCTGCACCATAGGTCCCTAGGTACTTCTACACCAATGCTTCCTAAGTACTTCTGCACCAAAGGTTTTTAGGTACTTCTGCACCAAAGGTCGTTAGGGACTTCTGCACCAATGCTCCCTAAGTACTTCTGCACCAAAGGTCTTTAGGGACTTCTGGACCATAGGTCCCTAGGTACTTTTGCACCAATGCTCCCTAAGTACTTCTGCACCAAAGGTCCCTAAATCGAAAATATTCTAAGTCCCATTTGACCCCTCCCCCCTTAAAAAGGACAAATTTGACCCCCCCCTTAAAAAGGACATATTTGACCCCCCCCCTTAAAAAGGACAAATTTGACCCCCTCCCTTAATTTTCCAGTTTTGAAGTACCCCTTCCCTATAAACATGTTCCATGTTAAAATACCCCCCAAAAGGGGTATTTTTGATGTATTCACTTTTTAAATTTCAAATCTTTTTGCTAATCAAGAATTTCGGAGTCCTGTATACACAAAACTGGCGCTTGCATCATTGAATTTGCAAAAAATTTTAAAATGATAAAAAATACTGCTTTTAGGGGGTATTTTTTGTAACTTTAAGGCTGAAGAACAAATTTTTCGTAGTCAGGGACCTGAAATTCATAATCAGTGACCCAAAAACCTATACTAGACCAAATCTGGTGAGGGCCAGTAACTATACAACCAAAAGCGTGATTTGACTAGAGTAATTTTGCACTTACTTAATTAGGAGGTAAAAATATTATTGGTACTATGGATTTTGTTTTGCCAAGCATCCGTGCACGTGATTCCGCTTGTGTCAAAACTTTTGCACCTTAGATGTAAATATACTTTTTTGTTCAGAAACTATAATACACTTTTTGGAGCCTGTGAGCATGTTTTTTGATAATAAAATTATATATTACTTTAGATAAAAAAAAGAAATGTTCGAGATTGTAGTTTACCATCTAATTAAAAATTTAAATGTGTACTCATTACACTATTTGCAATTTAATCTTTTGCAATAAATTCTCAAAATATTATAAGCTTTAAATTTTACGCAAATTATTGCAAAAATAATGTTTTAATTTTCATGGCACTAAAAAAATGAATATAATTAATGTATTTAAAAAAAAATTCATAGTTATCTATGTTAGCAACACTATAAAATGCAATAATAATTAAAAGTTGTGAGTATCTAAAATGAATGATTTTAAAACTTGACTTTTTTTTTGTTAAAAATATTAATTATAATAAATGCAAATTAAATTTTGCAGGTATTAATTTTCAACATTGTATTTTATAATTAATAATATATTTCAATAATACTTTAAGAAAATTTAAAAAAAAATAAAAATTTACTATGTAATTTTAATTACAAAACATTATCTGCATTGAAAATAAGAAAATTGTTACAACTATATAATTAATTATTTAAAAACTAATATTTTTTTAAATTTTTAACACATTGAAATGTGAGTTATATTTTAATAAATAAAAATTAATAATTATTACTTATCACACCTGTCATTAAATACAAAAAAAATTTTATTTATGTTCATTGAAATAAATAAAGGTAAAGTTCTTCTGTATAATAAATTATTTATGTATATGGGTAGTTTCATGTAGTCTTTTTGGTTTGAAATTTGCATTTTTTGTATGTAAGGAGAGAAAATGTAAAACCAGGGTGGGAATAATGTGTCCTTTAAAGAGCGTGAAAGTGGACTTGAAATGGTACAGAAGACAATTTTCAAAAATTAGTTTTGAATAAAAAATTTTAGAACCCGGAATCAGTTACAGGAAATTTACTATTAATAGCTAAAGGAAAGAATTTTTGTCACAGTTTTTCCTGGAAAATTTTAACCTACTTTAAAAACAGGACCAAAATACTAAAATGCCTGTCAAAAACCGATAATTGAAGCCAGAAGGCTAAAAATCGACTTGTTTGTAGTTGCACTTTTAAAACAAAATTTGAACCAATTTCTGGGACCATTCAGAGTAACTTGGACCCATTTAGTAATAATCTCTCACCAAACTTTTATTCTTTTTCGAAATCTCAGAAAAAATATCTTTTTACAAAACTAGATCAGTCCAACATTAGTCCATAAAAAAATTGTAAAAAACCATAAAATATTCCATATATAGTATTTATTTCCAGTTCATTACGTAAAGTATATTGATTACATAGGTATTTAAAAATAAGTACATACACACACATGCATAAATTTTACTGTTACATCAAATAAAAAAAAAAACACACCTGTATAAGGTGTGCCAAACCAATATTATTATAAATATACATACTCATTATAATCAACTTTTTCATTCAAGCACACAATAATAAATATTTATATTAATAAAAAAAATTTTTTAATAAATGAATTAAGTGTTTAAATATTTTACTTTTATTATTTTTCATTTTAATAAGGAAGCAATTTTTTAAAAAAAACTTTATAACTACTTAATTTAAATTAATGAATTAGTCAAAATAAATCATTCTTAATATAATATAAAATTTTGATAGATAAATTGTGTATAGTAAACTGAGAGACTTCTCCTTATTTGATTAACTTTTTTTTTTCCTTTACTTTGAAAGATTAATTGTCTGTTTTAATAAGATTTATTTCTTTTCTTGAAAAAAAAAAAGTTTTTTCTTTCTTTTTTTACAAATGTATAAATTATAAAGAAAGGTTTGTAATATTTTTTTTTGTTAAAAGAAAACTTACTGTAAATTACTCGAATGAAACATTGATCATCATTCAAAATATTATTTATTTAAACTGTTAAGTGTAAAAGTATTAAATCTTGGTGTGTGTGTGTGTGTGGTTATTTTTTCCTTAAAAAGCTAGTTTTTCTCAATTAACGTTAAATTTATTAGAATTACACTTTTTAATTAGTTTCTGACACTTTTTCTTAAAGGCACACAAATCTTTATTTAATGAAATATTACTTTTACAGTAGTATTAGTATTACTTTCTAAATGTATGACATTAAATACGTGTGTAATATATTATAATAATAATAAATTATAGATTTTATATTTTTAAAAAGCGTATCAATATTAAAAAAAATAATTCTCTAGGGGCAAGTTATAAAATTTATGAGATTTATATGGTTTATTATTATAATAAAAAAAAAAAGGTCCTTAATATAAAATTACCACCCAGTGGCATGTTGTTGTTAGATCGTATAAACATCTGATGAGGCGAAACATTAACGACATGATATATCAACCAGTTTTTTTTTTTTATTTCATTATTTTTACAAGATCGTTACTTTTTTTTTTTTATAAGGTATAAGTTTATTATTATTAATTGAATAATATAAAATTTTTTAAGTTGAAAGATTTAAGATAATATGCTAATTTTAAATTGATTCATTTATTAAAATTTTAACGTTTTTTTTTTATACACTTTCGGTATTTTTTGGTTTGATAAATCATGTTGAGTTTAATTATTATATCGAATTTTATGATCAAACCTTTTTGAAAATTTATTACATTTTAATAAAATGGCATTTTTGTTGAGCAAAACTTTAGCTTATTGGGGTTATTCTGAGAAATTTTCTAGATTTTGTGAGGATGAGGATTTAAGAAAACTATGAATTTGATCACTTTAATTTTTATAGAGTTTTTCGATCTTTAGACAAAATATTCATAAATTTTCTCCAAAAAATTAAATTTGGTTTGGATTATTTTACATTGTCTAATTATAGCTTTTGAATGTATTCAGTTTCTATAAAATATTTTGATTTGTTTTAACCGTTGCACCGGCTGGTGGATTAATAAAAATTTCACTTCTCAAAAATAGTGGATTCAGCAAACATTATCATATATAATATTTTATAATCTCATTATTACTTAGTACTCTCAAAGAATCTAAGAGCTTTCAAAATTTCTCAAAATTATTTGATCATTGTTGGAAACAAATTCAAAAAAAATTTTTTTTCTGTTCACTCGATTTTGCTTAAGACATATAAAATATTTTTGGTTAAATGAAAACCATCATCAATGGCACAAAACCTCGCACAAAACAACTTGTGGAATTTGTCTAGTACTATTAAATTATCAAAAATCATCCCTTTTAAAGGATGTTATGTCTGCAAATTTATTCTAACTTTAATCCATTATAGTAGCTTTTGAAGCTGCAAATTGAGAATTGTGAGTTGAGCTCTTGAAAGTTTGTTACGTTAATAACCACGAGCTTCAAGATTAGCAGTTCAAACAATGTATTCATAAGCCATATGAATAATGCAAAAATACCCTACATTTATTTTTGATAAGGCCCAGCATTCACTGTTAGTAGGTGTATTCTTCCAATCATAAGGTGAGATTGTAAAAAAGGTTTTGGTTTGGTAATGTTGAGAGGAAATCAAATTTCGGAGTTACAGACCCAAAAAGCCTTCAATAGACCGTTTCTCTTCTTGAAAAGAATAAAAAATAATTTTAATTACTTATTTTCACTTTACTCTATAAACTATTATCGGATTTCTATAACCTTAGATGAACATTGTTTTCAATTCTGATGAAAAACCACTTATTTAGCCACGTCAAAACTACCAGTATTAGCTTATCTTACTACTTTTTTGCAAAACCAGAATCTATACGTTATCACTTGATTAATAAATAAAATAAAGAAAATTAAACCACTTACAACGTTTAAAATTAACATTTTTAATTAAATAAATTAAATAAAATAAAAATTTATGATTTTTTAGATAAAAACGTGTATATTATAAAATTTAATTGATGTTTTAATATTAAACTACTTAAATACAAATTAAGTTGTCTTATTAAAAAAAAATTGATAAAGCTTTCTCTTTTTTAAGATTTTAATGACATTTTTTTTTGTAAAAAAACAAGTAGTTTATATAATAACTGTTTATACACACATACATTTACATATTTTTTAAATAAAAAATGTCTCTTAAAAAAATATAAAAAAATTTATTTTTTATCACATTTTTAATGCTTTTTTTTTTTAACCGTTTAAATAAAAAAAATATTTTTATATTTTTTATCTTAAATTTTCAGTTACAAATGTAAATAATAAAAATATTTATTAACTCAAATACATTAATTAAGATTATCATTTTAAATAATTTGTTTTTTAATATAAATTTTATTCAGTTTAAGAAATTAAATGCCATTTCAACATAAAATATTTAAATAAAACATAAAAAATCATATAAAATATTTTTTTATTTATCTTTTTATGAATAATAAAAAAGTATTCAGAATTAAATTTTCAAAAATTCCATTGATAAATAAAAGAAATTATTATTGAGCTGCAGATTCCAGTTTTTGTGGACAAGGTTTTAAGATATCGTGTGGATGTACTTAATTAGTTTAGGCTAAAATTAGTTGATACTGGGCTAATCTATTTTAGAATTTTTTCTGTTTTTTGGCATTTTAGGTCTTGGATTTGTTTTATTCGATAGTGAAATTTTCTACTTAGTTTTTGAATATAGTAAGAAAGCTAAGAGAAGAACCTTTGCAGCAAATTAGTAAATTTGCTATAATTTTTTTTAAATTTCCAAAAAAATTTAAAAATTCTGTACTTCCTTTGAAAATCCACAAAAAATACCGTAAATTTAAAAATAAAAACTTCTTTAAAAAAAATATCAATTTACATTTATTCATGTCCTACATCAATAAACCTCAAAAAAATTTGTTTATAACACACAATCACGCATAATAATAAATTCGTTAAAAAAAATAAAAAAGTTTAATAAGATCATAAAAAAATGAATCAATAATTTATCAAAAAAAAAAAGCATAATAATATAATATTATCGCCCATAACTGATCGTTCTCGACGACGTTCATTTGGCTACTGCATATATGGTAGTAGTGACTCCTAGATATATTAAATATGCCAATATTATACAACGAGTTTGTTATAAATAAGGAAGGCGAATATGCTATTTGAACATAAAACTGTATCTATGTGTATGTGTGTTTATTATAATATACAATATAAAAGAGCAAAAAAAAGAGGGTGATCTTTCGAACGACTATGGTACAGCCGTTTAGATAATAACGCGCATTTTATCTTTTCTCGTAAAACCTAATTTATGACCACATTCGAAGTCTTATACTAAATATAACAGAGACTATTTGCCTTTAGGGCATATGTAAACCTTTATATGTGAATATTACTATAAAAAGACTTTTATACATTTACTGATGCGTTAAGGGACCTTCTCTCTCTCTCTCTCTCTCTCACTCTTTCTGATGCATCAATATATTTTTATGTATGTGTTATTATGGTTAACGATATGTGGATATAATATGGATTATATATACTTTTATATATACAGAAAAAAATTTTTTTTACTATTATTGCTTCATAAATTTTATTTTTCACAAACTTTTATTTTTTTATAACATAAATTTCTATTAAATATTCTGTTTATCAATTGAAATTTATTTACTTTTTATTAGATGGGTGTTAAATAATAAACAATTATTTTTTTTTATTGGCTTCTTTTAAGAAATTGGTACTTGTTAAATGTGGATTTAGAATTTTTCGGTTAATGAATTTATATTTTCAGTTACAAAATTTTAAACAAATACTCTTTAATTCAATATTTTTGCTTTTGACTTCTAAAAAAACCAACAATTGTAAAACCCTTTTTTTCCCAACACGCATTACCAAAAATTGAACAAATTTTTTTTATTCTATAAATTAGTTCATGCATGTAACCGACGCAACAATACAAAAAAAGAGTTAACAAAAATTTTTATTCCAAAAGTTAAAAAAAAAAAAATCCGCCTACAAATATTACCATTGTATATTTTTTCAATTGTCAAATTTCGTTGAACAAAAAAATACATACAAGTTAAAAAAGATAAAAGCAAAAAAAAAAAATGAAAGCTCAAAAAAAAAGTAAAATAAAATAAAACGTAGATATAACACCCTTAAATTCAATCCCCTAATGTAGTACTTTGTCGATGTCATAAGCGTGAAAGCGTGAACTCGACAATATAAGCTAAGAATGGTCTTTTTTACTGTTGGTTATTTTCTGTGTGCACTGTCATAGTTGTTAACGTTATTTCCTATACTTTTTTTTTTATTATTTGTTTGTTTGTTTGTGTATATATATATATATATAATACATGTATGATAATTCATTTTATTTATGTACATAAAGTATGACCAAAGCTTTTAACGAAAATAATTTTTTTTTTAACGGTATAATAAAACTATCTAAAATTGTAATTGTTAAATCATATGGTTTTTATATTCCTTTCTTTTGTAATACAAATGTTTATTGACCGTATAATAAATTTATTTTATTTGCAATTACCATTATTATTTTTTTGTTGGTTTTTGTATGGTACATGAAAAAATAAATATGTTTCTTTTATGGTATTGATAAAAAGTTTTAGTACAGCAATTTCGAAAGAAAATTTAAATTTAAATACTTTAGTTGAACATACTAATATAAGTAACAGTGCTTGGTAACAGTGTATAATTCACAATAAAAAATATGGATGTATTTGTTTTAATAATAAAAAATTAGGAAATGAAGCTTCTGAACAGCATTTGATTAAAAGGATCATTAGTGACTGTTGTCGTATATGATTGCTAAGGAGACTTAGGAAACGATTGATATAATAAGAAGGTGCTATTAATTAAAAAAATTGAATACATTGGCTTATATTACATAGATCAATGGAATGCTGATTCATTCTGTAGCTGCAACTTCGCTTAATTTTATTCGTACATATTTGTTTATTCGTGGGCAATAAATACTTCTTTCCATTATCCAAAGCCGTAAAAGAAGATTGCACATATATTGCCACCCGAGGCGAAACCGAATATGTCAAACTGGAATCTGGGTGAATTTTTTTTTGGCCAAAGGAAAAACATATTTGATCAACCCAAAACCCCATATTTTTCGGCTACTGCGCGTCCATCAAAGATGAATTGATTCTTGGTAGTAAAAAAAACAATTTCCCAGATCGTAATTTGAAATCCTTGGCTTTACCTTGGAAGATAATTTACGTGCGATTTGGACCATTCTTGGCTTTTCTAGACAAAAGTCGTAAATGTATTATTCGTCATGTCAGTCACAAGAAAACGCATTTTTTTAAATTACACCACGCGCAAGAATATGTGCTACTATTTCTATCTTAGGCACATTCTACAATCATCTGGTAAACTCTTGCGATGGTCCGCGGAGATCCGCAAGGTAGTGATGCCAACCAAAACTAAATGATAAATTAAAATCCACATGTGTATTTATTTTATGTCAAGCTGACACCAATGACTTGCGTACGACCGCAAAAGTTTACCGGATTATGGTAGAATGTGCCTTGGTTTTATCTAAAAAAAAGGCTCCATCTACATTAGCCGGAAATAGGGGGAGCAACCACAAGCATTTTCGGTCTCTGCGCATTGCGCTGCATTTGCGCTTTTGGTTGCGCCCTCCTTTTGCGGCTTTTGTAAATGGGGCCAATCCGTAAAATCTAGACGTAACCGCAAGCGTAAACGCAATGCAATGCGCAGAAACCAATTTTGTCTCCTGCGCAACTCAAAATACACAAAATTTTCTTCTACGCATTGCGTTGGAAACCGTTTTTACGGTTTCTGTAGATGGGGCCTTACAAGTAGCTCAAAAACATTTTTTTCGCCTCGCGGCACAATCGAAAAGAACGCCAAAGGACCCATGATAACGACTGAGCTCATTAAGCATTTTTTTTTATTTTTTTCATTCTTTATCGATGTTTTACCTACAAATACATAATTATATTATACATATTTTAGATATATTGTGTATTACATTTCCTAGCCTACTTATAAATAAGCAAAGAATATAATATACTAGGTATAGAAAAATATTTTTATTGTCTTCTTTTCCACTCAGTTAACAAAAACTAGAACAACGAAGTAAAATCGATAACCAAAGGGCAGAAATTCGATCTACAACATTGTGCCAGATTATACCCTAAAATTTTTGAAAAAAAAGAGATGATTCGTAATGAAAGGAGAATTCAGCGTAGCTTATTTTAAGAAAGGCTGTGTTATGTTATATGGATTACAGTATACTACTACTAGGCTATCTTATATAGATTTTAAAAGTCACTTTAATTGCGAGAAAAAAGTTTATGTATGAGATTGGCTTTATAAGAAACTCAACTCAGTGGGCGAAGTCTAGTGGTTTTGTTTATCTGACGGAAATTTATAAATTTGTAAATATGTTTTATATATTAAGTAACTATTAATTTTTAAATTTGATGCTAGGGTACAATATTACAATTCAATATTAGCATGTAAAGGCAAAAAAATTTTTTAAAAGTATTATAATTTTCAATAACACAAAATTTATATATTATTCCAGTGTAGATATGTGAATCGGTATAAGGCACGCATACATGTATATGTAAAACGTCTATATAATTGAATGTAAGTGTGCAAAAATTACACTGGAAACAGCCTTTTTTCAGAATATAACATTATAAATTAAAACAAATAAGGTGGAAGAGGAAGTTCTCTACAGTTTTCACCACCCTCGTTTTTTCAACTTAAATATTTTAAAATGTGGTGCTAATTTTCTTCAAAGTCTAAAAAAACTAAAACTATTTTAATAACTCGCATCAATTGATCCATTCGTTTAATATGTTTGGTGACGAAAACCCCAGTTTTTTAGGTGTTCTGACCTTGAAATTTAGGTTTTACAAAAAATAATAAAATTTGACTCTAATAAGACAAAAATTTTAAGAAGTAAACTATTAATAATCTTATCAGGTGTAAAGATGTTTCAAATGACTAATTTTCCATAAACTATCTATATATATATAATGTTGTTTAATTTAAGATAAAAATTTGTTATGGTTCATATATTATAGTTGTTTTGACTTTATAATTTTATATTAATTTTCTTTTTAATTTTTGTATTATATTTTTATTTTCTATTTTTATATTAATTGTATTTTTTAATTTATCATCTCCCGCACAGACAGTGAATAGCTGACTCTGGGATGATCAACTGTTATTAATGTAAATGTATGTAAATATCTATGATAAATTTTGGAAATTACCATTACCTTTCTTAAAAACAATTACAAACTTTTTAGCTAATACATGTATAAAATATAACTGGTTTATGTGTTAACACAACCAACGAGCATGAAATAAGTTTTAACATTCTGGTTATAAGGATCAGTTTCATGGAGCGTATTCTTACTAGATTCTAGGGATACTAGAGTTGAAACAATTGAACCTTAGTAATTATTACTAAAAATTTATGAAAATTTTGCTCTGAGGCGATTTTTGTATAGTGCCCCTAGAACCAAATCATAAAAGACCCTTTGAAATTATCCAAATGAGGAAATATATAGATCCAAAAAAATGGTATAGTCATTCAAGTTACCATATCCTGAGCATTAGAATATTGAAAATAAAAAATATATATTTATTACCCAAACAAATAAGTAATAAAATCATAATAAATAAAAAGATTAATTTTTAATCCAACATGTACAGATCATAATAATAATAATAATAATATTGAATAGAGAATAAAATATGATATAACTCATAATTTATATATTAATAAACGCGAGAAATTCATTAATTTTCCTTCCATCTTTTATATATTATTTAGTTTTCAGTCAACCATTGAGACAAATAATTTGAAACAAGTGAGTATATACTTAATAGCTTCTCAACATCCATGAAAACTAACGACTTTATAAATAATTCAGTTTAACTGTCTAAAATATCAAGAGAGAAAGAATATACATAAGAGAAATATATAGTTGGAAAACATTAATCAATGTCCTAAAACTTATATATAGTTACTTTTCACTTTAACTTTTATATATATATTTCTCTCTTACACTCTTTTATATAATATGAAGGGCAGAAAATTTATGAATAACGAGCTATTAATCATCAGGTAATATTATACTTGTTACTTTTTTTTTTTTTTTTAATTTATATTGATCTATACCCTGATTGATATTCACTCCTTTTTTTTAATTTATTTATGTTATGCAGCAGAAAAAAAAAATATTACTAATTTTTGATAGGAAAATTATATGCTATCAAAAAATATATATCTAATTAATCATATGCAAAAATTTTTGATAATTATTTATCTCCAATTTTTTTTACTTTGATTTATTAAAAGTTTATATTTTAAAAATAAAATTAGAGAGATAAACATGTTGAAATCATAAATTTAATATTTATAAAATAACAAATTAAAGCATTTTTTACATGTTCATAATCAATCATTTTGCAAAAGAAAAAAAAAATTTGTCAGCTTATTAAATCTGATCAGATTATAACATATATGTATAAAGTAGTATTAGTAAAGATGTCTAAAAGTTGATATCGATTGACAAAGATATGTCATCTGGCAGTTCTTATTTGCTACTTGTTTCTGTCTGTATAGAATTAAATGATGAATAGCCTGACAAACCGGATTGCTTTTTTTATTTGTGTATCTGTTTATAATTTATAAACATCATGATTATATATATATATTGGTATTATATAAATATAAATAATAATCAAAGATTATTGCATGTTTGTATTAATGCAGATGATGATGATTTTGCAAATTTCATGTAAATAACTTAAGATTATTAAAAAATAAGAAAAATATTTAGATTTGCAAATTTAGATGCATGACTTTCATATATTATTAGCTTGTCAGGATATATATGAGATAATACATGTGAAAATTACACTGCTTACCAAGTTGATCATATCAATGTGACATATATTTGTACTTGTACTGTTAAGGGGGGAAGGCTATGAAAATGTTATGTTTTTTTTAAATAGGGTTTTTTTGTACGAAGGAGTTCAAATTAATAACTTAAATTTTAAGAAAACATTATTTATTTATTAAATTGAAAGTACTAAATTTTGAGAAAAAAATTTTCCAAGATGGTGAAGTTACAGCTGTTTAAAGTTGGGAATTGACGGGAATACAAATAACTTAAAAACTGCTAATCTGATCTGCATGAAAAATTTTTTACAAAATTATAAAGTTGTAAAATATTCTAGATTGATGGACCATTTGACCTACTTTAAAGTCCGAAAAAATGACCAATTTTAAACAAAAAAACCCCATTTTTGCAAAATTGATTTTTTTTTTGTTAGGTTCACAATGTCAATAACATTTTTTATTTAATACTTTTTTTCTGACTTATATTGGATTTCATGAGACACCGACTTTCAACAGCTGTAACTATGCTATCTTGGAAAATTTTTTCCTCAAAATTTTCTATTTTTAATTTTAAAATTTTAATAATTGAATTATGTTCTCCTAAAATTTTAGTAATTAATTTTAACTCCTTCATAAAAAAAAACTTATCTGAAAAAACATGAAATTCCATAGCCTTCCCGCCTTAACGCATGAGTTCATTAATTTTTATAGAAAAAACATATTTTTCTGGCTAATTTTTGAGGGAAAATTTTAAATAATAATTATAATAATTTGTGTAATCTTAAAAAGAACCAAAAATTTTAGTTTTTGTGTAAAATTCCCCTGAATCTGTATCTGCCAATAATTTTTCAAAAAAATTTGATAGCATAAATTATACTTTGTTTTTACAATACTTTGAAGAAAAATACCTGCCAAAACTTATGAATGAGCATAAAAATATATTAAATACATATTTTGATATAAAACATGACATGTAAATAAAAAGATGGCAGATATTTTCTGATTACAGGTAAAAAGAGCCAAGTATTGAGAAATATTTCTCCCCACAAAGAAATTATTTTTTTTTCTATTTCAAGATTTCTTAATGACGAATTCCGGGTTCTAAGGATGTCAAATTCAGTTTTAGTGAAAAATTATACATCATATGCTAGATTTATGAATATATCTGTAAAATATGAACCGGATTAATGTGACAAGCACTGTCGTATTTATGTTTTTAGTCTCATAAAAAATTTTTAAATTACTAATTTTTATTTATTTTTTCAGCACATAAATGAATGCAAACTTACACTAACACATAAATTTATACACACACATACATATATTTTATAAATTTATTTATGTATTTGTGTATAAACATATATATATATATATATATATTATTTAAGTTTATATTCAAACGTAGGCGTAATAAACGACACTAAGCCATATTTCTATTTTATGAGTACATACACTGAAATTATACGAGCCAGGAAAAGCTATATAACGTCTAACATTAAATTTTGTGAATATATACCTCTATATCAGTATATTTTATGATACTTTTTTTTTTAACATTTGCTACTTAAATGTGTTTATATACAACACATACATACATACAACTTTGATTTGTGTATTTGGGCTATAATATAACAGATTTTTTTTTTTTTTAACAACATTAAAATAAAAAAAGATTTTATGTTATACTATGCCAATTTCACTATGGTAAAAACTAACGATCCATAAAGAAATATAGTCTAGTATAAAAATTCAGTTTTTATGTTTATAATATCATTGAGATCAATATTTTGTGTGTATGTGCTCAAATGGTTTAAGATTTTTAGAGTATTGGGTTTTCTACGAGTTTGGATGTTATTAATTGTACTGAGATTTTTAATACATTATCCTGATGAGTCCCTTTTAGTTATGCTTTTAGTTTAATTTTTAAGAAATTTTTCAAAAATTACTATTTAACCATTGAAACTGAAGGAGAAACTACATTTGCCATATGGATGAGATCTATTTTAATACAGACTTTTCGACTGAAAAAAGTTACAGAAGGGTAGGAAAATAATAACCCTGGCAAAAAATTTGACCATATTTAACTGAATTTAGGTTTTTTAAAATTTGACCAAATTATGATCATTTTTTTAACAGGAATTATTATTTTTTCTTATTTTGATTCAAAATCCTCGAATATAATTTAGTGACAGAAAAGTTTCTGATCTTAAGAAAATCATAAAACGTACTTCAAATAATTGTACTTTTCAACTTCATTATTAAATAATTCAAAATATTCAAATCAATTTCCTAATTGAAAATAATAAAGTTTTACAATAAACCGATAGGTTAATATCTAAAATTATTTACAATATTTATAAGCAATAAATTTTAGTAAAATCATGATTACATAATATCTTGATTATAAAATCAAAAAATTTTATTATACAATAATTTATAAGGATATAAATAAACATTGTATTAGCTTTTAATTTAAATAAATTTTATATATTGTTAGAAATATAAATATTTTTATTACAATATAAATTTCCTTTTGTTTCACTTTAATTGATAATATCAACAAAATTTTATACATTAAAAATTTTATATTTTATTTTTATATTTTTTTTATTTAATTTGTAACCTTATTGATATTATCAGATTCTACGTGAATAAAAACGTTAATCTTATTTTATCAGTATTTTTAAAATTTATGTTATTAATATGGGATTCCGCCTGAATTGCAGCCAATTTGGACTGAAGGTTTGCATAAATAGATCCGAACTATTTTTTTCCGAAAATCTAAAAAATTTGCACTGGGGTTGCAAAAACAATTTGGACTTTTTTATTTTAGGTACGATCGCCTTCTAATCTACTGGAGGCTTCATTCATTGTACATTTTTGCTAACATTTTAGATTTTACTGGGTTACAATACTGATGAAGTACAGTATTTACGTGTTATAAAAGTGGGGACTGGTTGTAGCTGAACAGCTCTATTATCAGTGATAATTATGAATGCATAATAAAGAAAATTTAATATTGATATGATTTTAAGAATAAAAATGAAGTAAACCAAGGTTTTTTATTTGTCTTAGGTTATTAAACAACTTTTGAATGAAAAAAACTTAATTTTTTAGCATTTTTAATTTTGTTAACATTTTATTTTTAATTTTGTTAAAATTTTGTTAACATTTTACAATTTAGCCAAAATCAGTTATTTTGTGATTACTCATAAACGACAGTATAAAATAAATTTTGAATTTCTGCTGGCCCAACTAGATCAAATTTAAAACATTTTTATCCAGAGTTTTTTTTAATTCATCGAGTAGGCTCTGACATTTTCAGGGTAAACCTTTTCGAACACAGATACCAACACACAGATATTCGATATAGACACCTTAGAGGCATCGAAATGATCTGAGTAACAAATTTCTCCACGAATTAGACATTTTTTTTACTTTCAGATCTAAAGGTTACCAAAAGTAAAAATTTTCGAGGAATCTGAATTTTGGTAAGATTTTTATTTATTCATGTAACTTGGCGGGATATTTAAAAATTTTTTAAAATGGAAATTTAGAAAATATCATTTTTTGACCTGGAGCTTTCAAATCAACGTATTCCATGAACATTTTTTTTGGGTAAGAATGAATGGTTATAAAACAAGACTTTTAATCCTGAATAAAAGAAAACTGTACCAAATTTGCATATTTATTTTTAAGCTGACATGAATAGTAATGAAAAACGTAATTTCTTATGCATACGCGCAATCTAAATGAAATTTAGGATCCGGAATTGAAACGTATGGAAAATTTCCTGTAGGCATCTAAAACTAAAACATTCATCTCAAAACAATCTTTGCTCAAAATCAAAATTCATATCTGAAAAAAATTTCCTTTTTTTTATCACAAAGTAAGTACGTACATTTAAACTTAATAAATATTATCTTTACATCGAAAAATATAATTTATATTATGATTATACACTTATTTATCTATATATACTACCCAACATTAAATAATAATAAAAAAAAGCTAAAACTGACATTGATAAAAACTGATATATCGATTTATCATTTTGTAATCACCAGGAACAACATTTATATATACATTTAATTTATGGCTCGAATATGAATTATAGGTGAAAGCGTTGACTTTTCACATTAACTATATATATATATATATGAGCTCGCGTGCTGTGACTTCGATTTATAACATCTTAAGATCTCCCGTACAGTATATTCGTGTGCGTCCCTTGTTCAGAATCTAAAAGAACAAGCGCCGGCTGTCTTGCAAAATCTAAGTTATGATAGTTTTTGCTATATTCACTGTTCTCTGTTCAACATATAAATTTATACCCATATTATCTATCAAGTTTCTTATATATTTTTTAAACCAAGCGGCCTTCGATCGTATCCTCTTATATCCCATAAATCGGACATTTTGTATGTCAAAACCGGTTATTGCTTCCTTGAGGTTTTTTTTTGCGAAAAAAGAGTGAAGTATAAATTCAGAGTATCCTAGGTAGTATGTATTACATATCTTTCTTTATTTTTGTATATATAACATAAATTGTTTTTAGCAATGAAAACCGAGAATCTTTTGTATAAATTTTTTTTTCCTTCTTGGAATAACAATGAATATAATATTATATTGTTATATGATAAGATATTATATTTATATTTATTGATTTTGAATACTATTTTTCAAAATTTTATTTTATTTCTATTTATTTTATCAAAAGTTACTATAAAATTCGTGCAGTTTTTTTAAATTGAGATATATGGTCCTTCGAGCCGGATACTGGAATATCTTGATGTTTTGTCCCAAAACAGCTTGGATACATTTTAATTGAAGCAAATATCATAAAAAATGGAAAAATAATCTTAAGTTTGCATGTTTTTCAAGTTGCTGTCATGTTGTAATTTGCAGTAATTTTGAATTACAAATTGAAAAGATTTGAAATAATTACGCATTTTTTAATACAGAAAATAAAGTTAATTATACGTAATTTCTCAAAGTAATTATTAACGAAGTTAATTAACAAGAAGCTGCAGTGTGTTATTAAAAAAAAGTGTAACAAAGTCAATATTCTGGAATGCAAAAAAAAAATCGTCCAATTAATGAGTTGTAAAATTTACCTACAAAATATCGAATATTTATTATTACATAAGACATAGGCAAAAATCTGGTAACTATTGAATTTAAAAGCTTTTTATGCTAAAATTGAGCTATCTTGAAAATGTCAAATTACCACAAATGGAAAAACTTATCCACAAAAAAATGTTAAAAAATATAAAAATATCTAAATTGAATTTTTATTTTTACAGTAACGGATTCAACAACAACAATAATCATAACAATAATGATAATAAAATTATAAAAGTATACAATAAAATGTAATCTGATAATCAAACATCATACTTTATACAGTAAAAATACATTTTCTTTTTTTATATACACAGAACTTATTTACTAGAGAACAATCATTTAAAAAGATCAAGGAAGTAATAATAACTTTGACGCCTTTCGCCGACACGTATGAAAACAAGAAAAAAAAAAGAGAGATTTTATATTATATAGAAGTCACATCAAAAGCACGCTTTTTCATATTATATTTACTAACCAACTTCCGTAACATATACATTTGTTATGTTGGTACACATTTTACTTTATAAACAAGTTCTAGATGATCAAGACTTTCAAGAACACATTTATTTGTACTGTGTTTGAATTTACGCCTCTGTGCAGTAAGCATGCCAACCCTTGTGTTACTTACGATGGTAGGTTACTTGTATATTTTTTTGGTATTAATCTATTATAGTTTCAAAAGAATTTCATATTTAGAATTTTTATGCATATAGAGAGAAAATAGTTTTACTGTATCAGGTGCTGATTGAAAAAAATTATTTTAAATATGATAAAAATAATTTTGAACGACCTCTAATTATAAATCTTGATATCATTTTTTCTTGTAAGGAACTTTAAAAAAAAGCACGTTTCGTTTACTTTCTGTAATGATTTATTAGTTGAATCAATAATACCTGAGCTACGTCAAATACTAATGTTTAATACAATATTTTACAATATTTAAAATAGTCCTATAAAGTTACTTTTTAATAATTGACCACACTGTGTACAGCCATGGAGCATATCTTGAAACTGAAATATTTCAACCATATATTTATTGCTTGTATTAATTTGTTGCTAAAAGAGTAGATGTTTTTGGGATTTTTCGCAAAAAAATATGGTAAGAAATGAAAATGTTAATTTATTTAAGTGAATACAGAATCTAGAATTTTGGGTCATCAATGTTTGAATTTCCAAACCTGGGTTTATTAAATGTAAATTCGGCTTGGCTTACATTGAAGAGCATTCAATTTTAGGGAGGGGAAATTTTTCACTAAACCTTTTCAGAGTAATGAATTATAGCTATTTGCTTATAAAAGAGCATTTTTAACTTTTATTTTAATAAAAATTTAGTTATAACTTATGACTAAAAGGGTTTCGCGGAAAATTTGTCATAATAGCTCCTTCTAAAATTGAATGCTCTTTAATACGAGCCAAGTAGAATTTTGATCCAAAATGTCCAGACCTGAAAATTTAGTTATTTATAACTTAAAATATAACATGTTATATCAAATTAAATATGTAATAATCAATATCAAATATGTAATAATCAATATCAAATAATCAATATTAAATGCCAAAAACCTACTCTTTTATTAACAAATTATAATAAATAAATACATGGCTGAAATATGTCAATTTCAAAATGTGCTACACGACTACACACAGTAAATGGCAGAGCGCCCTTAATTTCTCACCAAAAAAGTTTTAATTTTCATTTTCAAATACTGTGATGTTATAACAGAAATGTAGTTCGCTTACGCATTTGAAAAATTTTTTTTCTAATAGGGGATACTTGAGTATGAAGAAACGGTACCTTTTATATCTTTTTCTTTAATTTATCAAGATAAAAATATTTTGCTTTACTGCAAATGTTAGTTTTCAAAAATCAGCTTATACTAGGCTACTATAAAATGGTACTGGCATTTACGAAATGATAATCGTCAGATTCATTTAATATAAGGTTTTATGAGTTGCAATCGTCCAGAATAAATTGTATATATAATTTTATTATAATCTTTAATTATTTACATACTATTAAACTACAGTATTACTACGAGTTCTCTTAAAAAACAAATAAAATAAAAAAACGAAGAATACCTTATTAAAATTATTCGTATAATTTTAATAAGGTATTCTTCGTTTTTTTCCTTTTAATTATTTTTGTTTGGCTCAGATCTTGATTAAACCATAAACCATAGCTGAAAAAAATAGTGAATTATGAGAAATAATAACAAATTTGACTCTTGTCATTTTCGACCACAATACTAAAAATATTATTTATCAACAGAGGACTATGGAATTTAATTGTTTTAGAGCAAAAATGACAAGTCTGAAAAATTTTATTAATACTGAATGTTAACTTACATCTGGTCGTTTCGCTTGGATACATTTTGCAATGTTGTATACTTTATCACAATTGTCTGAGCCCGCTGTAAAAAAAAATAATTATTAATTTATGAAAAGTACCTAATTTAAAGTAAATAAATAAATTTTACTTACTTTGTTTGCCACATTCCAGAACTACATCTCGCCCAGTTGCCACCATGTGTTCGGGTAGAACACCTAATAAAATTTCAGATTCTAGTTCACCTTCATCATCAAACTAAAATAAAATAATTTATAATAAATATATTAAAAATTATTATTTTTAAATAAATTAATGATAAAACTTACAATACTAAAAGCTTCTAATAAACAGAACATGTAACAAGTAATAGCTCTATCATTAGGAATATTTCCATCATTGACTTGATCAATTAATGCTATAAATAAAAAATTACGAACATAATATTAATATTTAAGAAATTAAGAAATATTTGTGGTCATGGATCTCGTCATAGACAAAGCATATAAATTAGTTTTCAACATTGTTACAATGATTTTTTTTTAAATTTTAGGTTAGAATAGAGTTACAATAGTTATAGATGAAACAAATTTAAAAAATATATTACTACGGTTTGGGTATTCACGCAACGAACGATCATGGAACATATTCACAAGTCCAGAAACTTAAGCATTCTAAGTTCATGTTCTTATCGGGGCCTAATCAGGCCCTGACTCCCACTTCAAATTATTCTAAGCCACTAAATCGAAAATATTCTAAGTCCATTTCACCCCCCCCCCCCCAAAACGTCAATTTTTCACCACCCCCCCCTGCCGAGCCAAACTTTTTCAAATACCCCATCCAATGAACATGTTCCATGTTAAAATAAACTTAAATACACTGATTTGGTTTTTATAAAGGTAAAATTTAAACAATGCAATATTTTTATAATTATAGGAATTCTCGTTTTGTGTGGCTGCAGGCTTCAAAAACATTTCTGAGTTTTTTGCTCATTTATTGCACAAATATACTGATTTTTTGTATAGAAATTGAAAAAAATAAAATATTCATCAACAATAAATGATTTTTTTCAAGTTTGTGTGGTATCTCTAAAAACATTATGATAATCTTGAGTTATTATCTTTTCACTACAAAAAACCAGATAATAATCATTTTTAATTTAGGCCAGGTCTATTTACAGTTTTTTTAATTTTTGAACATATAGCAACTTTCCAAAGTTTTGGATAGCCGCATGAATGCCTGCAATTGCTTGAAAGTTCAAGCAATATATTTTTACAATGTATGCATAGATTTCAGTATAAAATAGTTAACTGCATTAAAAAGTTTGTTGGCCAAATTGATCTAAAAGCTCCATTTGGAATTAAAGGAGTATATTTGTAATGATTTTTTAACTTTTCTCACATCAAATTTAATGGTGAGACTCGTTTTATGAGTTTTTTTTTGTACCGAAGTGACCTAGGGTTTTAAAAGAAAAAATTTTAAATTAAATTCAGTATTACCTTCAGTAGTTCCATGTTCACTCATGCATCTTCCTTTGTCATTAGAAACCATAGCCATCATTTCTGGAGTAACCCAATCTGGTGGCTAAAAAATAAAAAAAAAAAAATTTGATAAAAATATTATAGTTAATAAAAATCAAGTTTTTAAAAGTTTTAAAAAAAACTTATTTTGCCGAAGAAAAAATTTTTCAGCTCAAAAAACTTAATGCCAAATCTTTGATAATTAAATTTGGCAAAATGAAATTTTTTTTTTAACCTGATGTTTATAGAATTTTTTTTTAGCTATAGAGAAGTCAAAAAGTCAAAATTACAATCTTAGTTACAAAAAAAATTTTTATTTATCTCTTACCTTAGCACTGACTAATAAAGAGTATAAAGAAAATATGAAAATTATGGCTGCTGATTTGTACATTGTAAAATAATTTATCTTATCCTATAGTAAAAACTAATAAAAAAAATTTATTAATAAAATAAGTCCAAGTTTCACGTCTGCATACACAAAGTCAAATGCATAAAAAAAAGCTTGGACTTTGACTTTAAATCAATTCGTAACGTTTACAGGATGTGGGCGGTCACATTATACGAAACAAATTTAATAGCAAATAGAATTTTTTTGTTTTCAAGTATTAATTCGTATCACCTGTAAATAATGATGAGAATCGACAAATTTAATTTTTTTATCATCATTTTTGTACATGTGATTTACCGGAAGTTAAAAAAAAATTGAAAATTACTGAAAATTAAAAATTATTGCAAAATTTTTCGCTAGAAATAGTTACGGGTATTATAAAAATCAAAAAAATTAATTTTTCTATTCGCGGAACTGTTTAACTTTAAAAACTTTAATTTAAGAACTAAAAATACTATTTTTTCATCAAAATTTCTATACATTTTTCTCTTTTTCAGAAATTGAAATGTTCAAAGCATGTAATAAAGTATATTATATTATTACTAGTTGTTTTTTATCAATTTTTTGATAAAATTTCAAAATATCATGCATAATTTTTATAGTTCAAAATATTTTACTCTAACTAATATTCCTTAGTAATGATATTAATGGGAATTCTTAATCAAACGTACATTATTTTCACTTATACATAAGCAATGCCAAAATCATGAGACCTCGTAAGCATCCTGATTTTCCTGAAACAATGTATTTATAGAGTTAATGACTTTGACAATATTGCTGCTCATTTATTTTTTGTTAGTAATTATTGTATAAGTAAGTATTTAATAACGAATTACGTACTTCACATATAATGATCATATATCCATTTATTATATTATATATATATGCTTTTGAAGTACATACTTCATGTTTAAATATCTATTAAAAGCATGTCAAGTATAGCTGAAATTACAGTGTGTATGAAAAAATAATTTGAGTAACTAGACAAAAATTTTTTATTTTTAATTAATAAAATATTCTACTAGACTTTTTTAAGAATATTTTAATTTATATAAAAAATAATTTATTTTGAAAATTTAGTGCTAAAAGCTAAAAAAAACCTGATATTAAAAAACCATATTTTTCGAATGATTTAGAAGCATTTTGTGACATGTTTCATATATTGAACTTTTCAAGTTGTCCTCAAAATAAATCATAATGCGTATTGGAAGTCACGTAAAAAGAATTTTAACTAGGACCGCGAAAAATCATTTTTAATACCATTAATGAACATAATTGATTTCACTCCAACTGAGCCCAAGTTAGATCAAATCCTTGACTTTGGGCAGCCATTTTTGTGTTCTTGCCTATTTTGATAAATTGACTCAAAATTTTTATATTTTTATACTGTCAAATGCTTTTTTTGCGGTGAAAAGTCTTTTTCTCTTCCAGGGTTCAAAGTTTGATTTGGACTGTGCTCGCGCGAGAAATTACGTTTTTTCCATTACGCCTTTCAGCTTAAGGAAAAACAATGTGCATGTTCGATTTTCTTCTACTTATAAGCTTAAATTTCTATTTGTATATACAGTTTTCATCCAATAGTTGTGAAATATCACCGGTTATAATATTTTCAGATATTAGTACTTTCATGGAATTAAATGAGGAATTACACTAAAAAAAAAAAATATTGCGGTTTTTTTAATTTTTTTGTTTTTTCAATTTTGGGAAAAAAATTTTAAAAATTTCGGTTTCAAATCCAAAAAATTACTATAAACGAACTTTCTAAAACTAGTACTCTAATAGAAATATAGGTACTATATGTCCAAAAAGAAACAAAAAATTGGTGTTTTTTGTATTTTTTGGTAACGAAAATTTTGGAGAAAAAATTTTCAAAAAATTAATTATCAAATTCGAGATATCGAGTAAAAATCATACTTTCAAATATAAGTACTTTCATGGAAATAAATGATGCAAATTAAAAAAAAAAAGTAGTTTGAAATTTTTTGAAAAAAAAAATTAGGTCTTAATTCCATATAATGTTTGTGAAATATTACCAGTTACATACATACATACATACATACATACATACATATACACACACACACACACACACACACACACACACACACACACACACACATCAAAAACCAAAATTTGACCCATCATTGAGTGAATGGGATACTTTAATTTGAAAGCTCCAGATCAAAAACAGATATTTATTAAATTACTAGTTTTTCTTATTTTTACTTATTCACCAAGTCAAGTGACCAAGTAAAAATCTAACTGAAAATTCGAATTTCTCGGGAAATTTTGCATAACTTTTGGTAAAATTTGAAGGAAGTTGTGTAAAATTGACGAAATTTTAAAGTATTTTGAGAATTTTTGGATGTTAATTTACCAAAGTAGGCAAAATGCACAAAAATGGCTGCAAAAAATCAAGTTCCTTTTTGTTTAGGGATAAGAAAAAAATTATCACTTAAGCCTTTTTTATAATCTCAATTTATAAAGAGAAATAACTCTTAATTAGCGTGAAATCCTACTAATTTTGAAAACATCTATAATTATTTATTTCTCTAAACTGGAAGGAAACTTGTAAACAAAAGTCGGTATCTCAAAAAATATTAAAAAAAAAGAAGAGTGTCAGAGGCAGCAGCAGTGGAGTAATTCTATATTAAAGTCAGATAATACAAAAACAGTTCTTTAAAATATATTATAATGTAGCTCCCACTTTGCTCATTAACAACTCCCGTTTTCTTTCCGGTGTTCAACCAAGCCCCTGACATCATGCGCTTTATAACAAATTGTTCCCTGTGGCTGAAAACATTGCAATAATCAAGCAATGTAATCTCTGACATAGCCACACTCTTTTGTACGTTATTTATGTGTGTAAAAGAGACAAAAATCAGCTAACAACGTACATTAAAAAAAAAAGTATACTGACATAAAAAAAAACGAAAGAAAATTTATATTAAAAAAAAAATACATAATAAGAGTATAGAATACATTTACAAGTATATACATTCATCATGTTTTCATCTCAAAATTTATAAAATTTCATATATTAAAAAAGGGTAATTTTCAATGCAAGTTAGAATTATGACACACTACTTTAATTTTAATACAATACTTTTACTGTTACAATTTTTTTTAATTATAAAAGAATTTTTATGCGTAAATAATTTTTTAATTCTTTTTAAAATTTCTCGAAAGAGAAATGAGTTTTCTATGTTATTTAAACAACTCTAAAATAAAACTAATCATTTAACTTAATTTTTAACCTGATAAACTCTCATTTATATTTATTACTAATTACAAAATATTGGACTGGTATTTTTGAATAAATAGCCAGCAACTTTTAAATATTAAGATAAATTGATTATTTAAATTTGATACAAACAATATTAACATAAAAATGTAAATTGCTGTTAAAAGCTGGGCCTAGATTCAGCATTTATATCATCTACAAACACACTTAGAATTAACATCATTCCTATACACATTCTTAGCCGAAAAGTTACGAGTTTTTGGTCTATTGTAAATGACATATGCTAAAATCATTCGCTTAATTTTGATCTTATTTCCTATTTAAAACAAGTTTGTATGAAATTATCCTTTTTTATCTCACGTTGATTGGACTTATTAAGTTTTGCATTTAAACCGAATATCTTACCATTAGAATTCCCTCACTTTTTAAAATTACCGTACGAAAAAAATTTTAGAATTAGAGTTTTTTAATATACCAAATTTTTAATATACCTATGGGGTTTATTTATTGTTGGTTTATATATAAGGCGAAATAAGAGTATTATACTATAAAAAGGCATAGCTGCTTTTTCATATACACTAAATCTATAACCACTTTTTCATACAGCATCAAAAACTATAGCCAGTTTTTCATACAACATTAAAAACTATAGCCACTTTTAAATATAGGACCCCTCGATATGGAGCCACCACCTAAACATATCTGATAGTTGTTGAGCGAAACGACTATTCCTCTTTTTCAATAAACCCTTCCAAAATTTATTCCTCTCAACAAAAAAAATCATTTATTAAGTAAAATTTTTTTCAAGAGTATAATTTTAAGTGTTGAACAGTTACAGGTACACCTAAACTGCTATAATTTTGAAGTCATGTTTTAATTACTACTCGCAGTCTCATTGAAGTACTTAAATTTATCTGCAAATATTCATTTACTAACAAATTTAAACATTATTTACACAAAAGTAAAAGAAAATTAAATTTTTATTTTAAAAAATATTTATAATGAATCTATTCAGTAAAAATTTTTTTAAAACAAGACATAAAGTAGGTAAATAAAACGTGATTAAACTAAGTTAAAACTCTCATAAATAACTGAAATAAATAAATGTAAAATGAAAAATTCAAAAAATGTACAAAAAAACGTGATATTTTATAAAAGAAACTGCTAAATAAAGAGAAAATAAATGAGTGAATTTAAATAAAAAATTTTTTGTGTCCATTAGAAATATATTTGTATAAATTAAAATAAAACATACTTGCAAAATACCAACTTTTTTTTATCCTTAAACAACCGGAAATAACTATACCTTTATATTATTAAGATCTAAATAGACGTTAATTAACACAAAATTTATGTTTACACATTTAATTATTATTATTATATGTGTGAATAGAATAGAATTAAAAAAAAAAAGAAATTAATTTATGTTGAAAAAAATGTACATGTGACATGTTTATATTTAATTTGTAATTCAGAGCGTGAAAATAAATTGTCCTTACAGAAAATTACAAATTTTTTATAATTTAATTGTTAAATTATCATGGTGAATAAAGTCATTAAACATAAATTCGCTAACTTGTAAACATATTAATAAATTCAATATTTTAATTTTGAAGAGTATTTTTTTTGTTGAAAATGTTAATTTAATTTGACATATTACAATATATTTATTTTCTGTTTTTTTAATTTAAAAAATATTACTTTGGATTATTAATATTCTCATTAAATATACGTCAGAAAGAGAGAGAGAAAAAATTAAGGTAATTCATATGTAATAAAAAATTATGCCAGGTAGTCAAATAAAAATAAAATAAATAAAAATATGAGTTAGCTCGTTAATACCTCTATTCATCAGAGAATCGTGTCCTAAGGGGGTTTGGGAGAATTTTTAATACTTTTTTTCTATAAATACAAAAGTCACACTCTAGTGCAATAAATAATGCGAGATATATATAAAGTATATATTAAAATACACCTAAATAAGAAGATATAAAAAAAGCACCTCTAAAAAAAAGGATTGAGAGAAAAAGGTAAACCTGGCGCGACGTCGGCTTTTTTCTTTATAATATGGTCAGCACTTGATAAAGTACCATCCTTATGGCATTTCGCGCAGGTATATATGATATCTTAGAAAAGATATCGCGCGTGCGAGTTAACATGATGGGGTCCCAAAAAAAGGTTTTCTTTTTAAATATATGTGAATGTATGTATTTTATACATATTTAACATGTGTATATTACAAAAATCTTCATGATTTTTTTTTTTTTAAGAAACAAGTAAAAGTTTTAAACCGCGCCACTGTAGCTGCGGTAAAATTTATATATATAACCTCAAAGTAAACCGCTTTGAGAGCCTACGGCGGCGGTCGCGATAAATAAAACTCCCTTTCTGATATACATACGAAAAAAGGGACCTTAAAATTTACTAAGCGCCCTTTTTCTTTTTAAATCCTTTTTTTTTTCAAATGTATATTATACAAATAAATAACCTTCGTGTATCAAATTTACGTTTACTTTAGTGATTTAGTGGTAAGTATGTTTTATATATGAGTAATTTTCGCAGATAAAGTTCCTGGACTTAGAGTGTCTCTTAGTTTTTTTTTTTTGTATTCTGTACTTTAGTTAAAACTTTTTTAAAAAATTCTTTTTACTCTAGTGACCAATTTATGTAGGTTACATCCTTGAAAATTGATAATTTTATTGATGATGCCTCTGTTGACCAAATAATATAATTACAGCAATACTAAAAAAAGGAAGATCTTGAACAATTGAAAAAATACTCCCAATACTTCTAGTTCAATCTCGTAGAATTTCTGGATCTATAGCAGCGAGCCTCAATGTTATAAAATAGGGTCGGTCAGGCTATATTTTTCAAATAACGCTGCCACCTTCAAGTTAGTAATTATTTTTGTACAAAAAAATGAATTACAAAAAAGAGTTACAAACTGCAATTTTTTATCATTAAAACTCTTTCTGTAGAACATAATAAGCCACATGCATATTTTGGCCAAAAATGGGCATTTGGTTTTTTGGCTGTCACCTTAAATTATTAGTGATAAAAAAATTCATGGCGTTTAAAAGTACACTTTAATTAATTTGGAATTTATCTGTCAGCTGTCTTTCGTAATAAAATCTTTAAAAAAACCTGTCTTATATAAAATTGAGACACGCTGTTTTTTGCTCAGAAGGTCTATATAAAATCATTTTTTAACTTGGGAAAAAACTGAGCCAAGTGCGATCAAAATCTGGTAGATCCAACTAGTACACTATATAATGTATCTATTATTTTTATTAAACTCGTGGCTATTTACAACGCATTAAAAAAAAAATTATTCTAATAGCTAAATTGGTCATTTTTGAAGAAATATCTCGTGCCATTACTTGTAAAATTATTTTTGATAAAGTCTGATGCCCATAGTGCAGTAAATTTTCAAATACCATTAAGTCCCCGAAGCTGAATATTTGAAAACAGTCCATGCATACAATATATCAGATGAAATATTGCAAAATTCGATAAATATCTGATAGTAAATAAAAATGTAAAATATATAACTATAAACTGACAAAATCAAGACAGATTTTTACAGATCTATCCATATACACATAATAAATTAATATTAAGGTTGTATAGCTGTCACATGAAAAACTACAGGATATTTTAATATAGTAATAATATTTTTTTAACAAACACACACAGGTATATAATTTTTATTTTTTACAAAAAAAAAGGTGCTAAATTAAAAAATATGTCGTAAAAATCATCCTAATCATGTTTAAAAAAGTATTAAAAAAAAACGAATTTCTTGTAATCAATGACAGGTATAAATACTTATTATGTTTCTTCATCTTTCTATATCTTTAAATTTATAGTTTTCTATTAAAAAATGAAAAAGAAGGTATTAATATAAAAATAAAAACATTTAATTTATCTTATCGTATACATAAATTATTTTTTTTAGAGGTATTTAAAAGATTTTTTTTTTTATATTATTCCGCCTCGTTTTTTATATACTTTAAAGAAGATAAATAAATAAAAATATTACTTAATTTATGTGATTAATTAATAAAGAATATACTATTGTACCTCAAAAAAATATTTATAAAATTTATGTTTTATGGTAATATCACCTAAATAGAAGGTATTAATTTATCTTTATTTTATATATAAATAAATTATTTATGTGATAATATTTACATAATCTTTTATTTTTTCTATGTATGTAGGTAATAATTTATTTGTTTTTTTGGTAAAAATTTAATTTTTTTGGTTTTTATTAAATTTAGTTTTTTAAACAATTTTTATGACATACTAATTTTTGGTATCGCAAAAATTTAGCCGAGAATATAGCTAGTAATTTGTAATTAAATTTTATGCTATAAAAAAACTCTTATTAACCCTGTTGTTTAGTTTATACCAAAATTGATTTATTCTACAGAGACGTGTCGTCTCGGGACTCAAGTTTGAACGACACCTAGATATACGAGAATTTTCTCTTCCGTTTCACAGACTGGCACGCTAATGTAGTCTTTTAAGAGAAAGTTTATCCTATTCGAGAAGTTCGAGAGATTCGATTCGATCAGCGGCGGTACTTTTAAAAAAATTGTATATATAAACTTTAAAGGTGACTGCCTAGCTAGGAGAAGTATTATGTATAATATGAAAAGAGAGATAATAATAATAATAACAATTAATAGTAGAAAGGGATAGAAAAAACTCCAATTTGACTGTGTAATAATGTATATATCTTTAAGGGATCGTTCAATAATTGCGTAACGCTGAACTGGGGGGGAGCGTTAGACCGAAAACGTTATTGCTCATTATGTAAAAATAGGCAAAATGCTATTTTAGCGTTACTTGAGGGGACGTTGTAACTCAAAATCCAAAAAATAAGCGTTACGTAATTATTGAACGATCCCTAATGAAATGAATGAGATCTTACAACAACAAAAACATTTACATGTAAAAATGACGCAAGTTTGATATACGTGCTTGTATTTTGGCCTTTGTTTTTAGGTGTAAAAATTTTTCACTGCTAAAGTTTTAAGATCTGAAAAACTTTACGCAAGTTTTAAATATTTAAAAAATATATTTTATTTAAATTTGCTGTATTGAAAATTACCAATTATTATCTGAAGCGAATTGACCCTTAATTAATTCATCTTACAATTATCAATAATTATTTAAAAAAACTTGTCAGGCCGTTAATTAATTATGAAAAATGCTTCATTTTGCAAATTGATTTTCAAATTTTCAACTTTTTTTTACTTGACGGCCTGGCAAGTTTTTACAAATAATTTTTGATAATTGTAAGTTGGAATAATTAAGGGTCGATTCGCTTCAGGTAATAATTGGTAATTTTCAATACAGCAAATTTAAATAAAATATATTTTTTAAATATTTAAAACTTGCGTAAAGTTTTTCAGATCTTAAAACTTTAGCAGTGAAAAATTTTTACACCTAAAAACAAAGGCCAAAATACAAGCACGTATATCAAACTTGCGTCATTTTTACATGTAAATGTTTTTGTTGTTGTTATTAAATTCTCTAATTTTAATTTAATTTCAACAAAAAAATATAACAGAGAAACTGGGTTATTGACGAAGTTATTGATTCGAGATTGATTCTTGCTTATTCACTTAATATATTATTAATTATTAGTACAATATTCGAGCAATACTCTAACTTCATTTTTCAATTTATGTAAAAAAATAATTATTAATAACTCAAATACGAGCGAGGTGGCCGACTAGTGGGGAAGTGGCCGACACTACTAGTACAGTTACCATATATTTTAAAAAAATTCTCGCAAATGAAATGGATTCATGAGGGTATATATATAAGTTATTTAAATTTTTTGAACCAACATAAATTGGGTCATCAAGGCCTTTTTCAACGTAGGAGCAATAATAAATAAATTTGTTTTTTACAGGACTATTAACACCCTTGTCCTAACTCCTACCTTTTATACATCCTAAGTCAAATTAAATAATTAAAAATTTCATTAAATTTCATTCAGGTTTTTCCCCACGTGGGGTTTTGGCCTGATAATTCATGCTAACTATCACCCGTCATTTTTCTTCTAACTTCATGATAGAGTGTAAACGCATAATAATGTGACGTACTCAATACCTCCAAGTCAAGATTATTTCGTTTCTAACGGAGAGGAACAATGCATCTGCATACTTGTATGCAAATGCTCACGCCGCGTTTCGGTGGTTGTTCCTCACGGAAAGTAGCGAGGAGGGGCTATTTTCTTCCTAATAAAATTTTTTGAACCAAATATAAATAGCACGTTTCTATGAATAATTGATTAAGTATATTTGTTAATTAAATTTTATTTTGTATTGAGTCATTAATTTTTTGTATTAAATTCAACTCATAAATTTCATTATTAGAATACTTACATGATATTGTTTGGTCTTGATGAAACTTGATAAGTGTATCCGTTCAGGATACAAATTAACACTTTAAATCCCAACTACTTTTGCTGTTTCTTCATACTTGTATATATGAAATAAATACCTAAGTATTCTTTGTCTATATCACCTAGGAATATATAAAAATTAATTTTAAGTAATAATGATAATATCAGTTATTGTTTAAATAAGCGTTGGAATATTTGTCTATCTACGATTTAGATTCCAATACTTAAATTAATATTAAAACGTGATTGAACTGTTTAGTTATTGTACGAATTTAATTTACAAGCAAACTCCAAGTTTCCATTTTTAACAGAATGATGCATCTGTGAAACATAAAATTCAAAATAAATAAAAAAAGTAAATTAAAATAAAATCCTTCTAAAATAACAAGATACATTCCATTAAGTTTTTATTCATCAAATACAAATAATAGACTAACTAAATGTAAATATTAAATTACTTAACCGAGGTAGTATATTTAATGGATACTTCAAAATATTTTACCAAGACTCCTCCTCTTGTTAAGGTTTTTTTTTATTCTTATTTTGATTTTAACGAGACTGAAGTTATTCTTTTCTGTATATAATTATTTTAAAAGATTTATTCAAGAGGAAATTTTTTTTTCTACCCAAGAAGTGTTTTTTTAGTAACAGGAAATTTATAATTTACAGTTATAGCAAAAAAAATGTAAACCGATTGATAACATATTGTAAATAACAGATAAATCTCAATTACTGCATAATATCAAATTACTCCCTGCAAAAAAAAATCTGTTCAAAATATCCTTAGCTTATCAAAAAAAAGCTACATAATATCTGAACATTTGGCTTTCCAAGAACCAACTGTCAGTTAATTATTTTTTTCAATATAATATCCATTACGATTAACAATAGAAAATGATTAGCTTGTGGTCAAAAAATACTACAACACGACAGTCAAACGAAAATGTTTAGCCGCCTGTATAATTATAATCATTCATGTGCATATATAATACTAAACTCTCTTCTATTTAAAAAATTTTTTTTCACGTATTAAATTGAATGAGATATATTATTTCTTGTTTGGTAGTACAATAAAAAAAATTTTTTTTGGGACTATTATGAAGACAGAAATCTTATATTTTATTGTTATTAGTATTGTCAAAAAAATATATCATATTATATGTTAAAAAGGGGGCACACACGCAGTGCTGTTACTGTCAATCTTTAAATTAGGGATTAAAAAATAAAAAACAACCTTTTTTACTTGTCAGGTGAGTCTTTTTTGAAAAAGTAAACCACTCACCTATTACAATAAAAACTCACACCAAAAATATTAGGGCGCCACGTATATATTTTTATTTTATTTTTCTATTGTGTTTAGACTTCCGAAAGAAGTTTTAGTTTAACAAAAGGTATGTTCTATCTTTTTTTTAAATATACTGGACTTGATTTCGTTTATTTTTTTTACATTTCACACATATTTGATCCTTTCATTTATTTTTGACATATTTTGGACATTGCCATTTTTCACCTTTCTTAAAAATTTCTCTTTTTTTAGCAAAATTTGTTATTATAATAGACAAATTTGTATGTCGGTACTTTGAAAAAAAAAATATTTTTTGATTGGCATCGTGGTAGGTTACTTTTTGAAAGTTCCTTGAACAAGGATTATCGTTTTATAAAATAACAATAATAAAAAATACAGTTAAGTACTTAGCGTTTCGCGCGTTTGTTGAAAGCTTTAGAGATTTTATATAAATATGATGAAGGAAAAATAAAAGTGATGATGTCGGCTTGTTTAAAAAACATCAAAAGAAATATAAAATGATGAAATTTGCCTAAAGCTTTAAAAAAAAATTGTATTTATTTATATTGCCTATAGCCAATAAAAAAAAAAGGATTTTCCTGGATAGTTTTTTTTTGTTCGTTTCACTGGTCTTCAACAACCCCTTAGGGTATTATTTGAATTTTTATATAAAAACAAGTTATAAATTGGATTTCATGTAATACCTAAAACAATACAATATTCCTTAGATGTTTTTTTTCCTTTTTATCCTTTTTGTTTTTTTTACATATTTGTAAAACGTAAAATAAATAGGTTTATTTTTGAAGAAAATACTTTTTATTATTGGGTAATATTTAGATTTTTATTAGTTTAATTTTAGTTTAATGGAAAAGTTTTTTTTGAATTATTTTTATGTGTATCAATTCTCTAAAGGTTATTATTTTACTTTTAAATTAAAGAAAGAAGCAAAATTAAGTATATGGGAGATTATAGGGTATATGAGTAGAGAAAAATGTTGAGTTTTAAGCAGTTTATGGCCAAGAACTTGATTATTTAAAATTCAAAGGTAATAAAAAATTTTCAAAGCTAGTAACAAGACACTTAAAAATATATTGCTTGAAATTTCAAGCATTTGCTTGAATATTTAAACAGCTATTTAACCAGGTACTCAAAAATTTGCACAGCTGTTAAAAGGCCAAATTTTTATTAAAAATAGAAAAGATTGATTTAATACAAACTAAGTCCGAAGTATAGGACTGAAGGGTAGCCAAAATCATTCCAAACTATTTTTTTCCGAAAGTGCAACTAAAAATAAGTTCTTCCATCAATTTTTGAGATTCAGTTCCAAATTTATGGCAGCCATTTTCGGATTTTTAGCCTTTTTTTACTAAAAATTCGTATTCCTTGGAAAATTTTCAAATTTTAAAGTTAAATGTGATAATTTAACAGTTTTTATTCAAAAATAATTTTTAAAAATTGAAAAAAAAAATTAAATCTGAATTTTAACTTTAAAATTTCACATTTTCTACCCAATTCTTTTGAAGTTGGTTACCGAAATTTATGTTCTTCTGCAGAATCTGAGGGTATTCAAATTTTAGGTCAGATTTGTTCACGTGATTTGGCGAAAAAACGGAAATCTGTAAAATCCCTTACTTGAAAATTTTGTACAATTTACAGCTTAGCACTGTAAATTGAAAAAATCATGTATTTTTTCATGATTTTGGACAATTTTCTTTACTGAGATCTTAATACAATTCTTTATTATCAAAAAATAAGGAATTTAATTTTGTTGTAAAAAATAAATAATATGCGTCTCCAAAATAAAAGTCCTATGCAAAAGAATTCTTTACTTACAACTACAATATTTTATTTGAATAATCAAAAAAGAAAAGTACCAGGTACTAAAAAATCCCGACCACCAATTTACCAAATAACCCCAATCCTCCCCACAAAAAAAAAATTATTAATACTTAAATAAATTTCTGAAAAAACTTATTCATACATGAATCTTCAATTACAACATAATCCTTTAACATAAATTTAAATCTCATATAAATTAACAAATCAATTTTTGATATTTATTTAAAATGAAATATCCCTAATCCAAAGGAAAAAAGTAATTTTTTTATGTCAATTATATTATATATATTAAACAAACCTTTATATATATTTTTTTTTAATAAAAAAAAAAGAAGCTTTAAAAAGCCTTGAATCAAGTCAAGCAGATTCAAAAGACTGAGCACACGAAAGATTGGCTTAAAAGTTATATATAAAAACCCTTAAAAGAGTAAGTAGACATACACGCAAGAGGATCAAAAGTAGTCCGCTTGAGTGACGGAAGCCAGCTGGCGGAAGAGAATCGCAAAAAAAACTTAAAAAATACGGATTTATCTAGAATTTTTTTTTTTAATTTAAACTCTTCATCATTTTTCTATGTATTATTGTCTTAAATTTAAATCTTATATATTTATTATCTTTTTGAGTAGCAGTATTTAAAATTCATATATTATTAAAAAAAATTTACAATAAATGCGAATGATGGATTACGTTAAATTTCATTGGATTTTAATATTAAAACTGCATTATCTTTTTTTTCTTTTTTCTATTTAACGTGAATTATTTTAGATCTGATTTTAGTAAATCAGATTGACAGAACAACTGTTTTATATATATATTTGGCTAAAAATTTATTATAGAAACATTCATGAGAAATATATTTATAAATGATTTAATTAATTGAAATACCACATAATTTAACTTGTATATTATTTTAGTTTATTCAATGAATAATACCGTATAGGAGCCAGTTTTCGAACGTATTGAATTTCGATCAAATACACACAAATTAGCTTTTATATAAAAAAGTATGCATAATTTATCTAAAACCGAATTTTCTTATGAAACTACAAACCTTAAGGAACTAATTTCTACGTTACCGATGCTAAAAAACAATTTAAATTAATAAAAAAAATAAGAAAAATGTTCTCTTGTACAACCTTAGGAGATTTTTCTCATCGTTCTCACCAAATCTCGTGTGTTATTAAAATCGAGTTTTAGGGATACCTACTCTATGCCGAATACCAAAAATGCTTTTAATTACGTTTTGATGCTTTAATAAATGAAGGGAAAGGGTTATATTCACTTATTTATTGCAAATTTATTTTAAATAGGTATATCGATAATCAAATCCGAACTTTTTTACGCGTATGGGTATTTTCGATATTTTCAATTTAATTACACTTTTTTTAATTTAAACGATATTTATTTAATAATAATACACTAAATTTGTCATAATTACATTATTTATACTATATTTTATAATAATTAATAGAATATTTAATAAACTAACACACATAAACACAATTTAAAGTACTTATATACTTATGTATCACTTTGTTTATAACACAATAAATGCTCGTAAATGCTTTGATTTTAATAAAAATTACGTATACACGCTTTGAAATGAAAAAAAAACCTTTATTTTAATATTAAAAATATATAAAAACTATATTCCAACACTTTTTTCATAAAATTTATGTCGTTTTTACTTTTAAATACCCAAATAATTAAACAGGTAAATGACCCCTAATAACGTCGCGCCCAAACTGAACGTATACAGCAGGTTGCTTACATAAGGCGCCTATTTTGTTTCCTTGAGTTTTAAAAACATTATATCAACTATTATCTTTCGTTAATTAAAATTAAAAAGCAAATTTTAATAAATAAATGTTTAAAATACATGATTATACAAGTGTGTAGTTCATTTATTGTTTACTATATTTTATTCTTATTATAGGTATTTTATATTAAAAAAACAAGAAAAAAGAAGTGAAGAGTGAGTTAAGAAATAGGTATTAGTTATACCTATAAGAATTCTATTAAAACGCGCACGATTTTAACTTAGTTTTAGCGATTTTCAAATTATCGAAAATTAATTCGATCAAAATGATACTATTATCAAAAATAGAATTTGCATTATCGAAATTACCTTACCTGGCACACTTGTAATAAATGTAAATTATAAATTATTCATCAATAAATTTGACATTTTTTTAATTGGGATAGTAAAATATAGGATTTCCCTGATCAAATGCAACAATATTTAACTCCAAATATTAATTTTAAAGTATATTTTTCATTAAATAAAGATACAGCTAGGTATAAGAAAGTGACTTCTGATCGAAAACCGGCTCCTATACGGTATTTAATTTTTTATAGTTAATTTAATCCTAATAAATTATTATAAATGTACTGAATAATTCAAACGTTTTATTTAATTTCGAGAATTGGATTTGTAAGATAAATTTTCTGAATTAAATGTCTAATTATGAACATTTTGTATTTAGGCTTGTAAACTGTTCTTGTACCATAAATTGAAATTATAATTCTTAGTATTTAAAAACAATTTATTGTTTTCATAAGTCTATTTTGGATAAGATTTGCTATTAATGTAAACTGATTCTGTGAATGATATATTTGCGAGTCAAAATACTTGGTAAATCCATTTTTGGGATTAATTTTAAATTATCGATTTTAATCATTTTTTTGAATAGGACTTTTATTAAGTTTAAATAGAAGTTCCATTTTGGTCAAATTCTATTTGTTAATCTATTGAAATTTTACAACTGAGACCAACCTTGTATTTTGAAGAATAGATCCAGAGATATATCTCTAATTATGCGTCAAACAATTTTCCAGATCGTCCTGTACATATAACGACTTGTTAAACTTTTAGCCTCATCAAGCCGATATCATATATACCCTAAATTGAAAAAATCGTCTTATTTGTAAGAAAAATGTTAATCATATTTAATTGTCCTAAAATGGCATTCTTTAAATTTTAATGCCACATTTGTTTACAAGCCCCAAAAAGGGGTACTTTCGAGATATTCGCACTTTGAGTCTCCAGACTTGGTCCATATTATAGGTGTCTTGGATCGCTGATCACGAATTTTGGGGTTCTATTTACAAAAAATTGGTCCTTAATAATTTTATAAAAACATAAAATTCATAAAAGATACTACTTTTAGAGAGTAGTGCTAATTTTAGGACAAAGCTCCAATTGTTTACAAGCAAGACCCTCAAATTCGTGATGAGTGACCCAGAAAACCTATACTGAACCAAATCTGGATACTCCAAATGCGAAAACCTCGAAAATATTTTTAGGAGTAGTTTATACTAGTACTTATACCCCCCATTTCTTAAATAAAGACCCCAAAATTCGTGATCAGAGACATAAAAAACCTTCACTAGATCTAAATTGGTGAGGTTAAGTAACTCTACAACCAAAACCTTTATTAGACTAGAGTATTCAGGAAAAAATCTTACAAGCTTGTGAGACCCCCGAATTTGCCCTTCCCAAATCAATCGAAAACTTGCGCAGCCCTTAAACTCCTTCGAAGAGCTATGAAAAAGGTTCGGTAAATCGTTCTCCGCAGGCTAGTTAAAATATCTAACAATAATGCTCAAGATTTTTTGTTTCTGAGCTTGGTACCCTAGAGATCATTCTCAGAACCTAACCATTTAAGTTCTATCTCTTTTATACCAAATCCAAAACTATTGTACAGGTATTTTTATAAAAAAAAGCCCAATGAAAAACCGTCAAAAATAATAACCAGTAGAATTTTATAATCTTGATATATGTTAACATCCTCTCATTTTACTCAGATAACAAGTACTGCAAACATTATAAATTCTTTTTTGTGAAAAATATACTTACACGCAAGTAAAAAGTAACTGGATATTTTGATGGATTTTTAAAGTGCGATCAATTCTCCTGATACTATCAGCAATATATTTTTCAAGATACATATTTTTATAAATGTGAGAACACGTTGTTACTAACATAATATAGTCATCAATACCGTAAAAAGATTCTCGGATTTCGTGAATATACGTTTTTTATACATCAAAGTTTATCAAAGTAATTTTAAAAGTAAGTGTCTTTTATATTTTAAAAGAATTTTTTATATATATAATTTACATATTTTGTAAATTTATGTTCATAAATTTTATATATACTTTAATGATGATAACATGAATAAAATTGATGAAAATTTAAATTTTGCATATCAAATTTATTTATCAAGTACCAAAAAAATATGTAAATTTAAAATATTTTCAAAGTAAATAAAGATTTTTAAAATGATTAATATACAGTTAAAAAAAAAAATTATGTAACTATTTGTAAATTAAGTTATATATGACGAAAAAAAAAGTGACAAAAATAATAATCTGTCACGGTCGAATAAAATTTGATGTCATGATGTCAAGTATTTTTTAGATTCATTTTAACGCTTAATATATATATAACTGAAAAAGTAAAATTAAAGTGCAATCTGTCAAGTTTTAAGAAATGACGTTTTAACGTTTTAAACTCTGAATGATCTGCCAAGCATGAAATAGTAAATCATTTTATTTAATTTCTTTAAAATAATGTATAAATCAAAAAGATTTTGAGGTCGTTTTTTAGAAATTAATTAATAATACACGAGATTTAATACTTTAATTTACTACGAAATTTTTGCAAAAAAAAATTTATCCCTAAAAAATGAAATTTGATATTACAATGGTAGCCGACTTGAATAAGCAGAAAAAAATAAAATAAATCCCATTTTATAAAAAAATACATAATAAATCTACAGTGATTTACCTACATAAATAATCTTCTTTTTAAAGTTTTTTTTTCAGTTTCTGGTTGTCAAGTAGTGAAATACAAAAAAAAGGATCTTTTAAAGGTGTAAGTAATCCTGGTACTTAGTGTCCAATTCTTTACCGCAGCATCTTTTCATCCCTCTTGTCTGGATTACTCAGCATGATTCTTTTCGTTGAGTCTTTATTTTTTTACTTTTTTTTATTTATAATGACATTACTACTTGTTAAACATTTATTAAAATAAAATTGGCTACTTAGAATTTTTCAAAAATTATTCAAACTTAATTTAATAATTTTATGCCCTAATTTTTTTAATTTAGAAATAATAATTGATTTCAAAATTGATAAATTATTTTTTTTGTTCAATTCAAAGAAATTAATTAGAAAGTAAATAATATGTAATTTAACATTTTTTTAAACAGAAATTCACACTTACTCACTCATTATTATCTTCAGGTGTGAAGGTTATGGAGTATAATTTTTTATACTAAAAATAATAAGTAAGTAAATTTTTTTTTCAAAGAACCAAAAAAAAAATTTTACGAGTTTAACTAAAAAAATTTTTTGGGCAGGTAAGAAAATTACAAGTTGTAAAATATACAAATAAGTAGTAATAATAAAAAATACAAAAACAATTGGGTGTACATAATAAATCGTAAATGTATAATTTTAACACTGAACAATTTAATTTTTTTATGTTTTGCTCAATTATTTTGACTTACAAAAAAGATATAAAAAAGTTAGTGTTATTTTTTATGCTTCGTAAAAAAAAAAAAATGTTAAAATTATTATTTGTTTGAAGTGGAATATCATGTTTTTGTATGTTATTATCAGTAATAAAGATAAATAATTGACTTAAAAGTATGTAGTTAGCAAATGTACGTTAAATATGAGGTGAAATATTTATAAAAAAAAATTTACTTAAATTATTATTTAAATGAATATTCGAAAAAAATTTAATTAGGTAAATTATTATTATTTTTAATAAGTTTTTGGGTAGTTTTAGTATCTGGATTTGTATTTACTGTCGTTTGGTAATTAGATTGATTTTTTATTAGCGATTATCTTTAAGAGATTATATTAGAAAGAAATTTCAGTTTCTAATTTTGAGAAATTATCTCTTTTCCTTCCATGTTATTTCTATTTTTTACTTGGAATATTGAAAACAATTAAGTTTCTTGCCTTTCAACTAAACCTGCACTTTAAAAAAATCATAACAACATATTTTCATGAAATATTTTTACCCTCATTTTGTTAAAATTCTTAGCTCATTCCCCTCTTTTTAGCATGATGTCGTAGATATTTATAAAAGCAAAAGAGTTTCTCGAAGTTTATCAGAGAGAATAAAAAGTAAAGTTATTAAATGAAAGGTGCTTGAAAAAATGACCCCTAAAAGTGAAAATCGCATAATTGTTCAAAACAGAATAGAAGATATAATAGAAATGATATTTTAAGGGGTTAGTTCAGTAAACTAGGCCCCTAAAATGGGGATAAGTGAAATTGTTAACTCTCATATATTTTAAAACTATTTTTGCAATTGCAGCTTCACATGGAATATTTAGTTAGTTGTGGGTTACGTTAAGAATAGTTAATATTATTGCAGCTTGGGCACTTTTAAAAGAATTTTTAGAATATTTGATTATCCAGTAAAATTAGGTATGCTTGACCAAAAGAACTATTATAGTTCATTGTTATGAACTATAACAATTATTTTTATAGTTCATTAATTTAATCGGCTCTATTTCGCCCCCCCCCCCCCACTAAAATGGGTTTTTTTCATTGGGAAATCATTCCAAACGACTAAATTAGTTAAAAAAATTAGTTTTTAGATAGGAAAAACACATTCAAATAAAAAAAAAATTTATTTTTTTTAATAATAATAATATAATTAATTTACTTAAAGGATGAAATGATTTAATTTCAATATTTAATAGCAATATTATTTAAATATTTTAAACAACGCGTATATTTTAAATTGTGATATAAATTTTTGAAACGATAATTGCCTGCTTCCAAAATATAACCTATCCCCAAATGCTGTACTCGAACCTACCCCTAGAATAAGTTAAACTACGGGGGTCGAGGGGGCATTTTTTTTGCATTTTTCCTACCCAAAACTTATTGCTAACATCATTTTAAATGTTTTTTAGCAATTTCCAGCAAAAATTTTAGCGATTTGGTGGGGGGGGGGGGGGGGAACGAAAAAGATCCATTTAATCATTTCTTACTACAGTCATCAATTACATGTGCTCTTATAGAACTAAAAATTTGTTTCCTAAATGAATCACCCATGTATTTGGTAATTAAATGACAGATTAGGTTTGCTTAAAAATTTCAAGCTGTTTGGTAAGTGGCAATTAGTTTCACTAGGACACTACACAATAAAAAGTCCCAGCGATTTTTTTTTAACTTCCAGTTACTAATTTTACAGCATTAAATTTAAAAAATTACTAAAATATTCCATAAAATGAATAGATTTCGTATTCAATATTATTTGTAAAATTCCTAAAACTTAAAAACAAATTAAAAAATTCCTATAAATAAATAATAAAAAATATTTAAAACTATTCATATACATTATAAATAATTCATATTTAAAACCCTTTACAATCCAATAAAATGAAATATATAATTTATAAATAATTTATATAAATGCCAATTAAATTCTTAGAATTTAATTTGAATTAAGACGTACACATTAATATATATTGCTTTATTATTCTAATATGAAATATAATTAATTATTTAATTTAATTATATATAAATACATATAAATATTTTAAATATATTTTTAATTGTATTTAATTTAATTATAAAAATCAACGATGAATAAAAATTACAAAAAAAAAGTAGAATAATTAATGTATAAATTTCTATATATATATATATAAATCTAGAGTAGGTATTTATATTTAATTTTTAATTATATATAAAAATCAAATGAAAATAACTTTGTTTAAATACTTTCTTATTATATTAATTAAAATATAAAATAATAACAATAATAATGTAATATCATTAACACCCATAAACTAGGTATTTTATTTTTTTTAATTTATATATATAAGAAAAAGAAAATTCCATTACAAAAGTATTTATTTATATGCATTAAGTAATTGAATATCATGTCGTAATTTGTATTAAATGTAATTAAATCGAGCGTTTTTTATTTTTTTAATTATTATGAGGATCGATGTAACAAAAATTTATGAGTGTTGTGTATTGATGATCTATTTCAATTGTGTGCTGACGAGAGAATGATTTTTTCGATCATTTATAGCAGTTTGATATTTTTAAAATAGTTTATAATTTAGAATATATCCTGAAAAATAATAGAATTTATTTATAAACCCCTTGCTGTTTTCCTAAGATTAAAACTAAAAAGTTGATACACCGCGTAAACTAAGGAAGTAATACGAAAAAATCAATTCAGATAATATTTTTGCCTTTTGAGGGGACTGTTTCTGTACTTTCTTTTTTTGAGTAGTATTTAATGAGTATTCGTGTTAAACTTCACTTTGAAAATACCCTCTCTACCCAAAATCCCATTCAGGTTCTATATTTTCACTAATCTATTTTTTCAATTGTTTTTTCTGGAAGTTATATCTGCATTATATTTAGGTATATTCAAACAAAACTTTTTGCGAATTATTAACACACCACGTCCATTTTGCGCTAAAATTGACCTCCCCCCGCTCTTAGTTTCACAATAAATACTCTTTAGATACAATACTTATCTATTAAAAACTTATTTGAATTTCGAAAATTAACTAAAGAAATGAGAAAAAATCAAACCTTGCTAAAAAATAGTCATAACTTTTATTATTGAACTTTACATATCTTCAGATTTTAACCTAAAGTTTTAAGCCCGCTAAATGAAAAGTGTCAAAGGTATTTCGTCAATATAACACGTCCATGCTATACACCATATAATGCACAGATCAATACAACATATTTCATTATGCTGATACAGATAATTTTGTAAACATATATTTCTAGTAGTAATAGAGGACAATAGTCAAATCCCTCAAGTTTGATACAAAAGGATGAAAAATGAAAAACCCTGATAACAAGACAAAAAATTGTAATCAATAAGTATCACTAATAAATGCGTATGTAATTATAAAAATGATGATTATATGTTATATCAATAAATTAAGATATCATGTACATTTATTTATAGTATTGAAATCGCATTTCTCTTTCGAGAAAAGAAATAAGAGCCATGGTGCCCAATAATATGTTTGATCAAATTTGAAAATTTCTACTATATGCTTCATAATAATATGACCCTTACATAAAGTAAATTAAATTATAAATGAAAATTAAGTCTTTACAGAATAAATAACTAACCATAAAAAAACTAAATTTTGTAGGTTTTAAAAGTAAAAAAAGCAAGTTAATAAAATTTAAGAAATTTCATCGTTTCTGTAATTACGTATAGCATTTTAATTATATATTATAAAACAAGTTTTAATTTAATTGCAATTGATAAATAAAAAAATAATAATAATCATACGTTATTATTTATTATAAAAAAGGTAGTTATTTTTTTCTTTACTTGATTACTTATTAATATGCAGTATCATTTAATGTACCACATAATCGTTTATTCGTCCAATTACGTTTATTTTGAAATAATGTGTATGTATTTTATAAGGAAGAACATTATAATTATTATTATACCTGTATGTTAAAAGAGAAAATGAAAAATAAAAAGCAAGTATATTTAACATAATTGATATTTCATGGTTAACATGTGGTGTAGAATTGCATTAAATATTCATGTTTCATGAGTAATAATTATAAAAATTGGATAATATTCTTTCATGCTGTTTATACATGTATTTGTGTATTTTATTGCGTTGTACTTTATATAATCATGTTTCCAGACTATATTTTGCAAAAAATTAAAAATTTAGGATTATAAATTTTATGGATGTGAATATTTATCAAGTTTTTTTTTAATTAAGTTTAATCCTCGTAATGATATTTGGAAAAAATTATTTATTGAATTGTTAGTTTCTTATAACTTAGAAAAACAATTAAGGAAATATCCTGATTGCTGGAAAACTCATGCATTAGCCTTACATTTATATCAGAAACTTTTATCAACTTTACATTGACTTTAATAATCTAAATTTTTCACCAAACTATAATAATAATTAGTGTTTATTTGCAATATGTTTAAAAAAATCTACTTTCAGCAAGCAGAATTTAGCTTGTATAATACGGATTTCTTTTTTGTTCAAACGGTTGCAAATGGCTGAGATTCGTGAGAAGCGGCATGATCAAACTTAAAAAAAATTTTTCCTTATGCTTCTATTCAATTGTAATTGTTTGAACAAAAAAAAAATCAGCCTGCCACAACCATAAATGTTCCGATGATGGGAAGTAAATTTTTTATAGTGATACCTTTATTGCTAAAATATTTTATATGCATCTTTTAGTTCAGTTTTTTATCTATTTATAAAAAATAATATGTGAAGAATCCCAGCCCAATTGGGTCCAAGTTAAACTGAAGGGTCACAGAAATCAGACCTAACTATTTTTGCCGAAGATAAAACTAAAAATATGTACTCTCAGACAATTTGAGCTTCCTAGATCAAATCCTTAATTTTCGACATCTATTTTTATGTTTTAAATTATAAATGTAAATTGTAAATTTTCTCTAAATATTTTTATTTTCGATGCCAAAGGTTAATAGTATATTAAATATTAAGGGCGTAAAAGTTTTGGCACTAGCGTGAGCACTAGCACTAGTACTCGGCGAAGCCGGGCACGAGTGATATGTGTTTACGCTAGTGTCTAAAGTATTTCGCCCATGGTGCTTACACTATTTTTTGCCCACCTAGGCGTAGAACGAGTGCAGAAAATTCTTTACGCACGAGTTTTACGCCCGGGAGGGCAAAAAAATATTTTTATTTCAGGAGCTTATAGTAAATTTCCTGTAGAATTCGATTCCAGGGTTCAAAATTCAATTTAGGCTGCACATGCGTGAAAAATTACATTGTTCATCATTTTACTTTTTAACTTAAATAAAAAAAATTTGCAGGTTCGTTTTTTTTTTATTTAAGTTAAATTTTTTGTTTCAAAACGACATTTTGTCAACTTCCAAAAAAAATCCGTAGAATACGCTAATCTGAAAGCTCCAGATATTTTTAAATTACTATTTTTTCAAGTTTTTGAATTCCCCGCCAAAACACATGGCCAAATAAAAATCTGCTTAACAATTCGGATTCCTTGGGGAATTTTACTGCAATTTCTGCAACCCTACAATTCAAGTTGGGCAATGGAATCTCTCATTTTTTATTTAGTAACATTTAATGTCCTGTTTTCAACTAATTCTTCCATCAAAATAATGAGAATCCAACACCATCCTGCTGATAATTTCAATCATTTATTTCTGAGTCTATTTTAGCAGCATTTTTTCAGTCCACCTAATCATACATACTCTATATTGCTGAACAAAATGCATTTTTGACATCCAGTGCCACCAAAAGTGAAAGTACTTTTAAACGTCCACTTAATATTTCTATATACTAAACAAATTGACCAACAATTAATTTAATACCATAACCACGTATACAAATACCATCTACATAAAAAATGTCTTAATACACATACCATTTAACAAGAATATTATTTAACGTCAGGCTACCAATACAAATAGAAATAAATTAAAATTATAATTACGTAAGTTTATAATAAAATATTAACTTGATTTCATTATAATAAAGTACAAGAAATTAGATTTAAAAAGATAAAAAATTTAAAAAAAAAATTATATTTATAAATCAAACTGTAAATTTTATTTAAAAAAATTATTTTAACTAATATATATGCATGTAATAAAATAAATAAATATCTAGCTGTAATATGTCAGATTATTTAGCCGCCTTTGATTTATGATCATAGTGAAAGCTATTTGATTATATGCATATGTATATTTAGTTTATCAACCAAGTCATTCTTGTTTTATATAATATTGAGTAATTTAACTTACTTTGATATTTTTTAAAAAAATATAGTTTTATGAATGAACGTGTCAAATATCTGATATTATTATATGTAGATATAACAAGTTATACAAGCATTACATTAATGTCATTTTACATTTATTTTTAGTCATTTATAATTACTTATACATTAAATAGACTAAGATTTTTTTTAGTTTTTAATTGGTGACATGCGATATGTAAAAATTAAATTATTAAAAAAAGGCAAATTTAAATATTATAAATAACATTTTAATGCAAAACTATAAATTTTATGGTGTATGTATGTGTGTGTGTGTATGCATATGGAAAGCAGAACAAATTTATAAATAATTTTTTTAAATTATAAATTAAACTTTTTTTATGTAATTACCGATATTTAATCCAGTTTAATGATTAAAATTTAAATATGATAGATTAATTATATTGACATAAATATACATGGAGTTGATAACTGTATATAAGAAATAATTGCATGTAAATTAATATTTTGATGTAATATTTTAGTGAATAAAAAATTGATATTGGAAATTATGGTAAGTAAATAAAATTGAAATGATTTCAAGAATTCTGTAATTTCAATGATAGTGTAAAAAATTAAATTTTTTTGTATTATACCTTTTTGAATGATACATTAAGCTCAATATCAAGGACCAACCAGATACAAGTTGAATATCTTGATTGTGTATTTGTATAATTGTATATTTATTTCTAAAGTTTTACGCCCATGGAACCAGGGTCCTTAAAATATACTTTTTGACTGAGCCTAGGAACATATCGAGTGCTGAAAATTCTGCATATGAGAAAATCCACCAAAAGATTGCCCTTAAGTGTTTAACCTTTTGAAAAAAAAAAATTTTCACGCACACCTTGCGAATACGTTTTTTGTGTTCTTTAGATCATATATAGTCACGAAAAGGTGATGAACAGAAAAAATATTGCGTGTACAATAGTTTTTTTTCAATTGGAAGGCTCAAAATCACGTTTTTTCGATATTTGAAAAAAACCAATTTTTGAAAGTTTTTTTTAATCAACTAAAATCATTATAAACGATAAATTTATGTTTTTTCACTTGTATTGTACTAATAAATTACTAAAAAAAGCATTTTTCTAAAAAAATGATACAAATTTTTAATTATTAGCGTCCTAAGGGGGCTCAAAAGTTAAAAAAAGGGTTTTTAAAAATAAAGATTGCTTATTTAGCTTTTAAAACTTTTTTAAGTGGAATTATTATTAAAAGGTAATAATAAAAAGTTAAATAAAATTAAATTTATTAATTACCGTATAGGAGCCAGTTTTCGAACGTATTGGCTTTCGATCAAATACACACAAATTAGCTTTTATATAAAAAAGTATGCATCATTTATCTAAAACCGAATTTTCTTATGAAACTACATACCCTAAGGAACTAATTTCTACGTTACCGATATTAAAAAACAACTTAAATTAATAAATAAAATTAGAAAAATGCTGTCTTGTACAACCTTAGGAGATTTTTCTCATCGTTTTCATCAAATCTCGTGTGTTATTAAAATCGAGTTTAGGGATACCTACTCTATGCCGAATATTAAAAATGCTTTTAATTACGTTGTGATGCTTTAATAAATGAAGGGAAAGGGTTATATTCACTTATTTATTGCAAATTTATTTTAAATAGGTATATCGATAATCGAATCCGAATTTTTTTACACGTATGGGTATTTTCGATATTTTCAATTTAATTACACTTTTTTTAATTTAAATGATATTTATTTAATAATAATACACTAAATTTGTCATAATTACATTATTTATACTATATTTTATAATAATTAATAGAATATTTAATAAACTAACACACATAAACACAATTTAAAGTACTTATATACTTATGTATCACTTTGTTTATAACACAATAAATGCTCGTAAATGCTTTGATTTTAATAAAAATTACGTATACACGCTTTGAAATGAAAAAAAACCTTTATTTTAATATTAAAAGTATATAAAAACTATATTCCAACACTTTTTTCATAAAATTTATGTCGTTTTTACTTTTAAATACACAAATAATTAAACAGGTAAACGACCCCTAATAAAGTCGCGCGCAAACTGAACATATACAGCAGGTTGCTTACATAAGGCGCCTATTTTGTTTCCTTGAGTTTTAAAAACATTATATCAACTATTATCTTTCGTTAATTAAAATTAAAAAGCAAATTTTAATAAATAAATGTTTAAAATACATGATTATACAAGTGTGTAGTTCATCTGCTGTTTACTATATTTTACTCTTATTATAGGTATTTTATATTAAAAAAACAATAAAAAAGAAGTGAAAAGGGAGTTAAGAAATAGGTATAGTTATACCTATAAGAATTCTATTAAAACGCGCACGATTTTAACTTAGTTGTAGCGATTTTCAAATTATCGAAAATTAATTCGATCAAAATGATACTATTATCAAAAATAGAATTTGCATTATCGAAATTACCTTACCTTGCACACTTGTAATAAATGTAAATTATAAATTATCCATCAATAAATTTGACATTTTTTTAATTGGGATAGTAAAATATAGGATTTCCCTGATCAAATGCAACAATATTTAACTCCAAATATTAATTTTAAAGTATATTTTTCAACAAATAAAGATACAGCTAGGTATAAGAAAGTGACTTCTGATCGAAAACCGGCTCCTATACGGTATGAGCCTTAGAAATCACCTAAAACAGCTAAAAACTACTCCAAAGATAAATTAAGCAATTTTGGATCATTTTTAAAATAACAAAATCAGTCTTGTTTTTAATGATTTTCTTTATTTCTAATTTTTTACAGGTTTTTTTATTATTTACTTTAATTTTACATATTTTGAAAAGTTATTTTTCTGCTGAAAATAATTTTTCTTTTAATTTTCAACGTCTTAGAGCAGTTCAAATGTTAAATATTGGGTTTTTTAAAAATTCATAAAATTGGGAATTTTCTAGCAGATTAAAATGATGTTATAAACTGGACTAAAAGACGTATATTACTTAGTACTTTTTCCCGTAAAATTCGAACTCACTATTTATTTTAACATTTTACTACGATTTACAGGAGAAAAATTCTTTTTCTTTAGTTTTTTAGGGTACCAATTATGAGGGTACCAATTTTTAAAAGTTTCGCAGTCTTTAAGAAAAAATTTTCTGAATAATATTTGCAAGAATTACTTCTATATTTTTTCCTCAGGAATTCGGTGAAACAACCAGTTTTTTCATCTGGGGTTTTCCTTAGCATTAAAATCTTATGTTTCTGTTTTTACTGGTTTTGTCCACTCTTATATATTTTGCATTACTAGCTCATTTGAGCCTAAAGGGTTTGAAATATTTAAAATTATTTTTAATAAATAAATAGTCAAGGAAAAACTACTCGATAAAAAGTTTGAATCCTTTTCTTTTTTTAATACACGAGTTATCATTAATTAAATATTTTGCAATAATTCTCCTCTAATCTCAATTTTACGTTATTTGAAGTCCAATAATTTAAAAATTTTATAAGTCAGTGAATTTTTATCAGAAAACGAAACAATTTCACTGAGCAGTTTTTTCCTGTCTATTTATTTATTAAAAATAATTTTAAATACTTAAAACCCTACAGGCTCAAATGGGCTACTAATGCAAAATATATAAGAGTGGACAAAACCAGTAATAACAGAAACATAAGATTTTAAGGCTAAGGAGAATCCCAGATGAAAAAACTAGGTTTCATCAAATTCTTGAGGAAAAAATATATAAGTAAAAATTGCAAATATTAGTCAGAAAATTTTTTCTTGAAGACTGCGAAACTTTTAAAAATCGGTCCCCTCACAATTGGTATACCCTAAAAAACTAAAGAAAAGGAATTTTTCTCCTGTAAATCGTAGTAAAATGTTAAAATAAATTGTGAGTTCGAATTTTACGGGAAAAAGTACTAAGTAATATACGTCTTTTAGTCCAGTTTATAACGTAATTTGAATCTACTAGAAAATTCGCAATTTTATGAATTTTTAAAAAACCCAATATTTAACATTTGAACTGCTCTAAGACGTTGAAAATTAAAAGAAAAATTATTTTTAGGAACTTATTAAAAATTATTTACCTAGGAACCTTTGGTGCAGAACTTTTAAAGAATTTATTGTAAAAATTAATAAAAAATAAATTCATATTATTTAAAAAATAATAATCATTAATTTTGTTCACTTTGATGTGTAAGCAGCATGATTTCTATAAAAAATTTAAATATAAATATTTGGATATAAATATTGATATTATAAACACAATAGATGCTTTATTATCAGTGTTATAAGTGAACATGTTCCTTGTGTTCCATGCTCGTTGGATGTGTAGTTACACAAACCGGTTTCAAATTTTTTTTGACTAAATTAAAAATATTCTGCAAGATGCTTAAAACTCTAATTTTTAGTTTTTCATATTCAAGAAATTCTAAATTTTGTCAAATATACCAAGTAGGAACATTCAGCATGGCCAATGACAAGCTCACAAAACTACGCCTTTAGGAAGGGCTCCCATAAAATTTTTTTAAGCATTAGGTGCTTAAAAGCTCCCAAAGCCTAAATTTTTCTAACGTTGGGTGCCTACAGGCTTCCACAAGCCTAAATCCGGCACTTCAAAAATATTATTTTTTTGACAACACAAAATCTATTTGACTACAGATATTCAAAATTATAATAATATTTTATTATCCAAACTTTGATAATTATTAAAAAAACTGAGCAATTCAAAACAACAATCATACATTTGAGTCATAAAATTTAATAAAATATTTCATTTTATTAAAAAAGAAAGAATGAAAAATGCAATAAAGAAAAATTTTTTCTATAAATCAACAAAAGAAAAATTAATGAATCTCTCTACAATAATACATACGTTTGCATTTATTCATAAAAAATGTGAAGCATAAAAAAATAGAAGAAAAACACATCACTTTCAGGGATCGCGTAGAAATAAATAAAGCTATCTCGTCTCGCGTTTATCATTTGCTATCCAAGCGGTCCTCGTAAATCTGTCGAGTTTCCTGTATTATTCTATGAATTTTTTTCTATCCTTCTCTTTTTCATTCTATTTTCCACTGTACTAAAAAAAAATATATATAGTTTGTTTCATTGGCCTCTACTCATTCGATAAGAAATTGGTACTTGTGTTGCAATATGTTTTAACTTACACTGCATCTTTACTCCACAACCCCTGTCTTTTTTTTCTTCATAGAATCCTTTTTTTATATTAAATTGTTCCTTTTTATATATAAACGATGATCGATTTTTTTTACAACTTTTTTTTTATCTTGACCACTCAAAATAATAGCTTGACTTACTCTCTCACATATAAATTAAAATCAACAAGAATAAAAAAAAATGTAAGTTATTTTTTGATTGATTTTTACCCTAAAGATATACTAAAAATTATAAAAAACCTGTTGATAAATTTCTTTAACATTAAATTTAATTAAAAATATAAATGTAATTTATTTTTATTTTATTTTTAACACGTAAGCAGTAATTAACAAATAAAAATAAATGTATAAACGTACTACTAAAAAAAAAGTAATAATTTTCAATTTATGTCAATTTTTATATTTTCAAGGATATCTCATTGACTGATTCATCTGAATTACGACTGTAGTAAATTAATTACTATTTTATTTTTATTAATTTATTATTTTTTGTTTTATTTAATTATCTTTTATGCTTACAAATAAATACTATAAAAGTCGCGAATACGTACATTGTAAAGTAAACAATGTAAGTTAAATTATTTAGAATTTGTAAAAATTAATTATTTATGAGTTCATAATATGATGGCTAAATTTTAATATTGGGGATTTAAATATGACTGATTAATGAACGATGTTGGTTGTTTGATGGCTGTAACTTGTTATGTTACTGACCGGTAACTGAATACGTTTTCGGGTACGATTTGCATTTGATCGAACCATAACATATTTTGGTTTAGTCAAACATTTGGTAATTTTTTTTACATCTATGATATTTTTTAATTGTATGTACAAATATCTATTAATGTTAATAAAATTATTAAAAGCAAATGATACATTTAACTTGTGATAAATATACATTGCATATTAGGGCCGTTCATAGTGAGTATCACCCACGACATATTGACCAGATTGAAATCGTCAAAGTTTATAAATAGTAATGTATGTAAAGTATCCACAGTAGAATCCAAATAATATTAAGAGAAGAATTAAATTAAAACAGTTTAAATTTTTATTAAATAAAATTATTCATACGGATTACATTCTCTAATTTATAGTATTGAGATTGCATTTCTCTTTCGAGAAACGAAAATTAGTTTATACAACACGTCACAAATTGATAATATTTTAAGAATTGTATAATTATTCTAAATCTAAGAAAAGATATAATATTACTCAGACCAAAGATTGATTCATTCCAGGTGAAAATTACCAGAGCGGTTAAGCCGGGTTAAGCTCGGACCTCGGGTCTTTCTAACTTGTAAATTCGGTACTTACAGGTTTTTAGTACAAAGGTGGAGACTGGTATGAGCTGTACAGATCTGAAAATTACTTTAGTTTCAACTTGGGTTTTAATGCACACTCAAAATAGTTTTCAAGGTATTGACTCGGATATTGAATAGAATATACCAATTCCTAAAATATAAACCAAGTCAATAATAAAATAATAAAATTTGACAAATATCCAAAATTATAATGAATAAATGTAGGTTACCAAACCTTATTGCTTAAAATTTATTCTTTAATTTGATGTAAAATTTACTTTGAAGTTTATATACTCAAAAACTAGTAGCTTTTAATAATAGCTAAGTAATTTAACTTGAAAATAAAACAACGATTGAATATCTTACAAAAAATTCAAAAATTTGCATCAAATTTTAGCCTATTTTTTTTAAAAAATTAGTCATAAAATATACACATACATAACCTAAAATAAATATACACGAGTGAAAGCAACATTTCTATCATGTCATTAAAAAAAAACTATATGATACAAACACGAATAAAATTTACATACACAATTTTAAGATGCCCATAAATTTTTTTATAATAATAATATTAATCATGATAATATACACTTTATAAAATATCAAAAATATATAATGAAGTAAAAAATAAAAAAACGTGACATTAAAATTACCATCAATATAATATTATAAAACCATATAGGTACTCAATAATTTTAAAAAGATTATAAGAAAATATTTTTTGATATAAAAAGATAATAATAATAATGATGATAATTATGATAATGATAAGTATTGATGGGTGTTGATAATAATGATACATATAATTATATATATATATTTTAAAAATAAAAAAAGTAATAATACTTGGGTTTAAAAAAATATAATATACAAGGTCAAAAAAGGTGCCAATATAATTTATCTTTTTTTATCAGGTATCGCGTTAAAAAATTAATGGCAATTCATTTTAATAGACTTTAAAAAATATAAAATTATTATTTGTCAGTTAATTATAAGTTTGTTAGAAAGTTTTTTAATAAATTATGTTTAATGGAAGTTTATATTTTTAAATATATATGACAGTTTGTAATCAACAAATAAAAATTTTCTTTTTTTTTTTATTAGTTAAATAAAAATAATGATAATAATTTTTCTATGAATTTATGACTTTTTTTTAAATTTGAAATATTTGTGAAAATTACTCATGTAACAGAATAACATAAATAAGTAATTATTTATTGGTATAATACTGAATATATTTAATTTTAATGATTGTAATATATATAATGTTTAAATTTATATATTCATGTAATATAAATAATTTGTCATTAAAAAATTTAAGTTTTCTACATGTTTTTATAGTATAAATATTATAAGTTATGTAATTTTAATCAAATGTGTTATTTATTACGTGAAAACGTTTTTGATTTTAAATTAAATTTATGAATTTTTAGAATTTTATAAAGGAATAAAATTTAAGGCGAAACCGAGGCGAAACCAAAAAATTTTTTTATTTTTTTGTTTTGATTTTGCGTGATACGAATTCGGTTCTTCTAAAATCATGGTTAAAAATAATCAAATAGTTGCTTTTTATATTTTTTTACAATTTTCCATGCTATTTCATCTTTCCACTTTTGTAAGCGTATCACACCATTCTAAAAGGTATAATTTTTACCCTTCTTACCCCTTCCCCTTCAAATCTTTAATTTTTGCTGATATCCCACCCCTATTAATATGTTCCATTCACACTTTTTTTACCTGAGGTTGCCAATGTCCGAAAATCTACTGTTTTACTGTTGCCCGGCTAGCTCAGTCGGTAGAGCATGAGACTCTTAATCTCAGGGTCGTGGGTTCGAGCCCCACGTTGGGCGCTTTTTTTTTTTTTTTTTTTTTAATTTTGTCAAACAAATGCAACTATTAGTTTTTTTAAAAACAAGTCAAGTAAAATTTAAAAAAAAAATTATATTTTTAGCAAAAATTCTTATTTGTTTAAATAATTCTTATTTTGGAAATTTGAATTAACGAAATTTTTTAACGAAATTAATTGACTTTTTAATAAATAAATTATTTCTTTTATTATGAATAAATTATTTTCATCCTCTGAAATTGCAAAATATTTAAATAATTTTATTCGCAAAATAGTAGTAACATGTCATGTTCAGGCAGACAAAAAATTGTCTTAAACATTCGTTGTTTTTTAAATGATTTTCAGAAACTTTGAACTTCAAGTTATCACAAAAACTAACATTTTGGCAGCTCATTAAAAATTGGTAATTTTGTGCAAAAAATTGTTATTTGGATTAATGGCTATAACATTCAGAGAATTAGTGACAGGGAATTGGGGTTTATGGAGTTTGAAAAATGGAACTAAAAAAAAAAAAATTCAGACTCAAAGTGTTTTTATAGCCTTGTTGCTTGGGGGGGAACTCGAATAACCCTGTCTGTTAACATGCAGTTGAAGTATATTTTTCCATTATAAAAAATCAATTTAAAACCATGTGTCGTAATTTGGTATTACAAATTTAAAGAGCTCTCCTTGTAAGCATTTTTTTTTCTTCAATTGAGAGCAAATATTACGCTCATTAATAACATGGAACATTTTCTTTGGCAGGGGTACCCGGAAATGTACCTTGTATTGGGGGGGGGGGGGGGGGGTGTGAAAAAATAACGTGTTTAGGAAGGGGGAGTCAAATGGACTTAAAATATTTTCAATTTAGGGACCTATAATAATTTCGATGCGGAGACTAAGAGTATAATTTCGATTTAAGGACTTATTATAATTTCGGTTCTAGGACTTATTATCAAATTCCAAAAACTAAAAAAAATCTAAAATAAGAAAAGGTCTAATATATACAATTCATTACAAAGTTTTATTATTATTATTATTATTAAAATTAATATAAGTGTTATTTAAAAAATTTTTAAATTTACGACAATATCAAAAAACATACATAAATTTAATGCTGTCAATCAATAAATGACTTGGTACTTAATTTTCATGTCATCATAAAACATTTATCACATAGAATACATGACTACATATTTATAATGAAACATAAACCCGACTTTAAAAAAAAAATTTTTTTCTTTTAATTATACATATTTTATACTGACGTATTTCTCAAAAAAATTACCTGCTATTACCCAAAAAAAAAAGAAATTAAATTACATATTGTTGATAAAAAATTATTATCAATTAAATTTAAATATGTAATTTTAAAAAATTTTAACAAAAATAAGATTCAGACAGTAATTTATGTATAAGAATTAATAAGTACTATTTATTAAAAAAATTCGAAGACAAAATTCTGCGTAAATTATAATTTAATTTTTGTATATACAAGGCGTAGATTAATAGTGTTTTTAAAAAAAAGGGGGGGTTTTGTGTGTATATATAATTTATTTAAATATAACTGGCTCATTGCCTTTTAAACAAAAAAATCAACGTGTTGTCATTTTAAATTGTCGACAAACCAAGAAAATACTATATTATGTTACATAGAGACTTTTAAAATTTTCTGACAGTTAAAAAATATATGTTATGTATTAAAATTCTATTTTTGGGTTTAAGTATTTAAGTATGTGAAAATTATATATATATTTTTGAAAAAATTTCAATACAATAAATTTTATTTTTTTTTAGAGTAATTTTAATTAGGATAAGATGAAAGACTAAAAAAAATGTTGAAAAAAGGGTTATTTTATGTTTATAACATTTCAATGATTTCATTATACAATTTATTTGATTTTCTTTGATCAGTAGTCAAATTTATGCTTCATCAAGTTTGTCTGTTATTACAAAAGGTTTTATATAAATGTTAGATATTTGTTTTATTTTATGTGTGAAATGATACGTTAATGTAAATTTGTAAAATATTATTTTTAACTTTGAGTGATGATATTTAACTTTTCTATAAATAAGCGATATTTTATTTTATGGATGCTAATAGTTTATTACTTAAAATGTAAAATTGGATATTATTCAATAAGAGAATAAAATTTTCAAATATGCTTAATCTCAAGGTGTTTGGTATTGGAATCAACTGGTCAGAATTACCAAGCTTGGAGTTATGTGAAGTATTTATTAAGGTATTAATTAAGGTATTCATTCAAGTGATTGACTGAGTCACAAAGGAAAAGAAAGACATGGGGTTGAATGGGGCTTACAATATTCAGATTTATCACGGATTTGAAGTGATTTTTTAAAAACAGATTGAAAAAAGGTCTATTATCGGTTTTTGGATTTGCTGATTACGAAAATTGTGATTTTATTTCTGGAAAATTAGTAGAAAATCCTCAAATTAGTAAAATAAAACCCTTTTTAAGGGTGTTTGCAGGTGATCTAGAAAGTTTTTTTTTCAGGACCCCAAAATTTGTGATCAGAGATCCTAAAAATGTATAATTTTTTAAAACTTGCCATGATTAGTATAAATATCCTCTTTCAAGGAGGTATTTTGAGTAATTTATGGGTGTTAAGTATGTTTTTCATTTACTAGGCCCCAAAATTCGTAATTAGCAACCTTAAAAATATATACAGGAGGCAAAATTATCTCTACAAATGTGGAAAATTCGAAACACATATAATATGATTTGACTAGCCCACAAGTACCTGCTGAGCATTTAGTATCTGCTAGCTTTTAGGTCTTAGGAATTAATTTTAAAATCTGTGGATATTCGGTATTTGATACTTAAAAAAAATTTACTTTTTAGTTATCTATGTTGATAAAATTATCTAAATTTTTTTGGGTTCATTGATTCATCCTTTTTTATGCTAATATAGGTCTGCTGATTAGATTTTTACTGAAACGTGTTTCCATTTTCCTTTCATGCTTATACCATCCAGCTCTCTGGAATTTATTAAAATTGTCACTATAACATTTTGGCACTTATATGGCATATCTACACCATATAAGATTATCTTTTTTTAAAATTAAATTTGTATACATTTTAAATGGGAAGATAATCATAAAGTAAAATTATATCGTCTGGTTTAAAAAGGGCCTTATTGAGGCTATTATCCCAACCAATATAATCTCTCCTCATGTGCTTCTCTAATTCTGTCCTTTTTAAAGGTGATTTTCATCTTTTTAGATTTTGAATTTTTCTTAAGGTTTTTTTATATACGACAATGCTGATTTCTGCTTAAAGATAAACTTATTTTTCAGTCAAAGTATTTCATACGAATTATTCTTGCACGTAGGCAAATTAATTTTTTCATCATTTTTATTTCTTATTTAAATATTTAAATTAAAAATAATTATGCAATTACAAAATGTAAGTTTTTATTAATTATTTATTCCTGTAAATTTATAAAAATAAATAAAAAATTTGCATTTAATATTTAAAATAGAAATTTTATTAGTTTATTAAAAAAAATTAATGAATATTAAAATTTAATTGATAAAATGACATTCTTTTTTACTTAAATTTTTTTTTAATCAAAAAAAGCTATAAATCCTATATAAAATTAATAAAAATAAATTTAATGATTTTTACATTTAAATTATTTATATTTTTTGCTTATTAAAAATAAAAATTTAATTAATATAAAACATTTTTAATAATAATTAGGTCAAATAATTATGAGAAAAAAATGATAACTAAAAATATCTATGGTAATTAAAATTTATCAATTTTTTTCTAAATTTTTTTGAAAATAAAAAAAATTTTATCAATCGCGTAATACATTTAATGGCGTATTTAATTTAAATTAGAACAGTCATAGCAAAAAATTGTTTAATTAAAAATTTTTTTATGTGAATTTTTTTTTGTTATTTTTAATGATTTGAAAATATTATTTTATGTTTTGTTGAATTTAATTAAGGTGAGTAATAAAAATGTGGAAAAATAGGTACATAAAATATATTTTTAGTTTAACGATCGTTTAGTTATCATCAATTTGTATTTGGTACTTTTGATAAAATACAAAATGCATTTTACTAATTTTCATACTTTTGATTGTTACAAAAATTATAACCAATTAAGTAACTTTAAGAAAAATGTATTTATTAAACTATATGTAATTAAAAATATTGAGAAAATTGATTTGAAAAAAAATTTTGTACAAAATACAAGTAACATAAATATGGAAGAAAATGTTACAAAAAAATCATATGAAATTGGAAATAAACAAAAAATAACTAAGAAAATTTATGCTGATAATAAAAAAATTTGTATCATAAAATATAAGATAATGAAAAAAATTTGTATTAAGTTAATTTTCGTTTTGATGAAATTATTATTTTCAAGCTCGAATTTCATTAAAATTTTCTGTAACGCTAAAAAAATTGTAAGTAAATTGTAATTCATCAAATTTATTGTTAAAAAAAGGATATTTGTTGTAAAATTTTGTAATCAAATGGATATAAAGAAAATATAACATTAAAATTAATGGTTTTGTTTATTTCATCTAAATTAAAAAACTAGACACTGAAAAATTTCTGACTTGCTGCAAGCGAGAAAAATCCTTTTGAGAAAATCGGATATCTATCGCAAGTGGCAAGTGAAAATTCACTTACAACAAGTGAAATTTTTTCTAGTTTACAGCTAATATTAAATTATAACGTTTAAATTTGCTCGATTTCTAAAACATAAATGTTCAAATGAATACCTGGAAAAACTACTGCATCTAAATTGCTTCATAATTTCGCACAAAAAATAAGGATTTTATGCAAATTTTTTGGCAAACCAAAAATCAAATAATTTTTATGTACTTTGTGGCAGTACTTTGAAGTGGGGCAATGACAGTGTCTATTTACACTTACCGTTTTCACACGGTTGTTCCATTCTTCAGATAAAATTCACGGTTTTTCATCTTTTCCGTATGTAACCGTACAAAATTACCGTATATAACCGTATGACTCGCAGGTTTAATCATATATCTACCGTAAAAAACCGTGTGAAAACAATTCAAATACTTCAACCGTGTATAACCGTGTCATTATAAATAAATAAAAAGGAATGCCGTGTTCAATCATATGAAAAATTTATATAAAGAATCAACCGTGTTTAACCATGTCAATATAATAAGGAAAAGCTCAACCGTGTGTAACCGTACAAAAAATGAATTTATAACTACTGCCGTGTTTAACCGAATAAATATTAACAAAAAAAAAGTAAACCGTAAGTAGCCGTATAACAATTAATTTGAAACATCAACCGTATTTAACCGTGTCTTTATAAGCATACAATAGATCTACCGTGTGCAACCGTATGATAAATGCTTTTAAAGAATCAACCGTGTCTAGCCGTATGAAAAATAATTTTAAAGTATCCACCGTGTTTACCCGTTTTAATATAATAAATAACAGCTCAACCGTTTATGACCTTATGAAAAATGAATTTATAGCTTCTGCCGTTTTTAACCGTACGTACTCTATATATTAGCTCACTCAAAGGGCCTTCGGCCCCTTTTCGTAAAAATAAATTTTAACTAAATTAAATTATTGACAGAAATATTGAATGACAGCACATAAGGGGGCCGAAGGCCCCATGCGCCAATATTATGCACTTTTAATAATTCTTTTTTTTTTTAACGGCCGTAATTATACATTAAATTTTTATACGGTTACACACGGCAAGCATTTTTCATACGGTTGTTTACTGTTGATCGATTGTATGCTTATAAATCCACGGTTAAACACGGTTTATCTTTGAAATTTATTTTTCATACGGCTAGACACGGTTGATCTCTTTTCCGTTAACAGTGCTACGGTTCAACACGCGGCTGCAACTAAATTCATTTTTCATACGGTTACACACGGCTGAGCTCATTTTATTATATTGACACGGCTAAAAACGGCGGAAAATGTAACAGAAGTTTGACTTATTTGTAAGTCACACGGATATACACGGAAAAGATGAAAACCCGTGAATTTTATCTGAGAAACGAAATGCCGTGTGGAAACGGTAAGTGTAAATAGACACCGTCTGGGGCAATTACCCTAAAAAGGATTTGAATTTTTCGATTTCTTGAATTGTAAGCCATGACTCTTGAATCTTATCTTGTTTCACTGTAGAAAAGATTCGAGGGCTATATGACCAAATTTTAGAATCCTGTAACTCGAAATTAGGTACGCGATTTTTATTTATTACAATTTCAAAGCCCTGCTCCTAGTGTTTAAATGTACTTAATAACGTAACGACTTATATTAATCATTGAACCAAAACCAAAATCTTTTCAGTGACTCTTTAATTTTAGAGATATTATTTTACTGATCATACATCAACCTTATTTTTTGTAGGCCTCACAAAACAAGCAGCTTTTTAAAATACTGAAAAAACCAAAAATTTAAAAACACGTCCATAAAATCATCATATCCCCTGCATATGCATAAAATTACATTAGCTACACCAAAGATGTAAAATAAAAAGATAAAATTTTTCATAAATTCTTAAAAAAAATTCGATAAAATTTTAATATCTTTACTTTATTATGCATAAAATTTATATCATCATGTTCGAAATTCCATCCATAAAAAAACTCTTTCATAAAACTTACAAACACACACAAATATACCAGTAGCTCGAATACATGTCAGATGATCAGTAAAATAAAAAAAACATTTATTTATGTGATTACATACACCCATAAGTTAAAATACATCCATAAATATAAAAATTTCTATCCGCATGATTCTATCTTAAATCGTAGTAAATGTTCCAGTACACAAAAAAACATAAACAAGTAAATAAATGTCTCGATATTTCCATAAAACCGTTAAATTCTATTTTATCACATGTACAACATCCACACAAATGACATTTCTATATAATCGTTTACTAATCGACCATAAGGGCTCCTTTTTTTATGATTTTCTGGTCTCTAATATCAATACTGTAATAAACTACTGGATATAGCGTGATGTTCAATAATTTATAATATTTTTTGATTATTATAAATACACATTTCAAATATATACTTAAGGCTATAATTCTTTTTTGATAATGACATGAAAAAGAGTAAAAAATAAAAGTATAGACATTGACGTCGGTACTAATTGACGGGTTTGCTTGTTAAACAATTTTTTTCTCTTTTCTGATATAAATATATGTGAAAGTTTTATAACATACGGAAGCCCCAGTGTGTAAATGAATTTCTTTAGTATGTATATTATTATAAACTTGTCTTGATCTTGATCGACTCTCAATATTATCTTCTTAAAGTTGTTTTTAAAAAAAAAACCGATGCCTTTTTTTTTTGTCAGACATACATTTAAAAGATATTTCTTATATGCTATAATTGACGGCGCGATCTCTTGTAATGTTAACGCCCATATGGGATTTGAAGAGTTATATAGTTGATGAGTACTTAGCTACCAGAAAATTATATGCTCAGATATCTTTTTTTGATGCTTCTTTTTTTTGAAATTTTATACTTTATGAATAAGAAAAAGATATAAAATGTGCATAATTATTATCATCTCTTCTTGTTTATTACTAGTTTTCTGTCTGACTATTTGAGTGTAATTTTATTTTTTTTTTCTTAAATCAATCGTAAATAATAATATAACTACCTGTCAAAAATTAGATATTTTAAACGTATTATTATTATTATTATTGTGTTTTGTACGTGTGAATAAATGTAAATGAAATTTTAAATATCTAAAAATAATGTTTTTATTGATTTAGTGAATTGTCAATCAGATTGAAAGGAAAATTAAATAATTATATTTTTTTAAAAAGATAAATATTTTTTATGGAAAATATAAGATGTACCTAATTTTATTTATTATTAAAAAAAATTTTTTTGTGTACCAATGCAAAAATATCTATTGCATACAGAGATTAATATATACATTACATACATTTGCTGATAATTATTTTTAAAAAAGTTAGTTGGATTTTTTATTACTTAGATGAAATTAAATGAGCAATCATTTTGGAAATTTTATTTTTTTGGTAATTTGTAGGTTATTACATCCAGCAATCGAAAATCCAAGCAATTTTTTAAAATAATTGACAAGCTAGTGTACGTATTATAACATTGTTTGATGTAGAAAAACTAATATGAATTATTAATATAAATCACGTAAGCATTTTCAAAAAAAGTAAATATATTCATCATACTCAAAAAATAAGTAAGAAATGAGAGAGATAGAAATCTATGAACCATAATACTCGCCATAATAGTGATAAAATTTTTCTCGCAATCAAAATGTCTTTCAAACATTATAAATATTAAGAATTCTATACCTAAAACGATTCATTAATTAAATGATTGTAATAATAGATTTTTAGATTTATAAATTAGGGGGTAAAATTTACTTTGTATATTTTGTAATAATAACTTTTGTTTCAGAATCAAATTCTTTAGGCTGGTTCCACACGGAGCGCTGTAAACTCGCGTTTAGCGTTAAATCTGTTGTTATTTTATATATATGTATATACTACTCAATTTATTTTAAACACAGGTTTGAGATAACTTCGAAGTTAAGTGCTCCGTCTGGAAGCAGCCTTATATGCTGACAATGTATAAGGTATTGTAAGAAGCCTATCGTATAAATCCCAATATGATATAATAGTCCAGGAATATCTGTGTAAAAACAGGTCAAACCTCTACATAATAATGAAAATTGATGATTCGAGAAACGCTGAAATTTCACTGAAACCTTTTGCATTCTCTTCGAATACATGTCAGAAAAAAAACGCCGGAAAATATGTTAAAATGAAGGGGGGAAATTTTCACCCCATTCCCTCTCATTTATCCCTCAAGTATAAAGAATGATTTTCTTTCAATTTTGAGGAAGACAATAGGGTTTTTTGGGTCACAAAATTAAATAATGATGTCAGAGATGCTATTTGATGCCTTTACGGGGGGTTTTTGGGCCTTTTTCCTCCCCTTTTACTTTCAAAATATGTTATTCTTTAAAAGTGCTGTTCTTTCTAATTTTAATAATATATTTTTACCCATGGCCACAAAAGTAAAGAATGGCCCAAATCGCACGTAAATTACCGTCCGAGGCGAAGCCGAGGATGGTAAACTGCGATTTGGGGCATCCTTTTTTTGTGGCCAAGGACAAAACATAATTTTTCTTGCTCAGTGTCGAGAAAATGCGTTGTTTCGAATAGCGCAGCGGCCAGAAAACACGCACTCTCTGGACACTAACAAGAAAAATGCTTTTATGTATAATTTGAGCCACAAAATTGCAGCACATGCAGCAGCCGGGAAATACGTGCTTTCGGGCCGCTGGGCGCTGACCTGAAATAGTACATTTTTAACCAAGGGAGCAAAAAAAAAGAATGGCCCAGATTGTACGCTAAAATTATATTTAAAAGTCATCTTAAACGCAGTATAATGTCATGATTAAAAATAATTTACCAGCCGGAATGTCCGTGAATACCCATACAAAAATTTTTGTAATCATTTACGAGCATAAATATTTTTTATTTCAATGGTACATAAAATAAATAACTAGTTTTTTTATTTAACTTAAATTATGTACGTTTTTATAATAAAATTGATAATAATTGATATTAATAACTTTAATATACACAGATATTGCATTAATATATAAATAGAAAGTTACTTACAACTACTATTATTGTCTTTTTCGAAAAAAAATTTTTTTTCTAATAATTATAATAAATACATATTTTATTACAACGATTATTTTAAGTACATATATATGAACGAATATTTATTACAATTTCTAACACGCAAAAGATTTAAATGAAAAACTAGTATATCATAATCGTATTTTCTAATATTTTATTAATCATATACATAGGTAATAATTTAAATATTATAAATAAGAAAAATAAAAGTTTCTTGAATATGGAAATCAATTTGTTAAAATATGTGGGCTAACAAGATAAATATTAAATAGATACATCATGTAAAATACATAGTTGCTTACAAGATATTGAGATTTTATATTTATAGGCTGATTGTATATTAGGGTGATCCTTATTTTTAAAATTTAATGATTTTTAGTAAATTTATACAGGGAAAGTTTAAACCTCGAAGTAAGTAAACCTGCTACACTTGAATTTCACTTGAACTGCTTCCAAAATTCAAGCATTTAATAACCTCCTAATTTAATAATATCAAAAAAAGTACTTAAAATCAGTGTCTCCCTAATATACAAAACCATTATTATCAAACAGATAAAATAAAACAAAAAAATTAAAAATAAAACTTAATATCAATACATAATAATTTATTCATTTATTATTAATAATATGACAGATATTATTATTACTATTATTAAGTAACACAAAATTTATTTTATATTTTTGTTGTTAAATACATTAATTTATTTATTGACTATTTTGCATTTCGAAATGTTTTGTTAATTATTATTTTTTTTTTAATATTATATTAATTATATATTCATTTATGAATAAAAATTTTTTAATTTTTATCTTAAAAAAAAAAAAAATACATAAATAACTACTTATAATTGATTATAAATATTGAATTTAATTAATAATAATCTGCTTGTTTAGTATAATAATCGTAAAAGTAATAAATAATTCTTATAAAATGATATTTTTTTTTTTATTTATAAAATTTTTTGATGATAAATAAAAATTTATATTTTTGTTATTGAATAACACAAACAATTAAAATGTCGTATCTGTTTTTTTTATAAAGTTATTAATTTTTTTTCAAAAATAGTCACAAATCACGCATGTTTTAGACGAATGAAATAAACGTTAAATTATATTCTCGTCGTGAATTAAACTTCTCGTATACATAACGCCTACTCTTGACACATTCAAAACCAAATACGTTGATATTTACAGACTAAAATTCATTCTATTCGAGTGAGAAAAGCTACGATCGTGTATTCAAATTTGCACCATCAGGAATTTACGTCAACTCTCTTTATCACGTGTACGATGCATTCGATTCTCCAGACACACCCGTTGGACTTTTATTTATAAAACGAAAGCATAAATACATGAATTGTGAGAGAGACTTTACCGGATTTATGAGGCCATCATATTTCGTAAGTTGCGAGTTAGCAATTCCTGGACATGAGCTTGGTTTACGATTTATGGAGAATGGGTGTTCTGCGCTCTCTTTCAAGCACCATTAATCCTTATACCTTTTCGTCCACGAATTAAACTTCAATCTATTATGGCTTTATTGTTTTTCGAATACTCTTATTTATATTTTATTGTTAACCTTTTAGTGAAAAAATTTATATCGATACTTTTTTTTTTGTACAAGGAAAATTTATTAATTTTCAAGGGTAGTTTTATGTTCAATTTTTTTCTACTTTTTTATTTCTATTGTACGCTGTTTATGTAATTTATGTTTTTTATTGATTTACAAAAATATTTTCGGATATTTTTGTTCGTTGCAAGCCTATTATAGGTAAAAAACAAAAGATATATTAAATTTTTTGTGAGTTTTATTATGAATTAAACTTTTGTAAAAGTAAATTTAAAATTAGTTTAACTACACTGTAAAAAACAACTCCGGTGATTTTACAGCAAAATCGGTAAATTTACGAAAATTTAGTAAATTTTCTTGAAATTTTCGAAAAAATTTGCAATTTTTCGACAAAAATAGTAAAAAAATAGTAAATTAACGATTTATTTTTTCGTAAATTTTCGACAAAATCGAAAATTTACAACTGTGTCGTAATTTTATGATTTTTGTAGAAAAATTGCAAATTTTTTCGAAAATTTACTAAATTTTCGTAAATTTACCAATTTTGTCGTAAAATCACCGGAGTTGTTTTTTACAGTGTACTATACTATGTGGTTTAAGTTCCAATTTAGTAATTAATGTAAAAAAAGGAAGTGATTTTTTCAAAAATAACCAATTTCAGTAAGTTGAAGATAATTTTCGATATGAAGCTCGCTAAACTATAGTAAATGCGATGTCAGTAACATAATTTTCCAGTTGTGACTATACTTAGAGGCTTTGTTCGCGTAATTTTACTGAAAATATGCAAAAAACATTCGATACCGAGAGATTTTCGCTCCCAAGTAGCTAAAAATTCAACTTTTGAAAATTTTCTTCTTTTAATTACAATTTTAATGATTATAATGAGTAATAAATATAAGTAATCTTATAATTTTTATCAAATTAATAAAATATTCAATAAATTAAAATCGTATAAAATTTATCCATTAATTTATTTTCCATACGATAACAAAAGTGCATAAGCCTTCAAGTATACATGTGTGTAATTGTTGAAATACATTATAATACACCTACAAAGGTATTGGAAATTTACAAAGTTATTTTTTTTAACAAGCCAGTGAATGTTTCAAGACTGCCGTATAGAGTCGATGACGGCACGATTAGCGATGCAGATTAACTTCGCGATTTATGTCAGGCTGCGCGCCAACGTCAAAACGATTCCCAATCTCGTCCTTTAAACATTCAGTTTATACCTTAGTCGGTAAATCACCAACTGTCATCAGGATTAACAAACTATATATATACTTAGTCACACATACATGTATTTTATATGTATGTGTTATAAAAGATAAAGTCACGTTGTTGTTGTTCTATAAGCTATTATACAAAACTTAGTCTCTATATAATATGTTTGAAACTCCTTAACTTTCTTCGCTATTATAATTCTTGCTTTTCTATACAATTCGTGTATAAATTTTCAAATACATGTAAACACAAATAACTAATCTTTATAGTTTAAGTTTGTTAATACATTATATATATATATATATAACACAAGAATTGCATGACATTTCCCATAAATCGAAAACGTTAACGAGCCGCCGACATATAGGTATCTATATTCTGTTTATTTACTTATGTTGGGTTATATCAAAGTTTCTGAAGAATAGTATTTGCTATGGTGACAATGTTTTGTGCTTTATTTCTTGTTAACTTTGTCCTTTTCTGGACAGATTTCTTGTGTAGAATGTCTAACGAATGTGCGTTTTTATATAAATATTAAAATTAATATTTGTTAACTAGTTTTACATACACTGAAAAAAAAATCCGCTTACCGCGAGCGGAATTCCGCTTGTAGCTAGCGGAATTTTTTTTCTCGTCAAACGATTGCAAATGACTTGAAACGTAAAGAAAATTAAAAAAAAAATTTTTTCCCGCTTACATGGGGTATGCGTATATCGGTATGACGAGATTTGAGAAAATTTTGGAAAAAGAAAAGAAAAAATGTTTTTTTTTAATTTTCTTTACGTTTCAAGTCATTTGCAATTGTTTGCAAAGAAAAAAAAATTCTGCTAGCCACAAGCGGAATTCCGCTAGCCGCCAGCTGAATTTCGCTTACCGTAAGCGCATTGTCCGCTTGCCGCAAGCGGATTTTTTTTTCAGTGTATATATTGCTGTTAGTATTGAATGGTACACTTGGGTTAATCATTATTTTCTCGAAAGAGAAATGCTCTTTCAATATTATAACTAAAAATTAATAAATAAAAAACTTAACTAAATTTTACTCTTAATCACGTTTAATTATTTAATACGTCCGCTCCCTTAAATAGGACACGTAAATTAATCATCATAAATAAAACATAAAGTTAGTAAGGATTCCATATATGCTTGCTAAAGTACAGATCAAAAACCTCCATATCGACATTTTAACGATTTCTGGATATTTAATGAAACGCGTTTCAATTGCTTTAATAATGTTATTAAATATTTTTTTTTTAAATAAACACGTTTTTATACTAATTTTTGGTACTTTTTTCATTGGTGAAAAAATTTTTCGCGATTTTCCACTCCTTATATGGAAAACTGTAGTTGAGCCAAAAAAGGCTCTGAGCGCGGAAAATACAAGAGAAGAACCTCCATATGTACATGAGCCATTTTCTCCTGTATGATATGCTCGGCGCGAGAGTTTTATAATCAAAAACGTCACTATCTACAAAATAAATTTAATGCTTTCATTTTTTTATATTTTAAAATTATAATGCTTATAATTAATAATGTAATAATGTCTTATAATGTCAATCATTCTTTTATCGATAAATTTTTCTTTATTCAACATATACTAAGTCATAAACTCTAAATTCCTATTTGGTGCAGCAATCACTATAAATTTTACTATTTAATCAAGTTTAATTGCATAAATTTTGTTTAAAAAAATGTCTAAACAATTTTTTAAGCTAAATAAAAAAAATCTTTAACTTTTACCTTAATTAATATTTATAATTTATTAAATAATTAAAAAATTTTAAGCTTATAATTATATGACATTAATGAAAATTTAAATATTTGATCCAATATTAAAATTCTATTATAAGCTTATTAATCACATACGGCCCTTGTCCATAAATAAAGAATGCCCCAAATCGCAGTTTACCATCTTCGGCTTCGCCTCGGAAGGTAATTTACGTGCGATTTGGGCCATGTATAATTTTTAAAAATGCATATAAAATTTTTTATTAATACAGGAAACCATGTAGATGAGCCATTCAATTTCGCAAATTAAAAGTGATAAGAAAAGATTATTTGCACCATCTGATTGATAATTTCACGGCATATAAAATACTCATTTTTCATAAAAATGTAGATATGGAGGTTTTTGATCTGTACGGCAGAATAGATGCATAGAATTGTAATCACGAGGCCAACATTAATTTTGCTTATTCCGCATACATAAATTTTCATATAAATTTTTACATAACTTTTTTTTAAATACATAAATTTTTTACATAAATTTTCTGCGAATCTTTAACGAATCAATAAAGTTTCAAAACCTCGTTCCAAACCGACGTCATCAACTGTATACCGATCAACTGTATTCTGATTTTTCTAATATTACAATTACAACTTTTAATTCATTTAACTTTTGTTTTAAATTGATTAATAACTCGCAAGTCAATTTATAGAATTTGTTACAATGCATGAAATAGAATCTAATATAAAATCTTCCTTAATGTATCCGATTCTTCTTGGAATATGTTTAACATAATAAATATGCATTGAGAAGTCATCAATAATAAATGAAAAACAGGACTACCGAAGTATGCAATTGAAGAAAAACTAATCTTTTAAAGGATTCTAGATATTACCAATATGAGGGACAACATATTGTCAAAAGGTTTTAAGCAATTAAATCAAGCATAAAAAAAATCTTCACTTTTCGAATTTTTCAAATCTGTTAATTGTTTGTTGTCTATGTTTGACACGCATTTTGACCCCAAATAATGAATTCTTTTTACATGGGAAAAAATTTTCGTTTAAAATAGATATTCATTTTTTATAAATTTTCTAGACAAAAATTCGATCGATCTGGAGATATGGGTTAAATAGAAGAAATTTTTGTTTTCTCATATCAATAGTTTCATATAATGTGTAAATTATTTAAATAATTGTAGATACTTTTTTCCCGAAAGAGAATTGCTCTTTCAATATTATAAGTAAAATGAATTCAATTATTTTATTAATAAACATTTTAAATTTTAAATTAATAAAAAATTTATTAATAAACATTTTAAATTTTAAATTAATAAAAAACTTCTTGAAATATTTAAAGGATTAATTTAATTATTCTAATTTTGCTATATATTTAATATTATCAGATTGTTAAATAAGTCTTTTTCGCGCTTGCAATAATTAGAAAATTTTGCTATTAATAGGATTGAAGCAAAGAATATTTTGAAAATATACTTTTAACTTTAAATGTATGGTTAATTGTGGTTTTTTTAAAAATATTATCCCAATATATGATTTTCACCTACATTTAACATTATAATGAATTAAATAGATCGATTGTGGGTCGAGTTCCAAAATATGTTGCATTATAACCAATAGTTTTCTTCATAAATGAAACTTTTTTTTCTGCAGTTCCAATAAGTTGATTTTCTGCTGTCTGAGTAATAATAATATAAAAATCCATCTATATGAAGATATCTTGTACTTCCATTTATAATAATTTCTCCAGTTAAATCACTCATTATTAAAATTTTTTAAGCCGCGCGATATTTTGTAAATAATAATTGAATAGTATCCAAAATTTCAATAATTTGGAAAACCGAAAATTTGTATTTCATTATTCGAAAATTTATGGTTATAATTTATGTGATTATAATTTTAAACTAAAAATTTGAAGTTAAATATACTGTAAAATAATATTGTAATTAACTTCAATTCATAGAAATTTTTGTTTTTTGTTAAAATTTAGAAATTAAAAAAAAAATTATTTTTTTTCAAATATTGTTTTGTAAAAAAATCTTTTTCAACATAATATTTTATGTGAATTAATTTATCGGGAAAAAGAAATTTTTAGAAAAAATAAATTTGAAAAATATTGCTTATTGGGAAAAAAAATTGGGAAATAAAGGTAATGGGAAAACAATAGGAAAATAAACTTTTTGTGAAAATCGGAGTGGGAAATTTTTTTTGGAACTTTTGTCCCCATACCAATAGATCTGTTGCATATGGCGATGATTTACATTAAAATATCAACATTATTAGCTATAAATATCTTAATTATCTATGATATTCATTTAAGCATATTTTGTAATATATTATGTTCCGTTTTTATTTTTTTTTGTAATTATTTGTGCTTTGACTATAGCGCTATTCGTTCCTTGCAAAAGGCGTTGTTTTGTAGGTCACGTGGTGTTTCTAATTTTATTCGGACAGAATTATGCGTTTAGCATAGGAAAATTCAGGAAAAAAATTAATATTATAGTTTAAAGAAGTTTTATTCACAATTTATTGACGGTGCAGCTTGGATCCCAAAAAAAGATCATGTGATCTGTAGTGAAAATTTTGATGCCGGTTTTGATTTTTAAAATTACACATGGCAAACAAATACAAGTTATAATTATGAAAAAATAATTTATCATAACATTTTAAAATAAAATTTATAATTTTCTGATATCATACGTCAATATAGTACATTTTTAACCAAGGGAGCAAAAAAAAAGAATGGCCCAGATCGCACGTTAATTAGCATCCGAGGCGAAGCCGAGGATGGTAAACTGCGATCTGGGGTATTTTTTTTTTGTTCCCATGGACAAAACGAAATTTTTCTTTCTCAGTGGGGTGAAAACGCGTTTTTTTCGATTTCGTTGCGGGGCGAAAAAAGTGTTTTCGGCCCGCTAGGAAGAAAAATAATTTTTTTAATTAAACGTTTTTAAATAAACGGACGACTACCAACTCGGCACTTCTTTTGTTTTACAAATCGGATTAAATAGGATTAAAATACCAACTGGGCACTTTTTACTTTCTACCAACTCGGCACCGGATTACTGTACTGTCTGGGCAAGGATTTAATGATTAGCATTCGAAAAAAAAAATATACAGTTGAACCCTGATTTTCATTTAAAATATATATATTTGTTAAATATTACATTCACTTAAACAAAATTTGAATGCCAAAATATATTTGCTTCTTATTTACATGTAAACACATATATACGTCAAAACTTAATAAAAATTTATTTTTTATAATGATATGAAACATTCTGTAGAAATTTTAAACGTGATATTTCGCCTGCTTCGTACCGTAATAAATTTAATTGTAGACTAGCTTGTTTTTGTATAAAATGCCAACTAATTAATTTCAATAGGAGCTTCTGACATCAAATCTTCGACAAAAGAATGCTCAATTTCCGTAGGATCCAAAAAAGATAGCCCAAAACACCATCTTAAACACCATCTCCTGGGTAAGCCCTGATTATTTAAATTTAAAAACAATTAATAAACTGTGTGAATAAGAATTAAATAATTAATAAAATAAACTAACAACTTCATAATTCATATTTAAATTGGTAAATTTCGTAAAGATCGCAGTTTTCCTAATTTTGATAGATTTTTAAAGACTTGTTTCCCTTCTTATTATAGGTATATAGACAAAGTAAAAATATTATTACTAGTTACAAAAAAATTAAAAAAAAAAGTTTTACTGTATATATTTTTTGTATTTATAATTTCTTATATCTTAATCGTCTTAAGAGCTTGGTGCCGAGGCGGTAAGTTTGATTTGAGCCCAGATTGCCGAGTTGGTAGTTTTTTTAATCCTCAAGTGCCGAGTTGGTATTCTCCCAAATAAACATATATTTACATATAACCAACAAATCATTAATATATATTACAATACAGTCTTCACTTTTCGAATTTTTCGAATCTGCTGATTATTTGTTGTCCATTTGACCCTAAATAATGAAAAAGGTCTTTTTACATGTAAAAAAAATTTTGTTTAATACTCGGTTTAAAATGAATTTTCATTTTTTATAAGTTTTTTTTGCCGAAAATACGATCGACTATTTAAGTCTACTTGGGAAAGTAAATGGGTTAAATAGAAGAAATTTTTGTTTTCTTAAATCAATAGTTTTACAATAATTCGTGAATTTTTGAAATAATTGTACCTACCTTTTTCTCGAAAGAGAAATGCTCTTTTAATATTATAAGTAAAATTAATTCGATTAAATTATTAATAATATTTTAAATCATAAAAAAATTTCTTTAAATATTTTAGAAAATAACTAATGTTGTAATTTCAGTTAAAGTTGGAATGTAGAAATGTTTAATATATTATAATCATCGGTTAAATTTTTCATTATTGACTACTTTCATTATTCACTACTGGACTACTGTCATATATTATCGTTAGTTTACTTACAACGCAAAAGCTCGTATCCGAGCATTCAATTACGAAAAAAAAATCATTTTTGCATGAAACGATAATTTGCTATTTCGAAGTTATTTTTACATTAATGAAAAAAAAATTATTGATCTTGATTTTAAAAAAGAATAATGATTTTATAGAACTGAAAATAGTAATTTAATTTTCGGTTCCTCAATGCGATGGAGAACCATTGTGATTGGTCAAATTTTGATTTTTTGGCATATAAGCACGTTTTTGGACCTCAGGAAGCTAAAAAACCATCTTACTAAAAAACCATATTACTAAAAGGTTTTATAAAAATCATATTTCTAAAAAAAATTGTGTTTGTGTGTCACACACACACACAATACCTTATTTATTTCCATGAAAGTATGATTTTTACTTAATTTACTTTGAGAATATGGTTTTTACTCGATATCTCGAATCTAATAATTAATTTTTTGAAAATTTGTTCCAAAATTTTTGATCAATAAAAAAAACTTTTAAAAGTTAATAGAAATGAATGTATGATTGCATGCTTATAATCGGTGACATCTGTGGCATATTGAAGTATTAAGCTTATTCTTTGAGGAACCTTAGTGCCAGCAGGTTTTTATTATTATTCGAAATTTAAATTTATAATTATTTATTATCTAAATAAGTAAGGCACCTCTTCCAAAATTTGAGAATTCACTCACGTACTTTTGGCCGCTAAGCATACACGGGTATGCATTATGGCTACAATGTCAGGCTAATATCTCCCATCTCTGAAATAGTTTTTGGCTAACAGTTTTTATTCAATTTTAACTCTTTATCGGTTTTTATGATAGTTACAATAAAAAAACCATCCTCTAGGCAAACGGAAAAATTTTTCAGTGTAGAATTCTATCATTATTTACGAGATTATTTATACACTACTACACGTGTAAAGAGTCAAATTCTAATAGTAGATTAATTAAATTTAATAATTTATGATAATATAATAAATAAAAAAAATCATAATATTATTCAGAAAATAAATTGTAATACGTTGTAATATCAACAATGATGATAAGCTAAGTGATTTCTATTAGAATCAGAATAATTAAAAAGCAAATAGACTAATAGAATAGCACTGCCAATAACTATAATTACCATGGTTAATAAATTATATAACAATAATTTTAACGAATTTTTAGCAGTGCCAATTGTTCCAATATCAACAAACCCCACAGCTAGCTGATTCCACTGTCTAATCAATCTATAAGTAGTAAAGTTAGACAATAGATTGCTCTTAACAATTATCTCTGTGGTGGTCATGGATACACTTATCCATGGTGGTGGTTCACTTATAAGCTCTCGCGTGGTACTTTCAGCTGCTCACTGCGTAATCAATTATCAAGCGGGCACATTAGTAGCACGATTAGGCAAATGGGTCTGGGTAACCGTAACGGAACTGGTTTTGCAGCACGAAGAGTTCGAAGTCGTGGCTACGTTTTTCCATCCTTCTTATCAACCTGGAAATTTATTCAATAACGTAGCTCTTTTGCTTTTGTCAAAGCCTGCTGGCCTTAGCTCTGCACACATTCTTTCTCTTTGTCTGCCTCTGGCGCCTCAAAATTGGATTCGAAGACTGTCAAAACTGACTTCGGAGCACCAGGCTGGGTCCAACTTTTCCATTGCATTCAAGCTTCTTTTGCGCTGAAGGTGAAACAAGTAAAGATACTTGATACAAAGATAGCGGTGGGCCACTCGTTTGCTTCGATTCAAATTCACGTAGCTTTGTACAAGTTGGGCTAGTTTCCTGAGACAGTGGCTGCAATAGCCCTGGAACGACTGGTGTTTACGCCAGTGTCGTTCAGCATAGACTATGGATCGAGCAGCAGCTTGTATCCCTCACTACTTTAAATTAAGTGTTCTTGAAATAAACGATCATTAATTATGCTGGTGGGAGAACAATTAGTAATAGATTTCATTGCCGCTGTATTATTATATAAATTACATATGTACATAGAATGACGCAAATAAAAATTTGTAAAATCACATCATTACGAGAAAGTGAAACGCGAATCATATATTCATAGTTGATAATTATAGTGAATCACATTATTGAAAATTAAAATTCTGAAGTCACTTTCGAAATCAAATACTAATGTTAGATCTGACCTTACGCCGCCGCCACCGGTTTCTCCAGACCGGTTTATAGTTTTATTCAGTTTTATTATTCGTTAGTTTCTTAAAAAAAATCATTCAGTAAACAACATTATCTTGTGTATGATGTGATATTCAAACGAAAATTATTTTTTTTATATATATAAAAACACTGAATAAATGCGTCTTACGCAATATATCGCAGTGTATAGAAATAAAAAAGAAATATAAGTTGAGAAAAAATGTTTCTTAAACTTTTGTTTGCTGTTTCATTTGTTCGATTCTATTTGCCAGAGGCTGCTGATCTTAAAACTATCGATGACAGAGGTGAGTAATATAACAACAACAAAAAAGAACAGAATTTTAATGACAAAAATTTTTCTGTAATAAATACTGAAAATCAGATAGTAACCTAGGTGGATTAATAAAAGAGGTTTTCGGGACCCCACCACCTACCACAAAAAATGTACAAGCAACAACCCAAGCCTCGACCCAAGCAGTATTTTCTGACGGTCCGTGCGAGTGTGTTCCATATTATCAGTGCTCTAATGGCACGGTAATCGAGGATGGCATTGGATTAATAAATATCAGGCTTGGAGAGGGCAGTCCGTGCAAGGACTACTTGGAAGTATGCTGCAAACTTGAAAATCGTGTCACCTCGACAGGAAAGTTGCCCGCAAGAAGGGAACGTGGTTGCGGTCACAGAAACGTAGAAGGTGTTGGATTTCGCATTACCGGAGATAAGGATAACGAAGCCCAATTTGGGGAATTCCCCTGGATGGTGGCAATTCTGAAACTTGAAGGGAAATACAATGTTTACCAATGCGGAGGATCACTCATACATCCACAGGTTGTTCTTACAGCAGCTCATTGTGTAAATGGCAAGACTCCGCAATCCCTCAAAATTCGGGCTGGTGAATGGGATTCGCAGACGAAAAATGAGATCATACCACATCAGGACCGACTAGTCTCCAATGTTGTGGTTCATGAACGTTTTCACTCGGGAGCTCTATTCAACGACGTAGCTTTGTTGTTCCTTCAGACACCCGTTGAACTTGCTGGCAATGTCGACATTGTTTGTCTACCTGATGACGCACTACTCGATAAAACCAGGTAGACAATAATTTTATATTTTTTCTTAAACTTTTAATGTCTTTTATTCTATTTCTTTTATTCTCTTCGTCCAACATTCAAAGGTGGTAGGGGGGTTTTTGCCCGTAATTCGAAATTGTTTTGGCACGAAATCCTCTTAAGGGCCAATTTTTCATACAGTGGTGTACAAAAATGTTAAATTATTTTGCCATAAAATCCTCTCAAGGGCCAATTTTTCTTAGAGTGGTGTACGAAAATGCCAAATTATTTTGGCCCAAAATCCAAATTAACATTGAAAATCGCTTTTATAAATTACAAAATTTTAATTTTTTCTTTTACATAATTGTACAATTTAGAATAATAAAATGTCTCATTAATTAATATTATGAACATGCTTTAAACGTTATTATCAATTTTTTTGCCAAATTTTGCTAAATTTTATCTATTCCTGACACTTGATAATACAATAGGTAAACTGTGTTATGAAAATTTCTAAAACGTAAATTTCAATTTTAATTTATACAACTTATACCGAGGGGCTATCGTCTTGGAAATCACGAATTTGATTAAAAAAATTTTTTTTTTTGATTTTTTTCTGATTTTGGCTTGTTTGTACCTCAATCATGAATCGTTGAGATGTTGAGATTTTTTAGCCTTATAACTCACCCTAAACCTTAAAAATTTATTTTTTACTATTCAATATTGAATTAAAAAACGCAAAAAATCGCGAAAAATCACGAAAAATCACAAAATATCTCAAAAAATCAGTAAAAGATGGAAATAAACCATCTCAACTAGTCACGGTTCATGATTGAGGTACAAACAAGCCAAAATCAGAAAAAAATCCCAAAAAAATTTTTTTAAATCAAATTTGTGATTTCCAAGACTTATAAATTTTATTTTTTTTTCTAATTAATTAGTATCTATTGATAATTGTTTATTTTTAGTAAAAATTTAAATATAATATATACAGATAATATCCAACTTTAGAACTGACATTCTTTTACTTTTATCGATAGCAAATTAATTTTAACCTGCATTAATTATTTTAATAAATAAATATTTTCATTATTTTACATGAAAAATATATTTAAGTAATTGCAACATTAACATCCAAAATTTTTATAAAATTGTAATCGTTATTCAATATAGAATATAACATTTTTATACTACCAGGTGCGTTGCTAGTGGATGGGGTAAGGACTTTTTTGGCAAAGAAGGACATTTTCAAGTTATCTTAAAAAAGGTTGAATTGCCTATAGTACCTCATGATGCTTGTCAAGCCTCTCTCAGAACAACGAAGCTAGGGCAATTTTTCGTTCTAGACAACAGCTTTATTTGTGCCGGTGGAGAACTTGGTCGGGACACTTGCAAAGTTTGTAGAAAAAGTTTTTATATAAAAATCATGTTTAAATAATTAAATCATTCGATGTTATTTAAATCCACAGGGTGATGGCGGAAGTCCGTTAGTTTGCCCATTGAAGCAAGATCCAAGTCGTTACGCTCAAGCCGGAATCGTAGCTTGGGGTATAGGATGTGGAGAAAATAAGATTCCTGGAGTATATGCAAACATAGCTCATCTTCGGAGATGGATTGATCAACAAATGTCCTATTATAATATCAATTAATTATTAATTATTGTGCAATTTTTGTGCCTTTGTTCTGTTTTACATAATAAAAATTTTTTCAAAAAAACAATATCTTATTAATAAATATTTTACACTTTCTCAAATTTTATACGACAAACGGAGTTTTACTCATTTCCTATACAATCGTTACTCAATATTTATTATTTAAATGAAAAAATAGGACTTTAGAAGTTCTGCCGATTTTTTCGAGATTAAATTTATATTAACGAGGGGATTTAAGTATATTTTATTGTATTTTATTTTTCAATAGGACTTTTTCTTTTTTTACTTTTTTCAATCAAACTCTTTTCTTCGTGTAACATCGGTTCTGATATTGTAAATATTAATAAAATGCCTTCATAAATTTTCTCACAAGTGAAATGAATTCCAAAGGCAATACAGAAAAATACAATAAAATAAGGTTTTTCGGGATAAGCGATGAGTTATAGTTATGAGTTTGGATAGCGACTATTGGATATTCGATATCAAATTTCTTATAAAATATCATTATTGGATATCGAAAAATATTGCAGTAAAAACCGTAACCCCCCGTCCCCCCCTTGATTTTCAGATTTCCAAGGTACCTAGGTACCCCTCCCTATAATAATGTTCCATGATAATAACAAAACAAAGCGAACAAAGATTAGGATATAAACCCAAAACAATAATAATATTAATTGTCATTAATATGCGCTATAGTCATTGATTTTTTACATACATTAAAAGTTTGCTCGGGAGGTTGCGGCTGGAAGGGCCCAGGGAGCATAGTATCATTACAAATAAGAAATTACAAGGTCTTTTTATAGTTAAATTATCAATTTTATTAGCAACTTAGCAAGAAATATGTTAATTATCTATTATTCGTCATGTAAGTTTTCTACCGTTTCTATGCCAGATTAATTTTTTTTAATCCTGTGTACTTAATTGTACTTAATACTTAATCGCACGTTAATTAGCATCCGAGGTGAAGCCAAAAATAATAAAAACTGTTATAAATATTTTAATAAGTGTAAGTGAAAAATAAATATAAAAATTACACATAGCAACAAATATAAATTTCTGTTATAATACAATTACAAAAAAATAATTTATCATAACATTTTAAAACAAAATTTAAAATTCTATGATATCACACGTCAAAAAATAATTTTTTTTAAGATTAAAAAAAAACAATTTACATACACATAACCAGCAAATCAACAATACACATTACCAATATACACAATAATTATTTCTAACATACATTAATTGAAAAAGAAAAATAAAATAAACGATAAAGTAGTAATTTTTTTTTATCATAATTTATTAAAAAAAATTCACATTTAACAGTTTAAGTTATGCTTTTAGTAATAATTAAAAAAAAAAGTGATATACAACTTAGATCGTTTATAAATTAAAAAAGTGATAACACACAGGTATATATAATATAAACATTGAAAAATTTTTATTATTACACATGCCATTTATAAAATACCAATTACTTATATGTATTGAAGGCCTGACAACTATTTCCTCGTCTAATTACAAGTAATAATGTATGATAAATAATTATAGTAATTTAACGTTTTCAACATGTAACATATTTACGATAAACTCGCACCTTACATATATTTATATGTGTGTGTGTGTGTAAATGTGTGTATTTGTATAATTAATGACAAAAGTCAGTATTAAATCCTTTAATATATTTTGCAATGTATTTATATTATATGGGTTGGTATTTCTGAAATGTGTGTTAGGAGTTTTGTCTGGTTTTTTTAAATTGATTGCGAATTTTTTCAAATTTTTAGCAAACAGAATTATTGATGAGAGATTCTTTTGTTACAATTTATAAGCCAATAATGTTACAAAAACCAGTTTACAGATCCAGAAACACAAGCTAAACCCACTTCAAAAATACCAACCCATATACCACAAGTTAATGTAATAATAAAAGAATAAATAATATTAAATTAAAATCGTATAGAATAAAATATACTTTTGAAGTAGCATTTGAATTTATAGCAGACATGCATCCATGAGAATATCTTTATATTATAAAATAAAAGATAATAAAAAAAAAAAAAAGAAAACGTCTTATTGCAATATTATTTTGATATAATCTTTTATACACACACATATAAAACTCAACAAAATAATTAGATGAAGTTCCTCATATTATTATATTATCCGAATGCGTGATCACCGGACGTAAAAAAATAAATAAATTTTAATATAAAAACTAACTAATATTTTATGTGCAAAAAAAATAAGGTTTTTTTTTTAAAGCCTGTCGTCATTAACGTCACGCTTACGGTGTTAATTTCTTTCTATATATTATCTTTTTATAATGTAATGTAAGAAAACATATAGCATTTGTAAATGCAATTTTTATACTTTTAGTTAAAGAATTATAGTCGGGAGGGTTTTATATATTAGCTTGGGAGTTGTTTTAATTGTTGTTGGGATTTTGCATAATTAGAAGGTATAATAAAATAATTTTTACCAGGATTTACTTAACCTTATAGAATCATGAAATTTTTCAGGAAATAAAATTTTACCAGAATCTTAGCTCATTCGACTATGTCGCGCTGTCATTGAGTGCATGAAAATTGATAGCATTTTTTTGACTCGTGACTAGAAAAGTGAAGAATTGCCCAAATCACACGTAAGTAAACAGATATTTGGGAAATTCGTCTTTTTTGACCAAAAAATTTCATTTCTTATGAAACCAAAAATTTGTTTCCTAAAACCCTGCATATTTAAAATGCACTTAAAAATCTCCAAATGGGCTAAAATCAAAAAAATTTTAATTTCACTATATGGAATCAAATTTAACCTACTAATCCAAAACCCAAGCACCTTTTTTTTTAAAAGAACCAGCTCTCAGTCTAATATACATTCAATTGATCAAAAGATTACTTATAAATTTATGTAATTTATATATTGGATAACAATCAATGATTAAAGAAGATTTATATATAAATTATAAATATTTTATTATTATAAAATAATCAAAGCTTAAAAATCGATAAAAGAAAAATTTTTTTTTCATATAAAAAATCAATGTTGCATAAAAAAATAAAAATTACAGGTGAAGTATGTATACTCTTATATATAGATGGTTAAAAAACGATTAAGATTTTAGTAATTTGATAAAAAAAAAAAAAAAGGTTTCATGTTTTTAAGTAGTGTGTATCATGTATTTTAAGTATAAATCATGTGAAAAATATCCATTTTCTTTTTAATATATCGTTTTTATAACGATCTTTTTTTTTGATAACGTGAATTTAATTGGAGAAATATATATATGAAGTTAATTTGCAGTTGAAATTTTTTTTTTGAAATAATAATTATGATAATAAATTTTATTTAAGAGTATGTGTAGTGTACTTAAATAATAATTATAATTAATCCATATGAAAAGTTGTGAATTATGAATTTATTATATTTCTTTATTACCTAAAGGAATATTCGATAATTAAATTCAAAAAACAGATTATATATTTCAGTGTTCATTATGGTATTAAGATATTAAGTCCATTTGAGAAACAGTAGCAATTGAAGGTATCATATGTGATAGGGCGATAAGTAATTACTATGTGATTGTTCGGCGGAAGTGGGCGGTCGCAGATTACTAAAATTTAAAAGCCCAGAAAAACTTATTTATTCTGAAGGTAAGCACTGAATGCGGGTCGACCTGCCAACGGAAAGCACTGACAGAATTCGGAAGTAAACCAAAATAAATAAATCACTAGAAGAATTTAAAAAATCTTTCACGCGTTTTTATTAGCAAGAAGACTTTATTACGAGAGAAGAAAACTTTAAAGTCAATTTTAATGGAGTACATTATAGAATTACAAGTTTAATAATTTATTCGGCAGTAATTTATAAGAAACTAATTATTTGATTTATGAATTTTTCATTATATGTATGTTTAAAATTTCAAATTGAACAATTTTACTTCACATTATTTATAATGTTGAAAGAGCATTTCTCTTGCGAGAAAATATTGTTACAACTATGTGCACGCTTTCGCCCGTAAAATACTGCAGTCAAGTGTCATATATTATGATTTTTTATAAAACATTTTAATAAATCTTTATGTAATTCCTCAAAATACAAACAAATTTTGATTATTCTAAATTATTAGGTTTATTGATAATTTAAAGCAAAATATCGCAAAATATTACGAAAAGTTACTGCTTATATTTTCTTTATTGAATTAGCCTATAACTTTTATTTTAAAAAATTATTTTTTCCGTGTAATATCATGATTTTAAAAAACTTACGATAAATAATTTTTTTATAATTACACTGGACACAAACTTGTATTTGTTTGCTTTGTGTAATATTAATATTTATTTTTTGTTTGTTAAAAATAGAATTTATAAATGCTTATGGATTATGGATTATTTCGAGATTATTTTCAGAGGAAAAACTAAAGCCCTTTCTACATCAGATTAATTTACTTTAATCCCCTGTGCTTTTACTATACACAGGTCATCTGTTATCAAAAACTGCAAAAGCTCGTTTTTATCTATTAAGATATTCCAGAGTTTTAATTTGATTTCCATACATTATAGGGCAAGATATTTGTCATTTTAAAATTCTTAAAGGTTTATTCGGTGATCGTAGATCAGCGTTAGAGAGTTTTTGATCTCGATAATTACACAATTTAAATTGCTTGAAATCATAATTTGCAGATTTAAAAATAAAAATTTGCCTTTTGAAATTTTTATCACATGACTTCAGAACCGTGGTCATGGATTAGGACCCAAGTTTTTTTTTTGTAAATTTTTTGCTTGATGAGGGTAAAAATTATTTAAGTCCTTATACCTAAATCCTTAAGGTTTTTCAAACTCGCCTTGAAACCATTTTTAGTTATAAAAATTAGACAATTTTTTAAAGGTGGGTCTATGTTAAAAGTTTTAAGTGTTTAGCTATATTTAGGCATTTTTAACATAAAATTTTTTTTCGATATTTCTAAAACTTTTTATCTCCAAAAATAAAATTACTAGCACGATTGTATCTGCAAATTCAAACAGACATAGCAATCGTGCTTAAAAAAGTACGTATAAAAAGAACAATTGTAGATGTCAATAACTGATCATATGATTTATATATTTTTCCATACACAGTAACGACTTATATAGTGATGTCGTTTTTTTTAATAAAACAAAAAAAAAAGGTAGAAAGTGAACAAAACAGTATATAACATGGAACGTCAAGTATTCGTGGAATGAAAACTGTCAACTTCTTGACACGAAGAGCTGGTTGAGGGTGACAGCTCGCAAATGTACAGCAGTAGCAGCAGCAAAACAGTTACATAAAAGTATATATATATATATATAACATTTATATATGCAAGTGATACCAATACAAATATATATAAAAGTAACATATATTATCAACTGAGTTGTGATGCGTGAATATGCAATTCAAAACGAGATATCGTTGTCAGTTTCGAGTGTCAGAGGTTTATTTTTATTTTTTATAAAATACAAAATAATTTATACCTTTAATTGTAAATATATTTGCCCTGTGGTTATGTGACAAGTTCTTTATAATTTTTTTAATAATAATAATAATCATATTAATAATCGTTTTATTTTTGTTATTGACGTTTAACTTTCATCATTTGATCATTAATTGAAATATATATTTTTTTAATTTTGATTGAATTGTTTTATTCAGTTCAAGTTACCTTATATAATTAAATTGTGTTTAAGTATTTTAATCATGTTTTATTCTTGTTTATTTCTAGAAATTCCAAGTGTCTATTTTTTTTTCTTTGCTTTTAAATAACCTGTAAAACTATGGTTTTCACATTCTACTACTGGAATAAAAATTAGAACGAAGTAATTATATAACGCTTTTTTTAGATACAAGTAGAACATATTGTGCTAAAAATTAAAAAAATTTTTAAATTCTGTTAAACAGTTTTTTTCAATCAAGAAATTTTTAAAGTACCTACTTTTGACAGTATAATTAAACTAAAGTTATATTTTCATTTTGTTAGTGAATGAAAAGTACCCTATGGCAATTATTATGTAGCGAGATTCTTTTCAAAAGCGAAATTTGGTTACCACTTCATGGTTAATGGGTAGAAAATTAAAAAAATGTAAAGAGAGCATTATGAAGTTGTCACTTGTTAGTGACATTTTTTTCACACTTTAATGTATACGAAAGTAAAGATTTAACATAAAATTCGAGCTTTAAATTGCGAAATTAAAATATTATTATTTGTATTTTTGTTTAGTTAAATATTTCTAAAATACTTAAAATTAGTTTGAAAGTATATAAAATTTATATAATTTATTTTTTATTTATAATAAATTTAAATGATTTATTAAGGAAGAAAAAAATCACAGTATCGATAAATTTTACAACCTTTCATAAATCTTAGCTACACTGAAAAAAAAATCCGCTTGCTGTTAGCGGAATTTTATCGTTTGCCGCAAGTGCATTTTTCCGCTAGCCAAAAAAAAAAATTCTTAAAAAGTTAGGAAGAAAAAATTTTTTTTAAATTTTTTTAAAATTTTTTCTTATGTCATTTTTAATTGTGAACAAGAAAAAAAGATTCCGCTAGCTACAAGTGGAATTCCGGTAATTCAAGCGGAATATTCCCGCTTGCTGTAATTGGATTTTTTTTCAGTGTATAAAACTTTGCATATAAATTTTAAATTTGGAAAATGTTAAATTGTTTAATGAATGCGAAAATTGTGTCAGAGTTTTTCGAAATTTTTATCCAGCGATAGAAAAGTCGAGAAAAGTTGGTCTTAAAAATTATGGCCAAAATCTTTCCAAATTCCAAAAATTCTATTGCTTTCATTTTACTTTTTTTGCTAGTATATTTTAGGACTTTATTATTTACTTTATGCTTTTAAGCATTGAGTATTAACTTTCGGATGTCACTTTTTTCTCGCAAACGAAAAGTAAATTCAAAGGTATATAAAGGCTAAAGTAAATGAATGAAAAATTATGAAATTAATATAATACAATTAAAATAATTCAAAATACGAAACTTTTGTAATATATGATGTAATATATATTAATAATATTCAAATACTATCAGTTGCCTCTTTAGGTTTCTTTAATTATAAAATTTTTATTTTTCATTTTTTCTTTTTTTTTCATCGCAAGGGCGATTTTTAAGACGAAGATTTCTTATGGGAATATAAATTTTTATTTTATCCTTGAGATAGGCTGGCTTCCCATTATTTTGCATTATTTAGTATGTTGTAGATGTGGACTGCACTAAGATATTTCGCTCTTAGTTTGATATTTAGCCAGCCAAGCTTTATTCTGTCAGGGGAGGTACGGGACGGGTATCTAATATCACAGACATATCTGACAGAGGTATTCAGTAGTTTTTGTAATCGTTTTTATTGCTGGTCAGGTAAATTACCCTTTGGAAAAACACCAGAGTCAAGGATGGATTTTGAAAAACAAGAGTGGTAACAAGCTGCTTTCTGAGATTTGAATTTATTAGATGTTTGAAGTGTCTTAGCCTATATATAGAACATTGTTAGGATCTCCATGTCCTGATCAATAAAGATGCAGAGGTTTTGACTATTTTAGAGAGCTGAATTTTAGTACCAACAAAGTAAAAAGAGGTATTTGTATCAAAAATACTTGAGGATTTTTTACCAAAAATCATAAAGTTGGACTTTTCGATGTTAAATTTAAAGTTGTTTGCAGAACACCAATTTCTATCTCATGAAGATCGTTTTGGAGGACTTTTACTTATTTATTTAAGGCGTGGATAAACGGCGGTAAAAGAATAGGATAAATGGAAATGCAAAATAATGGCTATTGATAAAAATCAGTTTTTAATAACTATGCCTGTACATTTTTGGCACCTCACGTGAAAAGATTAAGCTTAATTTTGGGTAAGTTTAATTTTAAAAATTAGGCCTTTTTAGGTTAGTCCGTAAGCTTACGTCAGTAAGCTTACCCAAAATTAAGCTTAATCTTTTTACGTGGGACAAAAATAAACTGTTTAACATAGAAATTTTATGACAGTTTTAAAAGCGCGGGTGAACGACGGTAAAAGATTTTGAATTTTTGGGTATTAGAAAGTGAGAAAAGTGATCTCACTTTTAGAAGATATTCTAAAAAATTAAAAAACATGCTTTTTCACCCCACCAGGACTATAAAAAAATTTAAGCATGGGCTATTTTTTTATGTTCGAAAAACCGATTTTCGAAAAATTCAAAATTATATTTCGGAGTTTTAAAGGGCTCCGAAAGGACCAAAAAAATTTTTTCTTGAAAATTCTTTTATAATTAGAGTAATAACTATCTGTTTAAAGCGGAGAAATTAAATAAAGTCTTAAAACCCCCCAAAAAAAACTTTTTTTTTAGGATTTCGTAAGCCTGGCGTCGCTTAAAGGTCTAATTCCAACGGGAATCAGTGAGTTTTTTGATAACTTTTCGGATGCTACTTCTTAGGTTAGGTTTGGTTTCGGGGGCCAAATCACTATACTTATCCGGAAACTGCCTTTAATTGTTCACAAAACTCGGTTTTAAAAGAGGTTGACAACATATCTTACTCCAGTAAAATTCTTTGTAATAATAATTTAAGGCTTAATAAGTCTTTAAATATTTGATTTTTATTTACTCATTATCTGATAATCAATTAATATTTTTCTGTAGACTGTAATATAAAATATAATTCTTTCCGATTCGATTCTTTCTTTTGAATCGCGTGCACTTAAAATGTCACCAATTGTCATCTAACCTAAAACCAAAAATATTTGCACAAAAATTCGAATTTCTAAATATAAAAAATACATCAAATTCAAGAATAAAAAAAAATGTATTATCACACTTGTATCCATTAAACAAAATCGATGTATAACAATTAATCTCAATTAATTAAAATCAATGCATCTATAATTATACATATAAATTCCAAATAATAAAAAACTCTTATTATAAAACAGCTTAAAATTCTAAGAAAAGTATAATTTTATCTTCAATTTATAATAATCACATGTTATTGCAATACAATGTTTTAGAGTATAAAAAAAATTATAAATTAAAGAAAAAAAATATAGATAATTATATGATTAATGTAACAAAAAGTTCATAATTTCCTATAATTAATGCAAGATACGATAGAATATTTAATTGATATCTAACATAAATTTGACATTATAAAATACGTTGTATATTCGCATTTGTAATTATAGGTATAAATTAATGTCATCCGGAGTTTAGAGTTGTATAATAGAAAAAGATGATGTAAAATTTATAATTTTACAAAGTATTTTATAGAAAATAGATAATTTTAATACTAAGTAAAACATCAATGTCATTTAAATATTATTTATCAGTAGTCAATAATTTTGAATTTTATATACAAAGTAATATTTTATTTGTAATTGCCGATATTTATGCTTTATCATTCTGTTAAATAATATATATTTTTAATCATTAATTATTGCTTAAATTAAATGATCAATTTATTATTTACTTGGAATTTTATATTGTTGATTACTGATTTTTGAGAAAAATTTCATAAGATATTATTAAAATTGTTCTTTTTATTTTTAGGCATGTTTTTTTAAAATTTTACGTAATTACACTGTAAAAAATTTTTTTCTTGCTGAAACGATTGCAAATTACTTAAAACGTAAAGAATAATAAAAAAAAATTTTTTTTTTTTTTTACTTGAGTAATTGAACAAAATTCCGCCACCCACAAGCAAAATTCCGCTAACGGCTAGTAGGAAAATGTACTTGCAGAAAATGGTAAAATGACACCAACAAAAAAAAATCTTTTTGCAGCTACCCGAATTTTGTTCATACTTAAAAGATTGCAAATTACTTGAAAGATATAAATGATTTAAAAGATACAAAAAATTCCGGCTAACATAACCGGAAATCTAGACTGAAAACCGAAATTAAAGTAAAAACATTTGAAAACTAGTTTCACTAGCTGCAACCTGAAAATTCTCAGCTATAACTGGATTTTTTTTTCAGTGTAAATATTTAATTTATTATTTAATAAAATTTGATAAGCTGAATTTTCCTGAATAATTTATTTAAAGATTTATTTTGATATTTAATAGACAGTTCTATATAAAAACAATCCAGACAATAACTGATAAATAATTTAAATTTATATTTAATAATATAATTAATTCATTTTTCTGACAAATTTTTATTATTTTTATAGACGTTTTTAATAATTTAAAACTATATATTAATTATTTTATAAAATGACGTTTTATTGAGTTTTTAATATGATATTTAAAATTAAAGGTTTCATTCATATTTTATGTAAGTAAATTTTGGTGAGAACTAGTTTTTAGAATGTGGTGTTACTATCATAAATTTTTTTATTGTTAAGAAAGACAGAGGCTTTTTAAGCATTTACAAATATTTTAAGTAATTGCTTATTAAAGGTTCACAATTTTTAGGGAAAAATTTGATTAATTGCCATCTTGTTTCTTGGTTTTCAAAGAATTGTGAGGATATTTAGAAAATCAAATGCAACCAATACATAGGAATCAGTGTTTTGGTTTGAAAAAACTAAATGAATAATTGTCGTTTATTCCGATGGGTCTTCTGAGAACCCAGTTGATACATAGTTTTTCAAAATTGCCACAATTTGGCAAAACATTTAATGTTTTTTACCAAATAATAATCAAAAATTCAATTTTATTTATTTTAGTACAAATTTTAAGCAAAAGCTCCCTGCTTAGCAATTTCAGCCTTCTATTTCTATTACTAAGAAACATCAAAATTTATCCAATAGAAAAATTTGATGCTTGCAAAAACCTATAAAAGAAATTTATCATTAAATAAAGGGATCTCCTACTTCAGGCAAAATCTTAAATTACCAACAAATTCGCTATTATCGAAGTAAAGTAAATTAATAATATGGTTCGGGCAAATTCCTTCAAATTAAGATTTCTAACCTAAATATTACCTAAAAATTCTGTTAATTACACATTTTTACAATTTTTGAAGCTTAAATCTAATTATTGCTATCAGCTGGTGACTTCCAAAAGGAATGTAATTCTTTCAAATTCTTCTGCATAACTCACATCATTAAAAATTCGATAATTTACAAAACCCAAAGTAATGAAGCAAATAAAATACAAAAAAAATATACATAAATAACACATAATAGATTCGAATCCCTTGATAGATCCATTGTTTCTCTCCTCAACATACCAAAGTTCGATAAAAAAAATAACCTGACAAGAAACTTACATGCATACATGAAATTTTCAACCGACATACTACTAAAAAAGTAAAGATCGATTGATTTTTCGATAAAAATCTATTTCTCATTTTATTTCCTTTATTTTATTTTATGTACGTACTCAATAAAATATATTCATTTATGTATTAGATAAAATTGCATTTCTTAAATTAAATATATTTACCTTTTTGAAATTTTAACGATGAGTTTGTTAAATTTGATTCGTCAGATTTGGTTTATATGTAGGGTTTTATTTTTTATTAATGGTAATTTTTTGTTTAAATGGTAATTAAGCGGTTTCTATTGATCTATTCACATCTGCTTGATTAAATTTTATATAATGAGTTTTTTTTAATGATGTAAAAAAATTTATTTTTAAGTTTTGTCGTTATTTTTATCTCGAGTTGATAAATTACTTTTTAAAATAGTACTTTTTTTTGACATATTTATACTATAAAAATTATTTTTAAATTAATTTATTGCTAGATTGGTCGTTTTTATGAGGTTACGTAATTTGAAGTATTTACTTGTACGTATAAAAGTTTTGATGTATATGGAATGATCTGGCTAGTTTCATTTTTGGACAGAAGATTCTAAGAATTAATTTTTTGATTTTTAGGAAATTTTTTACATTGTTAGAAATGTTTGGGATTAGTTATCTTGGATATAGGCACGATTACCCTCTTAATATACAAATAAAATCGTGTTCTATAATTTTGGCAGGTTAAAAATGGAAATTTACTAAAGATGACTTACATGAAAAAATATATAAAAAAAATAATTTTTAAACAAATTTTAAAATGATTTAATTGATTTTTAATTTAATTTAATATATGTCTGTCTAAAATAATCTAATAACACCTGTCTGTTTATTTGAGAATGATCTATGTTGGCAAAATTAACGCCAAATAAAGAAGTTCTTGATAAGACTCCAGTTCTGAAGCAAGAGCCAACAATTTACGTGAATTTAACTAAATATAAAGATCCATGCAAAAATTCCTTAAATTTATTAACAGAGTCAAAAAAGTGCAAGCAAGTTTCGTAAAAATGCTTAATACGAAAAAAAATTTCCAACGTCGAAACAACCTAAATCAATCCATATATATAAAACTACTAATAAAAAATAATTTATTTATAAATGAAAAAGCAATAATCATTAATCTATTGGAAATTTAAAAAGATATAGAATATCATTAAAAAAGTAGTTTAAAAAAATAAAAATAACCTGTCCAAAGCTGTAAAGTCGTCAATTATATGATTTTATGTTTTTCGCGTGTCACACAGAAGATTTTACGATCGCTCGTAAACTCGTCAACTTCGCAATCTCATATAATAATTTCGAAGGTTGCGTCGCCTCTATATATAATATTTCTGCAAGAGAGATGTTTATAATTTATTTAACTGCGTGAATCCGACCAAGTTTGAAATTTATATCTATGTATTTTAATAAATACTATAAACTCTTATATCAAAAATCGCGTGTTTTTAATGCTGGCAGTTTGTTCGCTCGTTAAATGATTTGCAGCTATAAAAAAAAAAATTGTATAGATAAATTTCTAAAAACAAAAATAATAACCCTGGATGTATTTAAACTAATACGTTTTTTTTTTTATTGTATAGAACGATGAGACAGGCATTTATGTCTGAGTTGACATTGTCATAGTTGATTTTTTTGTTATTATAATATCGCGTGTTAGACTCATAAAAAATGCTCATTTTAAAAATGACATATACACAATCAATTTATAATATAAAAAAGGTGTTAACTGATTTGCATTGATTTATTATTCAAAGAAATTAACTTTTTTTTTTTATCAAACTGGCAACTGTAAAAAAAAAGGATTTTGTCTAAATTTATAGTTTTTTAAAAATGTATTTTTAAATGACATTTTTTAAAAAACAAGATAAATAAGACTTTTGCTATATTAAATGTATTATCACGTTCCTTTTTATATTAAATGACAGTTTTATAGTTTTATGTGTCATTATTTTATACTTTTTTATTTTTATTTAATGAGTGATATATATTTAGGAAATACTATGACTGTGTGTGTGTGTTTAATTAATATAAAACAGAGTTTCATTTTGATTATAGTGTTGAGTTAATTATGAGAAGATAATTGCATGAAAGAAATATTTATATTTTAATAGAATAAAAATAATTATTTTACAAAACTTGTTTTTATTAAAAAATTAGTATTTTATTTAAATTAGCAGTAAATAGAATTTTTTTAGGGCTATTACTTTTTTATTAATCGAAATAACTACTAAATGAATTGGATTATACTAAAGACCATATGCCACTTATTAGTATTTGAGATATTTTATTAGGACCTTGCTTAGGAGAAATAAAATTTTAGTCAAAATTATTAAGACAAATTTTGAGAATTTGAGAAATAAAAATTTGTTTCATTTGTAATGTATAATTTATTTTAAAAATAGTAGCATTCATATTAATATTTAATTCACGCCAAAGAAATAATCCGGAAATCATCAAACAAATTCATAATTTGCAAAGGTCTAGTTAAAGTAATTATCGTTTTTAAACCAATAAAATTTAATAGATAAATGTATTTTAGTAGAGTATAGACTGGTACATGCAACCAGGCTTTATAATGTTCAAAAGTCATTTCTCTTTCGAGAAAACTATATACATAAATATATCTCGAATATATTAACTATTCTCAATTTAATTTGTCGGGATTTTTAATAAAAAGATTGTCTAAAATAATGTATTTATGCGTTGTTATAATCTGATAAATTTTATTAAGACAAGTAATTAGCGTCTATTTAAAAATGGTTGTATTATAATTATATTTCTTAATTAATGATTATAAAATTTTAGATGATTTATGCTTTGTCTTTTGAATGCGTAGATACTAGAAGATTGAATCTTATTGTTCGTCAAATTTGTTCAGAGACAACCAGAAAGAAAAACCTGATTCCTTAATTATAATCATAGGTATTTAATTTATTAAATAATATTTAAAAATAATTTAAATATTAATTACAACTTAAATCAGGGATTATTAAAATTGAATCGTAATGGTTAAAATAAGAAATGTTAAAAAACATGAGAGCAAAATTTATTTCACAAGCAAATAAATTTTTAAATTTTATTCTAATTTATTTTAATTAATAGTGTAAATTGTCACTAGTACAAAATAAAATGAATATTATAAATCAAGCTAATACAGCAAGCTTATATAGTATACAGAAGTAAATTCTCTTTCGAGTAAAGCGACATCTAGATGTCACCATAATCATTAAACTCTAAATAGTGTAAAACATACACGAAAAATCATAATTTCAATTAAATTTTCTAAATATCATTTCTCACATTTAAAAACAAGTCTCATAATTTTAAGAACTTGACTAAAATTAAATTAATTACAATTACTTTAATTATTTTTATGAAGTTTTAAAAAAATAATTAAAAAAAAAAACAAATTTCATAATTACATAAATAAATGTAAACGTATAAATTAAATAAAAAGTCCTATATATAGACATACACTCGAAAAAAAGTTGAAGTATTTCAATTCCGTAAAACACTCTCCATAAAATAACTCGTTGCAAGTATTTTATATGGGATAAAAAAATCAAGTAACATAAATGTCGCAAGTTAAATTAATTAAAAAGTATTTGATAAGTTATAAAAGCCGAGCTACATAACCTATCTAAAATGGATAATTAATAGTAGAAAAAGAGTTTATAGTTAGAAGAAAAATACGTGAGAAGGAATTCAAAGCACGTATAAAATAAAAAAAATCTTTCTCCACGTTTAGGCATCTTCCGGAGACACGATGTGTGTTTACAAATAAAATTTTCTTACTTTATAAACCTGTGTGCAAAGAGAATCTTGTTTACTGTCCAACATTTTTTAAGAAAATATCTTTATATGAAACATTGCTAATTATCATTGGTAAACACGTTTTAATGTCATTTTGATTTTTATAGTGTTAAATAAATATATACTTGAGAAAAAAGAAAATTTTTTTTTTATTGCTATGTGTTATAATAATAAATAAAGTATTTAAAAAAATAAACGCTTTTTGTTATTGATATTACCTTCTGTTTTGTAATGAATTATTACTTGAAAATGTCAAATAAATAATTCACATTTTACAATAACTTTCTTTTTTTATTTCACATCTTGTTAAAATATTACATTTAAGGAAAATTCATGATTTTTAGTAATAAAAATGTAAGATTTTCTACTTTTTTTTTTTTTTTACTATCGAATACTTGTTTTATTATAAAGTACCTTTCAATTATATAAATAAATAAAAAATGTTTGTATTTTTAGAGTGCACAAAGTAAGATATTTCTTCACACTAATTGACAACTTTGAAAATGTTCAATAAAAAAAAAATATTTTTGTCACGTATGTAATAATAATACTTTCATGTTTTATTTAATAAATGTAAAACAAATAACAATTAAAATTAATTTGTTTATTTTAATGGCGAAATTAGCAAAAAGTATAAATAAATTATTTTTTGGCTGTTAGTTTTAAGAAATATTAGCTTTTTTAAGATAAGTTTTTGGGTAAATTTTCTTTTTTGAGTATTTTTCAACTGCAAATAAGGTAAGGGACATTTTTAGGTGGATTGTGATAATTTGTGATTTTGATGAACTTTAATTCTTCGTAATATAATTTTTACAAATTTTTAATTAAACTAATTTACGAATTAATTAACCGCTGACAGAATATTTCTAAATCGATTCAAAAGCATGAAAATTTAAATATTAAATAAAAATATTACAACTATTTGCTTTATTTTTCCAATAAATTGCCTACGTTTCTAAGTCTTTTAGTCTTCATTATCAAGGCTTATTAAATATTCTTAACTAAAGAATATATAATATTCTTCACTGAATGAGTAACGATCTTTACTGAAAAACAGTGCAGAGATCCGTGTGTAGACCATCTATACCAAGTGTGCATCTATATGAAACGTGTTGTAAGACGTAACTTTTGATCCGAATGAACGAAAATCATTGCATTTTGTTATTGAAAACTATTAATTTATATTGACGAGTACACGATAATTCTAATGCAAAAATCTAAATTAGAAAATTGAATTTAGAAATTTACCCATATATTTATTGTTATTTTATTATATTAATCTAACTTGAAATTCTATTTTTAATACATTGTTAAAATCTAGATGTCACTTTTTTCTCGCAAATGAAAAATAAATACAAAGATATATAAACTCAGGAACAAATAATTGAGAATCAGAAATTTAATATATTATTATAAGCGTACTTATTATTTTTTTTTAAATTAAATTAAAGCATAATGAACCCTAAAAATTTCAAACGATTCAAATAAGTCTTTTTTGTTTTCAAATGTTTTAATTTCTATATTGACTTTCTATTTCAATAGCCTGAGGATTCTAAATAATGAGTTCTTCTAAATGAATTTATTATTATCTATTTTGGTTGCTTGAAAATTCAAATAATCTATTATATAAAAATTGATGGGCTTTATGGGGGCCGCCATCTTGTGGACAATACAAAGACCAATCAAATTGTTTGTTTACAAATTTGAATTTTTCTTTTTTCTTTATAGGTTATAACTTATATTTCTTTGATATTCTTTTAATAAAGCTAAGGGGAAATTATAATGCGGGCGAACAACGTGAGCCCGCTATAGTCTAGTTATTTTAAAAATTCAATGAGATAACGACCTTATTGGACTATTTAAAAAAATAAAAAACAAAATTTTTTATTCTAACGTTTCGTGATCACACCGATGGTTAAATGAAAACATAAATTAACTATTTATAATGAAATAAAATGGCTTAATTTGGAACCATATACTATAAACACACAAAAATTCGACTTAAATTATCAATGTTTTCAACTACTTGAGAGGATCTCTAGAAATTTCTAGTCACTTAAATTTTTTTTAAAACCAATTTAGAGTATTTAATTTAAAAAAACGATTTTCTTTTCTGGTCTAAAAGGGTGAAATAAAAACGTGTTTCATCCCTTTTTAAATCCTTAAGATAATTTTTGGCATTAGATCTGGTTTTGGTATTTAAAACGTCGAAAAAAAACTTATATGGATCAGAAATTACATAATCGGATAAAATATCATTTTAATGCGCTAATTCAAACTAAAAAATATTTTCTTTAAAGTCTTGGGACCTTATTGTACATTTTACTTGTATTAAATTATTAACATCTAGATGTCGCTTTTTTCTCGCAAATGAAAAATAAATTCAAAGATATATATAGACAAAAAGTAAATGATAGTGAATAAATTAATATTTTTAAAATATAAGACTGTACTTATTTATTTTTGATGATACAGCGTTATTAACATATTTAAAATAATAAATTAAAGTTTATTCATCTTCTTTGTATTTTTACTTGTATATTTAAATAAATTATAAAATTATACCTTTTGATTATTATTTCTTATAATACTACTTCAGTTTTATAATTTTGTTGATCAGGCTAATTAATCAAAAAAAATATATAGTTCTTTTGAATCCTATTTCATTCATGCTTTGTTTGTTGAAATTATATCATATGTACAGTAATTAAGTTTTTTGAATCACTTACATATTTTTTGAATACTTCTAACGGTAGTTGGGTCAGTTTCAAAATTGTACATTCAGTCCTCTAAAGCTTTTTGGGTTTGCCCGAAAACCGACCTGTCCAGAAAAAGAAGACTGAACTTTCGTGTCGGGTATCCGAAAATTCAAGTAACCACATACACCTAGTTTTCAGATATTCTAATTTTGCTTCTTCATATAAAAATAAAATAAAGCTTCTACTATATTTTTTAATTTTAGACAATAAATATACGTATAAACCATAATTTTTGAAAATTAATTTAAATTTATATTATCAAACTGGTATTCACAACACTAAATCGTTATAATAATCAGCAAATTTTAATTAATTAAAATGAACCCAAGCATGATTAATGATACACTTATTTTGGTATTTCTGAATCGATTATAAATGATAAAACTAACTCTATTTTGCATTCACCAATCTAAATTTGAAATTTTGAATCTCATGTCCATAGGTCCTTCTCTGGCTTTTTAATTTAGATTGATGTAAAATTGGCTAAATTTTATCCATAAAAAGTCACTAAAATTAATCTGATATTATCAAATTGGAACATAATACAGCCAAAAATACTGTAAAAAGTTAACTTAACCTAAAAAGCTATTTCTTTAAATTAAATCATTATTTTCCATAAAATTTATATAATATTTTCATAATAACCAAGGAAACAATAAAACATACTTAAAAATTATTAAATTATCATTAAAATAAAATAATAAGTGCAAGGTATGTATAATATAAATTTTAGTATTATTTCAAGAGTTTTATGATCTGCATAGTATTTAAGAGCTCTATTAATTTAAAGCTTTATACTTACTTACTACTACTACTACTAACTATATTATATTATTATTCCCTTAAGTATCACGTCGGCAAATTATTAGGTTTTCCTACGGACAATAAACTTTATCCTTTTTTTTTTTTTTTTTTAATTTTCTATCTTTTTTTAACTTTTATGTACTTATATCAAAATGAGTAAAATAATACTATGAATATTTTAACAATATAAATGTAATTATATTCATTATTTATTAGATGTAATAAACGTATAATTTTAACTAAAAAACTTTTTAATAGATCACTAAAAATTACATTTAATTCATAATTTATTTTTAATGTTTTTATGGAAAAAAATTGTAATTAAAAAAAATAAAACTTTTTTTAACGATCTCCTTTTTTAATTATTGTTTTTTTTAGATAAGGAGCAGGTCTTGTTTTATGCATGCGGTTGAATACTTTGAAAAAGAAATTTGCTTGACAATCCTGTAGGTTACTTTTAATGGGTGCTCCAATTCATGGTACTCAGGAATTGGTTTTTTTAAGTAAAAATTTTCAGAATATTTTCAAAATAATCTCTTTTCTATTTTAAAACCAATAGGAAAAAATGGTCTCAGATAAAGGTAAAACTTTATAAAATAAAAACTAGTCTTATTGTAGAAAAACAGACTTTCTGGGATCTAGACAAATTATAAGAAGAATTTCTAGGACTACATTTCTATTACAGGATGAAAATACCCGATAATGTTGGCTTGACTTTAGCATTTCTCGGGAAATTTTTATTTATTTATTATTTATTTATTTTATTCAGGTGTAAGTATACAATCTATGACACATTTGCCCCATAGAGACAATAAAGTCTGTGCATGGGCCTGTAGTCATTATTTAATGAATTACAATTATAAAAATTTAATACATATAATTATTCTTAAAATATAGTAAATATAAAAGTTACAAATTTAAAAAATTATTAATAACAGTCTTATAGTTTTTAATATGTGCCAATATAAATATGAATATAAAATATAATCATTCAGTTATGGCCAATTTATTGTTTATACAATAAGAGCCATTTTTTAACTCTATAGTTCCAACTTATGTTTAATTGACTAGTATTATTTATTTGCTTTAATGCACTGGGCATTGCATTAAAAATTTTGATAGCTGCAAAAAAGTAACATTTTTGACCAACAGATTTATTTTTTTTAGGAATTGCTATTTTTATATATCTTTTGCTAGTTTTATGATTTTTATTTTTATATTCTCTAAATAATTGTATTACTTCTTTCTTAATAACAAAGTAATAAAAAGTTTGTCTCAAATTTAAAATATTATCATTTGTTTCGTTATTAGTACCTTGTAGTTTATTTAAGATTTTTAGTAATTTATCTTGGAGTCTTTGAATGATATTTACACAATTATTATAAGCTCCTCCCCAGCCAAGAATACCATATGACATTAAAGAATGGAAAGAAGCATAGTATATTATCTTTAATTGATTGTAATTTAAAATATATTTTAATTTATGGAAAAGAAAAACAACGAATCTGAGTCTTTTTAACAAATTAGTTATATGTACATCCCATCGCATATGCTGATCAATTATTATTCCAAGATACTTAGTATTTTCAACTCTTTCTAATGTGACGATTGTATTTTCATCTGTTATTTTAATATCAAAATGATCAGGTAACATTTTGTGACTAAGGGCAAAAGTAATATAGCATGATTTTTTGGTGTTAAGACTAAGCAAATTATCATTGAACCACTCATAAGATTTATTCAATATATAATTTGCTTTGCTCTGAGATTCACTCCAACTAGTACCATTTATAAGAATGACTGTATCATCAGCAAAAGATATAATACTGTCACTCAAATCTAGAAGATCATTCATAAAGATGTTAAAAAGTATGGGCCCCAGAACTGAGCCTTGAGGAACACCAAATACGACATCACCCTCTTCACTTAAGACCCCATTTACCTTAACTCTTTGTTTTCTATCGAAAAGAAAACTAGCAAAAAGTTTATGAGGTGTACCACGAATCCCAATAGCCTCTAATTTATCCAGCAAAAGCCCATGATCGACTGTATCAAAGGCCTTTGCTAAATCCAAAAAGATGGCCACTGGTTTTAATGATTTATCTAGAAATTTTAGTTTATTTCTCTTTTTCAGGCCAATTTTCTGAGACTCCGATAAAAAAAAGACATTTCTATTTTATTTTTTTGTACAGCATTTCCGAAATATCTAAAATTCGTTTAAAAAAGGGGTCTACAGTAAAATTTCCGCCAATATTTTTAGAGGAATTCGAAAATTGTGTCAGGATTCTCTGAAATTTTTATCCAATGTCAAAAAAGTTGGCCCCAGAAATATAACTGATTACAGATTCCAGAAATTCTATTGCTTTTTTACCACTTAATATAATTAGTATCTTTGAGCGTTTTATTTATTCCTTGTCGGCTATAATTCCAATATACGATTGAACATACGAGTATTTAACTACATTTCATCTGTTAACCAGCCCCTAATTACTGTGTTACAATGATAAGACAATATTAGACATAATTTTCACTCAATGTATCTATTTCACACTTCTAATATCTCTCTACTGTAACACTTTGTAAAGGTGCGAATTAGTTGAGGGTTGATACAATTATCGACTCAAAAACTCGAATCTCTTGTAGTTGTAAAATATATTATTTTAAATAATATTTCAATACATAACAAAAATTTCATTAACATAAAATTTTAATTTTTTGAATTGTCAAAAAGTCACTCTACGAATAAATAATAATAAATATCTCTATTACAAACCTGTCATAATATATTTTATTCAAATAAAACATAATAAATATATAACAAGAAATGCAACAGCCCCAAGCACACTCATAATGTACTTGAACACCCATAATGAAGCTGTTCTATTATATATTTCATATATACATATATATATACTAACACCTACGCAATATCATATATATATATATGAATCTGTAAATAAAACAATTGTTATATAATATATATATATTTGTAAATAAATGTTACATAGACATGAATTGAAACACGCGACAGTACAACAAAAGGGACAATTGCAAGTATTACCACATTTACCAAGTTTAGTCCTTTTCTCTATATATTTCTCCCCTTCTATATATATATGTATGAACATATCCTATATATAATTTAAAGGACAGAGCACGCGGCCTTTGATAGCTCACTTTGTGGTCAACCACTAACACCAACAACCACTATTGCATTTTCCACATTGTATTTATTATATATGAAAATCTGTTTTATACTCAACTCGTATTATAAAAGCACATGTTCATTTTATATATGTCAGAATTATTGATTTCTATTTTATATTTTCAGATTTTCTATATATATATATATTGTAAGTTCATCGTTCTGTCGTTTTGGTATAGATTAAAGTTTCCGCACGTCATTTACACAATACCCTGTATGACTTTTTTGTACTGGTTTTTAAAATTTTCTCTTTATGCATTGATTTTGATATGGATGTTTCAATGACAAATATCACAATACCTATAATCGTATTTTATGCATTTCAGATTTTATAAGTTTTACAAACTATCTAAATTATATTTTTTTACAGTTTTTATTTTTTTTTTTAATACTTATTTTATTTTTTAGGAAAGCATTTTTTCCTTTTGTAACCAGAAAAGATTTGCGGTTATTAATTTAAGAAATAAACTGTAAAAAAATCTGGTTGCCGCTACTGAATTTTTTATTGCAGCTACCAGAATTTAGGTTACCGCTACCGAAATTTCAGATGTAGCGAAATTTTTTTTAATTTAAAATCGTTGCAAATGACATAAGACCAAGAGAAAGGTTTTAAAAAAAATTTTTTTGATCCACAAAAATTTTGTTTTTTTCTCAGAGGCTGGAAAGTACAAATTTCCATAAAACACGTGTTATTTTGCTGCTGAAAAAGAAAAATCTTATACAACCATTGTCCCTTTAAATAAAAAATGACCCTAATTGCCGTTTACCAATCTTGGCTTCGCCTTGGATGGTAATTTACGTGCAATTTGGACGGACTTTTTTTTACTTTTCTGGACTAGGGCTCGTAATACATTGTTTCAAGTCCCACCATGTATTTTAAATGATTGAAACTCATTTTTAAACAAATTTTTTTTTGCGTTTCAAACCATTTGTAATGGTTTAAAACCATTTTTTTAAAGTATATCTTGCCCCACAGGTAAATTGAAATTCAATGCAATATCAAAAAACTTTTCACCAATAAAAAATTATTTATTGATAATATATACATTACTTTTATCCTGGAGAAAAATTTTGATACAACATACCCAAGATTACCTTAGCTGTATAAAAATCTTTTTTTTAAGTGAATCACTTTAACTATTACCATTTGTAAAGTTGGTTATAAATTTTTGTCGAAACAGTTACAATTTTATTGAGCCTTTTAAGCAAAGTTAAATACCAATTTTACAATCAATTTTATACAATCGACCTCTAGATTTGATCTACAAATTAGAATTCAGCAAAAACTTAATAATCCTGGCTAAAGGAACATAAGTTTTCATTGAAATTTTTAAATCTGACTAAAATTTTAAAACACATAACTTAATTAAAAATTTTATTGCTCAATACTGATTAAAATCTTAGATTATTATTAAGTTAACAAGTTTACAAAATTACAACTCTGTAATAGCAATAAATAAACATTTTAATTTCATTGATATATACTTTAATAGTTTTTGGTAATTTATTATCTTTTAAAATGTATATAAAATTACAATCATAAAAAAATATTTTTTATTATGAAATATTATTGTTATTATTATTAATATATAAATAAATGATTTATTGATACTTAGAATAACAATAATTACTTGTGTATGGAATATTTCATGATTATTGCTGATTGAAATTCAGGTACGTAGCCAAAAAATTGGTAATCAGAAAATTTAAACAAAATCTTTAGGTCACTCTTAAAATAAAAACTTAAAATTTTTTATTTTCATTTTCTGTATAAAAACAAATAGAAAATCTAATTGAATGAACTTTTTAGGTATTTTAATAATTTGTTATTATTTCAATGGGATAATTAAATGAGATTCCTAACCTATATTTGTAAATTTTCCTAAAATATTATTTTTTTTCCAAAATTTTTTTTATATTTTTTAATAGAATCCAGTCTTAAATATTTTCAATTTCGCCAAAAGTAATATTTTGAAAAATAATATACATCTTTTGCACCTCAAATATTACTAAACAATAACTATATGCATTATAGTAACTCCTATAACTCAAAGAACCTTCCACATAAAATTAAACCCTAAACATCAGCATAAAACCCCCCATATACACCAAATAAATTTCTCTATAAAATCAGATAAAACGCCTAGTAAATTATATAAATTCATTCGCTAATAAATTTTTTTACACTTTAATAGATTATTATATTTCAAAATATACAATAAACCTACCATCAATAATCTCAAAATATAAAAAAAAACCTTATACATATATTTTTAAGTTGTGAAATTGATTTATGTATGATAATTTTTCATGTATTATTATTTACAATAAAAATATATTATTTAAGATTATTTCACACAATATTTATTATTAACCATAAATCATAAAATTGTATTTTTTTATATACATATATATTTATAAATGAATAATTTGTCGATTACTCATCATCAGTATATATATATATATATACCTGAATGTATGTAAATATATAATTATAAAATCATAGAAATTATTTTTGCATAATTTGTTTATGCGAATATGACGACTTGATTTTCTAGGTATGTACTTTTACAGAAATTATTATTATAAAATCTAATAATGTAATAATTATGGCTTATAACGGAAAATACTCGTTAGATTAATTATATTGTAACGGATTGTATAATTTGAAATTCTATATAAATTATGTGTATAGAAAATTTGAAAAAATTTTTTTCTTATATTTTTATTTATAATGTAATCTATCAACTAAATTGTAAAATTTAATTTTTTATATGGGTGAATCTGCATTTCCTGGTAAGAAAAATTTTGTACAACTTTGTATAAAAAAGGAATGACCCAAGTTTAAGTATGCGCATTTTAAGTACCATTCGGGCCATTACTTATTTTTCTGACTATATGGGTCATAATATCCTTTATATTAAGCCCCACATCGCAAAAAGTTATGTATTTAAAAAATACTATTAGAATAATGATAATTGTTCAATGCTAAGAGTTAAAAACCTGTTACTTGAATTCTAATAACAAAGTGTTTACATTTTAATTTATTGCAATTGTGTACGTAAAAATTTTTCTCGCAAATGAAATGAATTTCTAACATTATATAAGGATGAACTTAAATCAATGGAACCTAATTTATTAATATGTAAGTAATTATTAAAATTAATATAAATCTTCTCTAATGTACTTAAACTATTTGTCATTATCCCTAAACTATCTAGAGTTTGTTTCTTCTCGTTATCCATGATTATCGTGGAATATGGCACTTTCTACAATAGCTGCAAATCGGTAAATATGCGGTGCATATATTTACGCACACGATACGCAGTGCATTTACTCATTTCTGCGCATTCACTTGCTATATACTTATGGCCTGCACATTTGCGTTAGCAGTTTATTGTATTGGAGATGAAAGGTTTTAGGGTTTTAGGAAACTTAAATGTGTGTATTATTAGACAAATTAATTGAAATTTAGCGAAATATTTTTTCAGTCAAGCAATTTAAAAGAGTGACCGTGCCTGTTATAAGACCTAACAGATCGATTCACGAGTCTAAAATCTTCATCAGTTATAATAATTTTTACATATCTAGGGCAAAAAAGCCTATTTTTTTAACTAAACTATGTTTTAAATCACGGGAAAAATATAGGATTTAACTTTTGCATACTCTTTTGCAAACTGCATGCAAAGTCAAAACCAATATTTTGTCCCTTGTTAAAAAATAACTATTACAAATTTAGAGTTTCAGGTTTAACTTTCGATAACAAATTCAAAATTTAATACAAATTTTTTAAAGTTTTTTTGGCCAATTCCAATGAACGTAAAGCTCCTAACAGAGATTCTACAACTACTTGCAATGAAGGTGCAAAGAGTCGAAAAAAGGTGCAATGCCTCACTCTGGCTCCTCTTTGATTTTACAACTTTATTGAATAATACAGAGCTTTAGATATTTGAACGAAGTTTTCATGACTCCAAAATCACAAAATGTACAATTCTATTAGGTATCCTCATATACAAAAATAGCAAAGCTATAAATAAAATCCATAAATTTCTAAAACGTGATCTATCTATCAAGTAAATATTTTATATTTACGTATATATTTTTCATGTGTCTATTATATGGTTATGTTCGCACTTTCATATATTTATACTTAATGAACGTTATAAGCGTGGGTGTTATATTACTGACGTAACAAGTACTTTATAATACTTGATACTTTGTAAAATATTATTTATATGATTTATTATCATACGTATACTAATTAAACTTTTTAAATCCTTGTTAAATTTTAAATAATTTTTTTTTTGCTGATATTATAATTATGAAAAGATGATTTTTTTGGTTTTTAATTGATATTATGAAAGTAATTATTCATTGTGATAGTAGTTTTGAAAAATTTGATTCTCACGACTTTTTAACTTATGAGATAATATATTTCATTAATCATCTCTGTTTTTTTCTAATAAGTTTTATCTATTATATTTATTATAAAAACCACCATCGAGCCTCTATGAGAACATGCTTTTGAATTATAGCTTAATCAAGTGTAAATGCATCGTAAGTACCATTTAACTCTCATTAAATTCCCACGGTAATTGAATTATTTAAAAATTTGAAACTCATAGATTATTTGATCCACTGATTCATTCTCTCTATTCTAGACCTCGTTCTAGACTATTTGAATATTAAAATTATCCAAAAATGAAATTTCAAAATAAATTTTCAATAATTTTTGAAAGTTTAAATATAGTACATGAATCCTTCCTCGAATCCATCATTTTATAAAGTCCTTTCTAGACCTAACAAATTTTTTTTAATTCCATGTGCTTTTACTATACCAAAGAGTATAGTAAAAGCACACAAGATTAAAAAAAATTAATTATGTCTAGAAAGGGCTTAAGCACCGAAAGTTCTGTTTCATCCCCTTTAATTTTTTTTTTGTTTACCGTGGTTTTACATATACAGGAACTGCCATTACGAACGTGCAAACCATTTGATATTTACTTTGAAAAACAATCAAAGCTTATAGACTCGAGTACAGACTTGATCTGTCCGGATCAGTCCGATGATAAAATCTTAAATTTTGAATATAAATTTATAGTGAAAACTATCTGATACATAGTTTCCTCTAAATCATGCCCTACAAATTGAAAATTTTCTCGTTGCCGTAAATTTTCTCGCAAATGAAATGAATTTCTGTTGTTATATAAGCAGGAACCGATGACTAAAAATTTATCATGTAAAAAAAAAATTGAAAAATATTGTTATCATTAATTGAATATGAACTTTGGGTTCTGTTGAGTACGTGTTTATTAGTCGAGAGGCCAGCGTATCATTCCGTATGCAAAAAATTCAATCACGTGTAGAATTGATAGACACCAAGCAGATTATAGTTTTTTGACCCGCTGATTCCGAATCTGCGGTTATTTTTACTTTAAAACTGGGGCGTTTGCCGCTAGAGGGCGTTTAGGAGGGTAAAAATGCTATTTTTCGCAAATATCTTGGAAGCTACGCGTCCTAAGATACTTAAACCCAAGAAACATTTAGTTTTTTGACCCGTTGATTCCGAATCTGCAGTTATTTTATCTCTAAAACTGGAGAGTCTGCCGCTAGAGAGCTGTTAAGGGATAAAATGCTATTTTTTTCAAATCTTTTGTAAGCTGCGCATCCTAATATACTTAAACCTAAGTAAGATATAGGTTTTTGACCCGCTGATTTCAAATCTACAGTTCAATTTTCTCTAAAATTACAATCTTTTCTGATAGAGGTCGCTTGAATTGATAGATAAAAATGCCAAAAATTAATAATCAAGGCAATTAAGGTAGGTGCCCTTTTTATTTGAAAGCTTAAGCTTTTATTATTTTATTGAAATCGATAAAATTACACGTTAAATACTTTAATTTCAAAATATTATTTCATCAATTTAAAAAACGCGTTATTTTGTCATATTTTAGGTTAAACTAATGTCAACATGAAACTATATCTTACTTAGGTGTAAGTATCTTAGGATGCACAGCTTACAAAAGATTTGAAAAAAATAGCATTTTACCCCTTAACCGCTCTCTAGCGGCAGACTCTCCAGTTTTAGAGATAAAATAACTGCAGATTCGGAATCAGCGGGTCAAAAAACTATATGTTTCTTGGGTTTAAGTATCTTAGGACGCGTAGCTTCCAAGATATTTGCAAAAAATAGCGTTTTTACCCCCCTAAACGCCCTCTAGCGGCAAACGCCCCAGTTTTAGAGGAAAAATAACCGCAGATTCGGAATCAGCGGGTCAAAAAACTATAATCTGCTTGGTGTCTATCAATTCTACACGCGATTGAATTTTTTGCATACGGAATGATACGCTGGCCTCTCGACTATATTGATATGATGAAATTGGAATTTAACTTTAACAAAGATATATTTATGTCATTACTTCTTTATATTATTGACCGTCGTGAGTTATATTATTTATCTCTGCTTTACCGAGTTCTGTAACCTTTCTGCACCTATAACCGTTCATATAGGTAGGACCCTCGTGGAATAAAAACTTTGGAGACAACTTTCTTTCTCTCCAAAATGCTTTTATTTATATTTCTGTAAAAAAATATTTTCTAAATGATAAAAATCCAAGTACTGTTTTCCTTTGACAATCCTAAGGATTAAAAAACTGTTAGTTAATTTCTAATAACACAGTGTTTACATTTTAATTTATTGCAGTTATGTACATAAAAATTTTTCTCGCAAATGAAATGAATTTCTAAAATTATTTAATAAAAAGCTTAAATCAATTGAATCAAAGTTATTAATATAAAAGTAAATAGTAAAACTAATCAAAAAGTTCTATTATACTTATTAAACTGTTTTTTATAATCTGTATTTGTTTCTGATATGGAATTATTTTTCCTTATTATATTTTTCTTCATTATATTTTTAAATAATCATAATTATTTAATTTAATTAATGGGATTTATATTAAATGTTAATTAATAAACTAAATGTTACCTTTATAGGGTATTGCAGCATTTTGCGTATATTTTGTTTATAACTACTACTACTTAAAAAATTTTTAAACTTTATAATGGATACAATTTTTTGAGATGTAACAAATTTAATAATTTTTAGATTAATTATTTAAAATTTTATATCGTATAAATTATCAACTCATCCACACTATAAGAAAATCTAATATTAGTTAACAGAAATCAGTACCTAAACAATTACATCATATTTCGATTCCTGAATCCCAAAAATTTAAGTATTTAAATAGGTCTATTAAACTATCAAAAGATAAGAAAAAATTTTACATAAAATATAAGAAAAGATAAATATAATTCTTAATTCAACCAAGATTATCTATTCGATTGTATATTAAGTATAAAAATATTCATAAATATTAAAATTATTCACCAACGCTTAAAATAAAAATCTAGGTATTTCTACAATGTAACATAAAAGGGAAAAATGCCTGCAAAAGTATGATAAGATTTTACCATACACATAGAAAAAAAACCTTGTAATAATTATAAAGTACTTCCGAGTATATATAATTCGATAATACTGATTAAGATTATATATATTAGTCAAAAAAAAAAAATAATAATAAAAAGGAAATGAAAAAGACGTTAATTTTTTTGTAAAAATAAAAAGAAAAGTATACGATGCGTAACTATCTTTTTAAATTCTCGCTTATAATAACCTTTTTTTTAATTTAATATAGCAATATTTTATATAAAACTATGTAATATTCATTTAACTTTTTTTTTTTATTATATGATTATAATTATTTATGAGTACATAAAGTAACTTAAAAGTACTTTATGGTTTTATTTTATTTTAAGTAAGTTTAAGAATTTTTTATGTGATTTTATAATAATTATATTTTGTTTTGATTATTTTTTTTTAAATTCTATAAACTTCATGAATTATAATTTCATGAAAGATTTTCTTGTGTTTTAATTTTTTGGATATTTAACGTCACTATAATATGGTGACAGGGTTTTTTACAATTACACATATTTAACTGCCACTGCAAAAAATAACTTCCTTATATTAACTAAAAAATTTGTAAATTTACTAAATTTAGTATATTAACGAAAAATTCGAAAGTTCTCGATTTTTTTTTGTGAAGTTACGAAAAAAGTTGTAAATTCACAACTGTTTTTCGTAAATTAACGTAAATTAACAAATATTTTTTAAAAATTTTCGAAAAAAAATGGTAAATTATCAATTTTTCTTGCGAATTCACAAAAAAAAATCGAGAATACTCCAATTTTTTGTTAATGTACTAAATTTAGTAAATTTACTATTTATATCGAATATTTGCAAATGTTTTTGAAAATTTTCTAATTTTTCGAAAATGCTCTAATTATTTATGGTTGTATTGGAATCGATTCGTAATAAATATGAAAAAATGTTATCCGTGTGACATTCAGAAATTCAATACGGAACTAGCGTTGGTTTAAATAAGAAATATAATATGAAAAACTGACCTCGAAACTGACTACATAGTTGAACGTTTATTGGGCAATACTAGGGTTGATTGTGCAATGTGCTTTTTTTTTTTATTTGTGTGTGAATTTATAATATTAAATGTATGCGTAAGAATTTTTCTCGCAAATGAAATGAGTTTCTGACATTATATAATAAGTAGCCGATGTCAGTAATATTATTAAATATTAATACGTTCAAATTAAAACATATCATATCGTATGAGCTAGTAAATATACTTCATAATAATTAAAATTTTATTTCTTAGAATTTTTGGGTATGTTCTTTTTAAAGTATTCTTCAAGCCCTAATAACAATTATTATATTACTATACATCTAATTAAAGCTTCCTTTTTTAAAAAATATAGTGAAATAATAATTATAATAAAATTTATTAAAATTTAGTTTTGACAGTAAAAAATTACTCGGTTTTTACTAGCTGTACTCCTCGTACGCTTAGTTTTAAGCATAAAATATTTAGGCACAAGGCTTTAACATTTTTTTCAGGATTAGAGCTTGATTTTTAAAGAGATTAGTACTATCAAAAATAATTTTTTTTTGAAAAATTAATATTAAAAAATTTAATTATTATTTTATTTATAAAATTATTAAAAAATATCAATTTTCTAAAATAATTATGAAAAGCAAATTTTATAGGTAATCTCATAAAATATAAAAATAGGTAAAAGTCATTTTTCCATAATAGGAATCTTACAAAACGGTTTACTTTATTTTGTTCATAAAAAATTAATTTATTTGGCAATTACGATTAAAATATAATAGTTTTTATGTTTCACGAGGCTATGTTATCAAAAATATTAACCCTGCAAATACCTTAAATTTACAATAATTGGGTTTTACGCCCTTGGTATCAAATATACTATTTCTTAACCGTATAGTAAAATTGCTAATAAATTCAGATAAAAAATAAAAAATTCATCGTGACTTTAATAAAAGAAAAAGGCAATATTGTAGTCTTACATACATTATTACAATTGTGAATTTAACACAAAGTATATGCAAAATAAAATAAAATCTTTTTTTTATATCTTTTAGAAGATCTTTAAACATAAGTTTTTTAGTATTGTACTTATAAGAAGCTGCGCGATTTAATAAAAACAGTTTACTGTAAAATTGTATTTTCATGTTTAAGATTTTTCTTCTGTATTTAATTTAATGATAAAGAAATATTTACAAGATATTGTTAAATAAATAAATTATGCTTTTATACAAAAGAATTTATTTAATATTGTTATAAATTGCAGATTATCAGAATATTCTATTTCCTAATAATATTAAGCTTATTTTATATCATTTTAAATTGCTTATAGTATTATAAAATTGTAATTAAATAGGTACTTTGGATAAGTGTTATTTTTATATGATAGAATTTTATTTGGTTCTGCAAAAATTAAAGTATCAAATTTTTTCTATACAGTTAAATTCTATTTTTTTACTTGAACAATAAACTTGGATTTTGCGATGATAAATCAGTAAGGTGGACGGAAGGTTAAATAATTGACTTTAAAATTGCGGATGAGTAGTAGACAGCTGCAAAAAAGTTAAAAAAAAAAAAAAATGAAATTGTTAAATAAAGCCAGAGAATTTAAAATATTTTTTATTGAAAAGGATCCCTTTAAATAATATGAAAGTCATCATATTTCAATTTTAGAATTAGTAACAAATTTTTAAGGCTGTTATTATTTTGGTAATTTTTTTCCTGTAATATCATAGTTGAATAAATTTTTTAAATTTTAATATTGGATAGCTTGAAAAGAGAATTTATTGACATAAAACTTTATCAAAAATTTATTAGTTAAACCAAGATAAATATTAGGAGTGTATGGTTACCCGAATTTTCATGTATCCGGTCCGAAAGTTCGATCTTTTGTTTTTGGGAATCCTGAAAATTTTCAGAGATCTGGTGGTACAGTTTGGAATTGAAAATTTGAATATTTTTTTAACATGGAAAAGGTTCATAGGGATGGGTATTTGAAAATGTCCTCAAATTTAAGTGTTTTGCATATTTTGTCCTAAATTTCATTTATTTATTTCACCCATTTGCCCTCTAAAGTATTTTTTGTGAATTTTTCCTGTCAAAGACACCTTTTCTAGACCTCATAATACATTCCACCTTCAAATGCATACCATAACCAAAATCCTAACCCCATTTCAAAAGAGCATCCATACTAACACAAATAAACATAATCCAATTAATTTTAATAAAAATATTTCTTCAAGTAAGCAAAAAAAAAAAAAATTATACGTTACACATAAAATTCATAAATAAATAAATAATTTATATATAATACATACTAATTATAATCATCAAGTGTAACGTATAATAATAATAAATCTTTTTAAATTAAATTGAATTTAATGCATCTGGTTTATTATACTTTAACGTACAAAATCACAATTAAATAAATATAAAATACAATTTTGTCGGTATTAAATTCTTTGATATTTTTGTGGCTCTATAAAAAAATAAATAAATATGATTAAGAGATTAATTAATTATATTTTGTATAAATTCCAATTCAAGTTGTTAATTAGGTACCAGAATTTTCATTATTTATTATTTATGATATACAGCATTATTATAATATATTAGATAGATTGATGTGATATTTCTTTAAAGTTCCTTTGCCTCTATATTATGATCACGAGTTTTAATATATGGGTGGTTTTCGCAGGAACGGTATACATAGTGTCCCCTCCATTTATATCCGAAACTAAAGCTCTTTTACACTTTTTTTTCTTCTAAAAAGTTCATAAATAATATTTTTTTAAAGTCACAACCTACTATGCATATATTGGTAACTTAATAAAAAAATTTTCTGGAGCATATGTGTTCAAATTGACGCCACCGTCTGCTGTCCTTTTGCTTAACTGTAAACTTTGAGTATTAACAAACGGCTTAAAATTTGAACTTAAATTTTTCTGTAGGATGCATATGACGTATTTAGGTCCCAAAAACTCAATTTTTTCAACGAAACAAATTTTCATGCAATCCTCTTAGCGTATCGTCGCATATAAGTCTGTCCCCCGGGTTTAGCTATTTTTAAGCTTCCCATCTTTTATTGGAGCGCACTCTATATGTATGCACTTAAAAGCACTGTTGTATTTTTTTTTTTACTGAACTACTCATATATGAACCGTGGAAAACTTAAAATTTTAAATATAAAAGCTTTAACTATGAAAATTAAACCTATTAAAATTTTAAAACGCTTTTACAAAAAAAAAATGTCGCCACCGTCCATGTCGTTTTCTCCAAGTGTATGTCATATATTACTTTATATATCTTGTTCAGTCATGTGTTTTGATGGAAAAATAAGATACCCAGAATTTGAGAAAATTTGATGGCTTCAATACAAAGTTATTTCAATAATACAGTCAAAATGTCGCAACCGTCCATGACGCCACCGTCTGCATAAATAAAAAAATCCCATAAGAATAACACGTAGAATTTATTTTTACATTTGTAGCAGTACCACTGAAAATTTTAGGTTTTTGGACATTGATAAACATTAAAATACAAAAAAAATTTTTTAAAAAATATAATTAGTGTTGTGCCGTAAACAATAAAAAAATATATCGTTACAGTGAAAACCACCCATATATAACTCATATATATTATCAAAAAAGTAAAATAAAATATAATTTATATCTTGACATGTGTATCTGTTTAACAATATATATATATATATAGTACTTTTTCCTTATTTAGTGTTATGTTTTTTAATTATAACATTTTAAAACTTGAGTTATTAATGTCTATATATTTATGTGAGAGTGTTATATTTCAATGTAAGTAGTTTTATAATTTTTTTTTTTTATAATAAATAAATTTATTTTTCATTATTCTATTCGTTTATTCTGTATAAACATAACCTCTAAATAATTATAACGTCCTGTTTCGTAATTTAATTTTTTAAGTATTGTAGTATGAACGTTTGTTTTTTAGACATTTTTGCACGTTTTTGAAAGATTTTTAAGTAACAAGTGGATTTTATATTAGGGCATAAGAAATTCGGTAATAAGTAGTTTTGAAAAGATTTTATAGACCTGCAAGAAAAAACTATTTAATTCGAATATATTAGAAATAGTTAAATTATTTTTAATTATTTACTAGCAACACAAACACATTACACATAATCGAAAACTTAAATTTAATATCATAAAACAAGGCCAGAATTGCATATCAAGCAGTTTAAAAATTAAATGTTTCAAAATTAGTTACAACTTTAATTTTTTATTTACTTATAAATATTTTATGTAGTTTTATGTAGTACATTTAGGTTATCGTTGAGACTCCCTATATACTTTTACAAATGCATTTCTATTGCGAGAAAATTTTAAAGTATAATTTTATACATGAATCGCATAGAAATTTTCAAAATTTACAAATAATAATTTTGACTTCGTTCTGACCTTTCGTACAGATTTAAATCTTTATTAACAAGAAATTCTTCAAATTTTTGGATTAATACTTTTTTTATATTTTATACTTCTAAATAATATATAATGAACATTTAAACCTATATATAAAATGTCGAAGTGAGAACTATTAAATAAAAAAATTTTTGGTTTATTTTTATTAAACCTAATAACATTTTTTAAAAAATACCGAATTCAATTTAGATACATTTTTGAAACATAAAGAATTTATGAAAATAGGTACTGTCGTAGATTTACAAGATGACTTAAATGAAAATTATTAGCCTCTATTACTTATTTTATAATTATCCTATACAAATTTCGTATACATTTAAATAATTAATTTAATATGTTAATTAATTTTCTGAATTACCCAAATTCAATTCTGAAATCCAATTAGAATATCTCAAATCTCAAAAGAAATTCTAGAAAATCTGTCAAAAAACAGCCTTTATTCATATAAATAAACTTATAAACTCAGATTACTAAATGCATCAAAGCATAAAAAAATTCTCAAGAAAAAAAGCATCAGTAAATCAAAAACCATGAGTAAGAAAAAAAAAATCTAGATTACATAAAACTAACGTATATATATAAAAAGATAATTATCATCAATATCCTATTTTTAATGATCAATTTTAAATATATTATAACTGTCAATTTTATAAAATACAAGTAAAAGAATGTCAAAAAGTTTCTTTAAAAACACACATACACACACATATACTTAATGATAAAATGAAAATATACACTAGCATACTATAACGATCGACATTAATCACTATTTGAGTGGATATACACAGTCTAACGTCAAAAAATAGAGGAAAAAAAGGTATAAAGTATAAAAAGAGGGTGGTTTTTATTTTTGATCGATGAAGGTGATGAATAGTTTCATGACATTAAGTAATCAATCATTTTATTTACTACTTTAATACTACTTCTTCATCTTTTTTTTTCAGATATTTATCTTTCTGGTAATAATTCCATACAATATTTTTATATAATACCTATTTTTTTTCTGATTTATAAATATTAAATCTAATACTCGATAAGTAACTAAAGAGTTACGTAATATAAATGAATGAACAAGAGGTCACTAGGTTCTTTTAATAATATAATATCTTTAATTTCAGCTGTATAAAATATGTTATATATGTGATGAATAAACCATGTCATAAATAATAAAGATATTATAAATAAAGTTAATAATCAAATATGACATACTTTATATTAATGAAAAATTATGTAGAGTTGTATTGATATTTATATGTGTATTCTCATTTATGGTCTAATAAACTATTTTACATGTAAATATGATTGATTTACATTTTATTTAATTAAATTATTCGTTTAAGGTTATTATTTTATTTATTAGAGTTGTGTAAGACGCTTTTTTAGGTTGTGTGGTAAATTTTTTTAGTTTTTTGTCTTGAAAGTTGTTAGAAACTACACTGTCAGGTCTTTTCTTCGAATCTTTTGAAAATTCAAGCAAAGAGTTTTACATTTGATTTACGGTAATTTGCTTGAAGTAATTTAAGTAAGAAATTTGATAGTGTAGGTAAATGCTTAACTTACTATAAAAGTAGGTTCCATTTAAGATGAATATTTTTTTTTTATCAAATAATTGCAAATAATTTAAAGCGTTAAGGAAATGATAAAAAAATTATTTATTTCTTTTCCAAATCACACGTAAATTACAAGTCCAAGGCGAAGTCGAGGGTGGTGATTCGGGGCATTCTTTTTTATGAACAAGGATCTTATACGATTTTTCTTCGTCAGTGGTGAAAAAGCACATCTTTCTCGGTCATGCAATGGTCAAGAAATACGTGGTTTTTGGTCACTGACAAGAATTTTACAACCCAAAAAAACATTAAACATTCCCTCTCCGTGGCCCATTAAAGGAGTTATGGGATTACACAAGTTTTTTGTTGGGATTTTCAGGGCAAATTAAGGGGCCTTCAAACTTTGTGACGCTGTTCCAATAACTCAAATTTGATAATCTTTGGAAATCATTTCACTAGCGAGAAAAATTTTATCCCAACTTCCTGATAAAATGATACCGTTTTCAAAACAATTTTCATTTTTAATGTAAAATAAAGCTATTTTTTTTATTCTTTTTGTAAAGTTAGATGTGGCTCTTTTCAGCCTTAATATAAAATGCATTATGGGAAAAATTTAAACAGGCCAAAAACTGCTCGAGGCAAACTCATAAATTTTCTTTCACGGGAAGTCTCATAATATTACTTCGTAAATATCTCAATGAGTGGGCAATCTAATTTTTTTTTTTTTTAATTTTTATAGATTTTTGAATCATTTTAAATTATTGTATACAAGAAAAAAAGTGCAAAAAGAAATCCGTCTGGGATGTTGTACAAAAAATTTTCAATCTTTTAAGAACGATGTCATTTTTATTCGCTCCTCGAACCAGAGTTGATTAAATACTGCAATTTTGGATCAGAGTATCAGTGTTAACAATATAAGTGTATTTAGCACGCGTGTACCCAGCTTTGTTCAAAATATTTTTTCTTCGATAAACGGTATCTAAAAATAAGTTTATCCAAGAATTATGGAGTAAAAGTAACGTCCAAGTCTTCTACCGATATAAGTAATTCCTAACTATTCTTTTCAAATAATTTTCTAAAAATTACCTATCTAATCCTATGGCTTAATTTAAATCAATTTCTGATTCGCATACATAATCCTCCCTTGATATTTACAAATTTATTTGTTTATCATTATTCACGTATCATTATTCACGTTTAACTCATACATGAATCATTTTGTACAAAGACACTAAAGATATTAAGAGTCTTTGATTTTTTTAAAAAAGTACCTGATTCATATTTTTGATAAAAATGTAATCAGTATTTCTAATCCTTTTCTAATCCATATATAATTAAAATCAAATAATTCTCTTTATTTTCAATTATGACTAATATCAATTATTTATTTTTGTCACTAAATCAATTCATCAGCTCATTTCCAAATCTTCAATCTAATACATTTCGAAAGTAAACTAAGTCATAAAAGAAACTAAAACTTATAAATAAAAAATCATGTTAAATCAAAGCTAATCAATAAAACAGGCTCCATAAATCTGCATATGTGACATAGGTCATGCCAATCTCACATTTCTTATCATCTAATAAAATACAATAATAATTATATTGGCGCTTATTACAACAAACATTAAATATCTTATCTTTTAATATTATTCTTAAATTGAATGATAATATTTATTACAAAATAAATAAAATATATTTATTGATTTTTTATAAAATTTTTGCGAAATAACAAAAAGATTAAAAATAATCATTTAAGTACAAAAATAAGTTATTTTTATAATCTAAAAAATATAAATAAAAAATTAATTTTCATTGTAAAATAAAATAACAATGCTTTTAACATCAAGTAAATAACACGTCCAGAATTCATTGGTTTGAAAATTTTTTTTGTAATGCATGCATGTAAGTAGCGTACATAATAATATCCATTACAATTTATATAAACATTATCAATGCTTAGAAATCTTATTTTAAAAAAACTCGTTAAAATATTTTCAGATTACGTAAAATAAATCAAACATTTTATTTTAAAATAAAGTGTATAATTTATGCTAACGTTCAACACTCAACTTGATTAATTGTTTTTTTTTTGTTGTGAGCACAGGTAAGTATGGTAAGTAAATTAAGTAAATTAACAATTTTATTTATCTATGTAATTTTTTTAATTTAATCAAATATCCTTTGATAATGTGATTTCCTGTTTAGTTAGATTGTTTTTAGTTTTTGTTTTATTTACACACAGGAAATTAATTATTAAATTATTACATATTGTTTGCTATTAAGTTTTACTGTATTTTAATTAAATTAACGCTTTTATTGATATTGCGATGTGGGTAAGTATTTTTATTTATTGGTATTTTTTTGTAAAAATTTGATAGAAATAAAGAAACCTTAATTATTGCATAATTGAAAAATTCATTTTGGGCATTACTTACATTTTTAAGCACTGAAAAACAGCGGTGTAAAATTGGAAATTAGCTACCAAATTAAGCTCCTGATGCATATTTTGTTTTAAGTAGTCTGCCGTACGACTAAAGAAAAGCACTATCTCAATTTTATAAATAGGTCTTTTTTCAATATAATTATATTCACAAAAATTCCTATCGACAAATACTGGATAGTGCTTGTTTTAACCGTACGGAAGTACTGTGATCTCGACTGTGATTGATCAATTTCACACCGTGCGAAAGAATTTGTTGAACGGTGAAATTCTTTGATAACAAGTAGGCAATGAATGACTCATTTACCCCGACAAGTGATTAATTTTTTTAAATTAAAAATCAACTTCTAAAGGTAGCTAAAGTTAGAATCTTCATATTGGGTAAGTTAACCATACGAGCAAATTAACGAAGACAGGATATAGAATTACTCAATGATTAAATAGAAATTGGTAATGCAAATTACTAAACTAATACTGTTCAAATTTATATAGTATGCACTGTTGTGTGTAAGCTTAAAGGGGAGTTCAATACATTTGGAACACAAAATTACACCTAATGGTTATGGATGAGTTTGTTATGTTGAAAAAACATGCTGACTACCCTCCGTTTATTCCAATGGGCCTTCTGGTCCTAGAAACGCAGGGCTCAATGTTATAAAATAGGATTTTTTAGTAATTTTCAATGAAACACCAAAACTTCGAAAGTAAACCAAAACTCTTCTGGTTGGTCTCATTTTTTTGGTTTAAGTATCACCTTTCATACGCCGTAAACCGCAATTTATTATCACTAATTCTCTTATCACTATAGCCAACTAACCAAACGGTCATGTTTGGCTAAAAATGATCAATTTTCAAATTGCTGCCAAATTTGTAATTTCTGACGAAAATGGGTTTTATAGGTCTGAAAAAATGTGTACAAGCTTCAAGTTTTCAAAACTTTTTGACTTTACCTTTTTCAATTATTTGTTAACCAGATATGATAATTTGAAGTCACAGTCCCAATTTTACAATTTTTTAAAAAAGCTCAATTTTAATGTTAACTTCGAAGAGCCATTTCTTAAAAATGAATCAAGGGATTAAGACGAGTAAAAATTTTTTGGAAGCTTAAAGCTAGTACAAATTTTTTCAGACCTATAAAAACCATTTTCGTCAAAAATTACAAATTTGGCATCATTTTAAAAATTGGTCATTTTTAGCCAAAAATGACCGTTTGGTTAATTCCCTATAGTGATGAGAGAATTAGTGATAATAAATTGTGATTTACGGCGTATGAAAGGTGATAATTAAACCAAAAAAATGAGACCAACCATAAGAGTTTTGGTTAACTTGCGAGGTTTTGGCGTTTCATTGAAAATTACAAAAAACTCTATTTTACAACATTTAGCCCTGCGTTTCTAAGCCCAGAAGGCCCATTGGAATGAACGGAGGGTAGTCGGCATGATTTTTCAACATAACAAACTCATGCATAACTATTTGGTGTAATTTGGTGTTCCAAATGTATTGCACTCCCCTTCTTAATTAACATGTTTTTCTCGCAATTAAAATGAATTTCATAACCTATATAAAGAACCAACTTCATTTAATTTTAAAATTAAGAATAATAATCATTAAAATTGAAGTAGTAAGCTGCTTGTTCAGCAATAATTTTGGAAACCTAAAATGTAGTAGATAATAAAAACTTTTTGTTAACAAAAAAAGTTTTTTAATTGTTGTCTTATTGTTATTTTACCAGTTCGTAAAAACTTATCTTCTGTTAGATTTTTATATAGATTATTTACATCTCATGTGAAATTAAACTAAGAATCCCTTGTATAAACGATAGATGTGACCCATGGCCACAAAAATGAAGTGTAGGTCCAATCAGTAATTTCCGAATATTCCTTAGCAAATTTTCTTGAAATTCGGCCAATTTTTGGTCAAAAATACGGGTAGGAATGAAATTTGATTTAAAGCCGATTAAATTTTTTAATATTTGTAGCCCTGCGAACCCCTAGATACAATTTTTATGCCATAAAATTAAATTTAAAAAAATAATTTAAAAGCAAGTTAAACTATTTGGACAATTTTTGATCTAAAATAAGAATAGGGATGAAATTGACATTAAATCCGATTAAAATTCCAATATTTGTGCCCCCGATAACCCCTAGATACAGTTTTGATCGAGGTTTTGATGCCAACAAATTAAGTTTACAACAATAATTTAAAAGCGATTTAAAATAATTTGTAAATTTTATCGAAAATTGGCCAATTTTTTGGTCAAAAATAAAGGTAGGTATGAAACTGGGGTTAAATCCCGTTAAAATTAAAATTTTTGTGACCACACAAACCCCTAGACACAGTTTTTATGCCAAAAACTAAATTTAAGCAATAATTTATAAGCGATTTTAAGTATTTAAAGTATTTAAATAGCTTTTTAATTCTTAAATACTTTAAATCAGGTTATCAGCCCCTCGCAAATTAATGCTATATAGTCAAGCGATAGTCGAGATCTCGGTCAAGACGACAGTACAAAGCCATTCAATGATTAGACTGAAGTTTGAATGCAAATTACTAGACTAATTTTGTTCCAATCTATTATTATGATGTCTAAGTTCAGTCAACAATTTTTTTAAACTTATTTATTCCAAAAATAAAATTATAAAATTTTTTCGCAATTAAAATGACTTTTACAACCTATATAAGGTAGTATAGAAGCAGCTTCCCAATATTTTAAATTCAAGCTATATCTGGTTCACTTTTAAAAACTTTATTACTAAATGAAAACTTATAACCGGTTTGTGTACACACAACCAAAATGCATGGAACATGTTTACTTACATCTGTAATCTTACAGCATAGACACACAAAAAACAATACAATGTCCTATTTTTATAATTTGTAATTATCACCTTTGCTAAATGTTAAGATTCTAAACCCAAACTATTATGATTTCCTAAACGCGTATTATTCTAGGTCCCTAAATCAAAAAAATTTTCTAAGTCCCTAAACCCAAATTATTCTAAGTCCCAAAATTAAAATTATTATATTATTATATACTGAGTCCCATTTGACCCACCCCCCTTAAATGGGACTTATTTGACCCCCTCCCCCCCTTAAACGGGACAAATTTGACAACCCCCCTTAAATGGGAGATATTTGACCCCCCCCGCCTTAAATGGGACAAATTTGACCACCCCCCTTAAATAGGACAAATTTGACCCCCCCCCCCCTTAATTTTGAAATCCCGAAGTACCCCCTCCCTATAAACATGTTCCATGTTAATATCATTAACATTGAAGCATATTGGAGTATGGTTTATTACTAGTTGATCAGGGGCCTGATTCAGAATTCGTATCACAGTGATAAGCAGCCGTTCCATCCATAATATGTGGTACTGCGCATGCGCAAAACAAATGTTTTTAGAAATCGTAGTAACTTTCACGATACAGTTTGGTTATAAAAGTGATACGTTATAGATGATATAAATGCAGAATGTAGGCCCAGCTGTTTGAGAGAAAAGGGTATTTGAATTTTCTTCTTCAATTTTGAAAAAATATGCCTTTGCCACTCGCTTGCAGCAGGCGAGAATATGTTGTTCTTAGATTTTCACAAAATCATTCCCCAATGCAATTCAGTATAAATCAATGAAAAAAAAAACTTAAACCCATATACAAACAACATGTTAATTATTAATATAAAAAAATTCCTTCTAGAATATTATTATATTACACTTTTATTTCATTTATTAATCATTCATTTCATACATGATATTATAATTAATGATTTAAAGAATGTATTATATGATATTTAAATTGTAATTAATAATAATGTTATTATTATTATTTTATAAATATAATATGTTGTCATTTGTTTATTGTTCATTGTTAAAAAAAAAATTAATAAGAAAATAAATATTTATCTGAAATATTCTATTGTTTTTATTAACAGTGAATTGTAGATAATAATTAATTAAATAAATGAAAATTTAATTTTCTTGAAATAGTGAATACGTGCTTACTGGCAGTTGTCAAGAAAAAATAATGAATGAGGAATTACATTTTTAGTTTTTTAATTCACTATAAGTTCAAAGAATTTTTGGCAAAAATTTAAATATCTCAAAACAAAGGCAAATTCTGATTCTGAGGAGAAAACACAAAATGGAAAAGGAAAATTAAAAATTAAACCTTTATAAATTGAATATAAAAACATGAACGAGTTAAATTTATTTTACAGAAAACTTCTTATAAATGCAACTGGGGGATAACCTCAGGGATAACACATTAAATTTCTTTTTTTTTAAGTTTTATTGTATTTATAGCGAAAGTGTTTCAGGAAATCAAAAATGTATTAGATTCTGTTGGTACATTTAAAAAATAATAGTGACTAATAATTTCAATAAAAAATAACTCAATTCAGTCCAAAAAACTATTTTCAAATTTGTTAATAAAAAAAAAACCAATTTGAAATATTTTTACATTTTCCAAAAAACTCATATTTAAACAAATATATATTACCAATAAATATGATTTATTACCAATTTTTACAGAAACAATTATTGCAATAAAATACCTAATAAAAATAATAAAAATAATCACTGCGATTATTACTTTTTTAGATATTTACTGATAACACAAAAATAGCAATAAATGTAATAAAATAAATTCAAAAAAATTTAATCTAAGCTAATATTTACCTATAAATTTTAACATTTTAAAATAAACATGCACACGTGCATATTAACATGTACTTTAAAACAATTACAAAAATATACAAAAACTCATTAAATATTAAAAAAATAAAAATGATTGTTCGATAACTAAACGACTGTTAAAATTAATAAATTAAAAAATTGATTAAAAAAAAAAATAAATAAAAATAATTAAAAATATCATATTAACAAATGATTTATTAGACATAAAAAATAATTCCATAGTCATGAAAACCAAATTAAAAAAAAATAAAGTATTAGGTTATTGTAATACAAACGTCATGGCTTATTACAGTTGAATAAATCTTTTGATTTAATAATAAAAATGATTACTATCATATATTTATGACAATGAGATATATAGCGGAAAAGGAGTCTTTCACAATTTGTTTTATTGTTCCTTTTTATATATATAGTCATCTCGCTCTAAAACTGCATATAAAATTTTAATTTAAAATTTATATATTTTTTTTTGCTAGCTAGGTTTATTATAATACATGGTTAAGTGGTAACATTAATCTCATACTTGTATTATATTCCGAGGACAGCCGCCGTCGGAAAAACAACACGCCGTAAATCTTCATTTCACATATTATTACTACTACATACTACTTAATAATAATGATAATACTTAATTTTTTGCAGTTTTTTTAAACAATAAACATTTTTTTTTTTTTGGTTAGAAGATTTTATCAAGATTATCATAAATATTTTTATTTTTTTGCAATTTATTTAAATTTATAATATTATTGTTGTATCAAATGCTTATGTTAAATTATGTTTCTTTACATACAATTACTTTATTAAATGTCTAGTTTTTTCAGGTTTCTAATAAATTATGCTTTACTAGGTATGTGTGTGTATAGAAATATTTATTTATTTACTCATTATTTTTTAGTTTTTTTTTTGCAAATATAAATGTTTTTTTTAATGTGTGTGAATAGTGTTTTTATTATTTATTTTACGTTTGGAATAAAATGTCTGTTATGTAATACTAAGTTAATCGATTGTATAAATATATTCATAATAAGTAATAATTTTATAATATTATTACTCGAAATGTTCTTAACACCATAGATACAATGCTTAATATACTCATTTTTTACATTTATCTCCGAATTTTAATAATTTAAAATAAATCTGAAACTTTAAAAAATTTTTGATAAATATTATCAAGTATTAAATTTTTCAAAAATATAAGATACCTATTTTAATTTTGAATAATTTTTTTTTCAAATATTATTTCTCGCAAGAGAATTGTAGTTTCACTATTATATAAACAGTTTCAATCTCCGACGAAATGTACAATACAAAAATTTACTACAATAATATTATTAATACTATATAAATATACATGAAAGACTTCTAAATTTTCAGTTTTTTTTTCGAAAATTCATTGAATAAATCTGATTTAAGGGATTAAAAAAGCTTTCTAAAAGTTTCTAAAATTTTTCCTTAATTTCATTATTCATATTTAATTCACTTTTTTGTCTGTATTTCAATTATATGTGATCCTGTTCGATTTTCTTTACTTTCCAAAGAATAGTTGGATCTTTCGGTATAGTCTTTGGTTGAATTTTCGTTGAATTTGCCTTTATAGATGAAACGTCAGAATAACATTTGTTCGAATTATTTACAAAGACTGTATTAACTAACATTTAAGACATTAAAATATGACGAATATTTGAGCGACAAGAAAATAGTCAAGCCTATCCTGTAAATTTTTTGATGAAAAATAAGAATTTCCAGTCTTTCAGGTTAAATAGAGGTTTTCAGTTTTTAAAGTTAAATAGATGTTATTAATAAATTGAGTTATCACTTACAAAACACACAGAATTAATAATCCAAATTAACTTAGGGGTGTGCCATTTTTTTGGTGCACAGTAACTGTGCGCTAAGTAAACCACCCCTTGCCATTTTATAATACTGAGTTAAAGCTGTCCAAAGCTTTTTATAACATTCATCAGCTGTAAAATAATAGAAAATAAGTAAATACATATTAATATATTATTTTTAAAAAAATTCTGCTTATTTGTAAAATATTTAGTAAAAAAATAAAATTAATAAACATTTTCTATCGTACAAAAATTGATAACATAAAACATGAATAAATTGCAATTATATAGCTAATATAATTAAATTCGCGAGTCCAGCTGTACAATAAACTTTATAACTAAAAAAAGAAAGCACCATTTATAAATAATTATATAAATGAACCCTAGTTCTAATTTTTTTATATTTATAACTTTGTACCTACGTGTATTATCAACCCTGTACATTTATTATTAACGATGATACCAGAAAAATTATTTAATAGTAGTAGTATAAAAAGTATATTTTTTTATATATAAATAGTATACAATTAAATGACATAAACTTGATAGAACAACAAAAAAGTTTTTACTTTCCCCCCTTGTCTTTTGTATTTTTAATATTAAAAACTACATAATGTCAGATGACAATATAATACATGGCTTGCCTTTTATCTATATAGACTTTTATATTATTGATTCACTGTATAAAATTCTATTATTTATTTATATCATGGTATACTTATATATACTCGAGTGGGCAGTATATCTATTTTTGGTTTAACTTAACATTTATATATAAATATTAAATTAGATTGACAAGATATACTTAAGTTACTTTAGATATTTATGTTGGAAAAAGTTTATTTATTGCATTTAAAGTTATTTACATTTTTAATAATCATTTAGGTTTCATTCGTCTCATTTAGATTTGACAAATTTTAAGTCATTTATTTTATTTCTGGGATTTTGTTGATTTGGAAGGAATATGTCAAGATTTAATTTATCAACCGATATTGTACATGTTAGTCAAATTCAAGAAGTATATGACAGGCATGACCTAATCCAAATAATGAATTTTTTGGTAGTAACTTCATATTTGGGGTTGATATAAATGTATGAGTTTTATTATTCAATTAGGTTAAAAATCGGAATTAGTTTTCTATTAATATGATAAATTTCATTTTATTGATAAAAGATTAATTCTGATTCAATTTGGATAGCAAAAGTCATAAATTTCCCTTATTAGATATGAATTCTGTTTTAATAAATTTTAATTTTTCTAAATAATCATAAAATCTTATATTTACGACATCTATTTTATTGTTAGAAAAGTTTTGAGACAGAGAAAAACTTCCAAAAAATAAAAAATTTACACAATTCTGCGAAATAATGAGCTTTATAAAATATAAAATAGCTAAGGGCAAAATGGCATTTACAGACATCAAGAAAGAACAATTAGAAAAAATTGTAATACGAGAAAGGTAAAAAGTTTAATCAGAAGGCATCAAGATTAAATAATTATCAGACCATGAAATATTTAAATATAAAAAACATCTACACCCTATTTTTAAAAGACGCTATCGCTGTTTTACTTGAAACAAGTTTTAGGGTACATTTAAGTTAGAAATTTTTAATAAAGTTTTATATTTTACGCCTTTATAATTGAATATACGCTAAGATACTAATATTTTGAAAAGTTATTAGCACTGTCTAAGAAAACTGTTGAACTGTTTTGTTTGCAAAGCTTGTCAGCCCCATTAATTGTGACAGCAGTGATACGATAATGTATTACTAATCTAGCGAAACTTTTTCAATTTAAGAGGGTAAAATTTCAATTGAATATATGCACTGATGTATATATAAATAACTTATGTGTACTGTAAATTGAGGAAACATAAAAAAGGGGTTTTATTTTTATAAAAAAAAGGGTTGGAAATATTAATTACAATTTTAATAGAACAAGATCATAAGACACGATATTATATTACACGTTTGAGAATAGGTGGAGTGATCGTGCTTAAATATTTCAACTATTTTAAAGATATTTTTTAATTCATGCATAAGTGAATATTTGTAAAATTTTGAGTGATATGTACTTAGGATCTGTTCTATAATTAAAGATTCAGTTTAAGGGTTAGTATCAAATTTTTTAAAGGTTTTTGGTAAAATCTAAATTTAATCTATTTGATTAATAAATTAATCCCTTTTACTCCAGTCATAATGAGGTTTGAGGTTTCTAAAATCAACAACTGGGTGTAGAAAAAATGTGATGCAGGTTTTACATGTCGTTGAATCCGAATTGGGTGTGAGCTAAAAATTAGGGAAACAACCTTAATTTAGCAAAAACGATCCCTTTTTTAAAGTTTTTTTGCAATATTTTTAACTAAAGCTGAAATAATTAAATAAAAGCCATTTTTTATAAAACTAGCAGATGTAGTTATTATCATATAATATGATATATATTTCACTAAGCCATGGATAACGAAAATTAGAATTAGAAGTAGTATTTTGCGAGTATTTTGCTACTTTAAGTCTTATGAAGAAACAGTTTGAGGTGTAAAAGTTTCTTAATTCAAACTAATTAATTCGATACTTCAAAAACATTAAAAGTCCAGTTGTTCCCCTTCTAAAAACGAATCTTCCTCCCCCCTTAATTTGGGCCCTTTTTCAGATACCCCTTCTTATGAACATGTTCCATGTTAAAATTGAATAAATTAGACATAAATTACATCAGGAAAGATAACCCCAAATGAATCACTTCGGTAGAAGTAAATTTTTAGCGCATTTTGGTAGAAAGTAGTAGTATTTTTGGAGAAAAAAAAGGTATTAAGTAATTATTATTAAATACGGTTGAACATTATAAAAATCCCTTAATAATAATTCTTTTTGAAGAGATTACCCTTAAATCATCAGAATTCATTTACGTTTAACCCAATTATTTTTTCATGCATACTTTTATAAGACACTCTAAATTTAGTATACCTGGTTGACAACTTACTTCAGTATTATTATATTTTTAAATAAAAAAAGGGAGCTATTGGGCTATTTTACAAAAATATTTTAAGTAGGTCAGACACGATAACGTATTTGCTGTCATATTATAATATATAATTTAAAATTGAATAATATAATAAAAGATAAAAGTTGTAAAATATCAAAAAATAAATTTAAAATTCTTGTTGCTGACAGTTATATGTATAAAAAAATATATTATGTGATAGTCATATTTCTAGATATATATATTTTAAGTTGACTAAAGGATTTGTCAAACTACTCAAAAGTTCATTAAAGTTTTCTTATATTATAATATCCAGACAAATTTCTATACATAATTTAACGATTCTATGTTCTATATATATAACCTAGAATGGATTTAAAATTTATATTAAAATATATTTAATTTATTATAAAATTCTATTAAATATTCAAATTCAGACATTTTCTCTTTAATTAAATAATAAATTGAAGAAGTAAAAAAAAATTAGATATACGTTTAGAAATATCTGTCAAAAATATATTGTTTATGACATATTTATATATTATATTTAAATAATTCAATTATATAAGATTAAATAACAAATATTTTTGCAACAAAAAATTTTTTTTTATTGTTGTTGATTGACAGGTAAAGAAGTAAAAAAAAATCTTTCGTTATTAACATTTATATATATTTTTTTTAAATGTATTGTATGTTAATGCAAAATATAAATAATAAATAATTCTTAATATATATTGACGTTACAATGGAAGAAAATTTTATTTTTAATATATCTAACCTACAAATTTTTATAAAAATAGTATAAATCTTTTTTTTTTTTTAATGTATGCAGAAAGAATTTTTTTTATGTACTGTTAGAAAATTTTGAAGATTTCAAAAATATTTTGTAGTTTTGTAATTTTTGGTTGGGGGTAGTCCATTAAGTGCATTAGGAAATTTAGGGAGAAAGATGATCAAATATTGTTTTGAGTTATTTATGGATGACTCCATTAGTCACTTATTTATATGTGCTAGACATTCATACTTTGTGAGCTTATGTACACTTGCAAAAAAAGGCTGGGTCTATGTTTGGTTCATTTCTAAAGTTATTAAATTATGGAAAAAATAGCTCAAAATGATCATGATAATAAATTTATGTCAGGTAGTAATGGATAATTGGAGGCAGTTTTTGACAAGTTTTAAACAAGTATATTTTAAACTAAATTTGATCTTTTTATTATGGAAGTTTGTATTATGTCAAGTTATTCGAATTCAGTTTTAACAGCCTGAGTAAACTTAAGTTTTGGATAAATGTTACTAAATTAAGTTCTTACTCAGACGAAAATGGTTACTGAACCCAGGTCACAAATTAAAAATTTGTGTGTGCCTTTTGGATCCTTTCAATTTTTTTCAACTGCAAATAAATTGACTTATCGTTTTGAGTAGAAACTGCTGAGTTTTAGAGTCTTTTCGATGTTATTCCAACTTTTAGCTGCTAACTTAGAACTTCAAACAAAGCAACCCTACAGTGTACTCAAAATCATCACTTAAACCTGCACTTCAACAGAATATTGATTAACTTTTTTATTTTCAATAAACCCATTTAAAAAAAAGCGCATTGTACGTTATAAATTCATGTCGACCTTATTGTCACAAACATAATATAAAAAAAACTGCAAAAAAAAAAAAAAATAAGTGCTATTGGCAAATATTCAAATGTAATTCCTTAAATCACGATAATATATTTAAAGTAATAAAACTGCTTGTAAAATAAATATATAATATGAAAAAGAGTCATTTCGTCGCCTACGTGTAAATTATAATAAATAAATATATTTTTCACATGTACATAAAATAAAATAAAAAAAATCAATGTCACTTGTCATAACAAATTACTCAAGAAAAATTTTTTTTTTTTGAAATAAATGATTTGTTATTAATAATTTTTTTATAATCAGTTATTATGAAATTTTTTAATTAATTAATCTCAAAGAATATTTGTGTTCTAAATAAACATGTTAATTAATATCTGATTTTTACACTCGACTAAATTTTTAAGTTATAGTAATCAATTTTAAAAAATAATTTAGTTTTTAACCTAATTTTTTTTTTTGATTCTCAGAATTTTAATATTAGATTTGATCATTTATTTTTTTTTTAATTAATTTGATTCTTGATTTATTAGGGTAATAAAAATTGCTGTTTTTTAAAAAAAATTTAGCATATGACACTTTGGATCTAAAATATTTAAGGGAAATTCTATGAATAAAATAAAATAAATTTAATCAAAGTAAAAGTGTAAAAATGAGTAATAAATTAAAATATTTATATATATTTTTAGCTAAATGTTTTAATATTACCAACATTTATTTATGTACCAATAAATTAGATAATCAAGATCTCTTAATTGCTTTCTATGACTTAATTTTATATTTTTATTAAAATTTCTTAACCTGTTTACTTAACAGGCTAATTTATTTATTTTAATGCTCGAATATCTAAAAAAAAAACTGATTATTAATTCCGTAAAAAATAGGAAATTTAATAGGAAAATTGGAAATGAAAACAAAAATTATTTAATTTTTTGTAATTCTACAAATTTTTTTTATTTTTCTGTATTTCTTTTTTAAAGCAAAAAAATTTTCACAATTTTTCTTGATTTTTTTGTAGTAGTTTTTTTTAAAAAAAAAACTCAACAATATATTATTTACAATATTTTATTTACACAGATCGTACTAATATTTTTGAAATATGACAAAATAATTAAATAAAGAAAAATTTTTAATTTTGGTAAAAACGTAATTTTTTTTTATTATTTACATATAATATATTTTTTATCTCTCACACACACACTCACACTCACACAGATATACAATTTTTAATCATTCTCTCATAATTAATCATAAAATACATAATTTAATATAATTACAATAAAATTTTACTTTATAAAATTCAAACAAAAATCACAAAAAAAAGAAAATAAATTAGCCAAAATTTGAAAAAAAAACGCACGGCGCAATTTTTTTTAGAAAAAAATTTTTTTTTTTATACAATAAATTTATTTAAAACTCTTCTTATAATTGAGAGAATGGTATAGAATATCACAGTTATTATATCGTGGACACAAAAAATTATATTAGAAATATATAATTATAACTTTTTTTCATATATAACTTCAGTTCAATAATATATCAGTTCCATTTTTTTATCTGTGCAAAAAAAACGTTCACAATTCACAGAAAAATTAACACTTTTTTTGCTTACAATTAGGCATAAGCAAAACAATATATAATTGTGAATAGTTAATTATTTAAAAAAAATCATTTTTAATGTTTTTTTTTTTCACTTTTTTTTACTATAAAATTATTTTTTCACAAAATATAATTAATTGTCATTCTACCTCAGTTTATCTCTCGAAAGTTTCTGTCCACTTTTTAAAACACATATTTTTCACATTCTTTAAAGTTAATTTTTTTTGCACTTTTCAGTCTCTATTTAACTTAAAACACTAAAAATAATTGATTTAATTAAAATTTAATTTATTTTATGGGTGTACAGCAGCGCCGATTCTTTGTCCATAAAGAGCATATGGTGAATAATAAGGTCCTAAAGCATTAAAAGCACTGTATGGTGAAGCCCCTAATGGGCTTGCTGTTGGTTTACCATAAGGATGATACCTTGATGATAATGAACTGAGTGAAGATGGTGATGGGTATCCACCAGCAGCTGCTGCTGCAGCTCTGTGAAGTGCTGCCGAAGGTGACAATAGGGGATGTGCGTGAGGTGAACCGGCTAATAATGCGGCTGAAGCTGCTGCTGCTGCGGCAGCAGGATCACCAGCTGCTAAACTGGCATGACTACGAAGATGTTGAAGTAATTCTTCAGAATTAGAGAACCTTTTGCCACAATATGAATCACCGGCTATCCAGTTGCAAACGTGCGGCCTGCTATTTGCAGCTGCAGCAGCTGAGGCTGCATAACTAAGTGCTGAAGAAGTTGGTGGAGGAGGTGGCATTTGTGCTAATGAAGACAATGCCATAAGTCCATATTTTTGGTGATCACATTGTGTACATCCGCTAGGACAAGCTCCGGCTCCCATCATCATTTGAATATTGTGCATGCTATATTGACATCCTGTGCAATAAGGATCTTTGCAAACTGGTACTAGAGTTTCGCCACCGGCTGGAGTCTTAATCCTTTGATAACTTAAATATGGATTACCAGCTGCAGCTCCAGGGTAACCCAAAAGTTGCTGTGAGAAGGCCAAGGGTGGTCTGAAGGCGGGATTATCTGCTAATCCTGGTGGGCAACAAAGACCACTGGGAAAGCCATTTTTGTAAGCCGCAGCAAGATTTGCATCTTTGGCATGAGCACCTAATATTTCCATTCCAGATCTTACAATTGGACTTGTTCCGGATGATCTTTGTGGTGAATCGCGAGATTTTGATTCATTATTTGGTGATTTTCGCTCAGCCGTCGGACTAGCATTGCTTGTTGTGGTTGTACTTGGTGAAGATGATTTTCTACCAGTAACGGGTGTACGACTACCCGATGATTTTTTACCGTCGGGAGAATTATCCGCAGCACTAACACTATTATTTTCCGCACCATTTGCACTGTGTATGCTAGCTTTGGATGCTGGACGGCTTTCTTCCGACGATTGACTATTTCGCTTAGCAATAACATTTGTTTCGTATGGTTTAAAAGCTAAGTGTTTGTTTTCCGTCGGACTTCCACGAGTTCTCTCAAGCTTTGCAGCTGGAGGTGAACGATTTACTCCTGCAGAGCTTTTCTTTGCTGAATTGTCAAATGAAGTAAGTTTTGGTGAATCTGAACCAATTTGACTACATGTTTGGGCCAATAAAGCTAAAGGACTTTTCTTCGCGTCCAACTGTAAAAAAAAATTGAAGAAAAAAATTATTAATTTGATCAATTAAACTTTTAACTATGTTTTTTTTTTCAACATTTTTTTCAAATAATATAAAAAAATTAAATAAAAAAAATTAATAATTTATCTAAATATATTTAAATTTAAAAAAGTTAAATTTGAATTCTAATTTTTCAATTATAAGTTGTACTTTACTAAATTTTGCAAATACAAAGATTTTACAAAAAAACAAAGAAAAAATGATTTTTTAAAAATAAAAATATTTATAACTACTAACCGTTGTTGGAAGCGGAGAAAGATAATCTGGTTGAAGATACTGATTATGTCCTGTAGTCAACATACTGCCTTCTTCTAACACAACCATTTGTAAATTTAACTAACTTTCTAACTTAGATTCACTTTTTTTTATAAAAATCATAAATATGATTTTTTTCTTCGTAACTTATTGATGTTACGATTAAAAATAATTTTTATTCTTTATAAATAAAAATTAACTTTGTTTTTTTGAAAAATTGTTGATTTTCCATTCACAACACTAAAATTGAAATAAAAAACCAAAAAAAATGAAAAACTTCACTTTTAACTTTTTACTGATTGCCTAAGAAACTTGCGGCAAAAAAAATAAAACTTTTAAATATTTATAAAGTAGAGCTTTATATAAAGAGATGCGCACGGTTCAAGCTCCGGGCAAGTAATATTCGTTCGAGAGCGCTGTTTCGCTTTCCCCGACTTTAGAGTCAAAGTTAACTCTACTAACGCCACCTAGTAGTACAAGATACCCCACTCTTAAATAACCTGTCACCCAAATAACACAGTGAATATATCTATATATTAATGGCGCTCGATGGCTGACGATGGGAGTGACTGAGACAGAAGTGAGGGATAATGGTTAAGAGTAGGGAATACAACAAGGCGGGGTAATAATGTTATACATAAAGTTTCATAACGGACAGTGTGGGGAGGCCTTCTAATTCGACACACCACCCATGATGTTAGCTCGACGATGACAGCTCCCATCCTGGCTTTGATATTTCACCGCGCATTTAACATCCCTTTTTCCTTCAGGGGATGTATTTGTTAAATATTATAAAGTCTGTTCATGGCAAGTAACTCATTTTAAAATGTTGTATATATTTATATATTCCCTCCTTTCTTTTTATATACTCATTTTCTCCTCTTTTACTTTTCGCACTTGTTATCATACGCATAATACACTGTAATTTTCTTTTCCTTTCTTTTTTTCATCCTTTATGAGTATAAAATAATCTGTTCATAATATCAAGTAAAAAAAACTTTATTTTATAACTAATAAAGACTTTTTATGCGTATGTTTTAAACCTGTCTTTAATATTCATAAAATCTACATGTTTAAATTAAATTTTTCTTTTAAAGTAAAGCTTTTATAGAGCTTTTAAAAAAAATAACACATGCTAAAAAAAAAAAGTAATATAATTACAAAAACACATATTTTTTTTTATGCTTTATGGATCACACATAAAAGAGAGATGAAAATATAAAAAGATATATATAAAAATGTAGGGTGATCGATTGCTCCTGTCGAGGAGACTTACTGACATGCCAGGAATTACGAATGACAGCCACTTAAGCGCCTTGTTTAACTGTATGGTTTCATATTATTATATATATAAAGTGTTTTAATTATATCAAAGCCAAAAATAAAAAAAAATTATAAAAGGCGCGGGATATTTGACACTCTTTCAATTTTTTTTTTTTAAAGAGATGATTAAATTTAGTAATTTTTTTTTCTTTTTTTTTGATTGAATGTATAAATATTTGAATTATAGTTGATGTAAAAAATATTAATTGCTTTATTTTAATTGATATATTTATTATGATTTGTGTCTTACTTGAACTGTCTGTTACTACTTAAAATGTCTATATTTTGGGTTAGAGGAGATGAGGGCAATTAGTTATAAGTAACAAAAATAAAATTTATTTGCTCGAGTTAATTAAATTAAGTGTGAAACTTCTGAAAATCATTTTGTCTTCAATCTGGCAAAAAATATCGATAAAAGCACCAAGAATTTCTGAAATTCGATATACTTAAGTTCACCTGCATAAGTGAACCTTAAATTCGCCTTAACTGGTTTGTTGTAAAATAAGATAGGTTTACGATCGCTGTCACGTTACTGATGAATTAGAAAATTTTTTTTAAAACCTTGGAATAAAACCAATTACTAACTCTAACCAACCTCTATGGTCCTAATATTGAAAATTAATTAACATTTTCGGCTTTCATTAAAAAAAAATTTTTTAATTTTACTTTTAGTTACAAACATAATTTAAAAAAAAACAAAAAATATTGAAAATTATTATAAAACGTATATGAAAAAAAAAATTTTTAATAAAAATTAAATATTTATTTTGTTAATTTACGCATTAGTTTTTTTTCAAAGCAATTAATCAACTTCTGAAATAAATTAAAAAATTAAACAATTGTTCAAATATTATGAATTTTCGAGGGCAAATTACAAACTTTATAGTTATAGATGAGTTTATTTTGTTAAAAAAACATCCCTGATGCCCTCCATGGGCCTCCTGAGACCAGAAAACTGGGCTCTGTGTTGTGTTTTATGTTATAAGATAGGATTTTTAGGCTGACTTCCAAAAGATGTATTTTTAAGGTTAAGCCCTGTTTTTCTAGCCCCAGGAGGCCCGTTGAAACAAGCGGTGGACACCGGGGATATTTTTTCAACAAATTAACCCATCAGTTACAATATAGTTTTTAATTTGGCATCCTTGATTTTCCGTTCTCCCCTTGTTAGTAATTTTTTTAAAATAAATACATATTATTACCCCATTATCGTTTATATATTTTATTTAAATTCAAATTTAAATTCAAAACAGTTTTTTATCATGACATATTTAAACAAAATTTATTAAATAACTTTTTTTTCATAATATTTGTTTTATAATAAAAATAATATATGAAAATTACAAAAGCAGAATTAAATTTAAAAAACATAAAATTATACGTTGTCATAAATGTTAATTTAATGAAAAAATTCCTGGTAAAAAATAATAACATAAAAGCAACAGAATTTTTGAAATCTGGGCAGATTCTGGGAGCAAAATATATAGGTCCCAATTTTATGTCACCGGCTGAAAATTTTGTAAAATTTTGATTCAATTTTGTGGATTTTTTTGGAATTTTATTAAATTTTTCCTTTTCAGGCAGATTTTAACACATTTCTAAAAAGTGGGACAAAAAAAATAATATTTTACAAAATTTAATAAAATTCCAGAAAAATTCGAAAATATAAGTCAGAATTTTACAAAAATTTTAACTGGTGACTTAAAAACGGGTCCTAAAAATTCTTTCTAATATCTTCTTAGGGCACGTTCATAGTGAGTACAAGTGACCGGTCGATCGATCAACTGATGTTATCAAAACATTTTTAAATGGGATTTGCTGGCAAAATATTTTCTCGTATCTTGAGTTTGGGTCGTTATTTGATCCCCTGGATGCCCCAGGAAGCTGTAGGTCTACCTGGGTCAAAAAAACGATGCGATTTTTCGTACCCTTGATAGCATCAGTTGATCGATCGACCGATCACTTGTACTCACTATGAACGCGCCCTTAGACCCCAAATTCAGTAAACGGTGATAATATTATAAAAAATCATCTTCGGCATTTACGGACCGAATTTGTGAAAAGTCAAATAAATGGACCCACATCTTTGAAAAAAAAAACAAATGGAAAACTAAATGCATGGAACATGTTTACTGTAGTAAAGTTTACTTATAGTAAAGTTTTTCAAGTTCATGAGGTACCTTCTCCCTATAAACATGTTCCATGTTATAGAAGAGCTACTTCGCATTAATACTAAATTCTTTTTTAAAATTAGATTAATTTAAAACAATTTACGTTGTTGCAATTACCCATAATAAGGTGTTCATGCCTTACATTTAAATATTTATGCAATTATTTCAGTAACAAACGTATACACAAAAAATATCTTTTTTCGACGTTGTCTTTTCTATACTTGACAGATGATTCAACAGCTAAAATGTAAGTTACAATTCTTTGAAGTTTAACCGCAAATTTATAAAAAAAGGACGAAAAGCTGCAGTGTATAGAAATTTATAGGACCTTAAAATTCTTCCCTTATTTTGTTTTATTATTTTAGTTTGATGTTTTTATCTTTTTTACATCTTTTTACATTTACGAAAAAATGGATTAATTATAATATAAATTACTTAATTTACAAAAAAAATTGTATCATTAAATTTGATGATAATTTATTGACGTATAGAATTCAGAAAGAAAAATTTTGATTAATAAATTTTTTATTATTTTTGGGTGCAAAAACAAAATAATTTTAAGTTCAAAAGAAATCAGAATTTTATTATTGGCTATTTCTTTAATTTTTTTTTGTTATCTCTTGAAACCAAGAAAAAAAACTTTTACAATTTTTTAATAAGTTGATTTATTTAAGTACATTAGACTTGTTTTTATGAAAAAAATTAAAACATTAATCATTTGATATAAGAGTTATTTGATAAAGATAAATGAATTAATAAAATTTATCGACGAGCCTCTTTTTATTCAAATAAAAAATTAAAATGATTAGTTTTCTAGTATTTCCCAAAATTATTAAAAAAGAAAGACTGACGCGACATTCATCATAAATCTATTAAAAAATGTTTTTTAAAATAAAAACTACACTGACTATATGACCTGTCTATAAGATTGAAATTCAGATAAATTTTGTTATTTTAAAGTCTTTACACCTTGTTATAACCTAAATTTTTAGATAGATAAAAAGTGAAAAAATGTTCTGAAGGTAAAAAATAAACAAATTAATTTTTTTCTTTAATATTCAAACAAATCAAAAATAAATCATTTTTATTAATACAATAGAAAGAAAAAAAATCTTTATTTATTTTATCAAAAAAAAAAATTGTGTTATCCTTTAATTTTCATGGTGCATGTTTACTTATTTAATAAAAAATTTCATTGAATAAGGTGAAATAATAATAGTCACGTCAAAAATAGATAAATTATTATTAAGAAAACGTGGATGAAACTTAATTAACCATTTAAAGATAAATAAAAAAATATTTTAATTTTGATCCTTAACTAATTTTTATGTTAATTTTTATATAAAAAATTTTTTTTAATAAAAATAATACCAGGTAGATTTTTTATTTAAACAAATCGTTTATTCGTTAGAATGTACCAGAATCCAGGTAAATTTGTAATTAAAATTCTTAAAAAATTTTTATTTAATAATAAGTATTTGGGAAAATTTTCCCACGATATATTTTTATGACTTAGGGTTTAATTTCTTTTATTATAAATAGAGATATCAAAGGGAGGAGCACAGTCATCAAGAAAAAAACTCCAAAATTCCATAAAATTTCATATTATCAAAACAGACAAACCGTCTATTTTGATAATATAGAGAAATAAGTATTAATTAATAATAATATATAGACAAACCGTCTATATAATAACCGTCTATTTTAATAATATGAAATTTTATGGAATTTTGGAGTTTTTTTCTTGATGACTGTGCTCCTCCCCTTGATATCTCTATTTATAGTAAAAGAAATTCATTATTCTATTTATAGATACGCCTAAATTTACCCCTTTTTTGTCTAGTAATTACACAGATATAGTATCGTAATTATAATCGTAGATACTTCTAACTTCGCCTTTGGAAATACCAATTTTATTAAATACTTTGATATTGATATAAATAGATTTAAATATTAAAATATTAACATTGTAATGAAATTAATTTAAAATTATCATAATACTATAAAAGACACTTTAATCGCTTTGGAAACGTCATCAACGCGTAGATAATTATAATTATATATATATATATATATATATATAGTAAAAAAAATTTTGTAATAAAACTTATTGTTAGTAGCTGCTTGTAAAATTAACTGAAAATTTTTTATAATGTCGCGTTGCCAGAATAATTGAAAATTAGAGTTTACAATAAATTGGAAATTGGTTAAAAATATTTTTTTCCAAAAAAATTTCATTGTTAGCTCAAAAATCAAGTATTTTTATTCAATATCTAAAAATTAAGTTTTTCAAGAATTCTTTGCTTCCAAGGACCATTTATGAATTTTTTGGTTTCTATTCATTTTATTGGTAAAGAAGCTAATTTTTCTTTTATTTCATTTTTATAAAATACTCATAAAAAATTTATTTTTTTTTGGATTCAGATAGAAAATTTACTTTCATACAATTTCATTGCGGCCCAAATAGATTTTTTTAACTTTGGAATAAAAGTGTGGCCCAATTTTTGGCCCAAACCAATTTTTTTTTTCAAGAATTCTTATATTAAAACTCAAAATTCTATGCTTTCATTCTAAATAGTTTTAAAATACTTATTTTTTATTTTTGACCTACTTTTTATGCATTTGAAAAAAAAGATTAAAGAAAATACATGAAAAGAAAAACATTTAACTTTTTAAGATGATATTGTAATAAATTAATAAGATTATAATCAATAATCCTGTCAAATTCATTGTTTTTGTGGTTATACTCATTATGAGATCAATGATTTGTTATGACAGAACAATCATTTTTCTTAATAGGTATTAAAACACACAAAAGAACAGCATTAGTAATTTAAAAAAAAAAAAGAGGGCGGAGAACCCTTTTGAAATATACAACGACAATTGAAAAAAGAAAAGAAAAAAATCACAAGCATGTAATGCACTTTTCTGTACCAGTTAAAAATGTTATAAATTTTTCGTCAAAGAATGAAAAAAAATAAACCGTAAAAAAAAGGGGAAGTCATTATAATAGAATTTGATTTATTAACTTACGGTTCCTTTTACTTTTTTTTATGTGAATTTTTTTTTTTCAAAAAAAATAAATAATAATTTGAATTGAAATTTATATGATATATGTTAATTGATGTAAAAAACGTAAATAAATACAGGAACAAGTCACGTATATTTTATTTGAAAAAAAGGGAAAAAACAATCAAAAAAAAAAAATATTTCAAAACTTGATATTTTTTTTTTTAATACTCGTTAAAATTGACGATGCGTAACATGCCAATGCATTAAAAAAAAATTCTGTGTAGGTACGGTCGCGTGCGTCATCATCAAGGGAAACTAAAAATTTACAAAGTACAATTTTTTTTTATTATTTGTACAAATACAAATACAAACTGAATGAAAAAAGGTATATAATTTTATAATCAAAAAAAGGAGGATATGATTGAGATTAAAAGAGAATTTTTTGTTTTTTCAAAAATAAATGTGCATGAATAATTTTTGATGGATACATATTACAGAAATTTTTTTATATCAATTTAAATTCGTTTATGTATGTTTTTTTGGGTATTTACATGGATTCTTTAGTGAATTTAAATATCTACGTTGATTTTAATTCAAAGTTTTTAAGCTTTTTGAAGTTTTAATTTTAAATTATTTATTTCAAAAATAAAATTTGTCATATGCTTACACAGTGATAATGTTTTACATACGAGTAAAATAGTAAAAAGATCTTGAATTTAGCTAAATATAAATATTTATTAACAATGGGAAACCACCACGTTTGGTAATTGAAAAAACATTACCGATACCAACCATTTATTTCGATGGGAGTTCTGAGCTCAGAACCATACAGGGTTAAGTGTTATAAGATAGGGTTTTCTGGATTATCTTCCATAACATTATCGCCTTTCTAACCAACCAAAAAATTTCTCAATTTTTTGTGCAAATATTTTTTTTAAATCCCTGTATGAGTCTATAATGGTGAGAGACTTATTAGATAGGTCGTTTTCGAGATATGGCTCTGTAAAGATAACAATAAAATATTATCATAAATTATTATACCTTGCAAAAAAAAAATGGACAACTAAGGAATTTTTGAAAACTTGTACAATATTTTTGAGATCTATGAAATTCATTTTTTATAAAAATTAGTCATTTTGGCTTCAGTTTAATAATTGATTATCTTAGTTCAAAAATGAGCCCTTTGTTTATTGACCAGCGTGTATGATGACGGTGAGAGAATTATTGATAAAAATTGCGATATACGAGGATTAAAAATGATATTTACAAAAAAAGTGGGACCAACTAGAAGTTAGCCCGCGCACTTTTGAACTGTGTCGGCCAAGTATGGGCCGAAGTTCGGGCGACGTTCGGCAAAACGCTCTGCCGACGTATGGCGCACGTATAGCATACGTCCTTTGGTACACATCTCAGCGACGTATGGCACATACTTCGGCCCACGTATGGCAGAAGATTTTTATTTTTTTTTTAGTAAAAAAAAAAAAAAATTTACTTGGTTCAGGAATCGAACCAGGGACCCTCTTTAAAATTTTAAGAGGGTCAAGGATTATACGAGCGCGGCCAACCCTCGTATTTGAAAGTTATTGCATAAATGACTGTAAAATGTTGTATCTTATTGTATTTAAATTAAATTGATATCAGATTTTTCAAGTTCATTTAGAAAGTACTTCGTACAGAAAATGATTGTTTTTCACAACTGGAATATTTTCCAGTTTTTCCAAGATGGCGAAGTATATATTAAAATACTGATCTAAGATCCGTAAAATAAGGGCAGGCGCAACGTTATAAAATTTAGTTCAAAAATTTTTTTGGTTTTTCCAATATCCCGAGCGAACCTGTCGGGCGGATTGCCACCATAAGTCACGCGGCGAAACGGCGGCCCGTCGGAGGCCCTCCTTAGGGCCGCCGGTTCGCCGCGTGACTTATGGTGGCAATCCGCCCGACAGGTTCGCTCGGGATGGTGGATCATAAAATTTATTTAAAAACTTCTATAAATTAAAAATATTTTTTTCAAATTAATTCGATAATTGATGCATTATTTTAAGAAGGGTAATAAAAGAGAGCGTATTAAGTAGCGGGTATATAACATAATTAGGATTAAATATCTCGCTACAGATTTTTTTGTTTTGAGGTCCGATTTAAAATTGTATTGTACTTGTTTTCTTATAATATCCTAATTTGAATATTTATCTGACTTAATTTAAATTGGGCCTCTAAACAAAAAGATTTGTCGCGAGACACTTAATCCTAATTATGCTACACGCCCACCTCTAGATTTAATCTCTTAATACTCTATCTTTTTTTATCTATGCACATTCGAATTAATTTGAAAAAAATATTTATAATTTATAGAAGTTTTTAAATAAATTTTATGGTCCAACGTATTGGAAAAACCAAAAAAAATTTTTAAACTAAATTTTATATCGTTGCGCCTGCCCTTATTTTACGGATCTTAGATCAGTATTTTAATATATACTTCGCCATCTTGGAAAAACTGGAAAATATTCCAGTTGTGAAAAACAATCATTTTCTGTACGAAGTTCTTTCTAAATGAACTTGAAAAATCTGATATCAATTTAATTTAAATACAATAAGATACAACATTTTACAGTCATTTATGCAATAACTTTTAAATACGAGGGTTGGCCGCGCTCGTATAATCCTCGACCCTCTTAAAATTTTAAAGAGGGTCCCTGGTTCAATTCCTGAACCAAGTAAATATTTTTTTTTTTTTTACTAAAAAAAAAATAAAAATCTTCTGCCATACGTGGGCCGAAGTATGTGCCATACGTCGCTGAGATGTGTACCAAAGGACATATGCTATACGTGCGCCACACGTCGGCAGAGCGTTTTGCCGAACGTCGCCCGAACTTCGGCCCATACTTGGCCGGCACAGTTCAAAAGTGCGCGGGAGGTACAGAAATAAGGCTACAGCAATATTTTTAAGGTAGCATGAAACCCTCTATCTTATAATATGATTCCCCTGGGAGTTGCTCTGCGTTTTTGGGCCCAGAAGAAAACAGGAATAAACGGAAGTTATCAAGGGTATTTTTTCAACATACTTCACTCATCCGTAATTATGAATAGTGATTTATTACAAAACACAAAATTCAAGCCTAAGTGGAAGAAAATCGAACCTGCATATTTTTTTTATTTAAGTTGTAGTGTAGTCTCGGTCATAGTGCGGTCGTAGTCCAAATCAAATTTTGAAACCCAGAATCGAATTCAGCGGTTATTTATCTAACTGCAACCCTTCATCCATCTTGGTCTCAGTTAGGGGGGAATCTCTTAAAATAAAACTATGTTTTAACCTCTTATATAAGGCATAATTTTTAAAAATGGGTCAATATTGTCTTTTAAAAATTCTTTGGAATATAAAGCCTTACTCAAACCAACAAAAGATTGGTAAAAAATAATATTTTCCCTTCTGTACTGAAAATTACATCAACCATAGACTCGTAGTCGACTAATGCTCAAATTTTTACTTCGTATATTATCAAATAATACATCAAATAAAAATTTTACTCAAACATTTTTTTGCATAAATTTTTGTAAAAATAAATTACAGTAGTTGATATGCTCTACATAATATAAAATAAAAAGAGAAGAAAAAAATAAATAATATATGAGTACTTTGTGTAAAACTGGATGAATGTGTAAAAATGCTGACAAGCGGATAATAGAGGAGGCAGTCATGTCAGGTTTGAAAGATGGCGCGAAACATTTATAATATAGGGGAAAACTTTTCTTTCTTTTTTAACTTAAAAAAAAAAAAGTAAAAAAGATAGATGAACATAAAACGCGGTTAGTTTGTTATATGGCCAAAAGAAACAGAATTTCTGTCGGGTAATAAATCATATAGAAATTTTATATATGTCTTTCTTTTTCATCCCTATATTTCATATTTTTTTTTAAGCTTGTTTTTTTATTTTATTTTTTGATTACTTGTAAATCTTTTTTTGCTCTTTTTTATCTTGTTAGATTTGAATGAAAATTGAATTGACATATTATTTTTTTTAAATTATTATTAAATTATAATTAATTTATGAACTAGAAAAAATTTTTGTCAATTTTAAACAAATAAGTGAAGGCGCTAGTGATTTTAAATGCATCCAAAAATTTTAAATATAGTAAAATGCTCGGTAATATGGATCCAACCCAATTATACATATTTTTGGTCGCTAAAAACGATTTTGAAAGTTTCATATATTTTCTAATGGCCGGCTTTGAGTAAATTTTGCCGGCTATATCTCACAAAATAACCAAAAAGAATTTAATTTTTTGAAAAATATTACTAATTTTAGAATTTAGCCAAATTTTGGTGACGATTCTTGAATCAAATTTTTTCAATTCAAAATAGTGGGTTATAAATCCCACATTTCTAAGTTGCTAAGTTAAGGTAATTTATTAAGCTATTTCAAACATTTTAACTTATATTTGCACAATTTATTTGATGAAGTCGCAAATTCTCATTTTACAATGATGATTATAATTACCCAAAAATCTGTAATTCGACTTTAAAATCGTGGATATAGCTAAAATTACCGTTTTTGAGATTAAAAACTTGGAAATGTCATCAACGACCCAGAAAATCTAAGAGGTATACAAAAATTTAGCTCAAACAGTAATATTTTTCTAAAAATTGTATTTTTTTGATTATTTTTGGCGATATATTGTTAATTACTCATAACTTGACATCAGAAAATGTATAAAACTTTCAAAATCGTTTTTAGTGACCAAAAATACGTATTATTCTTTGGGTTGGGTCCATTTTAAATTTTTGGTTGCATATAATAATGCTGTTGCCTTCAATAAATAGAACTTTCTGTGAAAATTAAGTATTTAATCCCATCCAAATAAATATCTTAAAAATTTTGAAAAAACTATGATAAATTTTTTAAAGGCCAGGGCAGAAAATCCAAATTTTTTGCTTTTTTTCTATTTCACTTTTTCTTATAGTGTTTTTCTACGAATCAGAGTGGGTACTTTTGGAATGTAGACTTTCAGGGTTAAAGAAGAGCATTTTTAATAAAAATTTTTTTCTCTCGAAAAGTCTGTTTACTTAAAAAAAATAAATAAACAAACAAATTCTTGCCCAAGTACATTAAAATTATTATTAAAATTTTTTATCTTAATAGCACGTAGAATCTCTTAAAAAAGTAGGTAAATTAAAAAAATTTATTTTTTTTTTAGAATAATAAATATGAATAATGAACATACTTTAAATAAACAAATAGAATAACTAAAGTACGTATTTATTTTAAATATTTTGAAAAAAAATAAATAATTTACTTGCCAGGTGGTATTAGATCCATTTTTTAAATAAAATAATTCAAAAGATAAGAAATTGAAAAAAATAAAATAATTTAATAATAGGTAGGTATCTTAAAAAAATAGTGTAATAAATATATTATTTCTCTTTTCTTTTTATTAGTGTGTCTCTGTCTAGACAAAAATAATTTTGATGAAAAAAAAAATTTTTTAATTGTTTTACATCGTGTGACTATAAAAAAGCTGCAGGATTTCAAAAAATAAATATAATTATCTTTATTACATGATTTATTACTAATTTAGATAATATAATTGAGGATTTATTTTCATTTTATTAGGCACATTTTTTAAAATTTTATAATAATTTTATGATTATTTGCTTTTATTTAGCGTCACTGGAGGTCTAAGATAATTAGTCCAGACGCGGTATATAAACCTGGTGTGCATGGTAAATCCAAAAAAAGAGACTATTATAACTTGAGTTGTTTGGTGTACTGACCCGCGTAAAATATTATTAAGATCTTTTTATGATCTTATTAATATCTTAATAATCTTTTAATAATATCTTAATAAGATCTTAATAATAGATTAAAAATCTATTATTAAGATCTTAATAAGATGAAAAAGAAAAACGTGTAGTTTTATTTTTTAAAACCTAATAAGTTATTGATTTTACTTATTCAGGTGGAAAACTCACGCGTAAAAATTAGCTCGGAGCTTCCTGTTCTCGTTGTATGTTCAAGTAAACCAAAAACCTTGTTATCACCATAGGTGAAAAATTTTAGACATGTATGCGACCACGACTAATGCCAAAATTTTTGCGCCTTGGCTAGTTCGTTGAAAAGCTATTTTTTACTCAAAACGTACGTTTTCCGTCACTATACGTTTAAGATTTTTAGTCACTTTTAAAAAAGCCTTGAGCTTTATAAAGATTAGTGAAACTGTATTATTCGGGAGTTAAATATTACGTCTAAGTATCAAGGGCCTAAAATTTTAGCGCTAGTGATAACACCAGAACACCCTCCACGTCCATGGTGCTTAGGATATTATTTGCCTCCCTAGGCGTACAAAGTTTGCAGAAAGCTCCGTGAAAGTGGGAACTACAAAATTGTATGCAATTTGTGTAAATCAAAATTCTGCACAAAAATGATTGTATAAAAATTGTACGAATTTGAACAATTTTAATACTGTCAACGTAGAGAAAAGTTAATACAAATTGTTCACAATATCTAACCAGATTCGTCAAAAAAGAAATAGAGAAATTATATGGAAAAGAAGAAAAGAAAAATGAAAATTATTCCTTCTAAATTTTGCTCTGCTGCAAATTTTATTGTCTCACACGCTAGATACCAGATCTAGATAGTTCCTAAAATCCTAAAAATAAAAGGACACATTCATATTCTTCATATTTCTATCAAAATTCTTGGTTATATTTCTCAAATTGGTTTTTTCTAGAGGAAATTAATTTTTTCACAGAAAAATCAAATTTTTATATTTTAAAATTATTTTAGGCATCATTTATTAAAAAAAAAAAACTTTTATCAATATTTGATTTTACACAGACTTGTAAAGCATTCTTCTTAGTTTGCAAATCTAACTTTAAAATACTAGGTTATTCAAAAAATATCAATTTACGACGAGCGGTCAGTTTGGCTATTCGTGATAAACTGATTATTTTTTTTTTATTAATTGAATCGTTGCTTGGTTACATTTTTAATTGTAAATAAATAATTGTCAAAATAAAATATCAATTTATCAAGACGAACCAAACTGACCCCTCGTTGTAAATTAATATTATTTTTTTTTAATAACCTAATTGTTGCAAAAGTTTTATTTTTTTATCGATTATTATTTTAAAGTGTAATTCGTGAACTATGATTTTTTCACAAGTCTGATTGAAATTAATTATTAAAAAAAGAAGTTTTAAAAAAAGTAATGTCCTAAATAAAAAATAAACAATTCGACGAATATCACCAAGAATTTTGATAGAAAATATGAAGAATATGAATGTGTCCTTTTATTTTTAAGATTTTAGGAGCTCTAGTGCCGTGATATAATTATATTTAGAAGGAATAATTTTCATTTTTCTTTTCTTCTTTTCCATATAATTTCTCTATTTCTTTTTTGACGAATCTGGTTAGATATTGTGAACAATTTGTATTAACTTTTCTCTACGTTGACAGTATTAAAATTGTTCAAATTCGTACAATTTTTATACAATCATTTTTGTGCAGAATTTTGATTTACACAAATTGCATACAATTTTGTAGTTCCCACTTTCACGGAGCTTTCTGCAAACTTTGTACGCCTAGGGAGGCAAATAATATCCTAAGCACCATGGACGTGGAGGGTGTTCTGGTGTTATCACTAGCGCTAAAATTTTAGGCCCTTGATACTTAGACGTAATATTTAACTCCCGAATAATACAGTTTCACTAATCTTTATAAAGCTCAAGGCTTTTTTAAAAGTGACTAAAAATCTTAAACGTATAGTGACGGAAAACGTACGTTTTGAGTAAAAAATAGCTTTTCAACGAACTAGCCAAGGCGCAAAAATTTTGGCATTAGTCGTGGTCGCATACATGTCTAAAATTTTTCACCTATGGTGATAACAAGGTTTTTGGTTTACTTGAACATACAACGAGAACAGGAAGCTCCGAGCTAATTTTTACGCGTGAGTTTTCCACCTGAATAAGTAAAATCAATAACTTATTAGGTTTTAAAAAATAAAACTACACGTTTTTCTTTTTCATCTTATTAAGATCTTAATAATAGATTTTTAATCTATTATTAAGATCTTATTAAGATATTATTAAAAGATTATTAAGATATTAATAAGATCATAAAAAGATCTTAATAATTTTTTACGTGGGGACTATGAATTTTTTCGTCATTTTTCCAAAAAACGGTCATGTTTTCCACCATATCCCAATTTAGGTCATATTTGGCAATTTTTTTAAATGTTTCGAGTTTCTTTAATTGCCTGTAATTTTAATTAAGTTATTTGATGCACATATATTATAACGAAAATGTTTTTCATTTTTTCAGAAAATAGTCAACTTTTCTACTATTGCTCAATTTAGGACACTCTAATCATACTTTTAGTGTTTCGAGTCCTCGTAAGAATTAAAAAGTTATCCTGATCAATGGCAAATATATTTTCGGATACGTCAATTACGAAAATGTTGTTTCTCTAGCCAGAAAATTATTAACTTTTTCACTATTGCTTATTTAGGGTATTTTTGGCTGAAAATCAATCCTAACCACTGTAAAATTATGTTTTCTGGTACGTAATTGACGAAAAATTTGTTTTTTTCTGGGAAAATAGTTAGTTCTTTCGCTACAGCTCATTTTAAGACATTTTTTTCTATAAAAATACGAAAAGTTCGTAAAAAATGCCTTAAAAAAACATTTTTGTTCTCTATATAACAAAAAAATAATTGGCAGTGGTTAGGATAACTTTATTTTGTAGCAAAAATTCTAAACATTAAAAAATTGGCCAAAAATTACCTAAAAAAGTTGCACCCTCTCTCTCCTTGCCGCTTTCACGTTATCATTTTAACAAATTTCTTAAACTTTTTAAATTATTTTATGTCAATTTAATATCAAGACAACCCAAATATTTTTTTAATTTTAATTAGGTTTGTAACTAGCTGAGGCTAAGTGCTCTAAATTGAGCTAAAACAAACATTTTTTTGAAAAATCAAGAAACTTGGTAAATTTGATGAAATTTAGTGATCCAAGAGCTCTACATTCTCCTTGCAGGTGTCTTAAAAAAAGTACATTAATTTAATGTTACTCTACTATCATTATTTTTAAGATTTTTTTAATAAAACAATAGAATTATATATTTTGAATAGATAAATCAAATGAAATATTGTATGTACTTTGTATTATATATGGAGCATTCAATGCAAATTAGGTTTTTTTTTTACTATAAAATATAATGATTAAGATTGATTTATTTTACGATATTCTTTGATCAAATAACGCCGAAATTTTTTTTCAACTTTTGTTTTTTTTCGCTTTTTCTTGTGGGTACGTATAATTAAATAAGATTTTTGTTTTTGTTATTTAAGCTTATTAACAAAAAAAGTATTTTTAACTCGATAAAAAACAATTAATCCCAAATTTAAAACTAAAAATGCGTTTTTTTCAAAGGCTGATATGACAATCAATGGAGGGCGAGGAGTTCAATGAAATCTTACGATTGTTCAAATGGCGGAGGAGAGGGATATGGAAGGATATGGATGATGTATTATGGATGACAACTAATTCGCTTTCAAACGAAAAATTTGAAAACAAGTATTAAATTGACACTACAGTAGGGATCAAAATTTTAATAATTGAATACGACACTGAAAATTTAATATTTTTATTTTGTTTTTTCTCTTTACATGAAACCAAAATTTATTTTTCTTAATTAAATGTATCAAACAATTAATACAATGTACATAAATACGTAGCCAGTATACCTGATGTATGCATTACTGCTGAGTTACCTAATTTATTCCTGCAAACCATCTTTTTACTACATTCAGTCAAATTTTGTCTACCAAAATAGTATCCTATTCTGCTCTAAAAATTACAGGGTACAGAATATTTGGACTCTATAAAATTTGTTAATTACATAGCATGTGTTGAATTAAATATTTTGTACAAAAGTAAAAAAAAGAAAAAATAAAAAAAAACTTATATTCAAAGTTTTATTAACAAGTAACGAACCTCAAAAGTACACATACTTTTTACAACAATAAGGGTAATTAAATATCACCCCAACAATAATATCAAACTTTTTTGCATTAAATATTCTCTTTTGTCATAAAAAAAATTGTAATTATAGACTGCAAACAAGCTTATTATTTATTTAAAAAGTTCAAAAAAGTACAAAACTTTTTAGTAAAACAAAAAAAAAAAAAAACATTTTTTCAATTTTTTTGTTACTAAATACTGTGTATAATTATAAACATAAAATTCACTTAAAAAAATTACTTTTGTATTCAACTATAACTAAGTATTTATCAAAAACAAAAAAAAAAGTTTAAGTAATAATTACATAAAATTAATAAGCTGCATAATTAAATTATGGTAAAAAAAAAGTTTTTGCTAATATGAAACATATTCGTGAGAATAAAATTCAGAAAAAAAAAATTTATACTATGCAGAAACATATGGCATGTTAAAGAAACCTTCAATTACTACCTGTCGTTTGTATTAAATTATGTATTAAAAAAATTTTTTTTTTGAACTACTGTAATAATACTTTTTAATACATATTATAAAGTGTTGTACATATTATTCTTATAAAAAACGTTTTTTTTTTTAAATTAATGTGTATAATTTTACTTTTAAATATGTCACAATATGTAATTGGTTAAATTGCAATAAAAATAATGTATAAAATATGTAATATGATATAAGAATTATTATTAATACAATAAATAATAATAGAGAATTGGAAAATATGTGCTACGTTACTGTTTGAAATCAATATTTTTTTAATGCTGAATAAAAAAGAGTTTATTTTTGTGCATTGTAATTATGTTTAAAGCGTGTGAAATTTATTATGAGATATATACAAGTTTTTATAAATGTATTTATGAAATTTTTTATCAATAATATACTTCTTTTCTTTTGCTGAAATCTTTAGGGTTACTCTGATAAAAAAAATGATTAAAAAGTAGCAGATTTTTTGCGGAAATTCTGGGACCTAGTTTTTTTGTCACTGGATGAAATTTTTGGAAGAGTTGCACAATAAAAACCAATAAAAATTCTAATTCGTTTTTTGGATTCCTATGAGATAATTTTACTATTTAGATTTTTCTAAAATGCTGGTCAAATGACAACTTTTTAAAGCGTTTCAAAAATATATAAAATTTGTCTAAAAAAAAGAGACTATAGTCACAAATTCTTCGAGGAATCTCAACCATTGTTACAGTAAGCATTGTAACCAATAACCATTGTTTCAGTTTTTGGCATTTCTTGAACTATTTTTTTCTGGCTTCCCAGATAGTGATAATTATTTTTTGTATGGGACTCAAAATTTATTTAAAAGATACGTAAGAATTATTTATGCAGTTTTAAAATTGGAAGCAATTTTTACATTTATCATTATATTTTCTACACTCACATAATGAACAGCAATTTATGCCTATAGTATTTGGAATGTACATCACTGTCGAATACTTTTTACAAGTACAATTAGGAACAAGATTTTCTTTATTAAAATATTTACACGTTTTGATATTAAAAGGTCATCTTTTATGTAGAAAATTTGGATTGATTTACACTGTTGCCGGATTCAAAATGTTTGTTACGGTAAAAGTTACAAAAAAAATTCTTAGGATGTGTAGTCTTATTGATGCAATAATAGAAGCACAGGGTAAGAGGATATTCTTCTAAATTAAATGTTGTACCATGATAGTGGTTCCAATAACACAGCTCACCGAATTCGGAATCAACGAACCCAAAAACCGTATCCCAGTCATTTTTATGCGAAATAGATAAACATCTTGTGTAATAGGAAAAACCAAAAATCGGGCAAAGAGTTTGCCATAAATGGGATTCGGAAAGTTTTCATAGTCTAAACCTCAATATACTCATTATAAGCAACCTAAGGACAATTAGAAATTTCTTTTATGAAATAAGTCAAAATAACCTACAAAATTGAACGAAAAATACAGTTTTTCAGTGTATTGAAAAACTTACCTATCACGTAAGTACCCTTGCAAAAAACTTAAAAAAAAAAATTTATAACCGGTTTGTGTAACTACACAACCAACGAGCATGGAACCAATGCTCCCTAGGTACCAGAGCTGGGCATGCACGGCATTTTGGGCACGGAAAACTAACAGCCGTATATACGGCCAAGCAGTATAATGATCCGTGCACAGTCTGTCCATACTTTATTTTTATAAGTATACGGATCAGTTGGTAGTATGTTAAAGTTTGAATGCATACTGCCCACGGACCCGTCAGCATTATGAAAAACCCAAGTCTCATACTCATACGGAACCGTATGCATATAGGACCTGGGTATTTTCATAATGCTGACGGATCCGTGAACATTATGAAAACATCCAAGCTCATACGCATACGGACCCGTATGCATATAGGACCTGAGTATTTTCATAATGCCCACGGACCCGTCAGCATTATGAAAAAACCCAGGTCCTATATGCATACGGGTCCGTATGAGTATGATACCTAGTATTTTCATAATGCCTACGGATCCGTACACAGTATGAAAATACCTAAGTCCTATACGCATACGGACCCGTATGCATATAGGACCTGGGTATTTTCATAATGCTCACGGACCCGTCAGCGTTATGAAAATACCTAGGTCTCATACGTATACTGACCCGTGGGCATTATGAAAATACCCTCTTCTATACGCATACGGGTCCGTGGGCATTATGAAGTTACCCAGGTCCTATATACATACGGGCCCGTATGAGAAAAATATGGGGCCGTATATTCTTATGCCGTACAAATAAGTGATTTGGTATTGAATTTTGTCGTACGGTTTTTCATACGGCATAAATAAATACGGGAGCTGTAGGTAATATGCCGTATTAATGGACTATTTCATACGGCTCCCGTATTCAATTTTGCCGTATGGATTTTCATACGGCAAAAATCAATACGGTAGCCGTATAAAATAGTCCATTAATACGGCAAATTTCAAACGGATCCCGTATTGACTTTGGCCGTATAAAATTTCATACGGCAAAATCCAATACGGAAGCCGTATAAAATAATCTATTAATACGGCATATTTTGTACGGTTCCCGTATTGGATTTTGCCGTATGGGTTTTCATACGGCAAAAGTCAATACGGGAGCCGTATAAAAAAGTCCATTAATACGGCATATTTTATACGGCTCCCGTATTGACTTTTGCCGTATGAAAATCCATACGGCAAAATACAATACGGGAGCCGTATAAAATGGTCCATTAATACGGTATATTTCGTACGGTTCCCGTATTGTATTTTGCCGTATGGATTTCCATACGGCAAAAGTCAATACGGGAGCCGTATAAAATGATCCATTAATACGGCATATTTCGTACGGTTCCCGTATTAGATTTTGCCGTATGAAATTTTATACGGCCAAAGTCAATACGGGATCCGTTTGAAATTTGCCGTATTAATGGACTATTTTATACGGCTACCGTATGCAGTTTGCCGTATATACGGCTAAATACATCTAGTAACCGTTCACCGTATGCCGTATATACGGATAACAGCGTGTCACAGTATCCCAGCTCTGCTAGGTACTTCTGCACCAAAGGTCTTTAGGGACTTCTGCACCATAGGTCCCTAAATCGAAAATATTCTAAGTCCATTTCACCCCCCCCCCTAAAACGTCACTTTTTCACCCCCCCCCCCTAAAATGTCAATTTTTCACCCCCCCCCTGCCGAGCCGGACTTTTTCAAATACCCCATCCAATGAACATGTTTTTTTCACACAAACTAGTTATAAGTTTTGTCAATTTGTACTTGTTTTCTGAAATTTAATTTTTGAGCTTGGGAGGCAGTCAGGCAGCATAATTTATTTTTAATTATTCTTATTTACCTTAAAAAATCCAACATCTAAATATTTCAAAAAAAATAATTATTTTTTGAATTGTGAGTCATATTATTTAATTAACCACGCATGCCGCCGAGTATACGTGAAATCAGTCACGTTTTTAATTCTATCAAACATTTTTACAATTAAATATAATTTTAATCATTAAAATTCATATTTTTGAATTCATATTAGTTTTGCATTTTAAATATATTTTTTTAAAATTTATATTATCGTTTTGATAAATTTTTCAAGCATGTTAAAAAGTGTTTTCTCAAGAAATTCTTGATAAATTTATTTAATAAATCACTTTTGATTTATTGTCAATAAATTAATAAATTCTGAAAATTGTTTTCAAATTTTATCATAACCTTTAAATGACACCAAATCTGTTATACTCAGGTTAAATTTGTTGAGATAATCGTATCTGCAGTAAGATTTTTATTTGATCACGTGATTTATCGAAAAATTTTTTAGAAAGCATATTTATTTCACAGATTTTCTTTTTAAAACTTACTTTTTCATACGAAAATCTGCACATTTTGAGCTAATTAAGCTCAAAGAACGAAACATAAATCATGATTATACACGTGATGAAATTACTTTTTATAGCCTTAAAACAAATAATTTTTTTTTTATCATAATAAGTCATATAAATTTATTAAAAATTTACAAAATTATTATTTTTTCTTTTAATTTTTTTATTTATTTTTTAAATAAAATATGCTTCATGGGTGGTAAAAACGTAATTTTTATTTTTTTAATTTTATTTATTCAATTTTAATTTTTCAAATTGAATAGCTGATAACATAATTTAATAAAATATTTAAATAATTAAAGTTTTTTTAAATTTAATTAGAATTTCATATAATAATTATTATTTTTAATTTTTTGAATTTATGATTAATTATATTTTTGATTTATTAATTTATTTAATGATACATATTTTTGATTTATCAATGTTTAATTAATTAAAAATATTTACTTAACATTTATTTAAAAGGAAAAAAAATTTTTCAAACTTTTTGGTTTTTTTTGACATGTCATGATAAGTAAGAATTAAAATATTATTTATTTGACTTTTATGATTTCATAATTTTTGAAATCATTCCTATTCAGCATGAAATTATAAAAAATTTAAGTAAACATTAATAAATCATGTATTACTTTTTATATAAACCAAAAATGGGTAAATTTAATTTCGAGGTCCCGTTCGAGGTGCACAATTATGTGACATGGATTTTTTTAAGGTTCTAGTTGTGGTAGAAAGTGAATATGGATTTTCGAAGAATGTTTTTTTTTTTTTATTTAAAGAAATAAGTTTATTGAAGTTGCAACACATTAATTAAAATTTGAAATAATATAACAAGTTAATACAATATAATTTAAGTTTAAGTATGATAGGAATTTAGTGGACAGTAAGGAAAGTAGAGGCTAAAGTAGAAGTAAGGAATGGTGAAGAGAATGAAAAATGGGTTTGAATTAAGTGGAGATTTTATTCACGTTTATCAATCCCTAGTAGATGTTAGTGAAGACTAGATTTAAAAACTTCCACTGAGCTTGTAGGTAGGATTTGTGGATGTATCTACATCTATAGGTGAGGGCGATTTTTGGGACGTAGGTTTCTAGAGGAAATGTAAATTTTTTTTTTCTCTTTAAGATAGGTTGGCTTCCCGTTGTTTAGTATATTATAGAGGTGGACTGCACTAAGGTATTTTGATCTTAGTTTGACATTTAACCAAACAAGCCTTATTCTGTCAGGGGAAGTACGAGATGCGTACCTAATATCGAAGAAATACCTAACAGATACGTTTAATAGTTTTTGTAAACATTTGTATTAATGATCGGGTAAGTTTCTCATAGGAAAAAGACCAGATTCAAGGATGGAAAAAACAAGAGTCATCTCTTTATTGAAGCAGTTCGTAGGCTGCGATTGTGTAAACGCTTGGTGCATTTTCCGAGTTCGTAGAGTCGAAGAGGTCAAAATTGAATTCCTGGCCAGGAGACATCGCCTGACCACGAGGTGCCCGTATTGTATTGTAAGTTTCTTTAATTTTGTGTGATTGTATATGAAAGTGTGTTTTTCATTTTGTGTGCTTGTGAATTATTAATTTATAGCGCGTGGCTGGGGTCACGCATCGAATATTTTACAAAACACCAAACGGCCCTTTTCAGGGCCACCTAATACGTAAGACAGAGAACACTATTAATTCAAGAAGCTTCTGGTAAAACTAACAAATATACTAAAATTTTCCAGGGGTATTCGATGGAGCGCTGTTACCCACAGACACTCATTCTATTTTATAAGTCTTATGTTAGGTCAATTATTGACTACTCAAGTTTTATATATTTCCCTCACTCAAGTATTAAAAATAAGTCAAAACTATAAAGAATTCAGTACTCAGCACTTCAATTAGCTTTAGGTTATGGAAACAGTACTCCTACTAATTTTATCTTGTCTAAATCTAAATTGGAAAGCCTTGAAAGTCGTGCTAAATATTTAGGGACAACATACTTTACCGAAATCCTCTCCAAAAAGAGTAGTTTAGTATATAAAATTATTGAAAAGTTAAAGGTAGCGATCAAACAAGATAAACGCAATAGGTGGTTGTTCATTACTAAATTCATCAATGAAGCCGTTAAATATGAATCCGATGTACTAACTTACGACAAAGTTTCTATATATTGCCACAATTTTTTCCGAGATTTTTTCACTCTCTCCAACTCTGTAAATACGAATTCAACCCTTGAAAAATTGTTGCAAAACTCTATAATAGTGCTAACCAGATACTCACTGATTATCTAGGGAAGAAACAAGATACACTGTTAAATTTACAGAAGCTTTTTGAATTAATAGTTTTCTTTGTCTTAATATTAGGTGGCCCTAAAAAGGGCCGTTTGGTGTTTTCTGGAACATTCGATGCAGGACCCGAGCCACACGCTACAAATTAATAATTCACAAACACGCAGACAATCGCAGTTCTTAATGACCAATTTTTGGTCTTTCTTTAAATAAGTCGTAGTTAAATTTTATTATTTTGAATTAAATTTAAATTTAATTTTCATTAAAAATTACTTATTTTGATTTTTAAATACTTTTTACCAGTTAGAATACGTTATTCAAGTAAATAAAAATTTATTTTAAAAATAATTTGAATACCCAGAAAAAATTAGAATAAAAATAAGTTTCAAATTCAATGTTAAATTTAAATAAAATATTATTTATTTTTTTAATATTCATCAATTAAATTTGCTAAAATAATATTATGCATTTAAATTTTCAGATATTATTTAGGTGATGCAATTATAAAATAAAATACTGTAAAAATCAGTAAAGCATGTAATTTTTAATGATAAACAACAAAATAATTTGCATATCAGGTGATACTGTTTTTATTGTACGGAACTTATTCTGAACTCTCAGAGGTTCAAAAATGGATGTTGAGGTCAAAAAAAAAGATTTTCTTCTTGACTAAAAAAACTACTTAATTCAAAAAGAATTTTTTTTGTGTGATATGGAGATTCAATTAAAATCAATTCCAGATGAATATTATCCGTCAAAACTTTTTTAAATTCTCATTAATTGTTAACTTTTATAAATAAATGTACTTAAATAATACAGGAGATTTATAATAAATATTTTATAGCAATTAAAAAATTTTCTGTTGATTTGTTGAAACCCGAAAATTATGCCTAACAAACTGGGTGAGTTTGTTAGTTTGAAAGAAAACCATCCCTATATCTATAGCCTAGTTGAATGGGGTAAGGCACAGAGGATTCCATATTATGAGGTTATCTTAACACTGCTACTTTATTTTTTTGTGACAATTAACTTTTAGTTGGTCCCATTTTTTTCTTTCCCAATCTGGAGCTATTTGGAGACCCAAAAACCGGTGCAGTCAGCTTTTTTTGGCACAAAATTAGCACTTGTAGACCAACTCTTGTTAACAATGCAAATTAATTTCAAAGAATTTTTAGTACATGCCAAATTCATCAAATATCTAAGGAATTCATATCCTCCTTAAAACTAATAAGTAATTAAAAAAAAAAATTACAAAGAAAAAGCCAAGAAGTGAATAATATTTATTTTAATAATAAAAATTTAAGGAGTAAAAAAATAATTAATTTTTACTTAATAAACTAACAGATTTTAATAAACGTCACAGTCAACTAAAGAAAGTGAATAAAGTAAGTCTAATATATAACATTGTATATTATAAATATAAAATAAAGTAATGTTGACATTAAATCTTTTTATTTTTTGGCATCAGTGACCATATTTCGCCATGGGCGACATCTTGTCACTCAACCGTCTATTCTTAACGAATTATATGTCGTTCATACGTCGTCAGACGTTTTTCCTTATTAGAAATAAAAAAAATAAAATATAACTTGTCATAAGATATTTAGAACATTGGATATGGAACATTTAAACGTCAGTCTGTAGAAAGATCAAAGGCTAGGTATCATTTTGTTTTTTTTAAAATTAATTTAATATTTTTATTTAGTGTAAGTAATAGTTTTATTGTTTTTTTAATTATTACTATTAATAATATTATAGAGCTTGTACTAAGAAAATTTGCAGTTTTATTGGACACAATTTTAGATAACATAAAATTTTGGTTGCGTTCCATTAATTTTCAATTAAAATTATTTCGACGGAATTTTTTAGTATAAAGTATTTAAAAAAAATTTTTAGTAATAATAAATAAAATTAATTAAAAACAATAAATTAAATTAATCAAGAGTTTAAAATATGGCAAATGAAATAAAAATTATTAATGCTAGAAGAGTTGCGGTAAATGGTTTTTTATATGTATGGTCGCGTGATGGTAGCAATGGAAAACAACATTGGGATTGTAAAAGAGTGCGGAATAAAGAATGCAGCGCAAGAATGGTAACGCAAAAAATTAACGGAGTGTTAACCATAAAAAAGGGTGGCAAGGAAACAGATCATCAACCATCTCACGCACCTGATAATGATGAAGTTCGTGCTGAAGAAATTAAATTTTCTGTTAAACGTAAAGCAGAAGAAGCAAATCTGCTCCCGAAAATATGGCTGGGTTTATGGAATATTTTCAAGTCACTTACGTAATTGGCATATTAGCACAAGGACGCCGCCGCGCCGTTCCTCCAAGGTATTGCCCATCATTATGGAACCAATATACCAGCACTTTGACCAATCATAGCAGAACCAAAAATGCCAGTGAGGGCTGGCATACACGGTTCCATGTATTAGTTGGTAAAAATCATCCAGATATCTATTCAGCTATAAAGGCATTTAAAAAAGAACAAGCCGATACAGAAATTCAAGTGCTAGAGATATCTCTTGGTAGAAAAGTAAAAAATTCACCAAAAAAAAAATGGTTGGAGACTCAAAGAAGAATAAAGAGAATCGTAGAAGCTTACGCAAATTACGGAGTTGCCAATTTTCAAGAGTACCTGTACAGTATCGGGTGCGGCTGCCATTCGAAGTTTAGAACCGTCATAGTAAATTCGTGGCACCTTAAAAGATTTCAAGGACCCGAAAAGTAATTTCAATGTTTAGAATGAAAATATTAAAATACAAGTAATTAACTATATCATTAAAACTTATAAATGCCAATTCAATAACGTAAAAATATAAGAATAGTTTTTTGGGGATAATTCAAAAATTATTAGAATTCTCGAAATTAAAATTAACAGAATTTCGGAATATCGAATTACCAACACTAATTTACAATTCAAATAAGTAGAAAAATATGTTTTTACATTTTTGGAAAAATAATTTTATGATAGATAATTGTTTTTAAATCGTCTAAAATTCAATCTTTAAATCGCTATTTATAAATATTTATTTTCGGGGAAATAATTACTTTTTTAATTCGGGGAAAAGGTTTCGGGTAAATGGATGTTTCGGGGGAAAAAGTTTCGGGTAAACGGTTTTTCGGGGAAATGTCAACTTTGTAAATTCGGGGGAATGGTCATCGGGGAAAAAGGTATCGGGAAAATGTCCATTCGGGGATTGGTATTCGGGGGAATGGGCGGGAACGAAGATTTTTAGACATTTCTGGATATTTCTGGATTATTGCAGAAATTAACAATATAATAATTTAATAAATTATAGGAAAATTTTTTGCAATTAACAAGTTAATTTATTTTATTTTCTTAACTAATTTGATTTTTTGAACTAAATAATTATAAGGAAAAGATATAAAATATTTACAAAAATTGTGCACTCATAAAAAAATATTTATTGATAATTTTTATTTAAATATTTATATATTTAGGCGATAAAATTTAATAAGTAAATTTGATAAACTATTTATTTAATTGATATTAATGAAAGAACAGTTACACGTTAATACCTCAAGAAGGTCTTAAGACAGTTCAAAAGTAGGGTGTCTTTACCAATTAGAAACCACCCCACAATTAATGTGTAATACGATATGGTAGACGAGTGTTCACTTATAGGGAAAACTTTGGTCACTAAGTGATTTACAGTTACCCTATCTTTTTCGCAAAAATATAAAAAAAAATATTCAAATACCCTTTGGCCTTATTTGGATGGCGATTCATTTTTATTTTTGTGACTATGAGTTTACGGAATATATATTTACTGTGGGTTTCAGGTAAATTCAAAATCGTTTAGAGACTGAAGGTACAGGATTCTAAATTTTCCCTATTTTTACGAGAAAAATTTCATTAATTATGGGTAATAAATTATTTTTTTTTAAATCTAGGAATTCTTTTTCTTACTATTTCTCGTCTTTTTCAAGCAAAAGCGAACAATTTTCAATTTAAAACCGTACTCTCACACCTCTGAAATATATCGAGTTTATCCAAAAACCGACCTAATCCAACCCGCAAAAAAATACCAACTTTCGAATCGGGTATGCATACATGCTAATATTTACGATAAACCACTTCCATGTAAATAACGAGAATTATCGCTTTTTAAGAGCTTTTTTGGGGGAGAGGAGCTTGAATGTAAAATTTTTCCCGCACTTTTCAAAAAAATACAAGTATGATCCATGGCTCCGTACCTTCATTCCACATTTTTAAATGCTTTAGTGCTTTTATACTTCAAATTTCGGTTGATCTCATTTTCGTGTGTGCAAAAGTCACCTTTTCATTCCCATAAATTGCAATTTTTTAACAAAGTAATTTTTTTACCGTTATAATAAGTAAACCGAATGCCCATTTTCAACCCAAAATGACAAATTTTTAAATTTCTACAAAAATTAGTATTTTCTATGAAAAAAGGTTTTTATGAGTCTCAAAAACAAAGTTTTCAAAAACTTTTTTGCATATAAATAATAGAACAGGGGCAAGTAAACAATTTTTGGAAACTTGAAGCTAATACAAAATTTTTGAGACCAAAAAAACCTGATCTCATCAAAAATTGTGGGCCAAAAATAGGCATTTGGCTTATTGAATATAGTAATAAGAGAATTACTGATAAAAAATTGTGGTTTACGGGGATTAAAAGGACGATAATAATGAAATCAACCGGAAGTTAATAGGTTAAGGAACTATCTTATGGTATGGGGCCTTGGGCTTCTAGGCCCCTGAAGACTTATGGAAATTAACAATATATATCTGTTAAGTCAATGGTATGTTTTTTCAACATAATAAACTTATCTGGAACAATATGGTGCGGTTTGGTGCTCCAATGATATTGAACTCCTCTTTTAGTTAATTAAAAAGGGTCTAAGAATTAACATGAACTACAAACTGATGCCTTTTTTAAGAACTAAAATTGCATATGGTTTTTCTGCAAATTTTAGTGAAAAAACAAAAGCATCAGTTTTGGTTACAGATTAGAAAGATCTTTAATATAAATAATTTGGAAATAAGAATTTAAGAATTTTCAACAAAATTTTAATAAAATTCCATAGTTATAAATTTTCCTCATTAAATTTTTCGAGTTTTTAACAAAAAAAAACAAATAAAAATTCTTTATGAACCCAAAAAAAAAGCAAAAAAATTATAAATCTATAATAAACCACAACAAAAAAATATTTCAGGTACAAATCAGGAACGTTAAATAAAACAATTAATAATAATAACAATAATTAATAATGTCGTAATTAATAATAAATCATATCGAACAAATCTAACATAAAATATCAAAACAACAATTTTTATAAAATTAACATAAAAAAATTTTAATACATCTTGACACTTAACATATAATCTACAACAATTTTATATATAATTTAAATTGATATATTTATTATATATAATAATAATAATAATGCAGTATAATATAAATAATTAATCTTATTTTTTTTTATTTCACACATGAATATACAATATCATTTTGAATTTATAATTATTTTTGATCTTTTAAAAAGATATTATTATAATTTCAATCTTATAAAAAAAAAAAAGTGACTTTATAATAAGTTAAAAGATGATTATGCAAAAGATTATTAAGTAGTATGTATTTATACATGCAAGAGATAAAAAAAAAATAAAATCATGTATATTACATGACAAGGTGACTGAATATTATCGACGTTTTGACGAGAATTGCATTCATTATTATTTTAAAGAATATATTATATGTTTATTAATAATGTATGCAATTTTTTATATAAAATATATTTATGTGCATATTAGCTTGGATTTTTTATGTAAGCTGCTTAACTAAGAAATTTGTTGTTTTGCTTAAATTTTGTTGAAAAATTACAAGAGGAATTATGGGATTAATAAGTAAAAGCTTGTAAGATTATTTATTTATCTGATAAGCTAAAATTTTCAAAATTTTGGGTTTTGGTTAACTTAAATTGGGTACTACTGGTAATTACGAATTAACCTTGTAATATCATTTTTTGAATAAAAATTAACTATTTAATATTACAAGCCTTGTTCAAATATTTGGTGAACAAAATTTAAAAAAAACACTCAAATCAATGTGCAATATTATATATGAAAGATTTCCTTTTAAGTCAACAACGCTGATATATTGCTGGCAACATAATATAACAAATGTTCAATACGTTTTAATTCAATTTTTTTTAGAGTGTTTATATGTACTGTTATTTTGTACCAATTTTATAGGCACTCCGTGGAATTTCTGACGCCACTCTCTCTAGCCTCTTGCTAAATGCAATTACTGAATAATCTTCCTAAGCCTTAAAATTCGGAAAATAGTATATTTTTGGCTCGTGACCAGAAAAGTAATTGATAAGCTAAATCGCACGTAAATTACCTTCTGAGGTGAAGCCGAGAATATTAAACAGCGATCTGAGACTTTCCTCATTATGCACAAGTTCGTTTGTTTATAAATAAAGCCCTAAGGACAATCAGTCGCGAGTAAACTCAATTTCAGGTAAACTAACCCATATACATTTATCAAATAACAAGAAATTTAAAATTTACAAGTATTTTATCAAGTTTAATTATTATTTACACACTATATATTTTACATATTTTTAATGCATTAAAAAGTTAAAACAAACCAATTACTCCATGTTACATATATATCATTTTTTTAAAGAAAAACATACTATTAAAATAAAAATTTTCTTATTATTAAATATTCCGTTATAAATAAAAAAAAAAAAAATTATTACTTTTAGTATAATTAATTTTTATTATACCAACTTTTCAATATTATACCTATATATGAGAAAAAAAATTCTTTTTCTGCATAATATAGGTATAATTATATATAAGATAATTAAATACTTCATTTTTACATATAATAATATAAGGCATATTAATCTATTTATCTATATGTAATAATAATATAATTTTTTATTTATAGTTATTTTTTGTAATTATACGTTTGATATATTATTTTTTATGTTATAAATAAAAAGGAAATTGTTGTGGAAAATTATTTATGCTTAAGTGTCTTGTTAGATATAATATTACTATTAGATATAATCGTAGTATGTAATATTAACAATTATTTAAATTATTGAAAATTATTTATACTTTTGAAGCATAAAATAAGGCTTATATTTAGTTGGGTCATATTGAGGTACTTTTACTGGGTTACTGAATTATAAAAGCAATTTCTGTATAGTCATAATGATGAATATGAAGGTTGTCATAAAGTACTAAGGACAGTTAAAGTATCAAAAAATCTGCAAAATATTCAAAATTTAGATGATTCTATTCAAAAATAGATTAATTACACTGTAAAAAGTAACTTTCTTATATTAACAAAAAAAATTGAAAATTATCAATTTTTCTTGCGAATTCACAAAACAAAATCGAGAATCCTCGAATTTTTTGTTAATATACTAAATTTAGTTAATTTACGATTTTTATCGAATATCTACAAATTTTTTTGAAAATTTACTAATTTTTCGAAAATATTCTTTTTTTTTTGTTAATCTAAGAAAGTTACTTTTTAATTTAGTTCTTGAAGCTTCAGGGCTGCTTTTGCAAAAAATGAAAAAATACAGTAATTTAAAATTTTTTGTAGCTTTGAAATAAGATTTTAAGAGTTCAACTATATTTTTTTAGTCAAAAGTTGCAGAGGTTGCAAAAAGAGGCAAAAGTACACCAAATTTTGAGGTCACTTTTTCTTATGCGATCATTTAACTTGAAATGCGCCATATACATACAATAAATTTTATTATTATACTTACCTTCCTACAAACTAAAATAATTAATTAAGTGACAAATAAAATACATAATTAATTATTATTCACAAATAAAATTTTAAATTAATAAATTATAATCTAATGATTAAATAAAAAAAAAAAATTTCAAGCTAAACAAAACAAAAAATAGTAATAATATATTACTCGTGTCTTCACTTCTCTTGTGTATAAAAAAGACAAATGAAGCCTTGTATGTCCAAGTTTATTTCAAGAAAATGAGAATGCATTTTGTATTATATTGTAGTATAAATAAATCTTAAAATAAATTATTCTTAGATGAGAAGCGGAAAAGTTCATGATGGGTGATTCGTCTAAAATATATTTCTTATTTTCATACAATGTAATATGTGAAATAAAATATTTTTAAATAAGAATTATTGCGGGAAATGAGATCTATTCGTTTTAGTTTTTTTTTTAGATTTAATTATTTTTTCACTTAATCAAACTTTTTATAACATTTCTTTGTTTAATTAGGCTAAAATTTGATCTTTCTGAATTATGTTACATATGTATATTTATAAGTACATTAGTAGAATTTGAATTATTTTACTGTTATTAATTAATTGCAAATGAAAATTTCTTAGCTATTTGGCCCATTATTTCACAGAAAAATTTTAGTACCTAAATTCAAAGAATAATATACCTACGTAGCATGATAGTACTACGCTGTGTTCAAATCAATCTGTAGATTTAATAATTTTAGAAAATTTGGGTTGCAAGTCAAAAGATTTCTGAGGTAATTGTGATATGTTTGTTCCTTTTGTGAAACCGTGTTGATACTTAATAAAGATGCAATCAAATATCAATCAATTAATCGAAATTCGAATCTTCGATATTTGGAAAAATATGGATTTTTACTGAGTATATAGCCTCAAAAAAAACCCATCAGATTTTCATCTAGAATTAATCACTTGGATAGAATAATGGGAATTAGTAGAAGAGATTTTTTTGATGATTACAAATAACTTTGGAAAATCTTAAATCAACCTTTTTATTTCAAGGAATAATGTCTAGTGTACAAAATATTGCTCGTGGGAGAGAGGCCCTAGAGATCATGTATTTAATGCCTTTACAATTAAATGGCAACAGTTCTAGACTGCTCAAGTGTGGTTTCCAGATTTTGAAAAACTGGCTATTACAGAAATCATAGTTTTTCGATTTCTCCTTGCAGAAAAAGGTACACCCGCTGGCAAGTGAACTCAGCTCTACTCTGTGGTAATGATATTGAATTGACTCATCAAAAAGTTTGAAGAAGGTACTGCATATGGAACGTTAAATACGATGAAATCTGATTCAGCGATGTCGTATTTTGCATAATAAAGACCTTCCACCAGCTCCTATAAGGATATAAGTAGATTTTTCATGGGAGTACTTAGGCTAAGCCAACTATATATTCCACACTGAGAAGAAATCCGGACATGGATAACCAAATGAATTAAAGTGGTGAAATTTACACAGATATCTTTTAATTATAACATTAAATTAGTATTTTTTATTATGCATTTGTGTTAAATGCGAGCATACTTATATACTTTCACAAATGCATTTCTTTTGCGAGAAAAATTTAAAAATCATATGTAATTTTTTTTTATTAGGTTAGTACTTAAAATTTTAGTTTCAAAACTCAAAAAAGATCTTACATAGTTAAAAAAGAAAAAATAAAAGTAATGAAATCGTTAGGCACCTGGTGTAAAAGACGTAAAATGATTTATTAACTGTTTATCCACCTCATTTATTAGGACTGATGTTTAATATTAAAAAAATTATCAAACACAAAAAAATATCTATACATCATAATACATTATAACACACAATCATTTCAAAAAATGAATTATTTTGTTTCTTTTTTACACAAAAAATAATATATTTTTCTTTTATTTTATGTGAGAGAGAGAGTTGAAAGTTCAATATTAATATATAGACGAATACTAATATATTAAAATCAAAAGATGGAGTGTCCTTAATCATGAAACATGATGACTGACATTTTAGAAGATTAATTTTAAAAAATAATAATATTTTCACTTACATATTTGATTGATCGATATGTTGTTTTAACTCTTAGTTAGTGTGTATTTAAAAAAAAAAATAAAAACATGTTTTTTCAATGTATTTTTTTTAGTTTAAGTAAATAATACAGTTAATTAGAATTTTCAATTATTTTGATTTGACAGAAAAAAAATATAAGTATTTTTTTAAATTAGCAAATTAATTAAAAAAAAAAAAGTTTTTTGTATTATTAAAAAGTTAAAAGCTTTAAGAGTCAATTTTGATGAGTAAGCAGAGTATGGTATATAATAAAATACCAGGTGACAAGTCAAACCTCTATATCAACCCTTGTTATTAATCAAAGCTTTTCTCTTTTACCCTGTTATAATATATATTTCATCATTCTTGTCTTTTATTTTAAAATGCCATGTTATAAAATTATGCCTGTAACATAATAAAAGGGAGAGTAAGATGGAAATAATATAAAGTGCTGAGACTTTTTACATCAGTAACAGAAAAATAATTTTCATGATAAAAGGGTTTTATTGAAAAGTCATATTATAATATGACTATGTACTTGTTTTTAAACTCTTTAATTATCAAAGGAAAATTACTAAAAAGGAAGTTTATTGATTTTGTCATTTTTGTACTTTGAATATTTGCAAAACATCAATAAATTACATAAGAATATTTTTGGTGTGCTTACCCCTCCCCCTCCCCTCCAACTCATTCGATTTTTCCTTTGTAAGATACTTGAAAATCTTTAAAAATTTTATTTAAAATTCAATAAGGCACAAAATTTGGTATAAATAACTTATTAAAAAAAAAATAAATTAAAATTAAAGCAAATGGTAAAACTATTCCACTGTGCTGAAAATTACAGAGAAAAATTCCATTCCATAAAAAACGTATGATAGATTTAAAAAAAATAAATATTTTTCTCTCGCAAATGAAATTATTTTTTCGTGCTATAAATATAACTAGATTTTAAAAGAATTTATATAGTTTAAGTTTTATAATTATTAGTATAATTTGAGTAAAATTGTTTTTCTTCATTTAAAAAAAATTGAATATTTAAAGGATTTACATATTAATAATAAATTATATGTAACGATTTTTGAAAAATTTTGAAAAATTAAGGCTAGGGATCTGATTCAGCATTTATATCACAGTGATAAGTTACCGTTTCATCCACAATATGTGGTACTGCACATGCGCCTATAAATTTTTTTAGAAATGGTAGTACTTTTCGCGATATAGTTTAGTCATTAAATTTAATATTTTCTTAAAAGTTAGTACCTTTTTTGTTTTTCACGAACTATCACGTGATATGTGGTAGATGATATAAATACTGAATCTATACCCTGTGTACAAGAAAGGTCAAACCTGTAGGTCCTATTTGTAATCTTTATATTATTATTATATTATCCCATTATATATTACCATTTATTTATTAATACACCTACGAAATAGAACTTTTTTTAATTGAAAAGTAGTGGAATATCTTCAGGTAGACCTAAGGAAAAAAGCGGGGAAAAAAAATTCCGGAAATTAAGAATGTGGTAAAAATTACCCCCAACCCCCCCCCTATTATCTAAAAAGTTAATAATAAGCTTTATTGCAATTTTGACGGTATCTAATATAGGTATTTTGGGCCGCTGGATACGAATCTAACATCTAACATCAAAAATTACGTAAAAGGGGTATAAACCCTTATTTTCACCCTTTCAACCCTTTAGAATCAATTTTTCTTTACAAACTAAATTTTCTAATTGTTATGGGACTTAATAGGTATTTTGGTTTGCTGAATCCGAACTTAACGTCCAAAATTAAGTTAGAGGGGTATAACACCCTTATTTTTATCTTTTCACCCTTAAAATTATTTTTTCTTAAATCCTGATTTGGTTAATTTTTAGGGAATCTATTCGAATCTGAAACTAACTTCGAAAATTTTGCGCCCTAAATACTTAATATATTATTTCTCTAAATGTCCCATTATTTATATTAAAATGCAAAACAATCCTACACATCTATTTATCTCCTGTCCTCCATTCTTTTTAGTTTTTGAAGTTAGAATTTAGCTGCCCAAAATGCCTATTAGATCCCGTTAAATTAAAAAAAATCGGATCCTAAGAGAAATTTAATTTTTAGAGTTGAAAGGGTACAAATAAGGGCTTCAAGCCCCTCTAATGTAATTTTTGATGTTATATTAAGAGTCAGTGGCCCTAAATGTCTAATAGATCCCCTAAAAATGAAACAAAATCGATTTTTGAAGAAAAAAAAATTTTAAGGATGAAACGGTAAAAATAAGGGTGTTAGACCCCTATAACTTAATTTTCAACGTTTAATTCGGATTCAGCGACCGAAAATATCTACTAGATCCCATAGAAATTAAAAAAAATATAGTTTGTTAAGAAAAATTAAATTTTAAGTATATGTTTTAAAAAATTAAATTTAAGTATAAGTTAATTTTGCAAAAAATTGGTCAACCTGGGGCAAAAAAAAAACTACGATGAGAAGGTGAGTATTTTTTTTATCTTAGCTATCTCTGAATAAAATTTCAGGTGTTATAGATTCTGTCCTGAAGTTATCAGTTAATAGTTTCCTACCAAACAACACAAATCTCCTAAAGAATCTTCTTGGTGGTATTTTTGTTTGTAATTTTTTTTCGTTTCAAATCAAAATACGTATATTGTAATATGTCCAAAATAATTCAGTATTTTTGGTATAATTCATCAATTAATAAATTATTCAAAAAAGCAAAAACCATAAAATTTATAGTTCAAACTTACAATTTTAAAAAACCCTTTCAAGAATTTTAAACATTTTTAAACATTAAATTGCATTTATTGAAATTCGCATGTAAAAAATAAAAAAAATTTTTTTTTCATAAAAACATAAAAAAGTTTTATTTTGAAAAAGTTATCACTGATATATTTTATATTCAAGGTATAAGGACACATTTTATGTGCATACTTAATTCGTATTTCCTGCTTACAAGCATGACGTGATTCGATATATTCAGTTTCCGAGGGTAAAAAAAATATATTTGTATAAAACTTGACTACCATAGCGAATGATAATGACATTTAGCTTTATTTTTTGTATTTAATGTAATAAAATACATTTAAATACATAAATACTTATGTTTATTTGCTTTTTTTACATGAATAAACAATACATAATTAAATTTGTTAAATTCAAAGAGTATGTTAAAAAATTGCATTAAAGTACTTAATCATTTAAAATTAGATTTTTTATTTCAATAAGGTAATCGCGTGCTTTAGTTTTGTCATATCATATATTGAGGAAGGAAACATTTACACACTTATATTTTATATATTAGTGCCATTATTGATATAAGCTAATATTTAAATTGTACTAAATTAAATAATGTACTCATGATTTTAAAAAATTGCTGTTTTATTAAAAAATAAAAAACTAACTTTAGCTAAAATATCACAAAATTAAAAAAAATCGTATCCATATTTTTAGGAATCAAAATTACACACAAAATATGTAAAAATGATCCATTTTTTAAGCCAATAATTCTCTAATTTATAAATTTATCTTTATGTATGATAAAAACAAGACTTCTGAACACTTATTAGTACCAAATTGAATATTTTAATAAAATTTTTAATTTTATTATTTTGGTCACTCACTAGAAAACCCAACCAATAAATAACAAAACTGCAATATAATTACGATTTTCATTTATTGAAAATATTCTGGGTTGAACTGTATAAAACACACTAAGACAAGATAAATTTACAATCTTTGCATTCACAACAAAATTCAACTCCAATATAATCAAAAATTACATTTAGATTTTATTTTTATTAAATTTACAATCTAACTGCTAATTTATTTATGTAATAAAAATAAATTTACATTTCAACACAATGTATGTATAAAGTACAATAATATACATAAATTTATATCTATTTTAAAAATCTCGTATATTATAAAACAGCATATAATTTATCTAAGACGTCATTTACACTTTACATTTACTATTAATGAGATTGACTTAAATTTAAATAAAAGATTGAAATATGTAATAATATGTACATACCTTGTTCTAGTTATTTCTGTTTTTTTATAGCATCACATTAATTTAACGTTAAATATTATGTAAAAATTAAATCTGTAATAAATTTATTTAATATTACCTATAAATAACTGAAATTATTTTATGTTCATTATTTTTAAATTAAAAATTTTATGTTATGAAATTTTTTATTAAGATTCATTTTTTATATATTTTTCTAATGGATTTATTTTTAGGTTATTTACTTAATTTTATAGATCCTTTAAGCTTGGTGTGTGCAGTTACCTAAAATATTGAATACACAACCCATTATTCCAAACAGAAATAGTTATTTTTTAAACAAGGGAGAAAATATTGGTTTTGACCTTGCATGCAGTTATATGCACGAGTAACTGTAGACAAAAGTGTCACTTTTAGGTTAGAAAATAGTATTTACATATTTAGGGCAAAAAAGCCTAATTTTTATCCTAAGGAGATGCCTTTTGTGCCCATTATATGTAAAACTATATTTTAGAACACGGGACAAAATATGGAGTTCGACTTTTGCATGCTGTCTGCACTCGCTCGTGCACACAACTGTATGCAAAGGCAAAACCAATATTTTATCTCTTGTTTAATAAATAGCTATTTCTTTGCCCTAGATATGTAAATTGATATGTAAATATGTAAATAGAGTTTTTTCTTGAGTTTTTGGATTCATAATCTATAAAATTTTCGATTTTCTCATTTTCTGCAGGTCTTTTTCAAAAATTTAGGACCTGAAACTTGATCTTACCCTCCTTGACCCGAAAAAAGACCCAACTTTCAGGTTTAGTATCCAATATCTCCAGTAATTACTGGAACTTTTTTTTCTCAACTCTAAAATTTCAACAAAATTTAATTTTCAGACCACCATGTTAGCACCAAATATCTTTAAGTAACACATACATACATTAGATTTATTATTTTTTGTGTTTCTAAAAATACTTTTTTAAAAAATAAACCTATTATCTAAACTACAAAGTTATCAATTTTTTTTTTGGACTTCCGGTATATTATAATACCTAATTCTTTCACAATAAACATTCAACTCTTAAAAAAACGTACTTAACAGATCAACATCATCATCCTCATCATTTTTTAAATAAAATATCAATGTCAAAAATGACATCTCATATAAATATACAAAAAATTTGAATAAATCTTGACATATTTAAATAAGAAAAAAAAAAAATTACTGACAAAATATATCATTTACTTTATTGTTTTTTGACTTCCGTTTAGCATTATAAGAAATTTTTTAAGATTTAAAAAAATAAAAGAAAAGTAAAGAAGATCATTAACGTGTAAATATATATTTGAATAAAAATGTAAACGTTGTAAGTATATCGTAAGAATAAATAAAAGAGAAATTTAAATAAAAAAACGTAAAGTATTATTTAGGAGCGACAGTTTGAATTTTTGGGCTTATTTAAAGATTTTTATAATATTTATTCTTTTTGCGAAAAAACTTTTACGAACATTACAATACCCCACGTAAAAAATGACTGGCGCTTACATGCCGTACATGAGAATTATATTTTTGGACATTTGTGGATATCCAGGATGAATTTATATTATGAATCTCTTTTGTATCATAGCGTGACTAAATTTTTTTTTAGTTTTTGAAAATTGAATCCTGCTACTTTAATTGCGGGAAGTCAAAAATTGTTAAAATAAAATTATCTTTGCAGGAAGTCCATTAGGTCATCCCAATAGGATGGAAGTGTCATATTTTATAAAGAAGAAAACAATTATGGATTTGACGATTGACGATTTTTGGAGGCAAGGCTGAGATAAGTGAACTGAGAGAGAGAGAGAGAGAGAGAGAGAGAGAGAGAGAGAGAGAGAGAGAGAGAGAGAGAGAGAGAGAGAGATTATATTATTATTAGATTATAAAATATCAGATAAGATTATCCTTAGACTTAAAATTAAATACGCTTTTTTACAGTTTTTTCGGTGTTCTGGCCGTTTTTTATTTAAACACTGAAATTCGGAATCAGTGACCCAAATCCATAGTAGAGATTTACCCCCACTATTTTATTATTTGAATAGAATGAAGATTTTTTAAATGGAAAATGTTCATTGGATGGGGTATTTGAAAAAGCTTGGCTTGGCAGGGGGGGGGTGAAAGAGTGACATTTTAGGGGGGGGGGGGGGTGAAAAATTGACGTTTTTATAGGGGTGAAATATTAACGTTTTTAGGGGGGGGAGTGAAATAAACTTAGAATATTTTCAATTTAGGGACTTAGAATAATTTGAAGTGGGATTCAGGGCCTGATATTATAAGTTTATGGACTTTATCACTCAATACAAAAATTTAATAATTTAAAAAAAATATATTATTATAGATTCGCTCATATATACAGAATAATCTTTAATTTTAAATCAAGTATTCAATCAATGTCATTCGAGGGTGGTAAAATTTAACCAGATCTTACATAAAGTTTATAAAAAGATTGATTAGTGTGGTCAGATAACATGATTTATATAAAATATATGACCTTCCTAAAGCCTTTTATTTTTTCCTTTTATAATTCTTGGTCAATTTTCTTGATTTTGACATAAATCGATATATAAGTGTGCAAAAGATTAAGAGAACAACCTCTTCTTTTCGATATATAATATTTGAATGACAGATAAACCAAGTGAAAATGACACGGTTCTTTCCATCTCAGCAATTTTCAAACTTTATAAACACAATGTAATGTATAACTGACATCGATAAGATAGGATATTATATTTTATAATATTATTAATTGTATTTAATAGTACATAACGATCAACTACTATAATATTATAATCTAATATATCTTATAATGTCATTGGTTATAGTGTGTGTGTGTGTGTGTGATGGAATTTTATGTCCAATTATATATTATATTATAATTATTTAGGTTGATGAGGCTGATAATATCAAATTAATTTTATTATTTATGCGATATTACTGTTTTAATAAAGTGAAGTAAATATTTTTTTAACGCAAATTATTAATGTAAACTGGAAATAATTTTTCTTATTTCAGGGGTGGTTTTTACCTCGGTTTTTACACCTCCACACGTAGCCTGGGAGAGGACTCGGGGGACTTTTGCCCCCCACCCGAAATTTTTTTTAATGTATTTTTTTTTTAAGTAGTAGGGAAAATGCAGTTGGGAGAGGGAAAATTTTTGTCTCAATCCAACAAGCGGAATTTTTTTTCAGTGTAGACACAGCTCTCGACACACCGTATATTTTGAAATAAAATAATTCTTTTAAGTTAAGTATTTGAAATTTATTTGTATAACATCGTCAGAGACATTGTCATAACCGACGCAATTTCAATCCTCTTTCTAAGGATTAATTTCAAAAAGTCATTTTTCCTTTTTGTTTTATTATTTTAAAATTTAAATATTTTTAAATCTCAGTATTTAAATCTTAAGTCTGTTATTTATTGAATTAATACTTTTTATGAATAAAAGTCAAATTTTAATCTCTAGGCATTAAGTAATTATTTAAAATATCTGGTAATCCCAAAAAAATTTATGATTTTCTAATCACATACAGTCACAATAAGAATGTATTATTTATTCATTTTAGAGGTTGGGAACTATAATTTTTAAAAATGTCTAAAAATAAAAAGAAATCAAAGTTTATGCAGACTAAATACTTTCTAGAAATTACTCAAAGGCGTCAGTCTTGGTTGTAAATCTTCATTTATTTTTCTAAAATCCTTCATTTTTAATAGTCAAGAATGACGTTCAAATTTCTGTACACATAAATAGTTTTTTATCCAAAAAACGTGAATTAAAAAATTGAAGTATAAACAAATAAATAAAATTTAACAACATCCTGCAACATCCTGTCAATAAAGGAAAGAAGGATCTAAATATATTAATTAAAAGAGTATATAGTTTGAAATAAGTTATCAAAGTGATCTGCACCTTAATAATATCAGCATCAAACCGGGCAAATCTTATCAGCCTTAGGGCGGACGTCTGCTATTGAGACGTTTAATTAACTCTATATGTGTATACAATAAGGCTCTTTATAATGTCACAGTTACAATCCACTCTTATATAATATTATAGTTTATATCCTATTCTCTTGTCATAAGCATTATGTTTATTATCATAATAAACATATATAAACAAGCCCTTATTTATTATTATTATTTTGAATAACTTTATGTTATAAATATAGTATAATGCTTTTTTTTGAAGTTTTAATTCGGTTTTAATATAGATTTTTCTTAAATTAGATTTTTAATATATATTTTTAGGACCATACTTAGGAAAATAATATTTTTTTTTTTATAATTCAAATTTTTAATGCAAAGAAACTTATTTTTTCTGGGAGAGAGAAGGAATTAAGAAATTAATCGTGAAATGATAGGGCGAGTTATAGGGAGTAAAAGGTAAAAAAAATCAAATATCGGAAAAATTATAGAATACTTCTGAATTTTTTAGCTCTTTATATAATATATAGCTTTCAAACTGCTGTGCTTGTGCCGAATCAAACTTTTTCGACAATCTTAATTTGATAATAACTTCGAGTAACTTGTTTAATTTTTTTTCAATGCATAAAACTTTTTTCAAAACTTAAATGATTTTTTTTTACCCTCACGACTCTTTTCCGTAGCTAGCAGAGGTTCCTAACAAAAAGTATGAACAAAATTTAAATATTGAAAAAAATTCGCTATTGTGACTAGCGGAATTTTTTTACTTGCTCGATTGATCGCAAATGATCTAAAAATGAATATGAAAATGTAAAGAAAGTTGAAAAAAAATTTGTTTCGCCCATTTAGAAACCCAGAGGCATATATTCCATGAATAACGAGATAAGAGTGGCCCAAATTACACGTAAGTTAAGCTGAGGATGGTATAAACTGCGGTTTATGACATTCTTCATTTGGACGGGGGCATTTTTTATGGATAGGGGCAGCATAAAATTTTTCTGCGTCAATGGCGAGAGAAACGAAGAGAGAACATGTATTTTTCGCACAGAGCCCGGAAAATATGTGCTTTCTCACCGCTGAACAGAAAATTGTTTTTTTAATAAATATATATAATACTTAATTATATCAAATAAAATGTAAATATTATGTAAAAAAAATTACAATACAAATTTACCTACTGATTTGCTTCATTAGTTTTTACAATAAATCAATCAAAATATGACATAATTATTATCAGAATATTGTTCATTAAATAAAAAAAAAATGCAAATAAAATTTTTAATTCTATAATTATATTTTTTAAGTACAATATGTACTCATAAGTCAATTTATATTCAAGGATTAATCTTTATATTTATAAGTACGTGTAAACGAAAAATTGATTTTTATGTAAATTGGGCATTTTTATACATCGAGGTTTTTTAACTTTTTCATATTTATGAAATCTAAAATAAATTTTTATCAAAAAGGAAAAACAATATTTTTAATTCTTTAATTTTATAATAAATTAATAAATTATAATAAACAAACATTTCTTTTCTCCTGAATAAAATATTTTTGTTGTAATTGTGAGTCATCGAAAAAAATTTTTAATTTTTAGAGAAAATACAATTTTTTCAAAATATTATAATTAACTACGCAGTAGAAAATTTAAATTATTTTATTGTAGTATCATTTATCTTACGTAAAAGAATTGGTAATCCCAGCAGACAACGTCAGATCAATGAACAAAAATTATAATAAAAACGATATTAGACAAAAATTAGAGCAATAAAATTGACGATGTTGAGCATTGTCGCGACAGGAGAATAATATTGACTTTATAAGAAAAAATCTTGGCATTAAAATAAATATAAGCTTATCTTTTTCTTTCAAAACAGATTTCTTTCTATTTATTTTTTTGATTTACAGGTTTTACTGCAGGTCATTATTTTCTTTGGATTTTATCTTTATGAAAATTGACGTAAGAATTAAATTTTTTAAGATTTAAACAATTTTTGAATCTAAAAAAAATGTCGAAATTTTAATCATCAATTAAATTATTTTTGATTGAAAAAAGAGCCAGGTATGTTCATTTTAAATTCAAAGATGCTCTATCCACGACTGAGTGACGCTATGTTTAACATATTTTGAAACAAAATTTTTTAGGTCGAAAAATTCTGCTCGTCTTATGTTGAAGAGTTTTCAATTTTAGAGGGAGGTGTCATGAAAAATTTTTTGCTCAATCTTTTCAGTAATAAGTTATAGCTAATTTTTTATAAAATACGAGTTAATAATTATCTAAAATAATTATCGAAAATTTATAAACAAATAGCGAAAAATTTCCCACGATACCTTCCTTTAAAATTGAATGTTCTTCAATATGAGCCATGCAGAATTTTGAGCCAAAGAGCCCAGATCTGAAAAATTAGGGATTTATGAATCAAAATTTATGAAAATTTAATATGTTGAATTTGTTTAAACAAATAAACCTTTTCAATTTTGTTTTATTCAGGGCAAATTTGTTGATTTTAAATATTTGTTGTAGAATATTTTTTGTTATATATAGAAATAGTATATTTACAGCTCAAAACCAGAAAATTAATGTAGACAATTCGCGCCTAAATTACAATTTGGGACATTCTTTATAAATAAAGTCCATCTCGGTCCATATAAATATGGACAAGGATCGTATAAAACTTTTCTACGTCATTGTCGAGAAAACATGTCTTTTTTGGCGTAGCCAGGAAATACATGCTTTTTGTCCAGTGACAAAAAATAAAATTTTATAAAAATATTTTTATCTATGAAAAATAGTATAAAAGTATACTTAGTTTTTGTTTTCCAGAACTTTTTGGATATAATTATTTTTATAATAATAATTTTTATACAATAATATTTCAATCTTAATTATCCACAAATTGACTGTTGTCAGAAAAAATTTTTATAAATTTATTTTAGATTTTCTCACGATGATTTTTGGAAATAAGTATTTTTTTAAATCAAATAGAAGATCAAATAAAGCTCAACAGGAATTCTGAAAATCCGTCAGAATAATTTAAGATTAAAAGATTAGGGTGTCATTTTTTCATCTGACTTAAAAATTCCATGTCTAAAACACAGCTATTCAGTTTATTGAATTTGGTAACTTTTTTATTTTAGGATTTCCTTAAAATATATAATACAAAAAGAAAATGGGTTTAGGCCCTCTCCAGCACATAATCATGTTTGTTGGATATTTTTTTCCCAGCTACACTGTACTAAAAACATAACCTCAAAATTTAATACGTAAATGATTATTAGGCCCTTTCTACACCAGCACATAATCATGTTTTATGATAATCATGTTTGTTGGATATTTTTTTCTCAGCTACACTGACTAAAAACATAACCTCAAAATTAAGTACGTAAATGATTATTATAACCCACTAAAAACTTATTAGTTACATAAATTGTTTATAATTTTTACAATAAATAAGTAATAACTTAGTCTACAATAAAATACCATTTAATTACATTTTATAGTTTAATTTTGATTTAAAATATTTACTAATACTACTAGTGGGGCCATTTTGTAATAACTTTAATTTCGAATATTCCAGCTACACTCATATCTAACAAAAATGATTATCATAAAACATAATTATGTACTGCTGTAGAGAGGGCCTAATGGGTCTAAATTCAACGTTCTTATATTAAAAAATGGATCCATGAGTTGTTGTAGTATTCAATTCTTCCTTCTACCTTCGTGCCCCAAGCGAATAATGTTATAATATATTGCCGAATCTAACGTTTATGTTTTGTCACTGTAATTAAAAATAGCTTTGACAAAATTAATTTTTTTATGAAGTCATTTTCCACAAATATTCAATGAAAATAAATTTACACATTTCTAAGGTTTACTACCAAAGAAAAAATGTATTTTAATATTAATTAACTCATAATATACTTTATATTCTGGTCATATAAGAATAAAATTTAATTACAAGTAGTTGTATTTTATTTCTGCATGAAAACACTGCAATATAATTTTTATGAGGTGAACTAAATGAATGTTGCAATGTCAAATTGTATAATTATGTAATTAGATTTATAACTTTTATAAAATTTATTAGTCAATTTCGTACTATACAGAAAAAAGAGTCCGAAATATTTATATATACCTATATATCATTCCATATATATAAATATAATCTTATAAATTTATGCACGCATGGTTACTTATATTCATTTTAGATTATACTGTGACCGGATGCTATAATAAAAAAATAAAATATTTTTATATTCTAAGGAAGAAATGTTTCTTTTAAAATTTAAATTATTTAATTTTTTTAACAATCTAAATTTTATGTTAAAGCCGAGGTTATAGCCCCATTTTTTACTGTATATTATGAAGATTTTATGAATTATTAAAAATTTAGTTTCATGTGATTCGTATCATAATCTTTTTTTTAATTCATAAAGATTTGCGATGAAAAATGTCTTATAAAGTCTAGTGAGTTATTCAGCTAAATAGCTCATTAATATATAATTTTATTTATTATCACACATCGTGAGGTTTCTCTGTTTAAATTTTGATTAAATTACTTAAAAATCATCAAATTAATTAGCAAAAGTAGGGCCTTAAATTTTGTTATGCATATTTTAAAGTTTTTTTGCCAAAGAATTATTACCATAAAAACGTAATTCTCTAAATAATGATTCTTGCCAGAAAATTAAGTTAAGTTACTTCTATAATTGGAGATGATAGCCCCTGCTTCCCCTTGACTCCAAACCCTTGATTCCATTTTATTTATTTTAGAAATGTATCAAAATTAAACTCAATTCTAAACTCAAAAAATTAATTTATTGTCGTCGAAATCATGCTGTTTTACCGACTAAGCATCGAAATTGTACTAAAAGCTTTTGGAGGTTATTATTTAATTTTTCGTTTTGTCGGTAAAACAGGGGGGATTCCAAAAGTTTTTTATAAAAGTGTGGCGTAATTTTCATACAAATTTATCAAAATTATAGTCGAAACAATTGATTGATGCAAAAAAATTTGAAAAAATAACCCTCCAGTATAATAATAAACACCTAATAAAAATAAAGAAAGTTAAAATTAAAATAACTTCAAATTACGCATTATACTAAATTGTTGATAATATAGTATTCTAAATTATCATTTATAGATATAAAAAGTATTAAATTTTCAGCGGGATTATTTAAAAACTTTTTCTGCTGGTTTTTTAAAAATATATTTATTCGAATGTTTCCTGTTTTATTTTTGTTAATCATCAGCTACTGATTGAATCATCATTATAAAACACAACCAGCAAAACTTTAGTCCCAAACAAATTTTTTTTTACAAAAAAGGATTTATTAAAAAAAAAAAAAGAAGAAACAATAATTAACACTATTTAATAATATAAGCATAGATGTATAATAATGCAATAATGCAAAATAGAAGACTGATTAACGTCTAAGTGTAAGTAACTGTTTTAAGCTATTATTCAAAAAACTTATTATTTTTGTTATAAAGAATAGCTAAATAAGACATTGCGCACATTCGCGTGTCAGTTACGATCTTATAAAGACGTTTAAATAAAAAAAAATCAAAAAAATAAAACGTGCAATGTAATATTCTGACAATTCAAATCTTCCTAGTTTGTTGAACAGTGCACAAAACAAAAGTTAAAAACTTTAAAATTATAGTATTCAGTTTTTAATAAACATAAAAATTAAAAATGTCTAAAAAATTATTCGTACCAATCGAGGAGGAATATAAAAAAAATGAAGAATTAAAAAAAGATGATATACAACATTTAAGAGATTGGCATAGCAAAAATCCACATTTGCCTAAAATGACAGATAGTGAATTAGCATTATTTTTACACAGCAATTATTATAGACTAGAACCAACAAAAAATACTATCGATACATTTTATACAGTTCGATCAGCTGTACCTGAATTTTTTGCTGATAGGGATCCAATTGGTTCAAAAGATTTACGTACAACTTTTAACGTTGCGTAAGTAAAATTCAGTCAAGAAAATTTTATTAAAAACATACTTTTAACCAAAAAAACTTTTTTTTTAAAGAACTGTTTTACCATTAGAACAACCAACGAGAGAAGGTTATCAAGTAATATTAGCACGTTTATTAATAACAGATCCATCAAAATTTAATTACAACGATTGTATGAAATTTTTCAATATGTCATTAGATTTATGGATGTATTCAGAAGGTACAATGAAAGGGCACGTTATTATTTTTGATATAAATGGTATATCATTTGGACATGCTGCCAGATTAAATCCAATGGGTTTAAATAAATTTTTGTTTTATTTACAAGAAGGTTTACCTGTTAGGCTAAAAGGCTTGCATTACTTGAATACTAATCCTGTTATGGATATTATTTTAAATATGATGAAACCATTTATGAAAAAAGAACTTATGGATATGGTAAGTTTTTTTATATTTTTCATTGTTTTGATAAATTTCGTTAAGTAACTAAAAAATAAACGTGTCATTTTTTGTTATGACATGTCATATAGCTTAAATATATACTTAAGAAACAGAATAAAAAAAAATTCTAGTTAAAGATTATGCATGTACGATGATTTGCATTAATTAATTTTTTTTTGTTGCTAGAATTAAATTTTTTTGTAAGATGTAATTTTTTGTTTTTTTACAGTTACATTTACATAATAATATTGAAAGTTTTGATAAAGTTATACCAGCTGAAATATTACCAAATGAATTAGGTGGTAAAGCTGGCCCATTAATGGAATTACACAATAAACAAGTCAAAAAATTAGAAAGTTATCGTGATTGGTTTTTAGAAGAACAGGATAATTGTCGTGTTGACGAATCGAAACGGGCTGGTAAAGGCAGAACTGCTACGGATCTGTTCGGTGTCGAAGGGAGCTTTAAGAAACTTGATATTGATTAAATTGTTATTTTTTTTTAAAGTGGGGAAAATTTAAGGATTTTTTTAATGAAATTTCTAAAATAAACGTGGGGTTTAAGGATCGAACTCATATAATGAAGTAGGGCAGGTATGTCATCAAAATGTTCAACTAGCTGATATTATCTACAATAAAAGCAAGTTTTGTATTTTAAGTTTTTCAATGAAAATCTCAAAATTTTGGCTCGTAATCGATGAAAATCCTCACTTCGTTGAATTCCTAAGAATTGTTGCGATAAAATCGCAAGTTTCTTTATTTTGGAAATTTCATGAAGGAACCCTTCAATTATTATTATTTATATTTTTTGTAAAATTTATGTATTTGGATTGAATTATTTATTTGTTTAATTAATTTTAGGTTTATTATTTTTTATTCTAACAAATAAACATACTCATCTGTTACTCGATAATTTTTTTTTATAATTTCACATACTTGTACAGGAGGGATCCCAATCGAATTGGAAAAAATTATCCCAAAACTACTCCTTATTTTTAAAAAAATGGTAAAAACGATATTAAATTTTTGTTGTAGAAAAAAAATAACAAAATACATTGATAATCAAAAAAGCCCCCAAATATTTAGGTATAGATTAAAATATAGATCAAAACGCATTAGTTAATACTTAGCGCTGTATATTTTTTGTAATCTAGACTTAAGAACATTTCTATAATTATATTGTCGATTACTCTTTAAAAAATGGGTGCTTCTTCGCCCCTCCCCCCCCACCAAATCGCATTTTTTTTCACTAGGAAATTATTCTAAACGACTAAATTAGTTTTAAAAAAATGCTTTTAGGTGGGAAAAACACTTTTAATTAAAAAAAAATTGATTTTTTTATTTTATTTTATTTTTTTTGAATAATAATATAACCTTAAACTTAATAATACAATTATTTTTTATTCAATGGATAAAATGATTGTATGTCCTCCAATATTTGCAAAAATAGATTTGAATTTTTATACTTTTGTGGCCAAAGAAATTCACACAAGTACGAATCAATCATGTTTCTATGTGTCCCGCACTCTTTTTTTGTTCTACCTACCTTTTGTTAAACCTACCCCCAATGCTGTACTCGCACCTACCCCTAGAATAAGCAAAATCCTTAAAATTGTTAACAAATTTTCAAAATTATTAAAAATTTTTTTAACTAATTTTTTTTTTTTTTTTGCATTTTTCCCACCCAAAACTTATTGTTAACTTAATTTGAAGTGTTTTTAAGCAATTTCCAGCAAAAATTTTAGCGATTTGGTGGGGGGGGGGGGGGAAACGAAGAAGATCCAAAAAATGGTCAAAAAGCATTTATATTGTAAAAACATCCTAAAGAGGGGTAGTTTATGATGATTTAAGAATGTTTCACTCATTTTGGACCCTGGCCTGGGTTTGGATTCAGTGGCCCAAAAAACCTATATATTATACCAGTTTTTATCACGGATTCCGATGTCAGTCCAATTAGTGCATTTGATATGCACAAAATGATATCCTGAATTAGACTGCTTGCAGTAAAATAAACATAAAATTTTGAAAATCCTGCAAAATTTGTTTAGTATTTGGTATATTTTTTATAGTATAATTAACATTTAATGCTTCCTATTTACTGTTTATTTGCATACATTCACAAAAATCGTAATAAAACTCACATACAAAGCCATGTACATGACCACAAGTTGTGTACGTGGTTTTTATTGCTACTGAAAAATAATCTTAAAAACAAATTAAAAATAAAAAAAAATATTCGCATATGCCATTTTTTTTATATAGAACGCTTGATTTATACGAGCCATTCAGTTGCTTATATTACCCTTAATTATGATTTTATGCTCCTTTGTTACAAGCCGCTGACTTTAAAAAAAAAAATGCATAAATTTATTTTTTTTTATGCGTCTTGCTTGTTATTAATGTTTTCATAAGTCTTTTAAATTTAACGAATGTATATTTTAAAATGATTCATATATCAGTCGTATATTATAATAAAATATCCATGTAGAGTAATTTTTTTATTTTTTTTTGAAAACCATTTGAAAGTAATATAAATAAATATAAGTAAAATTTAATAATAAAATTTTTTATTACGATGATTGTATAAATAAAAGATAAAATATTTAGCAAATATTAGTAGAAGGATAATTTTAGAATTGATTTTTTTTTTTGTCTTTTGATTAATTAAAACAATTGTTTTGTGTTCAAGCAATAAAAATTAATTGAGATATCTTTGTAATAATTCATTTGAATACTGCAAATATTTCAATTCTTTTCAGAAATTAATAAAATTTTTATTTTAACATTATTTACATATAATAAATATGCAAATTTTTAATTTATTTGACAATGAAATTGATAATGAATTCTTTTTTTAGAAATTCATTTATTTATAGGTACTGATGTACTTATAATTGTTAGTATAATTAAAAAATTGATTAAAAAAGAATACTTTTTTCGGTGCAGAATGTCTTTAAGGAATCGCATTTTAAAATATTAAAATAAAATTTTACGACTATTAAGGGGTATCTCTCATTTTTTTATCGACTTTTAAAAAATTTTCAAATCATTTTATTTTAATCATTTTATTCTCAAAAATAACAACTTTTCTTTTTATATTATTAAACTATTATTGAACATTAAGAAAAATGAAAAAAAAAATTATATTTGTCGTTTTGTTCATATTATAGAGGGCGTCAAAGTATAGTCTGAAAAAAACGGTTCTCACGATTTTGCCCCTTTAGGACAGTTGAAACTAAAAAACAGAATAGTATTATGTTCTGTAGAGTATTCTCTGGAGTTGGTACCAAAATGAGGAAAAAATTTTTTAAATTGACCATTTGGTGAGCATTTTAAAAAAAAATACGATTTTTGGGCCGAAAATGGCCCGAAAATCGACCATAAAATGTTTTCTGGTGCATATTAAGCTTAGTCCGAGGTACCAACTCTAGCTATAACTTTAATAAAGAAAATGCACCAAGCTTTGTGTCAATTGCTCAATTAGTTTTAGAGATATCGTGGGAACCGTTTTCAAAAAGTCATTTTGAGAAAAACGCGTTTAAAGTTTTTTTTTTAGTTTTGATTAACATATTTCAATTTTTAAGGTCTATAATACTTGCAAATAACTAGCCATCAGTCCTTGGACCATATATAAGTCCTTGAAAATCCAAATAAGCTTGTTCCTGTTTTTGCAAGGCCTGCTTTTTGCCCATACGAGCCTTTTTTTTAGCTGCTTTTCTTGATTTTTCGATAGACGAGTACGTATAGAATAGTGCTTGATAGCTTTTTTTTATTTTTTTTTATGTTTTTATTTATTTATTTATATATTTTCATATTTTTATTATTATTAATATAAGATAATGTAATAAAAATTAAATTAAAAAAAAATATATATAAAAAAATATTGATATAAAATTATTAATATCTTAATATCTCAAAAACCATATTTTTTTTGGCCCAAAATTTTGTGTGTGCATTCTTAGAAGGTTTATAAACAATAAAAAAGAATAAAAAAATTTTCAAAAAAAAAATTTAAGAACTGAGAGATACGCCTTAATAATAGTTAGAAACAAGATTTTGTGAGAATTCACAAATTTTTGGTCAGATTTTTAATTGGTCACATTACTTGGCGGGAAATTTAAAATTTGTTAAAAATGAACTATTAAAACTTGCTATTTTTTGATCTAGAGCTTTCGAAACGCAATAACCCAAACTTATATAAGACAGGATTTCATCTACTTATTGCATACATACGGTGATCGTGCCTAAATATAAGTTATTAAATTCGTATAATTAGTTTAATCTTGTTTAAGTTAACAAAATGATTTATCTCTTTTTAGGGAACAATTTTTCATAGTTATGTGATAAATTCGAATGAACAGGGAAATTTTAGACATGAACATAATAATTAAAAACTATTTTATTCTAAATAGAATCGTAAATATTTGAGAGAAACGAAAAACCTCTATGATCAATCCATTATTGGTCATTTTCATTGAAGGGGTTAAGTGTTATCCAAATTTCAAATTAAAAAATATGAGCATGGTGGAACTTAAAATAAATTTTTAGACCAAAAAGAAAAATTTTACTTTTTAACTTTTCTTTAGGTTTTATGTCATTTGCAACTATTTTAAAGAAAAACAACATTTGAAATTCTCCACTCGGAATTCCAGGAGCAGCAACAGGATTTTTTTTTCAGCGTATAAACAAGTAAAGTCAAATCAAACTAATTTAACATTAAATTACTTGACATGTACAAGCAATTTTCAAAAAAGAAAAAAACAAGCTCATAAAAATATGATCTTATTTTTTTATTCTTCATTTATTTAAAATATATTATAATAATTATAATAATATACATGCTTATAAATATAAAATTAAAATTTATATACGTGCCTTCAACACGTATAATTACGCATTTTACTCGGCACTTTTTTTTTTAATGCATCCTCATCATTTTTAAAATTATTTCAGATAATTATTTATGATATGTTATATATTTTTATAAGGCAAAGGAATAAAAAAAAAAAGAAGATGAGAAAATATATTGGTCAAGTCATTACCGGTTACCATTAAAACTTTTTTTTAGTATGTATATAAGTATTATATATGGGTTATTTTTAATTTTTATGGAATAATATAATACTAAATTAGTAAAAGATTAAGCCAATTTTATTTTGATGAATACGTGATTTTATTTAATGTTTGCTGTTTAAAAATTTGATAATTTTTGGTAGAAATCACCTCGAGATATTGTGTAAAATCTTTTTTATACTGTGATAGAAGTAACTCTTGCATAAAAAATCAAAATTTTTATGATAAAATCATATTTTTTTGAGGATTTATCTCGAAATTTATATAAATATTAGGGACCGTGATATGACGGTAGTGGTTCAGGTAATCGTTTTGGTTTAGCAGTTATTGGGAGGTGAAAATTGAATGATTTGAGAGCTAATTCAATTATACCTCATTGTCTAAATCCTATGGGGGGGTAAATGGGTTTGATGGGGAAATAAATTCTCTACTTTGAGTTATATCATTCTTTTATTCAGTGTAGAAGCTGCTAAGAAGCATTAAACCTCGCATTACACAAAATTAAATAAATAAATAAAAATTTTGGAAAAATAAGGATGAACTATTCGCAAAAATGCTACAATAAAAAATTTGTATACAATAATTATACTCACAATAAGATAACAGAAATGTTAAATACTGTAAATTATTTTGTTTTTTTCCTAAAAGTCTTTAAAACGTAGGAAATTATTAAAAAATTATTATTTTTATTAAAAGTTTTTCACAGTTCAATATACCGAAAACTATATTTAATTTTTTTAGTCCTAACACTTTATATTTACTGACCAAATAACTTCCTCTTGGCCTCATTTTTTTTAAGGATCTAATCTAAATATCCTAAACTGAAAATTTTGGTCATCAAATGTCTTTAAATAATAGTCTGTAAAATATATGCCCATTTTCGGATCTTTTTCGCCCCTTTTTCTCTAAACCACTAATATTTTTACCAGGAATGGCCAAAAAATAAATAATAATAAGATACGAAGAAATTTTAGGCGTGAAAAAAATATTTCAAAACTATTCTTGCCAACTTAACTCCTAGAAGGAATCTTAGCAATTTTTTTCTATTATTTTATCTATTTTTAGGCACGATCACTTTATACATACAATAATAAAGATGAAATCGTGACTTATAAGTTTGGCATGTCAAAAAATGGAAATGCCCTAAAAATGTTAAATTTGTGTAAAAATTTGGTCCCCAGGTCATTTCAATGCCTAAAACATGCTTATATTTAATGTCTGTGTGTAGGCATTGTAAGTTTAAAAAGACATATTCTGAAAACGTTAGAGCTGACTCAATGAATTAAAAACAGCTCTGGATGAAAGACTACTGCGGAATAAGGTATGGTTTCCGGCCCCAGCATATTTTTCGCATTTTTTTGGCTCAATTTGATGATATATGATAAAAAATAAGATTCCGAGGGTCGGCACCCCCGCACCCCCCCTTGCGTTACCCCTGGGGGGTTGAAACGTGTTTTTCACTAAAAATTAATATCTCCGGGCCAAATCATCCAATTGGGGCGTGGTTGGTATCAAAATTTTCGTTTTAAAAAAATACACCAAAAAAAAATTTTTTTTTTATTTTTGAACTCATTTAGAGGTTCAAAACTTCGAAAAACGTAATTTTTGGCTTTTTTGACGGTCTAAAAATTGAGATATCTCAAGGTAGAGGAAAAACTCCTTTTTTTCGCTCTCAGGGGAACTTTGTCTAAGACTACTTTTCAAATTTTATGGTCTTTTTTATGTTTTTCTCATAATTTGTTCATAAAAAAACCTCGAAAAAAACGATATTTCACCTATACTCTACCAAAGGACTTCATTTATTTCATGAAATCTTTTTTAATTTTCGCAATAATCAATAGGATGATCATCTTTTTGAAAAAAAAAAAATTGAAGACACACCTTTCTGATACGTTTCTTTGGGTATCTTAGACCATATAAAGTGATAAACAAGCTAGGAATAGAAAAATTTTTGCTCTCAGAATTCACGTTGACAGCCTCAGAATCACGTTTTTTCAATATTTAAAAACAACCAATTTTGGAATTTTTTTGTTATAAATTAAAATTATTTTTTAAATGATGGATTTATGTTTTTTCACTTTTCTTACATTGACAATTTACTAAAAAGAGTATATTTAAGACCAAAGAACATAAATTTTGAATTTTCAACGTCTTAGAGCAGTTTAAATGTTAGATATTGGGTTTTTTAATAATTCATCAACTTGGGATTTTTCTAACAGATTCAAATGACGTTAAAAACTGGACTAAAAACGTACTTCGTTTTAATTTTTCCCGTACAATCCGAATTCAGTATTTATTTTAACATTTGTAGTACGCTTTATAGGAGAAAAATTCATTTTTTTAGTTTTTAGGGCCCCAATTTTCAGGGAGCCAATGTTTAAAGTTTCGCATTTTTTAAGAAAAAATTTTCTGAATAATATTTGCAATTTTTACTTATATATTTTTTCCTTAGGAATTCGATGAAAAGTTGATAAAATCATTTGAATCTGCTAGGAAAATCCCAAGAGTATGAATTTTTAAAAACCCCAATATTTACCTTTTGAGCTGCTTCAAGAAGTTGAAAACTGAAAATTTATGATTTTTGGTCATGTATATAAAGAAAAGGGAGTATACTCTTTTTAGTAAATTGTGAATGCAAAATAAGTGAAAAAACATAAATCCATCATTTAGAATAATTTTAATTTATAAAAATATAATTAAGAAATCGGTTTTTTTTAAACATCGAAAAAACGTGATTTTGAGTCTTCCAACTAAAGAAAAAAAATATAGGGCAAGCAAAATATTTTATATTTCTCACTTGTTCGTCACTTTCTGTGGTCTAAAAGGAACCCAAAGAAATGTAACAGGAAGGTGTGCGTTTAATTTTGTTCTTTAAAAAGTTAATCATCCTAAGCGCAATCTTTCTGCGGATTTTCCATAGTAGTTAAAAATGAGGTTTTACGTTCAAATAATTATATAATTCAATATGTTGATTAATTAAATTTATCGTTATTTTTGAACTAATTTAATACATTTTTTAAGAATAAATCACTTTCTTCAAAATAATTATTTATAATAAAAGTGTGAGTATTTTAATTATTATTAATAAGGAAAATAGATATTATTTGCGAAAATTAAAAGAGATTTCATGAAATAAATGAAGTCCTTTGGTAGAGTATAGGTGAAATATCGTTTTTTTATGAAAAAATTATAAGAAAAACATAAAAAAGACCATAAAAAAGCTAATTATAGATTTAAAATAAAATATTAGTTGGTATGATAAAATAAGCAAAAAGTAAAACACGATTTCTTTTACATAATCGTCAATTGCGAGTGACGCACCGTAAAAGTTGCCATTTTTCCGACGGAATTTTGAAATGTAGTCTTAGACAAAGTTCCCCTGAGAGCGAAAAAAAGGAGTTTTTGCTCTACCCTGAGATATTTCAATTTTTAGACCGTCAAAAAAGCCAAAAATGACATTTTTCGAATTTTTGAACCTCAAAATGAGTTCAAAAATAAAATAAAAAAAATTTTTTTTGGTGTATTTTTTCAAAACGAAAATTTTGATAGCAACCACGCCCCAATCGGATGATTCGGCCCGGAGATATTAATTTTTAGTGAAAAACACGTTTCAACCCCCCAGGGGTAACGCAGGAATCTTATTTTTTATCATATATCATCAAATTGAGCCAAAAAAATGCGAAAAATATGCTGGGGCCGGAAACCATACCTTATTCCGCAGTAGTCTTTATTAAAACTAATCTTGTTGGGCAAGCAGAAAGCCAAAATTTATTTCATTCAGTTGTTTTTAAATAATCACAAAAAAACCGATTTCAAACGTCAAAAAATTAATGGAAAAACTGCTAAAAAATGAATTATTTTTTAATATTAAGTTATTCGAAGGTTATCTAATAACCCTTCAAGTATAAAAAGAAATTCATGTAACTGAGTGTTATTTTATTTTTGTTTTTTATTTCACTTTATATTTGACCCTGAAAAACTTTATAAAATTTGGTCACAAGATAAGCGGTCAATTTGCTTCGCTCTACCCATTCTTATGACCAGCCAGTAAAAATTTTACTAATAAAGCACAAAAAAATTTTTCTACAAATGAAATAAAAAATTTAAATAAAAAATAAAACACAATACCAAAAAAATATCTTAAAACTCAGCATATACTTATAAAGTAAGGTAAATATTTTTACATATAATTTTTTTTATTTATTTTTTTTTTTTTAAATATAACAAGATTACCGTATATGTTTTTTATATACGTGGCCACCTTCTAGAAAAGATTTTTCGTGACGAGATAAGCCACGTTCTGTTTATTCTTTGAGTCTCTTCATAGTTGTTCAAGCCAGATTACGATGCACAGTAGTGCAAAGGGTCTATTTCTATAAAAAGAGACTCGAAGCACTCAGTGCTTATTATAATTTAACCTAGGGGTTCTCTAACCTACAAAAAAATTTAATTATTGTTTATTTTATTTAAATATTTAAATTAATTGTTAAATATTATTTAAAATACATCAAATATAATGCGTACAATGTTATCATGAAACATTTTTAATAATAAAAACCCCAGGTACTCCGTAAAACGCACTTATAATTTTACGATTTTTAACTTTTTTTCTTTTAGACTTTAACGCGAGTAAGATAGACAAATAAAAATAGAGGAGATGGAGAGAGAAAGAAGTAAGACGCGAGATTTGTGTATATGTATTAAAAATAAAAAATACTACTATTATATAGTATACATTAGATAGATATGATGATTTAGACAAAAAAAAGAGGAGACGGCGAGAGAGAAACAATTAAGACGCGAGTTGTATTTTTATATTATAATCCATGTGTTAATGAATAAAACTAATATAATAATAATAATACACTAAAAAAATAGAGAAAGCATGGATAAGAGAAAGAAGGAGAAAGAGTAACATTTACAACGACGGGAACCAAGGCTTATTAGAATATATCGTAAACCGTGCCACGATTGTTACCATATAATGATAAAAAAATGACTTTTTTTAAAAATCCTGAATTATCAGATTATCTGGAAAACAAATATATTTATATTTATAGATATTTATTTATTTAATTTTTTTTTTAAATAGAAAAAAAAATTAATTTAAAAGAATTTAAAAATTTTTAATATAAATATATTTGAAACTCAAAAAAATTTAAAAACAAAAATAAATAAAAAATATTAAAAATTTGTTTCCTAATAAATTCTTTTTTTCATCTATTTTCTTATAATATAATTACAAGCTGTGTAAATAAAGGAATAAAACTGCCTTCACGCAAAGAAAATTACAAAAGCTAGCTATACATATTATAACCTTTAAAAAATAATTGATATCGCACAAAAAAAAAACTTTAAAAAGTAAAAAATCGCGGTCTATTTCTATAATTTGCTTAAAAATATTTTTTTAAAAAAAGGAACTGATATCAAATTTAAAAAAGGGGTTCTATTCCGTCAGGAATGTATGCTGTCTTTTAATTATTGACTAATTCTTTATCCTTAACAATGTTGTCATTGATAAAAAAATTATACAGCTCTATGATTCAATAATATTAAATTTATCGTTATGGATAAAAGATTAAAATTAAATAGAGCCAGTGGTTTCTCAAGTTTGGATGAAAATTATCACCGCTGGCCTATTTAAATTTAATCTTTTATCCATAACGATAAATTTAATATTATTGAATCATAGAGCTGTATAATTTTTTTATCAATGACAACATTGTTAAGGATAAAGAATTAGTCAATAATTAAAAGACAGCATACATTCCTGACGGAATAGAACCCCTTTTTTAAATTTGATATCAGTTCCTTTTTTTAAAAAAATATTTTTAAGCAAATTATAGAAATAGACCGCGATTTTTTACTTTTTAAAGTTTTTTTTTTGTGTATTATATATTATGGTATAATATAAAGAAAAGATACTCGTTAAACCTTTTTAGTGTCGGCATATCACACGAACTTAACTGCTAAACCGTAGATCACTACCTTTTGGCCCCTTTTTAAGCTACCCTTTACATATTAAATTGCGCCACGTATATTCTTTGTTATTAAAAATAATAATAATAATAATAATCTTAACCTTTGCTGAGACTATGCAGTAAATTCATTTTTAAACGTGCTTTATTTTCATATACTTATTTTTATTTAATATTACTTTTTAAATTGTAATTTTAGGCTTTTATAAAAATGGATTTTCATAAGTATGCTTATGAAATAAGTAAACAACAACAATTTCGAAACAATTTAAAAGAATTATTATAAAGCTCGTGTTTAGATTTTTAAGTGTATCTGTTTTAAGGTTCCAATAGACGAAGTCTGTATCCAAATTCTGATGTCTGGTAAATCTGATTTGGTAAATTTAATTGGTGAGAATTAAGATCCTGCCGCCTATGTTGATGTTAGAAGCGAGCTTGGAGGCCAATTTCTTACGATATAAAAACAGAAATACAGTCCCAGTCTTCTGAGGCTCTAGGAAACGAAGTTCTCCAATTAAAACTTTAACAAAATAATATTACCTTTGAAGTACAGCTTTTTTAAAAATCAAGTTGAATATTTTTTGTAGTCGTTGTCGAGTGAATTGAGGTGAAAACATATAATAAGAATCACCCAAATAAAATTCAACGATTATAAAAATGAATTTTTAATTTCTTATACCATCTAGTCTGGTAAAACAATCAATTTATCTGTGAATAATATTTTCTATTTTCATTTTAAATACATTAAATTTTCATAAAAATACGCATATAAATCTTTCAATACTTTCAATTTTCCCCTGAAATAAAATTACTATATAAAATCTAAGCAAATTGATATAGAACAAAAAAAAAAATGAAAGAAGAAAAAAATTTATATCTGACAGTATTTCCATCAGACTTGTCTGTAGCTTAAGACAAGAAAATTCATTTCGCGACTACTATATCTTCCTTCTTAGTAGTAGTACTTTTTTCTTTTCTATATATATATATATAAGAAATCGCTACCTCTCTTGTTTTTCCACTATAGGTTGAATTATAGTCTGATGTGTTCAAGCCATAATTCACAAGTAGAACCCCAGGCACGGAAAGACAGTTTAAAGACTTTATGCCTTTTACTTGCGCAATCTTGAACTCATATGTCTTCTACACACACACACACACATATTTTAACATTATAAAACTATATATAATATAACATGTACCTGGACTAATGAGTAGGTGTTTGTCGGACATCCTGACACGTTTTACGACTTGTTGTGGATAACCTACGTTGCGACAGACCATTGCTTCTTGGACACTGATTTCTTTTTACTTTAACTTTATGTGTCTACTATTTTATGTCTATAATATATTATACCAAGAATATTTATGCTAGAAAAATAAAATAAATTTATTTATGTACCTATATATAAATATTTGAGCTTTTTTAACATTAATTATCGTATTGTGTAATAAAACATGATTGTAAATACTGGTTGTAAATAAATTTTTTTAAAATAAATTTTTAAAATAACACATATGCTCTTGAGTTATTCTGCTTGAATTTTACTTGAATTATTTAGCAATTTGAACAACTCAAAGTATCGAAAATTTAAAAACAGCAAGCTGAAATAGTGAATGTTTACAATAACTCATTTTTAATGTAATAAATTTTCAAACTAAGAAAAGACTATTGGAGAAAAATGTAGATATTAAAAAATAGTATATTACGACCCATGGCCAGAAAAAAAATATTTTGCGAATTTCAAGGTTCCAGATTGCATTTACACTAGTCTGTCAATCAAAAAAATTTATAACCGGTTTGTGTAACTACACAACCAACGAGCATGGAACATGTTCACTCATAACAATAATTAGTCCAAAAACCGAAATTACAATAAATCCTGAAATATATACTATCCTAAGTCCATAAACTTAAAGTATTCTAAGTTGTTGTTATCAGGGCCTGATCAGGGCCTGATCAGGTCCTGACTCCCACTTCAAATTATTCTCAAAGTCCCTAAATCGAAAATATTCGAAGTCCATTTCACCCCCCCCCCCTAAAAGCGTCAATTTTTAACCCCCCCTAAAAACGTCACTTTTTCACCCCCTCCCTGCCGAGCAAAACTTTTTCAAATACCCCATCCAATGAACATGTTCCATGTTAAAAAAAATAACTTCGGTTTGTTGTTTTAAATTAAATGTCAATTACCCAAAAAATAAGATTCCTGATAGATCATGTAATTACTCTTAGGTATTGTCAACAAATACATAGAAATAACATGGGCCTAACAATTTGCTCCATAAGAGTCCGTGTAAAATTAACAAATGATTGACAAATCCTATAAATAATAAATGATTCTTTCATCACGTTTGTAGAACAAATACAATTTATACCTAAAGTGTATAGAAATTGTAAATCAAATTGTTAATTTAACTGAATGCATTCTTAAGGTCACGTTAGGCTATTTTAAAATAAAAATTCCAGATCCTATAATAGAAATGGTCCATTTCTTAAATCTGGCGTAACAGATACACTTAAAATTATTTTTGAGCAAAAATAAATCTGTTGAAATTACCCGGATTAGCCCATATGTGTAAATGCTGTCTTGTGCTTTATGATCCCATAAACATGTCAATAGGATCTTAAATTACCTTTATAGTAACTACTCCGCCTTTGTAGCTACATATATATTTTTTTGGCTTATTTTTCTCCATATATGCTGCATGCTTTTCTTTTAATAAAATATATATATATATATATTAGAGTGGACCTATTTTTGGACTTTTTGGAAAAACTTTGCTCCCCGGGTTTTTTTGTGAAGTTTTGGTCATAAAAAGTTCCCAGTTCCAAGGATTTTGCTTTAGCCTTGCAAAAACACGTGCCTGTAACCACATCAATTTTCCCATTTAAATAACATGGGAATTTTGAGTTTTTAACTATACAAATTTTCACAAAAGCCAAAAAGCGTTTTAAAATGCTAATTTTTACTGGAAAACATACTTTTATATGTTGTAAAGACATACAAACCACCCTGCATTCATTCTAAAGGGAATTTTGGGGCTAGAAACGCAAATTTACATGTTTGCTCAATCTTATAAAACAGGGTTTTTCGGTAATTTTCGAGAAATAGCTACAACCTCAAAAATTAACCAAAACACTTCTGGTTGGTTCACTTTTTTTGGTATAAGTGTCACCTTTCAAACGACGTAAGCCGTATATTTTAATCACTGTTTCTCTTAGCGCTATAGTCAATTAACCTACTGGTAATTTTTGACCCGAAATGACCAATTTTTAAATTTATTTAAATTGCTACCAAAATTGTAAATTTTGATGAAATTGAGTTTTAAAGGCCTTAATAATTTTTTACAAGCTTCAAGTTTCCAAAAATTTTTTACTCGTCTCTTTTCTTTAATTAGTTTTTAAGATATTACTTTTCAAAGATAATGATAAAAATTGACTTTTTTTGAAAACCCTGAAATTGGGACTCAGTAAATTTGCGTTTCTAGCCCCCAAATTCCCTTTGGAATGAATGCAGGGTGGTTTGTATGTCTTTACAACATATAAAAGTATGTTTTCTAGTAAAAATTAGCATTTTAAAACGCTTTTTGGCTTTTGTGAAAATTTGTATAGCTAAAAACTCAAAATTCCCATGTTATTTAAATGGGAAAATTGAGGTGGTTACAGGCACGTGTTTTTGCAAGGCTAAAGCAAAATCCTTGGAACTGGGAACTTTTTATGACTAAAACTTCACAAAAAAACCCGGGGAGCAAAGTTTTTCCACAAAGTCCAAAAATAGGTCCACTCTAATATATATTCTTCTTTGGGCATGATCGTGAAAGCCTATACTACTAAAAATTTAATGTACGTACATTAGCTTGGAATTTATTTAAAAAAATTAATTTGTGTGAATAAATAAGATTTCCAAAATTTTAGTCTATAATAATACCGCCTTGTATTGGTAAATTAAATTCTTAAGGCTCCGCATTTAATTAAGCTCAAACTAAAACTCCCTGATTAATAGTTAAAAATTTTTTTTAATATAAGCAATTTAAATTTAAAATTAATATTAGTTTAAATTTCACTTAATTATTTTAAAAAAATTTAAGCTGAGTAACCTTAACTTCAGAATTTAAGTTAAAAATTATCATAAAAATCAAGTTTTTCATCTTGAGCTTTAACAGCCAAGCTAATATACAATGAAAAGCATTATATATATATGTGATAAAGGTCGAGATAGAATTAGAGAGTATGTGCAATCTGTAAGACCTCTCTTTTGCCAATGGAGTTTTATTTTTTTTCCTTTTATATATAGATAGATAGATTGATACGAGAAAAGCATTCGTGTGGTGCATTGAACATTTCAGAGCTTTCGGTGGAGATGTTACTGTTATTTATGAGCTCGTTTATCAAGGTAGCACATCCCACCTATCTTACAGTTACTACTATACTATATATTTTCTTTTACCATTATTCGTTTTTCACATATGTTCTAATTTTATATGTATTTTTTATCCATGTAAGTGTGTATGTGTATGTGTTATATAAAATAAATTTGTAGTATTTTTTATGTAACATGCTTTTTTTCTTTCTTTTTTTATTTTCTTTTTTTTAAATAATTATATCTATTTGTCTATTGGTGTTTTATTTGGTACTTATAAATAATCTTGATTGGTGGACTGATTTTTTGAGTAATTTTTAATTTACATGAATGCGTGTTCTAATTTTATGAAATTTTATTTAATTTAATAGAGATTAATTACTCGTTTCTTTTTGATATTCATATTTAAGGGGTGCCAAAAGTTTTAAGTGCTTATCATACGACCTCTAAAATGCTTTAAATATGCAAATATTATGATTAAAAAATAAACCATTTTAAACGAACAAATGGTTCCATTATTGATCATTAAAGTCATCGAAAATGATGTAAACATTTATTTTTTAACTAGACACCCCAAGAAAATTGTCACTTATTTACATTTGTAATGCAATTTTATTAAAAAAAATCAGTAAATTTTTTTAAAAAAATAATTAAGTTTTACTGACTTATTTATGGAAACTCCGAAAAAAAAAGAATAAAACAAATTCTTTTTATTAAAACATCACATAGTAAAAAAAAAGTAGAAAAAATTTATTTATGACAAAAATCGTGTAAAAGCTATTACTAAGCTATATAGATGTGGACACAGATCTTATAAAAGATGAATAGTACAAAAGACTTTTTTTTTCTGATAGTAAATGGTCTACATAGTAAAGGTACAACCCACTTTGTTCCTGACAGTATGTGCAACCCTCAATAAACGCCCGATCGGTTTTACGAAGATTTTCTTATTTTTCTTTTGAAATTTACCAGCGAAAAAAAAATCCTATTTGTAAAAAGCCAAGATCAAATTCTCATTCCATGTTCACTTTTTTTTTATTTTATTTCGTTCTATCGATTTTAAATCAGTTCATTCATCATTTTGATACACATTTATGCTTATGTGTGTGTGTTTTCTGATATTTAAGATCTAAAAGATACGATAAACGATTTTATTTGTTGACCAATTTTATCCATAAATTTGAGTACTTTTTGTACTGTCTTTTTAAAACTGTTAACACTTGATAAATAAGAGGAAAATAATATTTTTGTAATTCAAATATAAAATTAAATTTTCTTTAAGATAATATTTTTTTTTTCATTAATAACTAATTAAACTAACTGATTCTTTTATCACATCATGCGATTTTTATTTATTATAATTTTATAAATCATTTTTAAAATATAAATAATTTACAAACCTTAAAAATAAAAACATTTTTTTATCATTCAATTAATATAATAAATTTTATTGAAATAAATAAAGAAAATCTTCTTTTACATAATAAAATATTTATTGGTATAGGATAAATAAAACAGAATAAAATAAAAAATTTTTGAAATAAAAATTGATATTTGTAATAAGTCTTCAAAAAAATAAATTTATTGTTAAAGTCAATTACAGGAAAATCTTTTAAGTTACAATAATCAGTATAAAGACAAATTTATCAATAATAAATGAATAAAGCTATATTGTCAAGAAAATTTTATTTAATTTTTAATTGACAGATTTTTTTATCCTTATATAATCATTGTTTTGATTATTTTCTTTATTTTTTTGAGTTTTTTCGTAATTTTCTAAATTTTTAGTATAATTTTATTTCTATATTAGATGCATAAGTAGGTATTATTACAAGTTTTAATATTATGGAACTAAGAGGTATCTGTTTACTATGCTACTTTTAAATTTAATAGATAGATGGCGCTTTTTCTTGAAAATGAAATTTATTTAATATTATATAAAAGAAGTAGTATATTGAGAAAGAATTTAAATACATTATTTGAGATATTTAATGATACCTTAGTATAATTACATTCAAGTTTATTATTATTATTATTATTATTATTATTAAAATTTATTAGGTACAGGCATGGCCAATGCTTAATATATTACAATTGAAAAATATTATCTATTGTATCAAAAGCCTTTGAGAAATCAAACATGAATAAGGTTGTTATAAAGCCTAATTCAACACCACGATGAATTATATCTGTGAGGTTAAGTAAGACAGTTTGAGTGCTGAAGTTTTTTCTGTACCCAGATTTGTGCAAATTTATTAGATTATTAGTCTTTAAGTAGGCCACAACCTGATCAACTATTAATCTCTCCAAGGCCTTTGTGGATGTGGTATTTTACTTAGAGTAAAAATTAATTTTTTTTCATTAGGAAACTTTGAGGTTTTAATGGATGTGTTAAATATAAAGATTATGTAGTCTAATAATATATTCCTTTATAGTGCCTAATATTGAAACCATCAGGGCTATGACCTTTAAATTTTGGTACAATTTTCATGATTGCCTTGGACACTTGTTCAGGAGTTACTGGGGTAAGTGAGAAGGTGGTATCTAGATTAATTAAATGAGAAATTAGCGGTAATATGAGATAGTATGGAGATGGCATATTTATATTCAAAAAGAAAATATTTATTTCTGTGGCAGAGATAAATTGTAGTGGATGTAAGTCCTATGAAGTTAAATATTCGCCACAGAGTGGAAGAATCTGCACAAGTTTTTCAAAATATTTTTTATAAAGTCATCTTTTATTTTTCTGACCTCTGTCTTAAGATCAACGCTTCATTTTTGAAATTTTGAATCCAAAATTTCACATGGGCTATTTTAGAATCGACTATTTGGAGGCGCCCAGAATTACCTCTCTTATAGTGGTTTCTTATAGATCATAATTAAAAACTATTCAACTTTATTCTATTAAATTTATATCCTGTTTTGTCGTAAACGTCTTAGGATGCTTTTTTCATTGATAAGGTCGTTTCTACATCAGCACAGAATCATCTTCCATGATACCTACGTCTGCTAGACATTTTTTAGTGTAGATGGAGCAATTAAGTCCTGAAGATAGATTCTTCATTAAAAATATCAGTCATTATTTAAAATTTATCAGTTAAAATTTAAAACAAAAGTTTAAAAAAACGCACAAGAGGTTCTTTCAGAGAGATCTGACAGCGTATACCTAAGATTTCAATTTAGATTGAAACCAAGAATATTTCGTAATAAAAACATTAATCATTTATAAATTTATATAAAGTTCTTCATATAGTGCATGACCATTTATTTATCTTTTAAAATCATAAATTTTAAATTACATTATATAATTTTGTTTACCCATGTAAACCAATATTTTAATGAGCTTGTCTAAATAAATATTAACATCGATTTTACAGAATATCTGCATAAATCAACATTGATGCAATATATATATAAATATCATAAAGAATAAAAAATAAATAAATAAAAAAAAGGTTTAAAAAAGGTGGGCCTTAAAAAAAAAAGTTGAAGAAAAAGAAAGAAAAGAAACATTATGAATTTATAACCCTTACAGGCACTTTGAGCTATCAGCGGTTCGTTTGAAGTGAGCCAAAAGAACTACGTTTCGACGTTATAAAGACAAACTACGCTTGCGGCACAGCACAGGTTTTAAAGCTCTTTACTACTTATAAAATGCTTATTTCTTCTTCATCTTCTACCTTTTTAACCCATAATTCTTTCCTTCCGAATGATTTCGTGTATATATAAGAAATAACCAAAAAAAAAAGAACGAAACAAATCTCTTTCATTTTATTTCGGTATAAACTTCTTAAGTTTAATATATATACGTTACTGACCACCTTATGGTACACATAAAGATGGTTAAGGCAATATAAATTGCGACTGCTGTGATTACTATAAAGCACCAAACAGCGCCATAAGTATAACATAAACGATACTTTTGCCTTTCTTATATATTATATCTATACTATTCTTTTTGCTTTTTTAACTTGTGTATAAAGTTAATATAACACTAATACAACTATCGGAGGCGGAGTCAAGCTGCCCTCCGTGGGCATGACTAATATAAATGACTCTTCAAATTGCAAAGATGGCGTGTTATTTAGCTCCCTCTTTTTGGTATATGTATCTATAAATTGCATAAATAACAATTTAAAATTTTAATGTTACATATATGCTAAGTAGCTTCGATACATTCCAGTTAATACGTTTTGTTATTTTAACAAATTATCTTTGTAGGAATTCATTTTCAGAATATTTTGTAAAGAGCATTTTGGCCTAGATATTTTGATGTAGAATTTCAAAAATTTCCTTTGCCTTTCAAATTTTACAAATGCAATACTTTGTTACTATTAGAGGCTGGATACTGTAATATTGTATAAGTTATGATATTTTTGGTACCAATTGCTGTTATTTTTACTATTTTCTAATACTTTAAATTTAGATTTGGGATGTAGATTCAGATTTTTTTTAGCTACATTATGTTTGCTTGAAAAAGACTCCATACTTTAAAATAAGGTACTGAACTACTTTTACAGGGAGGAACAAAATTTTGAGCTTATATTCTATCTACAGAATAATTTTATTTGAAACAAGTCAGTAAGCTTGAGATTTAAGTTGTATATAAAAGCTTGATCATACTGCATCATCCCAAAAACAATTTTATTAAGTCCTTAAAAACCCTTTTATGCAACCGATTAATTTCAAAAATAATAAAACCAACATCGAGCCTATACCTCCTCAAATTAAATAAAATAAACTCCAGTCTACTGGATAATAAGTACATGGTTTAAGGCTCAATAATAAATACTTTGAATTATTTTGGCTAAACAAACAAAAAAAATAAAAAAAGGAATCTCTAAAAAAAAAAATATTCATTATGTAAGTTAAGCATGGATAATAAATGTTTGTATTGTTACTTTGGTTTAACACGTTCCATTGAATCAAAAAGATTTAAAAAAAGAAAGAAATTTGAGTTGGCAAGTATTAAAATACATAAAAGGATGCGATTCGAGTATAAAAATACATTAAATATACATCTTTTTACTGTCTATTGGAATTTTTTTATTTTCAACATTTTTGGAGGGCTGAGGGCACTTATGCGGTAAAATTCAAAAGCTTAATATATCGGCTTCTGTGCAAGGAACCGGTAGCACATTTCCGATTACGTTAACAAAAATCTCTTATAGTATTATATATGTCTATATATCAACATCACATGTATATAATACTGTAATTGTTAAAATAAACACACATTCAAAAAAGTAAACAACTTGCGACAGTAGTATTTATAAGAAAAAAGATAGTATTGATCATCAATGAAAAGATGCGGCGGTGGTCCTTTTACAATGTCAGCATCAATGGGTCCTGAGGACAAGCCGAAATGTTACTTTCTCAGCTACATTCGTCAAGATATACACAGAGAAACAGAATAACTTTTCTTTAATTTTATATATATTATTTTTAAATACATTCCCGTTGTCTTTCTTCATTTCAAGGCGGTAGCGGCATCGATTTCTTTTATTTATTTATACTTTTTTTTTATTTTTTTTAATTCCTTTTTTAACATCGTCGGCGGCCTATTGTATATATATGCATATATATGTTACATATGTATGCAATCGAAGACGTATAGTTGTCGATTCTTTTTTTATTTTTACAGTAGCAACGCGCGAACATTCTGGCATTTTTTAAGTCTTTTTTTTTGCTTATTGTTATCATTATTATTATTCCAGAATTTATTATTTACTTTTTTACTGTTTTCTTCGTTATTCAAATGTTTTTCAAAGTTTTTTATACTTAATACACCTGCCTATTTAAATTATACTACTTAATTTTTATTATATCAATGTAACTTGATTAGAAATAGTTGGTGTTGCGTGTATAGATCAAATAGGATCAAAATTTTGAGTGGACAAAAAATATTTATTGTGCTAATCCGGAGTGAAGCAAGGTTTTGTTGTGACAAAGGAACTGGTGAGACTCAGGTGCTCCAATTCGCTCCAGATAACAGCAGGAGGCTTATTTTTTGATAATTTATTTGAGTAAAAGTTGATTTTTTCTTCTGAAATTTACTCATTTAAAATATCTCTGAAATCTTATCCAGGCATCCAGGCGAGTCCAAATAGATTACGTTTCTGTCTAGAACGATAATATAGATAATCTAGATGTTTTGATTCCTTTCTTAACTTAGGTGTTAGCCATGGAAACGATTTCTTGGTAATTCTATAATATTTAAGAGGAGCTACAGAATTGAGAACAGATATGATATTTTTAGCAGTTGTATCGCAGATAAGGTCAACATCTCTACTTTTAAATGCGAATGACCAGTCAAATTGTCGAAGACGAATAGCGAACTCCTCAGGGTTAATATTTTTGATATTTCTGTAGGAAATATTCGTTTCAAGGGAGTTGGGCGTGAAGATATCAAGAGTAACGTATGATAAGTAGTGGTTGTTAATACATAAATAACTTTTTATCAATAGAAATTACCTTGTCATTTTCATTAATGATTATTAAATCAATAAAAGAATTGGAAACCGGTCCCCGGTGGGTTACACCATGAGGGATAAGGTAAAAATTATTGTCGATTATAAAGTCATACAGTAAAGTAGACTTACGATGAGAAAAAGACATACTAACATTGAAATCACCGAGGATAATTTTATTACTGTATTTGAGGGCTATGGTGGCTATTTTTTTTTTTGCGTAGGAAGTGGAGAAATGCGTTACGCATACTGTTCAGCATCCGGACTGACAATTATGTGGGACTCGACTTAGTTTGCCTTTACTCACTAAAACTCCACTCTCTTCCTACCTTATGCGAGCCTATCCCGGGACCGTTTTCACATTACTTCAGGACAGGTTCAAGGCCATTTAGTTCTAGTCGTGAACTCCATCTTTTGACTTGCGTCCAATGACTCGCCAGTCTGGTTAAGGACTCCGTCGTTCCATCTGATTAAAATTCCGTTTTTTGTGCTGCCATCTTCAATAAAATATATGTTAGTTTAAATATAGGTCATTTCCTATTATCATCAAAAGAGAAGGTAATAAATAAATATATAAATATATAAATAATTAAATAAATAAATAATTATTATCCTACCATCTTCGAGTGATTGTGGTATTAAAAGTAAGTGCAGGAATGATTGTATGTTAGTGAAATACCTGCAGTCATCTGGATAACCACAGTACGTCTCAATATTAGCCTATACCTTGGACTTCAGGTTTTTTGGTGCGGAGTATGTACTCCACATACTGGCTGATTTCGGACCATACTTCTTCATTTCGAAGCATCAGGCCAACCACATTCTCAGGTGTGATTTGACCGATGTTAGCCTCTAATTGAAACTTTTTAGCAGCCCACCTATCGCATTTGAAGAATGTGTGTTCTGGCGTGTCGTCTTTGCCAGGACAGTATATACATTCAGCACTATTCATCTTCTGGATCCGATAGAGGTAGGAGCAAAAAAGTCCATGTCCGCTTAGGAATCGGGTCAAAAAATAATTAATGTCCCCATGCCCTCTATTTATCCAAGGTGATATCTCTCCTATCAATCTCTTGGTCCATTTGCTTTCCGTGTAGTCGGTCCAACGTTTCTGCCATTCACTTAGGCTGATCTGGCGCGAAGTAGCCTTTGCGCGGTCAATGCCTTCCCTCTCTTTGTTCAGATAGATATACTGTCTCTCAAGAGCCAGCAGATCTATAGGGATTACCCCGGCGATAACTAGAGCTGCCTCCAAGGACACTGTGCGATAGGCACAGGAGATTCGCAAGGCTCCTTGCCTCTGGACGCTCGTAAGCTTAGACGCATAACTGACCTTCTTTATGCAACCAGCCCATAATTCTGCACCATACAAGAGTATTGAGTGGGTGACCGACATAAGAATCTTGCGCTTTCCAGTCTTAGGTCCACATGTATTTCACATGAGCCTGCTTAGCGCAGCAGTGAGCCTGGCAGCCTTCTCTGTGCTGGGCTATGGTGGCTATAGTGTCAAGAAAATCCATAGTATAGGCGAGCGGATGATCAGGGGGTCTATATATTACCGCAACCATAATCTGAGTATTTAAATAGGAAACTTCACAGATCAGGTATTCCGGGAGTTTATCTGCCCCTGTGTCTTTACTCACAGATAGCCCTTTGTATGAAAAGTTTGATTTGATGAAAAGGGCAATTCCTAAACTTCTTCCCTGTCTATCATTTCTAACTAACGAATAGCCATTGATTTCGGCCATTGAGTCGGTAAAGGCTGGATGGAAACAAGTTTCAGAGACAGCAATGATGTCAAAAGCTAAGGGAAGGAGTTCAGTTCTGCAAAAGTCCAGCCTATTGGGTTTGCAGAGAGAGCTGGAATTAAAATGAAAAACTTTGAGGGGGTGTAATTTAGTACATAGATTGAAATTTCAAGAAATTGCTTTAATTTTTAGGTACAATTATGTATCAAGATAAAATCAATTTTTTTTTGTATGGATTGTTAAATCAAGAAATTTTAAGATAATTTACATTTTTTGTTATTTTATTTAATTTTTGGCCACATAACAGTTTGGCAAAGTTTTGGGTAGCTGCTTGACCGCCTGTTTGAAATTTCAAGCAAATTCCTTAAAATTCAAGCAATATATTTTTAAAAAGTAAAATATTTATACGTCTTATATTTCTATATACGTTTTTAAATTATGTAAACTAAAAAAATCATTAAAATATAAAATGTTTCAAAATTATTCCATGTAAGTAATTTTAATTATTATTGAATCACGCCATATTAAAAAAACAATTTATTATTCAATTAAATATAAAGCAATAATTTATTTATGAAATTAAATGAAATATTTACTTTATTTATACTGTATAAGGAAAAATTATATATAAAATTATATTAATTTACAAAAAAGTAAATAAAAAATAAATTTTATTTTAAAATAACATGTATCATTTACATGATTATAATAATAATAAAACATTTATATACAATATTTCTTAGAATTAATAATCTATTATCAATAAGTATTTAATTTATTATATTTAAATAAATCAATAAAATTATATAAAATACTTTCCTCTAAAATAATGTTATGTCAATTAAACAAAGTTCTTAAGATGAATTACGTATAGGAGCCAATTTTCGAACGTATCAGATTTCGATCATTTACACATAAATTAACGTTTATATAAAAAAGTATGCAAAATTAAATTTTATTTTAAAATTTTAAACCCTAATGAACTAATTTCTACGTTACTTATGTTAAGAAACAATTTAAATTAATTTTAAAAAAAATATTAATAAATATTCCCTCTTATGCAACCTTATGAGACTTTTCTTATCGTTTAAATCTTAGCTTTTAAATTCTAATTTTAATTATATCTACACTATTTCATGCATTAAAAATTTTTTTAATAATGGTGTGATACTTTAATAAATTGAGTGATCGATATTTGATTCCTAACCTTTTTTACGTGTATTTTCGAACGTTTTTACAGTAAGATTTTATTTTATGAACCTATATATTTTACCTGATTGCCTAAATTTCTAGAGTACTTACATATATATATCTAGAAAATAATTATTGTACTGTAACTATTTTTGCCTTTCCTAAGATTTTTATCTATAGATTTTTATCTATAGGTTTTCATTTTCCTTCAAAGTGACATAGAGTATCAATAATATTTTACTCAATTATATTTTATATTTTATACTAATACAGTTCTTTAAACGTACGTTATGCCATGCATAAACAAATCGCGAATTTCACGTAGAACTGCGATGGGTGTTAAAATTAGTATGTAAATTACAGTATGTTTAACTAATCCCCATAATTTCTTTTGTCGAATAATACAATCGAGTAATGCTGGTCTTTGTTAAAAGAAGTTCAAATATTCTAGCCTTAGAATCATAGACATGAAAATTGTAATTTTGCTATATCTGGGTGCTTTAACCAAAATCAGTGTGAGCTTGTGCTTTTTTTACCACTTATGAGGCCTTTAAAATTTTACCCAGGAAGGTTTTCAATGTAAAATTTCCCGAGGAATCTGAAAGTCAAATTAGATTTTTCATTTTCTATCAGAAAAAGCGAGAAAATTGGAAAATTTAGCATATGAAAAATTTTCAAAATCATTTTTTTTGAGCCTAAAATTGATTTTTAAGTACTTAAAAGGCAAATGTTTCAAAAAAGGAGTTTACCAGCATGAAAAGTATGGGAAAACACATGTAAAAAAAATTAAAAAAAAAAAAAAGTGACATTTTTGAGAAATTTGTATTTTACAGTTTCCTTTAGTTTTTCCAATTTTCCGGCTTTTCCTGAGGTTTTTCCGAAAAAATATGGTCAGATTCGGATTGGGTGGGTATTTTTACTACCTACCTTTAGAAATATTTTTTAGGCTTATTTAGGGCGTCCAGAAAATAAAAAACAGGTGCCAAATCGCAACCAAGCCACCTAAAGTCTTAAAAGTTGGCCAGTAACTGTATTTTTTCATACCAAACACAGTGCAATTGTTATTTTTTAAATTCAAGACATTGACCTCAGACTTGAGTAAAAATAGCTAAGAACTACCGATATATGAACCGTAAAAAATCCTGTCGAGGATTTTTTTTATTTTTAGGATTTTAGGATTTTTTATTAGTATGCTAATATTTATATACAAGAATTTTTTTAGTCTAATTATAATTTTAGTTATTTTACCAAACAAGTACTTAAAAATGAAAGCTAAAGCTTTTGAAACGTCGAAATAAATAAATTATTTCTGAAATTGTTCCATTTTTGATCGTCTTTATTATTATTTACCTAATAATAATAAATAAAATTTTCAAAATATAATTTTAGTGCATAAAAAATGTAAATTTTAACATAAACTAAAAAAAACTGTAAAAATTAATTTTTTAAATAAAAAAAGGTATAAAACTTTTTTCTTAATACTGACCTGGTTGATAATAATTTGTAGATTTAGTGGACTAAATATTTAAGGTATACAATAAAGTTGGCGCCAAGTCGGTTTTTGTAAATTTTTTAAACAGTAAATTTACATTGTCTAAATAAAAAAAAAAAACATAAAATAAACCACTAAATTTTTGCATTTTACAAAATTTAAATTAAATAAAATTCCTTTTAAAATATGTCCAAATTTCTATAATAATACCACAGCGTATGAGATACAAGTGACCATATCCTAAAAAACATAAATTCTTTATTTATTTCTTAAACTGTAAATTCTATAATACATTTTCTTATACATTCGAAAAGGAAACGTAACAGAAAATTGGAAGCTGAATAAATCCGATAGTAGTTTCCTGTAAATGAAAATTGTGTGTCCGTTTTCTATAAATAGGATATCTTAAATTTTCTTGGCGTACTTTATATCAAAAGATACTTTTTTCCGGATGAATCAAATGTTTTTTCCTGTATTTCAAAATATAAATAAAAAAAATCATTTTATTGATATAAATTGATATTTGAAATAAAAATTCAGTAGCATTTTATAAAAAGAATTTTTAAAATATTTATATCATCAGACTAATAAATTTAATTTCCTCAAAAAAAAGGATACCATAAATTCTTTAATTTAAAGTAAAAAAAAATTGAATCAAAGCCGAAACAAAAAGATCATTAGTTTCAATATGCTAATCAACATGGTTTTTCTGATATACAAAAAGAAGAAATATTCACATAGTATTCTCTCCTTTGAGCTACTACTTTTGTTCCGCGCATAGCATTTATAAAATATAGTATTGTAAAAAAGTAAAGAGAGAGAATTCAGGTATAAATCAAGAGCATTTTCTTTAACTATAATAATATAAAAAAGAAGAAAAAAAATAAAATAAGTGCGATGTGGTAGTCAATCTCCCAATTCATGGACATTGTCGTTGTCTTTTCTTTTAATCTTCATTGCCAAATGTCAAGAATAAAAGATAATATAAGTAAGTTAGTAAGTAAACATATCTCATATCAACGGCGGTGTTCAGAAAAGCGTTTTGTGAGTGTATAAATGTACAAGAAAAGGCTGGCGTAGAACTTTTTTTAAAACTTTTTTAAGACAGGCCGGAAAGACAGTGATGTCGGGTTCTCTTTTAGCTTAAACCGTTTGGTTCTTCATCTACGTCTTTCAAAGAAGGATTGATGATACCACTAGGACGAAAGACATTTGCGATACAATTTTTTTTTTTTTTTATTTTTAAATACTGATTATTGGTTTCTTTCTTATTTCAAATACTCTGATATATGAGTGCAGCTGTAAGATAAGCAAAAAATATATCGATTTATATTTTAAATAGTTTTTTTTTTTACTGATTTTTAAATTAAACACGAAAATTATTAAATGGTATTACGAAATAAATTAAATTTTTATATTAAATTTATTCATTCATAGTAGTATAAGGTTCCAGTATGTAAAGCGTTATAAATTAGGTTTGAATTTCAATTACACTGAAAAAAAACTGTATGTGGCAACTAGAATTTCTTGACATAAAAACTTCAGAAATATTAATAAGAAAATTTTTTTTTATTCATCTTAAAAATAATTTTTTCTTGAGCCTCATCTTACCCTAGCATATGACTTCTGAAAAACGAATGTACTTGTGGCTATCATAATTCTGTTTGTAGTACGAAACAGAGGTCCACCACAGGATTAGATGTTAACAAAATTTAAGCTTCTAATATTTACATGCAATAGTCCAGAACTCGTATATGTTAGACGTATGCACTTTTTTCCTAATATTTGTGCAAAAGTTTTTTGATATACTAGACCATTTCATGAATTGATCAAAAAGTTGACCATTTCATGAAATGGTCAATTACACGTTTGGGATGTAACATATACATATACGGCTACAGCCCAAAATTAAGAATAAAGTATACTTAATTTTAATTTTTCCTCGAATTTTTCCGTTTCTTTAACCAAATTATTTTCGATAAAAAGATGAATCATTATATTGAAATGGAAAAATACTTTATTAAAATATGAAAACAAACAATTATTGAAGGAAAATTTAATTAATTATTAAATTCTTAGTATATAATTTATTTTCATTTATTTTAAATAATAAATATACATTTTTGATTATATAAGATCAAAAAACATAAAAAATTGTTTAATAATTAAATAAGGAAAAATAAATTTCTTAAACATTGACAAATTTGATTAAATTAATATAAAAAGCATATATTTAATTAGCAAATAAGCTATAATTTTAAATTAATAATTAACTATTGAATTGAAACGAATAAACCTCATTAATTAATTAGAATCATATGATTGTGTGTAAATAAATTTTTGCATGCCTGTGTGTGTTTTTTAATAATAAAGTGTGAAAATTCTAAAAAAAAAAATAATAATAATGAAATAAAAAAGAAAAAAAGGTCACTCAAAGAGTTGTCAGAAAAAGTCAAGACTTGATGTGCAATTGGACGTTACTAAGTGACACTGATCGATAGCATATACTCTCTTCAAACCATATTCTGTGGGATCCCCGCTTAATGTAATTGCATTTGTTTTAGACAGTTTTTATAATAATGATAATAATGCTGATGGCTATCAATATGAAAGTTAAAAAATTATGTTAAATTATATTTAATTCATTTTTGAAAATATAGAGGTTTTAAATGTGCAATGCAATTAAACTATTGAAATTTTCTAAAAATAAAAATTAAATAATCTTAAAATAAATTGACGAATTTAAAAAACAAAGTTTTTAATTATGTCCTTTTTGATTTTATTACTAGATACCGTCAAAGACGGGTAGAGTGAAGCTGATCATGTTAGAAAAAAGCAAGAAAAGAGTTTCAGTATTTTTTTAATTTTGGGATTCTAAAAATTTTGATTGGATTCAGTTCAATAATAATGTTTAAATAAGACGTAAAAAAATGTTATGCAAAGATAGAATTTTGAAGTATTGGCCAGAAAGGACACCAAAAATTCGCGCCTTATTTTTAACCTTGTTATTTGTTTGCTGAAAAGATTTCAACCAAACTTTTCATTGCAGCTTTGTTATTACGTGCTTTTTCCATAATTCATAAAAAAAAAAATTCTCTGGACTCTAATACCCCTCAATTTACTCAATTACCAAATTAATATACACTCAAGTCAGAATGTGGTATAAGGGTTTCCGAATTCGACAACCAAAATTAGAAAATCTTCTGTAGGTCTCGTATGACGCTGAATCCGAATTTGGGGTCCTACTGGGTTAGAAAAAAAGGAAAATACAGCAGAAACTTTCCAATTTATGGGTTTTTTTAGAATATTTTGGAACTAATTATCAAATTATTTATTTAGTTTTTATTATTAGAGCTAATTATTGGTGTTGAAAGCTATCTCCAGGATAAAATTGGAAAAATACAATGAGTTTTTTTCTTTATTTTTCTTATAATCTTGCATTTGAAAAAGTTTTATCTTATTTTAACTTTTATTTAATTCACTGACTCCTATACAGGGGCAAAAATGGAGAAAACTACCCCTAAATTTAACAAAAAATGAAAAAAACTTATAACTGGATCATGCAACATGATCACTTATAATAGTTTTAACGTATATTCCCTAATTATTATAAGTCCTAAGACTGAAATTACAATAAAACCTATAAAGTTTTCTAAGTTCTTGTTCTTATCAGGCCCTGACTCCCGCTTCAAATGAGTCCCTTGATCGGAAATATTCTAAGTCCATTTCACACCACCCCCCTTAAAAACGTCGTCAATATTTCAACCTCCCCTCCCCCCTTAAAACGTCAATACTCGGTGGTCCCAAACGGGACGTGAATTTTATTTTATCAGGTGAATCGCTATTTGTTGATGTAATCTTAGCTGCGATTGGTTCTAATTTTTTGCTATTAAAGTCATTTCTAAAAACTCGGATACCGTAATTTTTTTTCGCTGATTTTCTCACTGTTATAGCAATTTAACCAAATGGTCATTTTCGGCCCAAAATGATTAATTTTTAAATTACCTCAAAAATTGCAATTTTAGACAAAAATGGTTTTTATAGGTCTCAACAATTTTCTGAAAGCTTTTTTCTAAAAATTCTTTATTTGTCCTTCAGAATTATTTGTTTGAAAATATTTTACCTTTTTAATTTTTTATTTTAAATTCTCTTCTTTACAGTCAGTAAATTGAATGCCCATTTTTGTCCCAAAATGATCAATTTTTCAATTTGCTGCAAAAATCGTAGTTTTAGCATTGAACATGTTTATAAGGAGGGGTAACCTGTTAATCTGAAAATCAAGTGGGGTCAAATGTGCCTGATTTAAGGGGGAAGGTCCAATGGTACTTGGACAAATTTCAGTTTAGGCACTTAAAATAATCCGGGCTTAGAGACTTCTAATAATTCGAGTTGAAGGACTTAGAATGTTTTCGATTTAAAAATCTTAGAATAATACAGCTTAGTTTTTGCTAATTTTATGACCTCTACTTCTCAGCCTTTTTTGCACCCCAGATTAGGTATTTCAGAATCAAAGCATACCTATACTTTTGTATTCTAATTTTTTTGTTCTAGAAAAAATTAATCAATTTTTGAAAACAAAAAACTGAAATTATGACACCCCGAAATAAACTAGACATACTTAATTTAGATCTTAAATTTTTCGGTATTATGGCTCTGAAGGGGCATGTCGGGCTATTGAAGACCTGACGTTTACCCGCGCTCTTAGTGTTTATAGTATACATGATTTTGAGCTTTGATAAATGTCTTCAATGTACCGACAAGCCTCTCTAGAATTAAAATACCGAAAATTTTAAAATATAATTAAGTACACTGTAAAAAGTAACTTTCTTAGATTTACAAAAAAAATAGAATTTTTTCGAAAAATTAGTAAATTTTCAAAAAATTTTGTAAATATTCGATAAAAATCGTAAATTTACTAAACTTAGTATATTCTCGAAAAATTTGAGGATTCTCGATTTCTTTTTGTGAATTTACGAAAAAAGTTGTAAATTCACAACTATTTTTCGTAAATTTACAACTATTTTTTTAAAATTTTCTAAAAAAAATTGTAAATTATCAATTTTCTTGCGAATTCACAAAAAAAATCGAGAATACTCGAATTTTTTGTTAATATACTAAATTTAGTAAATTTACGATTTTTTTCAAATATTTACAAATTTTTCGATTATTTACTAATTTTTCGAAAATGTTCTAATTTTTTTGATAATATAAGAAAGTTACTTTTTACAGTGTATGTTTTGGTCTTGGTTAAAAACCTAAGCTCTTCTGGGTATACTTTTAGTTTTTTTTCAAAAATTGGCCATTTTTGTGACCCATAACTTTTACTAGAACACGCGGTTAAAAAAATTAGGATACGAAAGTGTATGTATTTAGGTCTTGAATATCTCTATGCCAAAATTCAGCTGTAATACTCAAACTTAATACTTAAAAAACCGGTTTTTTTTTCAATGTAACCTTCGGAAGAATTAAAAACTTATTAGTTATTAGTTTCTAATCCATTTTTCAAACTGATTAATGTATAAAAATAAAAAAATTCAACGATAATGGAAATATACAAAGAATGCATATGGATGGAGTTACATATTCTTTGAACTAGGTTTAGTCTAAAAAAATAATGTTAATATTTAAAATTTTACGTGTCGATTTCTTTTTAAATACTAAATTAATTTTTAAACCAATATTTATGTAAAATTCCAATTAATAATTAATTTTTTAATTTTTTATTAAATAATAAAAAACGCAAAGAATTATAAAAAACCTAAGGCTTTTCAGGCACGATCACATATTTATTGAGTATTTTCTGTTTATTAACATTGATGGGATCCACACTCTCATCATTTGAAAACTATTATTTATTATCACACACCAAGGCAATATAAGCATGGAGAGGCATCGGAATGACCTGGGGACCAAATTCCTCATTAATTGGAAAATTTGAAGACTTTTTCGTTTTTTAACCTGATGAACTTTTAAGACACGATTTCATTTGTGTATTGCATACATAGGGTGATCGTGCCTAAAAAATAAGTTTCAATTAATTTATATTTTCTGGTTATTTTAGATCATTAACCACATTTTGGATGTATTAAATTCAAAACCAATTCATTTTTCACCAGGCACGATTTTATCTATGTATTGCATACATGGGTGATCGTGCCTAAAAATATAAGTATCATGTGTTATTTTGCAATTCTATGATATTTTGTCGCTGCAAAGTTTATACAAAAGCTATGAAATTTATTGCGCGGATAACATTTAGAAGGTTTTTCACCTGTATGAAGCAAAAGTACAAGAATAAACATGCCTTTAGAAATAGCAGATTGGGCCCAAAAACAATAGGGGTCATTAACTCGATAAAATAAACTCAGTTTTAAAAAATGAAAGCATTCCGTTCGATCGTTTTGGCTATATCGTGTCCGAAAGGTGTCGATTTTTGCATCCATTAAGGTAGAGCTTCGCTCTATAATCAGGATTAATTTTTTCTTGGAAAATCAAGATATATAGAACAGAAATTTCGAATGTAAAAAATTTTTGAAATTTTCAAATTTTAAAATTGTCTATCGAATTTTCGTTTAGGTTTTTAGAATTTTTAATAAGGGAGAATGGCGATTGTGAAAAAGAAATTTGATTAAATAATCTAATTATGTTGCTGGTCCCAAAAATGAATATAAATAATTCATAAGAGCTGGTTTTTGAAATCAGCAGTGCTTGATTACGTGCCATATTCTTACTTGGTAAAGCATATACGAAATCCACTGGCACTTTAATGACTGGAACTTTCTTTTCAGGTATAACTTTGCCTGCCTAATCCTGCCTAAGGGAAGGGTTCTCTACTATAGAAAGCCTTCCTTTTTTTAACAGCAAATTAGCTCTTACGTACTCTGGTGTCTTGAGCCAATTTTCGGCACTCCACAACAGTTGTGGCAAGGAAAAGCGTATCTGCGAGAAAAATTTGCACTTGCTGAATAAAAAAGAAAATTTTGATCGCCCATATAATTCTGATTACTAACTAGCTAACTAAATTTGTAATTTTTAATTTCCATTTTCGAATTGAAAATTTCAAAAATTTCTTATTTAAAACATGATTTTTTGACGAAAAAATAATTTTTTCACCAATCGAAAAAAGTGAAATTTTCTAACCACAAATTTTCCAATTAAAAAAATTTTTTATGACTAAGGAAATAAAGTTAACAGAAATATTTAGACATTACAATGAATCCTAATAAAAAATGTAAGGTATTTTTTTTCATTCAATAAATTCAATAACTCAGTAAAAATATTTGTTAAAATAAATCAAAAAATTATGATTCTAGTAAATATCAAATTCAAAATATACTAAAATCATTGAATTACAAGTAAATTTACTTTTAAAAAACTTAATGGCACATATCATGGAATTTAACACACGAATAATTTTTTATTCTATTACAGATACATTACAGATACAACAATGTTACAATTGCACCAAGCGTTATAAATTACATCAATTGATATAATTCTACTAGAGTCATCATTCTTAAAAAAAAAATAGCATAAATAGAAAAAAAATTTTTTATAACTTAAAGATCAAACATAAGAAATATGTGATCATTTATTATAGAATATATCACTTTGCCAACAACGGTAGCTCTCATATGCCAAGATCAAAGTAAAAAAAACCGATCAGAAGATTTTTAAATCGCGGGCGTTTTTATAAAATAAAAAAATAAATATCGTGATTTTCTTGATCTCGCGCAGTCACTCACGATAATATTTCTTTTCATACATTTTTTTCTGTATTTAAACTGCCAACATCTTTATATTTTTTAAAAAATGTATAAATTTTTTATGTATTTTAGATACCTGATCATTATTTTTCGTTGTATTTGTTTATTTTTAAAATATTGTGCGGATTTATTTTTTGACTTTTATTATATCAAGGTTTTTTATATTTGAAGAAAATGTCAAAATCAATTGATTTTAAAATTGTTTCGATATAAACTGCTATTGAAATTTTAACAAAGAATTTTTTTTTGTTCTGTATTAAAATAATGTGTATAGTAAATTAAATAGATTTTTGTATTATTTGAAGAGCATCAAAATAATATATCAAAATAGTTGTAAGATATTAAAATTGAAAAACTTTCTGTTCAATTTAATTTTTTGTACATATTTTAATAAATACAAAAAACGATTGATGGTTTTTGTGTTTCGATTTTTTTATTGTTTCTTTTTTGTATACACAAATTACGTATGACGTTATAAATTTGAATGGGTTATCGCATGAATGAGAGTTGATGGGAATGAAATGTAATTTTTTTGACTAATTTTAGTTTAAATAATATTTATCCAAAATTTTAAGTTATTTAGGTAATTTTCCAATTAGTTAATTATGGTTTTTTTAAGGTAATGCGATAGGACCTTTCTATACCAACACGTAATCATCTTTTATGATAATCATGTCTGCTAGACATTTGTTGGTGTTGCTGGCGTAATTATATCTTAAAGACTAACCCAATAAATTTCTAGCAGACATGATTATCAGAAAAGATGATTACGTGTTGAAGTAAAAACGGCCATACTTGAGGTGCTTGAAAAATAGTACTTTTGAGGAGAATTATTTTCGGAAAAAATACTATACAGAGTTCAGAAATATTTTTTTGGGGTAAATTCAACACTAAAATAACTGAAAACTCTACATGGAGCTATAATAGATTTGCACAAAGGTGCAACTCAAAGTTGCACAAACAAAGTTACATACTAATTTTTAAATTGATAATCTTAAAATTACATTTTTAAATACAAATTAAGATGGTTGAAGTACTGCTCCAATTTTTCGTATCGATTTTTTCGCGAAAAATATGCTAACCCATCGTAACTCTGTACAACTTTAATACAACTCTTAATAGAGAGTTTTCAGTTGGCTAAGGATTGAATAAATTAATATAAATTTTCTTAGCTTTTGTATTTCAGACCAGCTAAACCAAAGAAATCACTATAACCAGTAACATTCGTTTTTTCGAGGCCTGAGACCTAAACTTTGATAACTATAATTATCAAACATTAAAAACAAAAAATGAAATTAGCAAATTATGCATGTCTTAAGTAATTAGAATATCTATAAAAATTTGAACAGAAAAATGTTTATTAAAATTTCATTAAAAAATTACACTTTTATGCTCAATAATTATCTTTAGATAATACATCATATTTTTGACATTATCTTTTTGAAATTTCATAAGGTAATTAATCAGTTGAATTTGATACTCATTGAATTATTATTAATTTTAAACTTCATTTGCACTCTTTTTCTCTCCATTTATTTATCACTTTTAATTTCATTCTTTATTAAAATTTGTGAAAATAATTTGTGTATTGTATCGATTGCATTAACCAATATAGTTCTGTTAACTGATGAAGCAATTTTACAATAATTTATAAATAAATTGCAATTTGAATTTTTATTAAGTAGGTATATGATATTAAATTTTTTTGCAGATTTACGGTATGAAAGATGGAACAAATGGTTGAAAATAAAGGGCATTGGCATTTAGGAATTTGATATATTTGGTGACATTATTGAATTTTTAGGTCTATTTTGTTTTCAGTGTGCTTATTATTGAAAGGGCCTAAATCATAAAAATTCAAAATTGTTAAAAATCAAAAAATTTTATTATTCAGTATATCAAAATACACATAAATTTTTTCTCAATAAAAAATCAAATTGAAATGATTAAAAAAAAACAAAAAAAATTCAAAGTAACCAATCTTTAAAAGAAACTGAGATAGAAAAAATTTTTCTATAAAATCAATTCCTATCACCAAAAAAATTAAAACTAAAAAGATCTGTTTATTCTGTTTAGACCTGCCCATATACATAATAATTGTGTTTAAAATTCATTAACAAAATGACACACACACACATACACACACACATATAAATTAACATAAATTTTCAACATTATATTTTATATCTATCAATCTACATTTAAAATATAAATAATCTATCTCTGTTTTTATAACAAAAATATAGCATCATTATCGTTCAGTATAAAGTCACATTCGTCGACACCGCAGACAGACACATCGTGTTTTTAAACGATGATAGATTACTTATGTTAAATATATATATATATATATATAACTCTTGCAATTTTCTCTATTTAACTCTATATATATATTGATAATAATGAATCTTGATTTATAATCAAGGTATATATAAAGTATATATAAAAATTATGTAAAAATTTTATTAACATAGTAGCATATAATGACATTCTTTGGTCTATTAATAATTATAAAAAAAAAAAATAGTCATCTCTTGGCACGACTTGATTAATTACTACTCATGAATTTAATTAGTGTGATAATTATTTTAAATTAAACTATTTATTTTATAAATAAATATTCTTGTACTATTTAAAAACTTGCTCTTGTTTATGTATTAGGAGAAATAAGTGTGTGTGTATGTGTGTGTGTGTGTATTTTAAAATCAAATAATTAATTTAATTAACTATATATAGTAGTATTATTTGTAATAAATAATTTATGTCAATGATTTATTTAGAAAAAAAAAATTTTTTTTTTCTTTTTTTTAAATCTTTTAATTTATTATTAGGTATTTTTCAATAAAATTTTTATTTGGATTTTATGTTGAAATTAGTGGTTTAGCACAGTTGTTTTTTAGTTTTGTTTATGGTGATGAATGAATAATTTTAGTTGGCTGGTTGCTTGTACACTGTAAAAATAGGGTTTTTGAAAATTTAAAACCATTTTCCAACTGTTACATGGCCACAAATGAATTAAAACAAAAAATATGCAAAACTCATAAAATTTCATAATTTAATTATCTGTATAAGGACATTTTAAAACCGAATTGCACTAAACTTAGCTTCGTAAATAAGCGTTTACGAGGAAAAAAAAAGAAAATTTTTTTTTCCTTTTTTTAAAATGGTTACTAAAATTCCCATAAAAATTATGATTTTATACCAATATTTTTGTTTTGCATTTTTTTTTTAACATGGAACATGTTCATTGTTCATAGGGAGAAGTACCCGAAAAAGTCTCTTTCAGCAGGGGTTGGAGCCAAATGGACTTACAAGGGGAGTTCACTACCTTTGGTACACCAAATTAGACCAAATGGTTATGGATGAGTTTATAACGTTGAAAAAATTTGCTGACTATCCTCCGTTTATGCCATTGAGTCTTTTAGGCCTAGAAACGCAGGGCTCAATGTTATAAAATTTTTTGTAATTTCCAATGTAATTCTAAGACCTCGCAAGTTAACAAAAAGACTTTTAGTTAATTTCACTTTTTTGGTATGAGTTCCACCATTCGAACGCCGTAAACTGCAATTTTGGATAACTCATTCTCTCATTGCTATAATCAACCTAATGATAATTTTTGGTGCAAAATGATCAATTTTTAAATTACTGATTTTTTAGGTCTCAAAAATTTTGTTTAGGCACCAGTTTCCGAAAATTCCATACTCGTCTAATTTCCCTGAGTCAAATTTACATTCTATGGTTTTCTGTGTAGAATCAATCATTGATAAAATTGATAAATTGATTTTTTAATAGGTCAGTAGATTAAAGCTTAATTATTTATTACAAATGAAACATTAGAAAGCTTCAATAAGATTTACGATCATCCATGAACATCTGATTCTCTAATCGTAATCCTTCGACAATTTCGCACTCTAATTACTATATTACTTTGTAAATAAAATTAATAAATTTATTATCATATAAAAATTAATTAAAACGATTAATATAACTTGATTAAATAATTACAATTGCAAATTAAATAATTTAAATATACACATGCATATTTTTTTTAATTTAAAAATTATAATTTTCTATTTTATATCATTTATCATTTTTACCATACTATATGACTCAACAATTTTTTTTTTTTATAATAAGCGTGAATATGCGAAATTTTTATGTGTGTTCATGTCGTTATATATGCTTCCTCTCAAGATCAATCTAATATAAATATAAAAGAAAAATAAAAAATGATAAATTATTATAATATATTTTTGTGGTTGGTATATTATAAAAGAAACATAAATAAATAATATTAGCTAATTCTTTGATGCTATATAGCAATATTTTTAAATGTGTGTGCAAGGAGTGCCAGTTTTAAATAAATCATAAATATTTTTTTTATGCATTTTTAATTTTTTAATGTTTATTATGCTGTAAAATTATGTGTGTAATGTATTAACTTGTAAATGTAATTTTAAATATTTTATTTACTGTTGAAATTATTGGTCGAAAATTTGGCTATTTAAAAATAAAGTAAGGTTACGTAAAATTATTTTTGGAGGAACTGTTCACAAATTATGTAACGTTCTTGAGGGTGAAAATGGGGTCGAAAATTCGTTACAGCACCTGGAAAGGGACTCAGGTTTTATCAGAAAATTTGAATTAAGTTTCGAGGTTTCAAAAATTAGCATATGGTTCTCAAAATTAAAAAAATGTACTAAATAATTAAGATATTTTTATATAATATATATTAAATTAATTAGGAATCAAAATGTATACCTACTCGTAACGGTAGGTCTTCAATTCATGACACATTACAATAAAACAAGAAAAGGTGGTCAAGAACGATATTTATTACATCTATGATTACATTAGATAATTTGTAGATGACTTTTAACAATAGTAGACTTAATATTCAAGCTAAATACTTTCATTATGAGATTAAAAAATGTCGCTATTTTCTCATAAACCTTTTGAAAGCCCGATTTTTTGTAGATTTTTATTTATTCATATGACTTGGCAACAAATTTGAAATTGATAAAAAGTCATTTTTTGGACACCGCTATTTTATAAATGTTGATTTTCTCGCGCAGGCGCAGTTTAAGTAAATTTTTTTAACTTTTTGTAACTAAAAAAAAATTAAAGCTACATAAAAGAGAGGCTGAAGACTAGAAAGTTGAAAATTGTGAAAAATTATTTATCTTTTTTGTATGCTTTCGACAAAAAATATTTTAGGCCCTATTTGAAGCCTTGACCATACATCTCTAAATTCACTTTAGAAATACGAATCCAAATATGATTCACAGTATAAAAAAATTAAATTAAACTGAATCACATGTTAAACAATTTTCACATAAATGGGAATATCTAACTAAACCTACAAAAATAAATTATTTTTTATAAATCGCAAAAAATGTTCTCAATTTTATAAATTTTTTTATAATTACAATTTAATTACATGAAATAAAAGTGTTATTCAATTAATTATAACTTGACTTACAATTGCAAAATTACAAGAACAAAAAATTTTTTTATAGGTATGTACTAATATATATAAATTCTTAATTAATTTAATATATATATAAAAATATCTTAATTATTTAGTACATTTTTTACTAAATTTCAGTAAAATAACATAGTTTTTTTAATCTTAAAATGTAATAAAAAGTTTAAAAAAATCTTGTAAATAATTTCGAAATATTTCATCCTCTAATTACACACCCTGTTTGATCTTTATATAGTAAATTAAATACATACTTTTTTGTATACCTTACGGCTTAATCCCATAATTATTTGGTTGTAGCTGTGAAACAAAACAAGAGTTAAATTGCACAATATTATCAGAACTGTTTTTTTTAGTAACAAAAATATAAAATTGAGAGAGAAAGAAAGAAGGAATTAATTCTTTTTTTATATATGAAATTTTAACGAATATGTCGAGTCTTGTATACATGTTAATATTATACAATTGCATTTGACTTGACGCCTCCGGCCGTTAAATCTTTTAAGTTCTTACGTACATATAAATTTAACGTATCGCATGCCAAACGCATTTGTTTCCCTTTAGGCTACTATTTCTTTCATTTTATCTGACAGTATACACACACATTTACACACATTTAATATACTTACATCCGTTTATAGGAAAAATTGACAGAAATATATTATCCGAATGCTAAAATAAAAAAAATGAAATCATCATCATTAAGTCTCTGTATGCACAGATGTTTGAATATTTTAAATAAATCCCTTAGAGGGTTCTTATTATGATAATTATTAAGTTATATTTACCTATTTATTCACGCGCGGTCAAATTAACGCCTTGTCATTAAGGGAGGCAAAATCTTGTTTAATATACATTAATATTATTTTTACATGAATGACCATATGAGAGAACCAAAAAAAAAAAAAATTTTTTTATGAAAAGTTTTTCTTTTTCTTTTATATGCTATATAAACCGACAAAGATTGATTATCCTTGCATTGCAAGTTTTCAACCGGTCCGCCAAACTCTGTTTTGTAAGTGCTTTTCAAGTTAATTAATCCTTGTCTTTCTTTATATATATATAAGATGTATTGCTGTTACGATTCATTTTTTATATAAGATATGAGTATGTGATTACCTTGATACTTGAATTTATTATTATTATTATTTTTTTTTTTAAGTCATTTTTTATTTCAAAACTTGATTTATATATTATAAAATAATTTTCTTAAATTATATATTATTTTATGGAAGGGTATATACTTTAATAAATTATTTTTAAATTGATAAAATAATTTTTTTTTTTAATGAATTGCTTTTTTTTTTAGTTATTAATGACTAATTTATTTTAAAAGTTCTTTTACAGTTTTAGAAAAGTTTTGGGTTTTGTGAGTCTAATTTTAGTAGTGGGTAGTGATTTTAGATAAAAAGTCACAGGGTTGGTAGGAATAAGTCTTCTGATTTGGCTAATTTTTGGCACAATTTTTTAAATATGTGCGATTCTTTCTGAAGAGCCACTTTATTCAAAAATGGAGGTAACTTTCAAGGATTTTGGTTTTCTCAAATTGATCGATGGGAAAAGGGTCTAGTTTGATTCTCCATGGCCTTTTCAACTCTGTAAATCTAAAGGGCACACTTTAGCCGCTGAGCGGTGGCAGGTTTTGACCTTTAAAAATCAGAAAAATATAAATAAAAGTAAAATAATGGTAAAATTGTTGAATTTTTCTTTCTTAAAACTTGTTATTTATAACTTGTTATTAAGTAGAAAAATAGTAAACAGGGAGCAAAGTTTTTGACTATAGTGACCAATCTTGTTAACTGAAGCTCGAAATTTTCATGAAAAAGTTTAATAGTGAATAAAAACTTTCAAAAATCCAAAAAAATAAAACAACAGTTTCAAATATTATACGCATGCGCAAGATACTTTATCATAGTTGACACTATAAAATTTTTAAAAAGTTTAAAAGTGAATAAAAAATTTCAAAAATCCAAACCTTACCTAGGAGTTGTAGGTAAAAATAGACTTCGGAAATGGAAACAGCGACCTAAAAAACCTATCAGGTGACATTTTTAGCACAAAATATTCAGTTTTTTATTTACAAATATTCAACTGTCACTGTATGGTCGATTAGGCGCTAATGGCGAATTAACACCCGAAAATTGCTAAATCCGAAACTTTTTGACGAAATTCTCTGCCATTTGGCACACTTGTTACATGTTTTTAAACATCGATTTTACGCTATAACTTTTTTATTTTGCAACTATAATTCCAGAGATATCATCAGTCAAAGTAGCAAATTTTTACCCATTTTAAAAACTTTACAACGAAAACTTCGTTTTCTTTATTTTAATTAATAAAAATTTTTAGAAAAAAATAAAAATTCTAAAAATTAGATGCTAACCTGCTGTTGCTCATCACCTAAAATGCGCACTTTTGAGAACTAAAAATGCCCAAACAATATAATTTGAGTCTAATATTGATAGATTTGCACCTGGAGAGCTAAAAAGTTTCACTAAATGACCAATAGCCGCAAAGAATCAAAAAACAGCCCTCAGAAGCTAAAAATTAGAGAAACTTATTTTTAGTTAGGCTTTCTGAAAAAAATTGTTCGACCAATTTCCTCGTTCCTTATCTAATTTAAACCCAGTAGGTATTGAATCCCTCATATCCTTAACTACGAAATGCAAAATAAATTAGTATTATTTAATAAAAATAATTAAATAATTTTTGAAACGAATAAGTTATTAAAAAAAAAAATAGATTAAAAAAAAAACCAATTTTATGAACACAAAGCAGGATAAAAATAAGTAAAGAATTCAGGTGTCAAAAACACAATTCTTTTGCATGTTATTTTCTAAGATAGAATTTTTTCTTTTTTAATTCATTTACGTACAAGAAAATAAAAAAAAAAAATGAGAAAAAGAATCTTAAAACTGTCTTTTACACAAAATAATGACTTGTAATAATTAGATAGAACATAGTTTATATACATTTGCTACTTGTTATATCCCTTAAATAGAGATAAAAGAAGAATTTCTTTATTTTTTTTTTCTTCTTTCATTTCCTTTTATTTTTTTTTACATTTCTTATATAAAACACAGCATGTTCACGACATTTTGACTTGTTTTCTTAGCGCAATATAACCAATAGAGATATCTGTTGTTTTCTTTTCGCTCCTCTTTTTTTATTATTTAGCCGCCATCGAAGATAACGTCCTTTAAAAAGTTAAATAAAAAGGCGTTTAACAAAAAAAGGAGGCGAAGAAAAGAAGGAGCAATTACTGTATAGGACATTATATGGTTTTAAGGATGCCGACATCAGATATGTGATTTATTTATTTATTAAAAAAGCTAACATAAATAAATCTGTATCAAAAAATTAATAAAAATTTTGAGTAAAAAATTTGCAATTCACGTTTAATAAGTACAATCATCATTATTTATGGCTTCGAAAATTGGTAGTAGTCAGTCAGTCAGTCAGAACCTTTTTTTTAATACAAAAAAAGGTATGTAACATCCCTGCGTTGATAGATGTGTCAAATCCGTATAGCCCATATATTCTATTGTTATTGTTACAAAGAAAAAGATAAATGAAACTAGAATGAAGAAGCAAAAACATAAGCTTTTGTTGTCCAAAAAATACTCATCTTGAAGGTAATTTAAAAGAAGCAAAAAAAAAAATGACTGATTCAGTGTAATATTATTACACACACAAAAAAAAAAACAAGTTTGTCATGGAACGTCTGCTTTCGTTAATGTCATATTTTTATTTATTTATACTTTTTTTAAGGAATCATAAAAGAAAAGCAGCAAAAAAAAAAATTGTTTATTATCAAGGATTTCTTTTTTATACACAATGAAGTAAAAATTTATTATTATACAAGGTTGTACATTTTTTATTTCTTAAATAATCATTTTCATTTTGAAATTTATATATAGTTAAATAATATGAATGTTATGTTATAAACTGATTAATCACCTGTGTAATAAATCATCTGTTTATAAATGAAACTTTTTTAAAAGTTCTTATTTTATTTATTATACGGGTGCGTATTTTATATTGTGTTTGTATACAAAAGTTCGTTTATTTTTCTTTATATAGGTATATTTCTTTAAAAAAATTTTTTTATTTGCTTTCTTTACTGTGTGTGTGTGTTGTCGGTATAAATGAAAAAAAGGAAAATAATAGTAGTTAGTATAATGATCATTTTGGATGTAAGGTTTCTAGATTAAATGATTGAAGAAATTGCGATTCATTCTGGTTTTTTTAGATACCACATACGTACAATATACAAAAATTAATATTTTAGTTTGGGATTGTGTGTGTATGTGTTAGATTGGGAGTGCGGGTAAAAAAAATTTAAAAATGCTTTTTTGTTAAAATGTTCGGGGTGACCCATTTTTACCCGAAATGGATATTTATAATTTACCAAATAAGGATCAAAAAATAGGTATTGACTTTTTAGGCAGTCGTATGCACGACCAAGCTAAGTGGGTATTGGTAAATTCAGGAAAGTTTTTGGGGAAATGAATAAAAAAAGTTTGCAGATATTCAAGTTTATAAAGTTGTTAAATTTTTATACTTTATCGAATGCAGAAAAAAGCACTTTCTAAAACCACAGTTAGGAAAAATTAACCACGTAAAACAAGTATCAATTTTATTTTAAATTTTGTTAACCACAGAAATTTTTCCAAAACTTCATTCCCAAACAACACTTCTCCACTGAAAAAAATCTATTTTCCACCTATTAAAATTTTCTTTACATTAGATTCCAACTCCCTATAAATAGTATATTACGATCCTAGGGCATAAAAATAAAGAATGGCCCAAATTGCACGTAAATTACCTTCCAAGGCGAAGCCGAGGATGGTAAACTGCGATTTGGGTCATTCTTTGTTTATAGCCGAGGGTCGTATAAAATTTTTCTACGACTGTGGCAACTGTGGTTCCGGCGCCGCAGTACAAAAATAGCTATTTGTTAAACAAGGGATAAAATATTGGTTTTGGTTTTGCATGCAGTTGTATGGCTTTGCAGACAGTATGCAAAAGTCGACCCCAATATTTTTTCCCGTGCTCTAAAATATAGTTTTACATATATTGGGCAAAAAAGCCGTCACCACAGGGCAGAAAATAGGCTTTTTTTACCCTAGATATGTAAAAGCTTATTTGCCACAGTTCTTTGTTTTCTGCTTCTTTTTACAAATTTCTAGGCTCATTTTAGACTTTTCATTAATCTCATTAAAAGACACCGCATTCAAAAAAATCTGCGCACATAAATCAATGAAAAAAGTTTCATTTAAAATTTATAGTCTAGACTTTAAATGTAAAAATTATTCAAAAATTAAATAAGTACAAAAATAATATCCCAAATTCTAAAAAATTAAGAAATAAAAATTTTTATCTATAAAATAAATACATAATTTATCGCCAAAAAAAAAGAACAGTTATATACACCTATTTAAAAAAAATTCTATTCAAATAATTATTCAACAAAAATTTAGAAAATGATCATAAATTTTAACACTTGATGTATCATAAGCTTTAAATCATAAATGAAAAAAAAATGCAAACAAAAAAAATCATCGGAACCTAAATAAAGAATAATAAAAAGCGTAATCCAGCGCAAAATCTTTTTAATAAATTTTACAAAAAAAAAAATAAGTCTTAGACAATTGAAAATGGCACACGTCCGGTCAGCATGAAAAATCCTAAAATATAATAGGATACCTGAATTTAATCTTAATGTTCCTTTTTAACGTATTGTATTTAGTGCAGATTTGTACTTTATTTATTACTCAAAAAAACGTGGGAGGTCTCTAACCTACATTAAATTAAATGAAAAGTCGCGTGAATTTCAACGCGTTCATCGGCTCTTATTATAAAGGACATTAATAATAAAGAAAAAAAAATTTTCTAGTAAAAGATGTATCTTCTTATTTTTTGATTTATTTGTTATATAGAAAGATTACCTGTGGTGTCCAATTTATAACAAACGATGAAAGAGAAGGCGTGCGTTGAGCTTTTTATTCTTTTGAATTTTTAATGCATATGTCAGTTTATATTCTATATATAAACATTATTCAGTTCAATTTCCGACAGCAATACATATTATAGTGTATTTGAAATAGGGGAATGATTTATGTTCAATGAGTGGACTTTATTTAATGTTTTGGTTTTCAAACAAACTACCGTTTATTATTAGGATGCAATTTTTATAATTTGAAATAAATTAACATGATGAGTAAAATTTATAATATTCTTCTATATCTATATTTATAAAAGTTTATGAAATTAGGTAAATGATTGATAGAGTCATTGAAATTTATTGACTTTAATTAAAATGGTCTATGAAAAAATTTAGTCTTTGGAAAATTATTTATATATATTTCATTTATGATTTAATGTAATTTTAATTATAAATCTATGTTTTTCAACTCAATCATTACAAATCTGGTATCCATTTTTCTCAACAAAAGTAAGCTTAAGTTATTACAAAATTATTGCTTAAGGTAGCTCCCTCGTGGGGGTTAAAAGACTTATAATATATTCTTATTCTTGTAGGTTCAGGTTCACAAAGCGATGGCATCAAACTAGCCTCAATCCATCTAAATTTTCGAAAAAAACGAGGTAAAAGTTTCAAAAAAATACATGTGTTCTTATGGGAGAAATTTTTAATCTGGATTTTTAAGACGAAAATCAAAGAGTGCATGAATAAAACCGGTGACGTTTTGAACTAGACAATCTATAGCTTTAGATTAAATTTTACTGTACCCTTGTAGCCATGCAAAATCTAAAGATTTCCGCAAATGAACCCGGTTTAATTTTGTAAAAAAAAAAATTTCTTTTAAATAAAAAAATTATGTTAATTAAAAACAGTTGTACAAGTTTTAAAAAGTTTATTATTAATATTTAGGGATTATCATTATTATGACGCGAGAGCCGCCTTAATTGGTCAAAAATTAAAATGTTGAATTTATTTTAGTAAAAGAAAAGTGAGAAGAAAAGCATTAGTCACTAGCGTGAAAAAATAACACTCATGCACGGTTTCACCGAGCACTCTTGCTAGTGATCACGCTTGTTAAAAAACGTTTGCACCCTTGATACTTAATATATTATTATTTCGTTATTTGGCTATTAAAACTTTCTATTTTCGGTTAATACTTTTGATTATTGTAAATCTGGAGTCCATTTTGCTCTAAAACTTGTTGGTTCTTTTCTACTGCAACATTGGTCACAAGACTCACAAGTACATGTTTTATTAACTATAAAATTAGAGGCAGAAATTTCTGTATCGGTGTAAATTACTCACAAATTACGAATGTTTAGAAAAGGCTTTGTTTACATGCTTTCAGGAAAATTCAGTGGTTGAAGATCAGACTTATAAATTTATAAGACTAATATGATACTAGTCATTGTTCGAAAGTAGCAAAAGTTTAAAGAGGTTTGCTATAAATGACAAGAAAATCACATTAACCTTAGATATACGTCAGCTGACAAGTTATTATTTACTATTACTAGTCAAATTAAATTAAATTTTATGTGAATGAATTCAATAATAAAACTATTATATTTATATACTTGTAAAGGCATTTTGCTTGCGAGAAAATAAAAATTAATTTTAGAGAGATCAATTGTTTACCTTTTTATCTTATACTATAAGAAACGTATGTTAAACATAACCTTCATTGAGTAATCGGATCGAATAATTCAAAATCGATTCAAAAGCAAAGATCTTAAATTTTAAATATTGGACTTCATGTCTAATGAATTTTAAATAGATCTGATATTAAATTAAAATAAGATTATACATATATTTAATTATTGAAGCTCAAAGTTTATATAAAAATAGTTAGAACAACTATTATTAAAATTTTTAAAGTCTATTTTACTTTTTCAAGCAAATTAAGTACATTAATTTCATGCATAGATCAATTTTTTGATATTTTTAATCCTTGAATCAACCAATAAATTGTTATAATATAATTTAACACTTTAGCAATTTTACATAAAACAATTTTATTTTATTTGATCATAATTTCATCATATTGTTGTAAACCACGCACAAAAAAATAAAAAATTACAAATACCAAATATATCATCTTAATAAAATATAATAGAAACAAATTTATTATTAAATAAATCATTTGACATTTTTTTTTATTTTAATACATAAAAGTAATAAATAAAATAAATAATATTTCGTTTTCAGAGGGGTAGGTATACATAATAAAAAAACATAAAAGTCGCGCGGGAGGACTACATCATTAGGTGAAATTTTCACGCTTGCTCAACCTGATGGTAGTATTAGTAAATGTACAATAAAGAAATAGAAAGTGTAAGAGAGATAAAATGAAAAAAACCATTTTGCAAATCCCTAATTTATTGTTCCCACAGCGAGGGTTCCTCTTCTTATACTTTTTTTTTTTTTTAGTTCTTTTAAAAAATCGCAGTGAATCATACGCTAATCGAAAGCATACGCTCCATTAATTTTAAATTGTCTGGATGAATTATTATTTTTACTGCTTACATGTATAAAAATGCGTTTTACTAAATTTATGTACTGTTTTTATTGTTAGCTAAAAAATATTATGTTTATAGGAGAATACAAATCAAAATTTTAATGATTTTTAATAAATTTCTGAGACTGAAAATATTTGATAAGTCGAATCTATTATTTTTGTTCTAAGTCAGCATCACATGTAAACAAAAATTCATCTATTTTCTCGCTGAAGAAATGAGGCTAACAATTTGTAAATTGATTAAGAAAACTGAATAAACCTTAATCCTACTATAAATTTTCGAGTGTAATGTTTAAAAACAACAAATAAATTGACCTTTTTACCAGTGATTTTTTTTTCAATTAAAAAATGTTGTTTATTTATTAATTTTTATCCTACCTATTACACTGTCAGCTTTCTGTGCTTGAATTTCTGGTGTTTTCAAGTAAATAAAGAAAAATTCAAGCACAACAACCTAACAGTGTACTAAAATTAATAAAATAGCATTTTCCTAATTTTGATAAAAATCTTTTATGAAAATTGAAATTAAATGTTTTTAGAAAAAATTTTATCAGAATTATGCCAATTTGTCCCAAACTCTTATCAGATAATAAATAATATTTTGTTCTCGAAAGCTCTTGATATATAATTATTTGATTTATAATTAAAAAATAATATTTAAAAAAAATAATATATTCAAATAAGGAAGAAAAAATTCTTTGAAAAAATGTTTAAAAAAAATTAAATGAAATTAAAATTTATTACTTAATTATATTATTATAAAATTAATATTCATTAAAGAATCTTTCGATTTATTTAAATTAATTAACATTTTTTTAAATTCACTATTTATTTAAGTTATTAAAATTTTGATTAAATTTGGGTAAAAATAGTAATAAAGACAGACCTTCGCCCAGGGTGCAAGAGACACTTCTTTCTTGGCGAACGAGAATTACCAGAAAATTGAAATCTTCCTTTTTTTTGTTATAGAAAATTGAAAAAAAATTCTAAGTATTGGAGGTTCATTTATAAGTTTTTCAATGTTGCTCAAATTTTAGTCTGTTGTAAGAAGTTTTTCTGGCTTAATCAAATAAAAGACCATTATTTAGCCCTATTTATTAGCATTGAGTCTGTTTGTTGCAAATTCATCAAGGCAATGTTTAACAAAGGATATTAGGAACATATTTTCCTAAAAATACATATTTACTACAAATGATGGCAAAAATACTTTATTTTTATCAAGAACAAAAAAAGTGTTTAAATTTAGCACTTTGTGCGAGGGACTTGAAACTGATGAAAAAAAGGTGAGATTGATTTTTTAATCTTGTTCAAATTCGTTGAATCCTATCTTATCTTATTCTCGGCGGAGGCCGAAATAATAATTGGACAACATAATTTTTGAGCTTAATTACTTGATGTATAAAAAATACAAAAGTATTTATTGAAATAAAAAAACAGAATTTTCCATGGTCTTTACTTGCTTTTGACCTTTTTGTTATAATATCTTTTGGGATTTACTAGTTTAGAATGTTTAACGCCTGGTGAAAATATGAGTTTAAATAACCAAATCAGACAATTATTATTATTTTTATTCAATTTTGGGATTTAAATGAATTTTAAAAAAAAAAGACAAAATTTTTAAAATTTTTATAAAAAACAAATTTCAAGTAGTACTTAAAATTTCAGATTGTGCTAACAAATTCAAGTACTTATTTTGGGTTTTTTACTTTTCCTTATTAATTTTGAAACCCATTAATGTTTAAAGTAAATGTATTGCTAATATTTAAACAATTTTTATTAATAAATAATATCTTTTTTTTCCTTGTTTACATAATTCTATTTTTAAAATAAATTATCTTATCATTTCTTTGAACTTAAAATTCTTTGATTAATGTAATTATAAAATTTATTCATAAAAAAATGTTTGTATAAGCAGAGATTTAATTATTTATTAAAAAGTAATTAATATATTATTATTATATTTACTTGCACTAAAAGTTTCTTGTTTAGAAGGTTTTTATTGAAAATGAAGTTTAATATATTATGGGACGTTGAAGTTTGGCAATGGTGCGCAAGGCTGAAGGGTTATAGGAATTGGTCAAAAATATATTTTTTTTAAAGTGCAACTAAAAATAAATTTGTCTACACATTTCAAGCTTTCTAGATTAAATACTTGAATTTCGGAGAGCCTCGGTAGCTCTGTGATTAGGGCATTGGACTTCGGACTTGCAGGTTCATGGTTCGATTCCTGGCTATATATCAGTATTAAGTTTTTTTTTTTTTTTATAAAAAACTCTTAATATTTTTCTACCATGGGTTATCGAGGAATTAAGACATCCGCATAATGTTTTTAAAAAAAACTAACATTATACAGATAACTCGGTCCGAAGAGCTTTCTTTCAGGACACTATAAGCCGGCATGGGGTTTGAGAGAAGTCGTGTACCTCATGGACCATAGGTTCATCGCTCCTCACGCCAGCTACTTTGGCACTCAAACATTATATAATAACACTTCACTTGTAATTGCTAAAAAGTGCTTTCACATCCTCAACCCCTTAAAATAGATAAATAAATAGAAAAATTAAAATAGTGTAGGATGTGACTGGCATGGGCAGTTGCTGTCGACCTCTGTCAAAACTGCGACTGGAGTTCAGGATTGAGGTTAAACAAATATCAATACCAATACTTGATTTTCGGACCGATTTTTAGAAGTTATTAGCATTTTTTTTGCCTGTGGTTTTGAATTTACTTATATTTGCTGCCAAATACTTATTTTAAGGTGAAAAATATTTTTTGCTTATCTACTAATAGAAAATTTCCCGTAGAATTGGCTTACAAAGTCTTGGAAATTGAATTTTAAGAAAAAACCTATTAGCACCTAAAAAATCTTTCCTTTAAATAAGAATTTTGCAGCATATTTTGAACAAATTCAAAACAAAAGGCCAAAAACCCAAAATTAAAACTGGAGAGCTAACAATGGGAAGAAAAATTATTAATAACACATTCGGTAAAAAAAATTTTGGACCCATTTCTTTTAGCCAATTTGGTGTAAAATCTTATGGATACTTAATGGCTGTAAAAAATAAAAAATTGTATCTCAGAAACTAAAAATTAACATGCGGGCTTATTTTTAGCAGTATACCTACTTTTGGAGAAAAATACTAGAAACGATTGGAAGATAAGACCATTAGTTTAAACCTCGTTTGATTTAAATATACCAATATACTATATAATTATTAAAAAAATTGAAAAATATTTAAAAATTGTAATTTATTAAGTGAAAACATAATTCTTATTCATATTACTTAACAAATATTATAGATATAAACAATAATTATACATTTCAAAAACTGATGCATAAAATATAGTTTTTATATATATCATAAAAATTTACGTGCAATATTAATTTCACACATCTACATAAATATTAGACATACAAACATAATATTAAAAAAAAGAAAAAAAAAGGGTATCGTCAGTGGCATATCACGCAAATAACACCCTAAGTAATATCACGATGACAGTAATTGCCGCTTTGATCAATGTGGCCCTGACAGCAAAGAGTATAAGCAATATAACACGTCACATTGAAAAGCATACGCGCTAACAATTTACAATCTTTCGTCGTTTAATATTATACATCCTTGCTTTTTTATTTATTTTTATTAAAAAAAAAAAAAAATAATGATATATTATTTTTTATAGATTTAAAATTTTTCGCGCTATCGTAAATACGTGATTTTTATTATGATTATTATATATATCAGGTAATAAATATTCGAATACTGCACACGTGCCCTTTTGTACATACCAATAATTTTAAACCGGTGTCCCTTTTTTCGAAGAATAAAGTGCAAGTTAAGTTAATATATATTAGGAAAGATGCCATTGCAGCTGCTTTGGTATTTTTACTGTTCCTCATATTATGCGAATCGAATCAAGGCTACACTATACATCTTTTTTTTTTGCTTCTTGTCCTCAAAAATTTTCTACATGGTAAAAATAAGGATTTATATATTTAAAAAGAAATCGATGCATTTAAATTGTACTTACATGGTAAAAAGTTAGTCTTTATAGGAGGTTCTTTGAAATCAAGAAGGCGTTTTTTGTTGTTGTTGATTTACTGATTTTATTTTTTATAAATAAAAAAAAAAAATGTATAAAATATCTTTTCATTTTATGGCAAGTATTAAAAGAATTTTTGCCCGTTTATAATTACAACGCCTTTTTATTACATCGTTAAATGTCCAATTATTTTTTAATTATAAGATCTTATAAATATAAGGAATACCTATATTATAAAAAGTTTAACAAATATATATATAAAAATGATGCGAATTAAGATAAAATAAATTAACATCTTCATTTCATTCAATTTTTTAATTTATATAGAAATTTATTTTTTATGTATTTAATTTATAATAATGATAATAATTTGTTAATATATACTGAGATTAATGATTCATATTAATTTTTTTTAATTTTAATAAAACTTAGTATTTCTATAGTTTTTTTAGATCAATTATTTTTCTAATGAAATAGCACAGTAACGATTAACATTAAAATTAAAAATTTTTTGAATTATTTTTTTTGAAAAATTTCTCGAAAGTAAAATGTATTCTTAATGCTATATAAAGGTTGTAGAAAACTTGGCACTTATATCCGAAATAAAATTAATAAAATTAATATTACTTATAAATTTGGGAGTATAAAGCTTGTAAAACACTTGATTATGTTAAAAATAAAATTATATGAAATAGATTTACCTTTAAATAATTTTTACGGGTTAATATAGATTTGTCTTTCCAGAATTGAATACATAAATAAATAATAAACATAAATATTCAACCTCAGGTTATTATTCTTTTTCATTATACGCTGCAAAAAAGTTCTACTTTCTTACTTTCGGTCGATCTTTTTTTCGCTTTTAATGAAAAACTATGTGTTGAACACGGGAAAAAATGTAGGAAATTTTACCAAAAGAAAGCCAAATCCTACTTTTTTTCCCTTGTTGAACAAATAGATATTAAACCAAAAGAGTACTATAGTAGTATTATAATAATATTGGGAAAATTTTGGGTGAAACCTTGGATAAATCTAATCAGAACAGCTGTTAATATACTATAATGAAAATAAAGTCTGAAATAAAATTAAAAAAAAAACTTATATTATGTTTTCAAGTATATACAAAACACAAAATGTTTTCTGCAAAAAGTAGAAGAAAAAATTATATACCTCATTTGGTTTACCCATTTTGAGGGGGGGAGGAGGGGTTGAACAACAAATTTTTTTTAACATCAGGAATAGATTAATTCTTTAATTCTAAATATATATTTTTTAAAAATACGTCCCTAGCGAGTTATGGCTCTTGGAAATTTAATATTTTGGAAATAAATTCTATAAGTAACTTAAATTTCGAAGAGTTTGAATTGGTTAGGAACGCATTTTTTTGAAAAATTTATTTTTTCGTCTTAGAATTAATCGATTCCAAAGTTTGAAAGAAATTTTGTTTTTTCACCACCCAAAAGGGACAAACCAACCCTGTAAGGGGTCCATCCAAAGAAGTTTTATATGCTACTTTTTTGATTTGGACAAAAATAAACCATAAATGCAAGTTTTAACTGATTTCGCTGTGGCGGTGTAAAAATGGTAAATACCTTAAAAATATGTAATTATTTCTCCTACTTAAAAAACCAAAACTGTAATTAAAAAGCAAGCACCGATTTTGGAAAAAAAATAAACGATAAATAAATACACCGTCATTTGTAAAAAAGAGAGACAAATTAAAAAAAAAAAAATAAATAAAAATTTAAATTGCAAATTATTAAAATTTACCAAATAACATACTGGAATAATACCCAGAAGCTAAAAAAATAAAATTTACTTTTTAATTATCCATTAATTATTTATTCATAAAAAATAAAATAAAGTAACTAATAACTATAAAACATTTAAATAATTACATGATATTAAAATTTAAATTATTACTTAAAAATTAAAAAATTTTTACTTCTACATATATGATAAAAAATAAGTAATTATATATTATACAACATTTTTGGTATGTACTTTTTTAAAAAAGAGATTTTTTTTTATTTGCTTTATTATGATACATGCCATAAATTAATTTATTATGTACAATTGAATGAATAAATATAAATACATAAATTTTATTTAATTTTTTTTTTTTACTTTCTACATCAATTTCTTCAATAAATTTTTATTTATTACTTATTTTGCAATATTTATTACATTTATTTATTTGTATAGAAGTGATAATTTTTTTTTATCGAAAGAAAGAATTTATAATAATAAAATTTTAAACTTTCTTTTTTATTTATTAAAGTTTTAAGAATTAAGTAATTTTAATATTTTTAATTAAATTATAAATAATGAATTATTTAAAGCACATTTTCAAAATATCTTTTTAATCTAATTAATTTATTGCAATTTTAGGCTGGTATCCTTGGATTTATTTAAATATTCTGAATATCAATACTTTTTCTTAAAATTAACGTTGGTAAGGGACAGAATGGTCTAAGATTCAGGCTAAAATGAGATCTTTTGAAAAAAATTGTTTATAATTTTTTTGAATCTTATTATACTTAGTTCACTATTCAATTGAATTTTAAGAGGAATTTTTCTCGGAATTTTTACCGCGTTGTTTTCACTTAGCACCTCATATATTTTTTCCTTTGTAAATGAAACTAAAAAATATTCAAGCATTTTTATTTTGAAAGGAAAAAAATAGAAAACTTGTATAGTAAAAGAATATACACCAAACGTATTCTATTGTAATTTTAAATTTTCTCGCAAACAAAATGACTTTACGAAAGTATATAAGTAGTTAAATAAATGCATAAAAATAATACCAAAACTATAATTATTAATTACTTTTATATTTTGAAACTTTAAAATTTAACTTTTTTACTTCCATCCACAATTTTTCCCCATAAGTAACAAATAATATTACTTCAATTCTTATCTGAATGATATTGTAAATAAACATGACGAATACTTGTGTTTGGTTTGCATGGTGCGAGTTAAAGTATTTAAATCGCTCTTAAATTCTTGCTTTAAATTCAATTTTTTGACATAAAAACTGTATCTAGGGGTTAGGGGGTACAAATATTAAAATATTAATCGGTTTTAACCTCAATTTCTCATCCCTACCCATATTTTAGACCAAAAATAGGCCAATTTTCGAGAAAATGCCAAATACTATAACTGGCTCTTAAATTATTGCTTTAAATTTAATTTTACGGCATAAAAATTGAAACTAGTGGTTTGCAGGGTTACAAATATTAAAAAAGTTAATCGGCTTTAACCCTTATTTTTGACCAAAAATTGGAATAGATTATAGAAGAAATTACTTTCTGTATATCTCGTGGGGTTTATAAATATGCAGAATCCGAACTTCTAACAAAATTTTACCATTTATTTTTATTAATTTCTTACCCAGTACTTTTAAAATGCAAAAATATTTATAAAATTTTTTTAATCTGCTTATGATTGCATACTTTCGTAAACAAAAAAATTTTCAGTTATTTTTCAAATCATTTCGGGCTAAAAAAGGGTCAAGTTAGCAGTATTTTCATACAGTCTTGAACATGTTGAATGTTTTACTCTATTTTCTGTTCACCCTCAGCCCTAAAGTATTCGTCCATACTAACTTGGCTCCTTAATTATAAAACCGGAGACTTTTGTATAAAATTTAACTCAAAACTCAATTTAAAATTTCACATTAACTTAAAAATTTGAGCGATATTTAAACAGAACAGTGGATTTTCAGATACATAAACCATTAAAAATATATTGCAGTATCGAGGTATTAAAATAATTTATGTATTATTTATTATAAACACTAAAAATTTTAAATTACGCACTAAAAATAATATTTGAAAAGATATATCATAAAAAAGCATCTATAATTATTACAAACATTACATAAATTTTATTTTCGTTAGCAAACAACATTTTTTTTTTTTTTTTAAGAATCCACTCATTTTTTTTTTTTGTAAATATACTTTGTTTATTATAATATATCCTTGAATTTTTTTAAAAATAAGTAGTACTTTAGTATATAATTTAAAAGTAATTTAAACAATTTTTTTAATGTATCTTTAGCTATATGTACGTAACCAGAAGGTATTTTTAAAGAAAATATACCATCAGGGAATAATAATATGTAATATTCAGTGAGTTACTTGTTTTTTTTTGTTGTTATAATTGGTTATTATTTGATGATTTTATGACTTTTTAAAATGAACTGCTGAAATATGTACATAAGAGCATTTTTTTTATTTTTAAATATGGAATTTTAAAAAAGTATACATTTATAAATTATGAATAATTTTCTTGTTTTTTATTCTTCTGGCTTCTTGTCGAAAACAAAATTAATCAATTTTTTTATAAGATAATTGACATGTGTAATTTTTATAATTCATAGGTATGTGAATTGAATTCTTAATCAAAAATAATGCAATTAAAAAACAAGTTTGAATAACTTTGCAAATTCTCAACTATGACGAAATATTCATTATGAGCGAAAATATAATTTTTGAACACCTATTAGGTCCAAGTTGGGCTAAAAAATTTTTTTTCTCCAAAATCACAATTGGATACATCAACAGATTTTCAGCTTTCCAGATTCAGAATTATTCCGCGATTTCCATACAAATCCTTCAATAAACTCAAAAATTATCTTAGTTGAGTACTGCATTTACGCGTTTTGAGACATGAAAGCTCAAAGGACCAAACTTATAACTGCGGTTTGTGTGTTCACACAAACAACGCAACGATCATGGAACAGGTTCACTTATAATAGTTTTAACATGTACTCCCTAATTATTAAGTCCTAGAACCGAAATTATAGTAAGGCCCTAAAATGAAATTATCTTAAGTTCATAAACCTGAAGTATTCTAATAGTAGAGGAAATAGTTACATACCCTGCCCGATTTCCACCGCCTATTAAAAGTGACCAAATTTTTGTGAAAATCGCTTCAGTACTACCTTAACTAAAAAGTTATGCTTTCAAAACTTTTTGGACGAACCCCGTTTTTGGGTTAGTTTGCCCCTTTTTGGGGGTAAAAAATAATTATTTTTAAGAAATTAGAATCGATTAATTTTTGCATTTTAAAAAGAAAAGGTGAATATGAAATTTTTAATTAAATGTACCGCTTTCAAGTTACAGCCCTCAAAACTTCGATTTTTTTTATTTTAATATTTTAATACGAGAATGGCGTGAAGTATTCAAGCCATACTCTGAGTATTAAAATCAAAAAAATCAAAGTTTTGAGGGCTGTAACTTGAAAGGGGTACATTTAATTGAAAATTTCATATTCACCTTTTCTTTTTAAAATGCAAAAATAATCGATTATAATTTCTTAAAAACAATTTTTTTTTTACCCCCAAAAAGGGGCAAACTAACCCAAAAAGGGGTTCGTCCAAAAAGTTTTGAAAGCATAACTTTTTAGTTAAGGTAGTACTAAAGCGATTTTCACAAAAATTTGGTCACTTTTAATTGGCGGTGGAAATCGGCCAATTACCTCATTTTGATGTAAGAATTTCCTCTACTATAAGTCCCTAAATCAAAAATGTTTATATAAGTACATTTGACTAAAAACGTAAATTTTTCACTCCACCCCCCTATTGCAAGGGACTTTTCCGGATACTCCTCCCTATGAATGTGTTCGTTTTAAAAAAATGTTTTTTTTCTATACGTAGTCCAAATCAAATTTATTGGACCCCGAAATCTAATTCCACGAAAAATTTCCTTATCATATCTATAAAAAAAATATTTTTCACAAAATCAATTAGTATTTGGCAGCCAATATAAGAATATGTTTCGTCCATTTACAGAGAAGGCATAAAACACGAAAAGGCCTGCTGGAAATCGAGATCCGAATCTAAAAATTTTAAAATTGCTGGATGGTAATGTATAATTACAATTAGTTGCATTGTCAGAAAAAATATACTGGACCCATTTTCATAATTTTTTAGCCCTTCTTAGACCCAGTTAACATAAAATCTCTGATATTTAAATATTTAAAATTTCATGCATCTATGTAAAAGAGTATATTTTTAAATTATGTTTTTTTACTTTTTTCAATCTCAAAAAAGTTTCACAAAGCTTAAATTTTCAACGACATTAAGCTTACAGTGTACAAAACAAAGTAAACAAATATAATGACTATTTATTTATTTTCTATTTTCATTCTTATTTCTATATATATCCAAGGTAATAACAATTTTTCACTCCTTATATCTAGAAAACATTAGCGAGCTTTCAAGAAACTATCTACATATAAATAAATGCAAGCTCTATACCAATAAATGCTTGTCAAGTAAATCAGGATGAAGCGCCATTGAGAAGGCGCATAATGGCCGTATTAAGTGAATAACTCACGTTTCTCGCCGACGTAACTCTTTTTTACAATTATATATTATTATTATTATCGTATAGATAAAAGTACATAATAATAATAATTATTATTATTATTGACATCGATGCTACTGTTTAAAAAAGATGAATTAATTTCTCCTTCTTTTAATTTAAATATGTAGATTTTAATATGCTTGTCGGAATTATATCAAAGCTATAAATTTATTTTTTAAAAAGGAATTCATGTATCATCATTTTAATATTTTAATTATTTATTAAATATTTTATTGATCTATTATTATTAAGAACAGTTATTTTTTAATAATTGACGCATCTTCTTATGTAAAATTAATGTATTAATTCTTTCTTTTTTTTTTCTTTTCGGCTTTTATATGTTTGAATTTTTTTTTTTTTTAATTTAAGACAATTGACTACTTAATGTATTCATAAATTATTGTCTTGTTTATTAAAATTATAAATTATTATTGTAATAATGTGTTTTTTTATTGAAATTTATATATTCTGTATGTATGCGTGTTAAGAAATTTTTTTTGTTTTGTTAATTATATTGAAATAACCTATATTTTTAGTAAGATTTTTAAAGTATATACTGTAATTTTTTTTGGATTTCGCTCAATAATTTAACGAGTAATTTAATGGTATAAATTTAAATTCATAAAAAATTTGATTACTTGCTGTAGAATTATAAATAAGTTTTTACCAGGTTTTTACATTTTAGGCTGGGGAGTGAAACATCGCAAAAATATTTCTGTTGAGTATGTTTAGTCAGAATATGGGCTTAGGGAATCAGAATAATTTGGGTTTAGAATATTAACATCTACTCGGGAAGCTGACGGCTCGATTTAAAGTATTTAAAAAATTTAAATCGCTTTTTCAATCGCTCGCAAATTTTTAAATTGCTTGATAATTGTTTTTAATTTAATTTTTTGGCAAAAAAACGGTATCTAGAGGTTTGTAAGGTCCACAAGATTGAAATTTTAACCGGATTTAACCCCAATTTAATCCCTAAGCTTATTTTTGACCAATAAATTAACCCATTTTCGAGCAAATTTATCAAATATTTTAAATCGCTTTTAAATAATTGCTTTAAATTTAGTTTTTTTGGCATAAAAACTGTTTCTAGGGATTTGTGGGGTCACGAATATTGAAACTTTAACCGAATTTAATCCCAGTTTTATCTCTACCCATATTTTTGACCAAAAAATTGGAAAAATTTTCGAGAAAATTTACCAAATATTTTAAATCACTTTTAAACTATTGCTTTAAATTTAATTTTTTGGCATAAAAACTGTACCTAGGGGTTAGCGGGGGCACAAATATTAAAATTTTCATCGGATTTAACCTTAATTTCATCCCTACTATATAACGGGTATTAAATAAGGCCCCTAAAATAAGGGTCTTTTTTTAGACCCAAAATTGGCCAATTTTCTAGAAAATTTGCTGAATCTCTTATTTTTTTTACACATCCGCACTTTGAGCGCTCAGATTTGCACCATACAGGTTTTTTGGGTCGCTGAACAAGACTTTCGACTTCTTTTTCATAAATAATCAATATTTCACCCTTAAAATAGCTAAAACTACCCCTAGGGGTGTTCTTGCTAACTATGCGCTTTGAGCGTTCAGAGTAGGTTCATATACGTTTTTTCGACATATACGTCGCTAATCAAGAATTTCAACTTCTTTCTCATAAATAATTACTATTTCGACCTTGAAATGGTTAAAACTACCCCTAAAAGGGGTGTTCTTGTTAACTTCACGTTGAGCATCTAGAGTAGGTTCTTATACGTTTTTTGGGCATCTAATTAAGAATTTCGATTTTTTTATAAATAATCAATATTTCACCCTTACAATAGCTAAAATTATCCCTAAAAGGGGTGTTTTTGTTATTTTCGTAATTTGAGCTTCCAGGATATCCCCGTATAGGTTTTTTGGTTCTACTCCAGTAAAGGAAGTAAAATCTGGAAGGACTAATTAGAGACAAATAGCAGATACATGAAGTAACTTGAATTTTGTTAAGAAAGGTGCCCAGTACGCGAGTAAACAACTTCCGTTACTGGGAAAAATCACGGGGGGTGGGTTGGGGGGGCGGAACTCCTTGGATGGGGGGTTAAAAAAAATAATGTAACCAATCAATACATTATCATTTTTTAACATAAAAACATTCATTGCAATTTTTCATAAAAATGCACCCCTTTCGAGTAATAGCGCTAGGAAAAGTGTGATTTTTGCAAAAAAAATTTTTAATTTTTTAAAGTTTTTTTTAAATTTACTGAAAATCTGCTAGTATTACAAAAAAAATTATATATTATTTATATGAAGTATTTTAGTTGACAAATAAAGTGATTTTTTTTTATTTTTGTGCGATTAATATTAAAGGAGATATGACATGGCAAAAAAGGTTGCTTAACGAAAAATGAAGAAACCAGATCGTTCTGGCAAAAATATCTCGAAAAATATTACTTTTAGAAAAAAAATGATTCGTATTATTTTGCAAGATGACAAAATCGGGAAAATTTTGAGACCAACCAGAACCGTTTAAAATAAGCAGAAAAAAAGTTATGGGCAAAGTAAACTTTTATCCAATTTTTTTCATGCCAATTTTTTAGTGCCATCTGGGCTGAGGTGCTTGAAAAAAAAAATCCTTTAATTAAAAGTTAGATCACTTGTTCCTAAATATGTCCAGCCATTTTTGGCCCTATCGGGTAATTATTGTTTATGTTTTGGCCTGATAAAGTTGGATAAAATCGTATATTTTGAAAGGCATTTTCAGTTTTTGGCCAGCAGCGTGAACATTATTTATTTTAAACAGTCACATTTTTTAGCATTTATTCCAGGATATTTTTATTTGAATTTTTTGTTATAATTTTTCATCTGTAAGCAGATTTGGCCGTTTAAAATTGCCTATTTTTTTGTCAGGCGAAATTTAAAAAAAAATGGCCAATTCAATTGAAATGTTGCATAGGACATGAAATTTCGGCAATAGTCTTAGCTTTAAAATGGTTCATTGTACATCTCGTTATCATTAGCCAAAAAAAAGTTATGGCCAAAAACCCCATACGCAAGAACGATTCGGTTTCTTCATTTTTCGTTCACTAACCATTTTTGCCATGTCATATCTCCTTTAATATTAATCGTACAAAAATAAAAAAAAATCACTTTATTTGTCAACTAAAATACTTCATATAAGTAATATATAATTTTTTTGGTAATACTAACAGATTTTCAGTAAATTTAAAAAAAACTTTAAAAAATTAAAAATTTTTTTTGCAAAAATTTCACTTTTCCTAGCGCTATTACTCGAAAGGGGTGCATTTTTATGAAAATTGCAATCAATGTTTTTATGTTAAAAAATGATAATTTATCGATTGGTTACATTATTTTTTTTTTAAACCCCCATCCAAGGAGTTCCGCCCCCCCCCCCACCCCACCCACCGCGCTTTTTCCCAGTAACGGTTGTTTACTCAAGTACTGGGCACCTTTCTTGACAAATTCCAAAAAATTTTAAGTTGATCTGTGTTGCCTCTAATTAGTCCTTCATATTACTAAAATATTTATTTCCTTTACTGGAGTATTTACTAATCAAGAATTTTGATTTTTTTTATAAATTATTAATATTTCACCCTTAAATTAGCTAAAACTATCCCTAAAACCAATTTTCGAAAAAATTTACCGTATCTCCTAGATTATAGAAGATGTTACTTTCTATATATCCTAAGGGGTTTTCGAGTTCTGAATCTGATAACTAAATTATTTAATTCAAAATTTTTCGAGATTATCTGCCAAATCTTCTAGATTAAACAACAAATTATTTTCTATATCTTATGCGGATTTGGAGTATGCAGAATCTGAATCTGCTAAATAAATTTTAATTTTCCAAATTTCGGCTTAGAAATCTAACGAAAAATTGGCCAATTTAAGCTCTATTTAAAATTAAAATATTTATCGTAAAACTGGCAAATAATCTTTTATTCCTCAAAAATTATGTTCATTATTACTATTTAAAAAATTATTAAATTAGAAAATACTATTGGCAAAAAAAGTACCACCGTAAAATGACAAAATCGACGCTGATGTACAAAAATTAAATTTTGAGTATAAATTTTGGATTTCATAATTTAGTTACTATAGTTTCGCATTCTGCATATTTAAAAACATGAAACAAATAGAAATTAGATATCATGGAACATGTTTATAGGAAAAAGGAATCCTGGAAATGTAGACTTCAAAAGCAGGGGGGGGGGGGGGTCAAATGTGTCTGATTAAATAGTCTCGGATTCTGCATATTCCAAAAACTCCCCAAAATATTTAAAATGTAATTTCTTCTATCATCCAGGTGATTCGTTAAATTTTTTTAAAACTTGGCCAATGTTTTGTTCAATTTCTGGCCAAAGATCGAATTTTCAAGATTTAGTTAGCAGGTTCGGATTCTGCCTACTCTCTAAAACCCCATAAGATATATTAGAAATAATATCTTGTATAATTTAGAAAATTTTTTCGAAAATTTTGCTAATTTTGTCCAATTTCTTGGCTAAAAATTTGAATTATAAAATTTAGTTATCAGATTCTGTATACTCGAAAACCATTTAGGATATATAGAAAGTAATTTCTTCTATAATCTAGGAGATCGGAAAATTTTTTAAAATATTGGACAATTGTTGTCCAATTCCTTAGCCAATAATATGAATTTTAAAATTTAGTTATCAGATTCAGATTATGCATACTCAAATATCCCATAAGATATATAGAAAGTAATTTCTTCTATAATCTAGGAGATTCAACAAATTTTTTCAAATACTGGCCAGTTTTTTGTCCATTTCTGGGCCAAAAATTAGATTTTAAACTTTTAGGGGCAGTTTTAGCTAATTTAAGGCTGAAATATTAATAATTTATGAAAAAAAAAATCAAAATTCTTGATTAACGGACCAAAAAACCTATATGGGGATATCCTGATCGCTCAAATTGCGAAAATAACAAAAACACCCCTTTTAGGGGTAGTTTGACTATTTCAAGGGTGAAATAGTAATTATTTATGAGAAAGAAGACAAAATTCTTGAATTGTGACCCAAAAAACCTATATGGGCATATACTGGACGCTCAAATTGCGAAAATAACAAAAACTTCCCTTTTCGGGGTAGTTTTAGGTATTTTAAGGGTGAAATATTGATTATTTATGAAAAAGAAGTCGAAATTCTTGATTAGATGCCCACAAAACATATAAGAACGTACTCTGGACGCTCAACGGGAGACAATAGCAAAAACACCCCTTTTAGGGGTAGGTTTAGCTATTTTAAGGGTGAAATATTGATTATTTATGAAAAAGAAGTCAAAATTCTTGATCAGCGACCCAAAAAACCTGAATGGTGCAAATCTGAGCGCTCAAAGTGCGAATATACAATAAAAATAAGAGATTCGGCAAATTTTCTGGAAAATTGGCCAATTTTGGGTCTAATATAAGGGTAGGGATGAAATTGAGGTTAAATCCGATGAAAATTTCAATATTTATGCCCCCGCTAACCCCTAGGTACAGTTTTTATGCCAAAAAAATAAAATTTAAAGGAATAGTTTAAAAGTGATTTATAATATTTGGTAAATTTTCTCGAAAATTGTCCCAATTTTTTGGTCAAAAATATGGGAAGGGATAAAACTGGGGTTAAATCCGTTTAAAATTTCAATTTTCGTGACCCCACAAACCCCTAGAAATACAGTTTTTATGCCAAAAAACTAAATTTAAAGCAGTAATTTAAAAGCAAAAGCGATTGAAAGTATTTAAATCGCTTTTTAAATCGCAAATACTTTAAATTGCGTCGTCAGCCCGAATTATAAATTAAGCAAATTGTATTGTAGTGTTGCGTAACATTTATGCATTTTACCAAACCCTCAGCTGTAGTAAACGTATTCCATGTATTCAGGTTGTATTTACGCAAACTGGTTATAAGTTTTTTTTCTCGAAAGAGAAAAGCTTTTTAATGTCTATATAAGTAATAATATTAACGGACTTTCACATAAGGATAAAAAATATATATCGTTTAAATATACTATAAATAAGTTTTAATCAATTTATATAATATTAACATTTAAGATTTTGTTTCAAAGATGAAATTTGTTTCTCTTCCAATTATTCCAGACAAAATGTGATTTAGCTTTATTATGTATTATAGTAATATCTAAATAATAAATCCCATGACACAGAAAAAGGTTTGAACCGTTCAAGTCGGTTATAGTAGGAACCGAATATAACTCTTACCATAAGAACGGAAAATTTGTATGCCTAGAACCGAGATTCACGGTTCTAAACCGTAGCTAAAAACCTTCTCTTAAAAAATTATTATTTTTTTCAAAATCAAAATTAATTACAAATATGTTTTTTAATTTAATGTACGCGATTCATAAAAGAAATATGAAAAATATTCTTGCAACTAATTTTGATTTTGAAAAAAATAATAATTTTTTAAGAGAACGTTTTTAACTAGTTATTTAGAACCGTGAATCTCGGTTCTAGCATAAACATTTTCAGTTCTTATGGTAAGAGTAATGTTCGGTTCCTACTGTAACCGACTTGAACGGTTCAAACCTCTTTCTGTGCATGGCTTGTTGGAGTATTTTTTAATTGCTTGGCAATCAATCTGTGTGAAAATTTCAAATGCTTGAAAATTGTTAGAACAATTTAATAAAACCTAAAAGTTTTAATCAAAGCTGATGTATAAGGTACTTTAACACAATTTTTATAAATAGTACTATCCAGATTTGATCTTAGGCATGCTCACCATGCATATAAATAGTACATTTTTAACCAAGGGAGCAAAGAAAAAGAATGGCCCTGATCGGACGTTAATTAGCATCTGAGGCGAAGCCGAGGATGGTCAACTGCGATCTGGGGTATTTTTTTTTTTGTTTCCATGGACAAAACAAAATTTTTCTTTCTCAGTGGGGTGAAAACGCGTTTTTTTCGATCTCGTTGCGGGGCGAAAAAAGTGTTTTCGGTTCGCTAGGAAGAAAAAATATAAATAAAACAGTAATTAAAAATAAACTTTTTGAAAATTAAACTAGACCTATTAAATGTGATGCTAATTTTACCAAATTTAGAATATTGCAAGAAATATTTTGCGAGATATTTTGCTTATACTAACTTGTATTTTATCGCATAAATTAGCTTTGCGAAATATCAAAATTGCATATAATTATAAAAATATAACATCATATCTACTAAAGAAGAGTTTTTACACCCATAATACCTTAACGCTAATACTAATGATTTCGATAAATGGATATAGAATAATAAGGATTTCAGGAGCTTAAAATATTATTTTTTTTTTGGCTTATAGACTTCAAATTATAAAGGCTACAAGATTTAAAACACCAATTTAAACATTTTCCATGTTCGTTGGTTGTGATTTCACAAATCAGTTATAAGTTTTTTGTAACTTTTCTTTACAATACATAAAATAGAAAATTTTCTGGGGTCTGATTTTAAGATTATTTCCATTTACATAAAAAATATTAACATGGATGCTCTTAAAGCGGGGTTCTTGAAAAAAATCCCCAAATTTAGAGGTGGGGGAGAGTGAAAAATGGATGTTTAAATGGACTTTAATTAACTTTAAACTTTAAAAACCTGTAATAATTAGAAAAAATAAGTTAAATCAGTTGTACTAAGTCAACAAATCCCATTCTGGTTGGTTGTGTTCACACAAGTTTTTTTTTTAATTTCTGAAAATATTGAATTGTTTTTAACTTTTCTACTGAAAAATTCAACGTAATAAGGATCGATTTTGGTAGAAAATGTTCTTAAAATTGAAATATACCCTCCGTCAAGTTAGTTTCTTAAATTGAAATTATGTTTCTTTAAAAGACACATAAAAATTAAAATGCTCTCGACCTACCATACTTACTAATAGTAGTAGTCATAAATTTTTGCAATCCATTTTAATCGTAAAAAATTCTTAATCAAAGAATTAGGCATACACAAGCGAAGAAATAATAAAATTTTTATACTTGAGATATAAATTGAATTAAAAATTTTATGTAACTTCAATTTTATATCTTTACAGAATTCGAACTACAAAAAACTGAAGATAAGTTATATTACCACTATTTTTTCATATTACAAACTATCGATTTAAAAAGATTTCATATTTTTTTTATATTCTTCGCCTTTAAAAAAAGAAAATTTCGATAAAATTCATATCTTTAATATACAAACTCAGAATTTTTTTTTATGGCATATAATATTGAATATATAGGAAAAATGAAGATTTAAAGCGTTAAAACATGCTATAATAATAAAAAACCCTAAAAAAAAAAGTTATAAAAATCGAGAGAAAACATATTTATAGTCAAGTAAGCTATTAAGATAATTTATCGAGGACATTACCGAATGAACGAGAACATTAATCTATTCTAGCTATAAAGTTAACTTTTCCCGACGATTTTGTGTTACCAAGTGTGCCAAACGAGAGATTCCTTCATTCTTTTTGTATACTTATATTATTTTTCTTATTACACACACACACATAAATAAAAGTACTATTTATTCAATACATTGCATTCACTCAACAATTCTCTTGTCGATCCTATTAATCAATCGTTTATTTTTTCTCTTTTTTTTTTTAACTGTATATTTACTCTGTAAAGTACGATTTTATTAATAGGAAGACATAAAATAAATCGTATTAATTTAAAAAGATCAATCTCAAGTTTAATTAAAATAAATATGTACTACGTAATAAATAAAAATTAGATTTTATTAAAATATTCTTTTTCTTTTTTTTTTATTACTCATTTTTAAATTAAATTTTTTACTTTATTTATGTTTATTGATTTTTTTAGTACTTTAGCAGTTTTATTATTATTGATTCTTAGAATGAAAAAAATTAGCATTCAAATTTTTATTCTATGAAGTATTGATGTCAAAGACTATGGGGGAAAACCGAAAATTAGAGCAGAATCTCAAGATGCTTTTAAGTTTATTTAGTAAAAGCAATTATGAAATTTTCAAAATTTTACGAAATAGTTAACTTTATTGTGAAATCAATAAAATTTATAATTTTAAATATTGTAAGAATCATCATTTCAAATCTTTAAGAATAATAAAAAATTGTGCTAATGTCTTATGGATTTGAAGGGCCTCTCCAGACCTCGAATGGTCTTTTCAGGATGGATTTGCGAGGCCTTTTAATTTTTCATAAGGTCTTGCAGGTCAGTAAGATCAGTTCTTTCAAATGGTCTTAAGAGGTTTCAAGAACAGTTCAGAACTTTAACATTTTTTGTTGTTGCAATTTTTATAGCACTACTATTATTTTCACATGGCTTTTCAAATTTAAATTCAATAATTTTTGGTTTTATAAATTACGTTTTATACTTTTAAAAACATTTTTTCTCGATTAATTTTGGTTTCAAATAATAAGTCAAATACGAATTACCCTTAAATTTGCAAAAAAACTGTCCCGAAAGGCCGAAAAAGGTGCATTTTTGATTTACTGAAACTAAAATATCCAGTTTTAGTTTTGCTAGGCTTTTTCGGTCGTTGATGATGTGTTTTAGGGTCCTGCCTACAGAAAATTTACGCTTTACTCTTAAACATCCAGGCACTTCCCCTTAAAAGAGTGTTCAGATTTAGTTGTAGCGATATTGTGTATAGAAAGTTGGCGTTTCACCCTTCAATTTGCAGAAAGTACCTATCAAATCGAAACCCTAAGTTCAAATATATGAAAAATACCCCTTTTAATATAATAATTATGATTATAGAGCGAAGCTAAAATAATATAAATAATTGTAACAAATAACCTTATTTATCGCATAGATGAAATTGTTTAAATTACTTGACTCTAAATGTTTGCACTAGGCTAAAGGATTTACGCAATTTCACCAGTTTTTTAATTTTTACGATGATTTCCATACATACTGCTTTTAAAAAAAGATAATATTTAACAAATTTTTACACAAAAAAAACGAGTTTTGATTTAAATACCATATTAACCCATTAAAAACATAAAAAAATTAAGTACAATTTTCAAATAAAATTTAATAAAATAATAGTATTATGTAATAATAATTGATAAATTGTTGAAAAGGAAGAAAAAAAAAGACATGTATGTGAACTTAAGTAATTTACATTTATAAAAATAAATATAAGAAAAGTGTTTGTTCATCCGGTCATTCATTTAAAATGCATTAGCCATTTTAAAATGTAGACACATTCATACGTACGTCTATATTATAATATACATAAAGTCAACAAAATGCTTGATGTAATGAATGTTTCCTGTAATAAACGATAATGTACAAGTTTTTGCGACAAACAATGTCCCTTTCTAAAAATAAAAAAAAAAATAAAATAAAATTGTGTATTTTCTGCATACCTTGAAGTAATATATTTTAATGTCTTATTTTAACTTTTGTTTGTATTATATTGTCGTGTGCTTTCTTTTATTTTAAGTAAGTAAACTCTTAATATTTATTTAAATTTAAAAAATTAATTAAATTATTTTTAAAATCTTTCTTGATAATTCTGCCACGAAAATATTTAACTGTGAGCAAGAGATTTTTAATAATGAATTCGTTAAAGACAGGAAGAGCGAGGAAAATTTTGATAAGGCCCGAAAATTAGGTAAGAATTTAAAAATTTGTTGCGGTATTCCGAATTAGATAGTTTCTAAAATCATTTTTACCAATCAAACTGAAAAAAAATTCCAGTTGCGGGAGCTAGATTTTTCGAGAGATTTTTTTTTTGCTTTACGATAGTAAATGTCTTGAAACATAAAGAAAATTAAAAAAAAAAAAGAGTTTTATGATTTAAAATGCGAGCACCAGGGTATGGTGGAACTTGGAAAAAAAATTTATTAATAAAAAAAAAAATTATTTTTTACACTTTTCTTTGGGTTTTATGTCATATGCAATAGTTAAAAGAATAAAAAATTCTTAAGGTATCTTAAAGTAGCTACAATCGGAAATCTGGTAGCGGCAACCGAAAAATTCAAAATTGGTAAAAATATATTTTTTTAGTAAGTTATATGATTCAGGTAAATATGTTATATGTTATTAATTTTAATCGTAATTTGTAACTATTGGTCCGCACATTTTCCCGAGGCTCTATTTTGTACGTAAATGGCGACGTTGATATAAAAAATCGATAAAAAGAATAAAATTCACGGAATTAAGCTGTTTAAAAAGAAAAGTCGAAATTATTTTCTTGGTTCTTTTCACTTAGTACCTCTTGTAATTTTTCCTTTGCAAAAGAAACTAAATAAAAATTCAAGCATATTTAATTTGAAAAGAAAAAAAGAGAAAACTTGCATAAAAAAAGAACACACCAAACGTATTGTAATATTAAATTTTCTCGCAAACAAAATGACTTTACGAAAGTATATATAAGCAGTTAAATAAATATCATAAAATTATGCAAAAACTCTAATTTTTTATTTCTATAACTTCTTTATTTTTAACTTTCAAAATTTATCTTTAATTTTAGAAAATGCAATCTTGGAATTATATTTTCTATAGTTATAGTCTCTAACTATACACAGAAAGAGGTTTGAACCGCTCAAGTCGGTTCTAGTAGGAACCGAATATTACTCTTACCATCAGAACGGAAAATGTTTATGCCTAGAACCGAGATTCACGGTTCTAAACACTAGTTAAAAATCTTCTCTTAAAAAATTATTATTTTTTTCAAAATCAAAATTAGTTACAAATATGTTTTTTAATTTAATGTACGCGATTCATAAAAGAAATATAAAAAATATTCTTTTAACTAATTTTGACTTTGAAAAAAATAATAATTTTTTAAGAGAAGGTTTTTAACTAGTTATTTAGAACCGTGAATCTCGGTTCTAGCATAAACATTTTCAGTTCTTATGGTAAGAGTAATATTCGGTTCCTACTAGAACCGACTTGAGCGGTTCAAACCTCTTTCTGTGTAGTTAACGAGTGCTTTATTTTAAATTTATTAAAGCAACTATAATATACCTTTCAAGTTTACATGTCATGTTGCCATTTATCTTTTGTGTCTCCAATCTTCATTCTATAAATGATGATTTATCAAACACAATGAATACGTACAGTATTTTGATTAATAATACCCAAAGAGTCATGTGAAGGGTGTAGAGTATCAAACAGTATATTTACGGCGTGTGTCCAGAAAAGTTGCCCAAATCGCACGTAAATTACCTTCCGAGGCAAAAGCTACGATTTTGGGCATTCTTTATTTATGGACAAGGGTTATACAAAATTTTTCTGACGTTTATTAAAAACTTAATTTTACTTAGAAGAAGAAGAATCGGAACCTCTCATATACAGCAAAATTCCTTTTTTTTACAATAGTAAAATTCTTTAAAAAATATTTTTTTTGGAATACATCCAAAAATAATACTATTATCGTTTACACTTAACTGAATATTGTATATTCTAAATACCATTAAATAAAAAAATAACAGTCTTTTTGTTTATTTATATAAATACATTCTTTAATCTTTATAACTTACTTTTTATTCATCACATTTGAAATTATTTTTTTTTAGCCTAATGTTTATTTACAACAATAAAATAAAATAGAATCGACGATTGATTTATATCATTAAAACTAAATTATTTAAAAATGAAATGTTCTAAATTTTTTTTTATAAATAAAAGTTAGTCTAAATTTATTTATTCAGATGAATGAAACGATAAAAAATAATTTAAAAATTTCATCAGAAATATTTTTGTAATAATTAATTAATTAATAAATTAATGTATTTACATTATTCGAGTAAAATATTTGACAAATATTTAATTAATTCATTCAAGGAAAAAATATATATATTTATTTAATTGATATACATTTATTATAAATATCCAATTAAAATTTGGAATTTCCAGTTCATTTAATTTCTATGAATTAAAAATAAAAAACAAGATATTTTTCTTAAATTTCGTGTTAAAAAATTAAACATTTAATAAACAGAAAAAAATATCCTCAATAAATATTAAATTAAAATGTATTTTTAACGTAATTTTGAATATCTACCATATAATCATAATTTGAGTATAAAAAATATCTCATTCAATTGTGTGGTTAAATTATATATGATTATCAACAAAAATATTACATTCTTCAATATATTTTAAGATAAAAATAATTTTTGTTAATATAGGCCACTTAAATATAGATTACTATCAAACTTGTTATTAACTACTTCACTCCATCATTTTTAAAATAATCATTTTTTTTGAGATAATTTTATATAATTTTTTTTTCTTGCTAAATCGTCTTTTTTTTTGCAGAATTATTAAATGATGAAGATAACAAAAATATGTTTATGAGGTTTTTTTTAAATATTATATCACACTTATTTTTATGTTCGATTTTTTTTAATGATAATAATAATTTATAAAGTTAAAAACTGTAAATATTTTTTTAAGTATGTAATTTTGTTTAATTATTTAAAATAAATTTTAATTTTTTTATATTGGTATAGAAAAATTATATGACACTTGAATGCAGGAGTTCTCGCAGGAGTTTTTAGTAAAATGTTATTTATTTTTATTTAATAATTAACATTTTAAATAAATACTTTGATGTAATAGTTAATAATATGTTATATTTCATTTTTCATATCTTTACTTATTCTAGAGCAAAAATTATGAAAATTTTTTTCTCGCAAACGAAATGAATTCATAAGTATATATAACAAGGCGAAGTTACAAGAAAAATTACTTACTATAAAATATTTAGAATTTAAATGTGCATTAAAATGTATAAAATTACAATTGACAATTCTGTTCTCTAGTCTGTATTTGTATCCATATTATTTCTGTTCGACCTAACTAACTAATGCTTAGATAAATCTTTGAATGAGAAGGATTAATTCTATATAAAATATAAATAATCTTTAAAGAATTCTTCTTCTATTAGAATATTTGACGTTTCGAAAGCTCAGGCTTTCATTATCAAGAAATTCTGTAACAATTATGTAATTGTAAATTTATAAGATATTGTTTCTAATTACATAACTTTTATAGAAGTAAGTACCTAACCAAACTATGATCTTTTATTTTAAGTTTATATATATGTACTTATTTAATAAAATAACTTGCTTCTCCATAATATATTCTGTATAGAATAAATTTATGAATTGTTGAGTCCATCAGAATGTTCAAGATTATAGTTTCGGCTAAATTTCCCTTAAATTGTTTTTACTATTTTTGTTTGATCAAAAAATAAAAATTGTTGTAAAGACTAATAATAGATTAGATCTTTCATTAAAAAAAAAGTTTACAAATTGTAATCAACTTGCAAAATGGGTCAGTCTTTATTATTTCTTTTCATAGATAATATTAATATGGTATTACAAGTAGGAAAACCTAGTTTTTTCGGAATAATAAGATTTTAAAATTAATATTTTTAGTTTATCATCGGTTCAAAAATCGCAATACTAAAAATTTAACATTTTTTTCTAACTAAAAGCTATATTTTTAGTTTTGTATTTATAAATATTTTGTTCATTTATTATTTATTTGTATATTATTAGACACAGTTACATGGAAGTGTTTTTCGTTTTTCAAAAAAACTTACAATATTATATTACTGTAAAGTCTGTAATTATAAGAACTACTTAAAAAAAAAAATAATTTAATTTTTACGTTTAAAAAATTCTTTAGTTTACGTTTAAAGTATAAATTTAAGTCAATACACACCTATTTTTTTATAATTATTATTAAATAAAACATAAAGATATTAAATGTTAAAACTATAAAAATTTATTGCTCATATCACTTGCCTATTGTAATTTGGTACAAATTATAAAAATATTTTTTCAGGAAATTGTAACTTTAATTTTATAAATTGTTTTTATTAACATGGGACATGTTCATATAGGGAGGGATACTTAAAAAAGATCCAAGATTCAGGGAGATGGTCAAATTAACTTTGATTTAGGGACTTAAAATAGCTTGAGTTTAGGGACCTATTATATATAACATCAGTTCTAGGACTTGAAATAATTAGGGATTTTATGTTAAAACTGTAATAAATAAATGCTCGTTGGTTGTTTTAATACACAAACCAATTTCAAGTTTCTTTGTCAACCATTAGTCTATTTTTTAACCTACAATAACTTGTTCCCTAATTCTCAGTACGAAATTACACTAAACCTTCAATATACACTCAAATAAATTATACACTACTAAAAAAAAGTCATTAAATAGTTTATATTTATGTTAAAATTTACATGTATATTATAATTAACTTTTAAAATAATTTTTCTAAGTAATATAAAAATACACACATATTTTTTTTTAATATAGCTTATTAAATAAAAAAATGTATATTAAAAGTAATAATTTTTTTTACACACACACTCACACACATATACATAAAAAAATATATACGCATTTGTTATTAAAAAGATTTTTAAAAAAATACGTATTAAAATTTACATATGTAATAAGTAGCTACTTACCCTGTCATTAAGTTATATTGTAACTTTAGTCAATTTCCTTACTACGTGTAATTATTATCTTGTATGTATTAATTTTTTTTTTTGCTAAAAAGAAATAAATGATAATAATTTTTTACTTTTTTTAAAGAGTTTTTATGTAGCATATATTGAAAATAATAAGTTTTGAGTTGATTATTGAGTATGTGTATATTAGGGTGGTGATTATTTGAAAAATATTGATACTTTTTATAGTTTTTTGGGCCTTGTTTTTTGTATCCAAAAGAATCCAAAATATTATTTACTAAAAATAAAATTTTTGAATGTTTTAGATTCTACGTTTTACCAACAATTTAATGGAGAAGTTTTTTTTAGAGCCTTTTACGACAACACTGTCGAGTTTCTGTGCTTGAACTTTGCTTGGTTCTTTAATTTCCAATATTTTAAGAAATTTTTATTCTCTTCATTTTAGATAAAATATACCCCTAAAAATGAAAAAATCTGTATAAATCTTAAATAAGTAACATCCTAATATACATAAAATTTGACATTTTTTGCATCTTAATAATCTTATACATAAATTCTATATTCATAAAATGTTATACCTGTCATCAAAAAAACTTAAAAAATTTATTATCATATATTTAACATCATAACATTTTAATCGTGTCTCTGCATATAAAAGTGCAAAAATGAGATATACATAAAAAAAAAAGAATTTATACCTTTATAATAATATTATATGAAGAAAAAAAAATAACCAAAATGATCTTAAATTCAACCTGTCAATTTTTATTAAAAATATTAACCTCAGGCTATATATTAAACTTTCTCTCTTTTTATATTTTATAATATTCGTATATGATACTTTTTTTTATTTAGTATTAATAAATATGCATATTAGGCTGGGTCATTTAAAAAAAAATTTGTTTTAATTAGGAGGTACCGACTAGTTTTAGCCCGTAAGAAAATTTATAGTAATAAGTTAGAATGCTGTAAATTGATGGTATTAAATTAGTGTCTTTTAATAATTCTGAATTCTTTACAACTTTTTTTTTCTGAAAAATTATTTTTTGTGCCTAAGAATTTTGAATTTATCAAAATATTACAAAATTACTACCAATTAATATACTAGACCGTCAGTCACCTTAATATTTGTTGCTAATTTTGAATTGTTAAATAACCAAAAGATACTTTTGACCTAAAAAATTAAGAAAATAAAATGAAAATTTTGGCTTTAAAAATTCCTAAATTTTATTAGTCATCTTTTACAACCAACAATTCATCATTTATAACTACTTGTACTAATGAAAATCTCATTTTAAATTCCAAAATTTCTTTTTTGTAAATCATGCCCAGTCTAATATACATCAATAAATTTCCTTAATAATTTCCTATTTCATCATACCATTACCAAAAAAAAAAAAGATTAAAAATAAAACAAGACTAAACCAACATCAAAAGCTCGTCAAGAATTCAAAATCTCCAATAAACTACAAAACATCCCACATAGCCAAAATATCAAAAGATAATATTTTATTTTTAGTTAAAATTCAAATTTCTGACATATTCATTAACTCCTATAGTACTAATAATAAAATTTAAACTATAATAATAATTCAGAATTGAAATTTTTGGTTTTGCGTGATTCTACTAAATTGTGTAACCTTTCATACACATATAAAATATTTCAGTGATTATATTTTGACATTGGAATTTTGTGCATACGTATTGATAAATCAGTGTATACATTTAAATAATATAATACAATAGTTTATACTAAAATTTCTATAAATTAACTGTGTTTAATGCTATTTTCTATTTCTGAATAATTGGAGAAATTTATACATAAATACAACGAGAGTTTTAGAGAACAATGTGTTTATAATTCATGTTTATAACGTAATTCGTTTTACGTATTGTAATTATTTTAAGAATTTTAAGAGCATACCAATAATCTTATTATTGAAATTTATTCTATAACATTTTATCGATTATGTCAATAATGATTTATTTTTTATCGTATTTTTGTTTTTTTTTAATCAGAATTTAAAATCTTTAATATATTTAATCTATTGATTTAATCATATTTTTTTTAAAAGAAATTTCAAATAAAACATATTTTTTTTTATTTATTTGAATTTTTAATTTTTAGTAGTGTTAACATGATGAATAAATTATCTCGTAAGATCAAAAAGATATTATTAAGTTAAATCACGAATGTTTATAATTATGAACTATTATATTAAAAGTGTATATTTGCAGCTGAGGGTATAGTAAAAAAAGTGCGGATAGCAACATGGATTGGAACCTCGAAATCTTGTTTTTTGAGTATGAAGAATATAGAGTACATTCTTTAAATGGGGGAGGGGGGGGAGGAGGTACAAAAAAAATATAAATGGGGTATTTGACTAATAGGTGCAAAATTAAAATTTTACCAAAGATTTTTTCAACTGACACGGCTTATTGTTTGAATTAGAGGACTACTATCACCATAACTCTTAACCAGTACCATACAAGCAGTACCATACAAATTCCTGCAATACCAGTTCAGGCATATAAAAAATTTGTCGGACAAGATTGAAATTTTATACCCGCAGGTTTACTTCAGTCCCAAAAAAGTATGTAATGTATTCGGGATACACTTCTGTTGTTGCTAAAAAATTACTATAAATTCACAAATATTTTAATATTTCTCAATATATCGAAGAATAAGATGTCGAAATTTTAGGACAATACGAGAACCTTTTAGCACTAACCGAAAGGTATGACGAATATATTTTATTTTCCAAGAAAGTCACTTTTTTCGTAAATTTATGAAAAAAGCAACTTTTTCGAAAAATAAAGCATTTTTCAGCTTGAGATTTTGTAAGTTAATTCATTTTTTTATTATTGAGGCGTCTCTTCTCTTAAAATTTCGTTAAAATCATTTTTTGAGCAAATATACTGCTCAAATTGGTTTTAGGGGTTATGTTCGATTTACCGAGTCGAACCTGCCGTTAACCCGCAAATAAAAATTCAGCCTTTTATCTATTGATATATTTTTCGGAAAATTGTATACAACTTCTCCAGAGAAAACATTAAACCATGGTCTTTTGAATTTCTGAAAAAAAGTAGAACAGGCCATTGAACTGTTAGAAGAAATTCCATAAGTTTTCTTTCACAGGTTTAAACAGGTATGACGGATATTCAGTACTACTTAAGATGTACGGCGATATCAATACGCTTATTCAAATAATAAGTTTTTCCAATTGGTAAAATCCTTGGTAAAATCTCAGCTTTTGTACCTATAAGTACAAATGCTCCATTTTTGGTTCCTCAAAGAGAAATCATTATGATAGGTAAAATTTCGATTTTTGATTTTTTGGTTTTTATAAGGACATTTTGAGACCCCAGGAAGCTAAAAAACCGATATTTAAAAAAAGTCTGTGTGTGTGTGTATGTGTGTGTATGCGTGTGTGTGTGTGTATGTATGTAATTGGTGATATTTCACAAACATTACGAAGTTAAGACCTAATTTTTTTTTTTTTAATTTTTTTATCAAAAAAGCTCGAGGTACTTTTTTTTTTTTAATTTGGATGTAATACCTCATTTATTTCCACGAAAGTACTTACATTTGAAAGTATGATTTTTACTCGATATCTCGAATCTGATAATTTTTTGAAATTTTTATTCACGAAAAAATACAAAAAACACCAATTTTTTTTTTCTTTTTGGACGTAGTACCTAATTTATTTCTATGAAAATACTAGTTTTAGAAAGTTCTTTTTTAGTCATTTTTCAGATCTGATACCGAATTTTTTCAAAAATTTTTTCCCAAATTTAAAAAAGCAAAAAAAATAAAAAACCTGCAATATTGTTTTGAATAACTTATTTTAGACACGTATACTTTAATCTTTTAAAGCAATATCAATAACCTTATTATAAAATTTATTTATGTACATTTTATCAATTATCATCAAATATTACTTAAAAAAAATGTTTATAAAAAGATAAAAATTAATTTATAAATAATCATAAATTTAAATTCTTATCATTCAATGGCTCTTGTAGTTTTACATACATGGGTTATTTCATGTCAACTTTGCACATTTAATATCAGATTCTTCTGTTGCATGTTTTATACTGTTTTTCAACTTCATAGATACAGAAGATTTTTAAAATGATAGTCCCAGAGTTTTTTATTTTAAAATGTTAAGAAAATATCTACCAATAAATATATTTTTTGCCATATTTTATCGTAGCGGGGTACTTCATATATATCTTAAACCACTAAATAACCATTAAAATGCCAGTAAAAATGAGGCACCCACTCTTTTAACAATTTTTTTTATTAATAATGCAAGAAATTTAAATATTTCGGTCAATTTATCAGTTAATTAATTAATTTATTTTTTCTTTAACAATTATTTGATAAATTTAATTTTTATTAAAAAAAAATAAAATACAATTTATGAAATTTTTGACAATTTAATGATCTATAAAAGCAAACAAATAATTTATAACATACTGCGATATAGGATAAAAAATAATCGCATATGATTAAATTACGTTGATTTTAATATTTTTCTTATTAATAAGGTCATTTTATTTAATATTTTTTATTAAAATTTATAACTTTTTTATTATTTGTTAAACAAGTTAATTATTTAAATAATAATCATTAAAGATTAGGAATTTGAAAAAAAAATGTAATCATTTTATGATAATTCAAAAATTATAAATTAAAAAAAATAAAATAAATTGCTAAGTCATCGTATAATAAGATTAATATTTCAATATGATTTTCAATGATAAGATGTGAAATTAATATAATCAATGTTTTATTATGTAAATAATTAAAATATTCTGATATTTGACAGGGAAATATTTAAAGTGTATAAAAATTTGAATGGGTAAATATTTTTACAGAACATGTGATTATTAATTTTGTGTTCAAATTCTTTGAATTAACTTTCAATATTTGTTTTAAATTAATGAACATTTAGGTTAATTTATATTTTAATGAGTTTAATTTTTTTTCAAAGTTTTTAATAATACAAGTTTTTTGCATTCTAGGCCCTGATGAATAAAATAACATAAAAACAACAGAATTTCTTAGATCAGGATAGATTCTGTCCATAATTACTGGAGTACACTTTTCTATCACCAGATAAAAAATTCGGGAAATTCTTACGCAATTCTTTGAAATGTTTTATTATTTTTTAAATACCTTAAAATCGAATCATCTAATGACAGAAAAGTGTTTAACTCGAATTCTGCCATGAATTTACCCATATCTCAGAAATCCTGTTGTTTCTATGTTAAATTTTTTTACCCGGGGGGTTATAATTAGTACTAGTTATAATTAAATATCACAGTTAAATTAGCCCTTTTTCTTTGTAATCTTAACATTACCTCGCATTATTTTTTTATTCATCATGCGTGGACAAGTCTTAGTTTTGAGGGGCTAAATTTTGAAATTATGAAAGATTGTTTTTTTGGATTTGATTTTATAGTAGACGAAAAGTTGCAAAAAAATGAACAACCCCCAAGTTATAAGGGGGTATGAGCGCACCATAGTTTACGAAGTTTGAGTTGGATACCCTAAAGGACGGATTTATTTTTCAGATACGTATGGGTCGGATCAATTTTCCGCTAAAGGACAATATTTTTCAAAAAAAAACTTTAAGTAATACCAGGCTCTCTTTCTAATTGTGCAAGTAGTATTGAAACTTTTGTACCCAAAAGTAAATGTTTCATAAAATGGCATAAAAAATTTCCTAAGAAAGTAAATCATTCTTAGATAATTTTTTTTAAAACTGTTTTTTTTTATTCAAGTAAACAATGATAACACAAAATTTTAATTTCAATTTAAACATACCTTAATTAATTTTTATTACATTTATTATTCATTCATAGTTAAATCAACGTACTTGAAATTTTTCCCTAAATTAATAAAACATTATTAAAATCATTAAATAAATATATTAAAATTATGAATAAAAACAAAATTTTTTTTTTATCAAATAAATTTATTAAAATAAACATAAATCTTAAATTTATGTCAAAAAATGTAAAAAATCATTAATATAAATACATAGATTTATGTATTTAAATACATAATACGTGAATAAAATTCAAAAAAAAAATTACTATAAAATTCAGTAGGACTCAAAAAATACCGGAGCTATAAATATTATTTTTTAATATTTATAAACGTTTTTTATTATACCAACCACAATTTTTTATAAAGAATCTGTCATTATAATTATGTATATTATTATTAGGGGGTACATATTTATATGTTAAAAAATAATAGATTTTAGCTCCAGCAGTGAAGTTATAAAATATGTCATTTATAGAATAAATATTACCTTATGTGTTCTCGCCTTTTTTTTATGTATGTAATGGTTAATATATCTTCACGACATTTATATGTTTTATTCATATTTAAAATAGATAGATTTTATTTTAAAGTTTGTCTTTGAAGAAGACGTCTTTTTCAAATAGTTACTAGTATTGGATTAAAATAAATTTTGTACTCAATTTTTTTGGTGATGCGCATTTTTTCATTTTTCAAGTAAAAGATAATAATTTCATTATTTACTTATTTAAAAATTCAACAAGTTTTTTTTTGAAAATGTAGAGTTTTAAAATATTTTAAAACGTTACCAAATTAAGGCTCTAGTTTATTATTAGGTATTTTATTTAAATTTAAGATTCTTTTAATTTACAGTCCAATATTTGAACACAAACTTGGTTTTCACGTTAGTATGTACATTGTATGATTTAAAATGATTTATAAAATTTGTTAAGCATAATAAATACACTGTCGAATTTCTATAGGTTTGAATTTTTAATTTCTAAGAATTTTCTTAAATATTCAAGCACGAAATTCAAAATGAAATTAAATATTTAAACTTAACGGGGGTTGATGCGCGTAGCTCGCAGTAGTACTTATTTATACTAAATACTAAATCAAAAGCATTTGAAAATTCATAAAATTAGACAAAACCATTTTTTTAGAATCTATAACTTGGGGTATAAGCCATTCTTTTACATTTTGGCTCGTATCCTCTGGTTATTTAATTTGACGTCCTTGGATTATACTGACAATGGAAAATACGAAAATAAATAGCTCTGAATCTCTGCTAATATCAAATGGTTGTTTTAAAGCAATTACATAATATAAAAGTAACTAACCAAAATATAATAAATAAATTTTTTTTTCTATTCAATATTTTTTTATTAAATTTATGCATTTTAGCAATACTGAATAAACTAGCTTAGATTCTAAATTGTTAATTATAATATCATATTCAGGATTCACTCGTGGATTTGATTCAATTGATTTCATGAGGATAATACAAACAAATTCCAAAAAATAACATTGAAGAACCATTATGACATTTTTAATTTTTATTTTTATGCATTTTAATATCTTCGAAAAATAAAAATGAGGCAGACTGTAATGTTAATTTAATTAACGAATTTAATATTCGAATAAATGTTGAAAATAATATAAATAAAAATATAACTCGATTTACATGTTATATAGAGAAGAAAAAACATTTTATTTATAAGAAAACTTGACGCCATCTAGTTTTCATTGAGGAACTAATTTTTATAGTTTTCTATCTATAAGACTTTATAAGAAACAGAGTGTTTGTAAAATTTATTTTTTTTTAGTTGAATACTATATTAATATGGGCGATTCTTTCTGAATCCGACTACCCTCCTTTGTCTAAAAATGGAGGCAACTTAAAAGGTATTTAGTTTTTTCAAACTTACGGGAAAATGGTCTAGTATTTTATTCTCATTGCATCTCGCCTTTTTAATTCTGTAAATTTATTGTGCCTATTTGGGCACTGACCGGCGGCAAGTCGAAATTTAAAAATCAGAAAAATTGAAATAAAAGTAGATGCAAAATAATAGTCTTTTGGATACATTATAAGTGCCAAATAACAGGGGATTTCATAGAGTAGTTTTTAATTTAGCATTTTAAGGGGTCATTCTGAAAAAAACGCTGCCAAGTGATTGGCACTATGGTTCCTCATCAACAATAGCAAAATATTTATAATGGTCTATTTTATCTGATAAAAATGATGTTTTTTTAATTTTTTTATATGAAAAATATTCAACAAAAAAATTTGAAAAATTACGTATCAGATGGAAAAAATCCTTTAAAAACAATAATTCTAGATATTAGTACTTTCATAGAAATAAATTAATTACCACATCCAAAAAGAAAAAAAATTATTGTGTTTTTTTAATTTCTTTATACAAAAAATTTTGAAAAAAAAAAATTTACAAAAATTACGTAACAGATGAAGAAATCCTTTAAAAACGATGATTCTGGATATTAGAACTTTCCCAGAAATAAATTAGGTATTACGTCCAAAAAGAAAAAAAATTATTGTATTTTTTTAATTTTTTTAATAAAAAAATTTTGAAAAAAAAAAATTTCGAAAAATTACGTATCACATGAAATAATCATTTAAAAACGATAATTCTAAATATTCGTACTTTCGTAGAAAAACATTAAGTACTACATCCTAAAAAAAAAAAATTGGCATTTTTTATATTTTTTGGCGGCAAAAATTTTGAGAAAAAAATTTTCAAAAAATTAAGTACCAGGTCCAAAAAATTACTTTTATAGAGGTTCTTAAAACTAGTACTTCCATGGAAGCAAATTATGTACTACCTTCAAAAAAAAAAAAAAAAATGTAGTTTTTTGTATTTTTTTATGAAAAAAATTTTGGGAAAAAAATTTTCAAAAAATTAAGTATCAGATTCAAGATATCGAGTAAAAACCATACTTTCAAATATACTTTCGTGGAAACAAATGAGGTATTACATCCAAATTAAAAAAAAAAAAAAGTACCTCGAGCTTTTTTGGTGAAAAAAATTTTGAAAAAAAAATTAGGTCTTAATGTCGTGTTGGATATGAAATATCACCGGTTACAGTGCGACATACATACATACATACATACACACACACACACACACACACAGACTTTTTTTAAAAACAGGTTTTTTAGCTTCCTGAGGTCTCAAAACGTGCTTATATGCCAAAATATCGAAAATCATAATTTCACCTATCACAAAGGTTCCTCTATGAGGAATCAAAATTTTGACCCATTTATTTAAGAGAATTAATACTCGAAAATTGCTAAATCCGAAACTACTCAATAATGTATCAAAGGACGACCATTTTGCACTAAAACTTTTTTATTTTGGATCTGTAGATTCAGGGATATCAACAGTCAAGTTGTTGACAAAACTAGCTCCCATAAAAGTTTTTAAGGAATCAATGAATTACAACGTGGATGATTTTTTTTCTTTATTTAATAAATAACAAAATTTAAGAAAAAAAAAATACAAAAATTTAATTTTAACCTACTTTCATTTCAATTTTTTTGATTTTTAAAGTTTGACCTGCCACCGGTCAGTGCCTAAAATGGGCACAGTAGATTTATAGAGTTGAAAAGGCCAATGAAAATAAAAAACTAGAAACTTTTTCCGTAAACTTGAGAAAACCGAAACCTTTTAACTTGCCTTATTTTTCGACAGAGGGGGGTGGCTGGGTTGAGAAAGAATCGCCAAAATATACAAAATTGTGTATCTTTGTTGAATTTAAATGACAGTTTGATTAATGATATAAAAAAAAAAAAAATATTGTTTCATGAATGAAACATTAGAAACAAACATATTGGCGATTTACAACCAGAGATGAAATCGAATTGATTCTTAAATATTAATGTTGACATTATATTCAGAGTTCAAATCCTTGACTAGATTTGAATAATTTTATAAGACTATGAACTAAATAAAGCCGGATATTAATAAAGTTTTTATTTACTTTTTAATTATTAGTTGTATGTATATTATAATTTTTTCTTATCGTCAAAAATAAACTTTTGAAGTATGTAAATAGTGACAAGGAGTTACGGGTTAGGTAACCTGAAATTAATAATAATTTACAAAAATTAATAGTAAAAAATGTCGTAGTGATTTCAAGAAATGCGCTTTTTAAAACATCAAATTGTTTAATACAGATAATGCATGAATAAATGTTAAAATATTATATGAAAATAAAACCCGTGATGCACATCTTATATAACATAGAAAATGCATTTCTTTTACGAGAAAAGTTAACGCCATCTACTTTTCATTCTTGAACTAATTTTTATCATTTTCTTTTCATGAGAATTTATAAGTAACAGAGCAATTGTAAAATTTATTTTTTTTTATTAGTGTGATATATTCAAGGAGAAATATTAATATATATATTAGACTGGCAGATTAATCAATATTTTAAAATAACTGCCAGACTAATAAATAGTTACAATTTCGGAAAAAATGGCTAAATTGTGGCCACAGCAATATTGATATTTGTGATTATGTAAATTATGATCTCATTATGATTGTTATTCGTATTTATATTTTTATATAATTCAAGTATTACTTATTACTTGCAACAAATGTCATTCCTTTTTTCAGCAATAAAATTTTGTTTTTGAATAGTCAACACTTCTTACTTTATATTTCTGACTAACTGTTTTTAAACCATTAATCATTTAATTCCTCAATCAGGCCTTTAAATTTTAAGTCTTAAAAAATAATAGCCAAAGTTTAAAAATCATTCTGTACATTTTGAAATTAATATGAAATTTAAAACAACTTCAATAATCAGTATTTGCCTTTTGTTTAATTGAACCTTTAGTGCAAAACTTCGATTTGATGTCAATACATGAGTTATTATATGGAAAGTGCAGTTAAATAATAGAAAAATTATCAAAATTAATTTTTACCTTATTAAAATAATCAATAAATAAAGAAGAGTAATTATTATTATATTTTATTGCTTATATATATTAAACTAGACACTACTTCAAAATTTCTTTGGGAGTAATGTACTACTATCTATATTTGCATGGCATATGTTTTTGAGAAAAATTATTATAAATTTTATAAGCATAATTATTTTGATATCACGAATTTTGAGACTTTTGTTATAAAAAATAATGCTAAATGATTTCTTCAATTTTTGGCAATAAATTAATTGTAATAAAGCTCAATATTTTCCATAACATTGACGATGAGTTTTTAAAATCAAATGAAAATTAAATTTGTTTTTTTAGTCAAAAGTAGTCATGCAAATTACAAAAATTACGTATTTTTTCATTTATTAAAATCTCTAAAACCCCAGAACTTGAATTTATAAACAACTATCCTGAATTTCCAAACAAAATTTAAGCATACATTTTCACATGATTTCTAATGTAATTTGAGCAATCTGAGAGTATAAATACACTCATTGTAAAAAAATATAGTTTAAAAAAAAGTTTTTATAATTAGTATCTTTAAAATTTAGAATTTATACGTACTTACAAAGATAAATTAGTAGTTCGACAAATTATAAGGTATTAACTTAATCAACATTTCTGCTTCTAAGAGATAGATAAATGGAAAGCAGTAAATTAATGAATAGAAATTGAAAGATAGGAAAATTTATGTCTACATTACTAAACAAAATTATCCGAACGGTGATAAAGAAGGGAAGGAAAGACTCATAAAATTTTATATAATATAGAATTTACAGCTTTATCAATAAATTATATTAGTTTGAATTAAATACATAAATTATCCTTAAAAAATTGAATTTAGTATAATTACATCAATCTGATTTTCATGATTCATAAATATTTTGTAAATAATTTAGTCATTGATTATCAATAAGCATATAATTTCATAAAATAATACCTGCTTTATGTATTTTACATTATAAAATAATAAACCAATTGTAAATTTATCCATAATATACTGAAACATAAGTATAAATAAAACATACTTTAACAAGCCACACACACACACACAAATTTATACATGTACTAATAAATCTAGAACAATAATTTATTCTTGATTAACATTAATCCAAAATGCAAGAGCGAGAGAGAAATAATATATATAAATACATTAGTAGTAGTATAATATAACTAGTATGAAGCTTTTATTGGCCCATTGGCCAGGATCGTAATTCACATTTATGATTATTAATGCCGACAGATTTATCGGGGATTGTTACGGAAGTCTGCAAGGCATCGAATGAATGGTACATAAATTCATTTCTGGATGTCGAACCGGAGATTAAGGTTTACTCTCTTCGTATTTCTCTTTTACATGTTTCTACATATATATTACTTTATATATATTATAAAGTACAAAACAGTTCGCCAACTATCTGTCAAGTACATCTTGCTTTAACTCCCTATTTTCTATTCAAGATACTTCAACAAGCTTTTATTTTTTTATACTAAAAACTTAATATATTATTTGCGTATTTTATGTTTTACAAAATGAGATTGTAATACTCTACTGTATTTTATTATTATGTCTTATGTATAAATGTATTTTTGAATAAAGGCTCAATTTTTTATAGACTGGTAAATTTATTAGGTATTGATACTGTCAGTTATGAGTTAATTAATTTAGGGTCATTTAAGAGGAGGGTTGTAATTGACACTGTTTGACGGATTTGACCCTTCGGATCTGATTATATTTTGTAGACAGTGAGGAGCAGCAGTGAATTCATTGATCAGGAAAATTAATTTTTAATTAGTATTATTGTCTTTATGCTGTATAAAGTGCAGTGTTAGTATAATTTGTCAACTTTAAAGTGCTTGGTAAATTACACTGAAAAAAAAATCCACTTTTCGTTAGCGGAATTCTGCTTATGGCTAGCGGATTTTTTTTCATGCTTAAACGATAACAAATAATTTGAAAATAATGCTCCACTTTATTAAGATATGCACGCAGCAATATGATAAGCAAAAAAAAATTCTTTAAACATAAGAAAAAAAATTTCTTTCAATTTTCTGTGTTCTTCAAGTTATTTGCAAGAAAAAAAATTACGCCGACGGATTTATTAAATTAATAATGTATTTTCTTTAAAAAAAAAACTTATGAGGGATTTGAACTGATACTTATATCTAGATTTCATAATATATCTTAGCTTCCTAAAGTATCTTCTGAAAAACCGCATTAGCCCTAAAAACAAAATTATTTCAAGTCCTTAAATGGCAATTAATTTAAGTTTCTAAACCCATATTATTCCGAGTCCTTAATCAAGTCCAAAATTCCTCCTTCAAATACCAGGCCTTCTTTGGCACCCCTCACAATAATTAATATAACCAATGTTAAAAAAATATCTACTATGTTTATGCAAATTTAAGCATTAAAAATATTCTTCAAAATACTTAATAATTTAATATTTAACATTAATAAAAAAAGTTTTAAGCACTTTTTTTTTCTTTACATTATCATGAGACATAAATAAATTATAAATAAATTTAAAAGATATATAATAAAGGTACCTAAGGATAACGTCAAAGTGCCAACTGATAATACAGAGTGAATAAATCAAGTTTACTCTCTGTTGAAAACGATGACTATGATAAATGTAAACATGTCTACTATATAATGTTAAAGTATTATATTCATAAAGTACACTTCAAAGAACCAAAAAAAGTTGTTTATTACACAATATATAAAAATATTTTGTAAAAATTTTGAATAAATTTTTTTTTGCATTATTTTTTAAATTAATAATAGAGTATAAATCATATTATTTTTAATTTCTTTGCTTAATTCATGGATTAAATTGACTTACGTAGATATTATCTTGTAAAAATATTTAATTATTTAATGACGCATTTTCTAATTGCTTTAATCCAATCTGTAAATTATTTTTTTTTTTATTAAAAAAATAGATATTAAGTGTCAGTTTGTGTCGTTAAATAATAATAATATAATAAATAAATTTTTTGGGATGACTTAAATCAAACTAATTATTTGTATTTTGAATTTAAGAGTACATATTTTAACCATTATATCACTTTGAAATTTTCTAAAAAATTTTTTAAAAAGCTCTAAATTAATTGTTGCTTTTATTTTTGCACAGCTTTTTAATTAAAATTTGAATAAACGCTTAAAAAAATAAAGTAATAGTTAAAAGGGTTAATTGTATAATTTTTTTCATACTCACCACTGAAGATCATTCAATTGCGTACAATACGATGCACAATACTTTTTGCGTAATCCAACTTAGAGCTTTTTATGTTGTATGTTATTCACCGTTGATTTTGTATTCTCGCAAGTAAAATGCGTTTCTGAGGATATAAATATAAGGAAAATTAATAAGATTACGAATTATACATGCTATTGATTAATCATTTATCCTAGAAACTTAATATATTTTTTTAATTGACCAAACTTTATTGCACGAGCTTTTTTGGTTTTTGTAAAAAATAAACTATTTTGAATTCGAATATTTTTGTCTTTTTTTCTACCAAATGGTTCATGTTGCGGAAATATTATTTTAGACTATAAATTGAAGAAAGGGCTGGGTGAATTTTTTGTTAATTGATTGAAAATTAGAACAATATATTTTTACAGTGTAGATATAGGTACTTTATTTTTAATGGCAAAAAACTCGATAGGCGTTACATAATTAAATTTAATGTTTTTATAATTTTTTCAATTATATTGCGAGAACTAAAATCTGAACATTATATACGTTGCCTAATATATAAGCACTGTAATAAGTAACTTTCTTAAATTTACCAAAAAAATAGAATTTTTTCGAAAAATTAGTGAATTTTCAAAAAATGTTGTAAATATTCGATAAAAATCGTAAATTTACTAAATTTAGTATATTATCGAAAAATTCGAGAATTCTCGATTTTTTTTTGTGATTTTACAAAAAAAGTTGTAAATTCACAACTATTTTTCGAAAATTTACAACTATGAATACTCGAATTTTTTGTTAATTTACTAAATTTAGTAAATATACGATTTTTTTTCGAATATTTACAATTTTTTTCAAAAATTTACTAATTTTGAAAATGTTTTAATTTTTTTGTTAATACAAGAAAGTTACTTTTTACAGTAAGCACATGTTCAATACCCATATTGATTATTCATGAAAACTAATTTTGACTAAGTTCACATACATATAAATCTTAAAGATTAACTAAAAGTAAAAAACCCTAATTTGACTTTAAATTTTTTACGTAACAGGGGGCTTGCATGAATCAAAATTTTAAAAATTTTGGGCATAATTTGATATTACATAAAGAAATATTAGACACTAATTTTAAAATTTTTTGAAATTACGGAAATTAACGAAGTTACAGAGGTTTCAAAAATCACAGGTTCGTGAGAGATATGACGTCATACTGTATTTATATACGTTAAGCGTGACGTCATTACTTTTTTAATTTTCATTTTTTTGAAAAACAAAAAAATAAGTGTCTAATATTTTTTGATTTAGTTTCAAATTATGCAAAAAAAATCATTAAAAATCCGACCCATGCAAGCCCTCTATTAGCAATTTTATGATTTTTTGAAAAAGGTGTTTAGATTTGACGTATTTTTATTAAAATTTATTTTTGTAATTTAAATTTTTTAGTTTGAAATTTTGAGCAAAATTTATGAATTTTAATGATCTGAAATGGTGAATACTTTTTTCAGTCGTCAATGCTAATTTATATATTTAAACCCGCTTTTTTCCTTTATATGAAGAAGAAAATCGAGTAACAAAATTGACACAAAATGACTCATAAATAATCAATGATACATAATTTTGATAAAATTTTACAATACTTGATCATCTAGGATACGCGTTCTTCAATTCGTGTATAAGAAAAAAAAATGACTAAAAAAAAAGTATAATGTCAACATAAATCATAAAATAAATGTATATAAATATAATGAGTTAAATTTTGATAAATGATCATACATATAAAGAAGAAAAGTGAAATGAAATAAGAATGATTACACCTTTAAATCAAAACTATATATATATCGTGTCACCATCATTATAAGTCATATATACAGGGTGTCTCTTAACTACGCAATAAAATTTTGTCCACATATAGATATTATCAAGGTGAGCAAAAAATGTCAAATAACCATACGGTCTATTATCAATATTTTCGCCACAATTATTTGATAAAGTTGGTCAACTTCAACTAATGAAATTCTTTAAAAGAGATGGGCACCTTTAAAAATTTTTTGTTTGTTTTTATTCTATTGTTCTATCTTAAAGATGGACACGCCCATAGTGTTTAGGATATAATTTGTTCAAAAAAAAATACTAATACATTTAAATAAAACAAGTTTTACAAATACGAGATAAAATTTCTTCAAGTTAGAACAATAGAATAAAAACAAAAAAAAAAAAAAATATTTATTTTTAAAAGTGTCCATCACTTTTAAAGAATTTCATTGGTCCATAACTTTATCAATTAATTGTGGCGAAAATATTGATAATAGACCATATGTTATTGGACATTTTTTACTTGTTTTATTGATATCTACATGTGGACAAAATTTTATTGCGAAGTTAAGAGACACCCTGTATATATATATATATTTTTATAACTTCCTGATTTTCTAAGATGAATAATACAACATTTATTATATTTTATATAAATAAATGATAATTATTTATTCAAGCTTTCACTTAACATATTCATAAATAAATATATTGTTGTAATACATATTTAAAAAAAGGAAATTTTTAATAAATTACTTTTTTTTTTTTTTGAGTACGTAATAAAGAAGAAGAAAATTATAAAATAAATAAATATTTAAATTTATATACATATTAGCTATTATATTTATGGCTTCATTTTTAAGGTTAGGTAAAGTAATAATTATAATTTTTTATGAATTTTGCAAATCGTAAAATAATTCTATATTAGAAAAAATATTTGGATTTTAAAAAAATATATATTATTAAAAAATTGTTATATATTGTAAAAAACCTTATTTTAGCCTGTTTTTGTATAGATTTTACAGTTTGAGAGAGAAGCTAAAAGCAAATTCCAACTGGTCAAAATAAGCCAAGAAATAAATCTTGTTTAAATACAAGATGAGAGGCAATTCATTGCATAAAGAAAGTAAAAAATTGTTAACTCAAAAATCAAGTATTTTTTATAATTTTATAGTTTTTTAATTCGTTTCATTGTGAAATAAATTTCCACCTTTAAGAATGGATGCAAGGATTACATTTATAATAGTTTTTGTCAATTTAGGGATGGTTCTCCTCCCTTTTAGAGATCGACAATCCCTTTTCTTTCAAAATACCCTCCATAGAATTCATTCTAAAAACAATGGAAGGCATATTTATAAAATTCAAAAAAAAATTTATTACTTTATTTTTGTCATGAAATTATTTTTTTACCTGTTTTCGGGGTTAAAACAACCTTTACAACTGTGCAAATTAAAAAAAAAAAAACGTTGGGTCACTTTGAATTTTATTTTGCATCACAGTATGAACTTTTTTCCAGCATTCCTCTTAAGTTGCAGAAATTATGCAAACAAGACTCCAATTTCAGGCCCTCTTGTATATAATTTTTATTATTTTTGAAAAAAACTAATTATTAAATTTTTTATGTAAAAGTGTTTGGCCATATTCTTCCAAACATATCCTTAGAGCCAACCAATTTCAATCAAAATTAATAAGGCATATTTACGATAATCGTCATGTTATGTGAATACGGTGCCACCGAATTACATAAACTAACTACAAAAAGTTAAATAAATACTTAATTTCCAAAATAACACAACATATTGTTTTTCATATAAATATAGATCGGTGACATGAAATTATTTAACAAGGTAAAATGAGTAAAGCACATAAATTTTGACAATTTCACTGCTGCACAAAAAAAAATGTTCTGATCCTGTAACTAAACCTACCTATAGGTAAGTTTTTTGATGTCCTAAAAGCGAATTTGAAGTCAGAATTTAGCCTACACCCTCAGATTTTGCCCCAGTTACCCCAGCCACCCTCTAAACCTACCCAAAAAGCAAATATTTTACTATGTCCAAAAGTTAAAAATAAAAGTATTTTAATTTCGTTTTTTGTTGTTCTAAAAACGAATTTGAAGTCAGAATTTATCTATCACCCTTAGTTTTTGAAGTCAGAATTTACCCATCACCCTTATTTTTTGCCCCAGCTACCCCAGACAGAGAGAGATGATATCCATAGAAGGAAGCGTGTAAGAAGATCTTTTGAGGATGGGAACTCTAGATACCAAAGAAACATCCTTGATTTCAAGAAACGAAACATACGTAATCAAATATGCTCGTAGATGCTTACTGTTTCCAACAAAAGTTCTTAGCAGTATCCTGATATCGCTGTAATACTTTAAAGCGATTAATTAACCTTCCTCTGGTGGGTTTTAGAGGGTAACTGGGGTAGCAGGGACAAAAACTAAGGATGATGGATAAATTCTGACTTCAAATTCGTTTTTAGAACATCAAAATACGTAAATAAGGTACTTTTATTTTTAACTTTTGTAAAAAGAAAAACATTCACCCTCTGGGGCAGTTTAGAGGGTCGTTGGGGTAGCTGGGGCAAAAACTAAGGATGGTAGGTAAATTCTGACTTCAAATTCGTTTTAAGAACAACAAAAAACGTAGTTAAAGTACTTTTATTTTTAACTTTTGGACATAGTAAAATATTTGCTTTTTGGGTCGGTTTAAAGGGTAGCTGGGGCAAGATCTGAGGGTTTAGGCTAAATTCTGACTTCGGATTCGATTTTAGAACATCGAAAAACTTCCCTGTAGGTAGGTTTAGTTACAGGATCAGAACTTTTTTTTTATATAGCTGAACTTGACTAAGATTCTCTACAAGATATTCTAAGATATATTAATAGATTATTCTTTGATAATATTTTTGCAATATAATATGTAATGAGTTATAGTTTGGAGCCGGTGTGAAATAAACGAGATGAAAAATGATTAATATTGAAAATTTAACATGCAATATTTAATTAGGCGTATGTTCTAAATATTTAAATAAGTGTTAGTTAATAAAAATAATCTATTCAATAAAAAAACTAATTAAATGAGTATATTAAACTTAAAAAAGAGTTTTTAAATTACTGAAAATCTTAGTTTTATATTTACTTGGTAAATGAAAATTTTTAAAAATAGTATCGCTTCACTACGAATGAACAATATTTATACATAACTTTAGGTAAAATAAATATTTTTTAAGTACTTGATCCTTTCTTTTCGGTATGTTAAGAACTTGACTTTAAATTACATTATACCACCAGCTCTTGACATCTGTTATTTGTGTCAATGTCAAATTATATACATACATACATACACACACAACACACATCCAAGGTATATATTAATTACCAAACATAAAAAATATATATAAATTGTAAAAGACATAAATGTTATTATGTTATAAAAGAAAGTATTGCACTATAAAATTCATATAATGCAACCAAGACAAAAATATATATAATACCATTTCTGCGTGCCTGCTGGTAATCACGCGCGTTGGGATAAAGTTATTCCGGAGCATAAATAACCGGTACGTCAGGGGTAAAGCATTAATTTATGTTATTTATCGCCCATTAAGCCGCAAAGAAACACTCGCATATATGGGAAATAATGTATCATGTGCCTTCTATATATATATATATATATTCATTTTAAAACAGAACGAGTGCAATATACATATATATATATAAGAATTTATAAATATATTAGATTACAAGGATCGTTAAATGATTTAGAAATGTTATTGAGAAATTATTAAAGTTATGCATATATTACAAACTAAATACACTTGATAAACTACTATAACTTATCTTTAAAGTCAATTTTACATACAGGATAAAAAAAAAACGTTTCTTGTCAAGATATATATATATATATGTTTTAAATGATATATTGCAATTTGATTAGGGTTTCTTTACTTTTTTCAATTCAATTTATCTTTTTTGCATAAAGTTTGTGTAGTAAGTACTTTATTGACATTATACACATGTGTTTAATAAAAAAAAAAATAAATGTTTACTGAAAAATAATAATAATTTATACGCACACACACATATATATATATTATAGACAGTTATCTTAAAAGCCAGACATATCTTTAAACGAATGTATATATATTTTTAAAAAATAAATCAGTACATGCAATTTATTTTATATATAAGTCATGATAGTTTACATGATATACCTGTCATTTAATTCATATCAATGCTCTTTTTTTAAATAATTTTTATCTGTTAAATTATTATTTAAGATTTTTATATTCGTGACATTTGAACTTAGAATGTCACTGTTCTTTGTAATCTCAATAATATTGATTTAACATAAATTTTATGATTTTATTTTTAATTAGCTTTATAGTATATTTAGATTATATTTAAATGAGGCTATTAACTCTAAGCTATAAATTTCTTACATTTTTTATTAATATGCATAATATATCAAATATTGAATATCTTGTTTTATGTATAAACTTCCGTGTTTATGTCGTATTATATTTATTTTATATGAAATGGATTTTTAACTGTTTAAGCAGGCATTTTTAGCCCTCTGGGTTTTTAGGGTAGAGATGTTAGTATTTTCATATTGAAATTTTAAGTTTAAATTTTTCTTTGTAATTTTTGTAAAACAGGGCCCTGATTCTCTATTTAATTCACAGAGCTTTATCAAACGTGAAAAGCCCAATAAAGTGCAATGATTTCAGGAAGGCTCTCGGGAAGGCTACAGTATTTTGACAATTTAAAGGAGTACATTTATCAAGAGGGTGCTTTATAACCTTTATTGTATGGCAAATTCAAGTTCACACTTATCGTTTATATCTCGTACGAAACGAAAAAAGTAGAAGAAAATCAATGCAACTGATATTGGTAATTAAAACGACAAATAATTGATATAGTCATCATATCTTGATATAAGCATTAAATATGCATAATATTCGACTATGAATTACACTCCAGACAATGATTTAATCTGTAATTATAATGCACTCTTTAAGCCAATTTTGATAAAAAAGTTTGAATTCAAAGGTTAAAATTTTTTTTATTAATATAAATGTATTATTAATTCGTAATATTTTAAACGTAAACAATAATTTATTACATAAGATATAAGATTAAAATTTGTATTCGAAGTTTCACTCTGATGGTGGTATTATATACACTCTAGAAACCATTTCACTTGCGAGAAAATATTTTTACAAATAAAATTTTTAAAACTGCTTGCAAAATTTAAAAAATGGCTATTTATCTGATAAATTAACTATTCAATTCATGCATCTTCAAGTAATTTCACAATTATCAAACTAAAAATCTAAAACAAACTACAAATTTTCTTATAATTTAACGATTTAATCATCTCGAATCTAATATAAATTACCTCTTTTTCTTCAAATACATCAAAAACGTTAAGATGAAATAATAATTTATTACAAATAATTTAGAAATCGCTAAAGGTACCCACAAGAAAAAAGGATATATTACAACTATAAATTAATATACCATCATTAAAAATACATTACATTAAAAAATATCCATATACTAGTATGTGTAAAATAAAATCAATACAAGTCTTTTCCTGAACTTTTAAACTAAAAAAATCATATATAGAAATTCATTTATCACTTAAAATTACTTTTTGTTAGAAAAAGTAATAAAAGTGTCTGTATATATTTTATCCTACTTTATATATATTATAAATTTTCTAGTAATATAAAGAAGACACATATTCTATGTATAAAACGACATATATTTTAAAATAAGTTTAACCTATAATAATTTTAGAAGTAAAAAAAAACGGAACTATAAGATTGAGGTTAGGGAAGTAATATACTTTATACTGACCGCGCCGGTTAAAAGATAAATTTGTTCCGCAATTGAGTCAGGCACAAAAATAGTAAATCTTCTTTATTAGTTATATTATATCCTTTTTTTTTACATATTTTTTTCGTACTATTTTTTTAAATATTAGACTGTGTTGAATAACACTTTTTGCTATTAATGTACTTACTGTAATATTTATGAATAGGTTAGGAAATATACATTTTTCTTATATATGAATATGAATAATTTTACGTGTATGAGTTAATGGTATTAAACATTATTTAAACAAATTTTTTTCTATGTATATTTTTAGACAAAGAAATAAAAATTTAGTATATATAGATAAGTGTAAAATGAAAAAATAAATAGCTTTAGTGTATGAGTATGTGTGAAAGAAAAGTGATAATTTATAAATATAATATATGTGTGGTTTTTATTTAGTAGTATTATTAAACAAAAGTTTATATATTTCTTAGTTTATTTAAGTAATTTACTGTAGGTATAATAATGTTCATTGATATTTATTTGACGTTAAAATAAGTGACACGTAATATTTGTACATAGAAAGTTTTTTTAATGTTAATTTATGCTAAAATGAAAGACAAATTTATGAGTTAAATAAGTTTTAAAATCTTGAGTTTTTACATGGTTTTATAATATGTAGTGGACTAAGAAAATTTACTGAAGAAATATGTATATGGGCTATTCTTTTACGATTTGATCTGTTTTGTACTTTTCATTAAATAACATCTAGAGGTCTTCATTCATGTTGTGTCTATCAAAAACTTATAACGGGTTTATGTAAATACAACCAAAATATATGGAACATGTTTACTTACAATTAAGCCTAGACACACAAATTACAATACAATTTGCTTTTTTTATATTTTCTAATTGTCACCTTTACTAAATATTAAGATTCTAAACCCAAACTATTCTTACTCCCTAATTTTGCACTATTCTAAGTCCCTAAACCTGAGTTATTAGAAGTCCTTAAACTTAAATTATTCCAAGTCCCTGAATTTTATTAACATGGAACATGTTTATAGGGAGGGAGTACTTCAGAACTTGAAAATTAAGAAGGGGGGTCAAATAAGAATGAGAATAATTAGGGGACTTTGAAAATTAGAATAATATCAATTTAGGGACTTGGAATAATTCAGGTTTAGGGATATGGAATAATATCGATTAAGGGACAAGTTTACGGGAATCAAAATAATTTGGGTTTAGAATTATAACAGTTAGTAAGGTGATAATTACAAATTAGAAAATTAGAAAGTTAGAAAATTGTATTGTAATGTTGAGTAACATTTGCATTATACCTAGTCCTCAGCTGGAAGTAAACATGTTCCATGCATTTAGGTTGTTTTTACATAAACCGGTTATAAGTTTATTTATTCTAAACTTTATTTATTCTAAGTTCCTATATCTGAATTCTTCTAAGTCTCTAAATCGAAATTATTCCCTCAAGTCCCTAAACTCGGATTTGTAAGTCCCATTTGACTCCCACCTCCTTAAATCGGACATATTTTATCCCCCCCCCACGATTTTCAGATTTCCACAGCATCCCCTCCCTATAAACATGATCCATGTTAATAAAATGTTGAACTAATATACTCAAACTAACACCTATGTTTGCTAAATTTTTTCGAGTGAAAAATAAAAAATTTTGACAGCTAAATTAATAAATTTCAAGTTTTTTAAAATTAATTAAAAACATTTGAAGAAGGGTTGTTGGTAAAAACAGACCTCAAAAATGTAAATAGCGACCCAAAAAACATATTAGGTGAAATTTCCAACCCAAAATTTTTCTATTTTAAATACTTGTAAATTCACCCCCTCAACCTTCTCTATTCACTCATAAATTTATAGCCGAAAATCCAAGTTGATTTTATTATTAGTAATATTTTTTCTATTATTTTTTGCGAAATATGATAATTTAAAATCAAAGTCCCAATTTAAGGTTAAAAAAAAAATTAACTGGATATTTATATTTTCACCCGAAAAAATTTAGGGTCTGAACACTGAAAGAGCTCAAAAATATACTTAGAGGCCCAAAATTTGTAAATTACTAAATTGCAAAGAAAAGTTCATATAAGTAAGTATAATATTCTATATTTAAATACCTGTCGTATTTATTATTATTTTCGTTGTACATAACGCAATGTTAATAATAATACAAACTACTAATAAATTTCTTTTTATTTTTTTATATTCCTTACACAATGTTTACTACGTAAAGTGTGCGGATGTAATATATATATTTTAGATAAATTATTATTAGTCAAAAGTTAGTATAAATATGTAAAAAAAAAATGTCTTACCAAAAAGTACATAAAAATAACAATTGAATTTATAAACAGGTTTATGACTTTTCAGTATTTTACATTTTTACTTACAAAAAAAAAAAAATAAATAACTTCATTTTGATTTATTATCAAAGATGGTAATATATATGTATGGATCACTATTTATGAATACTGTTGTAAATTTGTTACAAAAGTTTTATTCTCTTTATTTATTTTTTTTTTGTTTATGAGGTTCATTTTTATGTTTCCGTTTTTTTTATATTTTTGTTTAAGTTATGTGTATAAATGTCATATGTCAATGTAATAATGGCTTTTTTTTATTGAGCCATATTTTTTATTTTACTTATATGGGGCTTTTTATATACATATTTTTATGATTTTAAATATGAATTTAGAAGTTTTTTTTGTTAAGATTTTATGAAATTTTTTAAGGTTTTTTTATCCTGAAATTGTAAAAGTAAGCAGTACTAAATTTAAGTAGTAGCTTTCGTTGAATTATTAATTTTGTAGTCTGTTATAGGGGTTCTAATTTATGACCAGATGCTAAAACTCTAAAAAAGTAGTTTCTTTCATAAAAAACGTTTTCCTCGCAACACTAACTCGTGCATACAAATGCATGCAAAGTCAAAACCAATATTTTACACATTTTTTAAAAAATAGCTACTATTTCTTAGCAGTGTTCAGAAAGCAAAAAATTTTCCAGTTTCTTCGTAAGTGTTAAGGACCTGAAACGGGCGAGTAAGAACCATATTGTAGCCTTGGCCTAAAAAAAAGAATGCTCCAAATCTCGTCTAAATCTCAGTTATCAATTCTTAATTTTACCTTGGATCGTAATTTACAGGTAATTTACATACAATTTTATAGCCACTTTGTTACATAATTTCTTCAGTATTATTATTTTTTTAAATGACCAATTACCAAAAAAATTCAGCATTAATATTATATGGATTTAAACTAAAAATCTATAAATTTTTGTAAAATTTTCAGGTATGCAATTTGACCCTATTTTATCTAACATTTGATGTAATATATATTCCAAAAAATAAAATTATTTACCAGTAAAAGGTACACACAACAGTAGCCTAATAAATTAACATCAAAATAAATCTAAATTTTTTTTATATAAAAAAATAAAACCAAAATATATAAATATAAACTAGTCTACAAATTTAAACAATAAACCTTAAAAAAAAAGGATGAAAAAAAAAATTTATTATGTAATTTTATACATAAACTACAAGAAAGGACCACTTAAATTTACTATTTTCAGATTACACAAGCCGATAAAACCAAAAAATTCACACGCTTCTATAAATTTCATTAAAAAAATCTTATTATTATAATTTAACATCTAAATAAACCAAAATAAAAAATTCTTAAATCAAGATAACCCCCCCAAAAAAAATTTATAGTAAGTACCCATAGATTTTTTTAAAATTAAATTTTACAACATAATAAAAACAAGCGTAACTTTTTTCACAACATTATTAAAATGTGTGGTTAATTTTTTAAAATATACATACATACAATAAATCTACCACGAATATAAATATTGAAAACTGATTTTTAACACGTTTTCAATAGTCTATTGTTACTACGAAACCAGCAAATCTAGATTTTGCGGATAAAAGTACAAGGGTTCTTTACTCATAATATATAAATCAGGTATAAAAGAAATTTAATTTCTGTATATCTTGTTTAGACAACTTGTCATACATTAACAATACTGAAATTGTCAATTTTTTTTTTTCAGTGTATAAGAGTTTAATATAGGTAATGGATATGTTAAGGAAGCGTAAAAATATTGTGAATAAAAAATTATAACCCCTTTTATTTCATTTTTTAAATAGGTAAGAAAAAGTGGTTTAAATTTTGTATTACATTTTTGATGATAAAAAAATTTTACCTGCATTATCTTTAGAAAACAGTGTAATTCATTTTTTTTGTAAGATACAACCTGTAAGACAGATGGTGAAAATTATGCTAATATTGGGTATACTTATAAATAATTTTAAAAAGTGGTTATTTTAAAATATGTAACAATAGAGGGTCTTTAAGATAAAGGATCTAAAATTGTAAGGATTAGTAGAATAATCTTATCAGATTTTACTTTTAGGGTTCACTAAAAGCATTTTAATTTTTTTTAAAGAATTTGAATTTGACACTTAAAAATTAATAAAAATTAATAAAAATTAAAAAACTGTTTTCTCTCACAAGTGAAATGCATTCTGAAGATTATTCAGGGAAGTTGAGATTTTTAAACATTTAAATTTTAAATAAAAACTTAAGATCCAAATTCTAATTAACAGCACTAACTAATGAATCGTTTTTATAATGTAAATTATTTTTTTTGTTGGATACTCAATTCTTGCTGGATAATATGCTTAGACTATGATTATTAACGCCATCCTAAACCCCTATGTTTTTAACATTGAGTCGGTAAGGTAGAGTTCATTTTGAAAAAGGTCGCCAATCCATTTCTAATAAAATTTGTGGCTTCATATTGATTCATTCACTAAAAAAAAACATTCTTTATAGCCTAAAATATTTTTTTTGTTATTTCTACAGCTTAAAAAACAAAGCCGACATTTAAGAAATTCTTACCGACACATTTGGGTTTAGTATGGCGTTAATAATTAACAATTATATATAAATAAATAAACTTACACAAGAAATAATTGAAAAATCACGATGTAAGTTTTTTTTCTTTATTTTTTTATTTAAATCAAGTAGTTGATAATATTTTAACATTTTATGTAATTATGTAATCTAATTGTAATTTTTTTATTAAAGTTAACAAAAAAGAGTCATCATAACTATTTGATACTCTCAAAATTTTGACAATAATTTGCTATAAGTGCTGGTGTTAACTAGTAATTTGCGATTATTCTTACTAAATTTTTTGATTATTTTATTAAAACGAAATAACAATAATTTCTTTTTTGTTGTTTATTTAACTTTGTTTGCCACACTATACATTAGAGTGGACCTATTTTTGGACTTTCTGGAAAAACTTTGCTCCCCGGTTTTTTTTGTGAAGTTTTGGTCATAAAAAGTTCCCAGTTCCAAGGATTTTGCTTTCGCCTTACAAAAACACGTGCCTGTAACCACCTCAATTTTCCCATTTAAATAACATGGGAATTTTGAGTTTTTAGCTATACAAATTCTCACAAAAGCCAAATAGCGTTTTAAAATGCTAATTTTTACTGGAAAACATACTTTTATATGTTATAAAGACATGCAAACAGCCCCCCCATTCATTCTAATGGGAATTCTGGGCCTAGAAACACTAATTTACGTGTTGGCGCAATGTTATAAAATAGGGGTTTTCGGTAATTTTCAATAAAACGTTACAATCTCAAAAATTAACCAAAAAACTTCTGGTTGGTCTACTTTTTTTGGTGTAAGTGTCACCTTTCAATGGACGTAAGCCGTATATTTTTATTACTGTTTCTCTTAGCGCTATAGTCAATTAACCTACTGGTAATTTTTGACTCAAAATGACCAATTTTTAAATTTATTTAAATTGCTGTCAAAATTGTAATTTTTGACGAAATTGAATTTTAAAGCTTCAATTTTTTTACAAGCTTCAAGTTTACAAAATATTTTTACTCACTGCTTTTCAATAATTTATTAACCAGAAATGATAATTTAAAGTCAGAGTCCCAATTTCAGGGTTTTAAAAAGAAGTCAATTTTCATCATTATCTTTGAAAAGCAATACCTTAAAAACTAATTAAAGAAAAGAGACGAGTAAACAATTTTTAAAAACTTGAAGCTTGTAAAAATTTTTTAAGGCCTATAAAACTAAATTTCGTCGAAAATTACAATTTCGGCAGCAATTTAAATAAATTTAAAAATTGGTCATTTCGGGTCAAAAATTACCAGTAGGTTAATTGACTATAGCGCTGAGAAAAACAGTTATAAAAATATACGGCTTATTTCGTTTGAAAGGTGACACTTACACCAAAAAAAGTAGACCAACCAGAAGTTTTTTGGTTAATTTTTGAGATTGTAGCGTTTTATTGAAAATTACCGAAAAACCCTATTTTATAACATTGCGCCAACACGTAAATTAGTGTTTCTAGGCCCAGAATTCCCATTAGAATGAATGGGGGGGCTATTTGCATGTCTTTATAACATATAAAAGTATGTTTTCCAGTAAAAATTAGCATTTTAAAACGCTTTTTGGTTTTTGTGAGAATTTGTATAGCTAAAAACTCAAAATTCCCATGTTATTTAAATGGGAAAATTGAGGTGGTTACAGGCACGTGTTTTTGCAAGGCGAAAGCAAAATCCTTGGAACTGGAAACTTTTTATGACCAAAACTTCACAAAAAAAACCGGGGAGCAAAGTTTTTCCACAAAGTTCAAAAATAGGTCCACTCTACTATACATTGTTTTCCTTAAATGATCTTAATAGCTATTTTGCGGGGGTTTCAACTTCTCAATTTGAGAATCTTGATGACACTATTGAAATGATTAATTCAGCATCACTCAACAGTTTTCATTTCAAGGAGGTTACCTTGAATGATGTCATCCTAGCAGTAGCTCATTTTTCATCGCAAGCTACTGGGTCAGATGGAATACCTCATAAGATCATAGCTAAATCACTTCCTACAATTGGTCCTCATTTAGTGAGGCTTTTCAATGAATCGTTGATAGGTGGAGTTTTTCCTACAGAGTGGAAAAAATCATTACTGGTGGCCATTAAAAAGACATCTGCTCCATCCTCTCCGTCAGATTTTCGGCCTGTTGCTTTATTATGTTTTTTGGCAAAGGTTCTTGAAAAGCTAGCTCATGACCAAATTACGGACTATCTACAAATAAACAAACTAATAGACCCACTACAAACAGGTTTTCGACCCTATAGTAGTTGTGAAACAGCATTATTAAAACTTACAGAGGACATACGAACTGGCAGAAATAAAAGACTGGTGACAATACTGCTACAATTTGATTTTAGTAAGGCATTTGATTCTATATCACCCACAAAGCTGATTGAAAAATTAATATCTATGGGGTTTTCCAAAAATGCCTTGCTATGGATCAAATCATATTTACAAGGACGACAATTGCAGGTTATCAATAGGTCTTCTCTTTCTGATCCTCTTGAAGTTAATCTTGGTGTTCCACAAGGGTCAGTTTTGGGGCCACTTTTGTTTTGTATTTACATTAATGATGTAAAACAATATCTTCCTGAAGGCATCCAACACTTATTATATGCAGACGATCTGCAAATATATATACAAGATACGCCTGAGAATATACAGGAAGCTATTATAAGGTTATCACTAGCAGCCCATAACATCAATAACTGGGCAAAAACTGTCTGTCTAAGGCTTAATCCTGATAAAACCAAAGCAATTTATTTTGGCACAAGCTACTTTGTGGATCAATTGGATAGACAAAATCTACCTGGTGTTAAGATAAGTGATATTACTGTGCCTTTTGTGAAGGAAGTAAAAAGCTTAGGGGTCATTTTAGATAGCAAACTAAATTGGAAATCTCACATAACATCAGTAGGCAAGAAGGTAAATAGAGTTCTGTATACACTTAGGTTCATTCGACAATGTACAACGGAAGCTCTGCGTATTAAGCTTGTACAGGCTCTAGTTATTCCTCATTTGGATTTTTGTTCTGTGGTTTATTTAGACTGCTCAACGAACTTACATGACAGAATACAAAGATTGAATAATTCTTGTTTAAGGTACATCTTTGGGGTTCGTAGGGATAGTCATATTACTCCATATAGGGAAAAACTAGGCTGGTTAACCTGCTATATGCGTAGACTATATTTTACATTAATCATAATGTATAAAGTCCTTCGTCTAGGTAGACCTGAATATCTGGCTCAAATTTTTGTTCGATACACTTCGAAACAGACAGCCAGAGGTGAACTATTAACTCGTGAGTTAGTTTTACCTGAACTTGAAAAATGGCATGGCAACTCTTCCTTTCAAGTTCAAGGCACAAAAAGTTGGAATTCCCTTCCTTCTAAAATAAGGTTCCTTCCTTCACTAAACTCATTCAAGACAGCCTTATTTACCTACCTATCAAACCTAAATTATACATATGAGGGCTCGGTTTTTAAGTGTATATAAACTATGTTTTTAAAGAAAAGATAAAATATGTTGACATGTATTACTTGGATTGCTATATATTATTGTCATTATTTATATGTGTTATTTGATAGTTAATATTAATAATAACTTGACTGTGATGTAAATCATTTAATTTTAGTTACAAAATGCTATCACTGTTACTTGCTATTATTTGCCACTGTTATTACCATACTGTTAATTTTTTTTTTTTTTCAATTAAATTTTTCAATTAAATTTACTAAATCAATATATTTATAAAATAATATTAAATTTAAACTATGTTATGCTGTTACTATGTTATAATTATGTATAAAATTTTGTTTTAGACAAATAAAGAATATTTACATTTACATTTACATAAAAAATTAGCATATTTTTTATTTTATAAAAATCTTATAATAAATTTTAGATTTGCAAATTTTTTTCTAAATTAATTAAAAAATTAATAGTTATATAAAATTATCACTAATTTTATCATAATCTGACAAATTCTGAGCAATTTGCTTGAACCAGCATTCATTAATTATTAAAATATCTACAATAATTTGAACAGTATGATAATAATAATACAGGCCTATAAAAATATCTAGCCAGTAGAGTGATAAGGTTTTTCGGAAGGATTTTTTAATTTTGAAAATGATGGCATTTGTCTTTTTTTGTAATCAGGTCACAGTTAGTTTGCTTCAAGATATTCTACCATAAAATTGCAAAAACTGACATTTTTTAGTATTTTCATAGTATATCAAAACTACATTTGAGTTCCTCATTATAATTAAGGTTGAATCAGGTGGATAGAAATAGCATTTTTTGGGTAAAAATTTCTGGAGATCGAAACTTCTGTAATGTTTAATATTTTTAGCCATTAATCAAGTTATTTTTCCCTTAAAATTAAAAAAATAATTTTGAAAATTTATTGACTACTGACGGAGATATTAGCGCTTGGAATTTCATTAATTTTTGAGGTACTTAATTAATCAAGACTTTTTTATAAATAATCTGATTTTAAAAATCTTTGAATATAAAATTTAAAACATTATTTAGCATCGATTCACTAAAAAAAATTTTGATTTTCTACGTTTCGCCGCGAATAAATTGATTTTTTGAAAAATTCAGGTTAGGCCAAAAATCAAAAAACTTGAAATATATTTCACATTATTGTTAAAAATTGAGATTTTTTTTAGTGAATCGATTCTAAATAATGTCCTAAATATTATATTCAAAGATTTTTAAAATCAGATTATTTATAAAAAAGTCTTGATAAATTAAGTACCTCAAAAATTAATGAAATTTCAAGCGCTAATATCTCCGTCTGTAGTCAGTAAATTTTCAAAATTTTTTTTGAAATTTTAAGGAACACATAACATGATCAATGGCTAAAAATATTAAACATTCCAGAAGTTTCGATCTCCAGAAATTTTTACTCAAAAAATGCTATTAACATGGAACATGTTTATAGGGAGGGGGTACTTCAGAACTGGAAAATTAAGGGGGGGGGGGTCAAATTTGTCCTTTTTAAGGGGGGGGGGTCAAATGGGACCTTTGGTGCAGAAATACTTAGGGAGCATTGGTGCAGAAATCCCTAAAGACCTTTGGTGCAGAAGTACCTAGGGTGCAGAAGTCTCTAAAGACCTTTGGTGCAGAAGTATTTAGGGACCTATGGTGCAGAAGTCCCTAAAGACCTTTGGTGCAGAAGTACCTAGGGACCATTGGTGCAGAAGTACCTAAGGATCTACGGTGCAGAAGTCCCTAAAGACCTTTGGTGCAGAAGTACCTAGGGACCTATGGTGCAGAAGTCTCTAAAGACCTTTGGTGCAGAAGTACTTAGGAAGCATTGGTGTGGAAGTACCTAGGGACCTATGGTGCAGAAGTACTTAGGAAGCATTGGTGTGGAAGTACCTAGGGACCTATGGTGCAGAAATCCCTAAAGACCTTTGGTGCAGAAGTACCTAGGGTGCAGAAGTCTCTAAAGACCTTTGGTGCAGAAGTACCTAGGGAGCATTGGTGCAGAAGTACCTAGGGACCTATGGTGCAGAAGTCCCTAAAGATCTTTGGTGCAGAAGTACCTAGGGTGCAGAAGTCCCTAAAGACCTTTGGTGCAGAAGTACCTAGGGACCATTGGTGAAGAAGTCTCTAAAGAACTTTAGTGCAGAAATACTTGGATATAAATATTGATATTATGAACAGAATAGATACTTTATTATCAGTGTTAGTTATTAGTGAACATGTTTTTCTATCCACCTGATTCAATCTTAAATCGGCCTCAGGATTTTTTCATGCTACCGATGTTGTAAATCATTTTCGAATTCTGAGTCAAAATTTCATGAAGCTCTATAGATATAATACGATTAGAAACCGATAATAATTTTAGATTAAAATAATTTTGAGCACTGCTGGATTTTTTTAGGTCAGAATAACTCGGAACTTTGATGTGGTATCTAAAAACAATTTACCTCGCAATTTACGGTATCGACTTTATTAAAGAGAAACTCAAATGTAGTTTTTGATGTATTATACTATGAAAATACCAAAAAATGTAAGTTTTTGTAGTTTTATTTTAGGATATTTCGAAGCTGTGATGTGATACCAAAAAGTGACAAAACCTTTTTGGAAATCGTGTCTAATTCCTAGATTGAAATCCTTTTAGGTCTGTGTTATTATCTTGGTTATTATACTTTTTATAAATAAAACTCGAGATTGCATAATTTTTAATATTACTTTTTAACTTTACATCATTAATAAAGTTATTCTAAGAATTTTTTATTCGTTTCATCTACATTCCCACTATTAAATGTTTGTGAGCGGAACCTCTTTGCTGGAATCCTATTTAAATAAAATTTTATAATCATTCATTTGTTTTTAATTAATTCCGTACCTACTTTCCATGTAATTAAAGCCGGAAATCATTAGATATTTATCTATTTTGTCGTCTATTTTTTATTAACATCTAATAAGTGAATATTAAAATAGATTAGTGTTTTTGTTGATTATAATAAAAAAACAAAAAAATTTTTTATATCAGTAATTTTAAAAATCATCGTTTTAAAAAATTAAATTAAAATTTAAATACATTTAAAATAATTTGATTAGATTTGATATAAATTATTTTTTTTTCTCGAAAGTGAAATGAATTTTGAATATTATATAAACGCGAGAGTGCATATAGAAGATATCAATTCTTAAATATTAATAAATTTTATTATTGTTTGTATTAAATGTTCTTCTTCAAAAACGATAAATTATACTTTTTTAATAATGCCATGGGGGGTTATTCTCTTAAGTCAAATTTTTGTTTCTCTTCCTCTTCACGTTTTTGTCGGTAAAACAGCGAGGTCTCGAGAAACAATTAATGATTTTTCCGGAAAAATCGGGCTTGATTTTCATAAACTAATCAAAATTATAGTTGATTTAATTGATTTAATGAAAATTAATCCCAGTTTTTTCCGGAAAAATCACTAATTGTTTCCCGAGACCTCGCTGTCTGTTGAAATAGGAAAACTAGAAAATGAGAGAAAAAAGTAGATTCTTGAACACACAAAAAACTTGTTTGATTCCTTTCCCTTTTTGTAATTGAAAAATTATTTTAATTAAAGTTTGTTAAATTTTATGGATATGAGTTTATTATTATAGGAAAATAATTAATTAACACTTTTTTATATTGTTTCACTGTGCACAGTTTATTTAAAAAAAAGATCTCTTTTTCTCACACACACAATTATATACAAAAATTTGAGTAACGAACGACGAGAAAAACGCATGTACTTTTTCGGAGTTTGAAAAATATAATTTAATTAGTTTATTCACAGAATCAAAATAGAAATAAAATTTACTAAGATCACTTAAATTGATGATTGCGAAATATAAATAGATTTTTTACTTTAAATAATGTCAAAAAATACCGATAAAAAATGCAAGCGATGTAGCTAATACCGCGTGCAGGAAACGACTGAAAAAAAGAGAATAAGAAAGGAAGCGAAACCTTGAAAAAGGAGCATGCGCGTCTCTTACCGTTCGTTTACGCATAACATTCACACATATTTACAGTAATTTGAAAATATTTAAAAAATGAAATTATGTAATTTAAATTATTTATAATTAATTAATTAATATAAATGAAAAATATAGAATTATTATTATTTTTAAATATATATACAAATTAATAAATAATTACAAGCAACAAAATAAGAAAACGAAAATGCGGCAAAAATACAATTTTAAATTTTACTTTAGATTAAACATACCGCCCGCTTTCGTTTGTAAAAACGAAACTAACATTTTAAATACAATTTTAGTTTACAACAAAAAAAATTTTTTTTTAAAATAACAAGATTAATTTTACAATAGGTCTCACATAAGTGGAACTTGCAGTTTTGAGAGTTGCTACTCTAACTAAATTGTCTTTGCCAGGATGTATTGCGATGACTCTGGCTATAGGCCATCGTGAAGGTGGAGAATTTTCAGACTTAATTAAAACCATAGAGCCAACTTCGATGTTAGGTTGTTCTTTATTCCACTTGGTACGTTGACCCATATATTGCAGGTATTCACGATGCCAACGAGTCCAGAAGTCGTCTCTCATCTGGCTGAGCATTTTATATCTTTTCTCGAGATGCATTGATTCGATTATTGTTGTATGGTCAGGCAATGCTACTAGACTGCGTCCTGTTAAAAAATGAGATGGAGTTAGAAAATTTATATCATTAGGGTCGTCATTTAATGGGCATAATGGCCTTGAATTAAGACAAAGTTCGATTGACGCTAGAAGAGAAGACATTTCCTCATAAGTAAGAGTGTTCTCACCAATAACACGCTTTATATGAAATTTAGTTGACTTAACAGCGGCTTCCCACAAGCCTCCGAAATGAGGACTTGCTGGAGGATTGAAGTGCCATTGAACATTATATTGAGCTATTTGGCAAAGAGCATCTTTTGAAAATTTAGAGTTTTCCGAAAACATTTGTTTTATCTCATTGTTTGCACCAACGAAGTTTGTACCACAATCTGAATAGATGTCGCTGCAGAGACCGCGCCTGGCGATAAATCTTTTAAACGCAAGCATAATATGCTTAGTGTCGTAACTAGAGACTGCTTCGAGATGAATGGCTTTAGTGGAAAAGCAGATGAAAACAGCAATGTAACCTTTATAAGATTTATGCCCACGACCAGGTGCTGTGCGCATAAGTATGGGTCCAGCGTAATCCACTCCAACGTGAGAAAACGGAGGGGAAGGATTAACGCGTGCGAATGGCAAATCAGACATTTTTTGAGTCATTGATGAAGCTCTAAAACGAATGCATGGAATACATTTTTTAATGAAAAAACCAACTGCCCTCTTGCCATGAATGATTTTATACGATAAGTTAATGAATGATAGAGTAAGTTTTATGCCCCCATGCTTTGATTTTTCATGGCGATCTTCTATTAATAGATTAGTAAACCTACTTTTGTAAGGAAGTATTATAGGAAATTTTTGGCCAAAGTGCAAATCAGCATATTTAAGTCTACCATTAATATGAATGCATTGAGTATGTATGTCGAAATAAATGTTTAAGTTAAAGAGAGGACTTTGATTGGAAATTTCTCTATTATTTATTAAACGGTGATAATCTTTGGAAAAGTAGTGCATTTGAGTTTGTCTAGCCCAAAATGTTTCGGCATTTTTAACTTCGAATGCGAATAAATATTTTGGTAAAAACTGAGGAGATTGAACTTTTCTGGATTTGCAATTATTTACAAACCTAAAACACCATGCAGTGATTTTCGTAAGTTTAGATAAAGAAGAATATTTATGAATTAGATCCCATTCCTCGTTTAACCTAGCATTAACTAAATGAGCGGTTTTACGTCGCTCAGAACAAGTGGAATTGGATATTTGCTCACTTTCTAGTAGGTAAGGTTCAGAATTATTTGAAAGAAAATCAGGACCAGCCCACCATAAACTTGATTTGATTAATTCGGGAATTGTAATCCCACGAGTGGCTAGATCAGCTGGATTTAATTCTCCATCGATGTGATGCCAATATGCATTAGGAACCAAACTTTGAATCTCTGCGACTCTATGTGAAACGAAAGTTTGCCATAAATGAGGAGGAGATAAAATCCAAGCCAGAGAATTTCTGGAATCTGACCATAAATGAATTTTAATGTCTTTGAAACTAAAACACTTAACAACCCTCGAAATTAGATTACTTAATAAAACAGCAGCGCATAGTTCTAACCTAGAAACTGATAAAGTTTTAAGCGGAGCGACTTTAGATTTAGCTATAACTATATTTACAACAGAGTAACCATCTGATAAGATTCTGAAATATACAACTGCAGCCATAGCCTTTATAGAAGCGTCTGCAAAACCATGGATTTCGAAAGAGCAATTAGAATAATAATTTAACCATCTAGGTATAGATACAGTATGTGCTAACTTAAAATCTTCATATATATTTAACCATTGATTTATAAGAGTTTCAGAAATTTTTTCATCCCATTGAAGTTTTTCTTCCCATAACGTTTGAATAAAAATTTTTCCTTTTATTACAATGGGAGATAGAAAGCCCAATGGGTCATATAGCATTGCGATAAGAGATAATATAGTACGTCTTGTGAAAGAAGAAATTTGACTTTTATATACATTTGAATAAGAAAGAGTGTCTTTGGAATTATTCCATAACATTCCTAGACAAGAAACATTTGAGTCAGTAACTTCATCTAACCAATCTTCAGGAAAGCGATTTAATAAAGATTTATCGTTGGCTGCCCACTTTCTTAGCGGGAAACCGCCCGCATTGAGGAGCTGGACGAACTGATCAGAGATTTTAATAGCATCAGAAAGATTATCAGCGCCGAAGTGAGCATCATCCACGTACATATTATTTTTAATGAGTGGTGCAGCAAGAGGATACTTGTGACCTTCTAAAAGAGCCAATTGATGAAGACAAGCTATTGCTTGATAAGCAGAAGGTACAATACCATAAGTTACTGTAGATAGTTCGTATATATGATAATTATTAGGATCTGTACCCCATATAATGCATTGATATTTCCTATCATCAGGGTGTATTAAAATCTGACGGTACATTTTTTGAATATCTGCTTTATAAGCATATCGATAAGATCTCCAACGCATTAAGACATAAGTAAGATCAGTTTGAAGAGGAGGACCTGCATGTAAAGAATTATTAAGAGATATTCCATTATTATCTGGAAAGGAACCGTTAAAAACTACTCTGAGCTTTTTACCTGGATGTAATACACCATGATGGGGAATAAAATAATGTCGATTTAAGTGAGATAGAACTATATCAGTATTAAGTTTTCTCATATGGGATAATTCCTCATATGTTAACATGAAATCAAAATATTCATTTTTTAAGAACTGATTTTTAGAAAGTCTATTTGACATTCTTATAAATTGAAGTTTAGCTTTGTTGAAAATACCATTAAAAACTGGTGGAGTAGACTTAAAGGGTAATCTAACTATAAATCTACCTGTGTTGTCACGAGAATAAGTATCAAGAAAGTGTTGATGACATTCACGATCATCAGCAGAAAGTAATGATATGAATGGAGGAGGTGGGACTGATTCTAGTTCCCAAAATTTTTTAATAAGAGATGTAAGAATAGTATTTTGCTCATGAACTGTAGCAATGTGTAGCGAATTTCTAACGAGATCAGAATTGGAAGAAGATGAAGAACAGGTTAGAATCCAACCAAAGGCAGTTTTTTGAGCAATAGAATTGTCAGGTCCTTTTACCAGACCTTCTTGAAGAATTAATGGGTATAGATCAGCCCCAAGAATCATATCAATGACTTGATTTGAAGAAAATTCTGGATCTGCTAAAGGTAAAGAAAAGAAAACAGACCAGTCATTAGTTACATTTTCAAATCTAGGAGAATATGTGGTCAAATTATTTAAAATGAAGGCATCTACACTGAATGCCACATTATGATCAAACCTGGACCTTAGTTGAACTGTAGCTGTTCCTCTGGTAAAAGCTAAAGCGTGACCCACTCCAGAAATAGGAATTCTTGAATGAACTCGTTGCATCCTCAATCTTTGTACCACGCTTTCAGTGATGAATGTGACTTCTGAACCAGGATCAATGAGAGCACGTATGCGCATTCTTAAGCCATTATCCGAAGCGACAAAAATGATAGCAGTTCCCAGAAGTACAGTTGTAGACGAAGGAGCTCGAGGATTAGCAGGGCATGCTGAGAATCCTTGTAGCATTGAGGCTGAATGAGATGAATCTTGAAGCGATGAAGTTGCAGGAGTAGTAACCTGTTGTTGTTGAAAATCCTGACACATGACCTCATGTATGAATGTGTGATGACGTTGATTACACTTGGAGCAGGTCTTTTTGATCTTACAGTCCTTCAGCAGATGTTTACCTAGGCAATTAGTACATAATTTAGAAGATTGCACAAAGTCAAAACGTTCAGAAGGAGTCTTTTCTTTAAATAAATTACAATATGAAATGAAATGATTATCATTACAAAGATAACATTTTAAAAGTCTTTGAGAATTTGAACTTGAACTTGAACTTGAATTTAAATTTGAATTATCATTTTTAATAGCATTATGTGCTTTAATTGCATTCGATTTTTGATTATTATTATTATTAATAAATGAATTACTACGACCTTGAGATCCATCTTTAACATGATTTTTTCGAAGAGCCCCTGAAGAATTTTGCATCATAGATAATGTCCTAATCCTTTTTTCCAAAAAGGTTTTGAGCTCAGAGAAGGTTGATGGAGTATCAAAATCGCCATCTGAATCTTCCCAATCTCGTTTGGTTTGATTGTCGAGTCTGCTAACAGTAAGAGGCACCAAGAAGTAGTCCCAATGTTCAGTTGGAGCACCAAGACGTTTAAGAGAATCCAAACAATCCATTGTTTCATTCAGTAGTTTGCGTAGTTGAAAATCAGACTCAGCAGTCATACCTTTAAGATTGAGTAACGAATTAACATGAGAATATATGATTAATTTATTATTATCATATTTATCAGTCAGTTTTTTCCATATCTCTTCCTCAAATTTATTTTCAGATACTGATAAATTTTTAATTAGATATGAAGGTTGACCTTTGAGAGAAGATTTTAGTATTGTGAGTTTTTCAGCAGCTGATTTATTTGATTTTACAATCAATTGATAGAATAAATCTCTAAAGGAAATCCACTCTCTAATGTCACCAGAAAAAGTAGGTACTTGTAAATTAGAATTATTATTTATGATAATAGTATCTTTAGAATTTGAGGAAGTGTGAACTTGAGAAGAAGAAGAAGTTAATTCAATTTTTAATTGCATGAAAGATCCCTTTTGATCAATATAAATGTCTTCAACATGATTAAGACTACAATTAGGGTTGATGAAGTATTCATGCTCTTTATTTGAAACAGTTTTTAGATTTAATATTTTTGTATCATTTTCTTGGTATTGAGCCCACCAAATATCTAACTGAGCTAATCTGGCTTCAATACCGCCTATGCTTTTATCGGATTTTTTATTATAATTTTCAAAAGAATTTTTAATTTTATTAAATACATTTAATTGTATCAAGATTATATCATCGAAATCAAACTCCATTTTAGTAATTGGGAAAAATAAATTGACATAAAAAGAGATGAAAAAATAATCATAAAAAAAGTTTTCATTCAAGAAGAATTTTTAACATTGAATTTATATTTAAATATTATGTAATAATATTTTATTACTTTCAACGACAATGTGAGAAAAGAGAGAATAAAAATATATTTTTAAATTTGAAATATATAAAATAAAAAAAAATTATTAAATATATTTTTCATTTGAATATATACATAGAAACAAATAAGTATAAATGTAATAATAATGAAAGTTTATACGTTACCAAGCGACGCATAAAGCGTGGGAGATGCCCAGCGCTCCCACAGTCCTCGTAGAAGATACGACACCCCCCTACTTACATGACGTCGTGGTAATAGAAGAACTCAAAATGGACGATTCAAAAAATACCCATGTGCTTCTTTCTGCATGAGGAAGCGTCCATATTGGAATTTTATGTATGTTCCCCGCGCACAAATTTTCTTTATATTTATTTTTTTTTTATCTTTCACTTATATTTTTGCACATGAATTTTCACTGAAAAATCACTTTTTATACGCGGAAAATGCGAAAATTAACCACGCTCTGCTACCATATGTTGAAATAGGAAAACTAGAAAATGAGAGAAAAAAGTAGATTCTTGAACACACAAAAAACTTGTTTGATTCCTTTCCCTTTTTGTAATTGAAAAATTATTTTAATTAAAGTTTGTTAAATTTTATGGATATGAGTTTATTATTATAGGAAAATAATTAATTAACACTTTTTTATATTGTTTCACTGTGCACAGTTTATTTAAAAAAAAGATCTCTTTTTCTCACACACACAATTATATACAAAAATTTGAGTAACGAACGACGAGAAAAACGCATGTACTTTTTCGGAGTTTGAAAAATATAATTTAATTAGTTTATTCACAGAATCAAAATAGAAATAAAATTTACTAAGATCACTTAAATTGATGATTGCGAAATATAAATAGATTTTTTACTTTAAATAATGTCAAAAAATACCGATAAAAAATGCAAGCGATGTAGCTAATACCGCGTGCAGGAAACGACTGAAAAAAAGAGAATAAGAAAGGAAGCGAAACCTTGAAAAAGGAGCATGCGCGTCTCTTACCGTTCGTTTACGCATAACATTCACACATATTTACAGTAATTTGAAAATATTTAAAAAATGAAATTATGTAATTTAAATTATTTATAATTAATTAATTAATATAAATGAAAAATATAGAATTATTATTATTTTTAAATATATATACAAATTAATAAATAATTACAAGCAACAAAATAAGAAAACGAAAATGCGGCAAAAATACAATTTTAAATTTTACTTTAGATTAAACACTGTCTTACCGACAAAACTGTGTAAGGGGGGTTATTCTCTTAAGTCAAGTTTTTCTTTCTCTTCCTCTTCACGTTTTTGTCGGTAAAACAGCGAGGTCTTGAAAAACAATTAATGATTTTTCCGGAAAAATCGGGCTAGATTTTCATAAACTAATCAAAATTATAGTTGATTTAATTGATTCAATGAAAATCAGCCCTAATTTTTTCCGGAAAAATGGTTCAAATTTTTCTTTCTCTTTCTCTTACACAGTTTTGTCGGTAAGACAGCGAGGTCTCGGGAAACAATTAGTGATTTTTCCGGAAAAAACTGGGATTAATTTTCATTAAATCAATTAAATCAACTATAATTTTGATTAGTTTATGAAAATCAAGCCCGATTTTTCCGGAAAAATCATTAATTGTTTCTCGAGACCTCGCTGTTTTACCGACAAAAACGTGAAGAGGAAGAGAAACAAAAATTTGACTTAAGAGAATAACCCCCAAGAGAAAGAGAAAGAAAAATTTGAATCATTTTTCCGGAAAAAATTAGGGCTGATTTTCATTGAATCAATTAAATCAACTATAATTTTGATTAGTTTATGATAATCTAGCCCGATTTTTCCGGAAAAATCATTAATTGTTTTTCAAGACCTCGCTGTTTTACCGACAAAAACGTGAAGAGGAAGAGAAAGAAAAACTTGACTTAAGAGAATAACCCCCCATGTATATTTGGAGACGGTAATAATTGTTAACAGGAATCAATTTGTTAACCTGAATAAAAAAAAAATAATTTATTAACAAGTTACTCGTTTATTAAATATAATATTAATGTACCTCTGTGTTTATTGAACATATATTCAATTGTTAACATTAGATCTCATGGTATTCAATGGTTCAGAATTACATGATTTGATACTCAAAAACTTTACCAGTTATCCGAAGAATAAAAGTGAGCTTCACTCAATGTTAAAAATTTCGGTCACATCAAGGAATCTGATATGCTAGAGCTTTGGAGTTTATTTTTCCTGGTTCTATTTGCTTATTAGAACTAGAATAAGCAAATTTTAAGATTCGGTCTATTCAGGTTTTCGGTTTCCTACAAGAACTTGTTAGTTAAAACTTTTCGATTTCCGTTAAAAACTACGAGAACTGCAGTTTCAGTATCAAGTCAGGATCAACTACAAAAATTAGAACTATTTGAAAGAATCTTAGAACTTGAGCTACCTAAATTTTGAATTTTATTTCTACGATTAGAGTCTAGAAAAACAAGTTCTAATACTTGCATTTATATCAGTTTTTTGAAATAAAAACAGCAAATGAAATTAAAAATTTTCTTTTTTCTTTTTTTATTTGTTTTTTCTTTTTTTCATTCTTCAATTAATTTTTTAAAATTCATATATATTTATGTATATTTATAGGAAAGTCATTTTTAATTTATTTAAATTAATTAATTACACCTATTTTGTTTTCATTTGAATTCTGTTTTTTTTTCAAAAAAGCTGTATTATATAACCCTAATAAATAGTAGACGTAAAAAAAACTATTTCTAAAAAATTATTTAAATTGTTTGAAAATTTGTTATATTATTGAGGGTTGCCAATTTTGAAGCCAGTCCAAAAAAACTACCGCTTTTTGATGAATTCGAATTTAAAGTTCTCGTCAGTTTTTTCACTTTTTCAAGATTCTTCTAAAAAACTGATCGTCAGAATCGTCTTTAGCGGAAATTTTTTCATACTATCTATTTAAGGAAATCGTTGTTTAGCTTTACTCAGAGCATAAAGAAGTAAAATCTTAAAAAGTTTCCTGAAAATTTTAAACAATATATTTCTTATAAATTTTGCTGTGTAGGCTTACTTTTAACATGAAAATATGCATGGCAGTTCAAATTTTCTAAATTATTTTCTATTTAAGAAAATAGGTTTATTTCTATATGCTTATTTCATATAAAGCATATTTCGATTAATATTAGAAATATTTTTCGTTTCTTTTTCGTAACAAAAATATTTATTTTTCATTTTTATTAAAAACGATAACTAGAACACTTTACCTTTAAAGAACTTAACGATGAAAAATCTAAAATGGCAAAAACTAATTTTTAACAAAATTTATTTTTGAAAATAATTAAAACTTTCTGCAATTAAAAAAAAAAAAAAACAATAATCTCAACAATTTTTGTTTCAAGATTTTTTCTTACAAGTGAAATGTTTTTATCATACAAAAATGAAAACTGTAAATTTTAAATCTAGTAAAAATCAAAAATAAATGAGTTACTAAAAAACTATTTCTATTCTCGAATATGAAATGCGTTTTGAATATTATATAGGCAAAGATAATTAAAAAATAACCAAATGAATTCTGCTAACTTTTATCAATAAATAACTTTTTACTATAATTTTTATAAATAACCTATGACTTCAAAATAAACTTTTGAAATTTATAATAAATTAAAAAATGTTGAAATTTTCAGACCATAATTTAATTATTAAAAGATGAAAGATTACGTTAAAGTGTTTATAAATAATGAAATTTATTATCAAGGTGGTAAAGATTTCCTTTTTCAACACATCTTTATTATTATAATAATTATTTATTATTGATAATTATAAATATAAAATGAATATGAATGAGAATATGTTTGATGATACCGATTTATTAAATTTATATTTAATTGAATTCCTCATGAAAATTTTTAAGTTTTTTTATGAATAATATTTCTTTATGGTTTTTTCGGTTTTTTTGCTGAAACTTTTTTTTACTTGGAAATCATTTCAAAATCAAATCAATTCATCATCAAATCCCTTCAAATCATTTCTTAAACGTATTTATGGCATTTTATATTATTTGATTTTAAACTATAGCAAATTTTGTTGTTTGTTTACTAATTTTATTTGTTTACTAATAATTTGACGATAAAAAGCATCTTTAATGCAGAGGTAGAAAATATAAACCTTCAAACACACGTTAAATTTAAACAAAATTTTAAGTTTATAATACTACTTTGTTGAAATTATTTTCATATTCGCAAATGAAATGATTTTCAAATCTTATAAAAGCATGAATGAAATTTTAGTTAATTAAATTTAATTATTATTTAATTACATAAAACTCGAGATTGCATAGTTTATAATAATAACTTTACATTTCTGAGAAATTTATTCTTTAAACTTGCATCTGCATGGGTTATCAACATTCGCCACCCGGCAGGTAAAATAGGCAGACCATACGCCTTCCAATATTAAATATTGTTATATGTTAATAAAAAGTATTGTAATAATTTATTTAATGGATTTAATTAATTATATCTATTTTTCAATTAATTAATACCAGAAATAATTAGACAAATATCTATTTATTAGAATCTTATTATATTCAAAGTAATTTAATTATAGAAAGTTATAAGCCTTATTTTTTTGACACCATTTTAGTAATTAAAAAAAAAAATTTTTTTTGGCTTTTGGGGTTCTGGAAACATTATTATAAACAATGATAGTAATCTACAGAAAATAGTAACCCTACAAAATCGAGTACAAAATAAATGTTCAGAAAATGGAATTTTTAAATTTAAAACATTCAGAATATTTAAGATTTTTTTATGTGTACAAAAAAGGGGTTTTATAATTCATTCATTTTTTTATTATATATTCTGAATTCCAATGATTTGTTAATTTAAGTTTTATTTAAGTTTTTTATTTTTTATCTTGATACTCAAATTTTTAATTTAAAATTATATTAACGGGTAAAATTATGAATCAGTGCTTTTTTGCTTTAGTCTAGAAGCAGCGCATATTTTTTAGATGTATGCACTTTTATTCTTACTTATGTGCAAGGCTACTCATATGTGGTAGGTAAGTTTTTCGATACGCTCGGATACGCTTATATCAAATTTTAAGGTTTCGATCCCTTTATATTTAGTCGATATTTAGTAGTGAATTATAAATTCATGAATTCTATAGTATTTAAAAGATATGATTATTTAAAGAATCTAATACGATATTAGGATTATTAAATTAATTTAATTAGATTTAATTTAAATTATTTTTTTTCTCGAAAGTGAAATGAACTTTGAAAACTATATAAGGATGAGAGTTCATTGAGAATACACTTATCAAATTCAATCCATACCTATTATTAATAATATCAACAATTTTCGTATTTTATATTTTATTTATAAAATTTTTGAAGTATTACAAGGGTAATTCTTACACGGGCAAGTAAATGTAGAGTTTTATAAATAATTTCCTTGCTATTTAACTATTGGTTATTGTTTGATACTCTCTTAATATGATTTTGTTTGGTTGCATACTTTATAAATTGTTTAATACTCAAAGTATGTAATTTAATAGATATTCGCCAGTTCGTGGTCCCCGTAAAGACTTAGATCCTACCACAGTTACAACTGATTGGGGCCTATACTAATTTCAGGTAAAGTACTCAAACTTTTGGAACAAATGCCTCCCTGCATTCGTGACCTGGGGCTTGATTCTCTATTCATTTCACAGCTGTATCACACGTGAAAAGCTTAATAGAGTCAAATGTTTTTAGGAAAGTTAGTATTTTGACCATTTAAAAGAGTACGTTTATCAAGCGATAGTACTTTATCAAAGTAATAAGGCGCTTTATAGCCTTTAATGCTCGTTCAATTCAAGTATTCAAGGCGTCTGAACTTATTGTCTCCTACGCGGTATATAATCATATTAATTTTAGGTTATGTTTATATATTTAAATAACTTCAAATAATTTTAGTTATAATTTTATTTCTAATTATGAATACTTTTTAAAACAAATAATGACTTTTTATTTTATGAACTTAAAATTTTTTTTTTTTTAATTTTACAATTTTCAAAGATGAGAGACCAAAAAATTATGCAAAAGTACAAATTGAAGATAAATTTTTTGCGATTAAATTAATTAACTCACACGCAAAAAAAAATTAAGAAACACAGAAATAGTACATTTTTAACCAAGGGAGCAATAATAAAAAGAATGGCCCAGATCAAATGTTAATTGTTAACTGAGGCGAAGCCAAGGAAAAACTGCGATCTGGGACATTCTTTTTTTGCTCCCATTGATAAAATGAAATTTTTCTTTCTCACTGGGGAGAAAACGCGTTTTTTTAGATCGCGCCACGGGAAGAAAAAGAATTTTTTATATGAACACAGCAACAAATTAATTTCTTACTTTTGACAAAAGGACCCTAAATATATTAGGGTAAAAAAAACTAATTGATTTTTTTTTATCAAAAAAAATGATTATCACTATATAATTAATATCATTAAAAAATAATAATAAAAATTAAAGCAAAACTTCAAAAAAATTTTTTAATATAAGTTTATATCAAATCATCTCATTAGGGCTGGAATTGCTCCTTAAAGTAGAAAAATTTAATATAAACTGCTGAAAAAATACATTACAATTTTTTTAATTAAAAATTGGATGAAAACGATGTTTCATCTTGGAAACACCTGAAAGAATCATCAATGGGGCTAACAAGTGTTTTCTGCCCCGGTCTAATATGTTTTTTTGAGTCGCTGATCGAGTTGCTGATCACAATAACCAATGTCTTATTAATTAAAAATTGGAGGATCACCATTAAATTAGCAAAAAACAGCCCTTAAAGGGTTTTTTTTGAAGCATAATAAAAATTTTGTTTCATACAAAAAATTTTTTTTTAAATTTCTGAATAATTTGACCTCATTTTTAATTAAAAAGTCCGCGATTTTCGAGATCAGTGACCCAAAAAACCCAATTAGACCAAATCTTAGAGGGCTAGAGTGATAGTAGCGAAAACATGTACCCCTTTTAGGAGTAGTTTAGGCTAATTTAAGGGTGAAGACCTAAATTTTAATTGAAAAGACACTGATTTTTGTGATCAGCGATCCAAAAAACCTATAGTAGACCAAATCTGGTGGCGGACACAAACAATACAACCAAAACCGTGATTTGGAGTATTTTAAATTAGGTATATAAAATTTGGTAACTAAAGATTTTTATATGAAAAGCAACTAACATAGCAACTATGCATATATTAAAATACATTTATTGCTTTTACTAGCAACACTTTTCAACATAAAAAATGCAGTTCTAGGACTTGTTCATATTCCTGCTGAGAAATCCACATATTCTAAAAGCTGCATGTAGTATAATAGAAAAATAAATGATTTTTAATAATATTTGAATTTCTCAGCAGGAAGATGAACTATGTGCTGGAACTACATTTTTTATGTTGACAAGTGTTGCTAGTAAAAGCAATACCTAAATGTATTTTAATAAAAATTTTAAAGTTGCTTTTAATGTATAAACAGAAAACCTTATTAGGCATATAAAATTTGGTAACTAAAGATTTTTATATGAAAAGCAACTAACATATTATCAGAAATTTTTTGTTTGCACTTTTTTATTTATTATTTATATGTGCAATTATTTGCTAATATTCTAAGCTGTAAAATAATATCTCTTTATAGTGCCATGTTTGGATGAAATATTCAGATAGAGACAAGAAGAGATTTTGAGAGAAGGACAACCTAAACATTTATCGGAAAGAGGACTGTAGATTTTAATTTATTTATGCAAGGCCCAAATAGCTAATTAAGTAATGCAATTGTAAATTATATTTTTTAAGTTCTTTTTCGAACAAAATGTTATTCTATCTTTCTCTCAAAAGTTCTTCTTTTCTCTGTCTAACCATTTTAGAAACCCGCTGTAGCATATAAAAGACCCGAAACATTTTGAAGGTTAAATATTCTTTCGAAATAAATATAAAATATTGTTGAAGAATATAGTTTACAATTACTTATAAAAATTTACTAGTAATTATATTATCCATAAAAACTAGTTCTCTTGCACAACTTTATGAGCTATTTGGGCCTTTCATGAATTAATTAATCAAAAAAAAACCTATAGTAAGCTTCTAACATATAATGAATAGCAGACTACATACATAATAAGTTTTAACTTTTCTTTAGTAGTTTCCATGAATATATCAGGTTATTTTTATAGAAACGCCGCATTAAGTCAATTTTTTTTAAAAAGATAGTAGTTCTGAAGCATTTTTCGCGTCATACCGCTCGGTATGCTGTTTAACACTCATCGTTTTATCTCATACCAAGTGAAAAGAATAGAGAATCAAGCCCCTGCACTCATTTAATTTATTTAAAAAAGCAATAATAAGTATCTTTATAAATTAGATGCCTAACACTTTTTAACAACAGCTTGACTAAATTAATATTAATTAATTTTGGCTGATTCCATGTGAAACGTACGTTGACCTCCAGATGGGGTCTTCCGATTGGGCTGTAACTTTGCACAGGTGATTATATATATAAAATGTCCTCACTCCCCAAATTTTACGTCGTAAAATCGCTTCTAGCCGTCTCTGTGAATTTTTGAAAATTGGGACCGATTTTAAAGCTCTCAGCCACCAACTTTTGCTTCATTATATAAAAGCATGAAAAAATGTTAAAAATATTATTAGAAAAACGGTTTCGATCGGAAATTTCCCTGGCTATCCGAATTTCTAAACCGTTTTTTAAAATTTTCACGTGGAAAGCCGGAAAATTGTAAAATGTGAGCCGTACCGGCTGTAGCTCATAACTCAAAACCCGTCACTTCAAATAACTTCAAACTGGGAGTGGAGACTGAGTATTCCATATACTTTCACCTGATATTAATATGGGTATGGGTATTTTCACATACGGAAAAGTTATAACGATAATTAGTGAAATTTTCCGATTTTGAAAATGCAAATTTAGCGAAAAAAGCTATATTTATATGCAAATTTAGGAAGAACCGATTTCATATGTAAAATTTATCATAAAATAAATTATTTTTTAATGCCTTTAAACCTTTTCTATTGATATATATATAGTCAATTCTACGAAATTAGTCTTTTTATAAGAAGCTATTCAAGTAATTCTTATTGAAAATGATCTAATAGGAAAACGAATGTCTGGAATTTTGAAAAATCAAATTTGGCTGGATTTAGTATGTTAAAATATAACACCTTACCAATTTTTATGGTTCTGGATTAAAAATTTTTGAAATAGCAGCTGTTTTTTGAATTAAAAATATTTTCCAATTTTTAAAGAAAATCTGAGTAAATTTTCTTTTTTAATTTTTTTACACTCTGAACAGAGCTCAAAAACTATTTTCAACCATAAGAAATAGCTAAAACTTCTTACTGAGAGTCATTTTGGCTGGCAGTTTTTGGAAAAACATCGAGGAAGCTGAATAAAACTAAAATTCTAAAGAAAAATTTTTTTTTTAATGTGGATTTTTCAAACACTGGGAATTTCTTTTCTTTTTTGTTGCACTTAAAATTACTGTTCTTCAAAAAGAAAATTTTAATTCTTTTTTAAAATTTCTATTTCTGGGTATTTAACCTTTTTAGTTTTGAAAAACTTAAAAAATAAATAATTATAAAATATTATAATTAAAAATCCATATTAAAAAAAAAATTTTTCTTTAGAATTTTAGTTTTATTCAGCTTTCCTCGATGTTTTTCCAAAAACTGACAGCCGAAATGACTCAGTAAGAAGTTTCAGCTATTTCTTATGTTTGAAAATAGTTTTTGAGTTCTGTTAAGAGTGTAAAAAAATTAAAATAGAAAATTTACTCAGATTTTATTTAAAAATTTGAAAATATTTTTAATTCAAAAAACAGCTGCTTTTTCAAAATTTTTTAATCCAGAACCATAAAAATTGGTAAGGTGTCATATTTTAACATACTAAATCCAGCCAAATTTGATTTTTCTAAATTCCTGACATTCGTTTTCCTATTAGATCATTTTCACTAAGAATTACTTGAATAGCTTCTTATAAAAAGACTAATTTCGTAGAATTGACTATATATATCAATAGAAAAGGTTTAAAGGGATTAAAAAAAAATTTATTTTATGATAAATTTTACATATGAAATCGGTTCTGCCTAAATTTGCATATAAATATAGCTTTTTTCGCTAAATTTGCATTTTCAAAATCGGAATATTTCACTAAATATCGTTATAACTTTTCCGTATGTGAAAATACCCATACCCATATTAATATCAGGTGAAAGTATATGGAATACTCAGTCTCCACTCCCAGTTTGAAGTTATTTGAAGTGACGGGTTTTGAGTTATGAGCTACAGCCGGTACGGCTCACATTTTACAATTTTCCGGCTTTCCACGTGAAAATTTTAAAAAACGGTTTAGAAATTCGGATAGCCAGGGAAATTTCCGATCGAAACCGTTTTTCTAATAATATTTTTAACATTTCTTCATGCTTTTATATAATGAAGTAAAAGTTGGTGGCTGAGAGCTTTAAAATCGGTCCCAATTTTCAAAAATTCACAGAGACGGCTAGAAGCGATTTTACGACGTAAAATTTGGGGAGTGAGGACATTTTATATATATAATCACCTGTGCAAAGTTACAGCCCAATCGGAAGACCCCATCTGGAGGTCAACGTACGTTTCACCTGGAATTAGCCTTTTGTTATTTAATTATTTATTTAAAAATTTTAACCTATTTATTTATTAACATGGAACATGTTTATAGGGAGGGGGTACTTCAGAACTTGAAAATTAAGGGGGGGGGTCAAATTTGTCCTTTTTAAGAGGGGGGTCAAATTTGTCCTATTTAAGGGGGGGGGGGTCAAATAAGACTTAGAATAATTAGGGAAGTATATATAAATAAATAAAATACTTTTAAAAGACTGAAAAATCTGGGCTTAAGGACTTAGGATAATACAGGTTTATGGACTTAGAATAATATCGATTTAGGGACTTGGAATAATTCAGGTTCAGGGACATATAATAATTCAGGTTTAGGGAATCAAAATAGTTTGGGTTTAGAATCTTAACAACTAGTAAGGTGATAATTACAAATTACAACAATAGAAAATTGTATTGTAATGTTGAGTAACATTTGTATTATATCTAGTCCTCATTTGGAAGTAAACATGTTCCATGCATTTAGGTTGTGTTTACACAAACCGGTTATAAGTTTTTTTGTTGACTGATTAATAAAACTCTATTGACAAATTTTAATACATACTGATTGACTATTGATTGATTGACTTTTGACTGATTGTTGCTATGGTTAACTTATTTATTTTATTTAGTTTTTGAAACAGTATTAATATCAAATTATATCATATTACTTATATCTTTATTAACTAATTTTACCTCAATTTTATTTATATATAAATTATTTATTTAAATTAAACCTTATATGTTAATTAGAGCTATAATAATAATAACTATATATGTAAGAGTGTAACTAGTTTTGTACAATACAAATAAAGGAAATAATAATAATAATAATAATAATATTCGAATGTTTATTGCTAAAATGTCATCAACATTCGGTCACAGATTTTTTTGACATTCGCGTGATAGTACGTTTTTATTCATGAACAGAAAAAAGGATTAACAACTGTCTAAATAATTTTAAGACAAATTCTTAATAAATTCTAACATTATAACCAACTTTTATTATGATATACAATATTATATAAATTCATAAAATTACTTAATAGAATAGAATCTAAAATCCAATAAATTAAATCAAAAATAATAAATATGTCTATCACCTACATTTTATAGCTAATATTCATATCTAAAATAATATTATAATACTGTCTGAATTTCAGGACACATATCTGATCATAAACACACATATAATGAAATGCATTATAAAAATATCTAGAAATGAAAGATGCAAATTACAAAACGAATAGTTATTAAAACAAATTTAAAAAAGTTATACGAATACATCATTTTTTATAAAAATTTTTTTAATTCTCGAATATGAAATGCACTTTGAATATTATATAGGCAATGATAATTAACAAATATTTGAATTAATTCTGCTAACTTTTATCAATTAATAACTATTTGCTCTGTTTTTTAATTATTTATTATCATTGTTAATATTAACAACTCATATATAATTATAATAATTTTGGTTTTTCTTTCATCATCTGTTATTTCATTTCTATGGAAATCAAGTACTAGATGTATTAGTGAATAAAGCTATAACATATTTGTCACTTAACTAATAATTAATACTTAAAGATAAAAAATTAATGCAAATAAGATTAAGTTTGGTTGGTAATATTGATTTTCTAAGTTAAATTAATTATTTCAATTTGATTTCTTCTTCCGAGGTTGGGTTTTCGTATATATCGACGAAACGCATCGGGATATTTAAAATAAAAATATAATCTGAAATGTTGTGTTATTACTAAAAACAGTACCGAAATACATTTTAAACATTACAAATTAAATTAAATTTGTTGATTGCTTCAAATTCTTTATTTTGGTTCAGACTACCTTTCTTCGACAATTCCAATAATTTTGAATTCGATGAGCCAGAATGTTTATAGTAAAAATAATTATTATCAATGCTTATAAAATTTCCAACTATTTCAATTACTATTTTTAAATAAAGGCTTCTAGTTCTTGCATTGTAGTATGAAATTATAAAAACTCACATGTTTTGGTATTTTCACCGCGTAATATATCAAAAACTATACATTTAAGATGCTCTTCAAAATAAAATCATTCAAAGGTTTTTTTATGCTAATCCCTACGTCAGAATTTCAAGATACTCTAATCTAGAAAAACATATAAACACATAGTATCACTTTTTTGAAAATTTAACACTGTTAGAAATCGATTAGAAACCGACAATAATTTTAGGTTATAATAAGTTGAAACTTTGACGTAGTATCTTAAAACAATTTACGGCATCGTGTTCAGAATAAAAAAAATGCTTTGGATAATTTTATTTGAAGAAACTCAACTGTAGTTTTTGATACATTATACTAAAAAATGTCAATTTCTGCAATTCTATTTTAGGATGTTTTGAAACTGTGATGTAATGTAGCAAAAAATGGCAAATCCTTTAGGAAATCGTGTATAATTTCTAGATTGAAATCCTTGTAGGCCTGTGTTTTTATATTCTATTAACTTAATTTAATTAATTGATTCTGTATCAATTTGCCAAGTAATTAAAGCCGTAAATTATTAGACATTTATCTATTTTTTAGAGGCGTATACGAATTTTGATAATCCTCAAAAAAGAATCTCCAAAATCTTTCTGAATTCTGAAAATATTAATTATACGATCTTTTTGAATTCCGCTAATAGTTAAGGTGATCATCCGATTATTTTTAAAGAATTATTTTTGATAAATATCTTAATCCTCATGCATATCGAGTTCCGAAAAGAACAAAAAGGTACCATTTTTTAAAGAAAAAGTATACACATTTTTGCTAAAAAGAAAAAAAACAGTATTCCCTCACACTTTAAAACAAACTTGGGACTGATGGTTCAGTGCCATAGATTAGTGGTTTATTGATTTAAAAATTAAATTTTTGTATTTAAAACATTCGGAATATTCAAGATTTATTTATATGGGCAGCAAAAAATATTTGATTTAAATTATTTTTTTTTCTCGAAAGTGAAACGAATTTTGAATATTATATAAAGGTGAGAGTACATTCAGAAGATACTAATCAAAATCAAATCTTAATTTTTATTAAATTTTATTATTGTGTCTATTGAATGGGCTGAATTTTCGTGGATATTTGCAACCATTGAAACTTCTCCACATCTTGTTTCTCGGTCACACGTGCTTTGTATACTAAATGAATGGCCTAAATTTCCTAAAATTGTCTAGAGCTGAAAAACAGAGAATTTTCTGAAAGACGAATAACACTACCAAAAGAAGCGGCGGTACGCCGCCTTAATGCAACGCGGCCCACTGGCAATCCTTAGATGGTGCTACACCAGGCCGCGTGATTTATGGTGACGATCCGCCCGTCTTGTTTGACCAAGAATATTCCCCTTATCTTCAAACCAAAAAACATAATTGCCAGGGGTTATGATAACTTAATTTGGTAATAAGAAGTTTAAACATTAAAAAATGGCTAAAAATGACCTAAATTAGGCTATAGAAAAAACATGGCCAATTTCCAAAAAAAAAGGGACCGAAAAACGTTAAATCGGTACACAAAAAAACTTAGGTAGCAATGATCTCTTCTTTTTGAATCCGCCATGCACACAGGCCTTATGAGCAATTTGATTTTAAATTTTCACGTTCTAAATAAGGCTGAAAAATGATTTTCTAAGAAGGTATGTTAAATTTCCTACTGAAACTATAAGTTTTTGAAAAATTCTCGAGAAAAGCGGAAAATCGAGAAAATCTGACGAAAACTTTAAATGCGTAATTTTCAAAAAAAGAAACTTGTTTTTTCTTCTAATTGGCCTTAAGCATTTTGATTTTAATTTTTTGAATTTGGTAATTCGTGCAAAACACATTTTGATTACTTAGAGATATTTTTAGTTTCTTTTTTGTAACTCAAAAATATTTATTTTTCATTTTTATTACAAACGAAAACTAAAATTAACGACCAAGAATCTAATACAGCAAAAACTAATTTTTAATTAAGTTTATTTTTGAAAATCTAAAATAAAATAACTGATGTGTGTGATTCTCAGAATCTCTTCCTCGATTTATTCGTGCTTTGATTGGTCGCTCTGCTTTTTTCGTGCGCTTGATTTAGATTTTTATTGGGCGCTAGCGGTGTAAAATACAAGAAGTTCTTTTAATTAATTGGTCGATTCATTGATGCTCTTTAATATCAGCGGTACATTATGTAAAAATTTCTAAGACAATTTCAAATTTCAATTTTTTAATTTATTATAATGTAAAAATAATTATAAATTTTAAAAATGATAACATTACATCAGTTATAGATGCAACACATTATATATGAAAACTCATTCGAGTATTTCGTCACCCAATTATAAAATTTCGCCTACCAGGTCAAAAGTAAAATTTATTTTTAGGGATGGAAAGGGTAGCACCTAGGTACAGTAGTCAATATTTGCATTCAGATAGAATATTAAAAATTTTTTTCTTGGCATAAATTTTGGAAATAAAAATAATGTTTTATTAAAATCACGGAAAAAGTTCATTATTTGCAATCTGCATCTTACTGTATAACTGTTTTTATTAATTAATTGAGCCAGTTTTACTGTAATTAAACATAAAATATGATTTTGAGGGGGCTGGCGCGCTTTAAAGTATGAGGGCTTACCCCTTAGTACTTTTAAAAAAACAATTAATTACCTCAATAATTAGTAATTTTTTTTCTTACAAGTTAAATGTATTTTTTTATCATTCAAAAATTAAAGCTACAAATTTTTAAATCTAGTAAAAATCAAAAATAAAAAATTATTTTTATTCTCGAATATGAAATGCGTTTTGAATATTATATAGGCAATGATAATTAACAAATAATCAAATGAATTCTGCTAATTTTTATCAATAAATAACTTTTTATTATAATTTTAAATTTCATATTTTTATTACTGTGAACCGTTTATCCCTTAGATCCATCATAAGAAAAAATTACAACTTTTAAATGAATACATGAATAAACATGGATTAGAATATATTTATACAAATATCATTTATAGTAAATAAAAAATTCATTTATTCAATAAAAATTCAATAACTCAATTTAAAAATTAATTAATCAGTATTATTATTACTGCCCGCGTAATTTTGGATTATGCGAGCCATATATGGGATATGCATTTTCCCATATAACATCTATATGTCGCCCATATATGGGAAAATGTATTTCCCATATATCGCCAGAGATCATTTCCCACATACGGGAAATATATAGACAAAAGCTTTTTTATCAATTCTCAAATCATTTCTTAAAATTAAGTAAGGTATAGAAAAATATGTAATATTGCATTGAATAAAAACCATTTTTCTAAAAAATTAAAAATTTTTTTTACACAAAGGAAATATAATATACAAGAAATATTTAAAAAGAAGATCACAGAAATGTTTTGCATTATTTTTCAACAGTTTGTATCATGAACACTGGGCACTGCTGGAGCATTCCTTAATGAACCTGTAACATACAAAATAAGCAGAGAATTATTATATGCATTGCAAAAATATATCCTTTCATAAAATCAAACATTTTAGGATAAAAATGACAGAAAAAAATCAAACTTAAAAAGATTTTCGAATAAAGTTAAGGGAAAGTATCCGGCGATAGAGTGCAAGTAATGCAAAATTTTTTAATTTATTTTCTTAAAAAGAATCAGGAATTATAAGGTCAAGCATTTCTTTAAACATATTAGGTATTGTTAAAAAAAAAAATCTTTATTTTTTGGAAATTTTACGTTTTTTAGAAGTATTTTTTAGGGCTTCGCCCCCCCCCCCCCATTTCCCAGAAATGCTTCCTGGATCCGCCCGTATCTTTCTTAAATCATATTGAAAAATCTCAGAATTCTGGATGCTTGAGAAAATCCAACTAGCAGTTTGTCAAACAGATACCGGTATCCGAGAACGAGGTTATGGCCCAGAAAATTAACTGAAAAAATTATATTTTTTTTATAGTTTTGCATACAGTATTTTAGTGGGAAGAAAATAAGCAATTTGTAATTTTTACTTACAATTTTGCTGCCTTTTTTATAGGTTGCACTGATAGTTTTAAACTTTTATTTAAGTATCGTCGCTGACTATTATTCTTGAAAAAGTTAAAACAAAAATTGAAATATTTTTTGAAATGGATTTATACAGCTTCTTAAGGTTTATTCTTGTAGATTATTCAAATTAACGTTTTTAAATGATTACTTATATTTTAAAAAATTTTTATTTTCGATGTTTGACAAGAAACTGCTCTTGGTTATGTTACGTTATTGTTTGCAAAAATATTTTTTTTATTTATTCTTTTACTTGAACTTAGTTAGTGTTGTTTCCTCACTTTTGACGTAACCAATAAATTAATTAAATAAATTATTTTTATAATTAAATATTTTTTCTTATTAGTTATAATATTTTATAAATAAAGTTCATAAATAAAAATTTTGCAACAGGAAAAAATATTCCAAGAAGTAATTTTTGCTCTTTTTTTAACTTTTACAAGAATAATAATCGCTAATTAACATGCGATCTGGGCCATTCTTTTTTTTGCTCCCCTGGTTAAAAATGTACTATTGATTGATATTTAAGAAATTTAAATCATCAATTTTAATATTATTAGGTTCTGGCCCCCTCCGAAATTTTTGGCCCCCCCCCCCCGAAAAAATTTTCTGTATACGGGCCTGATGTAGATTATATAATTAATTTTACTACGATTACTAATTACGAAACTACCACGAAAATACTTACTACTACTTACTACTACGAAACCTAATACAGTTAGGATTATTAAAATAATTTATTTAGATTTAATTTAAATTATTTTTTTTCTCGAAAGTGAAATGAACTTTGAATACTATATAAAGATGAGAGCGCACCGAGAATACACTTATCAAATTCAATCCATATTTATTATTAATTAATGTTAACAATTTTTGTATGCATCATTTTGTATTTATATGTTTTATAAATAAATTTCTTGCAATTTAAATTTTGGTTATTGTTTAATTTAATTTCTTCCTGCGGTGATAATATTTTGTTTAAAAATCTAAGTGTAATTAAATATCCCCATAATAACTATAAAATGTCATTGAAAAGCGGTCACTAATTTTGTCATTCACGTGATAGCATTTTTTTAATTAATTACAGAAAAAGTGATCAAAAATTGTCTTAAAATTCTTGAGTTATTAATTCTCTAATATCATAATCAACTTATATTAATACGCAATATAATATAAATTCATAAAATTACTTAATAGAATAGACTCCAAAATCCAATAAATTAAATCAAAAATAATAAATATGTCTATCACCTACATTTTATAGCTAATATTCATATCTAAAATAATATCATACACTGTCTAAATTTGAGAACTACACATATCTGATCAAACCCATATAAAATACAAAAGGAAGTATTTTACTTTAAAATCAGGTACTATAGCATTCACATAATACAAAATTTTGATAATTCAAATTATTAAATACATGCAATGCATATTTGATATTTTGGTCATTATATATCTTTACCTTTTCAGAAAATATACGTTATATACATAATTAATGTTTATATCATACCTTTTGTTAGTATATGTTTATACTTGTTTCAATTTTCTCTATATCTCTGTCTCTGTATATTCATTTATTAAATACTAAAATATACTTATATATATATATATATATATGTCAAACAAGGCACGAAAACAATGTACGTCAAGAGAAATTCCGTTGCTTATAATACTAGGAGTTTTAGCATGTATAATATACGTTATAAACCAGCAAGTGCACTGTATATATATATATGCATTTATTATACTCGTAAATGATAAAAGGAAAGAGGGATTTTCACATATATATATATAAACAAGTAGTAATGGTCGAGTGAGTATGATGAATGAACGGTCAGACTGACAAGCGGCCATCGGTAACTTCAACTGATGATGGATGACCGCCCAGATCTGGCCCTAATTATTTCATACTTTGCAATCAGTATATATGATAATCCATTGAGCTCTATATTTTATACGTACTTTGAAAAGTTATTCGATTTATATATGTGTGAGTACCTGTCATGGATAAATCATCCTAGTTATCAGAAACGACAACGTTACCCATCAAGAACGTCACGTACATTATAAAATCAGAAAAGGAAGTTGATAAACTAATACATAGAGAAAATTTTTATATTTAACGAAAGGGAAAACGAGTTTTATAATATACGGAAGCATTGATGGTGTTTATGATATTAAATGTGACACGTCAAATACTTTAGAATTTAGTTATTTTTCATATAAATTATTATTCTTTTATATTAAATTTAGGTGGTTAATTCATATTATAAACTATGTGAATATTGTACTTTGAGGTGCATCCGGTTGAATAAGTACATTGTATACAATAATAACTAGATTTTTTTTTAATACGTTTGTTTGTATATGTGTGAATTAACGCATGAATGCAATGATATATTGAAAAAAATAAAGTGTAAGAAGGGCGTATGTAGAAAACCATAGATCACATTAAGAAAATAAAAAAAGAAATTATATTTGTATAAGTAGTAGTAATTTTAGTATAGTAGTATTAGTGTAAAAGAAGAAGAATAAAATAAGAAAGAAACTTGATGATTTAACGCCTTTTCGCGCCCGACGGAGTAATGAGCCTTTTCAAGTGTCATGGTAGTACTATATAATACTTTTGAAAATTATTTGGTTAGTGATTTAAGACTTGGACAAGCAGCAAGCTTTTTAAGCGAATGAACTATATAATGCATTAGTTTATATATATATATAAGTTTTTGGCGAATGAATAAGTGTTGTAAAATCTTTTAGTGCTTTTACTATAATGTATTTTTTGTTGCATAAGTATTTGTATGTATTATCAAAGATTATACACGTATGTTTTTTATATATGTGTAGATTATATAAAGTTTAAGTACTGAGTACAAAACCTTTTAAAATTTTATAGGTTTAAGATATTTTGAAGTTACGTACCGCAAAATTCATTCTTTTATTTGTACATTTTTTATTGTTATTAATGTAAAATTAAATTTTGCACTATTATTACTTACTCAGAATATGGCACTATGAAAATTCAAGCAGATTCTAAAGCAGCTAATGAAAACTTTGCTTAGCTGATACGTTGCCAAAAATTTATTAAAATTTAAAAAAATTATTAAATAAAAATATTTGATTTCTGAGCTAACAAATATTTGCTTTATTTTTTCAATAAATTGGCCACGTTTCGAAGACCTTCAGTCTTCATTATCTTAAAATTTGATAATTTAAGAATCCATAAAAAAAAATTGATTTTACAATAATGTATACATTACTATTTAATGTATATGTTACGCCCGAAACGAGGTAACGGCCGGTTCCGCAGAATCGGGCGGTAAACCAGCCGGTCCCACGGAATTGGACATTAAACCGGTCGGTTTCGTGGAAAAAGGCATGAAATTAACTAAATTAATACAGTGAAAATAAGAAAATTTTCAAAGAAAAAAAATTTTTGTTCAATTTCTTTTAAATTTAAAAAACATAATTGAATAATACCGATTAATTATAAGATAAAAAATTTGTTTGACTTATCAAATTTAATTCATATATTATTAACCCTTAAAGGTCACACATGGCTTAAGCCACTTTTTAGACACATGAGGTTATTTTGACCCCATCCGCTATTTTTTTTTTTTTTTTTTTTTTTTAAAGAATAATCTTTGGAATTTCTAGATTAATTCTGGTATTTTAGAATCCTTTTTTATTTAAAGTACGTAAAAAAAGTCTGGGATCATTTTGACCCACAGTGACCTACGAGGGTTCAACCGGCTGATGACTGTCCCATTCCCTAGAACTGGCTGTTACCTCGTTTTAGGGGTAACATATGCAAGTTTTGTTTGAATTTTTTTAAAAAGTAATATTTTTAATTTGCAAGATATTAGCTAATCAAATTATAATATATAGTATTTTTAAAACAAGATTTAACTTTTTATAACAAGATCAAAATTTACTAGTAAGAAAGTTTAGAATTTTACAAGCAATTCATTCAAAAATAAAATTTTTCTCGCAATAGAAATGCACATTGAAGGATATATAAGTAAACTTGATAAATGGAAAAAATAAAACCAAAACTTATATTTTGCATAACCAAAAAGTTGTTATATTAAAACCTGATTAAAATTATGAAAATTTATTAAATAATTTTTTTAAAGTGTGATCCTGATACACAAGAAGAGGTTTGAACCTTCTCTCATTATCTGGCTAACTTTTCTAATTTGGGTGGAACGTTAGTAAATAACCTGTTGGCATGAAAACCAACAAAAATATGATCATCATGGATGGAAATGTTCCTGTTTTTTAAATAGGATTCAAGCTGTTTTATACAATTAATCAAAATTATGCTAATTTACTTAGCCAAAAAATGTGAAGAGATTTCAGTATATATATATTGTGTGGTTCAAAAAATGAAAATTATATAAAATAAATTCATGTTTCAGGATATAATTTTATATTCTTAATTTCTCTATTTTTTCAATATATTCAGTTATTATACTTAAAAATTAGAAGTATATTATCATTTCAATGACAATAAATTGACGTTTACAAAATGAATTTTACCTAATTTTAAAATATTTTGCTTAGAATTATTTTCCTTTAAATTTCAATTAAAAAATAATATGCATACAATTACAGTATTTGAAAAATATTATTATATGATGAAAAAGTAATAAATATTAATAAATAATAAATAACAAATGAATATTCTAAAAAAAAACATCTAAATCTTATTGATTGATAAGTATCCATAAGTCATATATAAACTCATAACTTCTTATATAAACATTTTTTTTTATTTTAATGTTGCACATGAAACACATTTATTTCAATAATTCATTTCTGACAATATACATGACCTGAAAAATATATGATATTTTATTACCCTTCCTATATATTATGAACTTTTTAAATATATATATAGGACGTGTGAAATATATATATATATAAATGGTCAAAATAAAATATATATAAGTAAAAATATTTAATGATAATAATAATAATAGAAATAAGTAATAAAATGAATAATAGAAAAATTATGCATCAGCAGATATTGTTACGTGTCATTTTATTTTAATGTTCACTTGTCATGATGTCTATTCATATTTATATTACATCTTTTTAAAAGTTATTATAATTTATGTGCAAAAAAAAACATTTTAAGACTCTGTTTTTTTTTTATTTCTTTAGTAAAGAGATGACATCTAAGTATGGATATTCTTTACAATAATTTATAATAAATTTTGGGTCATTTATTTTATTTTATTTTAATGAAAATTAATGAATCAATTGGTTATGGTGCCTAAATTTTTTATTTTTTTGTGCTTTTTAATTTTAAGGGTTAGTAGTTTCTTTAGAAATAGTATGTTATGATCCATAGCTAGAGAAGTATAGAATGTCCCAAATTGCAGGTGTCTAAACTGTAATTGGGGACATTCTTTTTATGGCCAAGGGTCATAAACGATTTTTCTTCGTCAATAGCGAGAAAATGCATCTGTTTTTCTCAGGAAATACGTGATTTATGGTCACTGAAAAGAAATTTTTTAAGGTTGAGGAATTGTAAATTAAAGCATGCTTTTTTTGTTAAAATATTTGTATGAGATCACAGGTGCAAAAATGAAACTTATGGTCGCAAAACTATACTTTATACAGGAGACCCTGAAAGAGACTAAATTCTGTATGCCAAATTAAGAATTTAAACAAAAAATTTCAATTATACTGTAACAATAGAATTCAATATTTATTTACACTACACTCTAATCATGGAGGAAGGGGGTGGGGGTCGTTTTTGGGAACCAAGATGAGAAAAGGTGGAATTTGTTGGGTAGCTGATTCCAGAAATCGATGCTTGGATTGTGAAAATTTTGTTCAAATTAGCAATAATAACTTCTGTTTAGGATCGATTTTTTAATATTCGCAACCTTTGAAAATTCTTTACATCATATAAGATTCACTGATACAGCTTACAATAAGCAAAAACTTTTTATGATTTGCAAATATAGCGTTGTTGTTCCCAATTTAGACTCATTTTTCATGCATGAAATCTTCAAATTTGTAAACAGTAGCTCTAAAAACCTATGTACTAGGCTAAATCTCGTTATAAATTTTAAATATTACCGAAGCAACTTTAAACAGGGGTTAAATTCTTTCTAATTTAAGGGTTTTTAATGAATTTTTCAAGAGTGAAACCTCGTTTTCTGGATTTAGCGAGCCGAAAAACCCTTAGTAAACCTCTTCTCATCTTGGTTACCAAAAACAACCTCAAAACCAGGATGTGACTAAAGTATCAAATTTCATGTGACATTTTCTTAAAAAAAGTAATAAAGTTGGAGTAATCTGCAATTCTCTTGCAAGCATTTTTATCAAACGTACATAATTTAAAAAGTGACAGTTATTTTATTTTTTGATAACTTATGGTAATACAAAGCGTCGGCATTGGAAATCATTTTTCAGTTAATAAAAATAATTTTTTTCTAATGAGTTTGCCATAAGAAATTCTTTTGTTGTATAATTAATGCTAATTCATTTACATTTTGGCATATTTTCAAAAAGCGCATCAAAGAATTTTTTGACTCTTCTGGAAACATTTTGAAATTTCTTAAGAACTTGGTATTTCTTTGTAATGTAATTTAAATTTCTATAATTTTAAAATATTTTTATTTTTATAAATATTTTTTATGTGATAATAATAATCATAAAAAGCCTCTTAAACTTCAATCGATAAAAAAATCCCCTAAAAAAATCAGTTCCTATAATTTTATACTTCTTCGCACAACAATTACCCAAAATTGATACTTACATCTATCACTTAATTATATTCAAAAAATACCCTAAATTTCCAAAAAAGAGTTAAAAAAACATAAGAATTAATATTTTTTCCAAAAAATAATTTATTATTTTTAAGTATAAAAAATCCCAATAAAAATTTCGTTATTTTTTTAATAAGAAAATTATTATTTATCTATTTCTCCTCAAACATACAATTAAACCCCTAACCAACAAAAAAAAATTGACTACTGAGAATTTTAAATTACGATGTATCTTTTTTAACATAAAAAAAAAGTTTTTAAAACAATATTAGTATAGTTTATAGTTATTAAAATATTGGTTATAAAATTATACACTTTAGCTAAAACCTTTTTTTTCGGCGAAAATATTAAGTGTATATTTACTAAAAAAACTACTGTTTTTTGTTCGGGAGGGTTATATATGTATTTTAAAAAAGATAATTTTATTTTTTTTTTAAAAACGCCGCTATATTTTCTATAAAAACAATTTTTAATTCTTCTATTATTAAAAAAATTATATAGACCCTAATTGACGTGTAGATATAACAATTTTTTTTTTCAAGTTTCCGTCACACCAAAAAAAACCTTAATTTCCTATCCTTTTTATAGCCTATAACAAAAGATAAATATATTTCTTTTTAAACTACACTGATTTTTAATAAATTGTACGCCTTTGGCTATTTTATACTTTTTTTTAGAAAAAATCTTTTTTAAAAGTTCAAAGAAATATATAAATTATTATAGTTTGATTATATTATGTTAAAATTTGACGAGATATTTTTTCTACAGAGCGTAAGCTGTAATTTAGTTGAATGATATTGGCGCCAATATGGCGTTCTTATTAGTACATGTAGAAAGATTTATGCAGAAGGGTTTAAAGTGAAATTAAATAAAATATTATAGCAGTTGCAAGATATGTTATTAAGTTTTAAATTTTGAGAATATTGTTTAGAGAAATTTTCTTTATAAAGTTTTAATTAAATTATTTTGTCTACGAAAATTCAATTTTTAAATATTTAGTTTTTTTTGTATTAAATAATTAAATTACATTATGTAGTGCAAAATGTATAATGATATGTAAAAGCTAAGTTCGGACATAATTTTTTCTTCAGCAATTTGATTATTAGAAATTTTTGCAGCAAATAATTTCTTTAAATGTAATATAAAATTCTTTAGATAATAACTAAACAAAATTATTACCTGCTTGAAAATGGTATGCCAAAATCAATTTGTTAGAAAAATAAAAATCTCGTCGCAAAATATTATAAATGCCAAAATAAATCCGGATCTCAAAAGTGATTTTCAGCTTTTGATACAACTTTTTGCAAAATTTTGAAACATATTTAAGCAGAAATATGCGGTTAAGGTAATTCGAGCCTTTTCAGGCTCAAAATTTTTCAAAAAAGAACTGTAGGTATGGAGTGAATTGAAAACTTTTCTGGTCTAAGTTCTGAAAAACTCCCCAAAAAAATCAGATTTTCGATATTTTGCACACCTGGATAGAATTTTTTCTAAATTTTCTGAAAAAAATAATTTTCATAATCATCTTAAAAGACCAAAATCTTTAGACTTTTGATTAATAAGAGTACCAAATGGCATGAGGTCTGAACGAGCAGTTTCGTATTTAAGACGAAAAAGATTCCAAAACTGGAGCCAGCTTATAGAGGGGGGGGGGGGGGGGACGAGCTATAACTACAATCTACAAGAAAACTCTATTCCATGGGGTCTACTTATGACTTACTGACTCATTTTTACAATTCAGTAACTAAAACTAAAAATACCTATAATTTAATCATAAAATATATAAATCAAATAATAAATAATTTAATTATTTACTCATGACAAAAACCAATAAAATATGTAATTTTAAATACATATAATTCTAAGAAATTAATAAACAATACATAATGTTTAAATAAATATTATAAATTTTTGATAACGAAAAAAAAAGAACAATAAAAATTTTACAAGAATTTCATAAAATATAATTTATTATACCTATATTTGTTTAATTATTATTAAAAAACAAAAAAAAATTTTTATTTGAACTAAACATTATCAATATATTTCTATGTAAAGTCTGTGTGGGTCTTATTTATCATATCTTTAGGTAGAGGATTTTTTGATAAAAATTTTTATTATTTGTTTGCTATAAACTTTACGTATTTATATAATTTTATTATTTTTTATTTGATGGAATTTTTATTTTTTTTGTAGATTAAATTTAAAAATATGTAGAAATTTAATTTTTTTTTTAGTAATATAAGCATAAATAGTCCAGTGGTGGCCCATGAGTTTCGTATGCTTTGGAAACTTCACTCGGTTTTATCATTGGTATTTATGTTATTTGGTGTGCTAATTACGGATTTTTTTAGACTTTTTTTTTAAAAAGTGGACCTATTTTTGGCCATTTTTTTTGAGTTTTTTATCTCTACAAAATTCAGTATTAATAAAAGCTTTCTTTATACATTATATTTTTTGACGTAACTTTAACTGAAATTGGCTAAAATATGGGTTATAACGGCTAACAAGATAAATTTTTTAAAAAAAGATCTAACAGATTCATAATTCCTACAATAAATTAATTAAAAACCAATGAAGAAAGAGAGTTATTGTTAAGACTGAAACTGCAAGGGTCCAGAAAATGCAAAATTAACAAAAATTAGCTAAAACTTGGCTATAGTAGGTAACGGAATCATTTTACGAAAAAAGGACCAAAAGATTCATGACCCATGCACTAAAAAATTTAAAAAACAATGAAGAAAGAAAGTTTTTATTAATTCTGAAAGTGTTTTTGAAAAAAGGACCAAATATTCGTGATTAGCAGACCAAAAATTATTAAAATTAAGGCAAAAAATATTTCTATTTTTACGAAATAACTAATTTTTTGGAGGCTATGTTTCTACTGACCTTTTTGTCCAATAATTAATTCAGAAAAATCAAAATGGGCGATCATTTCAATAATCAAGTTAAAATTTAAATATATTTTTCATGTAATTATCGCTAATACATTATTATTATTTGCAAATATTGCATCAAGCTTAAAATATCAAAATTATAATCAAAAAATTAAAAGACAATGAACTATGACGCAATGGCATTAAAATTAATAACGTAATTAAAAAAAACTAAAATTCATAAAATAAATTGAATTAACAAAAATAATTTATTAGCAAACATAAAATTATTTTTGTTTAAAATACTTCAATTAAATTAAAACAATTCTGAGTAAAATAATTTCAGTTGACGTTAATATTAATTATAAATTCTTGGTATTTCTTTTATTTTAAAATAAATAAACTGTAATAATTTTAATATCTTTAAATAAATTATAAAAATAAATTTAAAAAAAGAAAAAAAAAAATTATGAAATTATAATTAAATATGATAATAATCATAATAAGTGTAATAAATTTAGATCAAAACTTGATAATTTATGATTTTAATTGTATAAGATCATTGTGCTATTTAAATATACCTCACATAAAGTCATAAATTATATTTAAAAAAAAATTTTTTTTTGATTAATAATATAAAAAACAATGTTTTAAAAAAATAAGACTAAAGCATGTATAAGTGTATTTAATTGATATATTTATTTAATTTATTTATATAAGTATAAATACGTTTGCTGGGGTGATGTTTTTTATTTTTATGATATGGAATAAAAATAATTAATAAATTACTTTTTAGTCTTAAGGAGGTTAATTTTTTTATTTTTTTAAAAACTTTTTTAAGTTTATTACTTTTTTTTTATCTATTTTTTGTAATATTTTGGAATAATATTTATTTTATTAAAATATTAAGTATGTTTTTTTTATTAATGAATTTTCAAATGAAATTGGTTAAATTACTTGAATCGCCAAGCGAATTTATTTGATGATTCAAGCCAATCAAGTATAACAAGCTGACAGTATATACTAAGATTCATTATTCATTTACTAAAACCTATAGGTTTTTCTTTTTAATTGTATACAATTGTATCTCATAATTTTCCTACGAGGAATTTTGTCTCATAGAATCGATTTACAAATTTAAACTTATAAATTTACACGGTTATTGAGTCCGACCATTCCCTGCTTTAAAAAAAATTGGCGTTGATAAACGGTGATTTTTAAAACTATAGGTCTGGCTTGAATTGAAAATAAGTAATTTAAAATATCTACTTTAACAACAATTTTAGCAATTCATATTTTTAAAACGGAGGATTAGTTAATATTGTTTATGTTTTCAATTCAAACAGGACCTAAGGTTATAAAAACCGCCGTTTCACAGCTCAAATTTTTTTTTGGAGTGGGTAAGGATCGGACTTAATAACTCGCAAAATTTAATACAGATTTGCGTTACATACGTAATAAATATTGTGTTCGACGTACATCGAAGTATGCTACTGAGCGAATTCATACCGAGTTTACTTGCTCAAATGGTTGAGTTAACTCAGGATAAATAGTTCAAGAGACGATTACATTGTCAATTTGACAAGTGTTAAATACTTTTCAAATGACCTCAAAAACTTACTTTTCATACATGTGTAAATAATACTTACTTGTGGTTAATTTAATTATTTAGGCAACTGAACCACGATAGTATATTATAATCGCTCACTATTTAGGTACTAGATCCGATTATAATGACATTTTCAAGCATATATTCTTTTTTATTTTTTTTCATATAGCTGTTTTATTATGAATTACTTAAAACTTTTTTTAATTTTATTATTCAGAATCAAATTTTGGAAAAAAACAATTAATTTCATAATAAGTTATATTTATAGGTAGCAGCAAAGTAGAGGCCTACATTGGTTCATTTCGAACAGAAAATCTCAAAAACGACAAGTCTGAAACAAAGAAGATCAACCACATTTAGATAAAAATATGATAAAATAAAAAATGGGAGTGCCTGGAAAAAAGTACGAAAATAGACCTTGTTTTTTACCGTTTAACATCCTCTAAAGTATGCAAAAGAAAATTTTTTAATGAAATTGTGAATGATTCGTTTTCATATATGTAGATGAATAAAACCCAACAACTTTTTTGAAATCGGACAGAGATATCTGTCAAAAAAGAATGGACGAAATTTAATTGTTAATGATAATGTATAAAATAACAAAACATCTGAGACAATGGAAAAAGGGACAGGCGATGAAAACGTCATATACAATTTTATCTACTACTACCTTAAAATCTCTAATTATGTATTTACATTCAATTTGATGCATTTCATTTAAAAATTAGGTAAATTCAAAAGCATTAGTGAGTTTGAACAGTACACTTTTATAACAGTAAAATTATGACGAACTTGTTAGATAATTGTAAATTGCGTAGATTATAATTCTTATATACTTTCGGAAAGTCATTTCATTTGCGAGAAAAATCGGCAGTTGAAAAAAAATTATGTTAAACGTTATAAATAAAAATTTCTCAGAAACAAATCTCGATTTAACTTCTAAGATTGTAAAAATTAAAAAAATAATCGGTTTTTAATATTTTTGAAAATTTCTACATTGAGATCTTTAAAAAACAGATTTATGATGGAAGTCTTGAATAATCTGAAAGAATATCAAATTTTTTCAGAAAAGCAAGCTTTATAGTTAAGAAAGTAAATTTAAAAAATTTTATTCTTTCTGGATTTTTTATTGGTTGGTTAATTTTAACCTACTAAACTTCTTTTGTAATGTATTATCAAAATTCCAACTAATTTTTGTATTTACTCATTAATTAAAACAAGAACAAAGTATCTATGAAAAAATAAACTAATTTAAAAAAAATATACAAACAAAATTTTTAAATAGTCATCTTAGAATGATAAAAAAATTAATATTTACTCATACACTTAAAACTAAACAAAAAAGAAAAAAATAAATGTGTAAAAGCATCATAAATCAAATTTTTTATTTGTCAATGATACATCAATTAATGACAAATATAAAAATAACTTCATAATATTCATAAAAAGCATTTACTTAGTTTCATCTTAAAATGACTTTCAATTTAAAAAAAAAAACTCTCTCTTAAATATGTACTTTAAATGTTAAATAAATAATCTGTTCATACATATTGATTTTTTAAAATAAAAAATAAACAAAATAAATATTACATAAGTATTAAATGAGTGGATAAGTTTCCATTACCTTGTATATTAATAAACAGTAGCAAATAACATGTATGAAAAAAAATATATACACACACTCAATCAATTGTGTTTGTTTTATCTTTATATTTATTTTTTACGCCTTTTATGCATAAAGTATAATTAAATGAAAAATACACTCAGACTTGTACAAAAAAAAGATCTTTTATGATATTTATGAACAAATAAATATCATTTTTTTTAAACTCAATAGTACTAAATATGCTAAGTGTATTTGCAAATTCCTGTGTTTAAAGATTTTTTTTAACTGTGAAAAAATACTTTAAATTTCAAAAATATGAAAAATATGGTCATTTAAAGTGATGAGTAATCAACACTTTGAATATTTTCTTATGGCAAGTGCAGTTTAAAAAAAAATGTTTTTAAATATACGGGAGGCGATTTCATGGAGCTTATTTATGCTAGATTTCTAAGGACACTTAAATTAAAATAATTAATTTTCAGTAACTATTACTAGAATTCTAGCGAAATCCTTAAATTAGAGTTTTTCTGGAGCAGAACTTTGTTAGATTTTTGGAGATAACGACTAAAGTCCAAATATTTTAACACTAGTGTCCCTTGCAATCTAGTCAAAATACTTTCCATGAAAACGCTCCTTTACGTGCAAAATTTTATAATTTTCTGAATTTTTAATTTTAAGAATGGAAAAAAAGTAAAAATTAATTTAATTTGGCTTTATTTTTATACTATAGATATATATTACAGGTCTGTTCTTTTTTCCCGAAAAAGTAGAACTGGAGTTAAACAGAGAAAAAAAATGCGCGCTCCTTTCAATCATTTTGTAGGTTAGATTGTATTTTATTTAAATTTTTATTAATTTTTTTTATTTTAAATAATAGATTTTTTACTGCTATCGATAAAAAGCTATACTAAATATGTTTTGACATTTAATTTTCAGTAAAAAAATTTTATCCCAAAAAAACGTTTTGCTTTTTGAATTACCGCCATGAAAAAGAACGCGCGTTCTGTTTACTTTTACCCCAGTTTTGTTCCAGGTTAACTTTTTTGGGAAAAAAAGAACAGAACTTACGTTAGGAATCTGACGCTGAAACATTGGTTTTGTGATTTTATTTCAGAAAAATTTCAAAGTGCTGTACATAGAAATGTTTCAATAAACCATAATCCAAGATTTCACTAAAAATTAATCTTTATCTATAAAAATGTTGGTTATGGCTCAGATTAAAATGCGACTTTATTCATAAATGGTTTATTCAAGTCAATGGTTAAATTCTTGCATGGTTTATTCAACTCACTGTTAAATTCTTGCATGACTTGATTCTAATATAATCAGATAATAAAATGGATAAAATTGTTGAGAATCAATAGAAATAATTAGTAATGAATTTTAATTGTTCCTGAAATGCACAGCAAAAGTAAGTATTGGATCAGTTCGTATACTATTACTAGAGTAATTTATATCTCAAAATGGCTATAATAGTTATATAATAACCTAACCTAACCTAACCCCGCTACTGACGGGTGTACAACTTATGTTATAGACGCTATCATCTACACCCGCCGTTTACTGAATATTACTTCTGCCATTAAACCCAACAAAACAAAAATTCGCAATTCATGAGTGAAAATAGTCAGACTTTATATTAAAAGCAACCTTTCCCAGCTTAACCTTTTCGCCGCTCACCCGCGCATTAAGTTTTACTTTTCTAGATCAGTAGGAGAGCCGTCGATTGTCGAACTAAAGATTTCTACTTTCAGAACGACGGATTTAATAAAGTCAATAATTTTTTTTTTTATATAAAAAGAAATAGTTTTATAATTTATAACTTCAATCAACAAACATTAATAAACTATAATGCCTTCAATGCTTATATAGCTTCATAAATGCATTTTGTTTGCGAGAAAAATAATTATATTTAAAATTTTAGGTATAGCATTAAAATATTAATATACCATTTTAATGGTACCAAATAGTTTATTTAATAAATCATTAAACTTAATATTAAGTTTAAATTTTACTTATTTGATTTCCAAAATTAATCGTCAAAGCAAATTTTTCCAGGTGATGAAATCGGTATTAAATAGTGATTTACAACTACTAACAAATAAAAACCCTTATACACTTCTAATATAATGATACATTTGCATAAACATTTTTTATTTTTTACTTTCCTTTTTGTCTCGATTTATTTATTTTTAATACTTACATTTCAAAGAAAATAAATATAAAATATAATATTTTAAAATAAACTCTGAGTACAATTTTTTCTTTAAAAAACTCGTAAAAAACTGCATAATATTACTTATTATAACACATGAATATTTCATATATGTTTTAAATATTTTCATTTGAATATTAAATTTTGAATGAAATATACATATGATTTAAATTATTATTGTTATACTTTGTAAATAGAAACTTAAATAAATAATATAATATGAATAAATGAAATAAATTTAAGGTGCGTTTGAATGATAGAGCTTTTATTGTACTCGATCATTTTGATATATTAAATTATATAACTTGAAGTTTAAATGATTTGTTAGGTTAGTTTAATACAAATTTTAAGATTATAATTATTGCAGAATTATTTTATTATTATTATGGAAATTTATCATATTTTGATTAATTTGTTTTTCGATGTATTTACATTGTTATGTACGTACTCGTTTATTAGTCATTAGTTGTTTCTGAAACTTTATACAATGCTCGATGGTTTATGAAGATAGTATAAATGTTTTTATAATTGTATAGTTAGTGAAATTAATAAATCAACCACAAATAAATTATCAAAATTATTCAAAATAATCCAGCAAATATTGTAAATGGATTCTAACTCGGATTCTAGTACGATATTTCGTCCTCAAGAGTTATACGATAATCATATACAATATAAATAATTTAGCATACTTATCTATTAAAAGAAATTTGAAACAAGATTTTACATTTAAAAACTTTTATTTAATTGTTTATTTTTATGTGAATTAGTTTCGAGGCTTGAATTTATGAAAATCCAACCGAGAATCCAACCTCTCTGACCATCCAAAGTTGACGGTTATTGAAAGTAGAAATATATAAATTTAAAAATTATCCAATGGAACTGTCAGAAACAACCGTAAGGAACAAAAACAGGGTGCAATATATAATTTAAAATTTTTTAAACCAGTTTTTTGACTGATTCTAAGTAGAATATTTAAGACAAAAACTTACTATGCTTAGACATACTTATATAATATTAAAACGACAATTTGTGTATGAGAAAAGCGACATCTATGAGTTATTTGATACAACTTTAATCCTGAAATTTTTACTTACAAAACTTAATAACAAATAAGATTTTAGTATATACTATTGCATTAGTATAAAACGAATAACAATATAAAATTTTAGTTTTGGATACAAAAAAATTTATTTTTAAGTCTTGTAAGATACGTACAATTATTCCTACCAGTTTAGAAAATAGTCTTTACATATCTAGGACAAAAAAGGCTATTTTCTGCCCTATGGAGACAGCTTTTTTACCCATTATATGTAAAATTATGTTTTAGAACACGGGAAAAAATATTGGGCTCGACTTTTGCTTAATAAATAGCTATTACGCTACTTGGACCTAAAACGAAATCGACAGAAAAATACTACTTTCTAACCAAGATAGGATGTCTTTTTAGTTCTTTTCGTGCAAAATATCTCTCGATATGTTTCAATTTTATTATGAAAAAGTTTATTATGTCGAATGTAAAGATTTATGGGCTTATGGAAGTATCAAAAAGAAACGTGTTTTTTACAACGTCTTACAAAATAGTTATTTTTTGCTCTTTTTATACAAAAATTATTTAAAACTGTAATTTTGGACATAATTTTTTTATGGAGAAGGGTCGTATACAATTTTTCTTTGTCAGTGGCGAGAAAACACAATATTTTTTCCAACTACTCAGTGGCCGATAAATTCGTGCCCTCTGATCACTGACAAAAAAACTTAAATTTTTTCATCTTAGATATACTTCATTCTCCCTTTTCCCTGTACAAATCTTATCATTTGCTTTATACTTTCAATTCTAAGAACCTATGAATAACAATTTAACCGATAATACAATCTTAGTTTCTATAAAAAAAAAAAAAGAATTTTTTTATTGTACTCAAATAGGGTTTCAAAAACCAGTATTAGCTTAAACATAATAAATTTATAACTCAGATTACAGATTTTAAGATTAATCATAAAAAATCTTGTTGATATCTTTTGCAAAGCTTAAAATAGTACACTAACATAATTAAAAAAATGAAAGAAATCTTTAAAAGACTTTTGAATAAAAAAAAGAGCTTAACATTATACCCTTATAAAGAGATTACGTTAGTCAATTATTCTATAGACAAGAGAAAAAATGTTCTTTTTTGTACGTAACTTAAAAGAGAAGTAATCTTTATCTCCTGAGTTAGTAATTAGATTTTTTTTCCCACACAAAAAAAAGAAATTACATTCATCTTTTATTATAATACAAATCCTTAATAAATTACTCTATTTAATATGACAATAAAATTTTTAAAAATAATTTTCTATTAATAAAAATACAAATAAATTTTATATTTAAATTGTAATTTATTTAGTTAATTATTTCTGTTAAAATAAGTAAATAGAATAAATTGACCTCGTTTTATATAATAAGACATTTATTTCTGAAGTATAATATTAGTTTAATTAGAATAATGCAGAATTTATTGATTATTTAATAAAGAAATTAAGTTTCAGTTATTTCAACAATAGATTTTTAAAATAAATTTTGTTATTTTTGTAAAATTACAGATATTTTTAAATTTGTACTGTAAAAATTATTATAATACTGAAGCCATGGATATTAAATCTGGTAATTTTTAAAAAATATATAGTGTAGATGAGACTTATTTACGATTAATCATAAAAAATCTCCAACTACACTATATAAATTTTAAAAACTACCAGATTTAATATCGACTTTGAATCCGACTTAACAAGGGAATATCAGTACGTTTGGAACACCAAATTTCATTAGATGTTTATGGATCGATTTATTATGTTTAAAAAATATGTCGACAATCCTTCGTCAATATAGGTGGGACTTCTGGGATCACAAAACACAGGAATCTATGCTATAACATAGGGGATTTTAAGCTATCTTCTAATTATGACTGAAGTCTTGTTTCTTAGGCTAACTACTTCTGGTTGATTTTAGTTTTTTAGTGTACGTGCGACTTTGTCATCCAATTGTCATCCTTGTAAAGCGTAGTTGTTTATTAAACTGCATAACCAATTTTGGCCTAAAATTACCAATTTTCAAACTTCTGCCAAAATTGTAATTTTCGATGAATATTGTTTTTTTAGGTCTTAAAAATTTTTTTTCAGCTCCAAGTTTGCAATAATTTTTATTCGAATCATTTTTTTAAGATATAGGTTTGCAAAGATAGTGATAAAAATGGACTTTTTTAAAAAAATTCTGAAGTAAGAATTCTGACTTTAAATTATCATATCTGGCAAAAAATAATAGCAAAGATATGAGCAAAGAATTTCCAGAAACTGAAAGCTTGTATAAAATTTGAGACCAATGATGTCTATTTTTATTGGAACTTTTAGAACCAATTACTTTTATTAGAACAAAAAATGAAGATTTTAATGTTAAAAAATATCCTTTAATATATGTTTCATTTATAAATTAATAACAATCGAAATTCCGGTTGTGGCAGCGGGAATTTTTTTTTCTTTTAAAAGGTTTAGAATTATATAAAACCTAAAAAAAAAGGTTCTTTTTGATCGAAACTTTTTTTTTTAATTTCCACCGTGCCTGGGTGCTCACATTTCAATTGAGTAAAACTCATTTTTTTAAAATTTTCTTTACATTTAAAGCCATTTCCAATGTTTAAATAAAAAAAAAATTTTTCTTCAGCTAACAATTATCTTTATTTATGCAAAAAAAATTTTGCATCCACAACCAGAACTTCGGTAGCCACAACTGGAATTTTCTCTCAGTGTACTTTTTCTATCTGTGCAGCCAAATATGCAAAGCTTTTCAATTTTACCGTGGCCCGGCTAGCTCAGTCGGTAGAGCATGAGACTCTTAATCTCAGGGTCGTGGGTTCGAGCCCCACGTTGGGCGCTTTTTTTTTTTTACAAATTTTTTACGAGCTTCAAATTTTCAAAACTTTGTTACTAATCTTTCTTATCTCTTTCTTGATAACTGCCATTTTAGCAGCAATTTAAAAATTTGCTATTCTGAGTCAAAAATGAATATTCTATTTAATAACAAAGATAGTGAAAGAATTAGTGATAAAGGATCCTGGTTTCCGGAGCCTGAAAGTAAACCCTTACGAGAATGGATGTTTTAGGATTTGCCAGCATTTTTTAGAAGATAGCCTAAAAACCATTAACTTATGACATGGTCCTTATCTGTGTTTCTATGCCCAAAACGCCCATTCGAATAAACAAAGAGTAATCGTCTCATTTTTTCAATTGATTATTTAATCGATATATAATCATATACAGAGCAATACCCCTTCTACCTTATAATTTTATAAAATAATTACCAAGCTAATATATACATAAATCATAATTTGAAATAAACTCAAAAACAAGCTAAATCCAACATCACAGTAAAAAAAATTATATAAGTGCTCAATCAATTTATAAATGTAATACATCATATTCAATTTTCGTTATAAAATAAATTTTTCTCTTTTCTGATCCTGATTAAATTTGTAAAAAAAAAAAAAAAAAAAAATTTATTACATAAAAATATCTTTTCTTTTTATATATAAAAAAAAAGTTAAAAAGCATGAATCGTATGTTTTTAAACGTAAATCTAGTAGATGTCTGAAACTGAAGGTGCGACATATCTTATCGTAAACGTCTCATAATAACGTTACTGTTGTAACAGTAACGATGCGTGACATACCCGACGACGTTAAAACTCCTTTTTGCAAAAAAAAAACCTTTATTCCTTTTTTTTCTTCTTTCTTCTTCATTCTTGGTGGTAAAATTTATATATATGTGTGTGGTGTCATATAAGTCTACATATATATAAAAGTTACAATATTTAAGCTCGTAAATTTTCTTTTCTATATAAACTACCTACACAAATTTATTTTCTATATATACCGAAAAGTTTTAAGAAAATAATAAAATTTATACTTTTAATGAAAAAGTTACTCGAAAAAAAAAAATTAATGTAATTGAAATTTATGTCATTGATGATTTATGTATAGAAAATCAAAGAATTTTTTTTTTAAAATTCACTAAATTGTAAAAAAATTATACAAGAAATCATTGAAATAATTAAAATTGAATTAATTACACGCAGAACAGAACAAAAAACATGAAAGAAAAAAAAATGAAAATTAATAATGAATGAGGATTGATGATGTTTAAAGAAAAAAGAAAGAAGTTTTTGTATGTAATAATATAACGGATGGTTAAAAATGAAGGATTTGACTCATGATTTATACATACCAATATAATACAATCTGAATAAGAACTGACGTTGTCACAATCATGCTACAGTAACCATAAAGTAAATATCTCGACATCAAACGTATAATACCGCATCTGCCAAGCGGGTGTTTGGTCCTCTATATATCTTTAAACCTTTTTTTTTTAATTTTATTCTTGTCATTTTTCTTTTTCATTTTAATGTTTTACAGTTTTTTGTATTTAATAAACTTTTTTTTTTGTTCGTGTATTGTACTTAGTAATTTTGAAAAAAAACGAATGTCAAATTCATGAGGATTGACTTTAATAAGAAGTTGAGTTCTTTTGATGTAAATGGTAAAATTATTAAAAGAGAGAATGAGGTAAAGAACGAGAATTGAAAATTAAATTTAATTTTTTTCTTTTATTTAATTTCAAGTAATCTTATTATTTTATTTATTTCTTTTTCATCTCGATCAAATGTATCAGAAAGACCATATTCAAAGATCAATTTATCTGCTTTTTAGGTTATAAACAATTTATCGATTTGATTTTTTTCAGTAAATTTATGCCAAAAAAAAAGGTGACTAGTTATTTCAATATTGGAAATTTTGTTTAATAAAAAGTTAGTGTCTTTTAATTTTTAAATTTTGCCATTTTGACAACAACCATTTAAAGGATACTATAAAATTACGTTAATTATGTAAAATTTCCCCAGAAATTAAAGTCCAATTTTTATTTGGTAACGTGACTTAGTGGGAAAAAGAATTTTAAAAAGCTGTATTTTGGAAATCATCCTTTTTTATCTACAACATAAGATTATCCCACAGAAATACTTTTTTTAGGAGCAGGAAATGTATTTAATAAAGTATTCAAGTACAAAGAACAAAATATAGACATACAGTTTAGACCTCAGAATCGATTTATATTATGAGTGTTTGTTATATTTCTATAACAATGTGAAATTATTATTTAATCTTGAAATTATAATATTTAATAAAAATTTTGGGATAAATGCATAATTTTTCTCTATGCAAACTTAATGCGAAAATGTTAATATCATTACAATTTTAAAAATATTGGTTTTGGAAGATCGGATCTTTTTTTTAGTTCCAATTACCAGAAAAATTAATACACTTGAATTTACAATAACACGAAGTCACCAGAGAAATGATAGCTACAAGGGAGACTAAAAGTACTATTTATTAACAACGGCACCATATACATCGAATAAATGACTGAAAATTATCATAACATAACATTTGAAGTATTATATACAAGTAAATCTTATTTTAAAAATTAAATATTTTACTTGCTTATATAACCTTCAAAGTGCATTTCGTTTGCGAGAAAAAATTACACAATTCTGAATAAAAAGAATAATTTCATTTTATAATTACAACATAAATAAAGTATCCACGATTATGTGATTTTAAATAATTTACATGTAAAAATAATTAATTATTTAATATAATCTAAGCTTTTATATTTACATATAAAAAATAGTTGCTCGTATACGAGTATACGTAGTACGTTGACATATCAAATATAAAGTCGAGTATAAAGTAGTAATAGTAAATCAATGGTAAGACAATTAAATATTAAAAATATAAAAATTATAAGGTTGCTGCTTAACTTTGGGTATCAAACCCCACTGTAATAAAATAAAATAATTAATAATAGCATAAAATCTCGTATAAAATAAATATCTATCTATTGAATCAGGTAACCAATAAATGTAATAATGAAATTTCAACTAGAAAAATTCAATAAAATCAGTACAATCAAAACATCGATATTATTTATAACCCATAAAATACAAAAATTTAAAGCTTCTTACTCCAACAATGCATTAAAAAGATTTAAATAACAAAAAAACAATATATTAAAAAGTCATTTTAAATCTTATAAATTTTCAATTACATTAGTACTTAGTACTTAAAAAAATACATAAAATAAAAATTTCAATTAAAACCTTTCATTTTATGTAAATGACTTATAAAAACATATTCTAAATAATCTATAGGGACTAACTTTTTTTTTTTTTTAATACAACAACATGCAATAGTATGTACATGCACAAGGGTATAAATAAAGAATATACATGATTTGAAATTTAAAAAGTTTTATGTATAAATAGGATGATGTTAAGAGGATTATTGTGTAAATGTCGAAGTAATATCAAATCCTTAGGTGACAGCTGCCTGTGTGAAAATTTTTTTATTGAAGAAAAAAAAATCTGCAAAATTTTAAATTGATTTAATATATGTTAATTTATTGTCAATTTTTTTAATAAATTAAAATGTGCATTTTATTTAAAAAATTTTTTTTATAATTTTTTTAGAAATATTTAAATGTATTTTTACACACTTGCATAGATAAAAATAAAAAGTATGTTTTGTGTATATAATTTAAAAAAGTGTAAATGTTGATACCCTGATGTCATGTGCATTATTTTTATGTATTGTTAGATATATATATATATATGTATTCCCTTTGGTATAAAATACAAAATTTACAATAAAAATGTACGACGTATGAGATTTATTTCTTTATTGTTTGGATGAACGAATGTATACAATAAGGTTGTCGAAGCTTTCAAACATATAAAAAAAAAAAAAGTTGAAAAATAGAAATTTGAAGATATGATTTGTTTTTTTTAGGTATCTATAGATATAGATATATTTGTCATATTTTACCTTAGGGATTCAATCATTTTTAATGGATTTGTTTTTCATTTTTTTATGTTTCTTTGATTTACGACTCAGGTTGTATTAAGTATGAGAATTTTTTTTTTTGGCACACGTTTATTATTTTAAAGGATTAAGGATAAATGTAAATAAATTTTGATGAAATTATCTTTTATTGTAATTGTTATTGATTTTGTTTTATAAAAACTTATAGCTGGTTTTTTTTCACACAAGGAACGATAATGAAACATGTTCACTTATAATAGTTTTAACGTATACTTCATAATTATTATAAGTTCTAAAATCGAAATTACAATAAATCCCAAAATATAAATTATCCTAATTCCATAAACCTAAAGTATTCTAAGTTCTTGTTCTTATCAGGGCCTGATCAGGATATTCTAAGTCCCTTAATCAAAAATATTCTAAATCCATTTCACCCCTCGCCCTAAAAACGTCACTTCTTCACCCCTCCTCCCCTGTCAAGCCGGACTTTTTCAGATACCCCATTCAATGAACATGTACCATGTTAATAAGTAAATTAATTTAATTGGGATTAATTTTGATCCTTAAAAATAATTTATTTAAAATTATTTAAAATAGAATTTATATTTAAGTTAGTTTTTAATAATTTAAGAGAATAGAAAAAGATAATTTTAATTTATCTAAAATAGTATGCTGAAAATAATGATTTTTTTATATAAATAAGTAAATTAATTTAATTGGGGTTAATTTTGATAATTGAAAAACGATTTACTTAAAATTATTTAAAATAGATTTTATATTTAATTTAGTATTTAATAATTTAAGAATATAGAAAAAGATAATTTTAATTTATCAAAAATAGTATGCTAAAAATAAAATTTTATTTGTGTAATTGGGATATAAATTAGTAAAAAAATATAATTTTTTAGCTTTTGGTTAATAAAAAAGTTTTGTTGGAGGTAGTTGATGCTTCAATTCAAGGTATGCATAAATACCTTTTTAGAAAACTTTTTTTTTTTGGAATTAAAAGAAATTTGTAACATAATATTATATTCGTTTGAGAAGTAAATAACTAACAGAGATACTCTCATGAAATACAATTTTATGTATATCCTACAGGTATTATATGGCTAGTGTGTTCATTTAAAGTCCAATCCTCGCTAAAAGTCTCGTACATTAAAAATATATCCTAAAGAGAATACCTGTTTAAATAGTTGAAAATAAAAATATGATATTTTTTATCAACTCTAATTTCTTGTAATTTCTTAGTATTAATTGATAAACTAATTCAGAAAATACAATAACATAGCAGATTCTTCATGATAATTGATCACATATATCTACTTCGAATATATGTTATCAAATCACAGCTGATTTTGTAGACGTATAAATTATAGTTAATTTAAAGTTTGTACTTTTTACAGTAAGCAATGATAAAATATGAAAATTTACATTAGTGTTATAAAAAATCAAGGAATTAATAAATTCTAACAAAAGAACTGCAGGAAAATATCAAATGACAATTATTCATTAATAAAGAGAATTTTAAGAGAATGTATATAGGATACATGAATTATTTGCTTGGTTAATTTTTTTAAACTTTTTAAAAAGGACACTATTTTTTACTTTTTCCTAAAAAAAAACCGTTAGTCATTATTTCTTCATCTGATTTAATTTATTATTCTTAGTAACAAACTGTTTAATATTCACAAAAATTGCTGCAGAGTTTTCAGATTCCAAATTTTCAAGAAAATAAACTTGTTAAGTTATGTGAAACTTAAGAAAAAACAATTTGAAATTATAAAATTTAGAAAAAAAAATAATAGTACTTAAAAGTTTGAAAATTTGATACTTGATTTTGATGAGAAAAAAATTTGAAATTTGGCATTGTAAACAGGAATAACTTGGTACTAAGCTTTGGGATAAACGAAAAACACGAATTTTGGCTCTGTTTTTTTTTCGTTTAGTTAAAAGTATAAGTAAAAGACCCAGTTTCTTTCCTGAATAATAACACATAATAAAAAAGCAAAAGATAACTTCAACGGGATATATATGTGTATTTAATTAATTCTTTGGCTGAAAATAAACATTTGAGTGACTATAAAGTATATCTGCAGATATTCACTAGATTTTACAGTTGCATTATATATAATATTGTAGTAATGATAAAAAAGCTATTCACATTAATATATGAAATTTTTTCTTTATATATACTTAGGAATGAATTTCACTTGCGAGAATAGATTCAGTATGAAAAATTTCAGACAATAGAGTTCGTTTAACAAAACCAGCAATTTCGAAAGGACTGCATTAATAGTCCAGGTATATCTGTAAAAAAAAAAGGTCAAAACTCTACCTAATTAAGAAAATAAATGAATCGAGATAAAACCTTTTGCATTCTGTTAAGAAACATTCTGTAGCAAACAAAGCTCTATTTTTACAGCTGTAAAATGAATATATGGGTTTTTGGGGGTAAAAGGGGTGAAAAAAAGCAAATACACCTCTCCTCCAAAAGGCTTAAATTGCAATTCAGCATAGTTTTGAATTTTCTGAACCAAAAAACATATAAGCACTCCTTGAAATGCCTTTTCCTTTCCGATGTTATTTTCTTGACATGTTTCTTACGGTTTCTTATGGAGATATAAGTGCGGAGCAATTACAAAACAGATTAGGTTTAAATTCACAGACTTAATATTTTTAAAATATAGAAATTAATAAAAATCGGAATCTAATTGTGGAACCCAAAAAAATGTACATATTTTAAGATTTATCTTAAATTACAAAAGAGAATTTCATATAACTCATTGGACTAAGAAAAAAATTAATTAGGAATATTTTAAAAAAAAGTTTATGATGTTTTAAACCTTTTAAGAATATTAATTAATAAAATAAATATAGAAAATAACAATCTCGACATATATCTAGTAACTTTTGTAGTACGCATGCTTGGTGAGCATTTAAATAATTTAAAAATAGTGAATTTAATATAAAGAAATATAAATATAAACAAAACGGTTTAAATACTTATTAAAATTAAATTATTTGCTTTATTATTAATTTAAAAGGTAATTGTTTAATACATGAAAATTGTTATTAAATTACCTATAGGGATCTTTAAAATAACTAAATCTAGTAAATTTACTACTCGATCCAATTGAAAAAATATTTGACTAGGCTATTTAAACTTAAAGTTAACAGAATGCAAAAGGTTTTATTTTAATACATTTTCATAATTAGGTAGAGATGGTTTAACAGATATATTTGGACTATAAAAAAATTATTATACAATTCTAAAAGGTGAATTAAATAATTGTTCTTTTAAATTAGTAAAAAAAGTTATAATTAAATATCTATAAAAAAATACTAAGTTTAGTGATCACAGATACTAAATTTCAAATAATATTACACGTTAGATAATAAATGCTATTCAAATACTAAATAAAATTCCTTCTTTATATATTATTACAAATTCATTTCACTTGCGAGAATATACTTAAAGACTGAAAATTTGATAATTATATTATCTTCATCATAAGTAGTTAGTTACTCGATTAGTTAATTTAATTGACAAGAATTTTTTTTGTCTGGACGGTAATCTCGTATATCGGTATATAAAACTTGGCACAAAATTTTCTACTTTTGTTGGTCTACGTCTATGGTATAGGCAAAAAATCGACAAAAAATATAGTGAGCAGCATGGGCGAAAACTTCAATCACTTGCAAGTGTCTCCTTAACTATTTATATTATTGATACATTAAAAAATATTAAATATAAAAAGAAAATTATACATTTAATTTATTTTAATAATGCAATTATTTATCACAATTTAGAGTCTCTTAAAACCCAATAGAAAATTTTCAAAAAAAATTTCTGAATTCCCAATTGACTCCCAAAAAAAATTTAATTAAAAATAATACAATACGTCAAAATAACAATTATAGATCAATCCAATAAAAAAATGTACCCAAAAAAATAAATAATAATCATTTCATAAAATAAATATCTCACATATATATAATAATTCAACATCAAAAGCTCATTGTTACTGTCACTCATAATCGTTTTACTTTGGACATTTTTTTTTGTTTTCTTTTTTTTGATGTTTTGATATATATCACGTTGACACTCCCCGACATAAACGGGCTATATATAATAATTCTTTCATATATAACAGCCCTCATTGCAAATATGTCCCTTATTTTTTATATTTCCCTCTTTTATTATTTTTTTTTAATACTATGTCACGCGATTCTTTTTATAAATATTCTTGTTTTGTCTATAAGATACAGAAAAAGAAGAATTAAAGATAAAATTTACAGGTTTTTTTTTTCATAAATAATGTATTCCCTTATTTAGTATCATCTTTAAATATCTTAAAATGTCACATATTTAATACAAAAGTACATTTATTTTATAGACCGCACGTTGAGTTGTAAAAATGTCCAGCTGCAAAAAAAAAAGTTTCAATTTTTAAAAAATTACATAATCGATAAATATCTTAAAAGATTTTTTATATTTCTTTTACTGACATATATTCTAATTATTTAAATGAGAATAAATTAAATATGCATTTTAAATATTATAAAAAGTTAACCCCTTATATTTTTTGAGTATTATTTAGATATAACAAGTCAGATAGTAGATAATATAAGAGGAACGGTTAGTGGTAAATTTGTTGTTTAGACAGTATAATTTCAGGATATTCGACCCTTAATTTATATATAACACGTTTTCCCTGTCCAGTCAAAAAAAATCTCTCAAGTTAGACTTGTTGAAGAGCCTCGTAATAATAATAACAATAGAAATATATAAAGCAGGTGTGTTTTCTCATGCGATTAAGTGGTACTTCTAGGTTTCTAATAGTGAAAATGCTCTTTTCATTGATTATATACGATTGGACAAATAATATAAAGAACTTGAAATGAAAAAAAAAAAAAATCTTTTACCATTATGGCTTATAATAATAACTGCTACTACTATTGAAAAAATATATTGTTTTTTCAAGGGGTGTAAAAAGATTTATGGGGGATATAATGTACACATGATATTTTTTTTGTTGAATATATATAAAATCGGGTTTATCGGTATTGATGTGTTTTTTTTTTGTATGAAAATGTGGAATGAAATGTACATATATTTTGAAAAAAGAGGGGTCAAGATATCGCGTATGTAAAATCTTAATGGCGATTATGTGCATGTTTCATTGAAAATATATGGGTAATATTTAGGGTATATTAGATTTTTGGTTATTTTGGGTTTTTAATGAGTTTTGAAGCTTTTCGGATAATTTAGAGTTGGGGACAGATTAACTAGATTGGAATATTTGAGATACTGATAAGCTGTACGCAAGAATTTAAATTTTTTGCTAGGATGGATGAGAGATTGTACAGCAGATTGCTAAGTTAAAAATTTTGGAAAATATGATACTTTTCTTAATGCAAAGAAAAATTTTTTTGGGCCAAATCTTAAAAATTTTAAAATCATTAAATTTTTCTTCTATTACGAGCCCTTAAACTATAAAATTTAAAAAAATCCAAAATCATCCAAAGTTGAATATGTACACATATTCGGGTATTTTATAAAAATTTAATATATCGAGAGTGAAAATGATTCCCTAGATTTTTTTTAGAAATATAAATCACTTTTATTTCGCATATTATAATATGAAAATATATATATAGGATTTACGTAACTGTGAAATAAAGTTATATATATATATATATTTTTATAAAAATGAGGCGGAAAATTATGCTTATTGTTAAACTTCATAGCTGTTTATTTTATTTTTTGGTTCTCTTTTCACGGTAATATTTTATTTTGTAACTTTTTTTTTTTGAATAATAAATTTATTATATTTATGAAACTATAATTTTTATGGTACACTAGGAAAGTACTTTTATACGGTAATGCTGTAAAAAAAGTGATTTACGCAGCAAATTACTTGATATTAATTTCTTTTTTTTTTTTTTTTAACGAAAATTTTTTAATTTTTATTCATTATTTAAAGTAAATGTCTTTGATTGGCTAAAATTTTCAATGAAATATAGCAGATCAGATAAATAGTGTTATTTTAAAATGCAGGAGAATGTGTTTGCAAAAAGTAAATCTTAAATTTGATCAATAAACATTGATAATTTTTGAAGGTTTTGTTTAATAAATTATTTTAGTAAATTAAGTTTACAAACAGTTTGTGAATAATCAATAAATTAACTTAAATATAAATTTATTTAATTAGTAAAGAGATAATTAGACGGAAAAAAATGTGTGACGATTTCTACCTATGTGTAGCTGTAAATGGAAAAGCACAATTTAATCGAAGTAGTCAAATAAATTAAAGTATCCTTTCAACGAAGTTTTTAAACTAACCAATATGTTAAAAATATTGTTTAAATTTAAAAACTTTAACAAGGTTAAACGAAGGTTAAATATAACGATTAAAGAAAAAAACCTTTATTTTTAAAACTCGGCAAGTATAAAATGTAAGTTATTTATTATTTATAAAATTAAAATTTTTAAAATGAAGAAAGAATTAAATTTACTTCATGGATATATCTCCTTATATTTATATCCTCGCGAACTCATTTCAGTTGCGAGAATCAATATCGAATACTATTATAATAAGCTCTAAATCGAAATTAATTTGGAAAATCTTATATTTAAGGCACTTAAGTAAGGGTTATAAAGCTAACCATGAAAATAACTAAAATATACTTTAAGACTTCATTTTGGCCTCAATTTGTTAACCAATCATATTGCATTATTTTAAATTTGAATTTTAATATTTTTAACGTACTCAAGCGTAATGAGTTTAAAATCAAAAATCAGTACTGTAATTTTTGAAAAACATTAACTTTGACTGCTGATATCTCTAAATCCACAGGTCCAAAATGAAAAAAAGTTAATGCGCAAAATTGAAGTTTTATAATATACAGTAAGTTTGTAAAATAGCAAATTTCAGATATTAAGTCTGTAAAAAAAATATAGAGGAGGGGAACTCAGCCTGAAAATATATATATTTATTCAAAAGTATTGAGACTTCGCACATCCTTCTAGATTTTGTCAACTTTTGTACAAGGGGGGAGGTATTCGATTTTAAAATAATTAAACAATATATATATGTAAAATTTATTTAAAATTTTATATCTAATGTTTTAGACAGAAACTTCAAAACAATAAAATTGCCATAAATCATATTCTAATGAAAATGTCAAATTGATCATGAGGGTACAACAAAATAACGAGAAATCCGATGAGAAATCATAAGATATACTTATGAAAAAAATATCAGATGCTAACAGGTCTCTTTCAGAAAATATGCCACCCAAAAAAATATGTTCTACGTTCTTGAACACGAAAAAAAATCATGTCTAAAATCTTGTATTAAAAATTATTACTAAAATCTAAAATTACATTATACAAGTTTCTAGTAAGTTTTGATAATTTAGGGTTTTTGTAAAAAGCTTTTTTGAGTTTAGTAACATCGTAACTTTGAATTTAACACTTGAGATTTTTAGCACTGATAGTAAAATGTCCATGTAGTACATTTATACAATATATAAAACCAAGCTGAAAGTGATAGGAGAAAAAAAAAGTATACAAGTAAAACATCCAAACAGTCTAACTACCTTATTCATTTATATATATCTAGGAGCTCTCATCACTAACATATATATAAAAGGTACAGTAAACTGTCTGCTTTCTGTTTATATAAAAAGAAAAAAAAATAAAAATGTTAAGTGACAACCTCGTTGGTATGAGGTTAAAGTGGATGAAACAGCATATACAAACAACACAACAGACTTAAAAATTACGAGCTCTCGTAATTTCTTATATAAATATCTATGTGTGTGTGTGCTTAAATATACACACCAAAAGTAAAGGAACACACTTGGAATTTCGCATGTGACATACCGCGACACTATCTGGGAGCCACAAATGAGAAGATAGAGAGACAAAAGTGAATAAATAGCTTTACAAGAATGAGAAAGGGAGGTCCAAAAAAAACAAATGAGACAAAAAAATATATACATACATGCACATATGCGTGTTTTAGATATAAATATATGTGTTTATGTTGAATAAAAATTTAAGTAAAAAAAAAATAGAAAAAAAAACTAGAGTTTATAGTCCCTTGGTGGGCAGTAGCTCACATATTTTTTTAACGCTAAATGAAATGATGGCTTGACTTTACGATTTTAAAAGTATACGTAACATGGTTTCTGCATTCTCATAAACTATAAATGAACATATATTTTAGATACGCTACTGTATTTTATATCTTTATTTGTATCATAAAAACAGAATATTTATGTGGGTGTGTTTGTGTGTATTTGATAATATAAAATTTTCAAATATTCAAAATTAAGTTAATATTATCATACTGCATTAAACTTTTTATTAAAATTATACATTTTTAAAAAAATACAATTTTGGAAAATTAAATTTACAAAAAAATTTTATTCAAATTGCGTTTAATTTTTGTTTTACAAACTTGTTACATTATATGCTAATTTATTTTAAAATCAATAATTTGATATTTTGTAAAATTTTATTTTTTCAAGCGTAAAAATATATTTTTAATTTAAATAGATGTACCTATATTATTTTTTTTAATTAACTTTTTTAGCGATTGCAATTTAAATTTGTAAGTGATGTATTATTTTAAATATTGGGTTTATAATTTTATTTTTAATTCGTATAAAATTTATATATATTCGTCATTAGGTTATTTTTAATTTTGACCAATCTTAGTGTCTAAAGGTTTTTGGGTCGGTTTGTGCAATGAGATATGTAATATTTTAATGATATGTAAATTGAGCTTTGGTTTACTTAAAGATTAAAATTTTATTGACTTGCTCAAAATTCAATTAATTTAAGATATTCAGGTATAAGATTTTTCACAGATTTTATTTTTGTGACTAAACCAAGTCTAATAGTCTTTAAATTAGAGTATTTTTTCCCTAAATTAATACTAAAAATTGAATAAGCCTCCGTTATAGCTTTTTAGGTTTAATTCCCAATTTTTGTTTTTACTGGCAGCCGTTTTCATTTTTTTGGCTAATTTTTAAAAAAGAGAGCTAATTTTTTCTTATTTTTTCTGTAAAAAACTGACATAATATGAAAAATTATTTCCTCTTATGTCTACATTGGTAATTTTTCGAAACTTCAATTTCAAAGTTGTTTTTTTAGCAGCATTTTAGAGATAAAATACTTTGAAAACGATTTGAAGTTTAGTTTAAAAAGGTCCATTGAATAATAGCAAAAATAACAAAAAATATTGCAACAAATAAGTGCTGTGTAGAGTGAACCTTATTTTGGACTTTATTGAAAAATTTCTTCCCGAGTTTTTTTTGTAAAGTTTTGGTAATAAAAACTCACCAGCTCCACGTATTGTTTATTTGCAGCTCACAGACACATGTCTAAAAGCATCTCAATTTTCCCATTTAAATAACATGAAATCTTGAATTTTTGATTTGCAAGAATCAAAAAAATATTTAAAGTTCATTAAAAAATCGGACAGCTGAAAAGTCAAAATTATCATGTTATTTAAATGGGAAAATTTAGGTGGTTACAGGCACGTGTTTTTGAACTGCAAATGCAAAATCCTTGGAGCTGGTAACTTTTTAAGATAAAAACTTCTCAAAAAAGCCTGGGGAGCAAAGTTTTTCCACAAAATCCAAAATAAAGTCCATTGTACAGCTGTGCCATCTATAAAATAAACTTTCCATTTGAAACAAATTTAGAACATCAAATAAGAACCAAAAATGACCAGAAGTTTAATATACATAAATTAAATTTTTTTGGAATAAAAATATCAATTATTTTTGTTGTTAAATTTTCACAATTATAAATTTTTATTTTATTTTTCAAAACTGTTAATTTTATATTTAAATAAATCGTCTATTATTTTATTTTAATTAAGAAAAATTGACAGCAAAAAACGTTATTATATATATTTTTTATGATTTCATGTATGTGAATAAACAAAAGGTATTAAATATGCAATAAAATGGTAACTACCTGTACAAAAAACATTGGAATATCGAGAAAAAAAAGTTTATAAATTAAATATTGCGTTTATGATATATTTATAAAATGCAAAAAGATAAATAATTTCATTTGTCAAAAAATAAACGTAAATATTCAATTAAATTTTTTACAATTAGCAATCAGTAACTTTATTTTTATGCGTTACTTCTAATTTAGTATTTATATTTGATGTATAATTTTTTTATATATGAAACTTTTTAATTTTATTGTACATATGAGTTGTAATATGAATTTCTGGTCTTTTTCGGAAAATAATTGCAGAATCTTAATTTAGAAGAACTTGCTTCTACTTTTAAAAGCAGTAAAAAATTTCTATTTTAATTTTGGGTGAAATTACATTAAAATTTAAATTTTAAGGTAAAATACCAAAAAGTCTAAAGAAATCATGAAATTATGGTTAACAAGTGTTAAATAAAAATCCATTATTTGTTCCTAAATAACATATTGCTTTATTGATGTATAATGAACACCTGATAAAACTTGAGGAAAAGCAAATTTTATATTTTTGAGCCTTTGGAAGAAAAGCTTGTGCCACATAAACTTAAAGTCTGAGTAACTTCTCAAATTTTTATAGTTACAAATATAAAACAAATCAAGTATATAGAATTTATCAGATTAGCATTGTAAATAAATTTTGATATCCCATAGACCTCGACCTCCTGCAAAAACACTTTTTCATACCCAAAAAATTCATATTCTGACTCATATACCCCAACAACTGTATAAACATTGTTAATTTTTTTTAATTCCTTTTTATTTATTTTATATTTCACATGTCAATTATTACACTCATTTTTTAATTCAATTTATCTCCATACCAAACTTAATTTAAAAATACACTCCAAAAAAAAGCATATATAATATCCATAAAAATAATTCACGATCTTAAAATCTCATAAAATACCTAAAATATTTTTAATTAAATAAAACTGTAATTAATAAGATCATTAATTACAAGAATTTAAAACGAGGGTATAGGTATATAAATATTCTGCTCGATAAAATATTATAATATAGCTAAAACGTTATAAGGTACCTATATATTATATAACGTGTGAACGTTATAAGATATAAGTTTTAAAGCAAATTATTATTGAATATCTTTAAGCAATATAGTAATATAATATATTACAAGTTTAAATTTTACCCCCTTAATCTATAATATTTAATATAATATATATATATATATATACCTAGTATTAGTATTAATATGGTGTATAATAAAATAGGGATAATCTAATTTTAATCTTTATATTAACTAATCATTATATTAAATCTTTTAAATTAGTTATATCAAAATTTATATATTATTAACGATTTTATATTGAGATTTTTTTATATATAATGATTTATTATTAAGTATTATTAGTTTTATGAGTGTTTTTGGGGAGTTTTGAGGGATTTTGGTATGAAATTATGTATTTTTTTTAAAAAGTTGTTTCCTTTATTATTGATATATAGTTTTATACTGGCAAAGGAAGACTTCTTCTTTTAGGGAACAAACTGCAATCTATATTTATGGATGAACTTAATATGTTGAAAAACTATCCTACATATGCCTAATAAATGGAAGTTTATTCCAATGGGCCTTCTGGACTTAAAAATACAGGGCTCAATGTTATTTGATAATTTTTTGGTGATTTTCATTATAACGCTACAACCTTGTAAGTTAACCAAATTGATTTTTTTGGTGAAGTGTCACCTTTAAAGACCCGTAGACTGCAATTTTTTATCACTAACTTTCTCATCGATACAACCAATTAACCAAATGATCATTTTTGGCCAAAAATGACCAAATTTTATTTTAAAATTTTTTTAAAATGCTGCCCAAATTCTGATTTTAGATAAAATTGGGTTGTATAGATTTCCAAGAATTATTTACACATCCGTTTTCAGTTATTTTTTTTACAAATATGGTAAGTCTCTAAGTTCAGGATTTAAAAAAAAAAATCAGTTTTTATAATTATCTTTGAAAAGCGATAACTTGAAAACTATTTAAAGAAAACAGATGAGTAAAAAATTTTTGGAAATTGTAAACAAGTTTTGTGACCTGTAAAACCCATTTTTCTCAAAAATTACAATTTTTGCAGTCATTTAAAGATTGGTCGAGAGATTGGTCATTTTGGGCCAAAAATGCCCATTCGGTGAATTGGCTGTAGCTATGAGGAAACTAGTAATAAATATTGCGTTTTATGAGGATTAAAAAATGACAATTTTACGAGAAAAATGAAATCAACCAGAAATGTTTTCGTTATCTTACTTGGTTTTAGTGTTATATTGAAAATTACTGAAAAACCCTATTTAATAATATTCAGCCCTGTGTTTCTAGGCCCAAGAGGTCCATAGGTATGAACGGTGGGTGGTTGCCATGTGTTTTTAACATAATAAATTGATTCATAACTATAATTTTTGATTTGGTATTTCCAATGTATTTAAATCACCTTGTTCATTGAAAAACTCGAAAAAAGTATTAAGTTTTTTTTTTCTAAAATGTACTATGACAATAGTTTTTAAAACAAATTAAAATTTGTTTTATTTAAACTAAGAGAATGCAAAGCAAAGTAAATTTGAGTTCTGATCGTTATTAATAGACTTTCGGATCTTATTTACACGTTAAACATTGATATCAAATCAATCCAATTAAAGCTTTCAACTGTTTTCTAATATGGACAGTTTCGTTCTACACGTTGTTGACGGTATTTAGTATTTAATTGTTTACCTTCAATTTACAATCTTCAACAATCTTATATATTTAATATATCAACGAACCTCGCAACGAACTACATGCACTTTTACGAGTACTTTTAATCAATCAAATATCAACTATTTTTAAATATAAAAAGCTTAAAATACATCGGAATAATTATGTTAAATAATTAATTATTTTTACTTGTAAATTATTTAAAATCACATACTCGTAGATACTTTATTTATGTTGTAATTATAAAATGAAATTATTATTTTTATTCAGAATCTGTAATTTTTTCTCGCAAACGAAATGCACTTCGAAGATTATATAAGCAAGTAAAACATTGAATTTTACAAAATAAGAATCACTTGTATTTTACTCTAGTCATCGATATTTAAAAATATGTTTGCATATATGTATTATCACTGAGATTTAAGTAAAGGCTTTGTATAGATCTGATGTTTCTTAGAGATCCTTTATTTACTATGGACAACTGCAGTAGCATGATCATGATAATTTTCAATTATTTAATCAATATGCTGCGCATAGTTATTAAATATTAATTGCAGTTTCTTAACTTGCGTCTTGACTCTGTGTGGCCTCTGGTCATTGAATAGAGAAATATATTAATTTCTTGACTGTTTGTTAGTTTTTATTATTTATTATTTTTTAAATTCTTCCATCGAAACTTATTAAATTGTAGTGATATTATAATTGACTCCGCATAATTAATAATGAGAATAATAATGCATTTATCTCAAAATTTTAAAATCGTACCCTGTGTTTCTAAGCCCAGATAGCTCAGAAGTCCAAAATATTAACACATTTTTATTACCTTTTTTCTTAATAAAAAAATAAATAAATATATTTTTCAGTTGTTATGTTTTGCTTTGTAACCAAGATTTACTAGTTTTTCTTCATCATTGACTAAGAAATAATCCTGTAGTCTCAAAAGTAAAAAAATATAATTATTACTAAATAGTGAAAAATAAAATTAAAAAAAAAACCTTAAAAACTAAAATTTGGAAATTAAAAAATTTAGTAATAACAATATAACTTCAGATTAGAATACCACAAACATATAAAATATTAAATTTTACATTATTTGCTGATAATCCTAATAAACAGAGTAATATAATAATACATAATAATAATAATAATATCAAACAATTAAAATATAGTACATAAAGAAGAATAAAATTAATATAAAACCATATAATATCTGTATTATATACACATGTAATCCTGAATTCCCCAGATGTCAGAGCTTATAAACTTTTGGTTAACTACTATTAAACCACTATCTAGTATTTCTACAATATTGCACATAATATAGGTATTTTATATATATATAGGTATATATACATTAAAACTTGCTTAAAACCACATAATATTATAAAATACATTTAAACGATTTAATTATGTTAGATATAGTTTTCTTTAATTAGTTTTTTCGATTTTATTACTCTGGCTGAATAATTTTATTATATGAATGATTATTATTTGTTATTATATTGGTTTGAAAAAAATTTAATTAATATTTTACTGTATTATAAAGATGGAACATTTTTATGGGGAGAGGTACTTGGTGAATCTGAAAATCGAGGGGGAGAATTAAATGTGTCTGATTTAAGGGAGGTGGTCAAATGTATCTGAATGAAGAGGAGTAGTCCAATAAAACTTAGAATAATTTCAAATTACTGAAAAAAGATGATTTACCTTATGTGTTCAAATAAATAATTTTTATAATCTGATATTTTTCCTAATTATTTAAAATATTCATTATGTGAGAATAGGAAAAATGCTGCTCTAACGTTATATGGGGGAAAATTACTTTCGAAAATTCAAAAATTATGCGCAATTAATTTGTACCTTTATGAATAACTCGAACGTGAATAACTAGATATCGTTTTTCTCGCAAGAGGATTGTAATTTCAATAGTATAAGTAGACCTTGGCTCAAAATTAAAATGTAATACAAAATGACAAAAAAACTACTATAATATACATGCTTTAAAATTGATGTTGATAATTTATAATTTTCATTTAGAAGTTTGTAGGTGGTACAATGGAACTTGATATCTGATTTTTTGTTTGTTATTTAAATAACAATTAGTTTTATTTATTCTAAAACAAATGTAGAAAAAATTCATTATTACAGTTGACATAAAAGCTGGTAATGCATTAATGTACGTTAACTCATTAACGCCGACGCGGGAGAGTTTTGGAAATGGAAAAAAAGCAATAACTTCTATTGGTATTGCCCGTTTTACCCCTTTTAGCCCAATTTTTTGAGCACATGCAAGAGCTATAGGTCAAAACTAATGATGGGTTTTAATGAAAAATTTTTTAGCCATGTACCTGCAAGGAAAATTGTTATTTTTTACCATTTCCAAAACTCTCCGCGTCGGCGTTAATGAGTTAAAAAAATTACTAGCTTCAGATTACTTTGTTCTTCAACATTTTCTTTCAATGTTGATGTGAAATGCTCTATTAATTTAACGAATACATTTTTTTTTTAAATCAAAATATACAAAATACCAAAAATAGAATTTTATAAAAAAATAAGCTTATAATTATATTTTTTAAAATTAAATGCAAAAAAAAATTTTAGACAATTAAAATATTTTCTCTTGAAAATATATAAATAAATTTTATTATTCACAATTACTTCTGTTCGTTTTTATGAGAAAACATAAAATTGTAGTAAAAACATGAAATTTGCGTGGCTTTATATATAAATTTCGTAGGAAACTCCCTTTAAAACTTAATCAAATTCTCAATTTATTATGCACAAACATAAAAAAAAAAAAAAATGTAACACAGACACTCACAAATACACTTACAATCAAACAATGAAAGAGAGCCATAAATTTTTTGACTTTTTTTTGTCACATCTTTTATATATTATAATATTTAAACACATTTCTAACACCATAAAGATTATAATATATTATATTTACAAAAAGATAGTCCAGTTAAAGATTGAATTTTTATTTTTCTAAAGTGTACACATGCAAAAATTTAGGGACACATAATATGATTATAGTATGCTGAGTACGTATAAATAAGAAAAGAAGCCAAACAATGCATTGGCGTGACGAAGGCATTGTCAAATTTACGCCCCGCAGGGTGTTTCTGCAGTTAACATTTATATAGGGTTCATTCGCGTTTAATATATAATATATGGGATGCTGGAGACCCTCATCAATTACACGGGAAATTGCTCGCGTATTATTTATGTCAGAAGACTATATAATAATACATTTATATATAATATATTATATAAGTAACCTGAATATCAAATAAATTTTTTTTTTTACTTCTATTCAATGTTTTTTTTTTATTTATGTATCTAATACATGATTTGGTTTTTTAAAAAAAATTTAATGCAATTTCGTGGTACTATAAATTACGTTTTTTTATTGAATTTTTTTACTAGAAGTTTATACCAATAAAATTATATTTATTGCGTTGAGACATGCCTGTGTTATAGACAATTTTTTATAATGTGGGTAATGTGTAATAGGTTATAGTGATGATTTGATCAACAAAAATAAAGTATATATATAACAAAAATGATATATTTATTCACCAACGATCAAAAACAATATCTTAGAGTTAGAAATATTCTAAAACAATAATAATATTAAATTCAGAGTTAAAAAACTAGACCCTTTATGTAGAAACAGTAATTTTGTAAGGCTAAATAACTAATACCAGGATTTATATTAAATAAATCCCAGAATATTATCAAAATTTTATTACTTTTTAATTTTAATTCGTGTGTATTTTAATCTTTTGTAAATTCCTACAAAATTAAATGATAATAATTAATCAAAATAGATAATGCTTGAATAAATGTTAAAATAGTATATGAAAATAATATTTTGATTTACGTCTTATATAACATGTAAAAATAATTTCTTTTGCGAGATAATATTACGCCATCTAGTTTTTATTAATAAACTAATTTTTATAGTTTTGCTTTATAAGACATTGTACACTGTAAGAAAGGGGCTAGTATATAATTTATTTTATTTTCTAAGCATAATATACTAATATTAATATTTGTAATTTTGAAAATATGAGCGAATTGTGGCTATTATTGTATTGATATCGAATTGATATTTTTAATTATGTAAATGGCGAGAAATGGTCACATTTTGACTAATATATTATTTATATTTTTTGTTTTTGTTAATATATTATTTTATTTTATTAATAATTTTATTTTTGTTTTTATTTACTTTTATTTTTTTTATTAATAATTGCATTTTCAGAGTTCGAAAAGTCGTTTGGAATTTGATTGTTTACAGGTGTAGTTGTGTATAAATAATGATGTAATTCTTTGCCTAAAATGTATAAATGAGGGTTCTTTTACAATAAACTTAATTTTCTCGCAAGTGAAATGCATTTGTTAGGGTATATATATACGTTAAACTACAAAAATTATTGTATGTTTTTAGTTAATTGTCATACATGTAATATTGTAAAATAACTTAATGGTAATCTATAATTAAAGATAATTGTTTAAGCATTTTGTTGCCTCTCTTTTCAAATATTAAAAATACAGAATAGAATTGGTTTATTAAACATGGCATGATGAGCAAAAGTTAATTTTACCCACTGGTGGAACAACTTTAACGCACTTTTAAAATAAAATTATGCATGAAACTTTTGATATAAATGTATGTTTTACCAAATGCGATCACCTACGCACCTCGGGTCCTGTGAACCTTCGCATTTATAACTTTATATCACTTGTTTCATAAATAACTATTAAATTGATCTGGATTGAACTTTGTATCTGAACTGTTAAAGGGCGTATAGAAGTTTTTTAAAATGAATAGCAATTACTTAATTTTTCATAAATTTTGTGAGTAAATTATAGTAAATTATTTTGGGCTAGTCATGCTTACAATTTATACATGTATTAATTTTAATTATTGATTCTTAAAAATGTTTTTTTTTTAAAAACTAATTAATTCTAGTATACCCTCACTACGAGGATATACTAATTAATTCTTACAAACATATTTCAATTTACTAAATAACAAAGATCCCTTAGATTTTTAATAATTTTTAGGATCAAAAACTTCATAAAACCAAAAAAATACAAAATAACATCCAGACTAATATATAGAAACACATATATACTATACAATGTAAACAGTTGAACGTGCTTATGGTTGTCGAAACTGGATTAAAAGCTCATATCAGTCTTTCAAAATTTCACCATCACCCCTAAAACTTTTCATTCATTAAATACGTTATATATATTATAAATGTATTTTAAAAGATACGATAACGTTAATCACGTTGTTTACGCTAAGATTGATCCATAGAATATATATTATATAGATGAAAGCAGACATGCCAAAAAGGATTATATTATTATAATAAAAACTTGTCATATTTAACTGACAATATAAGATATGATACTTATTTTATAAGATTTATTTTATTTTTTTCCTTTATACTTATTTATTATTTTATTTCTTATATAATAAAATTGTAATACTATCTTAATTAAAAATCTTTATTTATTGATTATTATTATTTTTTATATATTTATTGTAGGGGAAAATAGGGGCACAAAGAGTTTCAGTGGTTGAAATTAAACATTTGGGATGCTGTGTACTAAATTTATTTGTTGAGCCAGATTATATCTGTACTTTTTTTGCTAATTAAAGTTTTATTCAATTTTGGCCATATGGTATTTTTGGATTTTTTGTTTCGATAATGACTTTTTAACAAGGTGTACTGAAACATGTTTTGTAAATATTTCATCATGCAGGATGAATATTTTACATGAATGTCATTTGTCGAACTTGGACTGCAAAATGAAAGTGTATGTGTGCTCACTAGGGCTGGGGAGCCATTCTGAATTGTGATGTATACTATTAGAAACGATTAAAATAACATTTTGTAACAAAACAAATAATTTTAATAAAAATTTGTTTCATCTTATACTGCTGTACTCATACAATACTGAACTTACTACCGAATGAAGCTAAAGTCATTCAAATTTAGCACATTGTCGCGAATTTTCGAATAATTTCAAAATAAATCATTTTGCATACAGTAAATAGAGAAAACATATAATTCTATTTTTTCCAGTAATAATCCTTAATTTAATAATCCTTCAAGGACCTATTTTGTATATTACTCCATAGATAATTCAGTTCCAAACCCTGATCTAAATATCAACTTAAAAAAAACTATTTTATCAATAAATAATTTAAAAAGAAAAAAAAAAGTTTACAAAAAACCATAAAGTTTTAGTACTTTAAATTCATTTTGCATAGATCCAAAAAAAAGAGTATAAGGGAAATAAATTGATAGTTTTCCCATATACCATACACGATATAATATATTCTTGTCACATCTACAAGAGCATATCAAAAAAGATAAAAAAAATTTTTTTTTTATTATCTAATATATTTACAGTATATAAGTGGTTACTAAAACATACTATATACTAGATACCGTCAAAGACGGGTAGAGCGAAGCTGATCATGTTAGAAAAAAGCAAGAAAAGAGTTTCAGTATTTTTTTAATTTTGGGATTCTAAAAATTTTGATTGGATTGAGTTCAATAATAATGTTTAAATAAGACGTAAAAAAATGTTAAGCAAAGATAGAATTTTGAAGTATTGGCCAGAAAGGATACCAAAAATTCGCGCCTTATTTTTAACCTTGTTATTTGTTTGCTGAAAAGATTTCAACCAAACTTTTCATTGCAGCTTTGTTATTACGTGCTTTTTCCATAATTCATAAAAAAAAAAATTCTCTGGACTCTAATACTCCTCAATTTACTCAATTACCAAATTAATATACACTCAAGTCAGAATGTGGTGTAAGGGTTTCCGAATTCGACAACCAAAATTAGAAAATCTTCTGTAGGTCTCGTATGACGCTGAATCCGAATTTGGGGTCCTACTGGGTTAGAAAAAAAGGAAAATACAGCAGAAACTTTCCAATTTATGGGTTTTTTTAAAATATTTTGTAACTAATTATCAAATTATTTATTTAGTTTTTATTTTATTTGGTTTCAATAAATAGTAGAGGAAATTATTACACCAAAATGAGGTAATTGCCCGTATTCTACCAACAACAAGAATAACCCAAATGTTTGTGAAATTCGCTTCAGCACTATCTTAGCTAAAAAGTTGTGGTTTCAAAACTTTTTGGACGAACCCCTATTTGGGTTGGTTTGCCCCTTCCTGGGGGTGAACAAAAATTTTACAAAAAGTGATTGGAATCGATTAAATTTTGCATTCTAAAACAAAAAGGTGAATATGAATTTTTTAATTAAACGCACCCCTTTCAAGTTACAGCCCTTAAAACTTTGATTCTTTCGATGAAATACTTAGAGTAATCAAAGTTCTAAGGGCTGTAACTTGAAAGCTGTGCATTTAATTAAAAAATTCATATTCACCTTTTCGTTTTAAAATGCCTAAATTAATTGATTCCGATCATTTTTTAAACAATTTTCTTTTGCCCCCTCAAAAAGGGGCAAACAAACCCCAATGGGACTTTGTCCAAAAATTTTTGAAACCACAACTTTTTAGCTAAGGTAGTGCTGAAGTGAATGCACAAAAATTTGGATTATTCTTGTTGTTGGTGGAATTCGGGCAGGGAATAATTTACAAACTGTTCTTGTTGTTGGTGGAATTCGGGTATGTAATTATTTCCTCTACTAAAAGGAATATTAGAGCTAATTATTGGTGTTGAAAGCTATCTCCAGGATAAAATAAAATCGGAAAAATACAATGAGTTTTTTTCTTTATTTTTCTTATAATCTTGCATTTGAAAAAGTTTTATCTTATTTTAACTTTTATTTAATTCACTGACTCCTATACGGGGGCAAAAATGGAGAAAACTACCCCTAAATTTAACAAAAAATGAAAAAAACTTATAACTGGATCATGGAACATGATCACTTATAATAATTTTAACTTATATTCCCTAATTATTATAAGTCCTAAGACTGAAATTACAATAAAACCTATAAAGTTTTCTAAATTCTTGTTCTTATCAGGCCCTGACTCCCGCTTCAAATGAGTCCCTTAATAGGAAATATTTTAAGTCCATTTCACACTACCCCCCTTAAAAACGTCGTCAATATTTCAACCCCCCCCCCCCCCCTTAAAACGTCAATACTCGGTGGTCCCAAACGGGACGTGAATTTTATTTTATCAGGTGAATCGCTATTTATTGATGTAATCTTAGCTGCGATTGGTTCTAATTTTTTGCTATTAAAGTCATTTCTAAAAACTCGGATACCGTAATTTTTTTTTCGCTGATTTTCTCAATGTTATAGCAATTTAACCAAATGGTCATTTTTGGCCCAAAATGATTAATTTTTAAATTATCTCAAAAATTGCAGTTTTAGACAAAAATGGTTTTTATAGGTCTCAACAATTTTCTGAAAGCTTTTTTCTAAAAATTCTTTATTTGTCCTTCAGAATTATTTGTTTGCAAAATATTTTACCTTTTTAATTTTTTATTTTAAATTCTCTTCTTTACAGACAGTAAACTGAATGCCCCTTTTTGGCCTAAAATGATCGATTTTCAATTAGCTGCAAAAATCGTAGTTTTAACATTGAACATGTTTATAAGGAGGGGTAACCTGTTAATCTGAAAATCAAGTGGGGTCGAATGTGCCTGATTTAAGGGGGAAGGTCCAATGGTACTTGGACAAATTTCAGTTTAGGCACTTAAAATAATCCGGGCTCAGAGACTTCTAATAATTCGAGTTGAAGGACTTAGAATGTTTTCGATTTAAAAATCTTAGAATAATACAGCTTTACAGAATCAAAATAATTTGGGCTTAGAATCTTAACATCTAGTAAAGGTGATTATTACAAATTATAAGAATAGCAATTTCATTTTAATGTTGCTTAGCATTTATGTATTATAACTAGTCCTTTTTAGAAGTTTAGTTTTCACGTCTTATAATTAGTCATTTAGCCCAATTAGAGCTTGTAATTATTGAATCCCAATATTTTCTTACTCTTTCTTCAAAAAAGGCAGTTAATTAGATAATTTTAGCTCTGCTTCCAAAATATTGCAAAAAAACCTTAAAATGGGGTAGTTTTTGCTAATTTTATGACCTCTACTTCTCAGCCTTTTTTGCACCCCAGATTAGGTATTTCAGAATCAAAGCATACCTATACTTTTGTATTCTAATTTTTTTGTTCTAGAAAAAATTAATCAATTTTTGAAAACAAAAAACTGAAATTATGACACCCCGAAATAAACTAGACATACTTAATTTAGATCTTAAATTTTTAAGGGGCATGTCGGGCTATTGAAGACCTGACGTTTACCCGCGCTCTTAGTGTTTATAGTATACATGATTTTGAGCTTTGATAAATGTTTTCAATGTACCGACAAGCCTCTCTAGAATTAAAATACCGAAAAATTTAAAATATAATTAAGTACACTGTAAAAAGTAACTTTCTTAGATTTACAAAAAAAATAGAATTTTTTCGAAAAATTAGTAAACGTTCAAAAAATTTTGTAAATATTCAAAAAAAATCGTAAATTTACTAAACTTAGTATATTCTCGAAAAATTTGAGGATTCTCGATTTCTTTTTGTGAATTTACGAAAAAAGTTGTAAATTCACAACTATTTTTCGTAAATTTACAACTATTTTTTTAAAATTTTCTAAAAAAAATTGTAAATTATCAATTTTCTTGCGAATTCACAAAAAAAATCGAGAATACTCGAATTTTTTGTTAATATACTAAATTTAGTAAATTTACGATTTTTTTTGAATATTTACAAATTTTTCGATTATTTACTAATTTTTCGAAAATGTTCTAATTTTTTTGATAATATAAGAAAGTTACTTTTTACAGTGTATGTTTTGGTCTTGGTTAAAAACCTAAGCTCTTCTGGGTATACTTTTAGTTTTTTTTCAAAAATTGGCCATTTTTGTGACCCATAACTTTTACTAGAACACGCGGTTAAAAAAATTAGGATACGAAAGTGTATGTATTTAGGTCTTGAATATCTCTATGCCAAAATTCAGCTGTAATACTCAAACTTAATACTTAAAAAACCGGTTTTTTTTCAATGTAACCTTCGGAAGAATTAAAAACTTATTAGTTATTAGTTTCTAATCCATTTTTCAAACTGATTAATGTATAAAAATAAAAAAATTCAACGATAATGGAAATATACAAAGAATGCATATGGATGGAGTTACATATTCTTTGAACTAGGTTTAGTCTAAAAAAATAATGTTAATATTTAAAATTTTACGTGTCGATTTCTTTTTAAATACTAAATTAATTTTTAAACCAATATTTATGTAAAATTCCAATTAATAATTAATTTTTTAATTTTTTATTAAATAATAAAAAACCCAAAGAATTATAAAAAACCTAAGGCTTTTCAGGCACGATTACATATTTATTGAGTATTTTCTGTTTATTAACATTGATGGGATCCACACTCTCATCATTTGAAAACTATTATTTATTATCACACACCAAGGCAATATAAGCATGGAGAGGCATCGGAATGACCTGGGGACCAAATTCCTCATTAATTGGAAAATTTGAAGACTTTTTCGTTTTTTAACCTGATGAACTTTTAAGACACGATTTCATTTGTGTATTGCATACATAGGGTGATCGTGCCTAAAAAATAAGTTTCAATTAATTTAGTTATTTTCTGGTTATTTTAGATCATTAACCACATTTCGGATGTATTAAATTCAAAACCAATTCATTTTTCACCAGGCACGATTTCATCTATGTATTGTATACATAGGGTGATCGTGCCTAAAAATATAAGTATCATGTGTTATTTTGCAATTCTATGATATTTTGTCGCTGCAAAGTTTATACAAAAGCTATGAAATTTATTGCGCGGATAACATTTAGAAGGTTTTTCACCTGTATGAAGCAAAAGTACAAGAATAAACATGCCTTTAGAAATAGCAGATTGGGCCCAAAAACAATAGGGGTCATTAACTCGATAAAATAAACTCAGTTTTAAAAAATGAAAGCATTCCGTTCGATCGTTTTGGCTATATCGTGTCCGAAAGGTGTCGATTTTTGCATCCATTAAGGTAGAGCTTCGCTCTATAATAAATATAAATATAATCTAAGTCGATAACTGATATCGTAAATCATTCAAGGTCATTATCGTCAAATTTCAGTTAGGAAAATTTTCTATATCTATAAATTTAGGGTAATATATTATCTTATTCTCTATTTATCATAAACTACACATATATACACATATGCATAAACATAATATACAGCTTTATATTATCATCCCCTAAAATCCTTAAGAATACTGACAGAAGAGATCAACAAAATATAGCAGTAATTCACATATATATATTACTAAATATAAGTAGATGTACTTATGCACACGTGATCTATTTTACTATATATATAATAGTGTTATATATGAAAGTACATATATGTAATTTACTGATGATGTATATGTGAGAAGTTTCTTGTGTCATGAAGTGAAATATTTCCTAGGGTTAACCGAAAGGACGCATTATATATTATATATATATAATCTACACCCTCCTTTTTCAAGCTAATAAATATGTTATTGTCTGTGGTTTTTTTTTTTTTTATCAACGCTATATGTACTTTTAAGCTGCATGTAACTAATTTTATTTATATATATAAAAAAAAGTGAATTACTTTATTTTTATTGATTTGAGACTTGACTTCTGACGTATAAATCAAGTTTATGGTAGATATGTAAATATATTGTACTGGATTCTTAGCTAAACGTATTTATTATTTAAATAAATGCTGTTAATTAATCTAAGAAACCAAAAATTAGGGAACATGTGATGTAACTGTAGAAACTTAGAGTGCATTTCAAAATGTGATTTAAGGAAATATAAGTAGTTTTTGATTTAAAAATGGCATTTGTGCTCGAATTTGAGTCTTAAAAACTCTAATGTCTTAAAATTTTCAACTTTAACCCAAAAATTAGACACATTATTTCGAAAAAGTTTTGTTCAAACAAATTAGAAACAATTAAAGTTCTGAGAATCAAAATAGGTGTAATACGTTCAGGGACTTTTTAAAATTTTAAAATATGTTAGCTCAGCTACAGGATATTTAACATTTAGATTTTTACCATTAATACCAGATTAATACCACCAATTTTTTCTATAGAAATCTTATGGCATTAAATAGCATGGCTGGCAATAAATATAAATTATTTCTTAAATATAATTTAAAAATATGATATATCAAATATCGAATTTCACTTATTCAATAAAGATAATGCATGGTAATTTGTTAAAATAGTATAGAAAATGTAGTATGAAAATGAAACTCGTGATACGCGTCTTATATAACATAGAAAATACATTTCTTTTGCAAGATAAGTTCACGCCATCTAGTTTTATTTTATGAACTAATTTTTAGAGCTTTGTTTTCATAAGACTTTATAAGTAACAGGGCGGTTGTAAAATTTATTTTATTTTTAATTCAATTTTAATATTAATAAATATTAAGGGCTTTCTGTTATGCTCTTTAATGATGATTATTATTAATCATTAAAAATAAAAAAAAGTATTTTTGCATGAACTAATTTAAAGTACAAACGTATTTACGGTTAATAACAATGAGACTTACTAACGATTCAAAAATAGTAATGCTGATATCATATTCAGGAGAATCAAATCCTCGAATAGGTTTAAATAATTTTATAAGTGTATTAAACAAAACAAAGTACACATTGATATTTTTATCAACTTTCAAGTATTATTTATGCATATTTTAATTTTTTGTTATTAATTAATATTTATGTCACCAAATTTTTACTACTTTTTATTTGAACAGAGTAACAAACAATTGATTTAAATTTAGATAATACATGGTAAATTGGTATAATAATAAATGTTAAATTAGAATATGAAAAAAAAATTGTGATACGCGTCTTATATAACATATGAAATACATTTCTTTTACGAGATTATTTTACGCCATCTGGTTTTAATTCTAGTACTAGTTTTATTTTCGAAAGACTTTATAAGTAACCAAGCAATTGTATAATTATTTTAGTATGATTAATGTAATCAAAGCTTAGTATATTTTTGACTAATCTGAAAATCTAGTCCTTTTGAGGCAATTAACTTTTTTTAGTTTTTTTTTTTCGAAAATTGTTAAATTTTGTCGAAGCATAACTTATTACAGAATCTGAAGCTAACAAAATTTTCTACAGAAGTTGATTGAGTTTTGATCTTGACAAGAATCTCAAAACACCTGTCCAGCCTAAAAATTTAGACTAAAAAGTTCTCGAAAAGTTCATAAAAATTAATTTAAATCAAATTCGATGCTGGTCATTCATAATAAAATTATAAACTCCCTAATTTATCTTCATTTCTTCTCTCTCTTTCTCTCTATCTCACATCTTATAATATAATACACATATCAAGGAAGAAAATCCAAAACGTATGTGTTACACACACAAACAATAATGTATTATGGTATTATATATAAATTATAAGCTAAAGCTTGAATGATAATGATAATCTTTCTCGAATAATAGAATATGAAATATATAATAAGTCCTAATCAAAATTTATAATATGACAGAATGATAAGTATTACAATCGATCAAAATTTGTAATTATGTCTAAAAGATACTATACATATTGTAAACCTTGTAATTTGTATCAATTTATCATTTAATATATATATGACTTGTGTATTTTGATAATTATATGAAAGGTTTTCATGTTTATTCAATATATATATATATTTTTATCTTAAATGTCAGAATATAATATAAATCTAAAATAAAAAATGTACAATCAATTTTTTTTTTATTATAAAAATGTTAAACTGTCATCGTAATTTCAATTTATAAACAAATTTTTCTTGATATAGAGCTTTTCAATATTGGAAAAATTGTATATTAATTTTATTTTTTCCCATCATGTACATGACATATGCAAGTTTAGTTTATATATATATAAGCTTCTCTCTATAAAATGCATTAACGAAGATTTATCTTGACTCAGCTTTTATTGACACGCGTGTCAAAATGCACACGTATAACGACCCCCCTTCGAACATTGTATGAACTCGTATTTATTTTTTTTTTTTTCAACTTTTGTTCCGTGTCGTCAAGCACATATGCCTTTTTTTTATGATTTGTGATAGAAATTTTTGTACACAAAGTTTTGATAATATGAATAAAAATTCCATTTATCAGAATGTTGATACAGTGGTGTACCAATAATATTTAACTTTATTATTACTTTTTTTTGAAAAAAAATGGTTAAATATATTTCAAAAAAGAATATTTTTTAAAAATACAAATTAAATAATTAAAAAAATAAAGAAAAACATAAAAAAGAAAATAAAAATACTTTTTAATAATATAGTTTATTTTATAATCTTCAAGTCATCGTCAAGTCTGATGAAACCGCGTTAAAGTCATCAAGTCTTTATCTCTTAAAAAATTATATATTAGAACTTGACTTACTTTTGCTTTTTTTAAATTCTTGTAAACTTTAAAAATTTCTTTACCTAGATTTTTATTAAAACAACCCTTTTATGTTTATTAGTAAATATAGTAAATAGTTTTAACATTTTTATAATATGAAGCTTGTTAATAGGAGTAAGTATTTTTATTTTATTTTTTATAAAAGTGACTACTGAATATTATTTTTATCCCATTTACATACTAGCTAAGTCTTAGACACGCATAATTCGAGTTAGTGTAATAATAATCAACTTAAAATTAACCTAAAGTAGACCTAATTTGGACCTTCTACATTCCATAAAAGGTCATGCGAAAAAAGTTGTATTAATTTATGATTAATTTTTTAAAAATAATTTTTGGATTTGATCGCTTATTTATTTGATAAAAGCCTTGCTGAAAAGCAATTTTGAATTTTCAAAATTCTAAACTATTCGAAACCACTTGTACTTCCTCTTTCTCATAGCTCTCATGGCATGTAAATTTCAACTATAAAATTTGATTCTTACTTAATGATTATATCACTCACTAATTTTATTCTCGCAAGAGAAATGAATTTATAAGACTATATAAGTAAGACACTTGTTACATCTAAGTATGCGGCACTTGAATTACAATACACAATTTAATCTTGTTATATTATCTTGAACCTTTTTAACTAAAAGAAATTTGAAATTTCAAATTGTGATCTCAAATTTTTGTAGGCTCTAGTTTTCAATAATTCCAATAATATCTGAAATAATTCTTTTTGACTTCGACTATTGCAGCTTCAATTTGCTTAGGCCAAGTTAGTATAACTAAAATGACTAAAAACATTTATATTTACACGCTATGGAATGAGTAATATTCTTTACCATGTCTAAGAATCTTCTATTATTTTGTTACTTTATTCACGTGATCCCAATTTTGGATTAACTTTATCAAATTATTTTATGACTTAAAAAATTTTAAACTCAACAATAACAAAAATAACCCAAGGTCCAATATTACCCAAAGTTGTTATTATATAGCTTTTATAATATTATAATAAGAGAGTATATTATAGTTTCCTCAGAAGAGCATTAGTAAGTATATTATTTGTGCTAGTTTAAAGGAGAATCTTCAGTTGCCGAGTGATGTTGATGTACTGTATAATTATTCGACCCCGAAGAAGATCGTAAATGCTTAAGTTTTGTGATGAGATATATATGTTACCGTTAAAGTCCGCTCTCCCGATAATGTTAACATTAACCAGTTAAAGTTAACTTTAGCGAAGCGTTTTCGTTAAAGTCCATGAAGAAGATTAAAATGAATAAAAATACAACATTAACGGGTGTGTATACGATAAAGTTAACTTTAACCAATCCTTGTCAGTTAAAGTCCATGAAAGCGGTTTAGCATACTAAAAAAAATTTGTATTATAATATATTATATACGACTCTGGCTATAAGGCATCCAAGGATTTAGGTTAGGCTACTTTTTTAAAAATGCATTTCTTGGGATCAGTAATCAATCCTAGTTATAACACGCCCCTAGGGTTAGGTTAGGCTATTTTTTTTTAAAGGCATTTTCACGCAGTAAGGCATTCCCTAGAATTAGGACAAGGTGGGCTTAAGAACCCATGCGCAAATTTGTAAACAATACTGTGACAATGCCTTTAAAAAAAAATAGCCTAACCTAACCCTTGGGGTGTCTTATAACTAGGATTGGTTACTGATCCTAAGAAATGCATTTTTAAAAGAGTAGCCTAACCATAGAGATGTTTCACAATATCTTTATGAGCCTAACCTAAGCCCTGAGAGTACCTTATAGCGAGAGTCGTATATAACAATATATAATACAAACTCGAACTCTTATATGAAACCGCTTTCATGGACTTTAACTAACAAGGATTGGTTAAAGTTAACTTTAACGAACATGATGCCGCTAATGTTATATTTTTATTCATTTTAATCGTCTTCATGGACTTTAACGAAAACGCTTCGCTAAAGTTAACTTCAACTGGTTAATGTTAACTTTATCGGGAGAGCGGACTCTAACGGTAACATATATATACCTACTAGATACTTATGCAAGTATACATATGAAGTGTTGATATATGTCAACTATTATTATTATTATTATTATACCGGATGTGTTTATATAGCATTTAGTCATTTTAGTGCTAGAAGATCGACATTTAGTAATGAACTGATGAATTATATACAAAATGAATTCAATTTATAGTATAATACATTTATTAAGTGCCAAATTAAAAGAAAATTTATTTGCTTAATTTAACGAACAGATGATATTTTTATTTATATTTATATTGAAAAAAACATAATTTTTTATTTCAAATTTTTAATACTTAATTTCTATTAAAAATATTTTACCTTTTTATGAATATATTACTGAAATTAATACGTTCAATAAAATAACATCATAAGCTTTATATTAAATTTATATAGTCCTTTTTGGACCCTTTTTAACTATATATGTTTCAGTATTGGCAATTAACTCAATTTAATAACGCATGCAGGTCATATAGATTTTATATTTTATAGTGTATGTGCAAAGGGTTGACTCTAAAATGTCTATAAAATTTCTATGTGTATAATCTTGGAATAATAAAATAATATGTAAAGGTTTTATATTTAGAAATAAAATTTAAATTTTTGGTGTGCAAGTCATATACTCAAAATATATACCTCCTAAATTTTGCAATCAATTACATAAAATTGGTAAATTATTTGATATTTTTCATATGCTCATAAAAAAAGTTGATCGTTAATCTATAGTCACAGGATCTTGATTCTTATAGTGCTCTACAAAAATATAGAATATAAATATGGTCATATATATAACAAGCATCAATTCCTGTTCAGTTTAGATTAGGGGTGTTTGTGTCCAGATTTGACCAAAGAGACATTTTTTTCCCTTACATTTCATGGATATTCCAGTCGAAATTTGGGTTTAGGTTTGATATTATCACCATAGATATGTAGTTTTTTTGCTTTTCTAATGGTTTCTTTGATCGCTGATTAGAATTCTAGGGTCTAGGAGGTTTTCTGAGAGCATAACATCCCCTTTTAAAGTTGTTTTCGTGGCATTGGCAAAATTTAGCAAGTTCCGAGTTACTTTGATTATTTTTTTGTTCGCTAATTACAAATTTTGAGGTCTCAGTGATTTGAAAACGAATTTAAAAAGAAGTGATTTTGTAAAATTCATAAAAAGTTTTTAAATTTTATCTTTTTTGTGGTAATTAATTACGAATTTTGGGGTTGGGAATGAATGCAGAATTCTTAAATTTTCAAAAATAGCTATAAGTCAATAATTGGTCAAGAGCTACAAAAAAACATAATAAACTAAGCTAATTTCCTTTGAAAATGTCGTGAAAACACCCATTTTTAGGGATGATTCATTTTGAATTCTCGAAATCCCCAAAATTCATAGTCAGTGATCAAAAAAACATATAGTATACGACTTCTCATAAAATATCAGTAGCTCATTTATGCGATTATAAATATCCAAAATATTTTGAAAATATTTTGTGAATTCAAATAAATCTCGCAATAAGAAAATTTTAGAAAAGTAAACACATAATCCTATTTCGAGAGTACATTATCATTTTATTGAAATCAAGCAAGAATAATTTTATATTTTAAGAATAGTATGGAATAAAAAATAAAAGATTGTTATTCTACTTTTAAAATAATTTTTCAATCTTGAATTACAGGATTAATAAATTTTTAATTTTGGAAAAATTTTATGCAATATGTTAACCGCATTCAGAATTATAAAATACTATTTATAATAATGATTGAATCCCTTTTAGTAAAATATATTTTATTTGGGCTTCTGAAAGTGCCCAATCATAAATAAAGTTTCGGAAAGTTCCGGGCCAGATAGTGGACAAAAGTTTTCTATCCCGGTTTGCTTGGAATTTTCTGAATCTCAATTTCTGTTATGCTGAATTTCAAGTCCTTGGATATCTTATACTCTAAATTTATTTTTCTTATCGACTAAAATAAATAAAATTAGAAATATTTAAGGTAATCTTAATTAGGTTATCTTAGGATATTATTTTAGGTTATCTTAGTAATCTTAATATATACTTTTCGTGAATCTTATGGATTTAGGAGCAGGAGGGTATCAAAATTCATGATTTTTGGTGTATATCTTTTATGAATGATCCCTATGCAATAAATAATTTTTAGCTTCTCAAAAAGTTATAAATTATCAGATAAATTCTACTGTACCTAATATTTTTTTGAAACATCAGTTCGAATTAATTTTACTGAAATTTAAAGTACATAATAATTGCACAAATACTAGAAAATGTTTCTATACATAGCGTGATTTCCTTGATTTCATGTTACTGTTTTTAATTTTTTATAATATTCCATAGTATACCATGTAATAATCTTGACGTTGTATTTTATTTACTAAAATTTCTATTTTACATTGAAATGAAGTAATAAATTTCAATTTTTCATTCTCTGGCATACATGCAGCACGCATTTACTTCGTGCTAAACCTTAAATCAACGAATTAATATTACAATTTTAATTAATGAAATTAAACATGTATGTAGATAATAATTTTAATGAAATCAAATTTAATTTTATGATTAATCGTTTCAATTTTAAAATTATTAAAGATTATTTTAAGAATATTTTAGTATAGGCCTGAACCCCTATTTTGTAGTCATAATTTTTTTGTCCATAAAACTTTTCAACGAGTATTTATATTCTTTAGGTCGCTGAACATGAAATCTGTCCTTACCCAAAACGACCCAGTTACACATAACAAACAACTTTAGATTATTTTATTATATTATTCTCCTTATCATCGAGCGTTAAAAAGATTTCAATAATATTATTGTTCAAAAATTGGTTTATATTATTTTTTTTGATTTTTTAGATACTTTTTTTTTGGGCAACCAGAGAATTTTAAATGAAAAAAAAAAACCATATTCGTGTTTAGGGATCCAAAAAATATAAGCAATAGATAAAAATATTTAAATACCCGCAAAATATATAACCTGAAAAATTCCTATTAAGTGCAACTAGACCTTTTTTTATAAAAAACTCTTTTCCTATTCGTATTTAGCATCCCAAAAAATGTAAATACCCACTGGCAAATTTTATGAACTTATCGGCAAAAAAAGTGACAGCAAAAAGGGGTTTAGAACTACACTATTTATTAATCTTTCAAAAATTAATCATTTATATGAACATAAGATCGAACATTGCTTCTGCGAATTTAAAAAAAAACTGTTGTTAAACTTTATATATGAGTGTTTTTCACAGGAGCCGTATACATATGCCCCCCCTCCCACTTATATCCAAAACGAAAGCTCTTTTGCACTTTTTTTTCTTTTCAAAAGTTTATAAATAATATTTTTTAAAAATTTGTGGGGTATAGTCAAGGCGCCAGCAATGTTAAATGCATCCAAAAATTTTATCAGCACTAGAATGGATGCACCTCAGTGGAAAGTATGTATTTTTGGTCGCTGAAACCGATTTTGAAGGTTTCATCCATTTTTGGATGTCCAGTTTTGAGTACTGGACGCTATATAATAAAAAATCGGCGAAAAATTAGCAAGATTGGTAATATCTTGAAAACAATTGCTATTTGAGCCAATTTTTGGTACCCCACTAATGTTTGCGGGGTCGCTGATTACGATTTTGAAGGCAGATTTACAAAAACCAAAATGGCGGACTCAAAATGGCGTTATAACATGGAACATGTTTATAGGGAGGGGGTACTTCAAAACTGGAAAATTAAGGGGGGGGGTCAAATATGTCCTTTTTAAGGGGGGGGGGGTCAAATTTGTCCTTTTTAAGGGGGGGGGGGTCAAATTTGTCCTTTTTAAGGGGGGGGGGGGTCAAATGGGACTTAGAATATTTTCGATTTAGGGACCTTTGGTGCAGAAGTCCCTAAAGACCTTTGGTGCAGAAGTACTTAGGGAGCATTGGTGCAGAAGTACCTAAAAACCTTTGGTGCAGAATTACTTAGGAAGCATTGGTGTAGAAGTACCTAGGGACCTATGGTGCAGAAGTCCCTAAAGACCTTTGGTGCAGAAGTACTTAGGGAGCATTGGTGCAGAAGTCCCTAAAGACCATTGGTGCAGAAGTACCTAAAGACCTTTGGTGCAGAAGTACCTAAAACCTTTGGTGCAGAAGTACTTAGGAAGCATTGGTGTAGAAGTACCTAGGTACCTATGGTGCAGAAGTCCCTAAAGACCTTTGGTACAGAAGTACCTAGGGACCTATGGTGCAGAAGTCTCTAAAGACCTTTGGTGCAGAAGTACTTAGGGAGCATTGGTGCAGAAGTACCTAGGGACCTATGGTGCAGAAGCCCCTAAAGACCTTTGGTACAGAAGTACCTAGGGACCTATGGTGCAGAAGTCTCTAAAGACCTTTGGTGCAGAAGTACTTAGGGAGCATTGGTGCAGAAGTCCCTAAAGACCTTTGGTGCAGAAGTACCTAGGGATCTATGGTGCAGAAGTCTCTAAAGACCTTTAGTGCAGAAGTACTTAGGAAGCATTGGTGTAGAAATACCTAGGGACCTATGGTGCAGAAGTGCCTAAAGAACTTTAGTGCAGAAATACTTGGATATAAATATTGATATTATGAACAGAATAGATACTTTATTATCAGTGTTAGTTATTAGTGAACATGTTCCATGCTCGTTGGTTGTGTAGTTACACAAACCGGTCATAAGTTTTTTCTAACCTCAAAAAGGGCGATTTATGCTGTTTTAAGCATATTTACGTTGTCTAATAAGTTTTTCGGACCAGTTATAACGATTCTGAGGTCATATTTTTAATTTTCAAAATAGCGGGCTAAAAATGGCGGATTTCTAACCTCAGAGGACTTAGCTTATCGTCATTATATAAGTCTGTCCCTCGATTTCAGCTTTTTTTAATCTTTCCACCTTTTGGGTGCGCACTGTATATTTATGCACTGTTGTATTTTTTTCTTACTTAACTACTCATATATGAACCTTGAAAAACTTAAAATTTTAAATGTGAAGGCCTTTTAACTATGAAAATGAAAACGATTAAATTTTTAAAATGGCTTTACAACAAAAAAATATCGTTACCATCCATGTCATATTCTCCAAAAGTATGCAATACTTACTTTATACATCTTGTTCAGATATGTATTTTGATAAAAAAAATACGGTACCCAGAAAATGTAATAAAAAATTTGTTGAGAAAATTTTATGATTTTAATACAGAGTCATTTCAATAATACACTCAAAATGTCGCCACCATCCAGCGGCTATTTATTGTTCAGAAGCGATGGCAGAAGCAACTCGGGTTCAAATTCAGAATTTTTAGAACAGAAACGTTTTTTTCAAAACAATAATTATAGGTTCCAGAATTTTTTTATTTTAGAAAAATATTTTTAAAAAATCTGTACAATAAAAAAATATACAAAGTTCCTGTAAAAAGCACCCATTTAACAAATCTTTAATTTAAAAGTCTAGCGGCAAAAATAGCGTTTCACAATCTTTGTTCGTAATATTCAAATTTATTTTATTTTACAACAAAAAAAGTAAATAAAAATAATTAAAAATCTAATAGAAAATAAATTTTGTACATGAAGTAAAAGTGTAAAAAACACAAATGCAAATTTACATTTAACTTTTTCTTTACATAAATTAAACTGATGACTTTTGTTTTAAAAAATATATATAATAAATATTGATAAGTTTGTTATCATTATCATAATTTACCATTAAATAGAATAATTTTTTTTAAAAAAGGTCACATGTATCATTTAATATATTGTATATATTAGACCTTAGGTTATATGTTAGCTTCTGTGCGATATTTTGTGGGTATGATGTTATCTGAATTGTAGGGTACCTAACCCGAAAATTGAATTTTTTTTTATTTTTAGATTTTTAATCTGAGAAATTTTTTATTTTTTCTGTATCTACAGACAATTTACGAAAAATTTCAAACGTTATCCGATCTGATAAAGTCTGAATTTTTTAGTCGGGCATCAGAAATTTTGGGTATACCCACACCCATAATTTCAATTTTTTTGAAACAATATAGAAAAATATGTTTCTAAAAATTTTAGTCTAATTATTTAACTATAACACGATTAAAAACGATTCTATCCTGTTTAGCAACCACCAAAAACGATAAAAATTTTATTCTAAACTTAATTCGTCAACTTTATTCTAAACAACTATAATTTTCTCGTTATTTTCTATCTTAATATTTTCAGTACCTCTACCAAAAAAAAAATAAAAAATAACCCAAAGTCTAATACACACATCTGCGTTATCAATAATTATTATTCAATTCAACTAAATAAATATATCGATAAAATACATTACAATACTTAAACTTTTTAATTATATTTAAAATGACATAATTAAATTAATGAATAAACCTATAAAATACCATTGTATTCAAAAATAACATAAAATTATCATTAAAATATTCTTGTCATCAATATAATTTTTTTTAAATATTATCATTTTGTTAGTTTTACATATTATTATTATAAATTATTAATTATTAATTCAACCATGAGATATCGATAATATTCTATTTTGAATATTCATGCATTATTATTATGTTAATTTTTTTTTTCTATTTTTTTTTTTTTTTTTTAATTTATTAATTGTATTATTATGTTAAATTATGTATATTTTATAAAATAATATCATTTAGATATTGTAAGAGTTATTTTAATTAAAATAATAATTAAATTTATTAGAAATAAAATGAAAATTATGTTTTAAATATGTTATGTATGTGAAAATAATAATACATATTTTATATATTTTATGAAATTATTATTATGTGCACTTGATTAATTTTAATAAATTAATGTACTAAACTAGTTTTATAGTATGCAGTTTTTAATTAAATTGCATACTGAGTTTTTCAGGTAATATTGATTAAGCCAATTCTTATTTGGACATTCTTTTTTTTACTTTTAATAGAATTTATTCTATAGCAGAATATTTTTTTTTATTTTAATGATTTCGGTTATCAGAGTATTCCGAAATTCGTGCGCACGGGCGAATGTGTACCATTTTTAAGTACGTATTTCGAGTTTAGTACTATACGTTCTAAACTTGGAGAAAAATGAGTTTTTATTTGCTGTTTGTTAATTATAAATGAATATAAAATAAAATCTTTATTGATTTCGGCAAAGTCAATGAAAATTATTTGAATTGTTATTTCGGAGTTTTCTGTATATCTTGACCTTATCAGGTAATACAACACAGTAGCCGAAAAAACGCAAAAAATTGAAGGTTGAGCTAGATACTTGAAAAATAGTTTATCGCTACGTTTAACCCCCCAGAAAATCGGCAGCCTGACTCAGATTTTGGTTTTTTCTAGGGTGTTTGTTATCCAAATAATTCTGGGAGAAACGTGCGGAACACCCTTAAATTTGCAAAAACTACCCCTAAAAAGATATATTTTTGATGTATATTGTATTCGCATTTCAAGTATCTATATTTAGTCCATATGGGTAATGTGGGTCGCTGATCACAAATTTCGGGTTTTTTTTTACGAAAAATTAATATTTCACTCTTAAATTAGCAAAAACTACTCCAAAAATGGGCATTTTTGCTATTTTTGCACTTTCAGTGCCCAGATTTGGTCCACATGGGTTTTTTGAATCGCTGATCACAAATTTCAAGGCCGTGTCTACTAAAAGTTGGCCTCTTCACCCTTAAAATTGCAAAAACATGAAATACATAAAAAATACCTTTTTTAGAGTCAGGTTTTGCAAATTTATGGGTGAAGGCAGAATTTTTAATAGGCAGGACCCCAAAATTTTTGATCAGCGACCCGAAAAATACAAGTAGACAAAATTTGATCACTTAAAGTTTGAATAAATAAAAAATATCCCTTATTTTTGTTTAGTTCCGTAAAAATAGGTGTTCGATAAATTTTCAATTTTTTAAACGATTTGTAAATGTTAATTACTGCGTTTTGGATCAAAACTAGGTGCGATACTAAGTTACATACGTTTTCATACGTTCTGAATGTGAATGTAAAGCTTGATTTTATGGAAAATTAAGGTATTAGAAAATTTATATAATTTTAGTGAAATTTTTGAAGCTTGCTAACATTTACAATTCGATTTTGCTTAATTTTGCTAATTTTGCAGAAAATTGTTAATAATAATTAATCTTCCACTTTTAGGGCGAAATAGACCTCGGGTTCGGCTTGAGGAGGTCGAAAAACATTTAGTAACCCTATTTTTATCCACGAAACAAAAATAAAGATTGGGTTCTGAAATGCATTGGTGGCGGCAGGAGTATATGGAGAACAATACAGACTTAGCACTCAAAATTGTTAATATGCATTAAATCGTGTTTGTATAAGAGGATAATCAGAAATTTTTTATAACGAATGCTTTACGAAGTGACCACAAATGCAAGGTGTTGTTTATATACCCTCAGAAATTCATTTCACTTGCGAGAATATTTTAAGAGACTTGATTTTTACCAAAAATATAAAAATAACGAAATAAATGGTTTTTAGTATAAAATATATTAAAATTTACAGAAAAGTAATCGTTTTAGATTTTCCTTCATCAAACTTATTTAATACATTCGCTGCGACATGGCTCATATTCAAATTCACCCATGGCTCTATGTATTTTAAAAGGGACTCAAAAATTTTCCAACGATGATTTTTGCAACACCCCATCTATATAGAGTTGATATTTTTAGGTCATTATATTAAATAGCAGACTCGAGGATATAGTTTTAAAATAAAATAATTTTTTATTAAATAAGTTCGTAAATCAATTATTATCAAATTATTTAATAAAAAAAAATTTCTATCTAAAATAATTTAAAGTTGGTTAAAAGTTCAAGGTCTTATACAACAAAAAATAAAAAGTTTTTTTTTATCTATGAAAAAATAAAATACTAAAGTGACATACGTAAAACATACATATTCTATTTGTAAAACTCGAATCTCTTTTTTATATTTTTTATTGAAAAGTGTCACTATGACAAAAGAAAAGTAAAGTACGAAAAAAAAAAGATACGTCATAAAAAAATATATAAAATAAAAAATGACATTTTATTTTTTAAATATAAAATTTCACAAGATGAATAAATAAAATAAAAAAATCTATTAAATTTAATATAATTAAAATTTTAATGACATAAAATGACAATATTTACTGTCAAATTCAGAAAATTATATTATTTTTTCATCACACAAAAATTTTCATTATTTTACTAAAACTACAATAGAAAATATAATTTATGTGGTAAACCCCTAAAGCATATTTTCTGTATTTTATAATAATAATACTAAATAAAGCTCTTTTATGTGGTTTTAAATAAATTTCAGATACTTCATTAATATAAAATTAGTCAATATTTAAATTAATTAATTTTACCTCCAAAAATCCTCCAAAAACTAAAAGAAAGAAAAGGGAACCTTTTATACAATATATTCTTAAAAAATTATGACATGAGGAGAAATTGTGGAAAAAAAATAGTAGGGATAAAACATATAAAAAGGGGGAAATGAGGCGCTAGTGTAGTTTTTAGTGTAGGGTATAATATTGTATAAGAAATATATTGCGATTAGTAATGTTACAGAGTTCGTACTGTGATGTTGTATGAAAAAAATTTACAGTCAAAAAATCATGTTTGAAAAAGTGTCAAATTTCTGCAAAAAAATGATGAATTCTATTAAGTGAATTTTTTTTGTGAATTTTTTGTGATTTTTTGTGATGGAATTGAGTAACCCAGTGTGTTTTAAGTGATACTAAATAAAATATCACTAAAAAAAAATTTTGTGTAAATAAAAAGTGACAATATTATATTAACAATAAAATTATTTTTAATCTTCAATTATGTTAACATCAAGTTCGAATCAGTATCTCCGTCCGGAATACATAACTCCACTTCCGACAACAGTAAGCGATATTAGATAAAATAAAAACTATTATTTAAATTATTTATATGATAATTTTTTTTTTAAATCCGGTTCCTGTATGTGTGTGTATTTTTTTTTTACTAAACGGATGTAATGTAATAAATTTTTAATTTCTTAGAAAAATTGTTTTACGATTAATTTTATGCTTCAATGATTAAAAATTTTGCAATGTCATTTTTTTATACAAAATTTAACAAACCATCAGGTTTCAGCTTTTAAAAAAATGACATTTTACACACGTAGAGCGTATAATTTGACGAAAAGTTGAATTTAATCTAAAAAGACAGAGTGAAAAAAAAAGTATAAGCGAATATATTAACGTTAACATGTTTTAAAATTTTTCATCATCGCATATGTAATGTCTTCACATAAATCACCTGTATTATTTCATATATACTTTTTTTTAGAAAAAAAAAAATGTCAAGTTTTATTATTTATTTTAACGACGGAAGAAAAAAAAATGAGAGAGAAAAGTAAAATTTATGTTTTTAGAGTTTAAAAAAAAAATGAATAAAATTTAGGGTAGAATAATAAAAATGATTGTCAGGGTTTTTGATTTTACGCTTTGATAATTGAGCTAAAAATTAATTTTTGTCTAAAATAATTAATTTTTGTAATTTGGAATAGTGTGTTATTCAAGCATGTGTTCTTAATTAATTGTAAATAATTTATGTGACAGTTCAAACTTTGTAGAATTAAATTTGCAAAAAATGAAATTAAGGGGCGGTCCACTCGCAGCTCTTTCAAAATACCCAAAAATACCGTCGTAGTGTAAAATTACAAATTTTTATCAAATTTTTTCAACTTTTAAAAAAACACATCAAGTTAACCAATAGCCTCACACCTAATTATCTCTTAAATCATCAATCAACATTCACTAATGCACAAAGCAATTATGTAAATTTGGAAAGAAAAATATCAGTGTCCAAATTTGACCCCAACTTATTAAAAAACAACAAAAAACTAGTAATTACTAAAATATTTACAAACCATCAATCAAATCCTTAATAATTTCTTCATATAATTAATTTTGAAAAAAAATTCTCACCGCACCTTTTTATTATTAAAACTAAGAAAAATGACTATAAAAATAAATTAATTAAATATGACAATGCGTGGACGTTTTTAATAATTGTATTTTTTTCTTAATAACAATATTTTTTAATAAAAAAATTATTTATAGCTTTTTATTTTCTTTTTAAGAATATGTGTCATTGTCAATTTAATAATTCATTTTTTCACAATTTCAAATTGAATAATTTGTTTGAGAAAAATAGGGCGTTTTTTTTGCTGTTATTGTTGTAAAAGATAAATGGGGTGTTTACTTTTACTTCTTTTTTTCTAAATGAAGAAAAATGAATGTTAGATCCTTTTTTTCTATCTTCTTTCCCCCTTTTATTTTTAAGTTTTATATACCCAAACTTTGATTAAAATTTATTGATGTCAAAATTTATCAAATTAAATGTAAGAAAGTATAATTTCAATTACAGAAATTCTTATTTTTTTCAATTTAGTTAATTGTTTTAATAGATAATTTAATAATGTCATATAGAATTAAAAAAACTTTCTGAAAGTTTATTAGAAATTTGAACTATTTCTTCGGAATACTTTTTTTGATTTATATTAAAAGTAGCTGAATTGAGGAGTTTTCAATAATTCATTTTCAGGCTGTTTTCAAAATTACACAGAATTTGTCAATTAAATGACTTTCTGTTAATTTGCTAAATTTTTAAAATATTCGGTGAATTTTAAGCTTGTAATAAATACAGTGGAAAGTAAATCCATTTTATTTGGTAATAAAATGCTATTTTTCAAATTATCGCTGAGCTTGCAATTTCTAAGATAAGCTTTTTTTTATCTGTGTACTTTTTCCTCGTCATTTAACCTTTATTTAATCTTTTTTCCCCTTGTTTCTGTATATTTATAGCCATTAGCCAGATTAAATGATCTGCAATAAGCAGGTGATAAAATTAACTTTTTATAAAATACCATTCTAACTTCTAGAACTAACACGGTTTTAAACTGTAATAAGTTTTTTCACCATAAAGGGCGTGCAATAAAAGTGGCGTTGAAAGGCAAAAATTTAATAAATGAGAGTGAAATTGACTATTAATTAATCAACTTAAAAACAGAAACCTGCTTTAATTTTAAATGTTGTCAAAATTAAAATTTAAAACGTTCCCACCATGCTCTAAAAACATAAAATTCATTTACACTATAAAATATTAATTTTAATTACCAGAAAACATTCATTTAAAACTTCAATCCCTTTACAAAACCATCGACACTCCCTTGCAATTTCATTCATAAATTACAGAATTTAATGTCTTCATACCAACCAAATACCCCATTACCTCATTTTATTTATGCAACATAAAATAAAATAAAAACATTAAAATTGTCATCCCAACCAAAAAAAACAAAATTACAATTTTAAATCTATAGAAAATAAATGATTTATTGCCATATAAAATTTGTAAATAATAATTTAAAAATTAAAATGACAATATCATTAAAAATTTATTGTATAAAATTATGAGGGTATACCTACTTAATATTATTAAAATATAAATTATTACTCAATATATTTAACGACTGCATAAACAATAAATAATTTCTCTTTTATATGTGTGTGTGTGATAATGTTAAATTTGTATTCATGTTAGGTACTACTAGCTAGTAATTTTTACACAGACTTATTTATTCTATTCATCTTTTTAATCATAAATTATTTTTCAGTTTTTAACTTTCTATATTTTTTTAATATATTAGACTGGGTGTTAAAAGTAAGAATTTATCAATTTAAAATATTGGAGTTAACCTTAGATATATTAATTTGGTTCTTATAGTAAACAAATGGCTTTGAATTTTTATTAAAAAATTAGAAAATGTGCTGCCTTATTGACCGAATATTCTAGTCTCATAAAACTCTTAAAATTTGAGTAGCACGTTTTATTAAAAAAATAACTGCACCTTTTGGTACTTCTTATCCAAAAAACATCTAATCTAATCGAATATCTTTATAAAAACCAGTATAATTATATTTTTTTTTCTAAAATTTCTTACTCAATACCCATGAGAATTCGACATAAGAAAACTCACTCTCTAAAAATTACAAAATTTTCATAAAAATACATTCCAGTCGAATATACACCCAATTAAAATCAATATTTCATATATATTCCATACCATACACTTAAAATTATCCCAATTACACACCCAATAACATTAAAAAAAAGCAATAATTTACACACAGATTAAATAATGCTTAAATAATTACATTTTTGATCAATACACACACACATACATACAAAATCCGAAGCAAAAAGCCATAAATCATTAAACGATATCAAAGTCGGAAGAGAAAATATAACAGCAATCGTATATAATAATTTATTAATACACATATGTACAGTAAATTAGGAAAGTTAAAAAAATTGAGACAGGAAATTATTCGTTATAAGAAATAAAATTATTTAGTAGCATAAATAAATTTTCATTTTTTCAAATATACTTTTATCAAAATAATCGTTTGTATAGCGTAAGATAGATTTTGTAATTAGCAGTAAATTTTCACGGTTTTTCTCGGTTTAATATTATAATACACCCACACATGTATTTAAATTAAACATGGTAGACTATTATTTATATGTTAATTTATAAAATTATTTTGTAAAATTTTTTATCCTTGCTAATTATTTGTTTACACCTATATTTTTTTATGCTCGTATAGTTAAGTAATGTGTAATTATGTTGAGATTTATTATGTTATAGGTATTCATTTTGAATGTTAATTAAAGTTGCAGTAGGTTTTTTTTCATTATTTCTAAATATTCTGGTATTTAATAGACATAAATATTTATTAACTTGGAGTTATTTTTTTATTTTTATTTTTTGATATTTATTTTTTATTTTTACTTAAGTTTCAAGTATATAAATTAGATGATATGAAAATTTAGGGAACTAAATAGTGCCCACAAGAACTGGAAATTTAAATTTTAGTATCCAAAATCCAATATTGATTACAACGGACCCTTTTTTGGGATCCCAGCATGGCCTCACCCAAACCTAACCAGTTTCTTTTTAAATTCTACTTCTTAAACATAAAAAAATTAATCAATTAACAGTTTCTTAACTTCTAAATCATGCACTTAAATAACAATTCTATATATAAAAGTATAAAATTAAAAACACGTTTTTTTTTAAATTGAAATATTAACAGCATTAATAAATCAAAGTATAATAATAAATTATGCTAGTATTAAATTTTTATTTTTTTTAAAATGCTCTCTTTTATATAATAGCAGCTAATAATTTAATATAAATTTAAGTGCTATAATTTTATATACTTTAAAATAACGTTTTAAACTCTTCAATCATTCAAAATAATAAATCTGATAAAATTTTATTTTATTGATAAGTGTTTTTTTATGTAATAATGTCACATTTTTTTATTTTTTTTATATATCTTAAAAAGTAATCAAGGTGTTATGATATTTTTGTGTAGAATAGTAATGATTGTAACATTTTATAGGTGTATATGGGTCATTTCACGTTAAATTGAGTATTTTGATGATTGTTTTTTAAGGGTCGGACTTTTACGTAAAATACTTTGTTTTTTGGTTAAAAACACAAATATATAATTTTTTTGAATAATTAGGATTTTTTGGGTCACTGATTTCGAAAATCAAGGTTTCGCTAGTACGAAGATTTTTAATTAGCAAAAAACACTTGTTTTTTAAGGTATTTTTCACAATATTCAAAAACCGTAACCAGATTTAAAAGACTTAATTTTCTAAAGTCTGAAGATTTTCAGAGCTGTTAAATTAAGAATTTGAAGGTCCTACACATAAAAAATGATCCAAATACCCTTAAAAAGAAAAATTGGCCCTAAGTATTTAAAATATCTTATATTTTAGTCCTCTAAATACTGGCTGTTTTACTTTCAACCACTAAACAAACATTATGCAGCTAAAATATTAAAAATAGCTTTCTATGATCAATCAATTGTAAAAATGATTCAACTGCTGCATAATAAATCATGCGAATTCTTAATGTAATTAAAATCAATTAATTGTAAAAAAAAATATAATTTTTTGAAAAATAAATTTAATAATTTTAATTAATTGAACGTTAAATCATCTTAACTTTATTTTTATTAAACTTAACCAAATAAATATTGCATTTTATTTTTTTACTAAAAATATCCTCAATAAATCATAAATTCAGTAAATTAAATAAAATAAGAACACAATAAATGACAAAATGAACATTATTCAAGTATTCATTTAAATTAACGTGTTTACACAAATGATAAAATAATAAAAATCAATTAAATAAATTATCAAAGTCATCAAAATTTTATCAAACTTTTTATAAATAATAAATTATTTTTAAAAACGATTAAAAATTTCGATAACAAATTTCATAACAGGATATTAAGATTTTAATCGTAGTTATTTGATCGTAAAATAAATTCAAGGCCTATTCAAAAATATTAATTATTATAAATGGGGTCTCATTTCGTTGAAAATGAAAATAATCTTCTGCTAATAAAGTTAATATTCCTTTCCTCTCAATTCATAACAGTATATTTTTGCTTGCGTAATCGTTTTCAAATTTTCTGATAAAAAATTCTGAAAATTTGCAACCTTCTCAAAATAAAAAACCATTTACAATTCAATTCAAGTAAAATAGCTCATTCATTTATATTAAATTCTGCTAAATTTGATAAAAAATTAAAATTTTTTTATTAATGCTAACCTAAAATTAAAATTATACAAATAAGTAATATTAAATTTTGTTTTTTTACGTAATTACGTAAGCCAAATTCAATTTTTTTCTTATTAAACTTTATCTAAAATCAACATTTTTAATTATCAAAAAAAATTCTATTAACTTAATGATATTAAAATAATTAATTTTTTGCTTAACTAGTACTTAATTAAAAATAGTTAATTATTATATTTATCGATTGATTAAACAAAAAAATTAATAAAATTTTAAAAAATACTGATTTAACATGGAATAACTCATATACAATAATAATAAAAATAGAATAAAATACACATATACAATTCTAGAACATGATCAAGTTCTTGATCGATTGCCAAAGAACGCTTAAATTATATCTGAACTACTTTGACACTCTCTCTCCAATACATAAAAATACGTGCCAACATGAAGAAAACGACAAGCATTTAATCCATTGGAACTGCCTTTTTTTTTTTATTGCTCACTCGGTGAAATTGCATGTTTTTTCCTTTTTATACTATAAATATTTTATTTATACATCAATGTATAAGCTTTATATTTATTTTTTTTAAGTATGTTGGAATAAAAAAATCTCGTGAGAAAAGAGTGACATTTGTCAACGAGAAAATAATGGGCTTGCAGAACACAGGGCTTTATTTTTTCGTGTCTGGAGATTTTTATCAATTTTTTTATCTTTCACTTATTAAATGTAGTTACTTAACTTTGACAACCAATTTCAGCGTAATAAAACATTTTTTTAATGGGCTACTGTTTTTTTTAACTTATCCCAAAAATCCAGTAAAATAAAATTTATTTTTTAAATTTTGTGCACTTTAATAGCTTCTTAATATAAAAAGAAAGAATAGAAGATATTTCATTTACAACCGATTTCACTCTTTTTATATAAAATAAAAAAACTTTTAAGATTTATTTTATTTTCTGCGGTTGTACTTATGTAATGAAAAGATATTTTTGCTTAACTTTTAACCTTATTCTTCTCTCTTTCTCTCTCTTGTGTTTTTTCTACCATAAAAATACTAAAAGATCGATTTTAAGATTTATTACATTTTCTTTTTTTTTTACGAGAGTACTTAAAAAAATATTTTATTAAACATAAAAATTTCATGTACATTTTTGACCAATAAATTTTTTTTGGTTATTTTTTTTTTATAACCCAATATTTTTTAAAAAATATCGTATAATTAATTATAATTTATTAAAAATGTCTTAATTTTGTTTTTTTTATTGCTTTATTTAATGTATGAATTTTTTTTGTTTGGTTTCAGTTGGATTCTAAAAAGAGTCCATTGGCATTACTTGCTCAAACATGTAGTCAAATAGGAGTTGATCCACCAAATGGAAAATTACCTTCAAATACTGATAAATATAAATTATCTAAACAATCAGAACAATCGAGTAGAGAAAAAAATTCTCCATCAGCTCCATCGTCAACGTCATCATCATCATCGTCAGAAAGTATGAAATCAAGTTTTAAACCATATGATTCATGCTTACAACCACGTGATAAAACTGCAACACCTGAAGATCTTCATATACCAAATAGTCAACAGCGTGCTGCATCTAGATCTCGAACACCGGGCAAGAGATGCGGTAGTAATCAGAGTGCCTCTTCGAATAGAGCTCAAACACCTCAAAGTAGAACATCAGCAACTCCGAATGGAGAACATCAAATGAGAGAATCTCCAGCTTCTAGGCATACAGTACCTGAACACCATTCAGCAATAAGAGCTTCATCAGCAAGCAGCTTAGCAAGCGAAAATCTTTTAAGGCCTTCATCTTCATCTTCAGCTTACACACACCCTAGCTCAGTTGCAACAACTACAACGCCATCTGCTGCATACCTTGCCTCGTATATGCCACATTTATCAATGGATGCACTAGCTAATTCTATAATGAATCAACAGCATGCTTTAAAAGCAGGACTAGCAGCAAATCCATATTTAAACTATGGACGTATGAAGACACCTTCTGGAGGTGAAGCACTTGTTCCTTTATGCAGGGATCCATATTGTACAGGTTGTCAGTTTAGTTCTTCTCCACTTATGAATGGGTCTCCAGCTACCACAAAAGCACCACCAACAACTAGTGCCCCCGGTTCAGGAGCATGCCCAGCTGGTTGTGCTCAATGTGATCACAAACCTTATACAATGTACCATGCACAGTTAGCAGCTCTTGCAGCAGCATCACAGTTACCATATATTTGTAATTGGATTGGAAATGACGCTGTTTATTGTGGCAAGAGATTTACAAATTCAGATGAATTGTTACAACATTTTAGAACTCATACAGGAGTCCCAGAGTCGAATGCTGCAGCTAACGCAGCAGCCACAGCAGCTGCACTTTCACTCCTATCTCCACCTGGATTAGGTCCAACAACTCACCCATTATTATCACGTGGTTACCCAACTCCTCCTTTAAGTCCATTAGCGGCATCAAGATATCATCCATATGGTAAACCTGGAATGTTACCACCAGGACTATCTTCATTAGGTTTACCATTACCACCAGGACATCCACATGCAGCAGCAGGTTTACCACCATATTTTTCACCATATTCGTTATATAATAATGCTAGATTAGGTGCTACTTCAGGAATGCATCCATGAAATGTCGAGGAGTGTAATTAAAAAAAATTATTAAAAAACCGCTTAGCGGATGTTTGACTGTGATTAAATTATTAATTTTTTGACTGGTGAGCATAGACTGACGAGTTCGGACTGCGGGGTAATATTATTATTATTATTATTATGATAAAAAAAAAGCTTGAAAAAAATTTTTTTAAAGCTTTTTTTTTTAACTTAAAAAAAAATTGTAGATATTTTACTAATATTAAATATTTATTAATGTATTACATAAATTTTTAAAAACTTATTATGATTGTTACATTTCATTTTTTTTTAAATTTATTTGAATTATTTATTAACTTGATTTTTAAATTTTTGGAATATTGAAAAATTATTTTTGTATGTCGTATTATTCAATATTTAAATTTCAATTTATTCAGCATACAAATTTTCAATTAAAATAAATTTTGTAAATTATAAAATAACGTGTAAAATACTACAAATTAAAAATTAATGATTAATCCTGATGTAACATTTACATAAAAATTAACACGATTAAGCAAAAAAAAAATGTTAATAATTATTCTCTTATGTAGTTTTTAAAAAAATAATGCATTTAAATAAAAAAGTGCTAATTATAATTGTATAAATATAATATATATATTCTCGTCGTCTATTTTTGCGTAACCAAAGTTCATAATAAATATTTAAAAATAGAATTTAATTAAAAAAAGAAGTAATTTTTAGTAAAAAAAAAAGAAGAAAAAAAAATGAAAGGTTTACTAATAATTAGTTTGATTTATTTATTTTTTTGGCTATTAATAATTTAAAAAATTTATTTATTAAAATATTTGTAATATTTATCGAAAAAAAATTGTAATTAGTTAATATTGTTTTTATGCAATTTTTAGTGCGTAAGATTGATTTTGGGAGGAATTTATAAAGTGTAAAATAAAAAGGGTAAGGTAGCTGAAGCTAGAGCACTGCATTTATTAGATTGACTAATATTAAAATAAAAAAAAAATTTTTTTTTTAAATGTATGTACAACAATTAATAGGATTGGTTATCACCTAAAATTTGTCTTTTACAAATTCTCCGATGGATCCCTTTCTTGTGTCAGTTATCCCCTCTTTGTAATGCATTTTTAGTTCAATGGATTTTGAGAAGGCATACGCAGTGATTTTAGCAGCCGTTACGTTGTATCCCTTCTTTTTGGTTATCACATAAAATTTATCTTTTACAAACTCTCCGATGGATCCCTTTCTTGTGTCAGTTATACCCTCTTTGGCTTTTGTGATAAAGTCTTCTACCCTCTTAGGGAACTTAAAACTCATCGATCTGAAGTAATTAAACCATTCTGCTCCGTTTGGTTTTGTGGGCTCTAGTTCGTCGTCTTCTTCTGACTCATCTAATACTTCGGCATCTGGAAGAACAAAGCCTTCTTTTTCGTAATGCATTTTTAGTTCAATTGATTTTGAGAAGGCATACGCAGTGATTTTAGCAGCCGTTACGTTGTATCCCTTCTTTTTGGTTATCACATAAAATTTATCTTTTACAAACTCTCCGATGGATCCCTTTCTTGTGTCAGTTATCCCCTCTTTGGCTTTTTTGATAAAGTCTTCTACCCTCTTAGGGAACTTAAAACTCATCGATCTGAAGTAATTAAACCATTCTGCTCCGTTTGGTTTTGTGGGCTCTAGTTCGTCATCTTCTTCTGACTTATCTAATACTATGGCATCCGGAAGAACAAAGCCTTCTTTTTCGTAATGCATTTTTAGTTCAATTGATTTTGGAGAAGGCATACGCAGTGATTTTAGCAGCCGTTACGTTGTTTATAATGTTGCTCTCGCATAGAAACTGTAAATTCGTGGATCTCATTTTTTTTTAATATCTTAATATCAGAAGCATATAAAAAGCATGAAAATAATTAAGTATAGCAAATTAAAAGTTAAATCATTTTTTAGGCTCCTATTGATATTTTCTTTTATGGTACTTTCCTATTGAAATAGTAAATTTATCTACCATGGTGTAGGCTTTTTTGTTTACCAAGGCATTTCTGTAGTTGTTGGTGGTCTCGCGGATATCGTCTGAGATGTATCAAGAAGGATAATAGAGACATGCCCACCAAGCGTTCTAATGAAGCTTTCTCTATTGATTCATTGATTTTATTTTATATCATGGTTGCTATGAAATATGGTTGTTTTTTCTTCTGAGGCATTTTACTGCCTCATATTCATAATTTCTTGTTGGAAGCATTGAAGGCATATTTATGTCTTTGGTTGAAATAGGAGAAGAAGGCACGGAGGAAGTAGAGAGAGAATCAGTAGCATGTTTTTCATGCCGACGAAAATGAAGTTTAAAATCTTCTGGAGTAGCAAAAGATGGGAAATTAGTACAATCACGATCAGGACAAACAAGATCAGGCTGAGATCTATCGTATGCAGTAGTGTCAAGCTGGTGACGATCGGTGACAGGACAGGCACAAGTATATTCTTGCTTTAATTGACCTTTATAGTAGCGAGGAAAGAAATTAACAGCCTCAAAATTTTTTTGTGTGTTTTAGTGATATAGTTGATAAAAATATATAAAATTCTCACCTGCCGCGCAGAAATTGGTTGTAAACATTCAGCATTTTTAAATTTAACCAAGGCGTTTCTGTAGTTGTTGATGGTCTCGCGGATATCGTCTGAGATGTATCTAGAATGATAATAGAGACATGCCCACCAAGCGTTCTAATGAAGCTTTCTCTATTGATTCATTGATTTTATTTTATATCATGGTTGCTATGAAATATGGTCGTTTTTTCTTCTGAGGCATTTTACTGCCTCATATTCATAATTTCTTATTGGAAGCATTGAAGGCATATTTATGTCTTTGATTGAAATAGGAGAAGAAGGCACGGAGGAAGTAGAGAGAGAATCAGTAGCATGTTTTTCATGCCGACGAAAATGAAGTTTAAAATCTTCTGGAGTAGCAAAAGATGGGAAATTAGTACAATCACGATCAGGACAAACAAGATCAGGCTGAGATCTATCGTATGCAGTAGTGTCAAGCTGGTGACGATCGGTGACAGGACAGGCACAAGTATATTCTTGCTTTAATTGACCTTTATAGCAGCGAGGAAAGAAATTAACAGCCTCAAAATTTTTTTGTGTGTTTTAGTGATATAATTGATAAAAATACATAAAATTCTTACCTGCCGCGCAAAAATTGGTTATAAACATTCAGCATTTTTAAATTTAACCAAGGCATTTCTGTAGTTGTTGGTGGTCTCGCGGATATCGTCTGAGATGTATCTAGAATGATATTAGAGACATGCCCACCAAGCGTTCTAATGAAGCTTTCTCTATTGATTCATTGATTTTATTTTATATCATGGTTGCTATGAAATATGGTCGTTTTTTCTTCTGAGGCATTTTACTGCCTCATATTCATAATTTCTTATTGGAAGCGCTGAAGGCATATTTATGTCTTTGGTTGAAATAGGAGAAGAAGGCACGGAGGAAGTAGAGAGAGAATCAGTAGCATGTTTTTCATGCCGACGAAAATGAAGTTTAAAATCTTCTGGAGTAGCAAAAGATGGGAAATTAGTACAATCACGATCAGGACAAACAAGATCAGGCTGAGATCTATCGTATGCAGTAGTGTCAAGCTGGTGACGATCGGTGACAGGACAGGCACAAGTATATTCTTGCTTTAATTGACCTTTATAGCAGCGAGGAAAGAAATTAACAGCCTCAAAATTTTTTTGTGTGTTTTAGTGATATAATTGATAAAAATACATAAAATTCTTACCTGCCGCGCAGAAATTGGTTATAAACATTCAGCATTTTTAAATTTAACCAAGGCATTTCTGTAGTTGTTGGTGGTCTCGCGGATATCGTCTGAGATGTATCTAGAATGATAATAGAGACATGCCCACCAAGCGTTCTAATGAAGCTTTCTCTATTGATTCATTGATTTTATTTTATATCATGGTTGCTATGAAATATGGTCGTTTTTTCTTCTGAGGCATTTTACTGCCTCATATTCATAATTTCTTATTGGAAGCGCTGAAGGCATATTTATGTCTTTGGTTGAAATAGGAGAAGAAGGCACGGAGGAAGTAGAGAGAGAATCAGTAGCATGTTTTTCATGCCGACGAAAATGAAGTTTAAAATCTTCTGGAGTAGCAAAAGATGGGAAATTAGTACAATCACGATCAGGACAAACAAGATCAGGCTGAGATCTATCGTATGCAGTAGTGTCAAGCTGGTGACGATCGGTGACAGGACAGGCACAAGTATATTCTTGCTTTAATTGACCTTTATAGCAGCGAGGAAAGAAATTAACAGCCTCAAAATTTTTTTGTGTGTTTTAGTGATATAGTTGATAAAAATATATAAAATTCTTACTTGCCGCGCAGAAATTGGTTGTAAACATTCAGCATTTTTAAATTTATTCGTTTCAGCAAATTTATAGGCAATGATTTCTATTTCCACAGCAGTTCCCGGAAATACTAATGTTCTCTGATTGATATTCGTCCTTCAAAATTAGTTTTCTTAGGAGTGGATGCGTTTCTAAAAGCCGTTTTCGAGAATGAGTAATCTAGAATTAGATAAATATATTCAGGTATAATCAAGTAGTAATTTTTCAAATGAAATTCGGTATAAGAACAATAAAGTTGGTATCTGTCGTGAAGTAGATATAGTGCTTATGAGACAACTTTATTTAGTGTTTGAAACCGGCATGTCAACGAACACTGCAAAATACATAAAATAATCTCTAATTAATCTAGCATTTTTAGTAATTTGATAATCATCAACTTCTTTTAATCTAGATATTATCATTTCCTCCCTTTCTTTAACCACCTTTTAAATATAATGCTCTGCAGAAGCAATGCACCATTCTTTTGATGTGCTGTTATTAATAAACAAACGCCAAATTATAAATTTGAAAACTTGTGATAAAGTTCTCATTGCCAGTTATAGACTGTAAATTTTCAGACCAGTCATGATTTAGGTTTTCTTTAAATGATTGTGGGATTGTGCTACACTTTTGCTTACCACGGCTTTTCTGTAGTTGTGGATTTTATCGCGGATGTTGTCTGAGATGTATTCAGATTAGATATCAGGTATGTAAGCGTTGATATCTTTGATACCAAAATTATTGAGAGAATTCTTGATATTGATGCCATGAGCAACAGTAACTATAGGTACTCTCAGATACTTACAGCATTGACTTTATCTTAGCAAGATATATATGATCTATCAAATGTGCAATTACTTTCTATTTTCATTACAGATGTTTGCTTGGATGTTTTTGCGATTATATAAATGAACAAATATACAAAAAGGGGTTTTTGTGTTAAAATATTAAGATAAGATTTCTTAATTTTGCAATCAGTGTGTACAAATGGTCTTGACATGATATGTATTTTCTGTCGAATGTGCTTTCTATTTTCATTGCAGATATTTGCGATTATTTAAATGATAGAATGAGTACTGAAAATACAGGATATATTTCTTTTTTTATTATCAAAGAAATTTCATTAGATAAATTTTTACTTTTTAGAGTAAATCTTGCTTCTGAAATGCCAAAACCAAATGCAAGCATTGAAGCTTCTAAATATTTAGGGTATTCAGCTTTAAACATTGTGGTGTTAACTAATGGCTCACCAATATCTTCAATAGAAAATAACATTGGTACTTGGTTAATAAATTTAATTGCTAAAGGTGATGAAAAAGGAGTTGGTTTATCAAACTTAAAGGATTCAATAGTCATTGAAGGGCCTTGATTCGCGGCAGTTTCTTGCAGTTTATCATACATTTTGCTTCTAATTCCTGTTTCGTATTGTGTTCAATAATAACTTCATTCCCGTATTTCCTTATATTACTTTTTATTGATAAAAGTTCTCATTTCAGATTATACAATATTTGATACAATGAGTCATAATCTTATATCTTAATTCATCTTTATAATCATCATTTCTGACCCAATCTAATCGTAATGGGTGCAATAATAGACAAGCAACCCAATCTCTATTTTCCACACCTTTATTTAATCAAAACACAATACAGATTAATAAACGAAATAAGATTTTTGCATAATTTAAGTAATTACATTAAATTAACATAGAGAAAGGGCGAATCATTACGATTCTAAAATAAAAGTAGAGCGGAGTCGAGCGACTTCCACAATAGCTTCACTTGTTGTCTTTACAGCTGGAGAGTTAGCACAGAAACCGTCGAATTGATTCTGGCAAATGGCACTTCGTAGAGCATCAGATGGAGTCCATTCAGAGAAAGCTCCAAAGATGATGACACGGGTAGCTCCATTAGCTACTGCTTTTAGTTCTGCTTTTACCATTAGGTACTTTTTGATCTGCTGTATTAATGGTATAATATCCCAGGGAGAAATAATTTGTTTTATTTATTTTTAAATCATGAAATTAATTACATTTACTTTTACAGTAAAAACTTTAATGTCTATTTTAATTTAAAAATTTATACACTTATAAATTTATATATTTTACTAAAAAGAATTTGAAAATTCTTTATTTAATAAACTCTTCACATTTTATAAATTATTCTCATTCTTATAAACTTTATTTTTATAAATATCATCGATTTGAGATATAAATGTCATAGCGTAAGACTTACAAGGGTTGGGTATTTTTATTTGTTCCAAATTTACATCGAGAGTTTTTCCACATTCACATTTATAGTTTAAGTATGATACGTATGATACCTTATAATATATAGATTCAATTATCCCGTAACATTTTGCCCGACTGTTCTGAAAATATACTATCTAATAAAATCGAATGAGGATGTAAAAGTTTATAGTGGATAACTCTTGGATGTCTAGTACATCCACGTTATTTCTTTTCTTGGTTAATTTCTTTATACTTTCCAATTCAGTGATTACTATTTCAATAAAAGAGGAATCACTAATCAAATTAAATCCATTAGTATGTTTGGATCATAATTCCAGTGTGCACCAATGAATTCGCAGATTTCGATAGGTGAGCAAGTTTTTTCTATTTCCTTTTCGTGGAAAAAGGGCTTATTTAATATCGGCATCGGCGATCCCGAAAACCCTACTAGTGTTCCAAAATTTGGATTAATAAGCAATCTTTTTTAATTTTGCAAAATTTTTGCCTGTTTCGGGAACATAATTCAGATTTTAAAAAATTTTGTATCGATTCTGAATCGCGTTTTCTACCCCTTGGATTTTCTAGTGATGGTTTTCTCAAACTTTTTGATAATGAAGCTCTGGATAATTCTAGAGATGAAGATTTGTGGTGTTGAAGATCTCGATCTCTTATTCTATCAAACTATATACACAAAGTTTGTTAAATTTGTTTTTCGATCAACTCTACTATTGTTTTTAGTAACATTGCAATCTGGTGAAATGTATTCAAATTTTGAGTTTATGTATTTAAATGGTGGGATCTAAGGTAGCAAACTCACCTTGACAGTAATTGAAAAAAGTTCTATTCTCATAATGTCTTGTAACTCAGCATTTTGTAACTGATATTTCAGTGTAGATTTGATATAAAAAATTAAGTCATTTTTATGAAATTTAATTGAGCATGAATTATCTTACTAATTAACAAAATTATTGCTATTAATTGCTATTTACTAATCCCTCTAAATTACCTATGAAATGCTTACACTTATGTGCTTACTTATTTCCAGTTTTTTATTTCTGTACCGAATCAACAAATATTTGCACTGCTCTAGCGTGATGCTCCTGGTTAGCAATTTTGGGATTTAAAAAATTTCTCAAAAAATCTTACGCACTTGTTGTATAATATATATGTAATAATTTTTTATAATTAAAATTATTTAAAATTAATAATTTTGTATAAATTAATTAATAATATTTACTCAATTAAAGAAGAAAATAAAAATAATTTTTTTAATTTATAAAATTATGAATGAAAATAATACCAATACAATTGGTGCTCATAGTATGATTGTTTTGCTTAGTGTTATAATTATTATCATTATTATAAATAAAATTGTTTTTTTTTTAATTTAATTAATCTGTAAATTATGAAATGAAAAAAAAAAGTTAAAAAAAATAAATCTAATTGTTTCAAATTAATTATTTTATATTTGTGTTTTTATTTCCTTGAAAAAAAAATTTAACCCATTTTATTATTATTTTAAGAGATGAGAAGAAATTTTTGAAGAGATTTATATGTTTGATGGTAAGTTTTTTATATTTAAAGAATAATAAAGTAGTTTTATAAAATTTATTTGAGACATTTTATGTATTTTAGAAAAAAAAAAAGTAGAACAGAATGGACATTAATTTTTAGAGTCAAATAAAAGACTTTTTTTTTATATTTTATTTTTATTTTTATGAGTAAATTATGATATTAAAAAATATTTAGAGGTAAATTAAGGGGATTATATAAATAAATTTTTTATTTTTACAAGTAAAAAGTCTGATTTTATTATTATTGGAAATTGTTGATTTAACGGATATTATAATATGTAATAATTTTTTTATTATAACGCAAAATATTTTTCTTTGTAATATCCACAAATTTAGTAGTACATAATCTAGCTTTTTAAAATTTATTATAAATCAAGACTAAAAACTAAAAACTATCAATTATATTCTCTTAATTTTAAATTGAGTCAACGCATGTGGGACTAAGATATATAATTCGAAAAAAACTATTGAAATCAGCAAATTTTATTTTATATTTTATACTTTATACTTAAAAAAATATCATTTACGAGAAAAACCATAATTAAATTAAAAATTTTTAATGAAAATTTCAAATTATAACCATAGCTCTTGAATATTAACTCGTTCCTGAGTTTTTATCTGGCTTTGAGTAGGAATTATTAATTTTTTCATACTAAATTTTGGCTCTACTGACTTGACTTATCCAGTTAAATATACGCCCCCATGTAAATAGAGACAATGCCTGAAATAGTCGCCGTTTCGTCAATTTTGTTTTTAAGTATAATACAAAAATGAAAATAAAAAGTAAGTAAATTATAAAATACGAATGAATATGTTTTAAAAAAGTTGTTAAATAAAAAATATATGTAATTAAATAAATTAAAATCTAAAAAAAATATATTGAATTTGTTTTATACTAAAAATTATATACTATATTATTTTTATACTAAAAATTTTAAAATTATGTAAATTATTTTTTTTTTAGCTCAGATATAATTATTTATTTCTAGAAATTATTGAATTTTTCTTCTCAAAAATTTACTTAATTAATCAAAAATTATAAAATTATAAAATTATAGTAAAATATGATAACATAATTTTTATTATGGGTGTATTATATAAAACATGAACCTTAGAATAAAGATATGCTAACTATCAACACAAAAAAATCTCGCAAGTGAAATGCCTTTTCAGTATTATAAGTAAAATGATGAAATTATGAGGTCTGTTCTTTTTTCCCCAAAAAAGTTAACCTGGAGCAAAACTATGGGGTAAAACTAAAAAGAACGCGCGTTCTTTTTCATGGCGGTAATTCAAAAAGGAAAACGTTTTTTTGGGATAAAATTTTTTTACTAAAAATTAAATGTTAAAACATGTTTAATTTAGCTTTTTATCGATAGCAGTAAATAATCTATTATTTAAAATAAAAAAAATTAATAAAAATTTTTTAAAAATACAATCTAACCTACAAAATGTTTAAAATGAGCACGCATTTATTTTCTCTGTTTAACTCCAGTTCTACTTTTTTGGGATAAAAAGAACAGACCTATGTTTTACTTAAATGATTCTTATCTGTGATCTTCGTAAATTACATCTTTATAATCAATAGTTTTGATAATGGTTCTTTCGACTTTTATTTTTTTTCTATGCACTCACGTTACCCAAACCAAAAATACTTCGATACATTAATTAACATTAAAGTATTGTTTTGAACTCATCTTTTAATTATAAATTTGATTCAAAATCCATTAATCATTAATAATGTAAATATAATATATTGTATTATACGATAATATACATAAACATTTTTGATAATGAGTTTATATAAATTTATGAAAATACAAAAAATTAGCAATTTAAAACAGTATGCTAATTTTTTGTTAAAATACATTTCCATAAAATTACATTTATTTGAATATCAAAGAAGAAATATTGTTATAATGATGATTAAATATTAAAAACACTGTTTTTTTTTCTAAGATTTAAATTTTTAATTTTTATACCATAGCTGAATAAATAATATTGTCTATTTTTTTTTTTTGAAATTTTTTTAACAGAAAAAATAATATCCAAATATTTTAACTGCAATGCACTCTCATGTTTTTAAATAATAAATTAATGAAATATAAAAAATGTATAATAATAACATCTGTTTAAAATGTAAAATGCATGTTTCTTTTTTAATGCACAAAATAAAAAAATAAATAAAATTACATATTCGTACACACGCATTATTTTAAGTAAAAAAAAAAAATTGTATAATTTAAAATTTTATTACTAAAATATGTACTGTTTAAATATTAAGTTCTCTCACGATATGCGTTTAATTTATTTGCATATTGTATAAATGTATAAAACACAAAGTACAAACAGTATAACCAAATGTCAATTATGCTGTGTTTAAATTTGATTACTTGAGTTTAAATAAATAAAATCAATCATTTGTAAATGGATTTAGGTATAGTATATTGTTTAATTAATTTTTAAAATTTTAACTTTTTTAATAATTATTTTAGAATTAGGAATTAATATCTTGGTAAAATTGATAGAAAAATTTGATTTGTTTTATGAGTATTGAAGCTTTATAGTTTATTTTTATGTTACTTGATTTATTTTTCTGATATATTCAAACTTTCTATTGTTCAGTATTCTTCAGATATAATCGGGTATAATTTAGCATGATTAATCTTAGCTCGAACCTTAGTTTTGTAATTACGTTAAATTGTAAAATTCTAAATAAGTGTACTAACGAGTTTAGAATCTGATTAATTAAGTTTATATTATATACTCATGTAAGAGTATAAAGTAACTAATGATTTTTAATTACTATTTCTCGAAAGTGAATTGAATTTCAGAAGGTATATAAGGCAACAAATTTATAAAAATAATAAGAACATGAAAATAAAATTTTATAAATAAAATTTAATCATTTTTATATTGCGTCTATTGAATATGATTTTTGTATTCAAGTAAACAATCGCTGGTTCCGTCAATATTTAAAATTTTGATTTTTTATATAATTACTGTTTTATTTTATGCTACATTTAAAACTAATGTTTCAGTGATTCAATCGTGTTTTCACTCTGCCAGAAGTTATTTAGTATGTGAAATTTAATGAATAAAAATGTTTAAACATATAGGGATAGGTATTTGTATAGGTACGAAATTATTAGATAGTTTTATTGAGCAACTAATTTAGAATTCCCGAATTGAAAAATTAAATATTAAGTATTTTGTTTTTTTAGAATTATTAGAAAATTTTTTAGATGGCTCTGCGCCAAAAAAAGGGAATTCCTAAACCACTGTGTACCTCGACTTCACCAAGAGGGTAATTTACGTGCGATCTGGGCCTTTCTTTCTTTTCTGACCATAAGTCGTAAGTATACTATTTTAGAGTCTGGATTTCTTATAGGTAATAATATGTTACTAACAGTAAAATTAGTAGGTAAAATTTGATAAGAAATTATATTAATTATTTTTCCAAATATTCTAGTTATAATTATGGAAATGATTTTTTTTTTTTTATTTAAAAAAAATTTTTTTTTAATTCGTTTTTTCAGCGAAATTAATTAGCAAAGGAATTCATCAACATTAAAATTCTGTCTCTATTACTGACATAGAATTTTTTTTAATCTGAGGTGGATCCAAAAAATACCTCTGGGGTAAGGGTGTGGGTAAATTTCAAAAAATACGTATATAAACCGTTAAGTTTCCACAAAAAATTCAGAAAATTTTTAAAAATCAAAAAAATTGTATACTTGGAAGAAGTTGACTTTACTGATCGCCGTGCCCTTCTGCTGGATCCATATATAGTACAGATTACTCATTATTATTTCAGCATATAAATATTATGATAAAGATAAATTCAAATTAATTGTAAACTTAAAATCAACCCTATATCTTTGATACAATTTAATTAATCATCCAACATCTAGATGGCGTTTTTTCTCATATTTTAAAAGTTTTCTTAAGTATAGATATAACTTGCATCTTAAGAAAATGAATTATGATTTTTAGTATGCGTTAAAATTGTTTTCCGTCATTTAAAAGTTATACCTAAAAAATAAGATTAAAATTGAAAATTGTAAAGTAATCAAAGTGGTATGGAGATGTAATTAAAGATTTGACATTAAACTATGTCTATCTTGGTGTAATATTTTGTTACTTAACTACTTTCCTATTTTGTATTATTTCAGGAGCATTATTTTTTTGAAATTAATATTTTATTTTAAAGAAATATCTTATTTTAAAATAAATTAAAATTGATACTGAAAATTTGTAAACAAAGTGACCAAACGCTGATTACAAAACAATCAGATTTTATAACCTAATGAGTAAAAAAATATTAATAAAGCAAAATATAATTACATAATTTTTTTTATAATTTAATAAACTTGAATAAGTTATATGTAAATCTTTGTTGCTAATTCTCCCAAAATTAAGTTAAATTTTGAATAAAAATTTTTTCCGGCAAAGACGCGTTTTCTCGCCACAGATACAGAAAAATTTTATATAACCCTTGTCCATAAATAAAAAATGCCCCAAATCGCAGTTTACGTCTTTACTTTTCTGGACTTGAGACGTAAATATACTATTTATCGCCTTGGTTACAAATAAACGAATATTTTTAGCCACGATCGTCAATTTTTTCGTAAAAAAATGCCAGTACAAAATACTTTATTTAAATTATTTATTTTACAAAACATTTAAGATTCCTCTGCTTAATTTTTGCGTACAAAATTTTCAATAAATATCTAGATTCAAAAACTAAATTTTAAAATATTCAAATGTTTCAGAAATTTATTTGCATTTTTAAAAAAATAAGCAACAGTAGCAAAGTATAAATAATTTCTGCTTTTAGTCCAAACATTACATAAAAATAAAAGCCATATTAAAAGGATTAATAACAGATGTGATAATAGAGTAGTACATCAAAACAAATGATTAAGTATTTATTTATATAAGAAAATATAAAAAAAAGAATAATAATAATAAAAGCCAGATTCCGTCCGTCTGCATTTTAAAAAAAATAACCCTTCTCACATGTCTTGTTGTATAATATAAATATAAATGGATCTTTTTTTAATTTTTATTCTTTTTGATGTGATGTTTATTATAAATAATATTAGCTGATGTTACAAAGTCGGCGGCATTATTTTTTTTTTATTTTTATTTGACTGATTTATGGAGAGTCGCGCCATATAAGTAGTTATATTGTAAAATTTTTATGTGTTCATAAAATCCACTTGACCTATTCGCCTCGTTAATATATAAAAAGGATGTTTAATATTATTCATGAGATATTATTTATTATATATTGAAGATTATTTATTTTATTGGCACATTTTTTATAACTTTGGCATTTGTTAATTAAACTTTTGCGTGAATTTTATCACTTTTGTTTTTTCTATAATTTTTTTTAATTTATGACTTTTTTTAATTTTTTATATTTTTTATATGTCATTTTTAGTTGAGTAATATTTAAGAGTTTTTTCAGATTTTTAGGCTGTATTCAAATTTTTTTTGATTTTTTCTACAAAAAATAAAGAACCTTTTTTTTAAGAAATAAGAAATTCCTAGCTTCGTGGAATGCAGACTCCAGTTTTGTAAAATTTAGTAGTCTCCAAAAATCAAAAGATTTATGCGTCAGGACCTAAATTTACATGCTTCTGTTTTATGTAAAACTCAAAAGAAACATTTTTCTAAAACAAAAGTACCCTAAAAAAACCAAAAAATTTCATCCATTATTTCCAATTAGTTCCCACAGTAATAATTAAAACACTCATAAATAAAAATATCCTTTTTTAATACAAGCAATAAATAACTTTTTAAATAATAGAAATGCCAAAAAGTATAATGAAGTTATAACAACAATAACAAAAAAAATGAATTATATCATGTACTAAAAAAAATATTTTTTATTGTTTATTAAGAAAATCAGATATTGATATATTATAATCATAAATTATATTTATTTTTGGTATATTTGCTGCGGTATTAAATGGAACATAAAAAGCAGGCTATAATATTTAAGTTATAAATTAAAGATTTTGTTTTCTGTTTATGACATTTTATGAAATTTTAAAGGTGTGTTTATTATAATAATTTTAATCTAACCAATAAATCATATTTTATTTAAGATTTTTATGAATTTTTTGCTGATCGATAATTTTGTGTTATCGAAAATTTTATAAAAAATAATATTTTTTAAAATAATAAAATTTACAAAAGAAACAATAAAAAAAATATTTATTTTCAAAATAATTTCATGAATTTAAATTCAAAAATTTTTTTTATTATTTTATTATTGATTAAGTAATATAAATGAATCGTTATTTTATGCATCAAATGCAATAAAAATAAAAAGTTTAGAAATTACACTAAAATAAAAAATGAAAAACATTAATATCCAAATAAAACATAAATGCGCACATAAGACATTATTTTATTTTTTTTGACAATAATAATATCGTCCATTTAGAAATAAATTACTTTTTTTAGAGGGTCACGATCTAAAAACATGTAAAAAAAAGTTTTTATATTTAACTAAGAATACTTAAATAAAAGAAAAAAAAAATCTAATAAAAAAAAGAATTTTTATAAAATGTTTCACTTTCGCCCTATTTTTTTATTTTTTTTATGACTTTTATTCATATCTTTTTAATGTTATAATAAAATCATTTATTTTTTTGTTGTTTATGTACGATTTAATATGTAATATTAATTCAATATTAATGTTCAATTCTTGTTATATATTTATTGTCAAATTTATTATTATTAAGTCATAGCTATAAAAAATAGAAAAAATTTTATGTATTCTTGAAAATATTTTTCTGATTTATTTGAGTTGAACATGGAGTTGAAAGAAAATTTATGAATTATAAAAAAAGAGAAATTGGATACTTGCGAGTATAGAATAATATAAAAATTTTATAAAAATTAACGATCACAAAAGAAATGTAAAAATATTATATGCGCTCATATTGTTATAAAAAAAAATAATCTCTTTTTTTTAAAATAATTTTATTTAGCCGAATTTCTAAGATATATTTTTTTTTAATTTTAATTGTAATTTTAATAAAAATGAAGTTTATACTAAAAGTTTAATTATTTCTTTAAAAAAATTTTTTCTCGAAATAGAAATGAATTCTCAATGTTATAAATACTTGAGCAAAATCTTAATTTACATGTGATAAATATTATACGATTTTGTGTAACAACTTACTTTATTTTAATAATTCTTTTAATATTAAGTTTTTAGTTATGTTTTATTCTTATTGAATAATTTCAATATCTCCATAAAATGTATATTCGAGTTCTATGGGTTATATGCAATTACTTGCAGCTCATTAGCGTTGTCTACCTTACAAATTTGTTAGTGAATGCATTCCTGTATGTTTCCATAAATTATTAATTTTATTTTATTTAATCATTTAAATAAAAGTTATTAATGTAATAAAATAGTCTAAAATATTTTCAAAATTGTAGATTAATCTATGCTGAAATTGTGAATTTTAAAGAGTAATCCTAAATTCATAATTGCATATTTATGGAAAAATAAAAATAATATTTATTTGTTTCTTGAAAATTTATATTAAATCTCTTCAATCACTCATTTTCACGAGTCCCTAATATTTGATTATATATTTTTATTGAAAAATAAATTAATCGTGAATTATAGCATCTCAAAATAAATTTTTCTATAAAACAATATTTTACATTTGCAGCAACCAAAAATAATTTATTCCATTGTAAAAATAGATTTATAACTTTGATTATATGAATATTAATATTATTTATTCCGTGGCATAAGGTGGCAACAAAGTAGTGCTTTTCTGCCCAGGCGAAGATGACACAGCTGAGCAGACATTCTTTGGATGTATGCGCTACTCTGAAGGGCACCCGACAGAGCCAGGTGAGTGATCCTGGAAATGCTATGGAGTCTTAACAATTGGAACAAAGTATCAGAGTATATAATGCCTACTCTATTGATGAAGAAAGAGGAGGGCTTTCTATTGTAGAAAGCCTCCCTCATATCTGGGCAGGGGGAAGGCAGCGGCCAGTTGCCTATGCTGCGCGTCCCAAACCATAGTTATACCTAAAAAGGGAGTCGTGGTTTGGGACAGAAAACGCAGTAGTTTAAAGTATGTTTAGTCAGTAGGAATCTGGCACCGGCCAAGACTTCCGGTTGTACTTTGTACAGCCGGGCGGTCATGGAAACCTGCGGGCCTTTCTAAGGCCCACAAACCCCCCATAATTCATGTAAGATTCACATAATTATTTCCCCATAATTGATGTAAGATTCACATAATTATTTCCTCCGTAAACAAAAAAAAAACAACAACAAAAAATTATTTATTCAGAAAAAATAATGATTTTTTGCATTTTGACCTTATTTTTAGGTCACATCATTCACGATTCATCGTTATTTTACGCAAAATATAATTAAATACTAGTGAATCGCGAAAAATGAATGATTGAAATTCGATCCCAGATTGGGTAAAAATTCTTTAAAAATATTGATTACTAATTGAGAAATGTTAATATTTAATTATATTGGTCATATTATGTAGTTAAGAGCTCTTGGTGAGCTAAGGAGATTAAACAAAAAAATTCTTTCATTAAGTATAAATATATAGTCACTTATTGACAAATATTGACCAAAATAAATTGTATTACTACAGTTTATTATTGCCTAGAGAGCCAGGACCTATTTTATTCCACATTTGACAAAAAGCTATATCAATAAAAAACCCCTGCTAAAAAATATGTAACTTCTTGCACGCCTAGGCAGTGAACAAAATATTCAAAACACCATGGGCGCAAAAGTTTTGGAATCAGTGAAAACACCTATTAACTGTGCCCAGCTTCTCTGAATACTCGTGCTAGTGATCATGCTAATATCAAAACTTTTTCGCTCTTGATACTTATTGTTAATATACTATTTTAAAAACAAAATAATTTGGAGATAAGAAATTTATTTTTTTTTCAAATATCAGCTTTTAAAGTAAGCTCAAAATTGTATAGATACTATCAAAAATTTTAATTCATATGTATACTTGTATTATGTTTTTGAAAATAAAGTTTATTACAATGCAAGTACTAAATATTTAATGATTTCTAAATTAATTTTTAAAATAAATAATAACTGTATTATTTTGAAGGTCAAATAATAAATAAAAAGGAAGTGAAAAATAAAAATATTTTATTGTATTTTTTAGATGTTTTTACATATAAAATTTTACAATAGCATGTTAAAATTATTTTTAGTATCAGTTAAACTTTTGTTGCATAGTGATTTATTTTATTATTTTTCCAACTGTAAATAAATGATAAAATAAATTATGGATGTATTTTGTGGCTCAAAATTTTGGGTATACAAAAATTTTATATTATTACTATATTTAATAAATATGAAAAGATTCACCTGTTCAAATTTATATTAGGATCTTTTTTCATTAAGGCCCTCTCTACACCAGCACATAATTATGTTTTATGATAATCATGTTTGTTAGATATTTTTTACCCAGTTGCACCGTACTAAAAACATAACCTTAAAATTACATATTTAAATGACTATAACCCACTTAAAACTTATTAGTTATATAAATTGTTTATAATTTTTATAATAAATAGCTTAATCTACAATTAAAATACCATTTAATTAGATTTTATTGTTTAATTTTTATTAAAAATATTTACTAATACCACTAGTGGCGCCATTTTGTGATAACTTTAATTTCGAATATCCCAGCTACACAATAAAATATCCAACAAACATGATTATCATAAAACATAATTATGTGCTGGTGTAGAGAGGGCCTAACAGAAACTTTGCTTTTATATGAGAACTTTGAATCTTGTAATTATAAAATAAACAGATTTTTTTTTTTTTTTTTTTTTTTTTTTTTTTTTTTTTTTTCTTATCGGATTTTGTAATAAATAAATGAAAAAAAAACTAGCTAAGATTCTGACATTGTTGTTACCGCTTTGCCTCGCGTTTTATAACAGTCAACCTGTTATAAGGGAACATTCTACATGAAATTTTGAATGCATTATAAAAATAATTATTATTACTATTTTTCAGGACAAAAATATATCATGGAGCCCAGAAATACCTGATTTAACAGATTGTTTTCAAAAATCAATACTTACTTATGTACCATGTTCTTACCTTTGGTTATTTTTATTTTTTGAAATTACATATTTTTTAAATAGTCCAAGGAAAAACATCCCGATTACTTTATTATTCAAAACTAAATTTTTATTCACAAGTTTATTGTTAGTATTATCGGTTATTGACTTTATTTACTATAATTTTATATTATCCAATAACCATTCTTCAGTTTTTAATGTTAATTTTGTAACACCTTGGGTTAAATTTTTTACATTTGTAAGTAAACTTTCTTTTGACTACTCTAAAACTGTTTTATTTTTTATCTAACAGCATGTAAATTTTTTTAGGCTTTAGCATTGATATTACTTATTTATAATCGAAAATGTGGTATGCAGACTTCTGGATTGTTATTTCAATTTTGGACCTTGCTAGTCTTATGTGGTATTGTAAGGCTTAGGAGCTTAATTTTATTCGACGAAGAGGTACTTTTTAATATGTCTAATCTTTTATATTAAATACTGACACTAATAATGTGGTCAATTTTAGGGTAGAACCAAATATGATTTCATATCATTCATGATTTATTATGCAGCAGTTTTAATAATATTCATACTCAATTTCTTTGTTGATGCGGAACCAGAATTTTATAAATATTCTAAAGTAAGTTTATTTGTTCCTTTAATTTTTGGTTATCAATTTAAATATTGGAGAGTCCTTAGGTTGAAAACCAGTGTCCTGAAAAATCCTCTTCTTTCTTATCTCGAATAACCTACTCATGGATCAATGGCTTAATTTGGCAAGGGTATAAAAAGCCATTAGAATTTACAGATTTATGGTCTATCGATCCTGAATACACTGTTAAGGAATTGGTACCGAAATTTGATAAATATTGGGTTAAGAGTCTCGAAAAAGTCAAGTAAGCATTATTAAAAATTAAAATAAATTTAAAAAAAACAAATAAAATGACTGTTTTACAGACAAAGAACAAACGATACTAAACATCATGAGAAAAAAATTGTTTCAGTGGTACCGCCATTATGGAAAATGTTTGGTTTATCATTTATATTAAACGCCTTTTTAAAGGTTTTTAAAGACTGTTTGACTTTTATTAATCCGCAAATCCTGAAGTATATTTTTAGTTTTTATAAGTAATTTTATTGAGTAGGCAATAATTTTAATTATTTAATTTTGATTTTATAGATTATTAATTAATTTTGCGTTAAATAAAGACGAACCAATGTGGAAAGGATATTTTTACTCAATTTCACTTTTTGTAATAGCAACAATCCAAAGTCTATTTTTAGCAGCATACTTTCAACGACTATTTATTCTTGGACAACAAGTGCGTACAACTTTAGTAGGATCCATTTACAAAAAAGCTCTCAAATTATCGAACTCAGCTAAAAAGGAATCAAGTATTGGTGAAATTGTTAATTTAATGGCTGTAGATTCTCAAAGATGCATGGATGTAACAGCTCATATAAATATATTATGGTCTGCTCCGTTTCAAGTCATCTTGGCCATGTACTTTTTATGGAATATTTTGGGACCTGCTGCTTTAGCAGGATTAGCTGTTATGATAATATTGATTCCAGTTAACTCTTTGATTGCTGCCAAACTTAAAAAATTACAAACTAAACAGATGAAAAATAAAGACGAAAGAATTAAATTGTTAAATGAAATGTTAAATGGTATCAAAGTTTTAAAATTATACGCTTGGGAAAATTCGTTCGAAAAGCAAATATTCAAAATTAGGGATAAGGAATTAAAAGTTTTAAAAAGAGCTGCTTATTATGATGCAGCAACTAGTTACATATGGACATGCACTCCTTTTTTGGTTTGTTAGTCTAATTATAACAGTTTGACTAAAATACCCATTTTTTTGCAATAATTTTTTCCTTGATAGGTTTCGCTTGCATCATTCGCTACCTTCGTATTGATTGACGAAAATAATGTTTTGGATAGTTCTACTGCGTTTGTTTCTCTTAGCTTATTCAATATTTTAAAGCAACCTTTATCATTATTGCCAAATATGATTAGCAGTCTTATCCAGGTGAGTAGCAAATTACTTGAATGGTATAGCAACAGTACAAAATGAGATTCTTAATATTCTGCATAAAATAGACTTTAGTTTCAGTGAAGCGTATCAATAAATTTATGAATTCGGAAGAGCTAAATCCAGAAAATGTTTATCATGATTTAAATGAAGGTAATTAAATAAATTAATTACATTTTAATTTTTTACAATTTTTATCAATATTAATTTATGTTTGGTTTTAGAAAATCCATTGGTAATCAATGATGGCAATTTTAGTTGGGATGATGTTGATAATCCAACATTGAAAGATATTAATTTGGAAATTAAAAATGCTCAGTTGATTGCTGTTGTAGGAACTATTGGGTCAGGTAAAAGCTCTTTGATATCTGCGTTTCTTGGAGAAATGGAAAAAATAAGTGGCAGAGTGAATACTAAGGTAAAGTTTTACAATTTATCTTCCTTCAGGCTGTTGCATCTTAAATGAAATTACATTTGATTTTTTTTAAAGGGCTCAATTTCATATGTATCACAACAAGCTTGGATACAAAATACAACATTAAAAAATAATGTACTATTTGGAAAAACTTTTAAAAAAACATTTTATCATCGGGTTATTGAATCATGTGCATTAGAACCAGATTTAAAAATTCTTCCAGCTGGGGACCAAACTGAAATAGGTGAAAAAGGAGTGAATCTTTCAGGAGGCCAAAAGCAACGAGTATCTTTAGCAAGAGCAGTTTATAATAATTCAGATATTTATTTTTTGGATGATCCATTAAGTGCAGTAGACTCGCATGTTGGTAAACATATTTTTGATAAAGTTATAGGACCTAATGGGTTATTGCAGAAGAAAACCAGAGTATTAGTCACACACAGTATAACTTATTTGCCCGAAGTTGATAACATCGTTGTAATGAAAGATGGCAAAATTAGTGAAATCGGTTCTTATACAGAACTTCTTGAAAACAAGGGTGAATTCGCTGATTTTTTGGCTCAATATTTATTAACAGGTATTGATAAATTAAAGTTTTAAAGCAACTCTTGCAATTTAATGAAAATTTTTTTCCAGCGGTTCCTGAAGATGAAAATTTAGATGAAATCAACAAAATCAAACAGCAATTAGAAAAAAGTTTGGGTCCAGAAAATTTGCAACAAAGATTTAATGAGGCAAGAAGGAAAATGTCAACTAATAGTGAAACTGGTTCTAATATGTCTTTCAATGGCTGCTTACACAGGTAAAAGTTAATTAATAAAATATTTAAAGCGTTTAATTATTAATTATTTAATTATTTAATTATTTAATTATCTAATTATCTAATATTATTTAATTATCTATTATTTAATTATCTATTATTTAATTATCTATTATTTAATTATCTAATTTCATACTTCAGACAAAAATCTATTGATAGTCAAAAATCTAATATTTCTTCGAGGCACAATAGTATTGAGGAAACAGATAAGAAAATTGAAGGGAAAATAATAGAAAATGAAAAAACACAAACCGGCAGCGTAAGTTCAGACTGGAACAGAATAATAATAATTAAAATGAATAAAAATGAAAAAATATTTTAAAATTTTTACAGGTAAAAGTAAGTGTTTATCAGCATTACTTAAAAGCAATTGGTTGGTGCTTAACAATATCAATAATCATCATAAATATCATGTACCATTTATTAAGTGTTTCTTCTAATTTCTGGCTAAGCATTTGGTCATCAGATACCTCATCTGTCAATGATACAAAACAGTATATGTATTTGAGTATTTATGGAACATTTGGACTTGGACAAAGTATTAAATTTCGTTATAATACAAGACTTTTTATGAAATTTAATGATTTTTTGAAATTTCATTGACATTTAATTTAGGTATTGTGAATTTGATTACATCAATACTTGTTGCAAAAGGATCATTAATAGCATCAAAAAAGATTTTTTGCCATTCATTAACTTATGTTCTTCGAAACCCTATCTCATTTTTTGACAGTACTCCAATTGGTCGTATACTTAATCGTTTTGGAAAAGATATTGATACAGTTGATAATATTTTACCAGGGCAATTACGAGGATTAATTTCAAGTTTCATGGGGGTATAATCCAATTACAATTACACTAAATTATGTATCAAATTATTTGAACATTTCATTATGAATTTCAGGTAATCGCTATTATTTTGATAATCTCTTACAGCACACCAATATTTATGATATTGATACTACCTATTGGGATAATTTATTATTTGATCCAACATTTTTATGCTGCAACTTCACGCCAATTGAAGCGTTTAGAATCTGTATCAAGATCCCCAATTTATTCTCATTTTGGTGAATCACTGACTGGGTTACAGCTTATAAGGGCTTATGGCGTTCAGGAAGCATTTATCGAAGAGTCTGAAAGAAAAATAGATTTTAACCAAAGATGCTTTTATCCTCGTATAGTAGCTAATAGGTTATACATTTTTTATAATTTTTTTATAAAAGAATACAGATAGTTCAATTTTTTTCATTTATAGGTGGTTGGCAATAAGATTAGAAATGATTGGAAATTCTATAATATTTTTTGCCTCACTCTTTACTGTACTTTCAAGAAGTTCAATAGATCCTGGACTTGTTGGTTTATCAATTAGTTATTCTCTCCAAGTAACTAAAATTTATTCAATTGAACGTTTAATACTGATAAAATAAAAATTTTTTATCAAATTTCCAGATAACTCAAGCTCTAAATATGCTAGTGCGTATTTTTTTGGAAGTAGAAGTAAATATTGTGGCTGTAGAAAGATTAAAAGAGTATACCGAAACGATACAAGAAGCACCTTGGTATATTCCTTACAATGATATTTTAACAGGTGATTGGCCAAAAGATGGAATAATTGATTTTGAGAAATTTAAAGTCCGTTACAGAGATGGACTTGATTTGGTATTGAATGATATTAATGTCCATATAAAAAGTGGTGAAAAAATTGGTATAGTTGGAAGATCAGGAGCAGGAAAATCTTCTCTGACCTTAGCATTATTTAGAATTCTTGAAGCTGCTGATGGAAAAATATTAATTGATAATCTTGATATTTCAAAATTAGGTCTTCATAAATTGAGGTCGAGTTTAACAATAATACCACAGGAATCAGTATTATTTTCTGGTACATTAAGGCTAAATTTAGATCCATTCAATGTTTATCCAGACATTGAATTATGGAAAGCTCTAGAATTATCACATCTTAAAGAATTCGTAAAATGTAATGTAAACGAAAACTGTACTTTCTGATATATCTATTTTAATGACCAAATTTAATTTTCAGCACTACCAAACGGTTTATATTACGAAATCAACGAAGGTGGTGATAATTTAAGTATTGGACAAAAACAATTAATATGTTTATCAAGAGCATTGTTAAAAAAAACAAAAATACTAATATTAGACGAAGCCACAGCTGCTGTTGATCTTGATACTGATAATTTAATCCAAAAAACAATAAAAGAAGAATTTAAATCTTGTACAATATTAACAATTGCACACAGGTTAAATACAATATTAGATTCAGATAAAATTTTGGTATTGGATAAAGGTCTGGTTGTTGACTTTGATAGGCCAGATAATTTGTTAAAAAATGTTAATGGTGTGTTTTATAATTTGGCAAAAGATGCTGGGTTAATTTAATATATGAATTTATATGCTTATTTGTATACTATGTAAAATATATTTTTAATGAATGCACTAAAAACTACAAAATTTCTTACTAAAATTTTTTGATTTTATAAAATCTTGAGTAAAATCCAGTAATAAAACGATGAGTAAAACGAAAATTTAATTGATGATTGAATAATGTAAATAATTAAATAAATAAGAATCAACGAATTAAAATTATTATTCGAATATACTTGGAACTTTTTATAATCCTCTAAGCTCTAACATAAAAAACTTATACCTCTAACTTTATATCAATATGAATATAATATCCGTTAATTTTTCTCGAAAGAGAATTGATATTTTGATATTATAAAAGGAATAGCGACATCAATTTCACAACCATATAAATTTTAAAGTAATGTTTACACACATTTATTATATTAATATACTTAATAATATTCAGTTCATATTCACAATATCATTTTAAATCGATTAATAATTTTCTCATTTATTTAATCGAATAATAAATACTTAAAACTTAATATTTTTTTATAGGTTGGTTATCTAAAATCAACATTAGTTGGTATATTTATTTTCTTCAGATTTATAATTAAATTGATTTATCTTTATCTTTTACATAAATTAAAACAAAAGGGCTTCTTTTTTATAAATTAAAATTAAAATAACATTTATTTTTAAATCTTAGTTTTTTGCTTATTTTCATGTAATTACCTTTTTTAATTACAAAATAATTATTTGCATATATTTACTTAGCTTTTGTCTTGAATCTTTGACAAATTTTTTCTATACACAATATAGTCCTGTCGCCCACCATGCTATTTAATGCCATAAAAGTTCCATGGAAAAAAATGGTTGGTATTTATGTTTTTTGACCCGCTAAACACGAATCCGAGGTCCGTTTTGCAAAATTCGTGGTCAATTTTTTGTTATTAACAATTTATTGCAAAATTTGACAACAATCTAAATGTTAAATACCCTGTAGCTAAAACAATTCAAAATTTTGATAAGCCCCTGATTTTATTTTACATATTTTGACTCACTTAATCCAAATTTCTAGTTTATAAGGTCGTATGATTAATTGTTTAAACAATATTTAATTGTTAATAAATTGTTTAAACAATTTTTTTTTTGAAAATTAAGTGTGACACCTTTTTTATGTATTTTTTGACCCTCTGATCACAATTTTCAAGTTATTTTTTGCAAAAACCTTACTTATAGTAATTGTTTAAACAATTTTAATTTGTTTATAATCCAGTATAAGTATGTTGTTAGGTAAAATTCGACAAGAAAATGAATTCCGTGGCCTAGAGTTTTCGTGATTTTGAAAAATCATCGATAATTTTTTTTAATTTTAATTTGCTGAATCTGAATTTTAAATTCCTAAGGTCATAGGTTTAATTGTTTAAACAATATTTAATTATTAATAAATTTTTTAAACATATTTTTTTTGAAAACTACGTGTGACACTTTTGTTTATGTATTTTTTTACCCTCTGATTACGATTTTTAGGTTCTTTTTTTCAAAAACCAACCCCATTATTTGCTTAAACAATTTAAACTTTAAAATCATATAATAAATAAAATTAACTCTCGGGTTAGTTGTATGCAAGATAATTTATTTAATGTATTATTACATTTTTTTGTATAAACATAAATTTTACTATAGTAAAAAAAGCACTTGAATGAACTTAAATACCAATGTATTTCAATTAGCTTAAGAATTTTTTTTTATTTCTATTAATATCAATTTTTGGCAATAAAAAATGTTATAAATATGACTGAAAAATGCTTTTGCATTTATTGCCCTTTTTTTGCAAAAACAAAAGGAGCAGCAGGGAATTTCCGCACTTTTACACATACACGTTGAGCGAGCACAAGTAGAACACGTACAATTTGGTACAAATTCTTCCACAGGAGGGAGAGAAATTCGAATTTAACCTAACAACATCCTTATTTTGGATTATAAACAAATTAAAATTGTTTAAACAATTACTATAAGTAAGATTTATGAAAAAAAGAACCATAAAATCGTGATAAGAGGGTTAAAAAATACATATAAAAAGGTGTCACACGTAATTTTCAAAAAAATATTGTTTAAATAAATTATAAACAATTTAATATTGTTTAAACAATTAGTCTTACGACATTGCAAATTAAAAATTCGGATACAGCAAGTAATTATAAAAAGTTGGTGATCGCTTTTCGAAATCACGAAAGCTGTAAGCTGCGGAATTCATGTTTTTGTCGAATTTTATATAGCAACATACTAATTTTGGCTTATAAACAAATTAAAATTGTTTAAACAATTACTGTAAGTAAGGTTTTTGCAAAAAATAACTTGAAAATCGTGATCAGAGGGTCAAAAAATACATATAAAAAGGTGTCACACGTAATTTTCAAAAAAAAATTGTTTAAACAATTTTTTAACAATTAAATATTGTTTAAACAATTAATCTTACGAGCTTATAAATTAGAAATTTGGATTAAGTGAGTCAAAATATGTATAATAAAATCAGGGGCTTATCAAAATTTTGAATTGTTTTAGCTACAGGATATTTAACATTTAGATTGTTGTCAAATTTTGCAATAAATTGTTAATAACAAAAAATTGACCACGAATTTTGCAAAACGGACTTCGGATTCGTGTTTAGCGGGTCAAAAAACATAAATGCCAACTATTTTTTTCCATGGAACTTTTATGGCATTAAATAGCATGGTGGGCGACAGGACTAATATTTTTGCCTTTGCTCTTAATAATATTTTTGCCTGTCTGGGCCTAAAACTCATGTTTAAAGCTTGGCACAGAACTTTTTGCGCTCGTTTATTCTAATTATAAGCAAATACACGTAATAGGCAAAGAACTTGAGATTTGCATGATCACATATAATGGAAAAACTTTTAAACCTTTTTGATATAAAATATAGGGTTTTAAATTTTTAGATAACCATAATTTGAATATTTATTATAAAAAGATACGAAATATTTGCGAATTTTATTTTAAACTCATTTTTAACTCTTAATTCTGAAAATCGAAAATTTTAAAATGTTTCTTCTAATTTCATTTTTATTATTAACCCAAGCACTGACTAACACGGAAAAATTCCAGTTATTCTGAAAAAGATTTTGAAAAAGCTATTATCACATACAGCTTTTATATTTGAAACTTAAACTTTTATCATCTTGAAGATAAACTGCTTAAATTTTAATTAAAATTAGTTGAACCTTAATCCATGTTTAAACGTACATCAGAATGTTCAGTTTTATTTAACTACAACTAGTATTTTTTACATTTCTTTAAATGAAGAAATGTAATAAATTAAAAATATATGAGATTTTTAAATTAAAAATTTTTTTTATTTTTTAAGAATCATGAAATTTTAAAATTTGTTGCAGAAATTTTTACATTGCAACTTTTTTTTAAGACTAGGTTCAAAACGCATTTAAGTTGCAATATAAATTGCCATAGATTAAATGCAATATTGGATTTAGATAAAATTTTACCAATTGAATTTTATAGTTTTGATACTTTATTTTAAAAAATTACTTTTAGCACGTATTTCCTGTCCGAGGCATAATTCATAAATACGTACTTTCTTGTATGTCGTCCTCGTCCTCGCGCTAATGACACATACACAATAGCACTCATACTCCGGTCCAAAAGTAGAATATTTGTCCGACTTTGTTTTTAACAAAATTTTTTAAAGAATTTTTATATTTTCTAATTTCTATTTTTCAAATTTTTAACTCAAAAATTTCAATAAAAATTCATTTTGATTGAAAAACAAACTACTTGGTACGTAAAAAGAGATGCATTTTGTATCCTCTTATCAAATGTGAGTTATAAATCAAAAAGATTTATTATTGGTCCAAAAGGTATTCAAATTATTTATTAATTAAAAATATATAACTGGACGTAACAAACATTAATTTTAAATTTTTTCGTAAAACATTTTTGGGTATTTAAATATGTATCATGGTTATAAATCAACAATGTAAATAAATTATTCTTTTTCCGCATGTATAACCACATTAAATTTGAAATAAATTTACAAATAAATAATTATAATTCTAATTATAAATTACTAAACTACTAAAAACTCGAGTAAAAACTTATGTTCCAATAAAAAATAGACTTATCTTATATTAACTTTTTTTTTGTGTTGTATATTTTTTCTCGAAATAGAAATGCCTTTTTAATGTTATAAGTAAAGAGTCACGAGTAAATTTTTTAATAAATTTAATAATAAAGTTACTAATGCTGTATATCATATCTAATTTTCAATTTCCGTTGGGATTCCTGACTCTTCTAATAACTTCTATTCCTCTAATATGTTCTAGATTAACTTTATAGATTAATCGAGTTATTCTTCTTTTTGGTATAAGAAGGTCAGTTCCTTGCTGTAGTTTTTTAAACTCGTTCAACACTTTTGAATTTTTTGTAGGTCTGATAAATTAAAATTTTATTGTTATTAGTATAATCGCAAAATCTATTAATGGTGTAATATTCGCTATTGGGACGGGTTTATTATTTCATTTTTTTTTTATGATTCTTCCGGCTACACTAGGCGACTTTTGAGTTTCTGTAAATTTAAGTCTATGTGGAGAGAGGGCTTAACTGTAACCTATTCGATCTGTTGAATTCATAACAAAAAAGTCTTTTGATTGTTCGTTCAAATATATAATAATTTCTGAGACAATTTCAGTTTTTTAAGAACCTGATTTTTCTATTTATCATAAAGTTATTTATATTAAACTTACGTTTTTATCATTGTCCAGATAAATCGCATAAATTCATGTTTATTGTTTATTGTACATAAAGTGGCTTGCTTCGCCCTATACCCATTTTTAATGACAGCCTATATTAGGCTTTTTTATCAAAATTAACTAATTTTTAGTATCTATTGAATATTTTGACCACAAAAGCAATGGTGCTATTTTCTTTTAATGACATTTGAGTAAGCCAAAAAACTATTATATCTAAAGAATGAATGAATAAATTCTTTTTTGGTTGTTTGGATAAATGTAATTAGATTTAGACAGCAACGTATCTAATTTTGCTTCGTAGGCTAAATCCAGTATTTTTTGAGAAAGTTCTTCTAAATATTTATCATTGAAATAATCTTCTCGATAATCTTCTGTAAATATTAAATTCACGTTGGTTATAATAGTTAGTTTTCAGCATGTTTTCAAGGCAAAAAATATTTTCAGTTTTCTAAAAAAACTAATAAAAAATAACAACCAAATTGCACTTATTTAAGTATGTCTTTATGATAATCCATAATTCAACATGAAAATTTTATAATACTGGAATTTCAAAAATCATACTTTTAAAAATAAATTAAACGCAAAAAATCTTATTGGCACAAAATAAGACTTAAAATACTTAAAAATTTGAAAAAAGTTAAATTAAAAATTAAATAAAAGTAATGAAAAAAAAAAAAATAAAATAAAATAAAATAACACATAAATACCCAGATAAAAGCTTACATATTGTAGCATATAATCAACCAAGTGTAAGATCAATGCACACAACGCGTGTCACCACAATTCTTAAAATACTTTTTCAACAAATAAACGACGCGAGAATATAATAATAATAATATTATCATACCAAGTGGAAGAGATTAGTTACAAATAAAATATAATGAAAAAATACTTTTATTTTTATTTATTGTACCAATACATTGTATTATTTTTGTTTAAGATCTTTAAAAAGTAAAAAAAGAAATTATTTAAAATAATACCTCTTTATAAATAATACATAAATTTTAAATTTTATACTCAATGGTTTGTAAAAAAATATTTATAATATATATTACATGACTCTATTTTTTAAGATTATTGAATTATTTTCTTAAAGCACGCGACTTAAAAATTTTGTATTTCTTGTTCCCGTTTTTTTTTTTCAGTTATGGGAGTTTGGGGAAATTTGAATTTTGAGCTAATATTTGAATTTTTAGCTGAATGTTTGAAGAAAGAGTATTTAAAAAATTATTTTCGTTATCATTTTCTTGGCTTTTGAAACAATTGATAAGCATATGATCGTTCCTTAATCTCAAACCTCAGTAAAATATTTTACTTATCATGGACACGTAATAATAGTTTAGTTTTCGATAAATTTATATGCGGGGCAATTTTTCGCCCATCTTAAGCGGGCGATTTTTTTTAATTTTTTCACAGTTTGTAATATTAAATGCATATGGATTTCAAAAAATGATCAGTCCTTGAAAACATGGACTCAAAACTTCAATATGTAGTATTTGCGATTAAAATCCTTTCTTTTTCACTTGATTTTGATTCTAATTAAGGAAAATTTGGATAATCTAGAGGTTACAGTTTAATAAAAAAAAAATCTAAACAAATCCTGTTAATATACACGGTTTTTGGCTGGATTTGAGCATTTTTTATCAGTAAAATAAATAAATTTAAAAAAAAAGTAAATAATGAATTTGAGGATTTGCAAAAAAGTTGCAAATTCGCTAAAAACGTAGTTGCAAAATAATTGTAAATTATCCACACAAAATATTGAGAATTTTCTATTTTTATTGGAAATTCACAAAATTTTCCAAAAATTGACTAACATTTTGTAAAAAAAGTTTACTGGCGTTACTTTAAACATTGCAATCATCAAAAGCTAAAAAAGGTAAACGAATTTAAGCAGTTGCTTAAATACTAGCAAATTCTTGAACAGTTACTTGAAATTTTGGGATTCAGTCAGAGGTTGCATCAGAAAAGTTTGTATTTCAATTTTTGATATTTCAATAAAATAGGTCTAAAATCAGAATTTCCAAATAGTTAAACCAAGATATCCTGTTTCATTAAAACAATCTTTCAAATCCCATCATAATTTCCTAGTTTCCTCGATCCATCAAACTCCATTTAAAAACTTTGACATTTTTATAAAAATAACTGACATTTTATTATATTTCATTTAGCCTTAAGTATTTAACAAACCATTAATAAAATTTTCTACATCATTAATTATCAATTAAAAAAAGGTTATTTTTCACAAAAAAACACAAAAAAAAAAAATCATTCACGCTTATTAGTAAAAAATAAAAGCATAAATATATCCTTCTTAAATAAACGAATATCCATAAATTTCATTCAGCATAAATAATAAGATAAAATTTTTATGCTAGACCACGCGTAATCATCAAATCATCAATAATAATAAAAAAGTCTATAAATACTCAATTTAAAAAAAAAAAAAAACGTTATGAACTATTCACTAAATTTGTTAGTAGTTTAAAAGTCATTGAAGTTTATATAAATAGTAAATAATAAAAGAAAAACTAAGTATTTCACAAAAAACATCTTTTCTTAAAAAAAATTTTACTTATCAATGATTCCATTTTAAACTAAATATAAATAAAAAAAAATTTCATCTTCACTGAATATCTTCTGTGTATTTATTTCAAATGTTCAAAGTTTACAATATCATGATTTATTTTGGGTGGTGCAATGTGTATGTGCATTTTATACTTGGTTTGACATTTAAACACAATAAATAACAATTGTTACTGAGTGTGAAATCAAACGTAATACCAAAAAAAAATTATATTTAATCGATTAAGTCTGCTTGAAATGACTGGATAAAAAGAAACCTTTGGTTTACTAGTACACACTCTGCATGCACGTATTTGCACTATTATTAAAGTTAAAGGGGGAAGTAGCATTAAATAGAACAGTCCTATAATTTCGCATACACCAAAAAAAAAGATTTTTTTTATTTCAAGTACACTTAGAAATAAATAAATATATGGTAAAGGTACAATAAAATAAAAAAAACATAAAAGAGTAAAATCCGATTGGAAAGAAGGTAATCGATTGATCTCCAGCAGTGATTACATGCGGTGTCGCTTCAAAGAACCCAATAGGATACCGCATTTATTAAAAACCAAACAAATTCACTTACCCGTGTCGAACTAAAACTATTATATCAACATATTATTATTATTATTTATTTGTAGTTATAAAGAGAGGGCTAATACATGATTGTTCACGCATGTGGTTTATTTTTTATTTTTTTTTTATGAATTGTATGTATAAAAAAGTGTTGAACCGTATTATGTACCTATTTGTAAGTATAAATATGTAAGAAAAGATATTTTTCCTTTATATCAATCTTTTTTTTTTTAACACTTTTATACTTTTTTTTAACGGTTTGAGTTGGATAAATATTATAATGTAATATTTAAAAAAAATTATTGTAACGTGCGATTGAAATATATGTTGATGGATTTTAATTTATTTTTAAATGTATTTTTCTTTCTCGCAAATGAAAAGTCTTACGAAGTATATATAAGAACGATTTTTAGTACAAATTTTTATGAACATTTTTAGTATAATTTATTATGACCATATAAAATTGATTAAAATTAGGAATTAGTAAGAATGATATAAGATTATCAATGCGAATTGTCACATTGCTCGGATATTATGAATTATTTAAAAAAAAAAAAAATTATTAATTAATATTATTGAATATAATATTATTGAATACGACAGATGACATGGTATTTTAATTTCTGTTTAGAATTGTTTGTTTAAATACTGGTCTTAGATTTGGCCATAATTTCTAAATTAATTTATTAATTATAATAAAATGCTAGAGACAACAATTATAATTTTAATAATTTCCTGGTTCAATTTTAAGTAAACATTTAAAAATCTTACATAAGAAACCGTTCTAGGAAGCGCCAAACTCATGACACCTTTCTGAAGTTTTCGATTTTTGCCAATCAGTTAATAAAAAATTTTAGCTTGTCTGCATTTAAGATATGATAATTAAATTATTAACTATCATATGCGAGAAGACTGTTTAGATAGAAATCGAAATTTTCACTGACTAAAAATACGAAAAATTTAAGAAAAATAGACTGGGGTTAAATAGAAGGAGTAGAATAATAAGAAAACGGAAATAATAAAAATTAAATAAAACATTTTTTAAACCTAAAGCACTTGAACATTTATATATATGTTAAAAATCATAGAGAAGAGTTTAGGGACCGACAAATAAATTATTTTGAAAATTTATAGATTCAGAGTATTTAATAATGAGTAATAAGTTTCATATTAAAAAATAGTCATTAAAAATGTACGTTAGAGTTACAAACTTTAGATTTTGTTTATATTATGTTCCTTCGTGTAAAAAAATCTAGCACTTGTAAAATTTTTTAAAAGCTCAAAGATTAGTATAAGATCGTTACTCAGTGAAGAATATTGTAGATTCTTTACTTTAAAATATTTAATAAGGTAATGTTCAATTTTTAAATTTGGAATTATGTAAAAAAAGTTTTTATAAAATTGTAAAATATTGTAAATTTTTAGCCTTGATAATGAAGACTGAAGGTCTTCGAAACGTGGGCAATTTATTGAAAAAATAAAGCAAATTGTTAGCTCAGAAATCAAATATTTTTATTTAATAATATAAAAAAAATCCAGGTTTTTGAGTTACCACACACTCTTGTTTGTTCCATTTGTCTTCGTATCTTTATAATCGTTTTTAGTGTCATTTTAATCTTACTTTTTATTATTACTAGTACTCCAGTCAAATCACGGTTTTACATAGGAAGGGTCCCATATATGAAAAATTGGTCAACCCCTTATTAGGGGTGACATTTCTGTATTCGCAAACCAGAACAAAATTTTTTCTTTAATACCTTTTTTTGGGTTGGTAATCTCAAATTTTTAGGTCTTGCGTGTCAAAAATGCTTAAGACCTGCGAATATTGAAAAATAGCACCTAAGAAGGGCGGGGCGTTTTTTTTCTAATTTTAGGGTTTAGCAAAATTTTTCACATTAAGGATCCCAAAATTCGCGGTCGGTGACCTAAAAAACGTACTAATGACAGAATTTTGTTAAGATTTGTGAATTTTGAAAAATCGTCTCAAATAAGGGGTAATTTTTCATCATTTAATGTTATTCGACTCATTGTTCATGCATAAAACCTTTAAATTTGTAATTACTAGTAGCTTTAAAAACTCATATAATGGGCTAAATCGCATTACAGTTTGTGAAAATCGCAAAAATACTCTTAATGAGGAGTGATTTTTGTTAATTCAAGGGTATTAGACAAATTTTGCACGAGCGAAACCTCGGTTTTCAGATTCATTGACCCAAAATATCCTTAGTGTACCTTTTGACATCTTGGTTGCCAAAAACAATCAGTTAATTGCATCAGCTATATTTAATTACTTATTTCCAAAAAAATAAAATATATAATGTTGATTCTTTGTATTTTAAGAGTATTTCCTTATGTACTTTATATTTCTTAGAAAAGCTAATTCAAATTTGTTTTCATTGTTAATTAAAAATTTTTATTATTTTAAATAAATACCTAATTTTTAAGAAATTTAATTAATTGATATACATGTGCTTATGTTTAACCTCTTCAACCTTAATTACGTTTTTTTCGTTTTTTTAAATTAATTAATAATTAATATTATTATTTGTAGTTATAAAGAGAGGGCTAATACATGATTTGACCTATCTCAATGGTTCCTCTTTGAGGAGCCAAAAGTGTTGAACTTCATATTATACCTATTTGTAAATATAAATATGTTTTTTGTTACTATTTGACATTTTATAAATGTTATAAAATTTAATAAAAAAATTAAGTACAGAAACAATGAATAAAAATTTTTAATTTATTACTTAACGCTACATGTCATTTTCTTTCTCGCAAAAGAAATGGTTTGCAGAGCATATAAAAGAACTGTTAACATAAGATTTTCAAATTACAATTTTAAAAATATATATTATTTATCATAAAATTATTAAACCTAATCGTTGGACTAAGTTAATTTTACATATTCTGTATTGTTCGATAATTAAATTAAAACAATTGGTTCCAGGAATCATCGGATAATTCTTACAAACAGTCGATTTGCTGGTAATTTTTCTTAATCTATATTAGATTACGTCCTCTAACTGTATATAGGGTTGATTAATAATGATATATTTAAAATCAACATTAATATCATATATGTCATTAATGGAAGAAATATTGTTAATGCGTTTTTTATTTTACATCTTATAAATGTTATAAAATGTAATAAAAAAAATTAAGCACATAAACAATGTATAAAAATTTTTAATTTACTACTTAGCACTGCATGGCATTTTCTTTCTCGCAAATGAAATGGTTTGCAGAGTATATAAAAGAATGCCTGTTAACATAAGATTTTTAAATTACAATTTTAAAAATATAAATTAATTATGATAAAATTATTAAATCTAATCGTTGGACTATAACGTATGTTACAGTATATAAAAGAATGCCTGTTAACATAAGATTTTTAAATTGCAATTTTAAAAATGTAAATTAATTATCATATAATTATTAAATCTAATCGTTGGACTATAACTTATTTTACATATGCTTTATTGTTCGATAATTAAATTAAAATTAAAGAATAAATAATGTGATATATCTGAATGATTCTTTTTAATCTGAACTAAAATCAAATTATGTACATTAGTACGTTCTTAAAGTTACCAATTTAGGCTTGAAATCATTAAGGATTTGTTGCTTGCCTGCACGTTATGTTATTAAATTTAAAATTGAGGTTGAAATCTACGTATGTTAGGTTTTTTCTTATTGTTTCAAAAATCTAGAACTAGAGCAAAACTGGGGTTAAACTATTTAAAGACGCGTTCTTTTTCATAGAGATAATTTGAAAAGCAAAACGATTTTTTTGGGGATAAAATTTTTTTAAATAATAAGTAACTATCAGATCATGTGTAATATAGTTTATTTTTGTTAACAGTCAAATATCTATAAAAAAAAATTTTTTTGTGAAAATTTATTTAAATTACAATTCAACCTAAAACCTTTTTTAAATAAGCACGCATTTTTTTGCTTTTTGCTGACTCCTAGCTCTAGGTTTTGGGGACAAAATAACAAACCTATTAATTTTAAATTATTTACCATATGGCAGACCTATAATATTTCAGGGATCTTACAAATGACGTCCAGAGTTCTAAGGTAAATAGTTGTACCTTTGCAAGCTAGAATAATGATAAAGAAAAGGCTTTTCAATGTACGCTTAAGTATGTCTGGTTACTCATTAGAATGATTATTATTTTCAACTTAAATGAAAAACCATGTATTGAGCAACAGGAAAAATATGGGAAATTTTACTTTCAATACTTTTTGCGTGCACTGGCTAGGCTTACTCGTTCATACAATTGAATTGTAAGTCAAAATACTTAATTTCAACAACACTTATTTTAAAATAAAGCTAGTAATATGAATTTTTGAGGAGAATTTCCTTATATAAATTACATTTCTTAAAAAATCTAATTTAAATTTGTTTTTTCATCATTAATTAAAAATTACCAAGGAAAATTTTATGAATTCGTAGTAAAATTAAGCAAATACGAAATTTTCAAGAAATTTAATAATTAATATTATTTTATACATGCATATACGTTATTATTTAAAGTATTAATCAAATATTTTCATTTATTATCATGCATATTTAATTTTCTTGTTCAATTACTCGTAAATTTTTACTAAATCTACAACAGGGTACACATGAATATGAATAAGGCATTAGGGACAATTTAAAAAGGGCAAAATTCATATTTTTATGTATAACCCAAAAAATAAATAAGGGACGTTTATCTTAACCACGTATTTACTGTCTATTTTAAAATTAAAATGAACACGTATTATTAAATTACACAATAGAAATGAAAAAAAAAAGAATTTTTCTATAAATATTTAAAACAATTTATCATGTTATTTCTACATACAGAGAGAAACAATGTAATCAAATTTTCCCTTCAATAATTACTTTCTAATCTCATGAGAAGCCAAGTTATGTTAAATGTAATTAAATTACTATGGTAAAATCATTCGACCAATATACTATACATAATACTGAAAGAGAGTGAGAATCACGTATAGAAAAGAGGGTTGCTTTTGCTGAAAGACCCCTTGACAATTATTATGCCTAAGGTGATGTATATGTCTATGTCACATCACCACAATAACGCCTGCGGTGGTCATCTATATATATTTATATACATGATTGCATTTATCTCACTGAGATAATTATTGTCAACTTCTATATTGGTTTACGCCCAAACTAATCCTCGAGAGACTGCCAATTTCAATTGTGCAATGGCTTAAGCAATATTATTCATGCATGTATTTTTATATATATACATTAATTTGATTAATTGATTTAAATATTGATTTTATTTTCTATCTTCTGATATGGAAATTTATTTGTAGACGTGTATTTTATTTGTACCGGATTTAATTTTAATGAAAATTGTTTTTATAGATTATTATTTTGAAATGGCAGGATGTGTACGTCTGGTAATTATTTTGCATAAATTTACTTAGCAATATATGAAATTTTCAGGCTACCAGAGTTACATTGATGTAAATACAGAATGCATATAACTTATATATATCTAATGGTTGTTTATAATTGACCTGTACTGGGCAAAAAAATAAAAATTAGGTATTTTTTATTTTTTTAAAGTTGTTCTTTATTTCACAATAATGTTAGACGTTTCGCTTATTTCCATTTTTATAAGCCTTTTCAATAACTAAAAATTTAAAAATTTGAAAAATTAACATATAAAATATTATATTTGCACATACATTTTTTTGATATCTATATATATACCTGTATAATATTACGTTTTTGTACATAACTAGTATAAATAAATTATATTAAATTAAAAAAATTGCACATATGTCACATAAATATATAAAAAAATAAATAAATAAAAAATCTGTTAGAATGTTTAATATAGTGAAAAGTGATAACTGTGTATTTATAAAAAGACTTGTGTGTTGATATTATGATTATCAGCTGTTTGATGTTTTTATGTACGCTGCGTGTAGTGTTGCGCGTTAAACCTTTATTATTCAAGCATGTTGATAGTATGTGTATAAGAACAATTCAAAATGTTTGTGTCCTCTTTTAAATTAACTGTAGGGCCATTTAATTGAATTTGCATGCTCTCCGATATTTTTCTTTTTCCCCAAGTTTTTTCTTGGTCCATTATTTTTGGTTTTTTAAAATTGAAGGTGTGATGGTGTGTGGTGGAATGGGTCGCTATAACCGACTGTTTATTTCTTATGTGTTCTTCAATTCTCATAAATAATGGCCTTTTTGTCTCTCCAACATAATTATTTGGACAATCATTACATTCAAATTTATATACAACACCTGTTTTATTCTCTATCTTATCTATTTTTCCTTTTTTGACAATTTTTTTCATGTCATCATTAAGTTGTGGTATAATGCAGTATTCATCTTTATCCAATATTTTATTGATTTTTGGGTAAATACCAGGTTTGTATGGAACTTTAACAAAAATTTTGTTTCTATAGATGTTGTTGTTAGGGTTTATAGTCCTTGGTACTTTATAATTATTATTTTTTAATAATTCCCACCTCTTATTGATGTATTTATCTATAAAATATTTTGGATATTTGTTGGCTAGCAGTATGTTGTTGACAATTTGGATGTTTTCTTTGTGATAGATGGTGTCTGCAAGCATGATGGCTCTGTCAACAAGGTTGTAAACCATGGCGATTTTTTGGTGTGCTGGATGGATTGATGCATAATGTAGGATTCTACCTGAGAAGGTGGTTTTTGTGTACCAATTTGTGGTTAAATTATTGCCTTTTTTTATGAGTGTTATGTCTAAAAAATTTATTTTGTTATTGTCTTCTGTTTCAATAGTGAATTGTAATTTTTGATGATAATTGTTGAAAATATTTAGTGTATATTCTATTTTATCTTGAGGTATGCAGAGAATTATATCATCTACATATCTATAGTAAAAAAGTGGAGTGTAGTTTAATTGTTTTATGCATGTGGTTTCTAGGTCATCCATGACAATGTCTGCTAGCAAGGAAGATATGGCTGATCCCATTGGCGTACCTTCAAGTTGTTTATAAATGATGTGGTTAAAGGTACAATATGTGTTGTTGTATAGATATTTTATTGTATCAACAACTTCTGTGAATGGCATTTTGCATTTGTTGTGGATGTCGTTATATCTTCTATCTAAGCTGTTTATCACTAGTTCTAGTGGAATGTTGGTGAAAAGAGAACTGACATCAAAGGAAAGTAATTTATGGTCTTGTGGTATGGATATATTTTTGATTTTCTCACATAGGTCAAGACTATTTATTATATATGAATTAGGTTTTTTTATACAAGAAATTAGGTGGTAGTGTAAGGTTTTTGCTATGAGAGATGTATGACTATTGAAATTAGGGGTAACAGGTCTTACAGGTATTGTCATATTTTTATCAATATCAGACATATGTTGTATCTTTTGCAACTTAGGAGGAAAATATATGGCTGGAATTGATGTATGTGTTTGGGTGAGCTCATATGGGTTCTGATTAGGTTTTAAGTACCCTTGCTCTTGCCATAATTTTAATCTATCACTAGCTTGTTTATGTAATTTTTTTAATAGAGTTTTCGTTCTTGTGACAACTTGATAAATTTCTCTGTTTGATAATAAGGCTTCACCACTTCTTATATATAAACTTTTGTTTAAACATATTGTAGAGTTACCTTTGTCTATTGTTGTAAAGATGACATTTTTATTTCTTTTTAAAAATAAACAGCATTGATTTATTTTTTTGTCATAACTTTTAAGTAAAGGAGATTTATGTGTGTTATTATTCTTGGTCATGTTGATACAGTTTATAATTTTGTGTCTTTGTTTACAAATTTTAGGATCCCTGTTTAAGATGTGTTGGATTTCATTATATTTTTCAGCATTAGTTAGCTGTTTTCCATTGTTATCAATATTGTTTTCAAATATTTCTTTAGCTTTAGTATAGAAGGCATTCTCAACATTTTTGATAGTGTCTAAAATATCTTTCTTTTTTATATTACCTGGAATGCTGAACTTTGGTCCTAGACTTGCAATTTCAATTACATTTGGTGGTATTACTGTATCTGAAATATTGATAAACCATTTGTTTGTGTATTGGTTAGATTCTGTGTTATTAGATTCGAGAATATGATCCTGGTTATATTGATTCTTAAGGTTGTTAAATTTTTTAAGTAACCTATTATTGTTCTTGAAGTATATATAATTCTGTTTATTAACTTGTTTTTTGAAAAAATTACTCAATATTGTATTGTCTAAATTATTATTGGATAGTATGTTTGTAATATTAATTAATTTCTTTTCTAAATGTTTAATGTGTAAGTTAATATCTTTAATCTGTAGATTTAAAATTTTGTATGAAATTTTATGTAGTAACTTGTTGAAGGTATCTTCAGTAGAATTTTTATGAAAAGTAAAATCTTTGAATCTGTGTTGTATGCTAGATACATGTGCTGGTAAATAACTGTAATATCTGCATTTTAGTAAGAATTTTCTCCTTGAGTATGACTTGGCTAATATATTGGTTGTATGCGAGTATATATTTATAGATTTTATATGTTGTGGATGTGTTCTTTTGATTTCATAATAAATGTTAGAAGAGATGTTTTCTTCTACGAGATGGTCGGTTTCGGGTCTACGACCTATTAAATTATTACTATTGTTGTTATCATCGCCCATAATTTTTTTATATATATCTAATGGTTGTTTATAATTGACCTGTACTGGGCAAAAAAATAAAAATTAGGTATTTTTTATTTTTTTAAAGTTGTTCTTTATTTCACAATAATGTTAGACGTTTCGCTTATTTCCATTTTTATAAGCCTTTTCAATAACTAAAAATTTAAAAATTTGAAAAATTAACATATAAAATATTATATTTGCACATACATTTTTTTGATATCTATATATATACCTGTATAATATTACGTTTTTGTACATAACTAGTATAAATAAATTATATTAAATTAAAAAAATTGCACATATGTCACATAAATATATGACATGCATGCATATAACTTGTTTTCACTTTTACAATTTTTTTTTCTTTCAATTTTTAGTTTAGCTGCAATAAAGAGTATTTAAAAAATTTCTATAACCCTTCACCCTCCCCTAAAAAAACCTTTTTTTACCTGTATAAATATTACATAAAAATATAATCTCATTTTTTAAAAAAAAGGTTAAAAATAAAATACTGATTTATTTGACAAGTACACAATAAAACAATTTAAATTTTTATTATTTACCTTAAATATTAAACTATAAAATTTTAATATTGTCTTATACCTTTCAAAATTATAAAAACTAGTTTAATTTAAATATATATTACAATCCAGTATTCTGCATCACGCCCTTACAAAAAAATTTTTTTTGGGTTTTGAAAAAAAAATGATAATACCTTTCATCAGGTCAATAAATTAAGGTGACATTTTTAGAGGTCTACTTATATATAAAAAGGAAAAATAAAACAAGACTAATCTTTTACCTATTAAATTATAGACATATTTATCTAAGTACAATGTAGTTTGTAAAATTTATTATAACTGATCCGGTTTATTTATTTTAGAAAAATTTTTTTACACTCAATGATTTTTTTTAAAACTTAACACACACACCTATAATTTACGTTCGAATAATAAAAAAGTAACCTTAAACCTAGTTGGGGGTATAAGTTATTATTCATTTTTTAAAATTTTAATACTGAGGATCACCTGGGTAATTCATAGAAAGTGGTCATGTTACATAAATAGAGCTATTCAAGTTTACATATTGTTGTATCAATGACAATTTAACCCGTTTTTTTTTACAGGAAATATGATTCTCAAATATATATTTATTTAAATTATGGTATTCTTCTCTGTAATCTAGTTTTTTTTTGGCACTGTGTTTTTAATTATGTATCAGCCATTGAAAATTTTTAAATTATTAACGAATGAACTTAAAAAAATAACCGGGTTTTGTATTATTAGGTGAGATAAAACTGGATTAAAAAAAAGGTTTTTTATTTTGGCTGGTTTTTTAAAAAAGTACTTGAAATTTTCAAGTTGTTGGGAATGAGATACTCTGTGTGTATTATTTAAATAATTGTTATTTTATGGTTGTCAAAAAAATTAAAATAATAATCGTAAATTAAGAATTTTGGTAAGGCGTGTGAGGATGGGAAAAATTTTATAAGTCTTATAACCACCAAATAATTTTTTTAAACTTTCGGACTTATTTTATATATTCTTTTAATTTACATTTCGATAAAAAATATTCACTTTTACCTGTTACTTCTACTGTTAGTTTCTACTGTATCCAAAAAATGAGCAGTTTTTACTAGAATTTGATTTTTAATTTGGTTTTATTAGCTTGTCTATTCGAAAAACCAATGTATAAATAATTATTTCTTTTATTTTATCGGAATTTTATTTAACAAAAATAAACATATTAATCTTTTTTACGCATTAACTTAAGTTTAACTCTTTGAAACTTTCTATTAACTTCAACGAATATTTATTTTCTATATATAATTACTTTATAAAATTAATTTTTTAATTTTTTTTTTTTTGTAATTCAACTAACCCAGATATAATAAATAATATAACAAACAATAAATTAATGGTTCATTTGGAGATATGAGTATCAGCAAAGAGGAACAATTCTATAATTACTTATCAACAAAAAACAATAGTGATCCTGATTCTATACTTTTTTTTAATGTTAATATATCCATATGGCGCGCAATTACAGTTGATAAAAATACTCGAAAAATACAGAAAAAAGCCCTTTCTAGACCTAATTAATGTTTTTAAATCTCGCGTGCTTTGACTATACTCCTTGGTATAGTAAAAGCACATGGAATTAAAAACATTTATTAGGTCTAGAAAGGGCTAAAAACAAACACCAATGTACTTCTACATGATAATTTAATTTGCCAAGAGAAATACTATTCAATATTTTAGGAATATTTTTATAGTTTTATCAAATCAAAATTTAAGAATTTTCAATAATTTTGTAAGATTTTTAATTTAATTTTGTTATAATACAAGAAAGACTTATATAATATAAAATAGTCATTTCTCTTTCGAGAAAAAAAAAACTTAATGTCAATAATAAATTTTTGATCACAGCTATTAGTATAAAACTTAAAGGTTAGTAAAAAGACTATATTTAGACTGTTGAATATAATACGGTTCTGGAGGCTGCATTATTTAATTAACAAAAAACAAGAATTTTATAGCATGTAGCACTGTAAATTTACGAGTAAGTTTAAATATTTAAATATTTCTTTGGCTACACGATTCTTTAATATTATATTTTCACTCTTTTTTAAGCTTAAAGTCAGAAAAACTTAAATTTAAAACCGTATCTGCAAATTTGGGTAACCACACACCACTAACATTTACTTAAAGTCAATACTTTCTGGTATTTGGTATCAGAAAACAAAACAAAAAAGAAAAGAAATTTTATATTTATATTGACATTAAATAAAATTTATTGATAGCATCAATAAATATTAAATAAAATATTGTTTTATAGATATTTTTTAAGATAACAATTAAATTAAAAATATAATCTAATTAATTGCTAAAATGCTAAAAATTCTCTTAAAGAGATAAACACATTTCAACCAACAAGTACCTGTAGATCTTAGAAAAGCATTCTTGTTAAACCACATTAATTTCGAAGTGATCAATTTAACCCTTAATATGTCCAATTCATCGGTCAATATTGATATCTTCGGAATTCTGAAATATGCTTAGATAATATCTTGTTTATTATGATTTCATTCTTTAGATACGTAATTTATAATGGCCAAGTGTTTACCTATCGATAATTTTAACAAAAACAATTTAGCAAAAAATTTGTTTATTTTAAATTTATTTATCTCACATCTGCTTATATTTTTTGTATAAATCTTTTAAAATTTACATTTTTCATATTTTACGATCTTTCACCCTTCACGTATAACAAGTTTTTTAAAAAAAGGTGCACTTTGATAAATTGACGTTAAGAGCTATTGTCTTGAAAAATAATATTTTTCTTTTTGAACCCAACGTGATTATAAATTGTTATAACAACAACTTAAAAAAACCTGCTATTTGGTCTTACCTCCTTTTTTTAATAAAATGTCAAGCTAAAATTGGCTAATCAAAGATAAGGGTTTAAGTATTTAATAAGATCCTAAAATTTATCAAAACTTTTGCATATTTAATTTAATTATTCTGTACTAAACAAAAAGTACATTTATCTAAATATTTGTACTGTAAAATTTCTGCTTAACTAAAAGTTTTTTGATATATAAGCCCAAAATATAATCTTTTATAGAAACTTAAAGATAAATTCCTCAACTAATATTTATAAATGTTTGAAATTAAAATATTTTCTTATATTATATTAAATAAATACAAATTTTCAATATAAGTATGTAAGACTAAGCAAATAAAATTGCTAGAGGCGAAATTGAGGTTAGGTCTAATCACGCTTGACGAATCAAAGGGATTTTCAATAAAATACTTGGCAGAAAATAAACTTTATATATTTGTAACTTTGAAGGAATAAGCCATCACTTTATAGAATCCCCTTTTTTGTTTATTCGTTGATTTTCGTGTAATTTCAAAGTTCATATTTTATATATTTATATACCCGTAGGCTGTCCACATATTTATATGAGGGGATCTAGCTAATTTTGTTGGAAAATTGAATTTTTTTTAGTTTTGTCTTTTTGTACAATTGACCGGTTTAATTTGTGCACTAGGATTATTAGAATGTCAAAACTAATATAAATAGTTTAAGAGACTTAAGAGTTTTTTTTATGTTTTTTTGATTGTTTACAATTTTTTTCTTGTAAGTTAAATATTTTTTTATACATTGCGCTTTAACGCGCAAGATCCAATAAAAAGACACTACTATTCGGAAAGTGGCATTTATAAAATTTGTAAATATTTGAATAATATGTTTAATATGTATTTTCAATCAATAACAAGGAATGATTCACTTAATTTTTAAAGCAAGAATATTACATTGCAGAATCTTTTCTGAATATACAATGGTTCTTATTGATACCGGCATTATAATCTAATATTTATTTAATAAAGGAAATTGTTACTCAACTTGTATGAAGTTAAAAATATTTTCGAACAAAGATAAAAAATTTATAATTATGTTTTTTTTATAATGATCGGCTTATATAACCTGAAGAAACCATTTCTATTTCGAGAAAAACGATATTTTCATAATGTCCATACTAGAAACATTGAACTCTGGAACCTTGTTGATCTTATTCATTAAACTTAAATGGGTAAAATTATCCTTTAGAATGAGTAAATAGCAGAATAAAAACATAGGCAAAATAAAAGTGGTGAATTATCTATTTTCAAAGAATATAAGAGATTTGGGGGGGGGGGGCTAAAGCCTCCGAGCTACGTGCCTGGTACTTGTATATATTTGCTGTTATCATAAATAAAATAATTGTTTTTTATCTGTTAAAAATCCTCAATCAATTGAAAACTCCACTTAGAGTTATTATAACAATAAGCTATACGAATTTGTATGAAGTTGTAGTGGTGTTTAATGCAAAACTGCAAAATCGCATTAAAAAGTTAAAATTAGTCTCAAATAACACAATATATCTCATTAATTTAAAATTGAGCTCGAAATTGAGTATGTGACGCCGTAATACTAATTGTTGCAACGCCTTTCTTGAATTTCCAGTTGGTTAAATTAGACAATATATTGAAAAAATAAAAATCAAAAAAATCTCAGTAAAAGTAAAAGTTTCTGTTTTTGAATTCAAAATAAAATAAATATTTCTCAACAACGATATTACTTAGACATGACCATATATCCGTAATAAAAGAGAATAGACAGTTTGCTTAACAAAAGTAAATCCACTTATATATGAAAATTTTCTGGTTGAGTAAAATTGAGGAACTAGAAAATATTATCATGAACATTTGTGTACATACGTATTACAGTTTTATTTAAGTATTGATCTTTTATATTATATACACAGGAATTTTAAATATGTTATTTTCAATTTATTTTTTATCCAAGGGTTATATAATATAATTATTTAGGACATAGCAAAGAATTTTTATTGATTATTTGTTTTATTAAAAAATAAATTCATTAAATTTTTTTCAACAAAAATTTATTTAGCATAGTTTACATCGAAGAAAATATGCTTTTTTAAATACAGTCAATTTTTAAGTCTACTGGTTTTTCTGGATCTACCCAATGTTTATGTAATGCTGTTATAAGACACTCTTTAGTAGTACCTTTAGATTGTAATCTACAATTTTCTGTTTCACCTTTTTTGCATGTACTTAATCCAATGTAAACTTTAATTTTATATAAAAGTCCTGAAACAACTTGTTTTGTTGGCTCACCCTTAATTGAGACTAAAATGTATTCGTAAGGGCCTTCCAATGTTTTTAATGCATAATTTATTGTTTGCATTATTTTTGGATCTTTGGAGGTTGATTTATATGGACATCCAGGGCATGGTGTGTCTTTTGCTTTTTCATTTTTAAAATTTTCTTGTTGACTCTGCATTTTTAAAAAATATTATTTTATTAGACATGGGTTAATTTAAGTGAAATTAGTTCAAACTGATGGTCGGGTCTTCAAATCGGTTCCTAGGTATTTTTTCCGAAAGTAACAATTAAAAATAAGCTTAGGTGTCATTTTTTAGTTCCTAGGGTTCAATTCCCGACTTTTATTAACCATTTTCGTTTTTGAATATTTTTAAAAAAGAAGAGATAATTTTTCTTATTTATTCTGTAAAAAACTCATATTAACGTGAAAAATTATTTCCTATAAATTTCCCACAAGAAATTTTTTATTGTATCCAATTCTAGGGTCAAATTTTTTTTTTTACTGAGCATGCGCGTTTATTTTTTAATTTAATTTTTCAAAAGTATATAGATAAAAATTATTCTAGTTGGCCTTAAATTTTTCCTTAGTGCCCATATTTCTTAATTAAAAAAAATATCAATGGCTTTTTTCGATTTAAAAGGTCCATCAGGTCAAAAAATGATATTTTTTAATTTGTGGGCGATCAAGTCAATATAAATAATATTGATATTTTTTAAATTACTATTTTTTCAAACTTCTGAAATTCCGGTGAAAGTCAGGTGACCAAATGAAAATCTGACCAAAAATTCGGATTCCTCGGAAACTTTAGAACCGGATTGAATTAAATTTACATTTCACTTAAATTTACACACATATAATTTTTATTATAATACAAAAATGATTAATCTAATTTGCTACAAGGTATCCTTAAAATAAAAGTGATAAAATGGTTAATTTAACAGTCTAGTATCAGTGTTAAAAAAGAGTGCCTAATCTCAAGTATATTCCGTAAGACTAACTTTAGTATTTAGTACTTTAGTATCCATAATTTTGAATCAATGATGTTAACCAGGCACGTATCCAGAGGGGGGGGTCAAGGGGGCCATGCCCCCCCCCCCCCGAAATGGAAAATTTTTGAAAAAATAACAGCTTTTTTACCTCAATTTCAAAAATTTTTAATTTTTTATTAACAATTATTGCTTACAAACAATTAAAAATAAGAAACAATTAAATTTTGATTGATATTTAAGAAATTTAAACCATCAATTTTAATTTTATTAGGTTCTGGCCCCCTCCGAAATTTTGTGGCCCCTCCCGAAAAAATTTTCTGTTTACGTGCCTGTTAACGATAGCTACAAATTGTCCTTAGTTGAACAACTCTTTCTATTGCTCAATGCTAAACTAAAATAAATTTGTGAAAAATTAAAGATCTGCCTCTCTTAGCCATGATTAAGACTATTTCTAAACATCTTTCAAACAATTTTGTATCACTTCTGTGAAAAAACGAAAATGAATTTTTGGGCATATATTTACGAGAGCATTTATTTCTGAAGTTTTTGTTGTACCTAATGCAGAAAATTTTCTCCGCATACGATTAATTATTTTGTCGCAAATGGTGTGTAACTTTTATACATAGGATCAGAGTGCGTATAAGTAAGTATAAGTGCGTATACGCCCTTTGACAGGTATCAACTCTGACTTGTTTAATAAAAAAATTATGTACTTAAGACCCAGGTAAATATCGAGTAGACAAATTAAATAACATAGACAACACACTTAAAGTTTAATTTAAAGAAACAATTTTGGCTAATAATTTAAATCGACAATTAAAATATCAACATCAAACAACCATAAAATTTAGGAAGATTAATTAATAATTATTGATAAATAAATTTTTTACAATATATTTTTAAAATAAAATAAAAACTTACATTAATATATAGTATAGAAAAATCATTTCTCTTTCGAGAAAAAATGTTAAATTTAGCTGATTATCTACTACTTGCGCGATTATAAGCAAATAGAGCGAAACTAATTATTTCATGAAAATTAATTAAATTATAAATTAGCCAATAAAAAAAAATCTAAAAAAATGTGCAACAAATTAATTTAAATAAAAATTTATACACCACATCTATGTTATGAGGAAACCTTAAAAATTTCGTCCATAATAACCAGAAATTTTCTAACTATTAAATAGAGCTTCGCTTTATCATGATTTCGGCGTAATTTTTAGTTAGTTTTTATTATTTATCGACTAGACCAAATATTCTATCAAAATTTAAAAAAAGAAGGCAAGGTAATATTAAACAAAAAATTTTTATTCGACAATAAAACATATGTCTCAAAGAATATCCTTATAAAATAATTTAAAAAAAAAAAATAAATTTCAAATGTTATAATAATTTAAGTACTTACCTCGGCTAAAGAAGAATCAAAAAAATATAATAAATAAAATAAGAAAATAATTAAAAATTTCATTTTTTACGCTAAAATATTATTTTTTTATTTATCTGCAAACTGAAACGTGACAATTTATGTTTGTTTTATCGTTTTAAATAAAATCTATTTGAAAAAAAATTTATTATTATTATTATTTTTACATAACCACAATCTATGTAAACACTACTGATGCAACTGTTGTTATTGAAACAATTAAAAAATTAATTTTATTCTTTTAAAATTATATTTTAAATACGCTTCATTGAAAATAAACAAACAAAACAATAAATTTTATTTTAATTAGCTTTATTGAATTTAACAGCACTATATAAAAATAGTTTGAAAATTCATCCTAGTAAATAACACTTAATTAAATTTTTTTAACACTTCATTGCTCGTAGCCGTGCTAAAATTTACGGACTAGTTGATTAATATACTAAAATATTGCAGGAAATGTATAGCAACAAATATTAATGAATTAGCGAAATTATTTACAATTGACTTTAAGTTCTATTGGATTTTCTTTGTCAATCCAAAGTTGATACCAGGCAGTGATTTCGCACTCTTTAACTTCATTTTCTGATTTCAATTGACAAGCTTCAGTAGCGGTTTCATCTTTCTTGCATGTACTGGGGCCAACACGTACATTAATTTTGTATAATATTCCAGCGACAACTTGTTGTGTTGGTTCTCCAATTATTGATACTAACATGTATTTGTAAGATCCGTCGAATTTATTTAATGCCAAATTTATTGATTTTTGAATCGTTTCATCGTCAGCTGATATTTTTGATGGACAACCAGCACAAAAACCTTTTGGATTTTCATCATCTGCTTCAGTCTAATAAAAAATTAAATTAAATAATTTAATATATTGAAAGTACAATTATTTAATTAAATGATAAAAAAATTTCTAATTAATTGCTGTATCTTATATATATTTTTTGAAAAATTTTAATTTCAGTATTTTTTACGTCCAGTTTTAAAAATTTATAATAAAAATTTTTAGTTACGACCTTGTTGGACGAATAATAAATCTTTTCAATTTATAAATATTAACTCACATTTGATACGTCGATAGGTTATCTATCTCATTGAATTAACTTACTCAGTAGTTTGCTAAATTTTCTATTCATAAAAATGAATCTTTTATTCAATCTTTGATTTTTTTTAAAATTAGAAAAAAAAATGTTTTTAATTGGAATTATAAAAATTATGAAAGAAATTGAAATTATAAAAACTATGAAAAGCTTATGCAAATTTACACAAAAAGACCCTTTACCTCAACTGGAATAGATACAGCAAACTGTATAAAACTAAAACTAATAACCAATACAATAAAATTTGAAATATGCATATTTATTCTTTGGAATTATTTTATAAATGTAACTCTAATTTCTTTTTATTACTGACAATCTTTCAACAGCTTGATCAGTTTATATACACTTGATGCAAGATAACATATACACATATAAATATTAAATATGTCAATATGTTGTGCTAAAGTCATAAAATACATTATTATAATCGCGATTTTAATTATTGTAGTTAAATTATTACATAATTTTATGTTTTATTTACTATGAAATTATAAAAATTACAAAAATTACAATTGAAATTAGCATTGTACAGTTTTGTATAAATAAATCTTATGATTAATCAATAAAAAATATTAAAAGTAACGTTATGTATTAAAATAAATACTGTATTATGAAAAGTATTCTTTCCTGATGGAAAAATTTGAATAAAATTAAAACATTTCTAACATTATATGGAAATGATTTACAACTTAAAATAATAATAATTAAAAAAATATTATATTGTAAAAAATAACTTTCATATATTAAAAAAAAATTAGAACATTTTCGAAAAATTAGTAAATTTTCGAAAAAATTTGTAAATATTCAAAAAAAATCGTATATTTACTAAATTTAGTATTTAACAAAAAATTTGACTATTCCCGATTTTTTTTGTGAATTCGCAAGAAAATTGATAATTTACAATTTTTTTTAGAAAATTTTCAAAAAATAGTTGTGAATTTACAAATTTTTTCATAAATTCACAAAAAAAGAACGAGAATTATGGAATTCTGGCATGAAATTTACGATTTTTATCGAATATTTACAAAATTTTTTGAAAAAATTCTATTTTTTTTGTAAATCTAAGAAAGTTTCTTTTTACAGTGTGGGTACAAAAACAACTAGATTCAAAAAGATAAGCTTATGTGAAAATTCTCGCTGAATTCGATTTTTTTATAAGTTTTAACCTATAATGAATTAGGACGTCGGAAAATGAAATATTTTACCATAGTTAACTAATTTTAGTAAAATTGGAAACAAGCCAAATATTCTAAATTTTTTTTTGTAAATTCGTGAAAAAAATTGTGGTTATATAACTTATAAGCTCGTGAATTCACAAAAAATGTTCGTAAATTTTCGTAAAATTATGATTGTAACCTAAAATTTACTGATTTTTCATAAACGAACTACTTTTTATGTAAATTTACAGAAATTAATTTATCCGTGTAAAAAAAATTGTTAAATCCTGAATTGATTCAAGATTTACATAAAATATTATTTTTAGAGAGATTAAAATAACCGAGGGGCTACTGACTTGAGATACCTTACGGACTCACCCGGCCTCGTACGGCCTCGCACGGTCTCGCGCGGTCTCGCAGGGTCTTTCCGGCCTCGCTCGGCCTCGCACGGTCTCGCAGGGTCTTTCCGGCCTCGCTCGGCCTCGCACGGTCTCGCAGGGTCTTTCCGGCCTCGCTCGGCCTCGCACGGTCTCGCAGGGTCTCTCCGGCCTCGCACGGCTTCGCATGGTCTTGCGGGTCTCTCTGGCCTCGCACGGTCTCGCAGGGTTTCTCCGGCCTCGCTAGGCTTTGCAAGGACTCTCAAGGACTCGCACTATCTAAAAGGTCTTAAATGGCCTCTAAAGGTCTCCTAAGATCTTTAAAAGTCTCAAAATGCCTCAAAAAGCTTAAAAAGGTCTTAGAAGAATTTACAGGGCCTCTTGCAAATTCAATGTAATTTTTTTATTCATTTATTTATTTTTTTAATCAAATTGCCGAGATTTTATTTAATGCAAGATTTTTGTACTTTAATTAAACTAAATTTTGTGCTAAAAATGAAGGTAATTAACGTGCGATTTGGGCCATTCTTTACTTTTCTGGACACGAGCCGTAAATATACTATTACAAGCTTCAAATTTTCAAAAATTCTTTACTCTTCTTTTTTCAATTATTTGTTAATCATATGATAATTTCACGCATACAAAAAATTAGTAAATATAACTAAAATTACGATGTTGTTTACTAAATTCAGTTTGGTTAAAAGTCACTATAAATTATTAGTAAAATTTACTAATTTTTTGGTTATATTTACCAATCTATGTAAATTTGTTTTTACTACATTTTTATAGGTTAATTTTACTATTCTTTTTTTTGCGTGTGAAGTTGAAGTCCCAATTTTATGATTTTTTAAAAACGCTCATTTTTAATGTTGACTTTGAAGGGCCATATTTTAAAAACGACTCAAGGAAATGAGACAAATAAAAAATTTTTGGTAATTTGAAGCTTGTAGGAATTTTTCGAATCATATAAAATCTTTTTTTTCAGAAATTACGAATTTGGCAGCAATTTAAAAATTGTCCATTTTCAGCCAAAAATGGCTATTTGGTTAATTGGCTACATTGATGAGAAAATTATAGATTAAAAATTGCGGTTTATGGTGTTTGAAAGGTGACACTTACACCAAAAAAATGAGACCTACCAGAAGTGTTTTGGTTAACTTGCGAATTTAAGCGTTTGATTGAAAATTACCAAAAAATCCTATTTTATAACATTGAACCCTGCGTTTCTAGGCCCTGAAGGTCCATTGGAATGAACGGAGGGTAGCTGGCATGTTCTTCAACATATTAAACTCATCCATAAGCATTTGGTGTAATTTGATGTTCCAAATGTATTTAACTCCCCTTGTAAGACTTTTTCAAGCTTTTTGAGGCATTTGAGACTTTTCAAGATCTTAGGAGACCTTTAGAAGCCATTATAGAACTTTTAGGTCATGCGAGGCCAGAGAGACCCTGCGAGACCATGCGAGGCCGTGCGAGGCCGTGCAAGGCCGGAGAGACCCTGCGAGACCGCGCGAGGCCGTGCGAGGCCGGAGAGACCCTGCGAGACCTTGCGAGACCATGGCAGCTGAGAGTCCGTGCGAGGCCGAGAGAGTCCGTAAGGTATCTCGAGTCAGTTGCCCCTCGAAAATAACTCGTAAGATAATTAATTTTTTAAAAACATTAAAAGGAAGGAAACTTTTTATTTTGTTTAATATTAAATGAAGCTAATAAAAAAAAATTAATTATTTACACAAAGTTTTTTAATTATTCATATATTATAGTTTATACATAAATTTATTAAAAGTTTTTATTATTTTTCAAGGTTATTGTAACATTAAATTTTTTAGCTTTCATAAAATTTTTAATTTCACAAATATTTAATAGAAATAAATTGTATTTATTTTTATTGGCTAAAAAATAGAAAGAAAAAATTTGTTTCTTTATTTTAATTTAAAAAAATAAATATTTTTAAAAGGCTTTGGATAAATTTCCCAGATATTTTCTTGGAGTTTCTACGCAAACATATCTGAGATAATTAAATTAGTATGGGTTGGTGGTTTAAACTCAGGCGTTAAGTGGCTGCAGTCTCTCGCAAGTGAAGGGAGAGAGTTTCGGTTCTAAAGCGAAATAAGATGGTGATATAGACATAATTATATCTCTAAAAATAAATTATCATAAATAGTATTGAATGTATCACCCATATTTAGTTTAATATTAAAAAGATATACAATATCTTTTTAATATCTAAAAATAAAGTTGATATTTCATGTATATAAAAAATGCGTGCCCAAAACGAGACAAATTGGGGATTAAAACTGGTAACCGTATGACTTCTTATATGGAATGACTTTTAGCAGTGTATTCACACAAGGCCAAATTTGAAAATTTAACTTTAGTGTATACACTTTTCTTTATAATTATTTTTATACTAAATTAAATTTTGAAAATTTTATAGTTTTTTATTAGCATACCTTTTTTTATTGACTTTCTCCAGAAAGATTAACTTCATACCATTTTTCACAAGATTTCTGTAATAACTCAAATAGCCAACCAGCATATTCTAATTTGATGTCAAAATTATCATCTAAATATTCTTCTGCCAAGTAACCCTTCATTTTCAACCATTGCATAGTGAGCTCTTTTTCCTTCTCAAGTAACACCTTTGCTGCATCATGATTTGTCTGATAATCTCTTGACCAACTGTTTGCGTAATCTGAGTATGATTTATGCTCGTATAAATATTTATGAGGCATGTATTTTTCATTATATTCACTGTTTTTAATTCTTGATGCCATTATAGCAATTTCGATTGACATAGGTATCTTTCTATCAACAAAAGCATTTTCCCAGGTGAGCTCACCAGCTTTGATTAACTCTAATATCATCATATTATGTATCAATGATGATGGATTCCTAATAACTTCAATCCCAAACATTAAGTAATGTAAACGAAAAGCATTGCCAGATATTTTTTTTGCCCTTTTATTGGTAAGAATTGTAGGTAAGGCTTCTAGATCTTTCATAGTCAGCGGAAGTTCATTATATATCACTTTATAACGCGCTGTTCGTAGTTTATCAAATTGAACTTGGTCTAGCCTGTAAACATTTTTTTCATTGCTGATATGATTTTCAACGTACACAGTGTATTCTTCATCATTCAAAATATCATTTAAATTTCCAAAATTTAAATAATCCAAATATATCCATTGTGAGCGAAAATCTTTCGAACTTGTCTTGCTATTATTATCAATTTTTTTAAGTATTCTTTTGTTTAACCTATTGTATAAGCGTAAATTTGAAAAAAAATTAATGGAATAATTAGGTTCTTGTTGAGATACATCAAAAATTTGCTCTGAATTTTCTTCTAAACTATCGCTGTATTCCACAAAGTTGTTTATCGTTCCTAACTCTAGATAGTTAAAAATACCTAATAAAATACCACAATCATCTATAACATCAAAGTCCAGAAATTTTTTAAAAAAGGACCCTAATGTGTTAGTTGCTAAGGCATGTATAAATGACGTTGGACGAGTATTAATAACATCACAAATTTTGTGTGCTATAACTCTCTTTGTTAACCCAAGCTTGCTCCTTTGAAATGATTCAATACGATGAGCTGTATTATCTATTGCAATACATATTTCATCATAATTAGGAAGTTTTTGAAATTTGTTAGTATTAGGAGGCTTTTTTTCGTAGTAAGTTTTTTGAATATCAGAAGAATATAGTAGCTTTATTGAAACTGAATGAGCAATAAATGAAATGTTGTTATGTCCTTTCAGCTTTTGGTTCTGTTTATTTTGATTATTAAATTCTCTTAATTTTGCTTTTACAGCCTCTTGATTGTATGACATAACTGAATCTTCTTCATCTGATGAATCATCTCCGGTTTCATAAAATCTGTTAAGCTCTTTCTCTATTGCGATTTGATTGAGTGTAACCACTCCAGTTTTATAAAGATTATTAAAAACAGTGTCCAGATCTAATTCACTCTGCAAGTTATATAATTTTTTAATACAATCATCTTTATCCTTATTTAATTTGTAAATTTCTAAGTTCAATTCTATAATTTTCAACAAAAAATCTTTGGGGCTATCATTTGTCGAAGCAAATATATCTTCAGTCTTAGAATACCAAGAAAGTGCTAAAGAAATTTCTAATGTTTCTAATAAATCTTTACCTGCTTTAAAAAACTTATTATCATTTGCTAATTCTGATATCTGACGTAATATGTGATATCTAAGCGTATCATAATCAAAATAAGATGTCATCGCACGCGTAAGTTTTTTGGACAATTTTTGGGCGTGTTCAAATTCAAAATTACTAATTAAATGGAACAAAGTTGAGTAATGATGATTCTTCTCAAAATCTTTTTTTAATAATTCAGAATATTGGCTTTCATTTAAATAACCCATTGCAAAAGTAACCAACTCGTTATTAGCTTTGCTAAAAGATAAATGGTAAAATGTTACAATGTGTATCAATAACTGCTCTTGTTCTAATTTGGATAGCTCAGCACAAAGTTTCTCCCAGAAATATTCTACAGCTTCTATGTTGTTGTCTCTGACTGCATTAACAAGACCATAATGTAATTTTTTATTCTCATCATGTTTAGATTTCAAAGGATACTCATGTGCCTTCCAATTCTTATGATAAGAGTTAATTTCAGAATTATCTATTTTATGATTTGTCCAATATGCTACTAATGGACCAATAGTGGCTTTTTTATCGTGTATCAATTGATTTCTGAGCTCCTGTATTTCATTTTCAAAACAACACCAACAAGCTATTTTATATTTTTGTGAAGTCTTTAATGGGTTATCTGAATTTTTAGCCAACAAATTTTCACCTATCGTAATCCTATCTAATTTTACACCTTTTAAACTATTTACTTGCTTCCAACAATCACTTTGCAAAAAAACTTGCTTTATGAAATCTAATTCTTTTCCTGCTTCCTCTGGTGTACTATTCATTAATAGTTTTGTACCAAACAAGTGAATCCATTGATTAATCTGTAACTCTTTTGATACTTTATCTTCATCATTCTCTTCAATTACAGATAATAAAGTTTCCTTGATCAAGTCATAAAAATCCATGTTTTTTTAATCTTTTTCCTTTCTATACCTAGGAATAATAAGTTATTTTAAAAATAAAGTAAATTGGTAAAATATTAAATAATTATATCTTATCGAGTTAATTAGGCATTAATTATTCAAAAATATCATAAAAAACACTTCTTAAAATATGAATAATTTATTATTTTGATGAGTGCGTGATTTTGTTGTATTAAAAAACTTACATAAAATTTTAACGGAATGTTTTTGTCATATTCAGTACATAATTTTTCAATTTTTAATGCAAAGTACAAGAATGTCATAAATAAGTTTTTTGTACACTTTAAATAATAAAAATCCATGGGACTGAATAAAAACCTGACTGGAAATTTAGATTCCCCGGAAATGTTTCTTTAGGTGTACCAAATTTAGTATTTTTTGAACGTTGTACATAGAAATAAATGAAATTTCATAGTTAAAAGTTTTTTTTTACAAATTAATTATTTTTAATTTTGGATTTTGAAATTTGATCATCTCTAGGCATATAACGTTCAAAAGTTAGAAGAGTTAATTGCAAAAAAGTTGATTTTCTCGTGAATGCGCGCAGTTCAAAAAAGAGTTTGACCCCAAAATCGGATTACGCAGGAAATTTCTTTTTTTTTTTAAATAAATTTTAAAACTAAAAAAAATTGGTTTACCTATATTTATTAACAGCTGCTTATTTTAATACAGAAAAAATAATTACTGATAAGTAAAAATTAAATAATTTTTATTTTTATTTTTTAATAAAATTTTACATAGCACTTTTTATTCACAACCCGAACTGTATGCAACTTTTTTTTCAACTGATTGTTATTGAAATATTATTATTTTATATTATTATTTTAATTAGGCTATACATTTCTAAAAATAAAGTTAAAAAATGACGTCATTAAAAAAATATGTAATTTTAAGTTTCTATCATATTACCTAATTTTATTTTTATTTTGATTAAAATGATAATGTTCTTGTTTTACATAACTTTAATAAAAATTGGTATGTAACAAGAAGTCATATTAAAAAATATATATTTAAAATTTGAAGATCCCAGAGTGACTCATACATTAAAAATAATTAAAATTATAATTTTTCTTTTTTGAGCATCTTATGCACGTGATTTTTATGGTACGACTTTTTAAAATAGAAAATTTTAGTATTTATTAAGTACAGTTTTTGATAAAAAAAATTATACCTAACATATAAAAAAAATACCTTAGAATACAAAATTTATTTTAGACTATAGTCTAAAATAAATTAATGTTATTGATTAAATAACTCTATCACGTAGTCATACGCGCGCAGGGTTCTCGCTTCTGTAGTTGTAGTAAGTATATATATACATATGTAGTTTATAAAACAAAGGTAAACTCCTGCTGTCGTCCACCTAGAAGTCTGCAAGTCAGTTGTGCCAACTCGACATAAAATAAATATACTATATTTTAATTTATGATGTAGTTTTAGTTGGCGCCACTATCTTCCGGACCTCTAGCGGATGACCACAAAAGATAGAAATGATTTTAGAATGTGCCTTTAATATGATAACATCATACACTATTAACAAAAGAAAATTCAAAACTCACAGTTACAATCCAAGCACCTTGTGCTCAGGTGATGTCACTTGGTTAAGAATTTTGAAATGCACCTCTGTGAGCCTACGATCTCGGAAACTGTTCCAAGCAAAAGACCAATCACAGCTTACGAGCTACTTCAAGAGAAGAAGATACAATGTCCTGATACCAAGAACTCCACCAAGCACACCAGCAAACAAAAAATTCCAAATCTTTTCCAGTAAAAGAAGGCGTCAAAAATAGTAGCGTGCGTCGCAGCTGAGGTCAGAACAGCTAATGCTGCTTGGCCAAGAATCGCGATTATATTTATAGACCTTTATTGATTTCGACCTCGCTCGCTGATTGGCGTGCGCGCGCGACAAAACCGTTACGAAATTCGCAAAAAAAGAACGCACACCCTATAAGGCTGGTGCCAGAGCTATAGAGTGGGAAAGAAACGTATATCTTTACGTAAGTATGTAGGAAGTGCGCGCGCAACGAAAATCTTGTTGTGCGCATTGCATTGTGGTTGCGTTTTGGCACTTGTGGAGGTTTGTGGAACTATCCTATCTATAGAGGCAATAACCAAGCACGCTCAATGGAAGAACCTAAAATCTATAAAAGGAAGCATCAAGCCACGCCCGAACGACCAAAAATTAATATTTTTAATAAAATGAATTAAAGGTTTAAAATTTTTACAAAAATCAAACAGTGTATATTAGAAATAGTATTGTGTTAATAAATTTATGTGTTTTTTTCAATTTAATATCTTTATTGTAACTAATAATGAACTATTTGTTACTTTTCCTATGTTATTCATGGAAAAAGAGTAGCCATGTTTTATACACACCTACGTGTGGAGGGGGTAAAAATGTAAGCATGAATTTAATCGTGATTCCCAATAGCGAGTCAAATTTTAATGCATAAATAAAATGATAAGCGCTCTTTGCACCAGCACATAATCATGTTTTATGATAATCATGTTTGTTAGATATTTTTTACCCAGTTGCACCGTACTAAAAATATAACCTTAAAATTACATATTTAAATGATTATAACCAACTAAAAACTTATTAGTTACATAAATTGTGTATAATTTTTATATAAAATAACTTAATCTATATTTAAAATACTATTTAATTACATTTTATTGTTTAGTTTTTATTAAAAATATTTATACTAATACTACTAGTGGCGCCATGTTGTAATAACATTAATTTCGAATATCTTAGCTTTACCACAAAATATCCAACAAAATCTATACGTATCCAACGATTATCATAAAACATGATTATGTGTTGGTGTAGAAAGGGCCTAATGAAGAAATTATTAATCCAGTCTCAGGCAAGACATTTTTTTTAATGACTTTAGAAAATATAACTTACCTTCAAAAATGTCCATTAAGATAATTCCTGGGATAAACCAATAGCTAGTGCAACTATCTTGAATACTCTTTTTGGAATAAGTGAAAAAGTATGTAGAAATAAAACAGACAATCGTTCAAAAACGAAAATTGAGTTCATAAGCGTCTAAAAAGAAACAGTTTTCCCCAAAATTACTTTGCATGAAATAATATTTTAATGAGTTTGAACTCTCATTTTTTGCAGTTCTTAGGATGCTAATATTCTATTACATCTATCTTCTTCTTATAATAACTTTAGGAAAGAAGGAAGTGATGAATGGCCTTTCAATTTTTCTAAACTAAAATATTTATTTTGAGGCTTATTATAGTATATATACATTATAATATATTTAACGAAATTTATTTTTTTACAAATATTGTTATACATTTTTTTTAAATTTTTGATTATGCAAATTATATCCGTTAATGAATGGAATATTGACACAAGTGATTCTGCTTGTCTGATAACTTTTCACATTAATTAAGTTGTGGACTTAAAAAATAATTTTTTATATAAAATTTATTGTACGATTTTTATTATATACTATATGGTAAATCGTTACTAAAATGATCCAAAAAAATTTGAAGGAATTTTAATATTCAATACATAAGTCGATTTTTAACTAGTTTTTAAAAATATTACTAATAAAAGGCATTAACGATAATTGGAACACCAAATTACAAACTATTCTATAAGTTAATTAAAATGGAAAATAGAATCAGTGATAATATTCAAAAATATTGTTATGTATTACTTTATTATGTTGAAAATATAACAGAAATCCAACAGAAATCTTGCTTTTATATAAATAGGCCTTCTAATCGGAGATAGAGCATTATATCACTTAGCTCTGTTTCATAACTTATCAACTTCCAGTGGATCTATAAATCTTATTTCTTTTTATGTAAATACACCAAGAAAGGTGCACCTTTCACTCCTCAAAACATCCATTTTAGACCCATCATGTTGAAATTTTAAAATGTTACAAAAATTACAATTTTCGACGAAAATAAGTTTAGGATCTGAAATTTAAATCATTTGAAGTCCCAATTACAGTTTTTTTTAAAAAAGTTTATTTATATCACCTTATATAGTTATCATTGTAAAGCAATATCTCAAACTACCTTAAAAATTGAGATAATAATATAATAGCAGTAATTTAAAAATTGGCCTAAACAAGGCCTAAAAATTATTTACGAAATTTGCATTTTACGAAGATTGAATGGTGAAAACTTATAAAAAAAATAAGACCAATCGGAATTTGATAAGATAAGAAAAAATATATTTTAAAAATAGCCTACATACCCCTATCACATTTTTTATCTGCAAATTTTCAGTAATTGTTTCTTAATAATGATTTCTTTATATTTTTTTACGCAGACATTTTTGACGGATATTAAAAAATGTATATTTAGAAAAAATGTTTTTGATTTTCAAAAACTTTATGATAATATTTTTTATATATTTTTTCATACATTTTTGATATTACAATATACTCTTTTTATTGAATTTCTGCAAAAAGATTGATTCCATACCAGGTTTCAAATGATTTCTGAAGATAATCAAATAGCCAACCTGCAAATTCTATTTTAATATCAGATTTATCATCTAAATATTCTTCTGCTACGAAACCTTTCATATTAAGCCATTTTTTCATAAGTTCTTTTTCTTTATCGAGTAATTCCTTCCTGGAATCATAATTTTTTTTATAATCTCTTGTCCAATTTTTATCATAATCTACGTATGCTTTATGTTCGTATAAATATTTATGTGGCATATAAATTTCGTTGTATTCACTGTTTTTGATTCTAGAAGCCATTAAAGAATTGTTGATTGACATTGGCATTTGTTTATCTACCAAAGCACTTTTCCAGGTAAGGTCGCCAACTCTAATTAAATCTAATATCATCATATTATGTATTAAAGATGATGGGTTCCTCATAACTGCAATCCCAAACATTAGATAATGTAAACTAGCAGCATTACTAGATATTTGTTTTGCCCCTTCAGTAAAAACAGTATGTAATGATTCTAGGTCTTTCATAGTCAAGGAAAGTTTATTATATATTTTTTCATATGATGCCATTTCCAGCTCTCCAAACTGAACCATGTCATTTCTGTAAATATCATTTTCAAGTCTTGGGTGTATACTGTTATCTTGGATTAGAGTATTTTTGTTTATAACTTTTACACAATTCGAATATTCCCATTTTGAACAAGAAATCTTTGGGATTTGTTTATTGTTTATTAATAACACAGAATTACTAAATTTTTTAAGTTTTCTTTTTTCCAGTCTATTGTACAAACGTAAAGATGAAAAAAAGTTAATGGAAAAATTATTCTCTGATTGAGTTTCACGATAAACCTTGTTTGAAACTTCGTTTGAGTCATGGCAATATTTTACTAGTTTATAAATATTCCCTAATTCTATTTCATGACACGAACCTAATAATCCACCGTAATAATATTTTTTTATTGGGTCAAGATATTTTGTAAAAAAAGATGTTAGTGTATTATTTACCACTGCACGTACGAAAGCCACAGGATGAGTATTAACGGTGTCGCATAAATTTTTCGCTATTAATTTCTTTGTAGATTTTGCTTCGTATGTTTTGATATGATAAGCTGCATTGTCCACTGCAATACAGATTTCATCGTAATTAGGAAGTTTTTGAAACCTATTTTTATTCAAAGGTTTTATTTTGTAGTAAGTTTTTTGAATATCAGCGGAATATAAAAGCTTGATAGAAACCGCATGTGCAATAAACGAAAAATTGTTATGCCTATTTAGATTTTGATTGTTAAATTCCATTAATTTTTTTACAACTGTATTTTGATCGTATGACTCTACTGTATCTTCTTCGTCTGATGAATCATCTCCAGCGTCATAAAATTTGTTAAGTTCCTTCTCTAAAGCGTTTTGATTGAGTGTGACCACTTCAGTTTTATAAAGGATGTTATACACTGTGTCTAAATTTAATTCACTGTGCAAGTTATATAATTTTTTAACATCATCATCTTTATCCTTATATAATTTGTAATTTTCTAAATTAGATTTTATCTTTTTCAATAAAAAATCTTTAGGGCTATCATTTGTCGTAGCAAATATTTCGTCAGTCTTAGAACACCAATCAAGTGATAGTGAATTTTCCAGTGATCTTAACCATTTTTTCCCTGCTTTATAAAATTTGTTATCATTTGGTAAATCTGATATCTGACGTAATATATGATATCTAAGCGTATCATAGTCAAAATATGATGTCACCTCAGATGTAAGTTTCTTAGTCAATTTCTTGGCATACTCAAATTCAAAATTACTAATTAAATGGAACAAAGTTGAGTAATGATGATTTTCTTCAAAATCTTTTTTTAATAATTCAGAATATTGACTTTCGTTTAAATAACCCATTGCAAAAGTAACCAATTCATTATTAGCTTTGCTGCATGGTAGATGATAAAATGTTGCAATGTATATCAATAGCTTTTGTTGAACTGGTATTGCTAAATAAGAGCAAAGTTCTTCCCAAAAATAGTCTAATGCATCTATATTGTTATCTTTTATTGCACTTAAACACCCATACTTTTGAAAATCATTAATATAAGGGAAGATATACGAGTAAATACTTTCTTCCCAATTTTTATAGTACGTTTCAATTTCAGAGTTGTCTTCATTATGATATGTCCAACATGTCACTAATGGACCATGAGCAGCGAATTTTTTATCGTTTTCTACCTGATTTGCCAATTTCTGTACGTCATTATGAAAACAACACCAACAGGCTACTTTATATTTTTGTATGTTATTCAAAGGACTGTCTGGAGCCAGCAAGTTTTCACCTATCGTAATCCTATCTAATTTTACACTTTTTAAGCTAATTACTGGCTTCCAACAATCATTTTGCAGGAATACTTGTTTTATGAAATCTATTTGATTTTGCGCTTCCTCTGGTGCACTGTTCATTAACAGCTTTGTACCAAACAAGTGAATCCATTGATTAATCTGATACTCTTTTGATACTTTATCTTCATCATTCTCTTTAATTATAGAAAATAAAGCTTTTCTTAATTCGCTGTAATAATCCATGTCATTTTAACCTTCTTTTTCTACCTTGTAAAAATAAGAAAATATTAAAAAAATTATTAATATGTTAGATGTCATCTTATTAAATAAACTTCTAAAAAATACACTGTCAAGTTGTTCTGCTTAAATTTTGCTCAAAGTGTTTGAATTTTACATAAAAACTACAGGGATAAGGTGTTGCATTTGAAAGTTCAAGCAAAATTCAAACAGAAAATAATTAAAAAGTAAAAAAAATTGGATAAATAATAACTTTTAATTTAACAATTTCGATATTTTTTTAACTACTAAAATTTTATTAAAAATGAAATTATTTTTTAAAAAAGATATCACATTTATTTAGTTTTTTTTTTGTACAATTTAAAAAAATTAACACATGATACTAAATTAAATTAAAAAGTGCATAATAATCCAGTTTTAATTTATTTAGTTTTAATCATTATTATATGTCATTTTACTTTTTATCAAATAAATAATGACATAAAAATTTTCATTAAAACGTGTCTTTAAATTTTTATTATCTTTCTTATCATATTTTGTAATAAAATAATAATTGTTTTATAGATTTTATCATTTTGCCGTATATATACTAAAAATTGATGATCTGAAAATTGCGTTTCATCCCTAATTAAAAGACTCACGCTCAATGCATAAGTAATTAATAACGATATCTCTTTAAATATTTACTTTTTGATTAAAGTAGTCAACTTTATAATAGTACAATAATTTTATTGTGAACAAGCTATGCAAAATTTTTTTACCCATATTTGGTTGCGCTCAAAAAATTATTTAGAAAGCGAATCGTTTCATTCAAACTATGTAAAAAATCCAAGATTCGACAATAATTTTTAATGCAATGCATTAACACGTATTTTAGACAAAACAGTTCAAAAGCATTTTAGTTGTTTGCAACTCTTACGTTGTAGTCTTTTACACTATACTGGCGAGCATGATCAATGTACGTGTCTCTCTTGCACTCGTTGATATAGTGTAAAACTAAAGAAAAAACTCCCCGTTTTAAACACAAAAAGATAAGTTATTTATTTTGCATATGCAGCTATAGAATTATAAATTTAGAAATTTGCTTGCAGCAAAAGTAATTTTTTTTCATTTATTCGATTGCAAATGACTTGAAACTCAAAGGAAAATAAAGAAAAAAATTATTTTTTTTTCTTTATCGATTTTATTATACAGCAGATATCATAAATAAAATAAAATTTTTTTTATATTTAAATATTTAAAGTCATTTGCCATCATTTAAAAAAGCCTAAAGAATTCTGCTTGCAGCTTGCAATAACGACTCTGATTTTAGAAAATTGCATTTGCATTAAAAGTATATCAAATATTATAATGTCCCAGTGCTTTGAAAAGACATCATCGATATCAAATTATTCTCCTTCTCTCAGTTATTCATTTTTTTGATTATATATCGATAATTTATTTGAAGCCTATAGAATTTGCAAAACAAACAATAAATTAAAATTATAACGACTCAGATATTAATGATTTGCATTCTTATTTCAAAAAGTATCAAATATCAAACACATTTAACGATTTAATTTTCTATGACTAAGAAAAGAGTAATAAATTTTAAAAACTCTTTTACTTATTTAAATTTAAATAAACATAAAATATTCTTACCTTAATTTAAGTAAAAAGTAAATTTTAGCAAAAATATTTCAATATTGATTCTTTTAAATGTCGGATTAAGAAGAGGATCATTTTCTTTGCAATAAATTAGTAAACTTTTTATTTATTATTTTAATTCAGATAATGTATTCATAACTATGCTTGATTTCTTTTAGTGGACTTTAAGACCTTACAATTACAACAAGTAAAAGTTAAACATGAAAGAGTCTACTAACAAAAATTTATAACAATTAAAAAAAATTATCAAAATAATGATGTGTCATCAAAAAAAAATTTGCTGATATCAAAAGAATTTAATATTTTAATCATTATTATTATTCTTTTGTTTTAAAAAACTTGACCATAATTTATAATGTGTAGTGCAAATAAGATAAGTTATCATATCAAGAGAATGAGACCCAGCGAAAATAAAAATAATAGAAATTAGTATAAAAATTAGGAGACATTATTTTAGTATCACAAAATTTAAATTTGTCTTAGTATTTTTTTAAATAAATACTATCTAAATATTTTATCTAGTTTGATCAAATCCAAGGATTATTTTAATAAAAAATTGAATGAAATTATACATACCTGCACCTGTAATGGTGATCCAGTAAAATTTATTGACTATATAAAATGGAACTTTTGCCCTTTTATTAATAATTTCATATATTGATATGTAATTATACAATAAATTATTTTACCATTGATGAAGATTAACTTTACTTAATTTTACATTGAACTAAAAAAAAACCTTTCATTCATTAAATTTGTTATTGGTTTTTTTTTTTAATCTGGTTAATGTAATTAAAGATTAGAACTTTTAGAGATAAATATAACTTAAAAAAAACATTTAATAATTTATTTAATTAAGATATTTATTCGGATATTTAATTATACATAAAAGTTGTCGATTTCATTTTTTATTCTCTCGGCATATGAAAAAATTAATTTTCTGGACAGCAGCCACGAAAATACGATTTCCTAGCCGTTAAGCGGGCGGCCGAGGAAATCGAAATTTCGCGCTACTGTCGCAGGAAAATTTTATACGGCCCTTGTCCATAAATATAGAATACTTCAAATCACAGTTTACCATCCTCGGCTTCGCCTACGGAAGGTAATTTACGTGCGATTTGGGCCGTTCTTTGCTTTTCTGGACACGAGCCGTAAATATATACTAAGTATCAATTTTAATCGCAAGTAGATTGTGGGCATTGTATGATTTGTTTCATAAATAATTTTGCATTTATTATTTTTGTTTAGTTAAAATTTTATATCATTGTATGGTTGTATACATTATTATCTTACTTAAGCATAATTATAATTAATATCTTACATTGTAAGTATAGCTTATTTTATAATTTTTTTTTTCAAACTGATATATTATAATATCGTATGTTGGATATTCCAAAAGACTCCTGGAGAAAATTAAGCTGGGTCAGATTTTTACAGCCAAATCTCAAAATTTTAAGCACATAAAAAAAATATCATTTTTATCAGTTTTTCTTTTTTTACTCAGTTTTGGATTCAAAATTTTTAATGGCTCTGTAATTGCTTTATTTTATCTTTTTAAAATTTATCACTTTGTACTAATAGACTTCAACTACTCATGTACTGCTTTTTATTCTTCTAATTTTATATAGTTAAACATTTTTTTAATTTATCAAATGCATCTATTTCTATAAGATAAAAAGAAAAATTAAGGAATTTCTAAAATATTTTAAAATTTTTAAAAATATTTAATATTATTCTTTCTGATTCTCTAAAAATATCAATGTCACACGAATCACGTTATGATTTCTGTAGTTAATCAAATTTAATATCAGATTTTTCATCCAAATATTCTGCTGCCACGAAACCTTCCATTTTCAACCATTTTATAGTAATTAACCCTTCATTATTATGTAATTATATTGCTGTTTTATAATTTTTTTCATCATAATTTAAATCCCAACTGTTGGCATACGTTTATTTATTTTACAGAAAATATTTATCATTTTTATTTTAATTATTTATAATTTAAAAAAAATTTATTAATGATTATAATAACAGAGTTACAGTTTATTATTTTTTATTTTAATTTAAGTCACAAATGGTTTTTGACAAAATAGTTATTAATCATATAATTTGAAATTTCAAATGTTTAAAAACAAATATTTCTTTGAATTTATATATTTTACATCTATTATTATGTACAAAATCCTTCGTTTACGCCAGTCCGAATATTTGACTCCGACTTTTATTAGGTAAATTCCAAAAGAAACAGCTAGAGGCGAGCTAATAACAAAAAATGGTCATTTCTCATTTCAGGTCCAAGGAATAAAAAGCTGGAACTCGCTCTCCCTCTCTATCTCTCCTCAACAATACAATTCTTTTCCTCAATTAATTCAATCAAACCCGGCTTATTTAACTACCGAAGAACCTAACATATGATAATTCGGTCCTTTAAGCATGCCAAATAAAATAAAATAAAAGAAAATAAAAAAGTTATTTTTATTAAGATTAAGATGTGTTAATGTTACTCTTTGTTATTTATTTACTTGTCTATTTACTGTGATAAAATTTTATTGTATAGAAATAAATTAGTACAAATCTCTATCCCAGCTAAACATGCATTGATCTATCTATTGATTATATATTTTACCTAAATAATCCGTATAGTGACTTCGTAAACTATTTAACGACAAAACTGACGCGTTTCGGAACTTGTATTATAGTTCCATCATCAGGGTGTATTAAAACACTAACACTTAGCACTAATTACATAAAAAGTACAAAATGTTTAATAAATAAAATAAATAAAATATTTATTTGCACAAAACAACACTGTGTTGACATTTTGAGCGCGCGCTTCAAAGGCCGGCGAAACACTGATTTTAGTATGCTTGATAGAATAATAATTTAAAAATTTTAAAACAAGTTTATTAGATATTATTATTATTATTGTTGTTGTTTAGGCTTATCGCTATATTATATAAGAAATTTGATTTAAAATGTAACTGGTCATTTAAAATTTGTGATGATTGAAATTTAAATGTCTTATATATTTCAAATTCCTCGAAAGTGTTCATAATATTTCCTTTATTGCATATATGCAGTGGCTTTAAGTTGTTCTGTAAACTGGAGCAGTTATGATTTTCTTTTATCATATGTTTAGCGAAATTTGACTTTAGGTTTTCTGCGATTATGGGAACTCTTGGATTTTTAGGTGGTATGTGTTCCGTGTAACTTGCTGTGAATTTTCTGCCAGTTTGACTGATGTAAAAGGATTCGCAGTTGTCACAATAAAGCTTATCTATGCCTGATTTTTCTTCTAATGGTATATTATGAGTATTCCTGAGTAACTTGGATATTTTATTATTAGTTTGAAAACTGACTTGGTAGTTGAATTTTTTGAAATTATTCATGAGAAGAAAAGGAGTTTAGTTACCGCACATTGCGGATACGTATTTTGTTTCTGGTTCAATGATGCAATTTTTGTGTTTGTAGATTAATTTTTCTATTAAATTGCTGTTATATCCATTGGCTATTGCTATGTGTTTTATGGTACTGACTTCAATATTGTAGTTATCTTGGGTGAGTGGAAAAGTGAGTAATCTGTGTACGAAGGCGTTGAAGCTGGCAATTTTCTACGAGTAAGGGTAATGTGAAACTGCATGTATGACGATGTCTGAAATTGTTGGTTTTCTGTATATATTAAATTCAAATTTATCTCTTGATTTTAAAATATTGATATAAAAAGTTTATATTATTTTCATTTTTTACTTCCAGTGTAAACTGTATATTATTGTTGATACTGTTTAAATATGCTTTTAATTGTGTCTAGTTGTCTAGTTGTCTATTGGTACCATTGTATATGATAAAAGTATCATCCACATATCGTGAGTATGAAATAATGTTTTTTTGTGTAAATATTATTGTTTGAAAAAAGATATTTTTGTTCATAGTGGTTTAGGTCAGCTAGAAAACCATTATCCGATGCTGACCACTACCCGGTTTTCTTTATATCGCATTAGATTTGTTGATGATAAATAAGAGACAATTCGTAATAACCAATGAATTTACTGGGCTTAATACTAAATCATTAAAAAAAAAATAAGAAAATTTAAATTAGAAAATAAGATAAAAGTAATATTTTAAGGATAGCATATACTAAAGAACACCTATCTTATAACACGAACCTAACAATATCTAAGCGTAGGTTCATGTAGAAATAATCAGTCGGAATACGAGATTTTTTTTTCAATTGAATAAATTAATTTTTACCAATTTTCAGCAAATTTGATTTTCAAGATAACGTGAGTTCCCCCTTGTTGGACGAATCAAGCGGTCATTTAGTTTCCAACTTTCTCTATATAAATTTTAAATACTATATGGGTCAGCTAACTATGAAACGAATAACTATTTATAAAAAAGCACTTCAAGTGGAATAGATATTTTACAATTCTTAACAAATAAAATAAACCAAAGAATTAAAATGTTTCACTTCTTAAGCAAATTGAATATTTTTTTTATATAAAAAATAGCAACAATCAATAATAACAAAAAAACAGCTATTATTACAGCAATTATAATAAGCACATTTCCAGTGAAAATATTCGCTTCATTGTCGCCACTTCTTGGAGTTTTAAAAGTAGTAGAAACTACTGGTATTACCGATGAAATATCAGCAGGCTTATCTGTTGTAGGATTATTGGTAGTTGTAGAATCTTTTGGCTGTACCGATGTAGTATCAACGGGCTTATCTATTGTCGGATTGCAGGTAATTGTTAAATCTGTTGGCTTTACCGATGAAGAATCAATTTGATTGTCTATTGATGAATTGTTGGTATCTATATAATCTACCGGTTTTACTGACGAAATATTAGCTGGCTCGTCTATTGATGAATTGTTGGTATCTATATAATCTACCGGTTTTACCGACGAAATATCAGCTGACTTGTCTGTTGATAAATTGATGGTAGTTGTTGAATCTGCTGGCCTTACTGATGAAGTATCAACTAATTTGTCTGTTAAAGAATTGTTGGTGGTTGTAGAATCGGCTGGTTTTACAGATGTAGTATCAACTGGCTTATCTGTTGATGAATTGTTGGTAGATGTAGAATTTTCTGGCTTTACCGATAAAGTATCAGATGGCTTGTCTGTTAATGAATTGATGGTAGTTGTTGAATCTGCTGGCCTTACCGATGAAGTATCAACTGATATGTCTGGTAAAGAATTGTTGGTGGTTGTAGAATCGGCTGGCTTTACAGATGTAGTATCAACTGGCTTATCTGTTGATGAATTGTTGGTAGATGTAGAATTTTCTGGCTTTACCGATAAAGTATCAGATGGCTTGTCTGTTAATGAATTGATGGTAGTTGTTGAATCTGCTGGCCTTACTGATAAAGTATCAACTAATTTGTCTGTTAAAGAATTGTTGGTGGTTGTAGAATCGGCTGGTTTTACAGATGTAGTATCAACTGGCTTATCTGTTGATGAATTGTTGGTAGATGTAGAATTTTCTGGCTTTACCGATAAAGTATCAATTGGCTTGTCTGTTAATGAATTGATGGTAGTTATTGAATCTGCTGGCTTTACCGATGAAGTATCAACTGATATGTCTGGTAAAGAATTGTTGGTGGTTGTAGAATCGGCTGGCTTTACAGATGTAGTATCAACTGGCTTATCTGTTGATGAATTGTTGGTAGATGTAGAATTTTCTGGCTTTACCGATAAAGTATCAGATGGCTTGTCTGTTAATGAATTGATGGTAGTTGTTGAATCTGCTGGCCTTACTGATAAAGTATCAACTAATTTGTCTGTTAAAGAATTGTTGGTGGTTGTAGAATCGGCTGGTTTTACAGATGTAGTATCAACTGGCTTATCTGTTGATGAATTGTTGGTAGATGTAGAATTTTCTGGCTTTACCGATAAAGTATCAATTGGCTTGTCTGTTAATGAATTGATGGTAGTTATTGAATCTGCTGGCTTTACCGATGAAGTATCAACTGATATGTCTGGTAAAGAATTGTTGGTGGTTGTAGAATCGGCTGGCTTTACAGATGTAGTATCAACTGGCTTATCTGTTGATGAATTGTTGGTAGATATAGAATTTTCTGGCTTTACCGATAAAGTATCAGATGGCTTGTCTGTTAATGAATTGATGGTAGTTGTTGAATCTGCTGGCCTTACTGGTAAAGTATCAACTAATTTGTCTGTTAAAGAATTGTTGGTGGTTGTAGAATCGGCTGGTTTTACAGATGTAGTATCAACTGGCTTATCTGTTGATGAATTGTAGGTAGATGTAGAATTTTCTGGCTTTACCGATAAAGTATCAGATGGTTTGTCTGTTAATGAATTGATGGTAGTAATTGAATCTGCTGGCTTTACCGATGAAGTATCAACTGATTTGTCTGGTAAAGAATTGTTGGTGGTTATAGAATCGGCTGGCTTTACAGATGTAGTATCAACTGGCTTATCTGTTGATGAATTTTTGGTAGATGTAGAATTTTCTGGCTTTGCCGATAAAGTCTCAGCTGGCTTGTCTGTTAATGAATTGATCGTAGTTGTTGAATCTGAAGGTCTTACCGATGAAGTATCAACTAATTTCTCTCTCAAAGAATTGTTGGTGGTTGTAGAATCGGTTGGCTTTACAGATGTAGTATCAACTGGCTTTTCTGTTGACCAATTGCTGGCAGTTTTAGAATCTACTGGCAAATGGCTACTTGGTAATATTGTTGATATAAATACAATACAAAGTAGTTGATATTTTCGCTCATATATCATGATCCAGCCTGCAAAGAATATTAGCTAATTTATTTTTATTATTCTTGTTATTATGAAAGTATAGGAACCAAAATAATTAAATTAATTTTGAATGCTATTATAAAAGTATTTTCTAATTTAGTATAAATCTTATTGGCAGGCGTACTTCAAATGATCCGGAAATTGAGTGTTCGGAGCAAATGGTCATAATCTTTAATAATTATTTCCGAAATAATTAACTTGCTCCACGTTATTTTTTACATATGGGCGATTCTTTCTTAAACCAGTCACCCATCTGTCCAAAAATGAAGAGATCTTAAAAGCATCTTGGTTTTCTCAAATTGACGGGTTAGGAGTCTAGTTTTTTATTCTCAATGGCCTTTTAAACTTTGCAAATATACTATGCCCATTTTAGTCACTGAGCTGTGGCATTTGGGGTAAATTAAAATAAAACTAGGTTAGCGGTAAATTTTTAAAATTTTTATTATAATTTATTAAAACTTAGAAATAAAAACCATCCGCGCGGTAATTCGTTGATTCTTTAAAAAATTTTGTGGGAGCTAAAGAGCTTTTAAAAATGAGTAAAAAAACGGCTTCTTTGATTGGTGATATCTCTGGAACTTTAGTTGCAAAATAAAAAGTTATAGCGCAAAATGGTTGTTTATAACATACTAAGTGTGCCAAATTACAGAGGATTTCTGAACTTTCTGGTTATGCAATTTTCGGGTACTAATTGTCTTAAAGAAATTGGTCAAAATTTTGTTTTTATATAACCCTTTAAAATTGCTAAATCCAAAACTACTCGATGGGATACCCTGCCATTCAGTACACTTATTGTGTATGAAGATACTACATGTTGATAGGGAGGGATAACCTGAAGGGAATCCGAAAATCAAGGGGGGGTCAAATGTGTCCGATTTAAGGGGGGCGTAGAGTAATTTCGATTTAGGGACTTAGAATAAATCAGGTTAAGGGACTTGAAATAATTTCGAGAAAAAAAAATTGTTTGCATTGAAAAATAAAAAATGCACCATAATTTTGTTTCTTTTTGGACATAGCACTTAATTTTTTTGCTATGAAAGTTCTAATTTTAAAAATATTATTTTTACATGTTTTCTCGAATATGATACCTAATTTTTCAAAATATTTTTCTAAAAATTTTTGCCGTCAAAATATACAAAATTACATCATTAATTTTTTGAAAATTTATTTCTTAAAATTTGTTGCATTAGAAAATAAAAAAACTTTTTGAACCTTGTAACTAATTTTTTTACATTGGAGTTCTTATTTTCAGAAATTCATTATCATTCCTCATTTGGTATACCCCTCATTTTCACTGATTTCAATTTAAAAATAGCGAAAATTTTTGTCTCATTATTTTTTTCCTTCAAAATTAATAGTATTTTTTATTACAGTAATTCTTTTTTCTTTGTGAATGTAATGCCTAATTTTTTTTTATCGAAGTTTAAACACCCAACTAAAAATATTGTATCCGAATTGTATCCAAATTACATCCAAGAGTACGTATTCAATTTGGATGCAAAATTCGAAGATTCAACTTTGTATACAATTGTATACAAATTGTATAAATAAATATTTTGAATGTAAATAAAAAAGTACGCGCGTTTTTCATCTAAAATTTGTAATTAATTTTTATTTGCCAATAAATAGTACACTAAATGAAAAGTTTCTAAAAAATAAAGCAGTATATTGAAATAGATTGGTTCCTTAGATTTTCTTGATAAGATTTTTCATCTGTGGATCGAGGATTGATATGAGCCAGATTTATTACTATCTCCACATGATGAAAAACGCGCGTACTTTTTTATTTACATTCAAAATATTTATTTATACAATTTGTATACAATTGTATACAAAGTTGAATCTTCGAATTTTGCATCCAAATTGAATACGTACTCTTGGATATAATTTGGATACAATTCGGATACAACATTTTTACTTGGGCAATATCAAAAAAAAGAAAATTTTTAGTTTTTTTTAAAATATATTTTATAAGATGAAATAGACCCATTATGAATATTTTGCTATTGCTATAGAAACAGTAGAGCCAATAATTTGGCAGCGTTTTTTAATTAACTGCAAGGCTAATATATATTTATACATATAACTCACTCGTTATATAGTCGTTATATTATAAACAAATTGTAAAAAATACAACACCGATTATCTATGCCACGAACTTTTATTGAAAACAATATATATTTTTACACTTTAAAATATAAACCTCACTTGCTAAATCTTACTTTATATGTTAAAATTTTAATTTTTATGCTTAATTTAGTCTTTTATTTGTCACCTTAAACAATTAATTAAAATATATTTTGCTTAAACTCTAAAATTACATGGCTATAAACGTAATTTATTTATAAATTCCTGAATATTGTGAAATACTAAAAAAGTATAATTCTTAAAACCATAAATTTATATGAAATCATGACAGTTTTCTGTGTTTTAAATGTTTATCTCTTTTCAAACTTAAAGAAAAAAAATTTTTACCTACCGTCTTTGAAATATTTATACAAAAAAAAAAAAATTGAATCCAGATAAAAGTTAAAAATTTTAAAATTAAATAACTATCAGTTACAAATTTTATATTTTTACTTTAATTTTTATATATAAATTCAAATGCATTTCTTTTCTTTTAATTGATAACTGACAATACTGAAAAAAAGAACTTAATAAATTTATACTTCAAAGCTACAAGATAAGAAACATAAATTTTTATTATTTAAGTTAAACAATGTACAACCCTAAATGAAATCATAAGGTGCATTATAATCCACTTTTTATTTATTTATATGCATATAAATTATTATCTTTTTAAGCTGATAATATTTTTTATTTCATTTTTGATAAGAATATATATTTTGATTATGAATGACAAAATTAATAAAAGCCATGAACTCTTTTGTATTTTTATTAGTTATAAACGTCTATTTATAATTTTATTTATATTCTTCTAAAAAAAAAATAACATTTTCAACAATTTTCTTTTTTTATTTTATTTTGGACTTTAGATTTGTAATAGTTTTATAATTATCAGAATTTATTATATCTTTTCAAAATTTATCATTTTTTCTTCATCGAGTTCTGCTATTCATGTATAAGTTTATATACTTTACTAACTTTATGTACTTAAGGCGTACCTCTGAAAAATTTTAAAAAATTTTTCATTTTTTTAAAAATTTTTTTTTGCGTGTAAAAATATTTCAACAATATGAGAAAAAATTTTTGAACAAATATTCATAACCATTTAAAAGATATTATGGTTGTTGTAAGCAGGAAACCAGGTTTGTGAATGGGAAAAAAAAACTTTAAACGCGTTTATCTCGAAACCATTTTTTGAAATCGGTGACCACGATTGCTCAAAAAATACTGCTTGGATTGACTACATTTTTTTTTTTTTTTATTTATTAACTAAATACCTGGTGGGTAAACCAAAAAAAATTTATAAAATTACCTTTTTTGTACTTTTTTTTTTAACGTATAAGGTCCAATTCCGTGCGCGAAAATAGAATTTTTTTTTATTTTACGGGCCAAATTTTTATTTTTTTGAAATTTTAAAATTTTGTTGGTTTACCCACTCGGTATAACGGTTCTAAAAATAACCTCGTTCGATTTTTTTGTTTCTGGGTACCTGGAGTAGAGATATCCTGGTCACCGTGAAATAACAGCCTTCAAATTTCCGGTCCATAATTCCAAGACGGATCAATAAAAAAAAAAAATAATTAAAAAAAAATGTATATTAAGACTTATATATTCATTTAAAAAAAAAAAATTTTAAATAAATATTAAAATAAAAAAATTATTACAAATTTAAAAGTGCCTTTTTTTTACTTAAAAAATCAGAGGTATGCCTTAAAACATTTTGCAATGTATCAATTAATCTATTTCTATAAAGATAAAAAGCAAAAAATTAAGATATTTGATATTTTAGAATGTATAATTTTCTTTCTTACTCTCCAGTAAGATCAATGCCATACCAATCGCGACATGATTCCTGCAGTAAATTAAATAGCCAACCTGCACGTTCTAATTTAAGTTCAAAATTATCATCTAAATATTCTTCTTCCAAAAAACCTTTCCACTTCAACCATTTTTTAGTAAGTTCTTTTTCCTTTTCAAGTAAGTCTTTTGCTGCATCATAACTTTCCGGATATTCTCTCACCCAATTATTGGCATACTCTTCATATGTTTTAAGCTCAGTTAAATATTTTTTTGGCATATACATTTCGTTGTATTCACTATTTTTAATTCTTGATGCCATTATAGAATTTTTCTCTTTCATGGGAATTCGCTTAGCTACTAAAGCACTTTCCCAGGTGAGCTCGTCAGCTCTAATTAACTCCACCATCATCATATTATGTATTAATGCTGAAGGATTTCTCATAACTTCCATTCCAAACATTAAGCGAATTAATGCACTAGCATGTTGGGTTAGTTCTACTGGTTGATTATTACTAAAGATAGCAGGTATTATGTTTTTTAGATTTTCCAAATCTGAAGAAGTATTTCTGTATATTGTTTCATATCGTGCTCTATCCCCTAAATTATCAAACCAAATAGTTCCTTCAATGTAATGATTCTTTCCACTATCATTTCTTTCTAGCTTTTCAATTTTTCTTTTTTCTAATCTATTATATAAACGTAAATCAGAAAAAAAATCAGCAGATGAAACTAAAGGTGGGGTAAATGCAACTTTTGAAACTAAATTTAAAATATCATTATAAGTTACTGTTCTAGATAGTCTTGTTAGTCGATGATTCATGTCATCAATATGTTGTATTTGTGGAAACTCATTTCTTATTATTCTTTCAAAATATGATTTTAATGAATCATTCACTATTGAGTCCAAAAAAGATGAAGGATGAGAATTAATTGCTCTGTAAATTATTGATTTTATTGTTTCATGAGGTCTTCCATATACTTGTGCGATAAGGACAATTACATCATCTACTCCTTCGCATATTTCAGCATAAGTAGGTAAATTTTGAAACATATTAGCAGCAATATTCATTTTTTTGTTTTCATAAGCTGTTTGAATATGAGTGAAATTTAAGAACTTAATTGCAACTGCATGAGCAACAAATGAAAAGTTATTGTGCCCTTCAAAATTATGATTTCGATTATTAAATTCTCTTAACTTTTCTGTAACGGTGTCACTGTTGTAAGGCATAATTGGAATATCTTCATCATTTAACGAATCATCTCCCGAATTTCTATATTCCTGTAATATCCTCTCTATTTCATTTCTGTCTAGTGTTTCCATTATTCCTCAGTTTATATCCCTTTAAAATAATAATAATTAAAATTAAAAATTTACAATAAATTTAGAAAAATAAAAATTTACAAAAAAATTATAACCGTTTTGTGCAAACACAACCTAAATGCATGGAACGCGTTGCTACAGCTGAGGGCTGGGTGTAATACATAAATATTACGCAAGATTACAATTTTCTATTTTTATAATTTGTAATTATCAGCTCTACTAGATGTTAAGATTCTAAACTCAAATTATTTTGATTCCCTAAACCCATTATTTTAAGTCTTTAAATCAAAAATATTTTAAGTCCCTTAAGCCGAATTATTAAATGCCCCTAAATCCGAATTATTCTAAGTTCCTAAAACCGAATTATTCTATGACCATTTGAACCGCCCCCCACCCTTTAAGTCAGACACATTTAATCCAGCGCCCCCCTTATTAAAGTGTCAATTTAAAGCTGTCAACAGTATTGTAAAAATAGAAAGCTAATCTGCGTAATGATACATGGAAATTATTAAAAATATAATTTATGCTAGACATATTCTAAAGGTGAAATCCCGGGCATGGTACCCAGGACCATTAAAAATTTTTGTGTAAATGATTTATTATGTAAAATGCAAAAATTCCCAAAGCTTCCCCCAGACGTACAGTGCGCCAAATCAATCAAAAATCTACTGACTGCATAAAATTTTATTTTTTCACCCATTCATTCTTTTAATTCTTTCGTGTTCTATCCTACTCTTCCTACTTTTTCGAATTTTTACTATTTTTTACTATTCTTTATTTTTACTATTTAGACATGACGCCTATAAAATTTTTTGAAAATAAAAATAAAAAAATGCTGCTGTTTTATCTATAGTTGCCTTGTAGACCGATTCTTTAATCCAATTCTCTATTCAAGCTCTTTTTTGTGTGTTCGATTTTACATTATATATTTTACATGATCCTCGCCAGGGGCCAGTAACCAAACCTGTCACCTCAATGATTAGATTAGACTACTTATTTTTAAAAAAAGGCATTGTGGCAGTAAGGCACTTCCTAAACTTTGATAAAGAGGGGCTGAAGACCACAACTTATCATTTAAACGGACATTTGCATTCGTTTAAAATTACTTAAAAATTTTATGAGCTATTTTAATTTTTTTTTTATTTCTGTAGAAATTATGTATATCTTTTCTAGAAAACCTCTTATTTTTTTTCATTTATTCATATATAAGTACAATTTTAATTTTAACTTACCTCAGTTAAAATGAATACAAGCTGTGGATTATTTTGTATTTTTTAGTTTCATCTCCTCTAAATTAATTAAATATGCATTATATATATATATGTTAGCGTGAAAGTATATAATTCCGGGATTATATATAATCCCTAGTGGTTATATATAACCCCGATAGCTTTTAGTGGATGTGAATAATTCAAAATAAATCATTCTAAATTATATACATTCCCTAGTGATTATATATAATCCCGTACCATTCTATCGAATTATATAAATTCACGGGGACTTACCCGTGGATGTATAAAATAAAATTAATTATTCAAATTCCCGTACACATGCATCACAGTGAATGTAAATAAAATAAAAAATGAGTTAAATTATGATAAAAAAAAGTAAATATTTATTATTTAAAAATAAAAGGCTTTTTTTTAGTCAATTTTAACATATTCTTAAAAATTTTTTAAAGATATTTTTAGTCAATTTTAACATATTTTTATAAATTTTTTAAAGATTTTTTTATTTATTACAGCATGTATTGCTATGATGGCACCTTGATGTACACAACCTACCATTTTTTTTACACTTACATCTGTTATTTATACACCTGGAGGTACAATTGCACTTTTGCATGCCTTGACCACTTCCATTGCTCTGTTGGGTTGCAACTTTTCTTACAGATGTAACTTGATCTGGAACTTGGTTTATATCTAAAAGTGTCTCAGGGCAAAGCGAAAACTGAGATCGAGCATATAGTTGTTGTAATTTCCCATTTTCTGTACCTATTTTATAAAAACCATCTGCTGTTTTTTCTAAGATAACACCAATTAAATTTCTTGCGTCACCCTTTCCACGATCCACGTCAGGCACAGGAATTCTCACCGTTGAACCTTTTACAGCCTCACCAAATTTTTGATCCGACGCAAGCTTCATTTTTTTGGCTTGCTTATTCAAAGATTCTAGGGAATCTTCTCGTTCTCTGGTAATCTTAGTTTTACTTTTACATAAATTACATAAAATTTGATTTTGACAAACGTCGGAGCAATTTTCATGTACAATCAAATTAAAAATTAGAAAGAATTGGATTAACGACAACTCCTTTTCTTGCGCACCCCTTTTTTTGTTGACAAACTTCACAATAGCTTAAGAATATTCGTATGTGATCATATGTTATATTTTTATATTGTCTTTTTATCTCTTTAATCATGCGATCGCGTCCACCATGACCAATATTTTTATGTATTTGAAATAATGTATCAAAAAGTTCTTCTGCTGAACAATAATACTTTATACTTTGATTTTTTTCAGAAATAGGCAATATTAATTTTTCAATGCCATTCACATTCAGAACGTCATAATGCTGAAGTAAATAATAGTCATTTGGATGCTTTTTGTAGCCAACAAATTTACAACGTTTTATTTTTTCAATTAGTTCATTAATTTTTATTTTTGTTAAAAAATAACTATTTTTTCTATCATTATTATATAATTCATTTATTTTATCATCAAATCGTTGCTTGAAAACTTTTTTCTTTTCGTCACTAAATTCAACATTTTCCTTATTCATATTCATATTTTTTAACACACGTAAATAATTAAACAAATTAAAATTTACAAATTAAAATTTCTTTGCCAGCGTCCAAAGATAAACTAAACTTTTATATTTATTCAAAACTATTCGCTCAGTGCAGGAGGAGAAATTTATGCTAAATCACGTGGTACCCCTCAGTACCCCTCCTTCTATTCGGGGCTTTTATAATGTAAAGCATATGGAAATCAATTAAAAATTGTAATTATAAAGTAATTAAACAATATTTTTGCAAATAATTTATATGAAATGATTCGAAATAATTTGTTTTACAATATTTAATAAAAATAAAATAATCTATTTGGATAAATTTTTAAAATATTAATAGTTTTTGTAAGTTACTTCGGTTATGTGTGATTTTGTTTGCATTGACAACCCGTACTATAATTTTATTTTCTATTAATTTTATAAAATAAAAAAATGTCTTGTTGCTATTTTTAAGTGTATATATAAAATCTACTATTCTTTAAATGCTTTTAAACACTTGAAATTGGAAAAATAATTAAAAATTTCAAAATTACTTGGTATTTTTTTAATTTTCCATGCTAAACAATATAAAAAGCCCCGAGTAGCTAGTTCAGAGCCTGCCACCATGAGCGCTTCGATAGATTTTTTCATCGCCACGCCTACCTGCACTGAGCGAATACAATATTATAATTATATAATTTAAAATCAAAACAATGTATAAACCTATCTATTTGTTTACAAATTTAAAAATAATAAATAAAAATTTTGAGCGTCGATACTTTTATTCAAAATAATGTTAAATAACTAAATTAAATAATTCAGATTATATTATTTACTTTCACGGCCTTGAAAATTGAATTATTTAAATTCACGGGTGCCTACCTGTGATTATATATGAACCCTAGGGAAAGTAAATAATTCAACTTTATTTTACTTTCTTATTTAAACTCACGGCTCACGATTGTGATTATATATAACCACTAGGGATTATATATAACACCGAATTATATACTTTCACGCTAACATATATATATTACTATAACATATATTTTATGTTTTAAAAACTGCATAAATTTTTACAAAATAACAATTTCTTGGATGCGCCTTTCTCTTCTGTCCCTTCTATCTATACTGGGTTTCGCTGCAAAATTTGTTTACCTTTAACCAATGTTTTTTTGTCTGGAAGTATTAATAGTAATAAATTTTAGAAAACAAAGAACTAAATATTTAAAATAAAAATAATAAACTGATTAATACAAAAATTGCAAGTAATACAACAGAAAATCTCCATAATAAATTAAAAAAGTCTAATGGGAATTTACAAAAACAGACTTTACTTTTACATTATGTAGTACTGCTAAATATAAAAGTTATAGAAAATCAAAAGCAAAATATCTACACCATATTTTACTTTTATCAGAAATTACCAAGAAATTACTCAATGTGCACCAAGCTGCCACTTAAAAAAAAAATTATTCATAAAAGTCCGGGTAAAAAAAAATGGTGTCTTAAAAAGCATTTTTAATTACACAATATCCATAATTATGATTCTTTAACATAAAATTTTTATTGAGGATAATAAAGAAATCAATTTAAATGTTAAAGCTAATGTCCTATTTCTGATAATAAAATATCATTCAAATATTTTTCAGGAACATTAATATTTTTTAGTTTTAAATTTTTACTTACTTTGAAAATTAATAAAATCTGTTGATTATTATGTACTTTAAATATGCCTTGCACTGCTTTCACTTCTTTCTTCAATACTGAACTGTGAATAACAGTTACTGCACTTTCACCTTTTTCTTCATACTCCAGTAAAAGAAGTAAAATCTGAAAGGATTAATTATAGAGGCAAATTGCACATACTTAAAGTAACTTGAATTTTGTTAAGAAAGGTGCCCACTACCCGAGTAAACAATTTCCGTTACTGGGAAAAAGCGCGGGGGTGGGAGGAGGGTGGAACTCCTTGGATGGAGTAAACATTGATTGCAATTTTTAATAAAAATGCACCCCTTTCGAGTAATAGCGCAAGGAAAAGAGTGATTTTTGCAAAAAAAATTTTAAATTTTTAAAAGTTTTTTTAAATTTACTGAAAATCTGGTAGTATTAAAAAAAAAATATACATTACTTATATGAAGTATTTTAGTAAACAAATAAAATGTTTTTTTTTTTTTATTTTTGTACAATTAATATTAAAGGAGATATGACATGGCAAAAATGGTTGCTTAACGAAAAATGAAGAAACCGGATCGTTCTGGCGTAAATATTTCGAAAAATATTACTTTTATAAAAAAAATTATTCCTATCATTTTGCAAGATGACAAAATCGGGAAAATTTTGAGTCCAACCAGAACCGTTTAAAATAAGCAGAATAATAAAATTTTGTAAATATAATTTTGCTTTAAAATTTAACCAAAATCATGGCATTATTTTGAAATTATAAAGAATATGATCGATTATATTATTTTCGTAAAATAAGTCTTAAAAATAACGTTTTATTAAAATAATACTACAGTGATTATTCATTAGATTAATTGTTTTGTATAAAAAAAATTTTCTGTTAATTTGCCAATAAAAATATCATGCAATTAATTTATAAGACTAAATATTCACAAAGCAATTAAATATTTAAATTTATTAATAAAGATCCTTACCTCGATTGGATGAGAAACTTCTAACTGTATTAAAGACAAAATAAAAAATTCAAAATCATCTACTGTCGTTTACCCGCGCTTTTATATCTGTCATAAAATTTTTAATTTAAATAGATTTTTCTGGGCATTGGCGAGAATGTGCGAATTTCTTGGCCACGTAGCAGATAAATTGTACGACGCTGAAAATTCGCATACGATCCTTGGCCATAAAAAAGAATGCCCTAATTCGCAGTTTATCATCGTAATTTACGACGTAATTTACGTGCGATTTGGGCAGTTCTTTATTTTTCTGACCCAGGGTTGGGAAATACGGGCGATTTTGACGCGCATTAACCGTATGCCGTATATACGGGAACAGAAAAATACGGTCCATATTTTTCATAGCCGTATATACGGAAAAAAATTCTACAGACCCGTATCCGTATGTACGGGTAAAGTGAATACGGGTCCGTACAAATTTTTCCGTATATACGGGTAACAATATACGGAACCCGTATTTTAGGCATCCATACATACGGCTGAAAAAATTTGAGGCCCGTATATACGGATCAATTCTATACGGAACCGTATATCATTTACCCGTATATACGGATGACTGAAATACGGAACCATATATCACCCACCCGTATATACGGGTCTCAATTTTTTTCAGCCGTATGTATGGATGCCTAAAATACGGGTTCCGTATATTGTTACCCGTATATACGGATAGAATCATACTGGACCCGTATATCTCTGATCCGTACATACGGGTGAATAATATACGGTTCCGTTTTTATTTTTGTCCGTATTATTAATGTATATATACTATTAGTTATTAAATCGGGTGATTAAAGATTTGACTCGTATATACGTGTGTCTAAAATACGGCTCCCATAGAGTAAAAACCGTATATACGGCTAGCATTATATGGGCCCCGTATTTAAATTAACCGTACATACGGGTAAATGTTATACGGCCCCGTATACGACTCATCCGTTTGTACGGTTGATTAAAGTTTTGACCCGTATATACGGTTGTCTAAAATACGGGAACCGTATTATAAAAACCGTATATACGGGTGAGTGATATATAGACCCGTATTTCTGTCAACCGTATATACGGTTGAAAAATTTTGAGACCCGTATATAAGGTTTACAAAATACGGGTCCCGTAAAAATTTATCCGTATGTACGGTTTTGAAAATACGGGTCCGTACAATTTTAGAACCGTATATACGGTTTTTTTCATACGGTTCCATATTAAATAAACCGTATATACGGCAAAAAATTTTAATTCATATTTTTCATTTCCGTATATACGGATAAGGTGCGCGTCCAGTATTCCCAACCCTGTTCTGACCATATGACGTAATATACTAATTATTGTGCCAAATATTTAAAGACATAGTTATTAATTTGATTTTTAGCAATAATTAGGTTATAATAATGTTTTTTACTAAACGTAGATCATTTTGGCTAAGATTCTAAAAAATTTTATCAAATTATTTTATCACATTTAAAAGCATATTTTACTTCCGGATTTAAATAATAGTACACGTGTCATCAAAATTCTAGGTCTAAACAATATAAAAATTAAAAAAATTTCTTAAAGTATCTTTTGGCAAATAGTGTAATATACTTGAAAGCAATAAATGTAAATTATTACCCATAAATACATTTAAGAATATTTCATGAATAATACATTTAACAAAGTTCGTTAAAAAATCAGCAGTATTTAGTTTAACAAAATTTAAACAGGGTGCCTATCTTGATTCACTGTCAATTCTCCTTCTCTTTCTTCCTCAGTTATTTATTTTAATGTTTTTATTTTATAATTCGGTAGTTCTTAGCTATTTTTACCCATGTCTGAGGTCGATGTCTTGGATTTAAAAAATACCAATTGTACAGTGTTTGGTATGTAAAAATATGGTTACTGGCCAATTTTTAAGGCTCTAGGTGGCTTGGTTGCGATTTGGCAGCTGTTTTTCCAATTTTGATTTTTTTCGAATTCTCAGCCACCCGTTTGCTTTTTATTTTCTGGACGCCCTAAATAAGCATAAAAAATATTTTCTATATAAAGGTAGGTAGTAAAAATTCCCGCCCAATCCGAATCTGACCATATTTTTTCGGAAAAACCTCAGGAAAAGCCGGAAAATTGGAAAAACGAAAGGAAACTGGAAAATACAAATTTCTCAAAAAGCGTCACTTTTTTTTTTTTTTTTTAATTTTTTTTACATATGTTTTCCCATACTTTTCATGCTGGTAAACTTTTTTTTTGACACATTTGCCTTTTAAGCACTTAAAAATCAATTTTAGGCTCAAAAAAATGATTTTGAAAATTGTTCATTTTCTGAATTTTCCAATTTTCTCGCTTTTCCTGATAGAAAATGAAAAATCTGACTTGATTTTCGGATTCCTCGGGAAATTTTACATTGAAAACCCTCCTGGGTAAAATTTTAGAGGTCTATTTGACGCTGTAAAAAAAAGAAAAACAAAGTAACCTGCTAAAATCAAACATAATTAAAGATAATTAAATTTTGTTATTTTTTTATTTTGTTTATTTTTTTGATTTTAGCAGGTTACTTTGTTTTTCTTTTTTTTACAGCGTCAAATAGGCCTCTAAAATTTTACCCAGGAGGGTTTTCAATGTAAAATTTCCCGAGGAATCCGAAAATCAAATCAGATTTTTCATTTTCTATCAGGAAAAGCGAGAAAATTGGAAAATTCAGAAAATGAACAATTTTCAAAATCATTTTTTTGAGCCTAAAATTGATTTTTAAGTGCTTAAAAGGCAAATGTGTCAAAAAAAAAGTTTACCAGCATGAAAAGTATGGGAAAACATATGTAAAAAAAATTAAAAAAAAAAAAAAAAAGTGACGCTTTTTGAGAAATTTGTATTTTCCAGTTTCCTTTCGTTTTTCCAATTTTCCGGCTTTTCCTGAGGTTTTTCCGAAAAAATATGGTCAGATTCGGATTGGGCGGGAATTTTTACTACCTACCTTTATATAGAAAATATTTTTTAGGCTTATTTAGGGCGTCCAGAAAATAAAAAGCAAACGGGTGGCTGAGAATTCGAAAAAAATCAAAATTGGAAAAACAGCTGCCAAATCGCAACCAAGCCACCTAGAGCCTTAAAAATTGGCCAGTAACCATATTTTTACATACCAAACAGAGTACAATTGGTATTTTTTAAATCCAAGACATCGACCTCAGACATGGGTAAAAATAGCTAAGAACTACCGAATTATTATTTGCAAAATGAACAATAAATTCAAATTATAGGGACTCAGATATTTATTTTAGTAGGAATTTATTATGAATAATAAATGCGATCTTTTTGGAACAAGATATTTCTTTAATGTTTTTACATCGACGTTTCGGAGATCTGTGTCTCCCTTTTCAAGATCTGAAAATACAATGCATACAATTTCCATAAACAAATTTTTAACAAAATTTTTTTATTACAGAAAAACTAAATTTTCAAATTAAATAAATATATAATAATTAACTTACGAAAATTTTAAAAAATATCTTTTTGAATTAGAAACATAATATTATACATTAAACATTATAAAATTTTTTTAAAAAATTTTTTATATATATGTATATAGAAAACAATAATAAACTGTAATTTTAGTTTTAAGAGTTTAAGAGTTTCTGTTCTCACTGCTAATGAAGTACTAAAATCTATTAAATTGAAAAAGTTTAAAGATTCACCGATTCATACGTTAACAAAATTTTTTTATTATTAGACAAAGAGAAAAAGATTTTTTTATATATATTGAAAGAATTTGAGTAAGATAAACAAAATTGAATTTTTTTAATTACTAATGTATAGGAATCAAGGGTTAAGAGTTTATAGCTCAAGTACCTAGAAATTACATAAAATATATAAATTTAAAGATCTTATGTCACAGCTGTAATTTTATGTAGCTCTAATGAGAGAGAAATATTTTTTTCTTTGATTTATTTCTTTAACGTATTTTTAAACTATTTTTTATATAAAAAACGCGAAACAATGTTTTAAAATCGTTATAAAAAAGCAAAACAGCAAAAAACAATTTTTTATTTCAAAATATTATTAAAATATTAAATCATTTATTCGTTTTTTTGTATTATCGTCTAAATTTTTATATTATCTAATTAGGAAAGTTTTTTATTAATTAAATCTATAGTGTTTTTGTAATAATATTTCAAGTTTTGAGTGTCTTGCATACGGTTTAAGTTTGATTTACAGTCGTGTATATGGAGCATTTCGGAAAACAGTCTCCGGTATAACTTTTTTTGTTGATCAAGTATTTTTATTGATTTTAAATTAAATTTATTGCATTTTTATTATAAAAAAAATTATCAAATATTTAACGACTTAATTCGTATGACTAAGAAAAGAGTAATTATTTTTAAGTTGTTTTTATTATTTATAGATTTTTTAAATTCAATTAAAATAAATATTATTACCTAACAAAAAAGTTCAACAACAAAAATTAAAAAGTGTATGATTTTAGTATTTGCAATAAATCAGTAAACTTTTTATTAATTAATTTTGAATTAATTATTTTGATTCATTTAAGTACACTGTATGCGGACTTCAAGGCTTTATTATGAAAGAGTCTACTAGAAAAACGATGTCATAAAAATAAATTTGCTGATATCAGAAGAATTTAACATTTTAATTATTGTTATTCGTTTATTTTAAAAAATAATTTTTAATATACATAATTTTTAATATATATATAACTTCAAACAAGAAAACTTATCAAGACAATTAGGCTAAGCGAAAATAAGCTTAACAATATTATTTATATTTAATAATATTTTTGAAATCAGTTAATGCGGAGACATTATTTTCAAATTTTAAATTAAATTTTATTTAACTCATTTTTTAAATAAATAAAATATTTAGTTGCTTGATTCCATTCACCGGTTTCACATTTTCAATGAAAATTATACGTACTAGCGACTGTAGTGCAGCCTCAAAATTCAATAAAATATAATAATTCATAAAATGAAACGTGAGAACTGATGTTCTGATGTGATTACACAATAAATTATATATCAAAAAAATAATCCGTTGTACTTACAAGGGGAGTTCAATACATTTGGAACACCAAATTACACCAAATGGGATATGGATGAGTTTGTTATATTGAAAAAACATGCCGACTACCCTCTGTTCATTCCAATGGGCCTTCAAAGCCTAGAAAGGCGGGGCTCAATGTTAAAAAATAGGATTTTTTGGTCATTTTGGTAGGAGGACAAATGTTCCAAAAAAAATTTCCCAGTCCGTATTTCCCAAAAAGTTTATTTTCCCATTAACACTTTTTCCCAATAGTTAATTTTTCCAATAAGCTATATTTTCCAAAAAATAATTTTTACAAAAAAAATTTTATCAAAGATACTTATTTTATAAAAAAATTTTACAAAAACAAAAAAAGTAAAATTATTATAACCTCAATTTTTTTGTTTATTATTACCAATAACCCTAAATTATTAGTCGAAAAATTTTTTGTGATATTTTTGTTAGAATTCGTTTTTGTATACATTTCATTATGAGTAATTTAAACGCAGAAATTATAGTTAATGGGAGTACCAGATTCTTGCATGTTGAAGGATACTTATATTATTACCATTCAGATGGTACGAAATCCACATACTGGAACTGCAGGAAAAAAGGCGAGAGCGAGTGCATTCGTGTGATTTCCAACCATGCTTATGGGGCTGGAGATTTAGTTATGTTAAAAAAATGTAAGTTAGAAGACCATACTCATGCACCAAACAGAGAAGAGGTTAATGCCTTAAAATCGACTGCTGGCATTAAGCGGGCAGCCGTTGATCATCCAGAGGTGATGACTGATTTTGAGTTAGGTATACTAAACGCCGTCCAGACAGTAGTTAAAATAGACGCAAAAGCTTGTTTCTTTCATCTCCGTCAGAATATTTATCGAAGGATTCAAAAGCGCTTAGAAACCTCAATATATAATGTGCTTTCTAGATACGATAATTATGTAGAAGAAGGGGGCAATTTGCATTATCTGAAATCCATTGCTCATCACATTTCGTTTTAATTGTGTATAAAAAATTTTTTTAAATTTGTAAAATTTTTTGGGAAATAATAAAATTTTTTTTGGAAGTTTTAATTTTTTTAAATATAATAATATGGGAAAAAAACGTTGAGAAATTTATGCTTTGGGAAAAAAGTCCTGGGAAAAATTAATTGGGAAATTTTTTTTGAAACTTTTGACCCCCAATCGGTAATTTTCAATGAAACGCCAAAACCTCGCACGTTAACCAAAACTCTTCTGGTTAGTCTCATTTTTTTGGTGTAAGTTTCACGTTCCATATGCCGAAAACCGCAATTTATTATCGCTAATTCTCTCATCACTACAGCCAATTAACCAAACGGTCATTTTTGGCTAAAAATGACTAATTTTACATAAAAATACTTTTTTTATCTTATTTTTGTATACTTAAATTTCTTGTTTTATAACCACCCATTCCCTAACAAAAATCTGATCCGCTAATCTAAAAGCTTCAGATCAAAAAATGATATTTCTTAAATCAATCTCATAATGCTTTATGCATTAAGACGGTGCAGTTTCTCTAAATCACATTAAATATTGAACTTTTGATAACGAGAAAATTTTATTTTATATTAGAAAAGTTGCAAGGGGGGGAGGCCTCTGAAAAAAAATATGTTTCACTGCTAATTTACATACAGAGTATTCATCAGAGAAGCCTACTTCTTGCCACATTGAGCCTGATTCTATCCTCAGCAAGGTCCCTGCCGTAAATTTATAATTATTAATTACAGAAGCATATTTAAAAAGGTATTGGAGAGGTTGTATTCAATCCTGAAGATAATTTATTTCTTATAGAGTCGACGTATGCCCCCGCACAAATATAATCTAGCAATTTTAGCGTTAGTATTTTTTTGTATACTATTTTAGTACTGTAGAGACTTCGAGACCTATTGAGTATCGTGTTATACGGCTGACTTCGTTTTATTAACTGAATGCGCAATTTTTTCGGTATTTTTTAATCTAGAGAACTTAAGATCTAATAATATAAAATTATCAAATAATACAAATTTATAATTATGCAAATACATAAAGAATTTTCAGAGGGGCCTCATTATAATCTTTATAGTTTATGGCTTATAAACAATATAAATTGAAAATAATACAGTCATTTTTAAATAAATAATCGTGCTTTTGACTTCTGGATATGCAAAACCTAGTGTTTCAGAGGGCCCTAGTTTTTTGTTCATGATAATCTTAATAAACCAATTTGTAAAAAAATAAATTTATAATATACCAATCATGTTTTCGTGCATTTTTTTGTTTTTTGAATACTAAAGAATCTAGTAATTTTTATTCAGGTTTTTTATTTTCACCGCTAATTGCCGAAATTTTTTTTTTTTTAAATCAAAAAATTTTTCAACTGACTCCAAATTTACAAATTTTCAAAAAAACGTCCGTTTTTAATAAAAATTTAACTAAATGCGTATAAATTAATGCCAAATCAATTAATAACAGTTTTGGAACTAAAATTCTATCATATTTATAAGATATTTACATATTTACATTTATTTCATTTTTTAACCAAATTCTCAAAAATGTTATTTTTCCCCAAAATAGTAAAAATTAAATGTACCCGAAAGTACGATAACTGAGTCTCACAAAACTATGGCCTATGTCACCCGCAGACTTTTTTTTCATTTTGACACTGGTTTTATGTAATTTCGTTCATTGGTTCGATCCTGATAATCAAGCGAACAGACACACAAACAAATAAATCTTATCTTACTACTCTATATATTTCAAAATTTAAAATTTATTTGTGTGTATGTGCATTTGTCCATTTGTAACTAAAGATCCGCCAAACCAATTTATATAAAACTGGTGACACAATGAAGAAAACAAGCCCAGAAATGACGTACGCTATAAATTTTCCACTCAACTACCGTAGTTTTCGCAAAATTCAATTTTTAACATTTTTGGAAATGCAAAAAATTTTATTTATTATTTTTAAACTGAAATATTTTAAAAGTATGGAAAAATTTTAGTGTTGCAATTGGTATTATTTTATTTAGTACTAATTTTGTGTATCCAGTTAAATTTTTTTTGAATTGGGAGTTTTCCACGAACAGTTATAAAAGATTTTCTGAGATTACTATATATATAAACCATATGGTTTTTTTATGCACTAAAATTGAAATATATTTTAAGTTTAAGAATATTTAAATATATATACACATTAAAGTATACTTTAATACATAAATATTCTTTATTAAATTAATATCTTTATTTTAAATAATATGCATAACAAGATTTTAATTTCATTAACACAGCACACCAGAATTTTTTAAATATATGATTTCAGTATTCTGTACAGGTGGGAATCCCTTCTCCATCTATGCTAGTTTTCAAATCTAGTAGTAAGATAAGTAAAAACTAACCTGCTAACAATATTTAAAAGCTCCGCTGTCTTCAAAAGAGACCATTGATATCAAAGAGTCATAAATTTTTTTAGCACATAATATTTCAATAAAATTTAAACAGAGTTCCTATTTTATGTCGTGGCTAACTTTCATTATTTCTTTATTTTTAAGATATTTATTTTTTTATTTTTATTTTATAATTATTATTTTTCTCATTTGACCCCCAAATTGCACATATTTGTAAGCCTTTGAGATAAACAGTTCATTTCAAATAATTTTTACTTGAGTTACCTAGTTGTCTTAAAGTTTATACATTATTAATTTGATAAGTTTATTATGAATAATAAACAACGATCTACATGGAACTAAAAATATATAACTTAATTCATTTTTGTTATCTGTGTTTCTGAGGACTGAGCCTCTCTTTGTCACACAGAATAATTATTGAAAAAAGTTGTATGGTGTTAAAATTTATTTTTTGTTGTTAAAATGTTTAAAAAAATGAAAACTCTGGTTGTCCATTTCGACTCTGCAGAAAACAGGGTGAGTCTCATCAGTGTAAACACTGTTTTCTGCTTTTTACATATAAACAAAAAAAAAAAAAAATTGTTTATTATTCATAATAAACTTATCAAATTAATTTTATTTAATTAATTGGAACGTAAAACAGTATTTATACTGTTTACTCATTATTATTATTTATACATTATTAGTCGATGATAAAATTTAAACAATATAATTTTCAATTCTTTTATTTTTTAACAATTGAAAAAATTTATCCTTTTTTTATTCTTACTTTTTATATCAATACAATTTTATACAAAATTGATTTTTTTAAATTAAAAAGATTTATCAAATGTTATCCTAATTAATCCAATACTAATTCGATTACTTGTCCGATTTTTATTTTATTTAAATTTATCCCGAGTTCACCTAAAATTATTTCTTCTGATTGGGTAATTAAAAAATAAAACGCATATGATTTTTTATAGTTTTCTTTTATTGAAGAAGCAAATTTCAATGATAAAAGTAATTTGTTTATATTGCTTTAAGTTTTCTTTCCTAAATTCATCTCCTACCAAATCCATTTATTTTCTTACAAAATTTATTTCATTTTTCCTTCAGCCGCTCTCCACTACCCTTCCTGATTTCCCCCCTCCAAACCGGCAATTTCATTGCTGTATTTCAATCCACCTTTGTTCTGTAACGCAAACAAATTACAGAAAACTTAATATCAGACATTAATTAGGTATTATTCAAATAATAGTGTTAATAAAAACCAGATATAATGTTGTTATAATGTAAGAAACACAAATAAGAAAATTTTGACACGTCCCGACGAATTTTCGATAGATCTCTTTAGATCTCCGGAGTTCACTTTTGATCTCTAGAGATCTTTTTTGATCTCCGGAGATCTCTGTAGATTAAAATAGATCTAAATAGATCTTTAAAGATCTGCGGATCGAAAAAAAAAATAGAAAAATTTTTAAATGTCATTTAAAATCATTAAATGAAGGTACAATTTTGAATAATTTCAAAGAAATAGGACCTGGTCAATGTATAAAAAATGTCAAAGTACTTAAATATTTACAATTTTACTAACAACATATTATTTAAAGTTTATGGTATTTAACAGGTATTTAACATCTTTCAGTTTTAAATTTGAACTCTTTTTTTTAACGTTAATAAATAATTGTATAACATTTTAATAAAGATAAGAAACTTGAAATTTTAAATTTAAAGTTAATTTACAATTATAAAAAAACTATAATAATTACAATAAACGTTTTTTTAAAAATCTTATCACATTTTTATTTTATTTACTAAAAAACATAAAAATTTTAGAACTTCATAACTAATATATTACATATTTGACATGAATTTATTAAATAATTAATTTTTACATATTTATTTGTCATTAATCTTAAATATTATATTTTGTTATTAATGTGCCCATTAATAAGATATTGCAATTTATTTACAAAATAATTTTTTAATTTTAATCGTAAACTAAAATAGTTTTTGTTTATAAATTTTTTAATTTAAAGTTTATTATAGAGCGAAGCTCTACCTTAATGGATGCAAAAATCGACACCTTGTGGGCACGATACAACGAAAACGATCAATCGGATTGCTTTCATTTTTTAAAATTGAGTTTTTTTCATCGAGTTGATGGAACCTATAGTTTTTGGACCCATTCCGGTATTTCTAAAGGCGTCTTTATTTTTGTATTTTTGCTTCACAGAGGTCAAAAACCTTTTAAATGTCGACGTGTCGTTTTGCTTTCCCACACTAAATTAATTTTAAGACCAATATTTTTATTTCAAAAATGTATCCCTACATAAAAAAGTCTCAATTTTAAGAATCTGATGTCAAACTTGTAGATAAAATCTACCGGAAACTCAATAATTCGCGTCAAAGTTGGCTACTGAAAAAAATCGATGAATTGCTTATTCAGCATTATAATAAGATAAAAAAAGATATATTTAATGAAAAATCATTAAATTTTCATTTCTTGTGTGTTTAAAGATATATTTTTTTACATGCATTTTTTTTTAATTTTAGAATGGTGGATGAAAAATTGAAAAAAATTATTAAATATGCAAAAAATTATTAAATACTAGCAGCATTAGATTATTTGTTTTAACATGGAACATTTTTATAGGGAGGGGGTACCACTGTACTTGAAAATTAAGGTGGGGGGGGTCAAATGAGACTTAGAGTAATTTTAATTTTGTAACTTTGAAAATCCTGGGCTTAGGTACTTAGAATAATTTTGATTTAGGGACCTAGAAAAATACGCGTTTAGGGAATCAAAATAGTTTGAGCCTAATAAGGTGATAATTACAAATTATAAAATTAGAAAATTGTGTGGTGACGTTGCGTAACATTTGCATTATACCTAAACCTTAGCTGGAAGTAAACATGTTCCATGTATTTAGGTTATGTTCACACAAACCGGTTATAAGTTTTTTAGTAATTTTTTTCAAATTTTAAAATTAAAAGAAAAATTTTTTAACTTTAACCCAAAATATTAAGTTCCCATTTGATTTTATCGTAATTTGACTTCAGATTCTGAAAATGGAGTACATGAGTAACAAAAGTACTAAAAAAAAGAATTACATACCAAAGGGGCTAAAGGCCCTGTGTATACACAAAAAAAGAAATTACAAATTAATTTAAAAAGGAAAATGATTAGCAATAATATTAGAAACAACCAGAAAATAAATTAAATTTGGAGAGTTTATTTCTACACTGTAATTTTCGATAGACAAAATTGGTAAATTTACTAAAATTTAGTAAATTTTCGAAAAAATTCGCAATTTTTCGAAAAAAATCGGAAATTGACTAATATTTGTAAATTTGCGAAAAAATAGTAAATTTACGATTTATTTTTTCGTAAATTTTCGACAAAATCGTAAATTTACAACTATGTCGTAATTTTACGATTTTTGTAGAAAAATTGCAATTTTTAATCGAAAATTTGCGACAAACAGTTGTGAAATTACAAGCCATATTTTTTGTACCTAAAAACGCATAGCAAACCAGTTAGAGTCATAAAATAATGTTTTTTGATTTTATACCATGAGAAAAGATGAATACTTTTATTTTTTTTCGCTGCATTTCTTTTAGCAAATAGGTATATAATTATTAATATTTTAAGAATAAAAAATATTTTTAATTACGTAAAAAAGGATAATCTGGACGAACAAGTTATTATAAGTAAAAACAGGATGAGTCAATTATAATTTAAATGGGACATTTTTACTTAAAAAAAAAAAAATTAATTTTGATAATAATTTTTAGTATATGAGGCATTATTTTTTTTTTACTACTTAACTTGGACAAAAAACTGAAAAAAAAAATTTGAAGGCACATCGATATAACCCGTGTTTTCAGGTAGTTTGAACCTTCAGAAAACCGAAAAAAATCGTGAACAAGAAATCGGCGATAGGTGCCAAAAAGATTTTTCCACTTTTATCTGAAAAACTGCCTTTTTTCGTAACTGAGCTAACCGATTTTCGAAAATTTTTATTTTAGGGGTTTTTCGCGGTATTTTTAGGGATTTTTTTTTATGACAAGTTAAAACAAATTCAAAACTAATACAAGCAAGGATTTAGCATCAATTTTTAACAATATTTTGACATTTATAAGCTTGAAAACCTGTATTTATTTTTTGCTTTTTTTCAAATTTTGTTTTATTACTTTTTCTTGCACCTTAGGCTGTTTTTAATCTACGTACAAGTTATAATGGTAAATATTGATAATTTTTAGTCCAAATTGATTGTTACATACCATCAAGATGCCCGAAAATAATTATTTTAATGCGCTACAATGATGGAACCCCTAGAGTCCCAATTTTTTAATTCTTGTTAAAATGAAGTAATTATACTTTTTCATCTTAAATATTTTGTCTATTTTATTTTTATCTCATAAAATATATTTTTCCAAGCAAATAAAACTCCACAAACGCCCAAATATTTTTCATTTTTACACGTTTATTACCAATTTTTTCAATTTTATACAATACGTAATTTTTGACTGATTATGCATATTTTCAAGCTGTAGAATTAAATTAAAAGGGGAGTTCAATACATTTGGAACACCAAATTATAACAAATGGTTATGAATGAGTTTATTATGTTGAAAAAACATGACGGCTACTCTCCGTTCATTCTAATGGGTTTTCTGGGCCTAGAAACGCAGGGTTCAATGTTATAAAATAGGGTTTTTTGGCAATGAAACGCTTAAACCTCACAAGTTAACCAAAACACTTCTGGTTGGTCTCAATTTTTTGGTGTAAGTGTCACCTTTCAAACGCCGTAAACCGCAATTTTCTATCACTAATTTTTTTATTAATGTAGCCAATTAACCAAATTACCTATTTTTAATTGCTGCCAAATTCGTAATTTCTAATAAAAAAAGGTTTTGTATGTCTTGAAAAATTCCTACAAGCTTGAAGTTTCCAAAAATTTTTTCTCGTCTCATTTCCTTGAGTCGTTTTTAAGAAATGGCTCTTCTAAGTTAACATTAAAAATTAGCTTTTTATAAAACCATATAATTGGGACTCCGACTTCTAATTATCATATATCTGATGATTAAATAATTCAAAAAAGTAGAGTAAAGAATTTTTGGAAATTTGAAGCTTGTGGAAATATTTTGAGACTTATAAAACCCATTTTCGTCAAAAATTACAAATTTGGCAGCAATTTAAAAATAGGTCATTTTTAACCAAAAATGACCATTTGGTTAATTGGCTATAGTGATGAGAGAATTAATGATAATAAATTACGGTTTACGGCGTTTGAAAGGTGGTATTTACACCAAAAAAATGAAACCAACTAAAGAAAAGAGTAAAAGAGTTTAAGTTAACTTGTAAGGTTTTAGCGTCTCATTGAAAATTACCAAAAAACCCTATTTCATTGAGCTCTGCGTTTCTAGGCTCAGATGGCCCTTTGGAATGAACGGAGAGTAGCCGGCATGTTTTTCCAACATAATAAACTCATTCATAACCATTTGTTATAATTTGGTGTTCCAAATGTATTGAACTCCCCTTTTAATTTAATTCTACAGCTTGAAAATATGCATGATCGGTCAAAAATTACGTATTGTATAAAATTGAAAAAATTGGTAATAAACGTGTAAAAATGAAAAATATTTGGGCCCATAATCATTAATGGAGTTTTATTTGCTTGGAAAAATATATTTTATGAGATAAAAATAAAATAGACAAAATATTAAAATAGACAAGCCTAAGGTGCAAGAAAAAGTAATTAAACAAAATTTGAAAAAAAGCAAAAAATAAATACAGGTTTTCAAGCTTATAAATGTCAAAATATTGTTAAAAACTGATGCTAAATCCTTGTTTGTATTAGTTTTGAACTTTTTTTAACTTGTCACAAACAAATATCCCTAAAAATACCGCGAAAAACCCCTGAAATAAAAATTTTCGAAAATCAGTTACGAAAAAAGGCAGTTTTTGACATAAAAGTGGAAAAATCTTTTTGGCATCTATTGCCGATTTCTTGTTCACTTTTTGTTTCGGTTTTCTGAAGGTTCAAACTATCTGAAAAAACGGGTTAAATCGATGCGCCTTCAAATTTTTTTTTTCTTCAGTTTTTTGTCCAAGTTAAGTAGTAAAAAAAAATAATGCCTAATTTATGTACATTTCTACGAGAAAATACGTTTTATGTGCACTAAAACTGAAAAAAAAAAAAAATTTAAGAGGCAACGATTACCACCATGATTTTCTGATAGTTTGCAACCTATAGAATGCAAAAAAAAACGTTATCACGGAATCGGCGATGGATGCCAAAAAGATTTTGCCACTTTTATGTCGAAAACCGTGTTTTTTATCTGAGCAACCCAAAATAATTTAAGGAAAATAAAATAGGCGATAACTTCATTAATCAAGATAAAAATTACTTTTTTGTTAATTAAAATTTAAAATAATAGATGACAAAATCTGATTTCCAGGGAAAAACTACTCCAGAAGAAAAAAAAACTTTTCTTTTTACGATGAAATTTAGCCGAGTTGTCGTCAATTTAAGATTTTACTCAAAGTTTTATATTGAAAAATGCCTATTTCTGACTTGTTTGATTTTTCATCGTAAAATAATAACTTTTTTTTAAAAATCGATTAATTTTTCCCTGAGTATTCATTTCTTAAAAAAAAAAATCATTTTTGTTCACAAAATTTTAATTTTTAGGTCAGAAACCTTTGAAAACTGTAATTAGCCAAATTTATTTAACACAGTTTTTCATTGGTTTTTGACCTAAATGTTGAAATGTGGTAAAAAATTTTTCTTTTCTTGAAGAAATAAATACTCAGGGAAAAAGTAAACGATTTAAAAAAAAAAATGAGTATTTTACCATAATAATCAAGGGAATAATGCATATTTTAAGTTCAGAAACAGACTTTTTTTAATGTCTTTTTTAAGAAAAATTTGAGTAAAATCGTAAATTGACGATAACTTGGCTAAATTTCATTGTCAAAAGAAAAGTTTTTTTTTGTTCTTGAGTAGTTTTTCTCTGGCAATCACTATCGACTATATGGCCCATATCATTCGATTCCTGAGACATTCCTGTAACAAACTGTATATGTCTTTATTCGGAAATTCAAATGACGGAGCGTCCTTAAGTATGGTATAAAATAAAAAAACATTATTTTATGACTCTAAATGGTTTGCTATGCGTTTTTAGGTACGAAAAATAGGACTTGTAATTTCACAATTGTTTGTCGCAAATTTTCGATTAAAATTTGCAATTTTTCTACAAAAATCGTAAAATTACGACACAGTTGTAAATTTACGATTTTGTCGAGAAAATTTACGAAAAAAAAAATTGTTAATTTACTATTTTTTCGCAAATTTACAAATATTAGTAAATTTCCGATTTTTTTCGAAAAATTGCGAATTTTTTCGAATATTTACTAAATTTTAGTAAATTTACCAATTTTGTCGAAAAATCACCGGAGTTTTTTTTACAGTGTAATGAGATGTCCATGAAAATAGAGAATATATAAGACTGCGAATAATTGCTTGTTATTTGTCAAAAATTACATTTTTGGCAGCAAATTGAAAATTGGTCATTTTGGGACGAAAATGGATACTCGGTTTACTGGTTGTAACGAAGATAAAAATTAAAAAGATAAAATAATTATAAACGTCAAGTATAGAGTTTTTGGAAATTTAGTTAATTAGCATAAGACTAAAAAAATTAGCCATAAAAAATTGTGGTTTATGGGGCTTGAAAGTTAACTATAATACCAAAAAATTGTGATCAACAAGAAGTATTTTTATTAACTTGTACGCTTACAGAAGAATTACCAAAAAACTATATTTAAAAGCTTTATACCCTGTGTCTCTAAACCTCTATGGGCCTTCTACTCGTCGGAATAAACGGAGGTTATCGGTGTTTTTTCAAAATATTAAAGTCATACTTAACTATAAATTCCATTTTTCCAAAGGTCAGTCAGATCAGTCTCTTTTTGTTAACGAAAGCAAAGTAAAGAGTAAACGGTAAATCAGCCTCTTTTTTACAACATCGTTAGCTTATTGCAAAAGAGAACATAAGCAAAATTTTTTCCAGCTAAATCTTTGTAATTTTATGCCTTTTCCAGAATTCCACAAAAAAAATTGTCCCCCACCTCTATTGCTCCTCCATTTTTTCATTTACTTGAGAAGAATTTAAAAAAAAAAGGCTTTTTTCATGACGTAAGTTATGGGAAAATTGAAAAATAAAATGTCATATTTTTTTTTCATTTTTTGTTGCATTGAGTTCAGAGGTAATTTGAAAATATTTTTACTCCCCGTAAAGGAGGCAGTAAAGTATGTAAAATTTAAAATACGATGAAACATTTTTAAATACAAGATTAGAAAAAAAAATAAAGAAAAAAAACTTGTCTTGCCAGTTTTTTCTTACTCCTGGAATATAATTACTCTTAAAATATGTCATTTATTTGAAAATCCATAAAAGTGGTAGTTTCTGACATGTTCTTATTTTAACATGGAACATGTTCATGGGTATTTGAAAAAGTTTGGCTCGACAGGGGCGGGGGGGAAATTTACTTAGAATATTTTCAATTTAGGGACTTAGAATAATTTGGGGTGGGAGTCAGGGACTGATCAGGCTCTGATCAGGTCCTGATAACAACAACAACTTAGAATACTTTTACATGTTCCATGCTCGTTGGTTGTGTAGTTACACAAACCGATTATAAATTTTTTTTCTAACTACTAAGGACCCCAAATTTGGATTCAGCGGTACGAAAACCTTAAGAAGACCTTTTCAAATTCTAACTAGTTAATTTTGACACCCACACACTGCATTATGACTTGAGAATGGTATTAATTTAGTAATCAAGTGGATTGAGGGGTGATTAGAGTTGAGTGATTTTTTCTTCTTTTAATGAATTATGGAAAAAGCACGTAACAAAATTTATTGTTGTTACCTTTATGGTACCGTAAAAAAAATTTGTTGAGATCTGCTCAGCAAACAAATGACAAGATTGCAAAAAAGGAGGATTGTTGGTGTTTTTTCCGGCCAATCTTACAAGGAACTTAAGACTGTTTAGGATGCAGATTTGCTTCTGAAGTTCAGAAAAGGTTGTGTTAGTTGAAAAAACACCACCCTTACTCTCAATTAACATGGATGAGCCTCCCGGATCATGAAACTAAACCCCCTATTAGGGGCTATAACAGGGTATCTACTACCTGGAAAAATAGGGAAAACCTTGGAAACGCAGGGAATTTAATTTCACCCTGGAAAACCTTGGAAACCCAGGGAATTCATTGAAAAACCCTGGAATTTAAATCAAAATTAGTTTCTATTCATTTAATCTTATGGTTCTCACATTAACATCGAAGACATTTTCTTATGACCAAAATGGTTTAATCGGTTTGGTCTTTTAAAAAAATAAAAATTAATTGATACATTTTTAGAGATGGTTACTTAACTTTTATAACCATTTTGTGCCCTTGAATACCATTTACAAAGCCATTTAATTTACAAAAAATTATGTTTTTTCATTCTATTTACTAGAGATTCATTTTTGATCAGAACACTTAACAATTTTCACTTTCCTATAAGAGCAAAACTGGCCTAAAGAAACCGAGATTTTTAAAAAACCGATTTGACTGGGTTTAGTAATTAAAAATATGATAATGTAAGTTATTAAAGTTCTAAATTAAGAGATTTCAAAAAGATTGTTTTTCTAGTTAAAAATATTATCGAATTTTTAAATAAAATCTGAGCTAAATTTTCTATTTTAATTTTTGTGCGCCATAAATAAAGCTAAAAAATAATTAGAATTTAAATTTTCCTTTAATTTTCCCTTTTTGCGGGAAACATTACACATTGGCAGGCCCCCAAAATCCCAAATCCGGGAGTGCACTTGAAGAGTGTATTTGAAAATTTTTATCTACCTGTATAGCTTCATTTAAAGAGTAGGAAAATTAAAATAGAAAATTTAGCTCCAGTTTCAGATTAAAAAACTTATGAAACCTAAAAAAAAGCTGCTATTTGATATCTTTGAACCTATAGGTTCTATAGAACCTTAAAAATTGACATGGTATCATATTTTCACATATTAAATCCAGTATTAAATCGTTTTTTTCAAAATTTCAGACCTCCGCTTACCTTCAGTTTCACTAAAAATTACTCGTAATATAGAAATTATATTTAATTTAAATCAATAATAATAAATTACTGATCCTAAAATTAAACCTGGAAATTTTTCATTTTTACCCTGGAAAAACCTGGAAAACACAGGGAAACTTATTTTCTCAGATATGTAGACACCCTGTATAAGATAGGATTCGCTGTTACCTTGTAAATCAAACAAATACCTTCTGGTTGGTATATTTTTTTTCGTGTAAGTGAAAGGTGATTCTTTTAATACCCGTAAACAGCATTTTTTATCAGTAATATGCCTACCATTAGTCAGTAAACCAAATGGCCATATTCGCGAAAAAGACTAGTTCTTAAACGGCTGCAAACATTGTAATTAAAATTTTTAGGTGAAACTCAAATGCATTTTATAGGTCTCATAATTTTTTACTAGTTCCTCTTGCTTCAGTTATTTTCGTGATATGGCTCTGTAAAGATTGTACTTAAAATTAGCGTTTATTAAAAAATCTTGAAGCAGGACTTTGACTTTAAATTCTCATATCTCGCAAACAAATGGTCAAAAATAGACGAGTAAAGAATTTTTGAAAATTATAAGCTTGTAAAAAATGTGTTAAATCTTTAAAATCTATTTTTGTCAAAAATTATAATTTTTGGCTGCAATTTGAGAATTGGTCATTCTTGAACAAATATGGTCATTTGGTTTACTAAACTTCAGCACACTTTAGAAAGAAAATTTTTGGGGCACTTTTTTTTTAGTGAACTACCCTAATTGACATATTTCTACATCTTATACTTACACATTAAGAATCCAATCAAAACTTTCAAAATCCAATAATTAAAAAATTAATGAGACTTTTTCCTAACATATTAGCTTCGCTCTACCCGTCATTGACGGTATCTAGTAAATAATAATTTTTTCTATAAATTAAAAACTACACTTTTGAAGGAGAAAAATTATTTAGATGCATAATCACAATTTCTTCTTTCTGCATTAATTATTAAATTTTTCAATTTATTCACTTTTAAGGTTATGCCTCTGGTAATTTTATCAATCGGGAGGCGCTCCCATTATTCTAGTCAAATCACGGAGGGGGGGGGGGTGGTATTGTTTTTAGTCGCCACCAGATTTGGTCTACTATAGGTTTTTTGGGTCACTGAACACGAAAATCGGGGTCTTTTCTATGAGAAATTGGGGCTTGACCTTTAAATTAGCCAATATTCGTGATCAGCGATCCCAAAAACCCTTATTAGACCAAATCTTGGAGGGCTAGAGTGAAAGTTGAGAAAACATCCCTTTGAGGGGTAGTTTTGGCTAATTTAAGGGTCAAGCCCCAATTTTTCATAGAAAAGACCCCAATTTTCGTGTTTAGCGACCCAAAAAACCTATAGTAGACAAAATCTGGTAGCGGCCACAAACAATACCACCAAAACCGTAATTTGCCTGGAGTACATTCCATTTTTGATTGCTGTATTATTCGGTGCCAATACTTAGAAAATATTTACCAAAAAATTATTTCCAGCACTGGCTGTTATTAGTTGTAGGAATATTTCTTCTACTCAACAAAGGCGAAATATCCTATCAAAACATTCAATTAGACAAATGCTTAAAAAAATTTAATTCTGAAATAGGAGTTTTATATGGGAACCACGAATACACATATAATGCTCATCAAACGGTTCATTTAGCTCATTTTGTAAAATTCCAGGGTTCTCTTTTTGCAATTGGGGCTTTGCCATTTAAAAAAAGGAGTGGACTTTTAGCTAACATGGTAAATGGTAACTCGAATAATGGTAAAGAAATTGCAAACAAGTTAAAACTTCAGATTCAATATAATTGTGTAAAGTGTAAGGTATTGTTGAGTAACTATAAAGATGAGAAAAAATCGTATAATATTAGAAATCTTGATGAAAATGATGTAAATAAATATTTGAAGCCTGAAAAATTAACAGTAATAAGAACTTTTTATAAAACCGATGAAATTTTAATATATGATCGATAAAAAATAAATAATATTTTAAATACATCACAAATTTACAAAAAATGTAAAACAAACAGCTATACGGTTGAGATAAAAACTAAAAAACCATTAGAATTAAATTTTTTTCTCAATAATATGCTCTTTTTTGTGCAATGATTTTTATTTTTTAATTTGCAATTCTTTAACTACAATAGAACATAAGAGACTTTTAATATCGGATTTAAACATTTTGGTTTCTAATATTTTACCTGTGAAGGTATTACCACAATTTGTGATTATTAAGGTTGATGACATAATGAAAATAAAGCACATAATTATTGTTGATAATTATGTTTGCATAGAGCCTCATGGCTATAACGTTACTATGTAATACAAAATATTGTTAGTAAAATTGTAAATATTTAAGTACTTTGACATTTTTTATACATTGACCAGGTCCTATTTCTTTGAAATTATTCAAAAGGCATAAAAAAAACGGACAGTTTCTCTAGGGACAAAAGGGTGAAGTTTACTTCTTTCTAAAACAATTTTAATAAAAGTAAAATTTAGAAATAAAAATTTTAATAACTCTATATGCAATTGATTTATTTTAAATCACTACAAAATTTAACACCGAAATCATCCAAGCGTCCTTATTTACTATCGGTCTACTGGCGATAAACAATGTATATCTTTTTAATCTTTCAGAACACTCACGATTATGCTCGGGCTCTGCCGGCGAAAAAAGAAAAAAATTTAACACCGGAATCATCCGAGCGCCCTCGCTTACATTCGGATTTACCGGCAAGTGGGGATAAGTATTCTTATTTTTTCTTTCTAATTTCGTTACGATTTCATCATGACGATTTTATCATGACGATTTTTTCATTTTTAACTACTCGTAGAAATAAAATAATAACTACGGTACGAAGACAAGAAAGAAGTAAACTTCAAAATTAAATTATCCTTTAGTACCTTCATTTAATGATTTTAAATGACATTTAAAAATTTTTCTAATTTTTTTTTCGTTCCGCAGATCTCTGAAGATCTATTTAGATCAATATTAATCTCCAGAGATCTCCGGAGATCAAAAGAGATCTCTAGAAATCAAAAGAGATCTAACGAAAATTCGTCGGGGTGGTAAACAATAAAACACGCGTGCATCAATTTGAAAACAATTTATACTATAAAATCTAAGTCTAGCATTTTTACACTTCTATTATCTTAATGTAGGCTGTAAAAAATATTATATCACAGAAAAAAAAGCTAATTTGCTTATCAAAATGGTTAAAATTTGTTTTTACCGGAAAAGTAAACCCTTTTTATTTATTAAAAATATGCTATTTAAAGAGATAAAAAAATGTATAAGCACAATAATAACCTTATGATCTTTTTTGACACTGTTTTTTCGACAATTTTTTCTTTTTCGACAATCTTCATCAACTTGTTCCTTAACCTAAAAATAAATTATTGTCAAAATTAATTTAAAAAAAAAAACAAACGTATATCTGGAATATGTCAAGAAAAAAAAATCAGGTATATTAATTTAAATTTGATTGATGATGATGATGATGGCTGCATCAATTCCACAAATACAAAAGAACGAATCTCTTTGTATGCTTTAATAAAAAAAGAGATGACAATTAGCATCCGCATATGAAAAGTGGGGGTGATGAATTTGTAAATTTATTTGACATCATTTACTCGAAAAAAGGACGATAAAAAATTCAATTGTTTCAATCTCTTTATTTTTATAAACATACCTACATAGCTACATTGAAGAAGCTTATGTTTCTCTTGGGTTACTCTTTTGTACAATTTTGTTAAAAATTTGTATTAAAAAATAATAAATTGCTTTTCAATCACAGTTAAAAGTGAATCAAGGGATGATTTAAGTTTTGAATGTTTAAATGGGCATTTTAATAAAATAATGTAAAAACATTATATATTTTAATTAAGAGTTCTGCCTGGACGCCATTTTGTTTTTCAAATTTTTTATTTCTTTTTCGTTTTTTTATTAAATTAGAAAATTTTTTTACATGTTATCAGAGTTGTCCCACATTCTTTATTCAATTTAGAAAAGTTTGGCATAAACACTTTTTTAATTTAATCAAAAATAAGAACATGATTTGGTGAGAAAAATTTTGAGTAAACTTTTTTCGACAATAAATTTTTCTCACCAAATCATGTCCTTATTTTTGATTAAATTAAAAAAGTGTTTTTGCCAAACTTTTCTAAATTGAATAAAGAATACGGGACAACTCTGATAAGATGTAAAAAAAATTTCTAATTTAATAAAAAAACGAAAAAGAAATAAAAAATTTGAAAAATAAAATGGCGTGCAGGCAGAACTCTTAAAAAAAAAAATCCCCGCGGCGCCGCGGGACCAAATATCGCGCGCGCCAGCGAGCGGGAACGCTTTGGCGGTTAGACGCTTCCATATTTTAGGCTGATTCCAGACGGAGCGCTTAACTTCGAAGTTATCTTAAACCTGCGTTTAAAATACATTGCGTAGTATATACATATATGTAATATAACTACAGAGTTAACGCTAACTGTGAGTTTACAGCGCTCCGTGTGGAACCAGCCTTATATATACGAACTCGGCACATTAAAATTATTTATTACGTTTTACATTTTAAAATTTATTTTAGTAAATTTTAATTTGTTAATAAATATAATCAATAATAATAGGTAAAATTTAATTCAATCATTCGTTTTTTACATAAATTTTAAATTGTATTTCTTAAAAAGGCAGTCATTGTTTTAATGTAAATTATCGTCAAAAAAAAGAAGAATATAAGATTGAACTAAAAGAGGGCTTATAATTAATTTAAAAGTTTTTAATACTTTAATTTAATGTTTAAAAACATTCAATCGATAGAAAATGATTTTAGTTCAATAATATTATTAATAACAAAAATAAGTACGTATTATGCATATGTATAGGTATAATATCTATCTCTTTCTATCCTAGCATTACCGAGTGGTTGACGTTTAGTACGCCTCGCCTGGGGCTGGATGCTAGAGTTGTTGTATAGTTTATAGAAGGTGTATATACAAATTAAATATAGTCCTATACATACTTGTTAAACTATCTGTATAGAAAAGCATAGATCATATTGGTGATGCATATAGTATATGTACACAGAATGCAATACAGATACCATTTACATTGGCTTATGTCGTATACGCATTTTTTAGTTTTCGTATAGAAATAACATAGGTTAAGTTTATAGGGCATTAATAATATTATGAAAATTATGTATTAGGTTACACGTTTAAGCTATAGACCATACAACGACTTTAGCATCCAGCCCCTGAAACAATGAAACTGTGTATAACCGGGTATAATATGTGTAAATTATTCGTAAACAGTGATATCACATAATAAGTTACACATAATTTACACATATTTTAACACTATTATATCCTATATATCATGTACTATTTTCTTGAACAAGCTCAAAATAGCTGTTATTATTGAAAAATATTGTTTTAATTGAACTTATTTAGAGTAAATCGAGGAGGAGTAAATTATATTCAAAATAATTAAGGAAAATCTCCCCGACACTGGGTGTTTTCTCGCAGCACATTTTTAAATTAAGATTTTTTAACCATTTAATTATTTATAATAATTTTTTAATGAGAGATTCAATGCTTTTTAAAAAATCTTGATTTTAAAATGTGCCGAGAGAAAACAATTTTACGTAAACTGGCATTCTATTTTAAAAACTATTTAACCCGATGAATATTTTGGACATAAATTATAGGAAATAAATTATATATCTAAAATAAATTTTTCTTAAAAAATATTTTGAAAAAAAAATACAAAAAGAAAAAACAAGTAATGATTTTTTTATTATTACACATACTTGTAATTTTTTTGATGTACAAATATTATAGTATTATAGAAGAAATCTAGTCGTTTTTCTTCATATTCGATTTTCCTTAAATTTTCCGCATTCCTGCAAACGATTAATAATTGGTGATCCTAAAAACGACTACTTATAAATTTTCTCGTAAACTTTATATAACTAGAAACAACTGCGCTTCGCGCAGAGAATGACTGCCTTTTATTCATTATCTAGCAATTATTTATTATAAATATTTTAAATTATTATTTAAAAACAGATAAAATATTGTAAATGATAAATTCTAATTTAATAAAGTATCCCAATTTTTTGCGGTGACATTTAATTAATATGTTCAATAATTTCATTTAGTAAAAAGTATAAAACTTAACCCATGCAATTACTAAATAAAAGTCCATTTTTACGTTTTAAAGTTTGTTCCTATCTTGAAAATTTAATTTTAATCCATAGGATTTTTTACCCAAAGTAATTATTTTCTTTCATGACTTTTAAAAAGACCCCGCTTAAAAGGATAGGAAATGAAGTTTCAGTCAAATTGTATGAATTTTTGAAATATTGTAGGTTTCGTCATTCTATCCAAAAGTCTTCATGAGCACAAAGCTCCAAAGTCTCAACTTTGGCTTCTAGGAACTTTCTTTTAAAGCTCCATTATAGTAATATTTCTAATTTTAATATTTGTGACGTCCAATTATAAAATTTATAATAAAAAATTTTTTACGACCTTGTTGGACCAATAATAAATCATTTCGATTTATAACTATGAACTCACATTGTGATACGTGGATATAATCTATATCTCTTTGAATTAACGTACCCAGTAGTTTGTTATTCACCAAAGCGACTTTTTTATTGAAAATTTGATTTTAAAATTTAGAAAAAATGAAAAATTAAAAAATAGAAAATAAAAAAAAAAAATAAATAAAAATTGAAATTATGAAAATTACCAAAAAAATTTTGCAAAATTGGGTTATTTCAGCTTTCTTAAGTGATTAACCAAGCTTCATCAGTACGAAAATCAAAAATCTTTTTTCTTTTATTTTTAAAGTATAGCTTTATGTTTTTGAGGTCGCTAATTTCGAATCTGATGCCAAATTGATGAGATTGTCAATTGATGGCTGCAATTAGCTGTAAAAACTCTTAAATATCGTAAAAAACTTTTAGTTTTACTGGGGTTAGCGTTTCTGAGGTCGGTGATTTCAAATCTGCGGTTAGTTTAACGCAATTTTCATTTGATGGCTGTCAATTTGCTTTCAAAACTTTAAACTATCGTTAAAAACTTTCAAGTTAGGCTGAAATTTACATTTTTGAGGTCATTGATTTTGATCTCCATAAAGTAAGTATCTGCTGAACTTTAATATTTTAAACAATAGGTTTAGATTTTTGACAGCTGATTAACAGCTTTCGATAAACAATCTTGTCAATCTCATATCAGATTTGAAATCAGCGATCTTAAAAACGTAAGTTCCAGCTAAGCTTTAAAGTTTTTACGATATTTTAGAGTTTTGACAGATAAATCACAGCTATCAATAAACAATCTTGTCAATCTCATATTTCATTCGAAATCAGCGACCTTAAAAACGTATATCCCAGATGAACCTTAAAGTTTTTGACGATCATTTAGAGTTTTAATAGTTAAATGTCAATTGAAAACCTTACCAATTTGACATCAGAATCGAAATCAGCGGCCTCAAAAACATAAAAATATATACTTTAAAAATAAAGAAAAAAATATTTTTAAGCAATCTTGCTATGATGAAGCTTTAGAGCTTTCAAGCTTTGTAGCAGCCAAAGTCGGAGCTTTGTGTCCAAGCCCATGGAGACTTTTGTGAAGAATGATGAAACCTACAACATATAAAAAATTTAGCCAATTTGACCTAAACTCGGTTTGCTTTCCTTTTGTGCGGGGTCCTTCAAGTGCATCAGATTGTATTAATAATAATAATATTAATAATAATAATACCGGCTAAACACTGGCTGGCCAAAGCTATCCGTCAAAGCAAGGCTCGATGCCTGCGTTCATTACGCGAGGATGTAAACAAAGACCCCTGGGGTCTTGGTTACAAAGTCGTAATGGGCAAATTGAACCGGGGGTCTGACAACATGATGGACGCGGTGTCGACCGAACGAATCATCGGCGCTCTCTTCCCTGAGCGGCCCATCCAGGAAAACCCGGTAGAGGCGATACCCAGGGAGGAAGTGCCGTTATTCAGCGAGGACGAGATGGTGAAGGCCATCAAGGCCATGAAAAATGGCAAGGCGCCGGGGCCGGACGGGATACCAGCGGAAGTGCTCAAACGAGCGGTCAAAATAATCCCTGGTATCCTGTTAAGCATGTTTAATGCATGCTTGGTGGCGGGAGTGTTTCCAAGGCAGTGGAAGGTGGCACGTCTCGTGCTCTTGAACAAGGGTAAAGGTGGAGCCCCGGACTCTCCATCATCTTACAGACCCTTGTGCATGTTAAACACCATCGGAAAGGTGATGGAGAGCATGCTCCGGGCAAGGTTGAGAAGAGCCATCGAGGAGGGCGGTGGCCTTTCCGAGGAGCAGTATGGATTTCGTGAGGGGCATTCCACGATAGACGCCATCCGGCGTGTCGTGGATACCGTAGAGGCTGAGAGGGAAAAGCGGCCTGCAATTTGCAAAGACGTCCTTCTTGTAACGCTGGACGTCAAAAACGCTTTCAATTCGGCCAGGTGGGATGACATGATCCGGTCTCTCGAGTACGACTTCCGGATACCCAGGTATCTGGGTAACGTAATAAAGGACTACCTACGGGACCGGAGACTGCTCTATGACACGCTCGATGGCAGGCGACAGAGGGTTCTGAGTGCGGGTATTGCCCAAGGTTCGGTTCTCGGACCGGACCTGTGGAATGCCTTTTACGATGGCCTGTTGCGCGTTCACCTCCCGGAAGGAGCTTCTCTGATCGGGTACGCGGACGACGTGGCTCTGACCATCACAGGGACATGCAGGTAACCCAGGAGAGGTTGAATCTAGTCATGAGACAGATCAACCTCTGGATGGGCGAGCACGGGCTCCAGCTCGCGATCCCAAAAACGGAGATCGTACTGCTGACCCGTCGCACAACAATTTCCACGGACATCGATGTAAATGTCGATGATGGTGGAAACCCTCACACGATCCAAGCCAAGACATCGGTTAAATACCTGGGAGTTCTGCTTGATAACAAGCTGAACTTCTGGGAACAATTTCAGAGGTCGAGTGAGAAGGCCGCGTCGATCGCATCCTCCTTGTCAAGGCTCATGGCCAACATAGGAGGGCCCAAACCCGGGAAGCGAAGATTGTTGATGTCCGTTGTCAACTCTGTCCTGCTTTATGGATCTGAGATCTGGGCGGATATCACCAAATTTGCCAAGTACAGACATAAAATATCGTCTGTGCAGCGGCAAGCGGCCCTGAGGATCGCCTGCGCGTACCTTACGGTATCGCTCGAGGCGATCCAGGTAGTAGCATCGGTCATACCCATCGACCTGCTAGCGTTGGAGCGGAAATACATTTACGATAGTGTAGAGGACCGCGAAGTAGCATCCACTCGCGCCCGCTCCAGCTCTATGGAAAAATGGCAGAAACGGTGGAAAAAGGACGAAGAGGAAAATGCCCGATGGACGCGCAGACTGATCTCAGATCTGCAGGCATGGACTGGACGACAACATGGGGAGGTGGATTTTTATCTCACCCGGGTACTTTCGTGAAATGTTAAAACATTGGCATAAGGTGGCAACAGAGGAGTGCTTGCACTGCCCAGGCGAGAAGGATACAGTGGAGCACACTTTCTTCGGATGTGTGCGCTACGTGGAAGGGCGCCCGCCCTTCCCCATTTGGAGGCCAGAGAAGGTGGTTCCGGAAATGCTACGGAGTTCTGAAAATTGGAACTAAGTAGCAGAGTACGTAAGGGCCACCTTGTTGAAGAAAAAGGAGGAGGGCTTTCTATCGTAGATTGCTCTCCTGTCACTAGGCTGGGGGAAGGCAGCGGCCAGTTGCCAAGGCTGCGCGTCCCAAACTGAAGTTATACCTGAAAAGGGAGTTCCGGTTTGGGGCAAACAAGCGCAGGGGGGTTTATAGTGTGTTTATCCAGTAAGAATCTGGGGCGTAGCCGGCGACCGCGTTCGCCGGTGGTCTCCCAGTTGTACACTTTGTGCAACTGGGCGGTCATGGAAATTTGCGGGTCTTTAAGGCCCGCAAACACTCCATGGCTGATGCAAGATTCACAAGATTCCCTTGACAAAAAAAAATAATAATAATAATAATAATAATAATAATAATAAATTTATTTCCAAATAAAAACAAAATGTACAAAAGTAACATCATATCAGTCCTACAGTAGGTAAAATACCTAAACGTAGGTGGAATAATATTTTTTTTTTTTTTTTTTTTTTTTTTTTTTTTTTTTGAACTGACATATACCGACGTAGGGTATCCCAAGAGGCTTAAGCCTGTGCTGGGGCAGTTGCGGAGCAGCCGACTTTAAGATGTTGACTGAACTTGTATTCACCCGAACACTGTCAATGATTAACCAATTATTCATTAGTTATTCATTAACAATATCCGTGACATAGGAAAACTGCAGAAAACCTATGCCAAGAACAGCCGGATACATGTTTTCTACATAGTATTCGATTTTTCTTTTAAACACTATGCCGAAAACACGATCCTCACCAGACAGCGTATAACGTCAGTACAAACTCTACACGAGAATCCGAGACGTTCACCCATCCGGATATCAACCGCGCTCTTCTTTGCTTAACTTTGTTAAAATATAATTTCATTAAAAGTCAAAAATAAATATAAATAAATATAAATAAATATAATATTTTTATAAAAATACCTACAGTGAAAAAAAAATCCGCTTGCGGCAAGCGGAATTCCGCTTGCCGCAAGCGGATTTTTCCCCTTGCCGCAAGCGGATTTTTTTTTTTTTATTTAAACGATTGCAAATGGCTTGAAACGTAAAAATTATATAAAAAAAATTATTTTTTTGCACTCAAAACTTCATAAGACTGAATTTTAAAGCTCAAAAGTTAAAAAAAAGTTTTTAAAAATAAAGATTACTTATTTAGCTTTTAAAACTTTTTTAAGTGGAATTATTATTGAAAAGTAATAATAAAAAGTTAAATAAAGTATAATTCATTAATTAAGAGCTTTTGAAATTACCGAAAACAGCTGCAAACAACTCAAAAGCTAAATTAACCAATTTTGGATCATTTTTAAAATAACAAAATCAGTCTCGTTTTTAATGATTTTGTTTATTACTAATTTTTTTACAGATTTCTTAATTATTTACTTTATTTTTCCATATTTTGAAGTATTATCTTTATGTTGAAAATAATTTTTCTTTTAATTTTTAACGTCTTAAGCAATTAGTTCAAATATTGGGTTTTTTAAAAATTCATAGACTTGCGATTTTTCTAGCAGATTCAAATAATGTTATAAACTGGACTAAAAGACTTATTTAATAGTAATTTTTCCCGTAAAATTTGATCTCACTATATTTATTTTAATATTTTAATACACTTTACAGGAGAAAAATTCATTTATTTAGTTTTTTATGGGTACCAATTATGAGGGGACCATTTTTTAAAAGTTTCGCAGTCTTCAAGAAAAAATTTTCTGAATAATATTTGCAAGAGTTACTTATGTATTTTTTCCTCAGGAATTCGATGAAAGCACTAGTTTTTTTACCTGGAGTTTTCCTTAGCCATTAAATCTTTTGTTTCTATTTTTACTGGCTCTGTCCAATCTTATGTATTTGCATTAGTCCCCCATTTGAGCCTAAAGAGTTTGAAATATTTAAAATTATCTGTAATAAATAAATAGACAGGAAAAAACTGTTTTAATGCGAAATCGTTTCATCTTAAGATGAAAATTCACTGAGTTATCAAATTTTTAAGTTGTTGTACTTCAAGTAACGTGTAATTGAGATTATAGGAGAATTATTGCAAAATCTTTAACTAACGATAACTCGTTTATTAAAAAACAAAAAGTTTTAGCATTTTATCGAGTAGTTTTTCCCTGAAGATTAATTTATTAAAGATAATTTTACCTATGGCTACCAATGCAAAATATATAAAATTTAAAAAACCAGTAAAAATAGAAACAAAAGATTTTATGGCTAAGAAAAAGCCCAGATAAAAAAACTAGTGGTTTCATCGAATTCTTGAAGAAAAAATATATAAGTAACTCTTGCAAATATTATTCAGAAAATTTTTTCTTGCAGATTGCGAAACTTTTAAAAATTGGTCCCCTCATAATTGGTACCTTAAAAAACTAAAGAAATAAATTTTTCTTCTGTAAAGCGTAGTAAAATGTTAAAATAAATAGTGAGTTCAAATTTTACGGGAAAAATTACTATTAAATACTTGTTTTAGTCCAGTTTATAACATCATTTGAATCTGCTAGAAAAATCGCAAGTCTATGAATTTTTAAAAAACCCAATATTTGAACTAATTGCTTAAGACGTTAAAAATTAAAAGAAAAATTATTTTCAACATAAAGATAATACTTCAAAATATGGAAAAATAAAGTAAATAATTAAGAAATCTGTAAAAAAATTAGTAATAAACAAATTCATTAAAAACAAGACTGATTTTGTTATTTTAAAAATGATCCAAAATTGGTTAATTTAGCTTTTGAGTTGTTTTCAGCTGTTTTCGGTAATTTCTAAAGCTCGTAATTAATGAATTATACTTTAGTTAACTTTTTATTATTACTTTTCAATAATAATTCCACTTAAAAAAGTTTTAAAAGCTAAATAAGTAATCTTTATTTTTAAAAACGTTTTTTTAACTTTTGAGCTTTAAAATTCAGTCTTATGAAGTTTTGAGTGCAAAAAAATAATTTTTTTTATATTATTTTTACGTTTCAAGCCATTTGCAATCTTTTAAATTAAAAAAAAAAATCCGCTTGTGTCAAGCGGAATTCCGCTTGCGGCAAGTGGAAAAATCCGCTTGCGGCAAGCGGAATTTTTTTTCAGTGTAGTAATAAGACAACAATTTTATTGCAACAACAATATACTTATAGAGTTATAATAATGGTTGAAAATTTTTGCTTTTCTTATACCATTACTAGTGGGACACTGTAAGGTGTAATTACCCCAATTGGGGATATCGTGAATCGAATAATTTTACGGTATAAAATGTTTAGGCTTGATACTGAAGCGTTTACAAATAGAATCGGAAGGATTTCTACTGACAGAAAAAATGTACGGTCTAGTGGCCTTGAAATTCTTTGATTTCTTTTAAGATATTAATCTAATATTAAAAAAATGACAAGTATATGTAATAAACAAAAATTCATTGCTTGCTTTTTCTTTGTTTTTTTTATTTCCGGATAAAAAATATGAATAAAAGGGAGCTGATAGGTCCGTAGAATTTTCCAAGGGATCCTTAAACTTTAAATAAATCCGTTGCCACACTTTACACTGAGTAAATATTTGGCTTTAAATGGATTTTTCTTCTCAGTAGCCACAAAACACGTATTTCCCGGCCGCAGCGTTATTCGAAAATACGTGTTTTCTAACCACTGACGAAGAAAAATTATGTTTTGGCCTCGGCCGTAAAAAAAGAATGTCGGCTTCGCCTCGGATTGCAATTCACGTGCGATCTGGGCCATTCTTTATTTTTGCGGCCTAGGATAAAAATATACTATTTTTCAGTATTAATGTCGCAGTATAATAGACATTTTAGTATAATGTAAGAAAATGAATTCCTTTCGATGGTTGAGAACGAAATTAATTTTCTGATAAACTATATTTCCAAATAATTTGAAACTCAGTAATTAGAATTAGTGAATCATGTTGATTAAAAGTTCTTAATCAATTTTTTTTAATATTATACCAAAATAAAATAAATATAAGAAAACTAGGCATACGAGTAAAGGTCGAGCGCAATCAAAGAAACGATTTCCCTGCGGGATAGTTTTATATTTATTTAAATATTTCTGTCTCTTCCCTGATATACGTGAAAGCTTTAAACGGGATGCAATACATAGGTGAATTTGTGCATTATAAGTTTGTCAGGGGCTGGATGCTAAAGTCATTGTATGGTCTATAGCTTAAACGTGTAACCTATACTTAATTTTTATAATATTATTAATGCCTTATAAACTTAACCTATGTTATTTCTATACGAAAAATAAAAAACGCGTATACGAATATACGACATAAGCCAATGCAAATGGTATCTGTATTGCATTCTGTGTACATATACTATACAACATCAATATGATCTATATTTTTCTATATAGATTGTTGAACAAGTATGTATAGGACTATATTTAATTTGTATACACCTGCTATAGACCATACAACGACTTTAGCATCCAGCCCCAGGTCAATAAATGGAAAAGTCCTAAAAATGTTCAATTCGTGGAAAAGCTTGGTTCCAAAATCATTTCGATGCCTTTAAAATACTTTTAGTGAATTTCTTTGTGAAGATATGTATGTTCTAAAAGGTGTATCCTCTATTTCTCAGAAATTACTCGATTATTCGAAAATTCCCTGGAGCATTTTTTTTGAAATCAGATCTAGTTGCAGGATTTCCAATCTGAATTTAGCTGTGATTTCATTCGGTCATTACAAAGAAATCATGAAAATATCAATTTCAGATATCAAAAAAAATGCTAAAAATTGAACTATATATTTTTTAATTTTCAGAAAAAGCTTATAGGAATATCACATGATCGCGCCTGAAATAAAAAAGTCTTAGCTTTTTTATAAATTATAGCGATTTTTTCTTCTTATAACATATTAGAGTGACAGAAAAAATTTTTTAATTATCTAATTAATTTAAAAAAATTTTTAAATAATCATATTAAATACTTTTGACTTTAAAAAGCAAACAGCAAAGAAGAGACAGATCGCATTAACCCCTAAAGTTTAGGAATATGGTTTAAAACTTATATTTTAAGCAAAACTTACTTGCTCTTTGCAAATAACCTCATCTTCACTAGATTCAGAACCTTCAAGACAAGCTAGCAATTGTTCATCAATTTTTTTTTCTTCTCCATCTTTCATTTCAACGGCTGTCACATTAGCCTATAATATAAATTAAATATAGCTTAGAAATTAATACATAGATATAGATTTGAATCAAATTAGAATTCTAATAAACTATCGCGTAGAATGGAAGTTAGCTACGACCCAGTTATCCAGTTATGTAATAATTATAAATATCTACTGGATCAGAACTAACGAATATATTATTATTATATATGTGCATTTCTATACGAGAAAATACGTTTTATGAGCACCAAAAATAAAAGAAAAAATTGACGAAGCCGCGACTACCACTATGATTTTCTGGTAGTGTGGACCCTACAGAATGCAAAAAAAGACGTGAACATGGAATCGGCGATGGATGCCCAAAAGATTTTTCCACTTTTAAGTCGAAAACCGTGTTTTTCGTATCTGAGCTACCCCAATTTTTCAAAATTACTTTTTTAGTATTGGTATTAGTATTTGTTTAACCTCCATCTTAAACTTCCATACGGATGTTGTGACAGAGGTCACCAACAACTGCCCATGCTATCACACCCTGCACTATTTTATTTTTTCTATTTCTCTATTTTAATGGGTTGAGGATGTGAAAGCGCCTTTTGACAATTGTTAGTGAAGTGTTATTGTATAATTGTTTGAGTGTCAGTGTAGCTGGTATGAGCGTTGAACCTATGGTCCAGGAGGTACGCGACCTCTCCTGAACCCCACGCCGGCTTATAGTGCCCTGGAAGCACTTCGGACCGCGTTATCTACATAATGTTAATTTTTTTTTTTTTTTAACATTAGGTGGATGCCTCAATCCTAGAACCCACGGTAGAAGAACATCAAGAATTTTTCGCAAAGAAAAAAACTTGATGTTGATATAGCCGGGAATCGAACCGCGAACCTTCAGGTCCGAAGTCCAACGCCCTAACCACAGAGCTACCGAGGCTCTTTACTTTGTAAGTATATAAAATTTTAAAAAATAGATGACAAAATCTGATTGCTAGGGAAAAACTACTCTAGAAGAAAAAAAAACTTTTCTTTTTACGATGAAATTTAGCCAAGTTATCGTCAATTTAAGATTTTGTTCAAATTCATCTTAAAAAAGATTGAAATTTTATTAAAAAAAGCCTATTTCCGAACTTTAAACATGCATTACTCGCTTGATTTTCATCGAAAAAAAATAATTTTTTTTTTTTTTTGATTATTTATACGTCTGTTCTTAATTAATTGCTTTTTGAAATTTTCTACGACTTTACAGACAATTCAGTTGTATAATTAAATTAATGTATTTTAAAAAATAAATCAATTTAAATATGTCTTTGCTCAACGTTTCGGTAATCTAAAAGATCACCCTTATCAAGAGCTGTAATTAACATTAAAATAAAATTAATTTATTTATAACATATTTAAAGATTATTGCACATTTATTTTAATTAAATAAACACATTTAAATTGATTTATTTAAAAAAAATTTTTTTTAAATCAATTAATTTTTCCCTGAGTATTCATTTCTTAAAGAAAAAAATCATTTTTATTGACCAAATTTTAATTTTTAGATCAAAAGTCTTTGAAAACTGTAAATAGCAAAATCTATTTAACACAGTTGACCTAAAAATTGAAATTTGGTGAATATAAATGATTTTTTTCTTTAAGAAATAAATACTCAGGAAAAAATTAATTTATTTAAAAAATAAAATTTATTATTTTTCGATGAAAATCAAGCGAGTAATGCATGTTTAAAGTTCAGAAACAGGCTTTTTTCAATAAAATTTCAATCTAGTTTAAGATGAATTTGAGCAAAATCTTAAACTGACGATAATTTGACTAAATTTCATCGTAAAAAGAAAAGTTTTTTTTCTTCTGCAGTAGTTTTTCCATAGCAATCAGATTTTGTCATCTATTTTTTTAAATTTTATATACCAAAAAAGTAATTTTGAAAATTTGGGGTAGCTCAGATACGAAAAACACGGTTTTCGACATAAAAGTGGGAAAATCTTTTTGGCATCCAACGCCGATTCCGTGTTCACGTTTTTTTTTTGCATTCTGTAGGGCCCAAACTACCAGAAAATCATGGTGGTAGTCACGGCCTCGTCAATTTTTTTTTTCATTTTTGGTGCTCATAAAACGTATTTTCTCGTAGAAATGTACATATATATACTTTGATTTTTTTGCCTATATCAGTTCAGTTTTTACGGTTTGGACTTTTTTTAAAATATACACTGAAAAAAAATTATAGACCCGACGCCTTGAATTTTACAGGCCGAAGGCATCGACTAAGTCTAGGGACAGTGTCTTGTTTAATCAAGACGTATGGCAGAGGAATGAACGCGCGTTTTGACTGAATTAGAAGTACAGTGTCCGCGTCTCTACCGAACTCGGGAAACATCGAGGCCCAATGAACATATGTTTGTCACGTTTCGGAGCGAACGCGCGTTTCGCGAGTTCTTAGAGAGGCTCTGGGCCGACTTTCTTTTGTAGGCGCATTATTATAAGGGGCCGTTTCCATGTTTTCGTAACTCGCTTGACGTCTGCATATCGATTCTAGGCCCCGGGCCTATAATTTTTTTTCTGTGTATAAGGCTACTAGCTGCCTCTGACTCGCCCCGGCAACAACCAAGGGAGCTGCGCCCCCCTAGACCCCTGCAACATGATTTTTCCAAAGATATGTTATTTTAGGTTACCCAATATTTTGTATAATAACCTTTTTTTACCCGAAGTATTATCTAAAATTTACTGAATCATAAAAATTACGGATATAGTAAGCCAGGCGGATAATTCGTGATTAGCGAGACAAACTTCACTACCCTTCCCTAGGATTCACAAGTACCCGTTGCCTCGACTATCCATTCTAGGATTCTCCCTGATAATAGCTGTTCAAACTTCTTTTAGTTACTATATTGAGTCACTAAATACCTGACTGGTAATAATTAGAAATATATTATATAATATTAGTCCTGAAATTTTATAATTTTTGAAAAATAATTGTAACTCTTGACAGATTAAACCTATTAACTCGAAAATTTAAGTGGATTCATAAAAATTATTCCCGAAACGAATGAAATTCTTTTCCAGCATGAAGTTTTCCTTTTTTTTATTTTTTTAGGTTCCTTGCACACTTATAAAGAAAACTACTATTTTTTCAGTTATACGAAATATTGCCGGTTAAGAGTAGATAATAAAATATATCAAGTCAAGTTCTTCGTCGGATTTGATATAAAATTATTCGTGTAAAAATAATTGATGTACGTATATAAATAAGTTTTGAGTAAATTATATAGAAATCCATGCAAAAAAAAAAAAATTGCTCTCGGCAAGGGACTCTCGAGGGATACGTGTTCCAGAGTCTGTAACCTTGTCAACTGGCCAGGCTAACAAAGTTACAAATTAAGGGTTTAAACCTCGGTTTAAACGCTTACTTAAGTGGAACTAAAAATTATTCATTTTATTTTTATTGTAGTTTTTTTATTTCTTGTAATTAAGAAATAATTAAATAATTATTAAATAATTAAATAATTATTTTCTTTTTATAAATTTTATATTTTTAGAAAAATTCGAAAAATTATAATTAGAGTTAGGTATTTTTTGCCTACTAAAGTAATTCATTTTTATTACAAAATTATTTCTAAAATTAAGAGCGATTTTTGTCCATTTTACCACACTGTGCGGCATCGATGGAACATTTCTTTTTTCTCAAAGATTGATTATTTAAACTCAAATATAAAAATAAAAATTAAATTATAATTTATAATAATTTTTCCAACAATAAATAAACAAAATTTTAAACTTACATAAAAAACTCCAATCATTAAAACACCAAAAAGTAAAAGTCCCTTATTCATCTTTCAATAAGTTGCTAGAGAAGTAGTTACTGAAAAATAAATATACTTTTAATAAATTATAACAATTTTTTCACTTATTTATACTTCTATTTTCCGGAAACTTTTTTTTAATTATCCTGAAAATGACTGATAATATTATCGTGGTTATTAATTTCATTTAGTTGAAGTATTTATTTTTCAAAATGTTTCTACTTCATAAATGCATAATTATACTAGATTATAAATAATTACTAGATACCGTCAAAGACGGGTAGAGCGAAGCTGATCATGTTAGAAAAAAGCAAGAAAAGAGTTTCAGTAATTTTTTAATTTTGGGATTTTAAAAGTTTTGATTGGATTAAGTTCAAAATTAATGTGTAAATAAGACGTAATAATATGTTAAGCATAGTTAGAACACTAAAGATTGACCAAAAAGAACACCAAAAATCCGCCCCTTATTTTTTAAACTTGTTATTTGTTTGCTGAAAAGATTTCAACCAAACTTTTGTTTGCGGAACTTTGTTATTACGTGTTTTTTCCATAATTCATAAAAAAAAAAAAAAAATTTTTTTGAACTCTAATACCCCTCAATTTACTTAATTACCAAATTAATATTATACTCAAGTCATAATGCGGTGTAAGGGTTTCCGAATTCGACAACGAGAATTAGAAAAAGTCTTCTGTAGGTTTTGTATGTCGCTAAATCCAAATTTGGAATTCTACTGTGTTAGAAAATAGGAAAATACAGCAGAAAATTTCCATCTTATGGGTTTTTTCACAATATTTTCAGAGAGAGAGAAAGAAAAAGAAAAAATCGGAAAAACACAATTTAAGTTTTTTTCTTTATTATTTTTTTAATATTGTGTTTGAAACAATGTTATCTTATTTTAACTTTTATTTAATTTACTGAATCCTCTACTAAGGGCAAAAATGAATAAAACTACCCCTGAATTTAAAAAAAATGAAAAAAAACTTATAACTAGTTTGTGTTTTCAGACAACCAACGATCATGGAACATGTTCAGTTATAACAGTTTTAACGTATACTCTCTAATTATTATAAGTCCTAAGACCGAAATTACAATAAATCCCGAAATATAAATTATCCCAAGTCCATAAACTTAAGAATTATAAGTTCTTGTTCTTATCAGGGCTTAATCAGGCCCTGACTCCCATTTCAAATTATTCTAAGTCCCTAAATAAAAAATATTCCAATTCCATTTCAACCCCCCCCCCCTTTAAACGTCACTTTTTTACCCACCCCCTGACGAGCCGGACTTTTTTAATAACCCATCAAATGAGCATGTCCCGTTTTAAAAATGTATGACATTTTATTTTTCAGTCTTTTCATAACTTTTGTGGTATGAAAAATAGCTTTTTTTAATATATTTATTTAGTTAATAAATAAACGGAGGAATAATATAGGAGTGGGGACAATTTTTTTTTTGAATTCTGAAAAAGGCATATATACACTGTCTTTGGGTGCTGGAAGTGGTATATTTTTAAAGTCAAATGACAAAAAAAAATTAAAGGATTGGCATTAACACACACTAACACTATTATATCGTAGTATAAGTGAACGCGAAATACGGAAATGTCCCATTGATACCAACCTGTGAATTTAATTTTGACATATGATTTGAAAAATACCGTGTCCAGCACCGAAAGACCGTGTAATAACAAAGATTTTACAAGAAAAAATTTTGCTTAAGTTCCCTTATGCAAAATCTTAACAAAGTTGCAAAAAGGGGAAAGCTTTTTCGGTGTCTTTACTTTGCTTTCGCTAACATGAGACCGCTACCTTTAGGAAACCAAATTACACATAACTTTAATTAATATGTTGACAAAAAAAAAACCATCCGATAACCTCCGTTTATTCCAACGGGCCTTCTAGGCATAGAAACACAGTGCACAAAGCTTTTATATAGAGTTTTTTGGTAATATTACTTGTTAATTAGTTAGTTAACAAAAACACTTCTTATTGGTCACAATTTTTTGGTATTAAAGTCACCTGTCAAGCCTCGCAAACCGCAATTTTTTCAATGTTATAGCTGATTTTTTCAATGTTATAGCCAATTAACCAGATAACCATTTTTTGCCCAAAATGATTAATTTTTAAATTAACTGAAAAATTGCAATTTTAGACAAAAATGGGTTTTATAGGTCTCAAAAATATTCTAAAAGCTTTAAATTTCTAAAAGTTCTTTATTTATCCTTCAGCATTATTTGTTTGCCAAATATTTTACCTTTTTAATTTTTTATTTTGAATTCTCTTCTTTACAGTCAGTAAACTGAATGCCCGTTTTAGCCCAAAATGATTAATTTTCAATTTGCTGCAAAAATTGTAATTATAAATTTGAACATGTTAATAAGGAGGGGTAACCTGTGAGTCTTAAAATCAAGTGGGGGTCAAATGTGTCTGATTTAAGGGGGTAGGTCCAATGGGACTTGGAATAATTTCGATTTAGGCACTTAGGCTGGTTCCAGACGGAGCGCTTAACTTCGAAGTTAACTCAAACCTGTGTTTAAAATACATTGAGTAGTATATGAGCAATTATTTTAAAAGTGCTACTTAATTTGAGCCTGGATAATTTTTTTTTTGAGGGCACATCGGAACGACCCTTGTTTTCGTGATGTTTGAACCCTCAGGAAGTCAAAAAAAGTTTTGTTTTTCGTATCTGAGCTACCACAAATTTTCAAAATAACTATTTAGGTAAATAAAATTTAAAAAAATAGATTAGAAAATCTGATTGCCATGGGAAAAGCACTTCAGAAGAAAAAAAACTTATCTTTTTACGATAAAATTTAGCCAAGTTATCGTCAATTTAAGATTTTGCCCAAATTCGTCTCAAGAAAGATTAAAATTTTATTGAAAAAAGCCCGTTTCTGAAGTTGATAAACATATGCACGTAAAATAATAATTTTTTTTTTAAATTGATTATTTTTTCCCTGTAAATTCATTTTATTAAGAAAAAAATCATTTTTATTAACCAAATTTCAATTTTTAGGTCAAAAACTGTGTTAAGTTAATCTTGCTACTTACAGTTTTCAAAAGCTTTTGACCTAAAAATTGAAATTTGGTCAATAAAAATTTTTTCTTAAAGAAATGAATTGCCAGGGAAAAATTAATCGATTTAAAAAAAAAAATGATTATTTTGCGATGAAAATCAAGCGAGTAATGCATGTTTAAAGTTCAGAAACATGCTTTTTTCAATAAAATTTCAATCGTTTTTAAGACGAATTTGAGCAAAATCTTAAATTGACCATAACTTGGCTAGATTGCATCGTAAAAAGATAAGTTTTTTTTCTTCTGAAGTGCTTTTCCCCTGGCAATCAGATTTACTTATCTATTTTTTTAAAATTTTATTTTAATGAAAAAAGTTATCATGTTTAATTGTTCCATATAGATCGTTGTTTATTTTTAATAAACTTCATCAAAAATTAATTTAATTAATTTGGAACGTAAAACGGTATTTATACTGTTTTTTTGTGAATATTAATTGGCAATTGATCGAAAAAATGCCTACAAAAATAATAATTGTCGTCTACCATCTAGACATATATATATATTTTTTTAAAAAATTCTATTTGAATAAAAAATTTTTTTTATATATTTTTTATATTTTTTATATTTTTTACATTTTATACTTAATTTTAAATATTTCGTAGTTTGATGACATAATTTGAACGCAGATGTGGGAGCTTTAAGTGTGTGTGTGCGTAGAAAGAGAGATTTCTTTCTTTCTTTGCTCATTCTACTTGAAATTCTCTTCCTGGCGGGTCAAAAAAAATGTAAGTTCTTTCTTTCTTTTTAAAAAAATTTTTTTACATTTTTTTTTGTAAATTATTAAGTTTTCTGTTTGTTCATATGTGAAAAGCAGAAAACAGGGTCTCACACTGATGAAGCTCGCCCTGTTTTCTTGCAGAGCTGAAATGAACTTTCAGATTTTTCATTTTTTAATAAAAAAATTTTTTCCATCTAAAAATTAACATCATATAACTTTCTTCAAAAAATTATTCTGTGTGACAAAGAGAGGCTCAGTCCTCAGACACACAAGCAAAGATAATGAAAAAAGTTATCATGTTTAATTGTTCCATATAGATCGTTGTTTATTTTTAATAAACTTCATCAAAAATTAATTTTATTTACCTAAAAAGTTATTTTGAAAATTTGGGGTAGCTCATATACGAAAAACACGGTTTCTGACATAAAAGTGAAAAAATCTTTTTGGCACCTATCACCGAATCCTTGTTCACGATTTTTTTTGACTTCCTGAGGGTTCAAACTTCACGAAAACAAGGGTCGTTCCGATGTGCCCGATGTGCCAAAAAAAATTACAATTTCAAGCTCAAATTAAGTAGCACTTTTAAAATAATTGCTCATATATACATATACATATATATTATATATAACAGGGTTGGGGATACTGGACGCGCATCATATCCGTATACACGGAAATGAAAAATATGAATTTTGATTTTTTGCCGTCTATACGGTTTATTTAATATGGAATCATATGAAAAATACCGTATATACGGTTCTAAAAATGTACGGATCAGTATTTTCAAAACCGTACATACGGATAAATTTGTACGGGACCAGTATTTTGTAAACCTTATGTACGGTTCTCAAAATTTTTCAACCGTGTATATGGTTCACAGAAATTCGGGTCCATACATCACTCGTCCGTATATATGGTTTTTATAATACGGTTCCCGTATTTTAGACAACCGTATAGACGGGTCAAAACTTTAATCAACCATACAAACGGATAAGTCGTATACGGGACCGTATATCATTTACCCGTATATACGGTTAATTTAAATACGGGAACCATATAATATTTGCCGTATATACGGTTTTCACTTTATGGGAGCCGTATTTTAGATACCCGTATATACGTGTCAAATTTTTAATCACCCGATTTAATACAGAAAAGTATTTATACATTAATAATACGGACAAGAATGAAAACAGAACCGTATATTATTCACCCGTATGTACGAATCAGAGGTATACGGGTCCAGTATAATTCTATCCGAATATACGGTTAACAATATATGGATCCCGTATTTTGGCTGATATACGGTTCCGCATTTGAGTCATCCGTATATACGGATAAATGATATACGGATCCGTATAGAATTGATCCGTATAAACGGGTCTCAACTTTTTTCAGCCGTTTGAATGGATGCCTAAAATACGGGTTCCGTATATTGTTACCCGTATATTCAGAAAAATTTGTACGGACCCGTATTGATTTCACCCGTACATACGGATACGGGTTTGTAAAATTTTTTTCCGTATATACGGCTATGAAAAATATGGACCGTATTTTTCTGTTCCCGTATATACGGCATACGGTTAATGCGCGTCAAAATCACCCGTATTTCCCAACCCTGATATATAATATAACTACAGATTTAACGCTAACTGTGAGTTTAAAGCGCTCCATCTGGAATCAGCAACCCGGGGTTAGGGACTTGTAATAATTCAGGTTAAGGGACTTAAAATATTGTTGATTTAGGTACTTAGAATAATACGGCTGCAGAGAATCAGAATAATTTAGGTTTAAAATCTTAACATTTTGGTGATAATTAGAAATTATACGAATAGCGAATTGTATTGTAATATTGCTTAGCATTTATGAATTATAACTAGTCCTCAGCTGTAATAAACATGTTCCATGCATTTAGGTTGTGTTTACACAAACCAGTTATAAGTTTTTTGTATTGTTTTTTTTTTTTTTTTTTTTTTTTTAATTTAGAGGTATAGTTTTCACGTCCTATAATTATTCTTATAGCCCAATTAGAGCTTGTAATTATTGAATCCCAATATCTTCTTACACTTTCTTCAATAAAGGCAGTTAATTAGATAATTTTAGCTCTGCTTCCAAAATATTGCCAAAAAACCTTAAAATGGGGTAGTTTTTGCTGATTTCATGTCCTCTAGTTCCCAGCCACTTTGGACCCCAGATTGCGTATTTCAGAATCAAAGCATACCTACTTTTGTATTCTAATTTTTTTGGTCGCTTGTTCTAGAAAAAGTTATGGATCCACAAAGTTAACCAATTTTCGAAAAAAAAAAAAACTGAAAGTATGACACCCCGGAATAGACTAGATTTTTAGATTAGGCCAAAACATGCTTAATTTATATTTTTAATTTTACGGTATTTTGAGAGGCATGTCGGGCCATTGAAGTCCCGCCGTTTACCGGCGCTCTTAGTTTATAGTATACATGATTTCGACATGATTTTGAGCTAGAATAAACGTCTTCAATGGCCCAACATGCCTCTTCAGAATTAAAATACCGAAAAATGTCAAATATAAACTTAGTATATTGGCCTTTATCTAAAAATCTAGGCTATTCTGGGGTTTTATACTTTTAGTTTTTTTTTTTTTTAATTTTTGTGGACCCATAACTTTTTTCAGAACACGCGACCGAAAAAATTAGAATACAAAAGTCGATGTAAGCAGGTCTTAACTATCTCTGTGCCAAGATTCAGCTGTCATACTCACACGCACTTATTACCATACCATTATCATTACCAGGCTCCTAAACTCTTTTCTATTTAATAAAATTACGCTTTAATATACTTTTATAAAATAGTTTAAACTATTTAAAAAAAACGGTTTTTAAACAACCCGCGATTTTTTTCAATGAAGTAACCTTCAGAAGAATTAAAAACTTATTAGTTATTAGTTTCTAATAAATTTTTCAAATTGATCAATGCATAAAAATGAAAAAATTCAACGATAATGGAATTATACATAGAATGCACATGAATAGAGTTACATATTCTTTGAACTTGGTTTAGTCCAAAAAAATATATCTAATATTAATATTTAAAATTTTACGTGTCGATTTCTCTTTGAATACTAAATTAATTTTAAAACCAATATTTATGTAAAATTCCAAAAAAATATTACCAAAAACAAATAATCAAATGCAACTTGTTTTTAGTAATTTTTTTTCAATTCTCCATCCGCCATTTTGAAATTTAAAAAAAATCATGCAAAAAAATATGTTCCAAAGCACACAAAAAATGAAAATGTTATTATTCTTCATTAAATAAACCTTTTTTTTTATGCTATTTGCAATACGATTTTTTCTAGTGTCCAAATTTTGCCCTAAATAATGAGTTTCCGGTTAATTTTATAATAAGTTTAACATCAAATTCTGATAATTGATACGAAGATTAAATTTTGGTTGTAAAATTAATTTAGAATTCGTAAACAGGCTCTTGGGCGTTAAACGTTTAATTAAATAAGATGCGAATTAATTAATAAATAATAAAAATATATATCATGAGTTATTTTGGATTTCTATGATATTTTATCGATGCAAAGTTTATACAAAAGCTATGAAATTTATTGCGCAGTTGACATTTATAAGATTTTTTACCTGTGTGAAGCGAAAATGCAAGAATAAACATGCTTTTGAAAATACCGGATTGGGTCCAAAAACTATAGGTGTAATTAAATCAATAAAAAAAACCCAGTTTTAAAAAATGAAAGTAATCCGATGGATCGTTTTGGTTATGCGTGTCGATTTTTGCATCCATTAAGGTAGAGCTTCGCTCTATAATGAATTAGGCGATAAAAAAAAAACGTCAATAATTTATAAAGTTGTCAGAAAGGAAAAAATTTTTTGTAATTAATAAAAAAATATGTTTTCTTAACCCATTAATGTCAAGGATGACGGATATTTTTTAATTATTTCAGCTGCATAATTTTGACTTAATACTTAAAAAAAAATATTATATTTTAAAATAATATTCATTGAAATGAAATAAAATTAATAACAAAACTAAATTAAAAATTTTTTAAAATAAGTATAAAAAATTTATAACCGGTTTGTGTTTATAACACAGCCTAAATGTATGGAACATGTTTACTTCCAGCTGAGGGCTAACAAGGGGAGTTCAATACATTTGGAACAACAAATTACACCAAATGGTTATGGATGAGTTTGTTATGTTGAAAAAACATGCCGAATATCCTCCGTCCCTTCCAATGGGCATTCTGGGCCTAGCAAAGCAGGGCTCAATGTTATAAAATAAGATTTTTTGGTAATTTTCAATGAAATGCCAAAACCTCGCAAGTTAACCAAAACTATTCTGGTTGGTCTCATTTTTTTGGTTTATGTATCACCTTTTATGCGCCGTAAACCGCAATTTATTATCACTTAATCTCTCATCACTATAACCAATTAATCAAACGGTCATTTTTGTCAAAAAATGACCAATTTTTAAAATGCTGCCAAATTTGTAAGTTTTGACGAAAATGGATTTTATAGGTCTGAAAAAATTTGTACAAGCTTCAAGTTTCCAAAAATTTTTTGCTCGTCTTATTTCCTTGATTCGTTTTTAAGAAATAGCTCTTCAAAGTTGGCAATAAAAATGAGTTTTTTTAAAAAATCGTAAAATTGAGACTATGACTTCAAATTATCATATCCGGTTAACAAATAATTGAAAAAGGTAAAGTAAAGAAGTTTTGGAAACTTGAAGCTTGTACAAATTTTTTCAGACTTATAAAACCCATTTTCGTCAGAAATTACAAATTTGGCAGCATTTTAAAAATTGGTTTCCGGCGTATGAAAGGTGATACTTAAACCAAAGATATGAGACCAACCAGAAGAGTTTTGGTTAACTTGCGAGGTTTTGGCGTTTCATTGAAAATTACCAAAAAATCCTATTTTATAACATTGAGCCCTGCGTTTCTAAGCCCAGAAGGCCCATTGGAAGGAACGGAGGGTAGTCGGCATGTTTTTTCAATATAACAAACTCATCCATATCCATTTGGTGTAATTTGGTGTTTCAAATGTATTGAACTCCCCTTGTAAGTACAACGGATTATTTTTTTGATATATAATTTATTGTGTAATCACATCAGAACATCAGTTCTCACGTTTCATTTTATGAATTATTATATTTTATTGAATTTTGAGGCTGCACTACAGTCGCTAGTACGTATAATTTTCATTGAAAATGTGAAACCGGTGAATGGAATCAAGCAACTAAATATTTTATTTATTTAAAAAATGAGTTAAATAAAATAAGTCCATAAACCTGTAATATTTTAAGTCCTTAAGCCCAAATTTTTCAAAGTCCCTAAATTGAATTATTCTAAGTGTCATTTGACTCCCCCACCTTAAATCGGACAAATTTGACCCCCCCCCCTTAAATTTAAAGTTCTCCCTATAAATATGTTCCATGTTAATAGTATATTAAGTATCAAGGGCGTAAAAGTTTCGGCACTAGCGTGAGCACTAGCACGAGTGCTCGGCGAAGCTGGGCACGAGTGAAATGTGTTCACGCTCATGTCTAAAGTATTTCATTCATGGTGCTTACACTATTTTTTGCCCGCCTAGGCGTAGAACGAGTTCAGAAAATTCTTTTTGCCCTCCCGGGCGTAAAACTCGTGTTTAAAGAATTTTTTGAACTCGTTCTACGCCTAGGTGGGCAAAAAATTGTGTAAGCATCATGGGCAAAATACTGTAGACACGAGCGTGAACACTTATCACTCGTGCCCGGCTTCGCCGAGCACTCGTGCTAGTGCTCACGCTAGTGCCGAAACCTTTACGTCCTTGATACTTAAAATACTATTACGCACGAGTTTTACGTCCGGGAGGGCAAAATAGTATTTTTTTTCCTAGGTATGTAAAATAAATTCCTGAGATTTTTATTGGGTTGTGCAAAATCGCGAAATCGAAAAGTGAGATTGAGAGAAGAGAGAGAAGAAAGAGAAAAGAGAGAGAGAGAGAGAGAGAGAGAGAGAGAGAGAGATAGAGAGATTATAACATCAACAATTTTAATTTAAAAAAAGTGAACAATTTTAGCAGTTTTCAGCTCCCTAAGCCCAGATTTTTACATCCCTAAATTGAAATTATTCTAAGTCTCGTTTGCCCCCCCCCTTTAACCGGGAAAATTTGACCCCCCCACCCTTTAATTTTCAAGTTCTTGAAGTGTCCCCTCCCTATAAACATGTTCCATTTTAAAAATTTGTTCTTTGCGATAAATAAACCCTTTCCTTCAGTTAATTATTTATTTATAAAAATACATAACCTAGAAAAGCTCAGATAATTATAAATAAAAAATAGCAAAAAAAGAAAAATCGTATTTTAAAAGAGTAAAGCTCGCAATCGAAAGTGCGTGCCACAGGCGCACTTTTAAATTTTAAACTTTTAATTTCAATATCAAGAAAACTAATATTATTATCAATTTCTTTCTCAGCTGTAAAACTCAATGAATCATTAAAAACATTAAAAATATCAGTAACTTTTTCAATGTGATCCTTATTAACAACCAAAAATAAATCATCTACATACCTCTTGTAAAAAATAACTTTATCAGAATTAAATACAGGAGGATTTGAGAAATAATTTAAATAATTATTAAGACAATCACTGCTTTTTAACTTATTCAAAGCATTTATTTCAAGCTGTTTCATTACAATTTCAGCAAAAATAGGACTAGAACATGAACCTATCGGTGAACCAAATATTTGTTTATAAAATTTACCTTGAAATTGAAAATAGGTAGAATTTAAAAAGAATTCAATTCCGTTCATAAACTCATACTTTATTAAAAGAATATTATTTTTAATGTGTTTCCACTTTTCACTTAAACACTCTTTAATTAAATTATGAGGTAAGTTTGGAAATAGTCCTACCACGTCCAAAGACATAAAAACATAATTCTCAGGAATTATATAATTACTTAAAAGAGTTTTTACTTCTAAGCTATTTTTTACTGATGCAACCGGTTTTTTTATACAATCAGATAACAAACTTGATAACCATTTATCAAAACTATAAAGTGGACTATTTACAATCGAACCAACTATTCTTATCGGATATCCATCTTTATGAACCTTAACCAAAGCATACATTCTTGGTAATAGGGTGATTTCAACATTATAATCAAAGTCATCACCAAACACACCCATACTTTTCCATGTAAACAAAAATTTTTTTGAAGAATTCTTAAGACCAACAAATGGATTTTTATCCAACTTAATATACCTATCTATAACTATTCTCTAGTTTTTTATTAACTTTATCATAATAAACAGATTTTTTCTCTATGACTGTAATTGAACCTTTATCTGCTCTAATTACCATTTAATGATCATTATTTTTCAAAAATTTTTTTGTACTGTTTATTTTACTTTCAAGTAACCTATCCTCATACGAAATATGAACTTTATTGTGTAAATGTTTGTTAACTATACCTAGAACAAGTTTTCTTAACTTATTACTCTTTTCATTATCTGACCAAACAGAGTGTTCCATATTCTTAAAAATTTCAAAAAAATCTTTATGATCAATATCAGTCTTAAAATTAAAACCTTCACCTAAACTTAAAACTTCTTTAACATGACTAGGAATTATTGTATGATATATATGTGATATATATATGATATGATATGATATGATATGATATGATATGATATGATATGATATGATATGATATGATATGATATGATATGATATGATATGATATGATATGATATGATTACACCAAAAATAAATAAATTAGCCAAAGAACTAGATTTTATACCAATTAATAAAATTAACAACAAATTTAGTAGCATTATTAAATTAGGAAAAGATAAGGTTAATGTAAAAGAAAACTCAGGTATTATTTATAAAATAAACTGTATAGATTGTGAATCATGTTATATTGGGCAAAGTGGTAGAAAATTAAAAAATAGGCTGAATGAACACATTAATGATGTAAAAAATAATAATGACACAAATAATTTAAAGATAGTTTACAAAAATTCTATTGATTTAATTAAGAAAATGAGAAATAAAAAAGGAAAGAAAAATTATAGAAAAAATTTTTTTACTAAAAAGTGAAAACTTTATATAATTTTTATCAAAAAATTGATTATAAAAAAACTGCTAGGTGTGCTTCACATTTAGATGGTTTTTCACTAATGTGAATGCACGGTAACATTTAAATGGTTTTTCACTTCTATGTGAATGTAATGTATTACAACAATTTTATATAGTTTCGATATTGATAAAAAATCTATTAATTGTATTATCAAGCTTTTTCTGAATTTCAAAACTGAAACTAAAAATTAACTATCTTTTATTTTTATTTTTATTTTTAATATTGGTGTACTATTTTGATTATAGTAGTATTTTTAAATACATAGTTTCTAAATTGGTTTTTGTAGTAAGTTTATAATATATGTAGGTGTAGGTGAATGTATTTAAAATCAGCTGGTTACTCAAAAGCCATGATTCTTGGAAAAAATTGTTAAGAATGACTAGAATATCAAAGTATTTTATTATTATATTAATTAAAAGTTTTTGTGTTTAATTAGATATTATGATGAGACAAAATTATAACTTTGTTGTGATATGTTATAATTTATAAAATAGGTAATTTTTAATTTCATTGTATACATATAAACAATAATGGTTAAAAAAATTTCTATATATTTATAATTGTTATATCTTATCTTATCGCGTGTGTGTGTATGTGTGTGTGTGTGTGTGTGTGTGTGTATTATCATCAGGGCCAAATCAGTGAACGAAATTATATAAAACCGGTGTCAAATTAAAGAAAAAATGTCCGCGAGTGACATAGGTCATAGTTTTGCGATTCAGCTATCTTACTTTTTGAGATATTCAATTTTTAGTGTTTTTGAACTTGATAAAATTTTTAAAAATTTTTAACAAAAAATAAAATATCTTGAGACAATCGAAAAATTTTACTGTAAAACTTTGTAGTATTCGATTTGGCACCAATTCTTGCGTATTCTCCTAAATTTTTATTCAAAACGGAGGTATCTATAAGATTTTATAAAATATTTTTGAAGCTGTTCGGAAAATTTTTTTAAATTTTTTTATTTTTTGTGGTATTTATAATCAACTATTTGTGGGTCTGTGTCTGTATGTGTTTCATCACCAGGTTTGAATCAATGTCAAAATGAAGTGTCAAAATATAGAGAAAAAGTCAGCGGGTGACATAAGCCATAGTTTTGGAACTCAGTTACCGTACTTTTGGAGATATTCAATTTTTACTATTTTTGGAAAAAATATAATTTTTTGAAAATTTGATTAAAAAGTTAAATAACTTCTAAATATGATAAAATTTTACTGTCGAAGTTGGTATTACTCGATTCCGCACTAATTTATACGTATTCAGATATATTTGCATAAAAAACGGACGCTTCTTTAAAAATATGTAAAATTTTTTTGAAGTCTGAAAAATTTTTTAGATTTTTCAAAAATAATTTTTTGATAATTTGCAGTAAAATAAAAAAAATAGAGAAAAATTTAGGAAATTTTATAGATTCTTTACTATTCAGAAAACAAAAACATGATTGTTGTATCATAAATTAATTTTTTTACAAATTAGTTAATTGAGTTTATCATTAACGAAAAATTAGGGCCCTCTGAAAAACTAGATTTTGCATATCCAGGAGTCAAATGTACGATTTTTTATTTAAAAATGACTGTATTATTTGCAATTTATATTGTTTACGCTACAAACTATTAGAACTATAAAGACGCCCCTCTGAAAATTATTTGATAAATTTTTATTATGAGGTCTTAAATTCTCTAGATCAAAAATAACCGAAAAAATTGCATATCCAGTTAATAACGCGAAGTTTAAATTATGAAATCACTAGCCGACTAACATGATTCATAATAGGTCTTGAAGTCTCTAAGTCTATAGAATACCAAAATGGTACACGAGATATTAAGACTAAAATGCTATAGATTTTGTTCGTGCGGGAGAAACACGTCGATTCCATAAGAAATAATAATATTAATATCTAATCTTTGGGATTAGAAATAGTCTCTCAAATAACTTTTCAAATATTTTTCCGTAATTAATAATTATAACTTTACTGGGGACAGAACTAGGCTCCTCTGAAAACTCTTAATGTGTTTGCATAATTATAAATGTGCAGTGAAATGATTTTCTTAAGCAACAGAAACAGAAGTAAATGCAATACAGGGGGGGGCGGAGCCCCCCCCCCTCCAACTTTTCCTAGTTATTTTATATTTTTAGCTTGAAAAAGGTAGTAATCAAACTACCGAAACTGTCGTTTAGAAATTAAAATCACGTCTATTATTTTTAAAATGTATGTCTTACATAAATTGCACACAACTTTTGGCAATCGCTCGTCATTATTGTCATATTTAAAAATTTTTAAAATTAATTCTGTAAATATTACATTTAAACATTCTAAATTAAAAAAATTAAAAATTATCTTCTTAGCTACCCTCTCAGCCACCCACAGCCAATAAAAGTGAAATTATCTATCTAGACGTACATTTTAGTATCCAATAGTGAAATATTTTACCTCAGAGATAAATTTTGCAAGGAAAGAATGGTTTGGTACTGCATTTTATACGATTATATAAGAACAAAATTTTAAAATAAAGTGAAATTTAAAAATACCTAAAAAATACGGTTTTTTACCTGAAAAAAACGGCTCTAGGGATGATTTTGATTTTTACGGCATCAAACTTGGAAAAATATTTCAAGTTGATCCCATTTTTAACATTTTCAGTAACTCACACTTCGATTTAAAAATGATTTACGAATCGATTGGCACAGTTTTAAACACTTTTTTGGAGACTTATTTACAAAATAATACATCAAATCTACTAATAAATTGATAAACCATTTTATAATGTTTTACTTTTTTTATAATTTTCATTATCGGCAGTCATTCGGAGAAAAATGCAATTTTCTGCAGCAAAACCATAAAATTCGGTAACAAGATCTGACTTGCCTTTAAATATCAACCAATTTGCTTGAAAATTCAAGCAAATTACATTAAATCTAAATTAAAAATTCAAGCAAAATTCAAGTGGAGCATCCTAGTTTATAATTTAGAGGTCAAAAATCCAAGTAATGAAATATAAATAACATTCGCTAATAATATTAATCGCATTTCTGTAAAAAATTCCGTTCAGGTAGATATTAAAATCTATTTTCGGATAACTACAGTAATTTGGCCCCCGAAACCAAACCTAATCTAAGTAGATATATCCGAAAAGTTATCAAAAAACTCACTGATTCTCGTTGAAATTAGACTTCTAGGCCACGGCAAGCCCAGAAAACAAAAAAAAAAACCGTTTTTTGGGAGGTTTTTTAGTTTTTATTTAATTTCTCCGATCCGTAAACAGATAGTATTCTGCTCATAGGCTGAAAACTTAATATTTTACCACTTTTCAATAAAAAATTTTTAAGGGCCTTTAGGGCCTTCTTAAAACCCCAAAATATAATTTTGAATTTTTCGAAAATCGGTTTTTCGAGTATAAAAAAAGTATACCATCCTTCAATTTGTTTGTATAGACCTGGTAGGTTGAAAAACGATATTTTGGTTTCTCAATGAGGAACCATTGTGATAGGTCAAATTTCGATTTTTGATTTTTTGGCATATTAGCACGTTTTGAGACCCCAGAAAGCTAAAAAACCGGTTTTTAAAAAATGTATGTGTGTGTGTGTGTGTGTGTGTGTGTGTGTGTATGTAACCGGTGAAATTTCACAACCATTATGGAATTAAGACCTAATTTTTTTTTCAAAAATTTCTTCATCGAAAAATCTCAAACTACTTTTTTTTTTTTAATTTGGATGTAATACCTCATTTATTTCTACGAAAGTACTTATATTTAAAAGTATGATTTTTACACTATATCTCGAATCTGAAACTTAATTTTTTGAAAATTTTTTTCCCAAAATTTTTTTCACGAAAAAATACAAAAAACACCATTTTTTTTTTCTTTTTGGACATAATGCCTAATTTATTTCTATGAAAGTACTAATTTTAGAAAGTTTGTTTATAGTCATTTTTTGGTTCTGATACTAAATTTTTTCAAGTATTCTTTTTCAAAATTAAAAAAACAAAAAAATTAAAAAACCTAAAAAGTACTTATATTTGAAAGTATGGTTTTTACTTGATATCTTGAATCTGATACTTAATTTTTTTTAAATTTGTTTTCACAAAATTTTTGTCAGAAAAAAATAAAAAAAATACCAAATTATTTTTTCTCTTTGGACGTAGTACCTAATTTATTTCTATGAAAGTAGATCTAGTTTTAGAAAGTTCGTTTATAGTAACTTTTTGGATCTGATACCGAATTTTTTCAAAATTTTTTTTTAAAATTAAAAAAACAAATTAATTAAAAAAACTGCAATATCTTTTTTTTTTTAGTGTAATACCTCATATAATTCCATGAAAGTACTAATATCTAAAAATATTGTAACCGTTGATATTTCACAACTATTATGGAATTAAGAGAGAAATGTATGTTTGATTGCATGGTTGTAATCGGTGATATCAATGGCATATTGAAGTATTAAGCTCATTGTTTGAGGAACCTTAGTGCCAGCTAGTTGGCAGGGTATTTTAATTTTTTAGAAAATCTCCTGGAGGGGGAACCACTTTCTAGTACCCGAAAAATCAAATTTTTCTACTGCAGTTCATCCGCGCTTTTTTAACTGCTATAAAATTTTTATTTTAAACAGTTTGATGTTGTGCCAAAAATGCAAAAGCAAAGTTAATAAACTAATTTTTATCAATATCCACCATTCTGCATTCCCAATCGTGCTATTCTGACACTGCCGTTTATCCGCGCTTTACACAAATTTTTGCTTTTTAAATACAAAAGGCAATAAAGGATAAACGACGGTAACAGAATAGGACGATTTGGTAAGCAGAATGATAGCTATTGATAAAAATCAGTTTCATAATTATGTCTACATTTTTGGTACAAAAACAATCTGATTAATATAAATCCTTTAATATTTTATGGCAGTTTTAAAATCGCGGGTAAACAGCGGTAAAAGATTTTGAATTGTCGGGTATTACAAAGTGGTAGATTTTCTCAAAAAATAAAAAATATTGTTATTCACCCCATAGGAGTAAAAAAAAAATTTAAGGATGGTATGTATTTTTTATACTTAAAAAATCATTTTTTGAAAAATTCAAAATTTTTTTTTGGGGTCTTAAGGAGGCTCTAACGAGATTTTTTCCTTGAAAAGTGGTAAAATTTTAAGTTTTCCAGCCCATGAGCTCAGTATTATCTGTTTACGGGTCAGAGAAATTAAATAAAATTTGTAAAAACCCCAAAATAAACGTTTTTTAGGGTTTTCGGAAATGTGGCCTTAAGGTATAATTCCAATGGGAATTAGTAAGTTTTTGATAACTTTTCGGATGCTATTACTTAGGTTAGGTTTGGTTCCAAGGGCCAAATTACTGTTCTTATCCGTAAGTAGCCTTTATTAAAAAGGAAGTAAATTTGTGATTATAATAGTTAGATGGTCTTTTAAATATCTGTGAAATGCTTGGAAATTTTTATAAGATTGCAATTTAGCTCATTATTATTTACCACAAAAAAAATTATTTGAGAAACGTGGAGGGTTCTGGCCGAAGGAAACTTATCGATAATCTCGAATGGATCGATGATACATATTATTTTCTCGAGATTTTGATACATTTTGGTCTTTTGAGACGGAAAAATAATAAAAGGCAAACATAATTTGACATCATAATAAAAATGGAATTTTATTATTAAATTCAACATTAAATGAAATGAGGGTGCTGGTGCGCTTCAGCGCACAGGGAATGATTAGTAAGTTTTTTTGTTGCTGTTTTGAATCGCCCAAACAAATGAAGCAGATAATTCTGATTGAAAAATCATTCGGGTTTTTTTGAAAAGCGAAGCAGATGACGAGTTTTCCCAGGGATTTTGATCATGTGCAGATTATATAAAACACGTAGAATCAACTAATTTTTCTCACCATTTTAGGCCGGATGATGTTTTGTTCAGGACCACCGTGCTTCACTTTCCAAGTACCAATTTTAGATCCACAGATGCATGATTGCTTATTTCATATAATTTTTTTGTTAATAACTTATTTTTAAACATATATATATGTTATTCCTATATATAGGAATTAAACAATTGCATATTCAGTGAAAAGTCAACAACTAAATAATTAATACTATTTTTAAAATATGTGCATTTACTGCATTTTTTACAATGTCAAATAATAATCCATTTATTGATTAAAAAATGTTTATTTATAATAACGCGAATGAATTATTGGCATCTTTTTTTTTCCATTCTGAAAACAAAATATAATTTAAAAAAATATTGATTATAAGCGATGCTCTGAGCGAGCTCAGTCTATTCCCGCGACAGAAAGTCGAGTTTGTTTACACAATAACTCCTTGACGATATTATTGATTGACTTCAAAATTTCACAGATGATCTCAAATGAGACAAACCAACCCATTTGGTACGCACATTTAAAAATAATAGCGAAAAATCTAACTCCTCATAAAAAATTACATTTTAAAAAATTTTCATATTGAGAGTTTCAATATTTACGAATAAATAAGAACCCATTACTTAGGGGTATTCGAGGTTGAAAAAAACATTTTTATGAATAAAATTTTTAATTTTTAAACCCAACATATTTTCCAATGATCATGTACAAATTATATAAAACGCGTAGAATCAACTCATTTTTCTCACCAGTTTAGGCCGGATAATGTTTTGTTCAGAACCACCGTGCTACACTTTTCAAGTACCAATTTTAGATCCACAGATGCTTGATTGCTTATTTCATATAATTTTTTTGTTAATAACTTATTTTTAAACATGTATAGGAATTAAACAATTGCATATTCAGTGAAAAGTCAACAACTAAATAATTAATACTATTTGTAAAATATGTGCATTTACTGCATTTTTTACAATGTCAAATAATAATCCATTTATTGATTAAAAAATGTTTAACTATAATAACGCGAATGAATCATTGGCATCATTTTTTTCCATTCTGAAAACAAAATATAATTTAAAAAAATATTGATTATAAGCGAAGCCTTGAGCGAGCTCAGTCTCAAACCCCCTTGAAATGTTAAAAGTTAATTCTTAAAATACCATGTAATTAACTATCTGGTAAACCATCTGGTTAACCATCTGGTTTTTCAGTAAACCTTCATGTTTTTTTTTTGCACGAACGCAATAAAAGCCTCATAAAAATTAATTTAAGGAAATTTTAAAATTATTAGATTTTTAGAAATTTTTTAATAAAAATAATACTAATGAAATATGAGAACTTAATTTTTTTTAATATTTTTATTTCGAAATTAAGTTTTCTTTAAAATTTACAAAGCGATAAAAATCCTACATTAAATAACAGCGGTGTGATCAAAATCTTCTCAACGATTTATTCGTGTTTTGATTGGTTGCATTGATTTTGTCATGCGCGTGAGTTATATTTTTTATGTGCATTTACTGCATTTTTTACTATGTCAAATAATAATCCATTTATTGATTAAAAAATGTTTATCTATAATAACGCAAATGAATCATTGGCATCATTTTTTTCCATTCTGAAAACAAAATATAATTAAAAAAAATATTGATAATAAGCGAAGCTCTGAGCGAGCTCAGTCTTCTCACGCGACAGAAAATCGAGTTTTTTTTACACGATAACTCCTTAAGGATGTTATTGATTGACTTCAAAAATTCACAGATGGTCTCAAATGAGACAAACCAACCCATTTGGTACGCACATTTAAAAATAATAGCGAAAAATCTAACTCCTCATAAAAAATTACATTTTAAAAAATTTTCATATTGAGAGTTTCAATATTTACGAATAAATAAGAACCCATTACTTAGGGGTATTCGAGGTTGAAAAAAACATTTTTATGAATAAAATTTTTAATTTTTAAACCCAACATATTTTCCAATTTTCTAAGACAGCGGACCATTAAACTTAAAAAAAATTAAGTTTTTACTTTACAAGGGCGTTTTTGGGGCAAGAGATATTAATTTTGGGTGAAAAATATTTAATTTTTCAACCCAACATATTTTCCGATTTTCCAGGATGGCGGACTAAAACTTGAAGAAATCAACTTTTCACATTACAAGAAGGTTTCTTAAAGCGAAAAAAATGAATTTTGAGTGGAAAGCATTCAATTTTTCAAACCAACATATTTTCCAATTATCCAAGATGGTGAATTGAAAAACTTAAAAAAATCAACTTTTCACATTACAAGGAAGTTTTTAAAGTCAAGAAAAATAAATTTTGGGTAAAAAATATTAAATTTTTCAAACCAACATATTTTCCAATTTTCCACAATGGTGGAGCATAAAACTTAAAAAAATCAACTTTTAATTTTACAAGGGAATTTTTTAAGACGAAAAAAATAAGTTTTGAGTGGAATATATTTAACTTTTCAATTCAACATATTTTCCGATTTTCAAGATAGCGAACCATTAAACTTAAAAAAATTAACTTTTAACTTTACAAGGGGGTTTTTGGGGAAAGAAATATGAACTTCCGGTCAAAAATATTTAAATTTTCAAACGAACATATTTTCCGATTTTCCGAGATATTACAGAAGAGTTTTTTAGAACGATAAACATGAATTTTAAGTGGAAATTATTCTACATTTTTGACTAAACATTTAAAATTCTTACTCTAAAAAACCCCCTTGATATGTTAAAAGTTAATTTTTAAAATACCATGTAATTAACTATCTGGTAAACCATCTGGTTAACCATCTGGTTTTTCAGTAAACCTTCATGTTTTTTTTTGCACGAACGCAATAAAAGCCTCATAAAAATTAATTTAAGGAAATTTTAAAATTATTAGATTTTTAGAAATTTTTTAATAAAAAAAATACTAATGAAATATGTGATCTTAATTTTCTTTAATATTTTTATTTCGAAATTAAGTTTTCTTTAAAATTTACAAAGCGATAAAAATCCTACATTAAATAACAGCGGTGTGATCAAAATCTGCTCAACGATTTATTCGTGTTTTGTTTGGTTGCATTGATTTTGTCATGCGCGTGAGTTATATTTTTTATTAAGTGCTAGCGGTATAAATAACAAGAAATTAATCTCTGTCACATATACCCTCGCGCGTTATTTAATTCTTATTATTATTTAATTGTTTAGAATAATTAATTATTAAAAAATTGTTGTGTATTTTTCATTATAATTATATATAAATCAGAAATATAATAATTTTCTCTTTATATAATTTATATTATCTCTTTATATTATAAACATACATTATTTTATTATGACATAATACATATCAGTTTATTCCCGCGACAGAATGTCGAGTTTGTTAACACGATAACTCATTAGCGATATTATTGATTAACTTCAAAATTTCACAGATGGTCTCAAATGAGACAAAGACAAACTGATAAAATTTGTAGCCCATTTGGTACGCACATTTTAGAATAATAGCGAAAAATCTAACTCCTTATCAAAAAATTACATTTTTTTAAGTTTTAATATTGAGAGTTTCGATATTTACGAATAAAAAAGAACTTTTCACATTACCTAGGGGTATTCGAGGTTGAAAGCATTTTTGATACATTTTGGTTTTTTTGAGACGGAAAAATAATAAAAGGCAAACACAATTTGACATCATAATACAATTGATTTTTAATATTAAATTCAACATGAAATGAACTGAGGGTGTTAGTGCGCTTCAGCGCACAGGGAATGATTAGTAAGCTTTTTTGTTGCTGTTTTGATACGCCCAAACAAATGAAGCAGATAATTCTGATTGAAAAATCATTCGGGTTTTTTCGAAAAGCGGAGCAGATCACGAGTTTTCCCAGGGATTATGATCATGTACAAATTATATAAAACGCGTAGAATCAACTCATTTTTCTCACCAGTTTAGGCCGGATAATGTTTTGTTCAGAACCACCGTGCTACACTTTTCAAGTACCAATTTTAGATCCACAGATGCTTGATTGCTTATTTCATATAATTTTTTTGTTAATAACTTATTTTTAAACATGTATAGGAATTAAACAATTGCATATTCAGTGAAAAGTCAACAACTAAATAATTAATACTATTTGTAAAATATGTGCATTTACTGCATTTTTTACAATGTCAAATAATAATCCATTTATTGATTAAAAAATGTTTAACTATAATAACGCGAATGAATCATTGGCATCATTTTTTTCCATTCTGAAAACAAAATATAATTTAAAAAAATATTGATTATAAGCGAAGCCTTGAGCGAGCTCAGTCTCAAACCCCCTTGAAATGTTAAAAGTTAATTCTTAAAATACCATGTAATTAACTATCTGGTAAACCATCTGGTTAACCATCTGGTTTTTCAGTAAACCTTCATGTTTTTTTTTTGCACGAACGCAATAAAAGCCTCATAAAAATTAATTTAAGGAAATTTTAAAATTATTAGATTTTTAGAAATTTTTTAATAAAAATAATACTAATGAAATATGAGAACTTAATTTTTTTTAATATTTTTATTTCGAAATTAAGTTTTCTTTAAAATTTACAAAGCGATAAAAATCCTACATTAAATAACAGCGGTGTGATCAAAATCTTCTCAACGATTTATTCGTGTTTTGATTGGTTGCATTGATTTTGTCATGCGCGTGAGTTATATTTTTTATGTGCATTTACTGCATTTTTTACTATGTCAAATAATAATCCATTTATTGATTAAAAAATGTTTATCTATAATAACGCAAATGAATCATTGGCATCATTTTTTTCCATTCTGAAAACAAAATATAATTAAAAAAAATATTGATAATAAGCGAAGCTCTGAGCGAGCTCAGTCTTCTCACGCGACAGAAAATCGAGTTTTTTTTACACGATAACTCCTTAAGGATGTTATTGATTGACTTCAAAAATTCACAGATGGTCTCAAATGAGACAAACCAACCCATTTGGTACGCACATTTAAAAATAATAGCGAAAAATCTAACTCCTCATAAAAAATTACATTTTAAAAAATTTTCATATTGAGAGTTTCAATATTTACGAATAAATAAGAACCCATTACTTAGGGGTATTCGAGGTTGAAAAAAACATTTTTATGAATAAAATTTTTAATTTTTAAACCCAACATATTTTCCAATTTTCTAAGACAGCGGACCATTAAACTTAAAAAAAATTAAGTTTTTACTTTACAAGGGCGTTTTTGGGGCAAGAGATATTAATTTTGGGTGAAAAATATTTAATTTTTCAACCCAACATATTTTCCGATTTTCCAGGATGGCGGACTAAAACTTGAAGAAATCAACTTTTCACATTACAAGAAGGTTTCTTATAGCGAAAAAAATGAATTTTGAGTGGAAAGCATTCAATTTTTCAAACCAACATATTTTCCAATTATCCAAGATGGTGAATTGAAAAACTTAAAAAAATCAACTTTTCACATTACAAGGAAGTTTTTAAAGTCAAGAAAAATAAATTTTGGGTAAAAAATATTAAATTTTTCAAACCAACATATTTTCCAATTTTCCACAATGGTGGAGCATAAAACTTAAAAAAATCAACTTTTAATTTTACAAGGGAATTTTTTAAGACGAAAAAAATAAGTTTTGAGTGGAATATATTTAACTTTTCAATTCAACATATTTTCCGATTTTCAAGATAGCGAACCATTAAACTTAAAAAAATTAACTTTTAACTTTACAAGGGGGTTTTTGGGGAAAGAAATATGAACTTCCGGTCAAAAATATTTAAATTTTCAAACGAACATATTTTCCGATTTTCCGAGATATTACAAAAGAGTTTTTTAGAACGATAAACATGAATTTTAAGTGGAAATTATTCTACATTTTTGACTAAACATTTAAAATTCTTACTCTAAAAAACCCCCTTGATATGTTAAAAGTTAATTTTTAAAATACCATGTAATTAACTATCTGGTAAACCATCTGGTTAACCATCTGGTTTTTCAGTAAACCTTCATGTTTTTTTTTGCACGAACGCAATAAAAGCCTCATAAAAATTAATTTAAGGAAATTTTAAAATTATTAGATTTTTAGAAATTTTTTAATAAAAAAAATACTAATGAAATATGTGATCTTAATTTTCTTTAATATTTTTATTTCGAAATTAAGTTTTCTTTAAAATTTACAAAGCGATAAAAATCCTACATTAAATAACAGCGGTGTGATCAAAATCTGCTCAACGATTTATTCGTGTTTTGTTTGGTTGCATTGATTTTGTCATGCGCGTGAGTTATATTTTTTATTAAGTGCTAGCGGTATAAATAACAAGAAATTAATCTCTGTCACATATACCCTCGCGCGTTATTTAATTCTTATTATTATTTAATTGTTTAGAATAATTAATTATTAAAAAATTGTTGTGTATTTTTCATTATAATTATATATAAATCAGAAATATAATAATTTTCTCTTTATATAATTTATATTATCTCTTTATATTATAAACATACATTATTTTATTATGACATAATACATATCAGTTTATTCCCGCGACAGAATGTCGAGTTTGTTAACACGATAACTCATTAGCGATATTATTGATTAACTTCAAAATTTCACAGATGGTCTCAAATGAGACAAAGACAAACTGATAAAATTTGTAGCCCATTTGGTACGCACATTTTAGAATAATAGCGAAAAATCTAACTCCTTATCAAAAAATTACATTTTTTTAAGTTTTAATATTGAGAGTTTCGATATTTACGAATAAAAAAGAACTTTTCACATTACCTAGGGGTATTCGAGGTTGAAAGCATTTTTGATACATTTTGGTTTTTTTGAGACGGAAAAATAATAAAAGGCAAACACAATTTGACATCATAATACAATTGATTTTTAATATTAAATTCAACATGAAATGAACTGAGGGTGTTAGTGCGCTTCAGCGCACAGGGAATGATTAGTAAGCTTTTTTGTTGCTGTTTTGATACGCCCAAACAAATGAAGCAGATAATTCTGATTGAAAAATCATTCGGGTTTTTTCGAAAAGCGGAGCAGATCACGAGTTTTCCCAGGGATTTTGATCATGTACAAATTATATAAAACACGTAGAATCAACTCATTTTTCTCACCAGTTTAGGCCGGATAATGTTTTGTTCAGAACCACCGTGCTACACTTTTCAAGTACCAATTTTAGATCCACAGATGCTTGATTGCTTATTTCATATAATTTTTTTGTTAATAACTTATTTTTAAACATGTATAGGAATTAAACAATTGCATATTCAGTGAAAAGTCAACAACTAAATAATTAATACTATTTGTAAAATATGTGCATTTACTGCATTTTTTACAATGTCAAATAATAATCCATTTATTGATTAAAAAATGTTTATTTATAATAACGCGAATGAATCATTAGCATCATTTTTTTTTCCATTCTGAAAACAAAATATAATTAAAAAAAATATTGATTATTATAAGCGAAGCTCTGAGCGAGCACAGTCTATTCCCGCGACAGAAAGTCGAGTTTGTTTACACGATAACTCCTTAACGAGATTATTGATTGACTTCAAAATTTCACAGATAGTCTCAAATGAGACAAACCAACCCATTTGGTACGCACATTTAAAAATCTAACTCCTCATCAAAAAATTACATTTTTTAAAATTTTTATATTGAGAGTTTCAATATTTACGAATAAATAAGAACCCATTACTTAGGGGTATTCGAGGTTGAAAAATACATTTTTATGAATAAAATTTTTAATTTTTAAACCCAACATATTTTCCAATTTTCTAAGACAGCGGACCATTAAACTTAAAAAAAATTAAGTTTTTACTTTACAAGGGCGTTTTTGGGGCAAGAGATATTAATTTTAAACGCGATTTTCCAGAAATAGAGGCGTTTCGCCACGTTGGCCAAAGACCAATCCTCTATATAATGAAGCAGAAATTTGTATTAATGTTAAGATAAAAGTGAGCGTAACTTAAATGAGATAACAGTTGCGATTTTCCTTGTTGATCAATTTTCCACGTATTTTTCATATCATCAAAACAAGCGATTATATTTCCTTCACAATAAATATTGTTATATTTACTTAACTGAAAAATCAATCTCTTTATCAAATGTGGCAAATCCAAAATAATATGAATCATCATTTAGAATAAATTCAGGGTTCTCAGCAGTTGCATTTAGTAATCTAGCCGCCTTAGCATTGTAAGAAACCTGATCACACACAACACCTTTTACGATTGCACCAGCTTCTTTAAGTTTGAATAAAAGTACCTTTAATAACTCAACAACTTGCTCTGCACCAAACCCTTTTCCAGTAAAAACATAACCGACAATTTCACGCCAAGGATTTTCAGCATTTAAACTATCTACGCAAAATAAAAGAGCATCGGTTGCAACTTCATTTTTTCTCCCCAAGGGTCCTACATCTACTAAACCTTCAATTAAATCATACTTTTTTGAATATTCTTCGAAAGATCGAATTTTCATTTCATCAAATTTTAAAATGCATACTCTTTGTGAGAGTGGTAGTTTAGCTATGGATTCTTTTAGTTTTTCAAAAACTTTATCATCAAATCCAGTTTCTATTGAATATTTTTCAATCCAACCACGGACAGTTGATTCTGCTGGTAAAACAACCCCGGCTCGTCTTAGCCGAGAGTACCCTGATGCAGAATGTTAAAAAATGTGTTTAGCTTATTGTTTTTCTTCATCGGTATAACAAGTATTAGGTTTGTGAAGCTGCAGTTTCACCATTGTTCTGGCAAATGGTTCAGTACACCCGTGTTTGTCTAAAAAAAAATCTATCGAATGATTAATATTTTCTTTTAAAACCAAGTTTCTTGTTCGTAATCGGTTAACGTTCATGAAACTGTTTTTTAAATTTTCTTGTATTTTTTTTATTTTTCTTTTCAAATTACCAATTATACTATATTTTTTTTTGTCTTTAGTATTTTGTTTATTTGAATTTTTTTCATCAATAGAACTTACGTTTAAATTAGCACCACCTTCAATAAAAGGATTTTCATTATTATAATTTTTATCAAAATTGGTATTTACGTTATTAATTGTTGAATTTATTTTTGCATTCGTAGCTTCGAATATAGTATTATTTTCTGAAATCTCATTTATATTAAAATTCATTGTATTTTTAGATTCAGAAAAATTTGTTTTAAAAGTAGGGATTGACCGTTTAATTATATTACTTTTAATTTTCATATTTTTAGAAATAATTTTAATGTTAAAATTTTTATCACCGAGAGTATGGTTAATAAGACCATCTTTTATAATAATATCACCTTCAGATATATCATAATGATCATACATTTTTTGATTTTCTTTCAAAAAATCATTTTTGTTACATATGTTACCAAAAATTTAAAAATTTTCAACATGAGAAATAGGAACTGCATCTCTATACTTTCTTGTCCTTTTTTCACCGTCAATGAAATCTTGTTCTAGGAAATGATTTGAGCAGATTTTGGCTTGAGTCAAGGAAGTTTGTTTCCATTTAAAGAGTCTTTCATTCCCTAAAAATTATATAAATCATAACTAAGGTAAAAAAAATTCCTAAAAAGTTTTAAAACAAATAAGTTTCTATATGTAAAAAATCACAAATTTTTTTATACAAGCAAAAGGTCTTACACTTAAAAGTTGACCACTCGAGAGTTTTACACAAAATAAAAAAAAACGCTGCCAAGTAATTGGCACTATGGTTCCTTATTAACAAAATTTTTTATGCAAAAAATTGTGAGACAAAAATTTAAAAAAAATTAATTATTAGATTCGATATATGGAATAAAACCATACTTTCAAATATTAGTATTTTCTTATACAACAATTAGATACTATGTCCAAAAATAAAAAAAATAATAGTATTATTTTTATTTTGTTTATGAAAAAAATATTTAAAAAAAAGTATTTAAAAAATTGAGTATCAGCAGAGATTAGGTATCAGATTCGAGACAGAGTAAAAAACCTATTTTCAGATATTAATACTTTTTCAGAAATAAATTAGGTACTACGTTCAAAAAAAAAAAAAAATATTGTTATTATTTTAATTTTTTTATGTAAAAATGTTGAAAAAAAATGTTTTGAAAAAGTTAAGTTTCAGCTTCAAAAAATTGACTAAAAATATTATATTGATAAAAATTAATATTATATTTCTAAAATTAGTACTCCCACAGAAAAAAATGAGTTACTACTTTCAAAAAGGAAAAAAAATGGCTGTTCTTTTATTTTTTTAGGCAAAAAGTTTTGACAAAAAAAAGATCAAAAAATTAAGTATCTGATTGGAGATATCTAGTAATGACCATATTTTCAGATATTGATACTTTCATAGAAAAAAGTAAGGTACGACATCCAAAAAGAAAAAAAATATCGTTGTTTTTTTTATTTTTTTATGCAAAAAATTTTAAGAAAAATATTTTCAAAAAATTAAGTATTTGATTCGAGATATCGAGTAAAAACCATATTTTCAGATATTAGTACTTTCATAGAATTAAATGAGTAACTACACCGAAAAAAAAAAAATTAGTGCAGTTTTTTTAATTTTTTTTTTTTAATTTTGAGAAAAAAGTTTTGAAAAAATTAAGTAACAGATTTAAAAAATTATTATAAACGAGATTCCTAAAACTAGTACTCCCATATAAATAAATTATGTACTGCTTCCAAAGAGAAAAAAAATTAGTGTTTTTTGTATTTTTTTGTGACAAAAATATTGGAAAAAAAGTTTTCAAAAAATTAAATATCTGATTCGAGATATCGTTTAAAAACGATTATTTCAAATATAAGTACTTTCATAGAAATAAATTAGGTATTACATTCGAATTAAAAAAAAAAAAAATGTAGTTTGAGAAAAATAGATAAAAAAATATTATTGCCAAGGAAAAACCACTCAAGAAGAAAAAAAAACTTTTCTTCTTACGATGAAATTTAGCCAAGTTATCGTAAATTAAAGATTTTACTCAAATTTGTCTTAAAAAAGATTGAAGTTCCTTATTGAAAAAAGCCTGTTTCTGAACTTTAAACATGCATTACTCGCTTGATTTTTATCGAAAAATAATAATTTTTTTTTTTAATCGATTAAATTTTCCCTGGCAATTCACTTTAAGAAAAAAATCATTCTTATTGACAAAATTTTAATTTTTAGGTTAAAAGCCTTGAAAACTGTAAGTAGGCAAAATTTACTTAACACAGTTTTTGACCTAAAAAATTAAATTTGGTTTTTTTCTTTCAGAAATAAATACTTAGGGAAAAATTAATTGAAATAAAAAAAAAAATTATTATTTTACGATTAAAATCAAGCGAATAATGCTGAAAAAAGTTTTCTTTTTATAATGAAATTTTGCCAAATTATCGTCCATTTGTAGATTTTCCTCAAAATTGTCTTAAAAAATACCGCCAGTTGCTTGATATGCTTGAAAATTCAAGCAACAAATGAATTTCAAGCAAAGCAGCCTGGCCGTGAAGATATTGAAAAAAGTTTGTTTTTGAATTTAAAATATGCATTAATTGCTTGATTATTATGGTAAAATACTTTTTTTTTTTAATCGTTTACTTTTTCCCTGAGTATTCATTCCTTCAAGAAAAAAATCATTTTTTTACCACATTTCAACTTTTAGGTCAAAAACCAGTGGAATCCTGTATTAAATAAATTTAGCTACTTACAGTTTTCAGGCTTTTTACTTAAAAATTAAAATTTGGTCAATAAGAATAATTTTTTTTTTTTTTTAAATTTAATCGATTTAAAAAAAAAATTATTATTTTACGACGAAAATCAAGCTAGTAATATATATTTTAAATACAGAAAAAGGCTTAATTTCAATTATTTTTAAGACAAATTTCATCAATAATTTCAGCATTATTCGCTTGATTTTAATCGTAAAATAATAATTTTTTTTTTATTTTAATTTATTTTTCCTAAGTATTTATTTCTGAAAGAAAAAAACCAAATTTAAATTTTTAGGTCAAAAACTATGTTAAGTAAATTTTGCTACTTACAGTTTTCAAAGCTTTTAACCTAAAAATTAAAATTTGGTCAATAAGAATGATTTTTTTTCTTAAATGATCTTAATAGCTATTTTGCGGGGGTTTCAACTTCTCAATTTGAGAATCTTGACGATACTATTGAAATGATTAATTCAGCATCACTCAACGGTTTTCATTTCAAGGAGGTTACCTTGAATGATGTCATCCTAGCAGTAGCTCATTTTTCATCGCAAGCTACTGAGTCAGATGGAATACCTCATAAGATCATAGCTAAATCACTTCCTACAATTGGTCCTCATTTAGTGAGGCTTTTCAATGAATCGTTGATAGGTGGAGTTTTTCCTACAGAGTGGAAAAAATCATTACTGGTGGCCATTAAAAAGACATCTGCTCCATCCTCTCCGTCAGATTTTCGGCCTGTTGCTTTATTATGTTTTTTGGCAAAGGTTCTTGAAAAGCTAGCTCATGACCAAATTACGGACTATCTACAAAAAAACAAACTAATAGACCCACTACAAACAGGTTTTCGACCCTATAGTAGTTGTGAAACAGCATTATTAAAACTTACAGAGGACATACGAACTGGCAGAAATAAAAGACTGGTGACAATACTGCTACAATTTGATTTTAGTAAGGCATTTGATTCTATATCACCCACAAAGCTGATTGAAAAATTAATATCTATGGGGTTTTCCAAAAATGCCTTGCTATGGATCAAATCATATTTACAAGGACGACAATTGCAGGTTATCAATAGGTCTTCTCTTTCTGATCCTCTTGAAGTTAATCTTGGTGTTCCACAAGGGTCAGTTTTGGGGCCACTTTTGTTTTGTATTTACATTAATGATGTAAAACAATATCTTCCTGAAGGCATCCAACACTTATTATATGCAGACGATCTGCAAATATATATACAAGATACGCCTGAGAATATACAGGAAGCTATTACAAGGTTATCACTAGCAGCCCATAACATCAATAACTGGGCAAAAACTGTCTGTCTAAGGCTTAATCCTGATAAAACCAAAGCAATTTATTTTGGCACAAGCTACTTTGTGGATCAATTGGATAGACAAAATCTACCTGGTGTTAAGATAAGTGATATTACTGTGCCTTTTGTGAAGGAAGTAAAAAGCTTAGGGGTCATTTTAGATAGCAAACTAAATTGGAAATCTCACATAACATCAGTAGGCAAGAAGGTAAATAGAGTTCTGTATACACTCAGGTTCATTCGACAATGTACAACTGAAGCTCTGCGTATTAAGCTTGTACAGGCTCTAGTTATTCCTCATTTGGATTTTTGTTCTGTGGTTTATTTAGACTGCTCAACGAACTTACATGACAGAATACAAAGATTGAATAATTCTTGTTTAAGGTACATCTTTGGGGTTCGTAGGGACAGTCATATTACTCCATATAGGGAAAAACTAGGCTGGTTAACCTGCTACATGCGTAGACTATATTTTACATTAATCATAATGTATAAAGTCCTTCGTCTAGGTAGACCTGAATATCTGGCTCAAATTTTTGTTCGATACACTTCGAAACAGACAGCCAGAGGTGAACTATTAACTCGTGAGTTAGTTTTACCTGAACTTGAAAAATGGCATGGCAACTCTTCCTTTCAAGTTCAAGGCACAAAAAGTTGGAATTCCCTTCCTTCTAAAATAAGGTTCCTTCCTTCACTAAACTCATTCAAGACAGCCTTATTTACCTACCTATCAAACCTAAATTATACATATGAGGGCTCGGTTTTTAAGTGTATATAAACTATGTTTTTAAAGAAAAGATAAAATATGTTGACATGTATTACTTGGATTGCTATATATTATTGTCATTATTTATATGTGTTATTTGATAGTTAATATTAATAATAACTTGACTGTGATGTAAATCATTAAATTTTAGTTACAAAATGCTATCACTGTTACTTACTATTATTATTTGCCACTGTTATTACCATACTGTTAATTTTTTTCAATTAAATTTTTCAATTAAATTTACTAAATCAATATATTTATAAAATAATATTAAATTTAAACTATGTTATGCTGTTACTATGTTATAATTATGTATAAAATTTTGTTTTAGACAAATAAAGAATATTTACATTTACATTTACATTTTAAATAAATTTTTTTTTCTTAAAAAAATTAATCTATTTAAAAAAAAAATTATTTTTTTACGATTAAAATCAAACGAATAATGCCGAAATTATTGATGAAATTTGTCTTAAAAATGATTGAAATTAAGCCTGTTTCTGTATTTAAAATATGCATTGCTAGCTTGATTTTCGTCGTAAAATAATAGTTTTTTTAAGAAAAAAAAATTTATTTAAGAAAAAAAATCATTCTTATTGACAAAATTTTAATTTTTAGGTTAAAAGCCTTGAAAACTGTAAGTAGCAAAATTTACTTAACACAGTTTTTGACCTAAAAATTTAAATTTGGTTTTTTTCTTTCAGACTTAGGGAAAAATTAATTGAAATAAAAAAAAAATTATTATTTTACGATTAAAATCAAGCGAATAATGCTGAAATTATTGATGAAATTTGTCTTAAAAATGATTGAAATTAAGCCTGTTTCTGTATTTTAAATATGTATTACTAACTTGATTTTCGTCGTAAAATAATAATTTTTTTTTTAAATCGATTAATTTTTTTAAGAAAAAAAAAATTATTTAAGAAAAATATCTATTTGTTCAACAAGGAAAAAAAAGTTGGATTTGGCTTTCAATGCAGTTGTATGCACTAGTGAGCGTAGCGAACGAGTGCAGACAGCATTGAAAGTAAAATTTCCTACATTTTTCCCCGTGTTCAACACATAGTTTTTCATTAAAAGCGAAAAAAAGATCGCCCGAAAGTAAGAAAGTAGACCTTTTTTGCAGCATGTAATGAAAAAATTATTCTTATTGACCAAATTTTAATTTTTAATTAAAAAGCCTGAAAACTGTAAGTAGCTAAATTTATTTAACACAGGTTTTCACTGGTTTTTGACCTAAAAGTTGAAATGTGGTAAAAAAATGATTTTTTTCTTGAAGGAATGAATACTAAGGGAAAAAGTAAACGATTAAAAAAAAAAGTATTTTACCATAATAATCAAGCAATTAATGCATATTTTAAATTCAAAAACAAACTTTTTTCAATATCTTCACGGCCAGGCTGCTTTGCTTGAAATTCATTTGTTGCTTGAATTTTCAAGCATATCAAGCAACTGGTGGTATTTTTTAAGACAATTTTAAGGAAAATCTAAAAATGGACGATAATTTGGCAAAATTTCATTATAAAAAGAAAACTTTTTTTTCTTTTGGAGTGGTTTTTCCCTGGCAATCATATTTTTTGTCTATTTTTTAATATTTTTAATTAATTAAATCAAAACATATTTATATTAATTTATTTATTGATCCTTCTTTTTACAACTTGTTTTTGTATAATAATTAGACGACTAGTTTCAGGAATAAATTCCCATCATCAGGTCTGTATTATAATTAAACTAAATTTATTTAAAACATTTGAATATGATATTGTAACTTTATATTATGTCTGTATAGACTCACAATTATTTTATGACTAAATGTAAAAATTTTTTGAATATTTATTTTGTATACATATGAAGATTTTATATTAGGAAGATTTTTAAATTATTTCTAGTTTTATAATGTAATAAGAAATTTTAAAAATTTTTTATAAGTGTTTGAAATCACATCTGTTTTTTCTAATGTACAAGTACTCCCTAGGAGGAAGTTAATATTATATAAAATATGTTTTTTAATTCGTTTCTTCTATTTCATTTCTTTTTATTTTTATTTTTTATTTTTGCTTTTTCTTATTTTTTATTGAATAATATGTTTTTTTATTATTTTATCAAATAATACGTTTTTTTTATTTAGTAACTTATCATTAATTAATTTATTTGCATTTATTTGTGTATTTTTATAAATCTCAAATTCCTCTAGTGTATCCAAAATTTTACCTTTGTTACAAATTGTATCGGTTTTAAATTTTTATGTATATTGTTAATTTTGTCGTCTGTGTAGTCATGGTTATTATTAATTAAATGTAATCCGTATTTGGTATTTACTTTTTCTAATTGTTGTGTAGTATTTATATTTTTTGTTTTTGGTATATGGTCATTAAACCTTTTTCTGAAGCTGCGTCCCGTTTGCCCTATGTATATTCTATCACACGAGTCACATGATATTTTATATACACCGGTTCTATCAAGAAAATTGTTATTTGTATGGTTTTTCTTTTTGAAATGTTTTTCTAATTGATTGTCCGTTTTGAACCCTATATTGTACCTATATTTTTTTACTGTGCTATTTAGAATACTTGGCAATTTCGTTGTGTATTTTGAACTTAAATATTTATTGTTATAAACTTTATTATTAAATGCATTATTTTTCTTGTTTTTATGTTTTTTAATTAATTTGTTTATAATTTCTATATTATACCCGTTATTTTTCGCGATTTGTTTAATTATTGCTATTTCCGTATTAAAATCTTCTTTGTCCATCGGTTTATTTACGGCCCTGTGTATAAGCGAGTGGAACGCAGCTAATTTTTGACTTCGCGGGTGGTGTGATTCGTTATGTATAACCGTGTCTGTAGTTGTTATTTTTCTAAAAATTGAGAACTTTAATTTATTATTATCTTTTCTTATTTTTAAATCCAAAAAATTAATACTATTGTCTGTTTCTAACTCTTCTGTGAATTGAATTTTTTTATTAAATTTACTTATTTTATTAACCTGAAAAGTAATTTTGAATATTTGACGTAGCTCAGATACGAAAAACACGGTTTTTGACATATTATTATTATTATTATTAGAATTTATTAGGCGCAGGCGTGGCCGATGCGCAACAATTTACAATAGTTTACAGTAAAAAAAATTTAATTTGAGTACATATGCGTATGAGTACTTAGAATATAAAAACAGTATAAAATTATAATACAATTACAATTGAAAATATTAATACAATAATAATGTATGATATAATAATTAAGATAAAATGAAAAGAAAAAATTAATTATACATAATGCTGTACATAAATTTAGAAAATTAAAATAAGTTTTGATTTATATAAAAATTTATAATAAATTGATTATTTATTTTATAGAATAATTAAATTTAAAGGTAATTATAATTAAATACATAGATATTTAAAGTATATAATAATACATTGAAAATTCTTTTGTAGACTTTTAGATTCATGAATTGAAAAATTAATTTATAGAAATTATTGTAATTTAATTATTGATTTTTAATTAAATTCTCCTAAACGTAAATTTTGACATGAAAATAAAAATAAAACTAAAAATAAGTGTTGATTTACACACCAAAAATTCATTTGTATGCTTACAGAAACATAATTTAGAATATTTATCATAATTTGACTATTTTGTTTTGAATTGAAAATTTAAATTTAAGAAAAATATAAAGTAAATAAACTAGATTTAAAAGTATATAATAGATTGAAAATTTAAATGCATAGTTAAAGATAAGATACTTGAATTAAAATATTAATAATACTTAACTGAAACTTTACTTGTAAAATTATAGATACAAGAATTGAAATATTTTTATAGAAATTATCATAATTTAATTATTGATTTTTAATTAAATTCTTAGTAAGTAAACTTGAAGAAAAATTTATAATTAATGAACGTAAAAATAAAAATTACTTTAAAATAAATTAAATAAATTTTCAAGATCAGTAGTTGGCGTGATAGGCTCAGATGATTGACCCTTTAGCTTTGCAAAAATGGCACCTTCATAAGAATACACGTATACATCTTTATTATTCTGGAAATGCTTTTTGATGCGCTGATATTCAGTATATAATTCATTACTTAAAAGATCATTACAATATATTTTCTTATTTGCTTGTACATGAGATACAAAAGCGGAATTTAAAATATCTTGAAATGTTATTTTGCCATGAAGGCGCTTGAGATCCATGACAAACTTACGAACTTGTGACGACGAAAATTTAATAACTAAATTTATTGAATTATAGCTCTGATCTGATTTCTGATTGTTAGCTTTGAATTGTCGGATATTTAAAATGTGAGAAGTCAAATAGCCTGCACCAATTTTATTCAAAAAGTTGAAAACAAAAAAAAAGAAAAAGTTGAATTTAATCGATATTTCAAATAAATAAATTATTTAATTAAAATAAATAAATACTAAGAACTATAATGTAAATAAGTATTTATCATTTGATTGTCGATAAGTTAGAAAAGATTAATCTCTATATATTATAAAGTTATAACCGCTGCCGCCGCTGCCGCCGCTGTCGAATGACACCTTTGGGCCATCTGACACTTTTGGGCCACACAATATGGTACTTTTGGGCCAGTCTGACACTTTTGGGCCACGCAATATGGTACTTTTGGGCCAATATGACACTTTTGGGCCACGCAATATGGTACTTTTGGGCCAGTCTGACAATTTTGGGCCACGCAATATGGTACTTTTGGGCCATTCTGACACTTTTGGACCACGCAATATGGTACTTTTGGGCCAGTCTGACACTTTTGGGCCATTCTGACACTTTTGGGCCACTCTGACACTTTTGGGTCACGCAATATGGTACTTTTGGGCCATTCTGACACTTTTGGGCCACTCTGACACTTTTGGGCCATTCTGCATCATTTCCATTTTCTTAGTTATTGACAATTTTGGGCTAATTTGATACTTTCGGGCCAATAAGATACTACTGGGCAAAACCAGCCCTTGTGGGTCTAAGTGATTTTATTTTTTTTTATTTTTAAGCCGATAAATCAATTAATTATAAACCTATTAACGAATTTTAAAATAAAAGAAAAACAATATAATCAATATTTTTAATTGAAAGTAATTATTAAAATTGTATTTAAAATTTTACATTTTTTGTTCTCATGACTAACCCACTTTTTCAATCACTCAACGGGGGTTGGCGCGCGAAGCGCGCAGGGGGCGGAGCCCCCTAGTTTTATATAAATATACAATATGAAATTTAACACTATTTGAAGTTGATAACCACTGACATGAATTGCATGAGGCTTAAACTTTTTTACTAATTTTTATGCTCACTTTTTATGCTCAATTATCTGATTAAATTATTTCACTATCTCAAAAATATATTTACATAAACTTAGAAAAATTATTCAACACTTAGAGAAGTAAGAAAAAATAAAAATTTGAAGAGCGATTTAACAGATATTTTTTGTACTCATACGCATATTATATACATAAAAGTGGTAAAATCTTTTCGGCATCCATCGCCGACTGTTCACATTATTTTTTGCATTCTATAGAGTCCAAACTACCAGAAAATTATAGTGGTAGTCGCGGTCTCGTCAATTTTTTTTTTTTCATTTTTGGTGCTCATAACACGTATTTTCTCGTAAAAATGCACATATGTATGTATGTAACATGGCGATATTTCAGAACCATTATGGTATTAAGAGCTAATTTTTTTTCAAACATTTTTTTATAAAAAAATCTTAAAATATTTTTTTTTAATCGATATTTCAATATTTTGAATCTGATATTTTTTTCTCAAAATTTTTTACATAAATAAATAATAATAATACCAATATTTTTTTCTTTTTGAACGTAGTAACTAATTTATTTCTATATAAAAGTATTAATATCTGAAAATATGGCTTTTATTCTTGTTAATTTCAGTAGAAGCTTTCTGAATTATTGTTCTTATTTTTTTACGTATTAGGTGGCCCTAAAAAGGGCCGGTGGTTTTTTTTTGCATTTGATGCGTGGCCTCAGCCACACGTTCCAAAATCAATAAATCACAGACATACAACAAATTAAATCACCAAGGTCACAAATACACATACATACACAAACATACAAAAGAGAAATCAAAAACTTACAAACATGCGAGCACCTAGTGCTCAGGTGACTTCTCCTGGCCAGGAATATCAATGTCCACCTCTTCAAGCCTACGAGCTCGGAAAATTGCACCAAGCGTTTCAATCAATTACAGCTTACGAGCTGCTTCAATGAGGATTTAACGTCCGATGCCATGGACTCCTCCAAGTGCACCAAGCACATCAGCAACAATCAAACCAGCAAACAATCTCATCCACAGCATAGCGAAGGCGTCAAGGTAGCCGCGTGCGTGAAGGCTGAAGTCAGGACAGCAAATGCTGCTTTGGCCAGATGTGCGGTTATATTTATAAACCTTCGCTGACTTCGAGCTCGTTCACTGATTGGAGCGCGCGCGACAAATTCGTTACGAAGTTTACAATGTGAAAATTATGAGACGTGGCAAGGGAGGATTTTACCAATCGGCCCTTTTCAGGGCCACGTTCCTTAAACGAAAAATATAAGTACTCGACGTGGTAAAGGAGCAAAAGTCAAAAGTTAAGAATAATTCTCGCAAATCAAGACTGCGCGCGGCAAAGCCCGTGGCAAGGCTGTCAAAACGCACAGGAAAGCCAGAGGCCCGCGGAAAAGTGCCAAGCAAAGACTTCGTTTTATCACGGATATTTATTTTTGATGCCTAAAAATAACAATTCTATATCTCGAGTCTGATACTCAATTTTTTGAAAATTTTTTTCTTAATATGTTTGGCAAAAAAAATAAAAAAACAGCAATACTTTTTTTCTTTTTGTATGTATCACCTAATTTTTTCTTTAAAAATAACAGCAATATTTTTTCCATTTTTAAAATAGTATCTCATATTTTTCTGTGGTAGTACTAGTTTTAGAAATATCCTTTATAATCAATTTTTTGGATCGGAAACTTAATTTTATCAAAATTTTTTACATAAAAAATAAAAATAATAGCAATATTTTTTTTCTTTTGGAACGTAGTTCTTAATTTTTTTCTATGAATGTACTAATATCTAGAATTATTTTTTTTGCTAGGAAAAATAGACCATAAAAACATTTTGTTAATGAGGAACCATAGTACCAATTACCTGGCAGCGTTTTTTTTTTTGTATAAAATTATCATAATATTTACTTACCAACCAGATTAAGCCATGTATTTTGTTTGCTTGGATCTTTTGGAAAATGAAAAAGCTGAACTTTATCATTTGAAGTATTTTTACACCCAGGATACTGACAAATTTCATAAACTTTACTTTTTTTAGTTTTCATTTTTGCATAGTATTTCATCAAATATTATTCAAAAAAATAAATACCAGAACTTAAATTTTAAAACGTGTATTCTAAACAAAATAAAGTACTCCTCACGAAAAATACCAAGCTAAATGCCCAAACGAGCCTGCTTAAAAATAAAAATCAAACTGAAAATATTCTGAAAACAAAAATAAATATTTTTAAAATAAAACAAAAAAAAATTATTTATATTTGAAAAATTCAATCTCTGATTCAATGCAAACAGAGATAAGATCAGAATAAGATAAATTTTTTTAGGAGGTGGAATGTTTAAAGGATTATTTGAGATAACAACTTTTGACACATATTTTCTTCATTTGAACCTGTTTTTATTATTTTTTCTATACTTTTATTAAATATTCTACCTGATTTTAACTACTTACCTGTTTTTAACTTTATTTTTTAGTTTTCCCAAGAAAAGACAATTTTTACCTAAGTAATATTTTATATAAAAAAACTTTTTTTTTTAAATAAAAAAAAAAAAAAAATTTATTTAATAAAAAATTCATTTAAAATTTTGAGCTGATTGAATAAAATTATTATCCAGGGGTAAGTGATTTATTTTTTTTTCTTTTAACTGGGATAATTTATTTAAGTCATATAATATAATAAAAAAAAGTGTTTTTTTAAGAGCTAATTTTTATAAAATATATTTAAATTTTTTTAAATATTGATAACAATTAATTAATTTATTAATAATATATTATAATAAAAAAAAAAAAATAAAAAAAAAAAATTGACTGAGTCGAGGATTCGATCACCGATTCAAGTTATCCCGAGTCAACATATCCACTTGACCATCGAAACTTAATGGAATAATTTTTGTTAATTAGGTACAATATCGTTTGAAAAATAGAAAGAAAAGATTTTTATGTAGTAGGCGGAGAAATAGAAAAGAAAGGATATATGTACAAATAACCGCATAAAACAAAGATGCGAGAGAGTGACCACGTGACAGCTTCGGCGATGTAAAATAAAACGGAGTCAGCCTTTCCTATCTCTCTGGCGATCTCTCTAAACTCATCTCTGCCTAAATATTAAGCGTCAAAATATACTTCCATTCTGTATATAAGTAAAATCTCGACAAACCAAATCCGATGTCATTGGCTTTGGCCTGTTATCTCTAAAAAGCCAATCTTATGAGTAAGAGAGAGATAACAGGTTTAACGAAACATCAATAATGTAGTTTTCTACATTGCTTTAGAAAAACCCGCGAGTTTTCATAAAATTCAAAAAATTTTTAATTGCATGATGGTATATCATGATAAAAATTGTAATTCTTGCACATGCTCAAAACGTCCGATAGAGTCTATAAATATTTTATAAAGTCTTAAAATTTATAAATCGTAACCATGCATTATTAATTTACACGTCAATACATCGCATGGACCATAAAAAAATAGGAAAAAATAATGGGAAATAATAAGTAACGTAAAATAAATTTATAAAAATTACTCAAAAATTACTGTTATTAAAATATGTAACCATCATTTAAATTTAAATTATTTTCTTTTGTTGATAAAATTGTCTACGAAAAAAAAAAATATATAAACCTATATATACTAAAAAAACTTTTTGTTATTGTTACTGCAAAATGAGCTAATGATATTATATAGAAAAGGTATATCCCTTTTGGAATGAAATATTATTGAATGTAACTGTTACAGTATATTGCCGGATAAGTATAGTAATTTGACCCTTGCTACCGAAACCAAGCTAAGTAGTAGCGTTCAAAAAGTTTTCAAAAAACTCACGGAATCCCGTTGGAAGTAGATCTTAAGGCTATGACTGTCCCTGAAAAATCTACAAAAATTAACATATCACCATTTTTTAATAAAAATTTTTTTTTGCCCTTAGGACCCCTCTAAGATCCCCAAATACAATTTAAAATTTTTCGAAAATCTGTTTTTTTAGCATAAATAAATATTCTATACTTAAGTTTTTGTTTATTTGTAACCATAGTCGGGTTAAAAATAGTATTTTTTAATTTTTTATATAATCTGCTAAAGGGGAACCACTTTCTAATATTCGAAAATTCAAAACCCGCTACTACCGTTTACCCGCGCTTTTTTAACGACCATAAAATTTTTATTTTAAATAGTTTATTATTGTGTCAAAAATAAAAAAGAATACTTATCAAACTGATTTTTATCAATAGCCACCATTCTGCAATTCCTATCGTCCTATTAATTTTGTTACCAAAATTTTTTTTACCAATCGTAGATCGTATTCGCTGAAGTATTAAAAATTTGACAAATTTTTGACAGATATTTTGACAAAAACGAAAAGAATATTTCATGAAGGATATCATTATATTTTCGCCAAAAAATTATAAGCTATTAGTTTTTATATTGTAAAATAGGATGCATGTTCGTCAAAATTATATATTTTTTTTTAATATTCTCGCAAGTGAAATGAGTATGAAAAGGTATAAAAACGAGATATTAGTATAGATATTATGCAGCAATAAATATTATTATAATGTCTTATGTAAAAAGCAATGAATAATAATTAAGATTATTGTTTAGTTACTTCTTGAAATATCGGCTTCATGTTATAAATAAATACTTACGGATACCTGGCCAACTGGTTATTGTATAAATACGGGTCTATAAACCAGCAATTTAGACTTATTATGTGGACAAAAAGTGACTCTTTTATAAATAAGCTTATTAATCGAAAATAAATTATTATTTTTCACTAAAAATGTATACCCTGGATTTTCGAGGTTGCTTAGTTCAAAAATTTACACAAAGAAATCAATATGAAATCTAAGGGCTAAAAAAACATGTTAAAAATTACTATTTTCGCCAAATTGAAAATTTTCCTGTATTAAATTGATTGATTGATTGATTGGTAACTTTATTTATACAAATTTTATTTGTTTAAGTTTATATATTTATTAATATTTATTCAATATTATTTATTCAATACACATTACAGAGTTATATTAAAATACCCTGCCAAATAGCTGGCACTGAGGTTCCTCAAACAATAAGCTGTAATATTAATTTACAACAAATATTATTGATTACAACCATGCAATTATACATACATTTTTTGTTTTTAGTAGCTGGTAAAGTAGATTATTAAGATCATTTTGTTATTAAAGTGAAAATTCTAGCGTCCATGGATTGGTCGCGCCGGCGTTAATGGATTTTAAATCATTTTTGCATAATTAAAAAGAGACAAATATAAAAAAAGCTAATTTTTTTTTTTTATAAAATTTTATTTTATTAGAATATATAATTATCCCTTAATAATTAAAAGACTGCGCCTATTTACCCAGAAATTCTGGATAGATAACCTTGAAATTTCAGAAACTTTTTTTCAAAGATTTCACACATAATAATTAAATTTTTTTAATAATTACATTTAAATCTTATAAAGTACTAAAAAAATAGTTAGTTTTTCAAAAACAAATTTTAATATTCAGTGCAGAGTGCAGAAAAGCAAACAAAACAAACCTCAAGTTGAGGTTCAAATTATTTTTTTTTTGTAAATGCGTGAGTCCATTTTACGTAAAAAATTTCTGAGTAAATAGACTTTGCGTAATTAAAATATTGGGTAACATGATTTTTTTGTTTTGTCAAAGAAATGGTTGGTAAGGACGCCTTCGGTTAGGGCACGGGAAAATTGACCACGCGAAATTTTGGACACGAAATTTTAACCCCTAAATTTCAGACACGCGAATGAAAAAATAAAAAAATTAGGACACACCAAAAAAATATTTAATAAAAATTGCCCACGCAAAAAATAAGACACAAAATTTTGGACACCACAAATTTATTATTTTTAATTTTGCCCACAAATGGCAAAATTTTAAATATTGTCCACAAAAAAATTAAATTTAAAAATTTTTATTTCTAAATAAAAAAAGAAATATTCAGGTGCTTGAAATTAGAAATAAAAATTTTTAAATTTATTTTTTTTGTGGACAAAATTAAAAATAATAAATTTAAGGTGTCCAAAATTTTGTATCTTATTTTTTGCGTGGGCAATTTTTATTAAATATTTTTTTGGTGTGTCCTAATTTTTTTATTTTTTCATTTGCGTGTCTGAAATTCAGTGGTTAAAATTTTGTGTCTAAAATTTCGCGTGGTCAATTTTCCCGTGCCCTAACCGAAGGCGTCCGTTGGTAACGATGCGAAAATTACAAATATTCGCTCAATTATTATAAAAAGATAGGAGTTTTTACCAGAATTTATAATAATTTCTTATAATTTATTTTCTCAGTGTACTTCTTGCATTTCAGGATTTTAACATTATTTATATTATTTCTATTAATCACAAAATAATAAATTATTTAATTCTATAAATTGTTTGATTCTTTAAAAAATACCAATATAACTTTTAAATCTTAATTTTAAAATGCAAACATAACCATTTAATATTTTTAGGCTGTTTATTATTGTTTATAATTTCATTAAGCTGCATACATAAATAAACATAGCAACGAGCAAAATAATCCAAGGAAGTCAAAAAGAGGCAAGATTTCCATCACTCTTTCTTGTGTGTTATAATTTATATCAAAATAAAAAAAAAATTGTGACGGATACAAAAAATTACTATAAACTAAATTTATAAAATTTGCACTCTCATTAAAATAAATTAGATATGTCCAATACGAAAAATAAATTTGGTGTTTTATTTATTTTTTTGTGACGAAGATTTTGGAGAAAAAAATTTTCAAAAAATTAATTATCAGATTCAAGATATCGAGTAAAAATCATAATTTCAAATATAAGTAATTTCATGGAAATGAATGAGGTATTACATCCAAATTAAAAAAAAAAAAGTATTTTGAGATTTTTTTAATAAACAAATTTTTGGAAAAAAAAGTTAGGTATTCATTCGATAATTGTTTTGAAATATCACTGGTTATATTTTAAAATATTAGTACTTTCATAGAATTAAATGAGGTATTACACCAAAAAAATATTGCAATTTTTTTTATTTTTCTTTTTTTTTTGAGAATAAAAATTTTGAAAAAATTGAGTATCAATTCCAAAAAATGACTGTAAACGAGGTTCTTAAAACTAGTACTTCTATGGAAATAAATTAGGTACTACGTCCAAAAAGAAAAAAAAGTTTCGTATTTTTTGTATTTTTTTGTGAAAAAAATTTTAGGAAAAAAATTTTTTAAAAAATTAAGTATCAGATTGGAGATATCAAGCAAAAACCATACTTTCAAGTATAAGTACTTTCATGGAAATAAATGAGGTATTACATCCAAAATAAAAAAAAAAAGTGGGGGTTTGAGATTTTTTGATAAAAAAATGTTTGGAAAAAAAATTAGGTCTGAATTCGATAATGGTTTTGAAATATCACTAGTTACAATATTTTCAGATATTAGTACTTTCATAGAATTAAATGAGGTATTACACCAAAAAAAAAAAAAAATATTGCAGTTTTTTTTATTTTTCTTTTTTTTTAATTTTGACAAAAAAAATTTTGAAAAAATTAAGTATCAGATTCAAAAAATTACAATAAACAAGGTTCTTAAAACTAGTACTTCCATGAAAATAAATTAGGTACTAAGTCCAAAAAGAAAAAAAAAATTGGTATTTTTTGTATTTTTTTGTGAAAAAAATTTTAGAAAAAAAATTTTCAGAAAATTAAGTATCCGATTCGAGATATCATGTAAAAACCATACTTTCAAATATAAGTAGTTTCATGGAAATAAATGAGGTATTACATCCAAATCAAAAAAAAAAAAAAGTACCTCGAGCTTTTTTGGTGAAAAAATTTTTGAAAAAAAAATTAGGTCTTAATTCCATAATATTTGTGAAATATCACCGATTACATACATACGTACACACACACACACACACACACACACACACACACACATACAGACTTTTTTTAAAAACAGGTTTTTTAGCTTCCTGGGGTCCCAAAACGTGCTTATATGCCAAAAAATAGAAAATCAAATTTTGACCTAACACAATGGTTCCTCTTTGAGGAACCAAAAAAAAAAACATTAGTAATTAATTATTTAAACTTAAGAAAATTCAAAAAATAATAAAATTCATTGATATTTAGTAGACTGGTTTTTTTTTTCGAAGTATCCGGGATTCCTAACGCGCCAGCAGAATTCGAAAATATAAGTAAAAAAAATAAGTTCTTTGGATTTAGATCAAAACATCGATTTTTGAGCCCACGATAGCTCTCGAAAGTTTTTTTTTTGGCCTCCTTAAAATTGGGATTATCTTAAAACTTTCAGTTTTTCTAGTGGATTCAAATCGCGTTTAAGATTATGTTCCAATTAACATTCCTTAGTATTTTTTCCCCAGGATTCTGATGAAACCATTTATTTTAGTTTTTGACCACGTTTTATAGGAGAAAAATCGATTTTCGATTCCTTTTAGGGTCCAAATTTCAAGGGGACCAATTTTAAAAGTTTTGTAGTTTTCTGAATAAATTTTTCTGTATATTATTAACAAAAGGAACTTGTCTATTTTTTCCCTAAGAATTCGATGAAACCATTTATTTTAGCTTTTGACCACTTCTTATATGAGAAAAACCGACTTTTGTCATGTTTTGGGGTCCCAATTTTAAGGAAATCAATCATAAAAGCATAACAGTTTACAAAATAAATTTTTCTGAATATTATTCACTAAAGGAACTTATGTATTTTTTCCCCAGAAATCCGAAGAAACTATTTATAATTTGCTTTTGACCTCGTCTTATACGAGAAAATCAATTTTCGCCGTTTTTCAAGGTCCCAATTTTAAGGGAATCAATCATTAAAGTTTAATAGCTTATAAAAAAAATTTTTCTGAATATCATTTACTAATGATACTTGAATATTTTTTCCTGAGGAATTTGATGGAAGAATTTAATTTTTTATCTGGGCATTTCTTTTGCGAGAAAATCTATTTTCCTAAAATTTACTGATTTTTCCATATTTTATTTGCATTATGCTTCTTGAATTACTAATGAATTACAGATAAAAAAACAAAAAGCTTTTTGAACTACAAATAAAAAATTAATTTGTTCCATAGAATTCCTCAGGAAAAAATACGCAAGTATCATTAGTAAATAATATTCAGAAGAATATATTCTGAAAAGTAAAATACTCTTATAATTGATTTCCTTAAAATTATGACTCTGAAAAGTTTTTCAGAGTAATTTTGTAGTTACAAAAATCGATTTTTCTCGTATAAAACGAGGTCAAAAGCAAAAATAAATGGTTTCATCGGATTTCTGGGGAAAAAATACATAAGTCCCTTTAGTAACTAATATTCAGAAAAATTTGTTTTGTAAATTATTAAACTTAAATGATGAATTCCCTTAAAATTGGGACCCTGAAACACGACAAAAGTCGATTTTTCTCATATAAGAAGTGGTCAAAAGCTATAATAAATGGTTTCATCGGATTCCTGGGGAAAAAATATACAAGACCCTCTTGTAATTAATATTCAGAAAAACTTTTTTTGAAAACTGCTAACTTTTATAATAGATTTACTTAAAATTGGGACCCTAACAACAATGGTTTCAATAAAATCGATTTTTCTTCTATAAAACGTGGTCAAAAGCTAAAATAAATGGTTTCATCGGATTTCTGGAAAAAAAATGCATAAGTTCCTTTAGCAAATAATATTCATAAAAATTTATTTTGTAAACTGTTATGCTTTTATGATTGATTCCCTTAAAATTGGGACCCCAAAACACGACAAAAGTCGATTTTTCTCATATAAGAAGTGGTCAAAAGCTAAAATAAATGCATCGGATTCCTGGGGAAAAAGTATAAAAGACTTTCTTTTAAATAATAATCAGAAAAACTTATTTTGAAAACTAGTAACTTTTCATAATAGATTTCCTTAAAATTGGGACCCTAAAAACGAATAAAATCGATTTTTCTCCTATAAAACGTGGTCAAAAGCTAAAATAAATGGTTTCATCGAATTCTTAGGGAAAAAATACCAAGGAATGTTAATTGGAACATAATCTTAAACGCGAATCGTGGGCTCAAAAATCGATGTTTTGATCTAAATCCAACGAGAAACTTATTTTTTTTACTTAGTAAATTTAAAATTATTACTCTGAAGAAAAAAAATTCAAATTTTTCCAATTGCCGCTATAAGAATATATATCAGTGTATTTTATTTCAATCGAATTTTTTCTATATACACGGCTCGGTTACTGCGCTTGTAATTTCAAGTCGTGAAGATTTAAACCTTGTGATATTATTTAAAAAAAGTTGTTTTTCTTAATTATTTGACCTGAATAATTTATAAATAATAACCAATGTAAAATAACTCAACTGGCTATTTATAATTTTATTTATATACTTCTAAAAAAAAATAACATTTTCAACAATTTTCTTTTTTCACTTAATTTTGGACTTTAGATTTTTGATGGTTTTTTAATTATCTCTATTATCAGAATTTATTATATTTTTTCAAAATTTATCATTTTTTCTTCATCGAGTTCTGCTATTCATGTATTACTTTTCTAATTTTATATAGTTCACATTTTCTTAAATCTTTCATCTAATCTATTTCTGTATAAGATAAAAAGCAAAAAATTAAGATATTTGATATTTTAGAATGTATAATCTTCTTTTTTACTCTCCAGTAAGATCAATGCCATACCAATCGAGACATGATTCCTTAGAGTTCCGCGATATTTCGATATTTTATCGATATCGTATCGATATCGTTTCTATATATACGATATATGGCTAAATTTAAACCAAACCGGCACAAGATGCATGGTCGGGTCTTCAAATCGGTTCCAAAGTATTTTTTTTCGAAAGTACTACTAAAAATAAGCCTCCATGCCAATTTTTAGCTTATAAGGTTCAGTCCTCGATTTTTGGCGACCATTTTTGTGTCTTGGACTCTTATAAAAAAAGTAAGAAAAATGAGAAAAAATTTTTCTTATTTTTTCTGTAAAAAACACACATTTACATGAAAAATTTTTTCCTCTTAGGCCCGGATAGGAAATTTCCCGTAGAATCCAATTCTGGGGTCAAAAAAATTTTTTGAGCTGCGCATGCGCGAGAAATCGCTAAAATATCGCTAAACCCCTTTTTTTTTTTAAATTCGAGTTTCTCAAAAGTATATAAATAAAAAATCCTCTAGTAGGTTTCAAAGTACTTCTGATACTTCAAAGTTTACGATGAAAAAGAGAAACCACTGGGTTATTGCGTTTTGAGAGCTCTAGATCAAAATATAGCAGCTTTAAAAGTTCATTATTTACAAAATTCAAATTTCCCGCCAAGTCACGTGACCAATTAAAAATCTGACCAAAAATTCGGATTCTGCGGGAAATTTTACATAAGAATACCAATTTTTGTGTATTTTCAAAATTTTGTATCAATTTTACGAATTTTTAAATTTTTAACCTAAATACTTAAAATTTCAAAAAAAATGCATTTATCAAAAAACGATGTTTTATTGATTTTTTCATTTTTTTAATCATTTAAAATTTAACTAAAGCAAAAAATATAAACTTTTTTGATAAAATATAAGTGAATGAATGTTAAATTTCAAAATTTTAATCATATTAAAAGTTTATATTTCATTTTAATGAATTTTAAATGATTAGAAGTGTGAAAAAATCAATAAAACATCGTTTTTTGATAAATGCATTTTTTTTGAAATTTTAAGTATTTTGGTTAAAAATTTAAAAATTCATAAAATTGATTCAAAATTTTGAAAATACACAAAAATTGGTATTCTTATGTAAAATTTCCCGCAGAATCCGAATTTTTGGTCAGATTTTTAATTGGTCACGTGACTTGGCGGGAAATTTGAATTTTGTAATTAATGAACTTTTAAAGCTGCTATATTTTGATCTAGAGCTCTCAAAACGCAATAACCCAGTGGTTTCTCTTTTTCATCGTAAACTTTGAAGTATCAGAAGTACTTTGAAACCTACTAGAGGATTTTTTATTTATATACTTTTGAGAAATTCGAATTTAAAAAAAAAGGTTGTTTAGCGATATTTTAGCGATTTCTCGCGCATGCGCAGCTCAAAAAATTTTTTTGACCCCAGAATTGGATTCTATACGGGAAATTTCCTATCCGGGCCTAAGAAGAAAAAATTTTTCATGTAAATGTGTGTTTTTTACAGAAAAAATAAGAAAAATTTTTTCTCATTTTTCTTACTTTTTTTATAAGAGTCCAAGACACAAAAATGGTCGCCAAAAATCGAGGACTGAACCTTATAAGCTAAAAATTGGCATGGAGGCTTATTTTTAGTAGTACTTTCGAAAAAAAATACTTTGGAACCGATTTGAAGACCCGACCATGCATCTTGTGCCGGTTTGGTTTAAATTTAGCCATATACGATATTAACGTTTTCATTTCGATACGATATCGATACGATATTAACGTTTTCATTTCAATACGATATCGATATCAAAGGTCCGATATATCGACAAATATCGATATCGATAAGAATAATTAAAATGAAAAATAATATGCAATTTTTACAAAAATTTTTATTTTGTTTAACTATTTTTATCAAAAATTAAATTTCACAAATTTCATCTTTCAATTTTGATTTGGACCAAGCGCACATCAGTGCCTTCAGAGAATCATCTTTGATGGTAAATTTTTAGGTGCTGCTTCAATCCGGAGGTGTTCCCTTGTTTCATTTTAATTTTCTTTTCGCTGTTATATTTCTCGCGGCACAATAAACACACACCGAATTTATCGCCACTTTCAGTGATATATTGAAAATATGTTTTCATTGTGATTTTATTAGAAATTTCAGCCATTATAATTTATTAAAACAGAAAATTTTGATCCAAATGTTTAATATAAATCGAGGTTATGGAAATTTTGAAAAGAAATAAAAAAAAAAAGAATATCAGCAACTTCAAACCCAATAATATTATAATTTTAATTTTAAATTAAATTTTAAAAAATTTTTAATTGAATAATTATATGTTTTCGATATTTCGATATTTTCGATATCGATACGATATTAACGCTGTCGATATCGATACGATATTAGAAAAAGCGATATTTTCTATATCGATATCGATATCTATGAAAATATCGTATCGTATCGATATCGCGGAACTCTATGATTCCTTCAAAGCTAAAGAAGTATTTCTGTTTCTGTATATTTTTTTATACGATGCTCTTATCCCTAAATTACCTTTCATGTAATGATTATTTCCACTATCAATTCTTTCTAGCTTTTCAATTTTTCTTTTTTCTAATCTATTATATAAACGTAAATCAGAAAAAAAATAAACAGATGAAAAAGACTCTGGGGTAAATTCAACGTCTGCAACTAAATTTAAAATATCATTATAAGTTACTATTTCAGATAGTCTTGTGAGTCGATGATTCATGTCATTAATATTTTGTATTAGTAGAAACTCATCTATTATTATTCTTTCAAAATATGATTTTAATGATTCATTTACTATTGAGGCCAAAAAAGATAAAGGATGAGAATTAATTGCTGTATAAATAATTAATTATATTCTTTCATGAGGTATTCCTTCGCATCTTTTATCATAATTAATTAAATTTTGAAACATATTAGCAGCAGTATTCAGTTTTTTGTTTTCATAAGCTGTTTGAATTTCAGTGGAATTTAAGAACTTAATTGCAACTGCATGAGCAACAAATGAAATGTTGTTGTGACCTTCGAAATTCTGATTTCGATTATTAAATTCTCTTAATCTTGCTGTAACGGTGTCACTGTTGTAGGGCATAATTGGAATATCTTCATCATTTAACGAATCATCTCCCGAATTTTTATACTCCTCTAATATCCTCTCTATTTCATTTCTGTCTAGTGATTCCATTCTTTTTTTTTTTATGTCCCTTTAAAATAATAATAATTAAAATTAAAAATTACAATAAATTAAGAAAATAAGAATTTACAAAAAACTTATAACCGTTTTGTGCATACACAACCTAAATGCCTAAATGGAACGTGTTTGCTATAGCTGAGGTCCGGGTATAATACATGAATGTTACGCAAGATTACAATTTTCTATTTTTATAATTTGTAATTATCAGCTCTACTAGATGTTAAGATTATAAACTCAAATTATTTTTATTCCCTAAACGCATTATTTTAAGTCCCTAAATCAAAAATATTTTAAGTCCCTTAAGCCGAATTATTAAGGGCCCCTAAATTCGAATTATTCTATGCTCCTAAACTTAAATAATTTCGAAATTATCCGGATTAAGCCCTGGATTAAACCGGATTATTTTAATTTCTATTTGACCCCCCCCCCCCTTAAGTCAGACACATTTAACGCCCCCCCCCCTTGATTTTATGATTCCCAGAGGTACCCCTTTTCACCCATTTATTTTTTTAATTCATTCGTATACTATCATACACTTGCTCCTTTTTCGAATTTTTACTATCATCCCTTATACATTGACGAAAATTGTATTCAACAGGGTTACCAAGTTTAGTTGAAATTAAAAAAACCTCGTTTATTGACACTATTACCCTGTTTTCTGAGTCATAGAGTGAAAATTTCGAAAAAGTAGCAAGTTTTCATAAGAATAGGATAGTATTCGAAGGTTTTAATAAAATAAATGGGTGAAAAATGAAAGTCTAGGAAATCAACAAATTTTTGGTTGAATCAGCACACTGTGGGACGTAATAAATTGTAAGAAGTTGATTAATCTTTTCGCTATACAAATTTTCTTACATGATTTTCAGGCAGCCCGTAACCAAAATAATATATGATTTTATTTATATATTTATATACTAGTACCTAGGTTTAACTTTAATTCTTAAAAAAAAATCCTTTATTTTTTTATTATTTTCTTATTTACAGAAAATAAGAATGTTAAATAAAAAATAACGATCAGAATGGTCCATACAAATCTACCAAATTAAATTATTTAAACATCTAAATAAATTGTGAAAAATTTATTTATTATAATAATTTATTAGCTAATAATTTATAATAAAGCGATCAAAAATGAAAACAATTATTTTTTTGAAATTAATAAGAAAAAATAATTCTGGTAAACTTTTAATTTGCAGTCCTGCAAAATATTTTGTAGATAAACCATTTAAATAAAAATAAAAATAAATCATACATATCAAAAACCTCACTATGTACATGAGCCATTTTTTTATATATATATATATATTAGAGTGGACCTAAAATTAGAGTTTTGAGAAAAACTTTGCTCCTCGGGTTTTTTTGTGAAGTTTTGGTCATAAAAAGTCCCCAGCTCCAAGGATTTTGATTTTGCTTTGCAAAAACACGTGCCTGTAAGCCCTTCAATTTTCCCATTTAAATAACATGGGAATTTTGACTTTTCAGCTTTCTAATTTTTTAACGTGCTGAAAAATTTTTTTTAAAAACTACCAAACAGATAGAAAATGATGTTTAGACATATAAAAACCGATCCCCAAAATTATAGCAGTCCCAGAACACTTTGTTTTATCAAAATAAAATTTTTTAAAATCACAATTTTCTCATTTAAAATACATTATAAATAAAAAACAATGTATTTTAAATGGGAAGATTGCGATTTTAAAAAATTTTATTTTTCTCAAAACTCTAATTTTAGGTCCACTCTAATATATATAATATACAAGCGCAGCACGGCAGTATGCAGAAGAAAAACCTCCATATCTACAAAAATCTGTAGATGAGCCATTTCTACAGAATACAGGAGACTATGTAGATGAACCATGTGATTTTGCAAATTAGAAGTGATAAGAAAAATGATTTGCACCATCTGATAGATAATTTCGCGACGATTAAGCCCATATAAAAAAATCATTTTTCATAAAAGTGAGGATATGGAAGTTTTTGATCTGTACCACAGGGCTGAAGACTACACGCGCAAAAAATTTTACGTAATGCTGTGCCATAATTTGGATTTCAATTATTATTTTTTACAAAACAAGATGACTTATAATTTAAACGGACATTTGAATTCCTCGAAAACCTCAGAATATTTTTTTCTTGTCAGCGGCCAGAAGGCAGGTATTTCCCGGCCGCAGCGCGATTCGAAAATACGTGTTTTCTTACCACTGACGAAATAAAAATTATCTTTTGCCCTCGGCTTAAAAAAAATAATTCCCCAGATCGCAGTTTGCCATTTACGTGTAATCTGGTCCATTCTTTATTTTTGCAGTCTCGGATAAAAATATACTATTCATTTATACATATATAAGTACAATTTTAATTTTAACTTACCTCAGTGAAAATTAATACAGGCTGCGAATTATTTTATACTTTTTAGTATCACCTCTTCTAAATTATATATTTCATATATTTTATATTTTAACAACTGCATAATTGGATACGTCTTGCTCTTCTGTCACAATAATCCATATTATTCTTTTTCTACGTTGTAATAATAAAAAATTATTTTAATAAGTATAATTATTTATTTTCAGCATAATAATTTATAATTAAATGATATTCTACCTCTTTAAATTAAATTTTTCAAAATAATTTTCATTAATATTCTGGATAAACTAAAAAAATTAAAAAATTATTTATATATGTTGTATATAAGTTTTGCAAAATTTTTTTTATACGTCTTGCTTTCTCTTTACTTTTTTCTTTACTGAGGTTTGACTGGAAGAAACTTTTTGAATAAGCCTTTTGAATAAGCCTTGTCTCGAAGTTATATGAAGAATGAAAAAAAATAAAAAAAAAAACGAAAATGAAACGAGTTTGCATAAAAATGAATTTTGTGATAAATTTATTGTACATATATTATATCGTCACATATAACAGGAACCAGAAGAATTGAAGACGCAGATAATGCGGCAATAAACTTAACTCATTTTGCGAGATATGTATACTTTTTTTCTCAGTTCTTCATTTGAAAAAATTTTCGAATCTAATTTTCAATTTCTTAGTAGCCTTTACATTTGCTATCACACACCAAGATTCTCATAATTAGGAAATTATATTTTTTCGAGTTTTTTTTTATTTGGAAACTTTTACCTGTATCAAAGATAAAAAAACAAGTTTGTATTCATCTTAAATAGTTTATGATCAAATTTACATGAATATAACGTAACTTTCTGTTAATATCAGCAAACACTTGGTTTTTTTTTTGAAGTTTATTTTGAAGTTTATAAAAAAAAAATTAATATGCAATAGTAAAAATGAAAAAATATGTAAGTTATTCCATCCCAACTTAGACCAAGTTGTTAGAAGGGTTGCATAAATTGGACTAAATTGGATTCCCAAATATGTGAGTCCTGAAAATAAGTACTCTCAGTCACTTTTAGGTTTCGAGATCAGATCCTTGATTTTTAGGAATCATTTTTGTGTTGCTGACCTATTGCTGTAAATTGATTCAAAATCTTCTTATTTTTTCTGTAAAATGCTTATTTTGCGTTGAAAAATATTTTTCTTTTAGATGCTTACAGTGAATTTTCCTCAGAACTCTATTTTACAGAGTCCAAAATTTGATTGATATGCGCGTGAAATTACTTTCTTTATCGCTACGCCTTTCAGCTTAAATAAAAAAATATAAGGGCTCTTAAAAATAATCGGAATATATTCACTATATGGTACTAATTTTAAAATTCTATTTCAAATCCCTCACCAACACGTAAATTTTTTGCCTCACTAACTGAAATTAAGGTATTTTTTAAGTACTTTACGTAATAAAACATGTTCCGTGTAAAAATGTATAATAGTATAATTACCATTAGTATAGTGAAATGACCACCACTTATCAAATCTGTAGTAGTATTACATATGCAGACAAATTTGTTAACCTGTAGTAATATTGGATGCATTCATTTCACAGTGTATGTACGGTTTTGTGTAACCAAGAAAACTTCAAAAATATAACTGCAGACCTTTTTCGAGAAATTTTGTATAACCTCACACCCCTAGTATTTAGCATATTTAGCAGGTATTATATGATGCAAAATTCAGTGGACCGAAAGCACGTATTTTCCACCGATTGCAATTTGAGCCATTCTTTATTTTTCTAGCCATGGTCCATAGTATTCGTTGGTAGTATATTATTTGGGATTTATATATTTTTTTAAATTTAACTTAAAACAAATATAATAGATTTAAATAGATATTATTTAAAAATAGATTTAACCCATTTACGCCCAAGCAGACGTAAACGGAAAGTTAAAAAAAAAATAGGTTCCCGTATAGATAGAGGCTTTTAAATTACATGTCTATAGTAAAATTTCATGCTCTTACCGATTCTGAAGTCAGGTTTTACTTACAACCCTTTCAAATGCCCCAAAAATAGGGGTAATTGGGGTGAAAAAGGGGCTAAAATAAGAATGACGGAAAAATCAATATAAAAATAAAAAAATGATACCAAAAAACATTTAAAATTACTTATTTGTGCAAAAAACTTACATTTTTTAGGTTTATGAGATATTTAATTGGATTTCAACCCTTATATTGCAACTAGGGGTAGTTTTCCCAAAAACTTCAAATATTGTTTTTTTAGTTCCAAATAGGTAAATTTTACTCCTAATTCCATTTTTTGAATTTGTTTTGAGCTAAAACTCTTGTGTAAGCGCAAAATTTTAAAATTTAGTTTCCTATATAAAAATAATAAATTCTATAGAAATGATAAATAATTTGACCTTTTTTCGAGTTTAATTTTTAGATTTTATTTGTTATTGACGTTTCAACCCCTAATTCGGGGTCCTTTTCAAAATCTATTTTAGAGAAAAAATTTTTTATAATTAATAATATTACAATAAAAATATAAAAATAATTAACAATATAAATTCTTACAATTATAGTAATGATTACATAGATATTAGGATGTAAAGGGTCCAGTCATATAGTAAAATTTTGATATTTCTAATTAAGAAATCTGTAAAAAATATGTACATTAAAAATTAAAAAATTAACCTAATTTGCACAAAGATGATTAATTGTGAACTAGTTTTTGATTATTTACCATATGTCATTGTTGAAAACTAAAAATATGTATATACATAGTATCACGGAAAAAAATATAAATAAATAAATTAATTAAAATTAATTAGTCTAAGAACTATTATCACAGAATTAATTGTTTAAAATTAACAGTTATGCATTAAATATAATATATATAAACATTGTTAAAAATTTTTGTGTATGTAGTAGTAATAACGATGATATTGGTAAATAAAATTTGGAATAATGTCATAAATCGTATCAGTAACGACATCTCTGAGAATAATTGATTGATAAGTACAGATATATTTATAAGTAATCAATAAACATAGGAGCGCATGTGTCGTGTTGCTATGGTAACATTATGTAAATAATGAATGATTGTGTTTTTTCATTCTATGAGTTACAGAAAGATATGGTTTAAATAATCCTTTAGAGTCTTCTTGTAGGTTGATGGAGTGTTTTTGAGTGTTGATGTAAAGGACCTCAGATGTGCTACGTTTATGATACGAGGGTTCTTTATCCAGAATATGATAATTTTCCCACTTAAAGTTGTGTTTAGTGTTGATATAATGTTGAGTGATGGGTGGTATATTGTCATTCTTCTGACTGCTATTATCAATACTATGAGTGGTAGTTTTTGATGGTTGAACTTTCTTATTTGTGTGGCTTCTGAGGACTCTATGGTTATCAGATTGTTGTTTTTCTTTTTCTTTGGTTAAAGCTATTTCCTTTTTTATCTCTCTATCAACTCCAGCCTTGTGTTCACCAATACGTACAGATACTTCACGTTTGGTTTGACCTACATATGTTGCATCACACTCTTCACATTCTATCTTATATATTACATTTGTATTTTCACCCTTTTTTAGTTTGTCTTTGGCTTTGATGACTAGATTGCTGTTGCTTTTATCAATTATAGGTATGGTAATGATGTCATATTTTTTGAACATACCTGACATACTGTTGTAAAACCCATCAATATTGGGGATGCATATAAATTCTATAGGTTCCATTTAGCCCTGATTACCCCTATTTTTACGCTTACAGAAGCGTTTTAGCTCAAAACAAATTCAAAAAATGGAATTAGGAGTAAAATTTACCTATTAGAACCGATTTGGAACTAAAAAATACAATATTTAAAGTTTTTGGGAAAACTACCCCTAGTTGCAATATAAGGGTTAAAATCCAATTAAATATCCTATAAACCTAAAAAATGTAAGTTTTTTGCACAAACAAGTAATTTTAAATGTTTTTTGGTATAATATTTTTATTTTTATATCGATTTTTCCGTCATTTTTATTTTAGCCTCTTTTTCACCCTCATTACCCCTATTTTCGGGGAATTTGAAGGGTTGTAAGTAAAATCTGACTTCAGATTTGGTAAGAGCATGAAATTTTACTATAGATATGTAATTTAAAAGCCTTTATCTATACGGGAACCTATTTTTTTTAACTTTCCGTTTACGTCCGCTTGGGCGTAAATGGGTTAAATAATAATTGCATTAATAAAAGGATGCTGTTTAAGCTGTTTATTAAAATAATAATCATTGTTATACAATCACCTTATTGATAAATAGAGTTTTTAAAAGTTTTATTATGCTCCTTATTTTATCTTTTTGTTATATTTAAATATATTTTATTTATTTATTTGTTTAATTGCATATAAATAGTCTTAAAAGATCAATACATACAATAGATTTGTATACAAGTAAATATATAAAATTGATAAATGATAAATTTTATTTATCGATCTGCACGGGCAAATATTATTATTCATAAATACAAAAACATATATTTATAAAAAATATAGTATATATATTGTAACTAGTTACTATAGAACGCTGAAAGAGGCATGGTTGAGATGGAAGCGCTCTGTCTTTCGTTTTTTTATCTTCCATCTCAACCATGCCTCTTTCAGCGTTCTATAGTATCGCGTTACAATCGATAATTTTTGTAACAACATCTTCATATGTATCGCATTTACGACAAATATCTAGAAATTTATTTGATACTTTTATTTATTTGATTAAAAGAAACTTAGTTGTGACTCATTTTTAAAATAAGTCATCCTTTATTTTTAAAATAAATTTAGTTGTAACCCGATTTTAAAATTAATCATTCTATTTAAAAATTTATTTGATAATTTTATTTTTAAAATAAATTTATTTGATTCTTTTATCGCATATAAAAATTATTATCGCGGCTGTACACATCTATTTATATGCAGCTTTTGAGCACCTACTTAGTGCGATTACCAGGAGTGTGAGTTGGGTCCAGTTTTGTGTAGCCAAGGAAGCTTCAAAATTATAACTGCAGACATTTTTCGAGAAATTTCAACCCGACATTCGGGTAACTACGCATCCCTAGTATTTAGCATATTTAGCACGTATTATATGATGCAAAATTCAGCGATCCGAAAGCACGTATTTCCCAACCACTGCGATTCGGGCCATATATTTTATTTTTCTAGCCATGGTTCGTAGTATTCGTTGGTAGTATATTATTTGGAATTTTTAAATATTTCCTTGATTCTACTTAAAACAAATATTTAGATTCAAATAATAATTATATTAATAAAAGAATGCTGTTTAAGCTGTTTATTAAACTAATAATCATTGTTACACAACCACCTTATTGATACATAGTTTTATAAGTTTTAATATACTCCTTATTTTATTTTTTTTATTTTTTTTACATAAAATAACATAAAATTTGAATAAACAATTAAGAAAAGATAAATTTAAATGAATCATTTTTTAACAATTAGAATGCAGGGCAAATTTTTATTGCCTCATTTGATTTTACGTATACCTTCATCTTTTTTGTTTTTCGGTATATCCGACTCAGTTCAGATTTTTCCATCAGTTTTGAATTATTAATTAAATTACGATAATTATGTTTTCTATTTATTCTTTTTTTTCAGGTATTACCGATTCACGTTTGACTAATACAATATTTTATAAAAAAAAAATTTCAAATATGCATTTGATCGGATTTGATACTTTTAGATAGATATTATTTAAAAAATTTTTTTTTTATAAAAATAAAAATGTTAAGGTATTTAAATTTATATAGTACTTGAAAAAGTTCAAACGTTTTTTTGTATTTTGTTTATAATATCTACACTGTAAAAAGTAACTTCCTTATATGAACAAAAAAATTAGAACATTTTCGAAAAATTAGTAAATTTTCGAAAAAATTTAAATATTTGAAAAAAATCGTAAATTTACTTTGGATCACAAATCCTTTTCAATAATTTTCTTTCTTACTCTCCAGTAAGATCAATGCCATACCAAGCGCGACATGATTCCTGCAGTAAATTAAATAGCCAACCTGCACGTTCTAATTTAATGTCAAAATTATCATCTAAATGTGCTTTTTCCAAAAAACCTTTCCATTTCAACCATTTTATAGTAAGTTCTTTTTCCATTTCAAGTAACTCTTTTGCTGCATCATAATTTTCAGGATATTCTCTTGTCCAATTATTGGCATACTCTTCATACGTTTTATGCTCAGTTAAATATTTTTTTGGCATATACATTTCGTTGTATTCACTATTTTTAATTCGTGAAGCCATTAAAGCATTTTTCATTGACATGGGCATTTTCTTATGTACCAAAGCACTTTCCCAGGTGAGTTTACCAGCTCTAATTAACTCTAGCATCATCATATTATGTATTAATGCAGAAGGATTTCTCATAACTGCCATTCCAAAAATTAAGCGAATCAATGCATTAGTATGTTGGGTAAGTTTTACTGGTTGATTATTACTAAAGATAGCAGGTATTATTTCTTTTAGATTTTCCAAAGCTAAAGAAGCATTTCTGTATATTGTTTCATATGATGCTATTCCCTCTATATTATCAAAGCAAAGAAAAGTTGCTTTTATGTAATGATTCGTTCCACTATCAATTCTTTCTAGCTTTTGAATTTTTCTTTTTTCTAATCTATTATATAAACGTAAATCAGAAAAAAAATCAACAGATGAAAAAGAACGTGGGGTAAATTCAACGCTTGTAGCTAAATTTAAAGTATCATTATAAGTTACTGTTGTAGATAGTTCTGTAAATTGATTGTAATCAATATTTCGTATTAGAGGTAACACATTTTTTATTATTCTTTCAAAATATGATTTTAATGAATCATTCACTATTGAGTCCAAAAAAGATGAAGGATCAGAATTAATTTCTTTATAAATAATTGATTCTATTTTTTCATGAGAAATTTCAGATTCTTGTGCGATAAGGACACTTACATCATACATTGCTTCGCATATTTCATCAAAATTAGGCAAATTTTGAAACAAAATATTAGCAGCAATAGTTAATTTTTTATTTTCATAAGCTTTTTGAATATCAGTGAAATTTAAGAACTTAATTGCAACTGCATGAGCTACAAATGAAATGTTGTTGTGACCTTCAAAATTCTGATTTCGATTATTAAATTTTCTTAATCTTGCTGTAACGGTGTCACTGTTGTAAGGCATCATCGGAATATCTTCATCATTTAACGAACCATTTCCTGAATTTCTATATTCCTCTAATATCCACTCTATTTCATTTATGTCTAGTGTTTCCATTATTCCTCAGTTTATATCCCTTTAAAATAATAATAATTAAAATTAAAAATTTACAATAAATTTAGAAAAATAAAAATTTACAAAAAACTTATAACCGTTTTGTGCAAACCCACACTATATAGTTTTTTTAACTTGTAATTATCAGCTTTACTAGATGTTAAGATTCTAAACTCAAATTATTTTGATTCCCTAAGCGCATTATTTTAAGTCCTTAAATCAAAAATATTTTAAGTTCCTTAAGCCGAACTATTAAAGCCCCTTAATCTAAGCTCCAAATCTTAAATAATTTCAAAATTATTTATGCTAGACATATTTTAAAACGCATGGTACCTTGGACCAAGAATTGCTTGTGTACGTTTACTGTGTGCTTATTGTGTAATTTATTATAATTTGTTCCATAAGGTCATTAATTTAGATTTTTAAGTTGACTATGTTAATGTATCTGTGTAGCATCATGTAATATAAGGATGTTTTAAATATTTTATAAAAGATAAATTTTATCGGCACGTGCGATATGTAAATGAACCATATGATTTTGAAAAAAACAAGTGATAAGAAAAAATTATTTGCACCATCTGATAGATAATTTCGCGACGATTAACCCATTTTTCTCATAAAAAACTCATTTTTCATAAAAATGTAGATGTGGAAGTTTTTGATCTGTACCGCAGAGCTGAAGACTACACGCGCAAAAATTTTTACGTAATGTTGTGCCATTATTTGGATTTCAATTATTATTTTTTACAAAACAAGGTAGCTTATCATTTAAACGAACGTTTGCATTCGTCTAGTATTACTTACAAATTTTAAAAGCTATTATAATCTATTTTTTATTTCTATAGAAAATATTAATTTTTTTTCATCGAAAACCCCATTATATTTTTTTCTCATCAGGGGCCAGATAGCAGGTATTTACTGGCCACGGCGCGATTCGAAAATACTTGTTTTCTTGCCATTGAAGAAGAAAAATTATGTTTTGCCCTCGGAAAAAATAATGCCCCAGATCGCAATTTGCCATTTACGGCCTAGGATAAAAATATACTATTCATTTATAAATATATAAGTACTAATTTAATTTTAACTTACCTCAGTGAAAATTATTACAGGCTGCTGATTCTTTTCTATTTTTTAGTTTCACCTCTTCTAAATTAATTAAATATTCATTTAATAAATGTTATAATATATATTTTATTTTTTAACAATTGCATAAATTTTTACAAAATAACTATTTCTTGGCTACGTCTTGCTCTTCTCTCACAAAAATCCATCTTATTCTTTTTCTACGTTGTAAAAAAAAAATTATTTTAATAAGTATAATTATTTATTTTTAGCATAATAATTTATAATTAAATGATATTCCACCTCTTTAAATTAAATTTATCAAAATAATATTCATTAATATTCTGGATAAACTAAAAAAATTTTAAAAATTATTTATATATGTTGTATATTTTTGCAAAATTTTTTTTATACGTCTTGCTTTCTCTTTACTTTTATCTTTACTGAGGTTTGACTGGAAGAAACTTTTTGAATAAGCCTTGTCTCGAAAAAAACAAAAAAACGAAAATAAAACGAGTTTGCATAAAAATGAATTTTGTGATAAATTTATTGTACATATATGACGCATTATTTTTTTTTTACTACTTAACTTGGACAAAAAATTGAAAAAAAAAAATTTGAAAGGACATCGATATGTAAAGGACATCGACCCGTGTTTTCGGGTAGTTTAAACCTTCAGAAAACCGAAAAAAAATCGTGAACAAGAAATCGGCGATAGGTGCCAAAAAGATTTTTTCACTTTTATGTCAGAAACCGTGTTTTTCGTATCTGAGCTACCCCAAAATTTCAAAATAACTTTTTAGGTAAATAAAATTTTAAAAAATGTATTTCGTAATGTACGAAAACGCTTCGCTAAAGTTAACTTTAACCAGTTAAAGCTAACTTTATCGGGAGAGCAGACTTGAACGGTAACATATATAAAATTACATATCCCATGCATTCTAGATTGTGACTTAAAAGAAAAGTTTCTTTTTCTCAGTTCTTCATTTGAAAAAAGTTTTGAATCTTTTTTATTTTTTCTTTAATTAAAAACTTTCACCTGTATCAAAGATAAAAAAAACAAGTTTGTATTCAGTTTAAATAGTTTATGATGAAATTTACATGAATTTATCGTAACTTTCTGTTAATATCAGCAAACACTTGGTTTGTATTTTTGAAGTTTATTTTGAAGTTTATAAAAAAAAAAATAACATATATAATAAGCTTGTACAAATGAAAAAATATGTAAGTTATTTAGTCCCAACTTAAACCAAGTTGGACAGAAGGGTTGCATAAATTAGACTGAATTGGACTTTTAAATATGCGAGTCCTGTAGATAATTACACTCAGTCACACTTTTAGGTTTCGAGATCAGATCCCTGATTTTTAATAATCACTTTTGTAGCTGAGAAAGCTTCAAAAATATAACTGCAGACCTTTTTCGAGAAATTTCGGAAATTATTAAAAGAATGCTGTTTAAGCTGTTTATTAAACTAATAATCATTGTTACACAACCACCTTATTGATACATAGAGTTATTAGTTATTACATGAATTTGTATTTATGAATAATAAAATTTACCCATGCAGACCGATAAATAAAATTTATCATTTCAATCATCATCGGATGATAAAATAAAAAATTACTCTAAAATTGATAAAGTATTTCTAGAAAAATAATTAATTAGCATTTTTTCGAATGTATGTGTTTTTTTTTTCTAAATATTTTTTATTATTTTGTTGCTTTTATTTTCATTCATCTTTATAAATTTTTATCACATGCTTTCGCTTATTATAATAAATTTTCCGTAATTTTTTTTTATTTATACATTTTTTATAATCAGATATATTTTACGAAGATGTTTTTTCAAATGTCGTAAAAAAAGCAACTTCGAAGTTCTCTTATTTATTTTTCTCTATCAAATTAATGCCATACCAGTTTTGACACGCTATCAGTAGAGTAATAAACAGCCAACCCACATATTCTATCTTAATATCAAAGTTCTCATCTAAGCATCCTTCTATCGATAAACCTTTCATTTTAAACCATTCTCGTATAAGCGTATTTTCTCTTTTCAGTAATGTGTTTATTTCAGAAGTGTTTATTTCAGGAGTGTTTATTTCAGGAATGATTAAGTATTCAATATCATCATATAAATATTTGTGAGGCATGTACTCTTCGTTATATTTAATGTTTATAAATCTTGATGCTTCTACTGCCCCGGTTATTGCCATAGGCATCATTTCTTTTACTTCATTTCGTTTCTTAACGTTCCATGTAGATTCATTTTCGGCTTCTATTAAATCTAATATCATCATGTTGTGTATTAAGGCTGAAGGGTTTCTTGCCACTTCAATTCCAAATAATAAAAAATGTAAGCTAGCGACGTTACTATTTGATACTTGATTTACTCCTCGTGTAAAAATTGTAGGTAAAACTTTAAAATCAGTTAACGGCAACGTTTGAAATATTGTATCATATGATACTGCTAGTAAATCTTTAAATTCAACGAAGTCAGTTCTAAAAGGGACTTTATTACTTATTGTAACTTCTATATCATCAGAGTATTTCCATCTAAGACACTCAATACAAGAATTATTTTTAAGCTTTCTTTTTTGCAACCTATTATATAAACGTAAATTTGAAAAAAAATTAATGGAAAAATTAGAGTTTGGATTAGACACATCATAAATGTTTTCTTTTGGCTCTGAATTGCTATTTATTTTTACGTGATCATGTATAGTTCCCAATTCAGGTTTAAAGCGATAGCCTAATAAATCGTCATCTTTATATTTTTTTTTGGGTCCAAATATTTTTCAAAGAATGATTTTAAGTTGTTGGTAATGACTGCATGAACAAAGAGTTTTGGGTAAGTATTAATCGTGTCACAAATATTATATGCTATTATTACTTTTGAAAAGGGCTTAGGTTCATTCCATGTATAATTCGAAAATGTTGCAATATGAAAAACTGTATTATTTAATGCTATGCATATTTCATCATAGTTAGGAAGTTTTTGATTCCTTTTATTATTCGAAAGTTTTATTCTGTAATAAGATTGTTGAATATCAGCGGAATATAAAAACTTGATAGAAACCGCATGTGCAATAAACGAAAAATTATTATGCTGTCGATTTTGATTATTATATTCTCTTAATTTTGCTTCAACTGTCTCTTGATTATATGACATTACTGAATCATCTTCATCTGATGAATCATCTTCATCTGATGAAAAATCTTCATCTGATGAATTATCTCCAGTTTCATAACATTTATTAAGTTCTTTCTCTAATGCAATTTGATTAAGTGTAACCACTTCATTTTTATAAATAATATTCAACACAATGTCCAGATCTAATTCACTCTGCAAGTTATATAATTTTTTAATGCCATCATCTTTATTCTTATTTAATTTGTAAATTTCTAAATTAAATTCTATCTTTTTCAATAAAAAATCTTTGGGGCTAAAATTATCAAATATTTCTTTAGTCTTAGAACACCAATAAAGTCCTAATGAAATTTCTAATGATTTCAATAAATCATAACCTGCTTTATAAAATTTACTATCATTTGATAAACCTGATATCTGACTTAATATATGATATCTAAGAATATCATAATCAAAGTAAGATGTCATCGCACGCATAAGTTTATTGGACAATTTTTGGGCGTGCTCGAATTCAAAATTACTAATTAAATTGAACAACGTTGAGTAATAATGATTATCCTCAAAATCTTTTTTTAATAATTCACAGTATTTATCTTCATCTAAATTCTCCATTGCAAAAGTGACCATTTCATTATTAGCTTTGCTAAAAGATAAATAATAAAATGTTGCAATGTGAATCAGTAACAAACTTTGATCTGATTCGTTTAATCCATTTTTTACAAGTTTATCCCAAAAGTATTCCAACGCTTCTTTATTATTATCCCTCATGGCACATACAAAGCCATACTTATTAGTGAGTTCTACATTACTATCAATTTTTGGAAAGCCGTGTGCCAACCAATCATAATACCATGAAAAATTTGAAGGAAATTCTGGATCTTTCATTCGATGTATTCCATATGTTACTAAGGGTCCATAATCTGCAAATTCTTTATCATACTTATTTCTCGTTTGTTGTAATTCCAATTTGATTGCTTCATTTTTATAATCGCAGCACCAACAAGCTACTTTATACTTTTGTAATTGCTTCAATGGATTTTTTAAATTATCTAAAGTTTTAACTAACAGCTTTTCACCTACCTTGAACCTATTTAACTTTATACCTTTTAAAGTTTGCACTGTCTTCCAGCAATCATCCTGCAGAAATATTTTTTTTATAAAAGCTAATTCTTTTTCCGCTTCCTCTGGCGTACTGTTCACCAAAAGCTTAGTACCAAATAAGTATATCCACTGTTTAATCTGAAACTCTTTTGAAACTTTATGTTTATCATCCTCTTGGATTACAGAAAACAAAGCTTCCTTCATTTCGTTGTAAAAATCCATATTATAATAATTTTCTTTATCCAGTCTGAAAAAATTATAAAATGTTCTTAAAACCATAATTTTGTATTTTTATTGAAAAATTATTATGCATATAATGATAAAAAACAGTATAAATACTGTTTGCTTTTCAAATTACTATACAGATTCAGTTTAATTTATTATATACGTATATCTGTTATGAAACTAAGATTTATTATTGTTATCAACATTTCAGAGGTCTGAGCTTCCCTTTTCAAGGTTTGAAATATAAATTTTACGACGATTTTTACAACCCTTGTTTTTACAAAGTATTGTTACAAAAGATGTTATCACAAACAATTTTTTAATTTTACCAAAACAAAAGACAAAAATTTTTTTATTTTTTTTTTAGTTTTTTTTTTCAAGTAAACCAAACTATTTTTATTCTTGAAAATAAATTATTTGTAATATGAAAAAATTTTATAAAAACTTACACTATAATTCCAAAAAAATAATAAAATTTCAGCCAAATGCGACTAAATATAGCTTTAGGAGCTCATTTACGTTTGTAATACAAAATATTAACCTTTATTTTCCGTTTTTAATATTATAAGCATACTATACCTGCGTCTATATTCAGCAACAATAATGAAATAATAACTAAATTTTATATATCATATAATATATAATAATATGAAAAATAGAGAATATAAATATAGAAAATATTTTTTAGTCTATTTACATATAAAAAGTAAATAATATTGTTAATAGTACATTTTTAACCAAAAGAGCAAAAAAAATAATAGCCCAGAACGCACCTAAATTAACATCCGAGGTGAAGCCGTGTTCAACATCAAGATCAACATATAATTTTTCTTCCTAGCGGGTCCAAAACACTTTTTTCGCCCCACTACGAGATTGAAAAAAACGTGTTTTCTCCCCCCACTGAGAAAGAAAAATTTCGTTTTTTCCATGGGATCAAAAAAAGAATGCCCCAGATCGCAGTTTACCATCGATCGTATTAACGTGCCATCTGGGCCATTCTTTTTTTCTGCTTCCTTGGTTAAAAATGTACTATTTCTTTCTCAGCTGGGAGAAAACGTCTTTTTTTGGACCCGCGAGGAAGAAAATAATTATAATTGTTTTTAATTCTTTTTTAAAATTTTCCAATTTTAATAGGCTAAAAAGTTTTCAGTATATTATATATATATTAGGGTGTTTCTTATTTCCCAAACTGCCCGTAGAGAAAACTACTGGCTCGAATATGATACTTCAGGTCATAAAATTATTATCTAAAAAAAAAAATTTTATAAACAACTTGATGTAGTGTGCCGATTTGCAAATGAAAATCGGTGAAAACGAGGAAAAAGGTTTTAAAAACAATTTAGAAAGTTTTTAGAAACTTTCCCAAAAACTTTTTACTACTAAAATGTTTTAAAAGCTTATTAGTAACAAAATATCTATAAAAAACTGTAAATTATAACATATGAGGTTATTTTTAGGTATTTTGACCATTTAACTCTTTCCTGAGGAATCTCCCTAACTCGTTCTCTGTGTGACTTACATTAGTATGCGTGTATGGAGTAGTACTACAGCTATGTAGAAACGTTTAAAATTATTTTTATTCATTAAATATAAAAATATTACACTATAAAAAATCATTAAATTTTATGAAGTCAATATTGAGTTGACGACCCTTAGTTCTGGAAAGAGAATAATCCCTTGACTCAAGGTAACGAACTTGAATCAACGTATCGAAACCTTGAGTCAGCTGATATAACCTTGCGTCAGCTGATATAAGGTTGATTCAAGTATATATTCTCTTCGCCGCATTTACGGTGATAATTGACTTGTGTAAAGCTATATTGACTTGGCATCAGCGTATATTTTTTATAGTGTAGTTATTTACAAATGATTTATCAAGTATTTTATTTTAAATAAATTAATATATTAAATAAATAAAGTAAAATAAACTGCGTAAAGCGTGTATCACGTGACTTGTGGTGGGGACAATTCCTCAGGAAAGAGTTAAAAAAGCCTTTTTTTATAGCCATTTCGCTAAAATAAGAAATATGTATTTTTAGAAAAAATCAATGAAATAAACAGTCAACGGAAAATAACGGTTAATATTGTGTATTACAAACGTAAATGATCTCCTAAAGCTATATTTAGTCGCATTTGGCTGAAAAATAAATAATTTTGATTTTACTACAGTTTGTAGTAAATTTACTAATTTTTGTAGTAATACTACTAAATCTTAGTAACATTACTAAACGGTAGTAATATTGTGTTCATTACTTTTTACTGTGTGTGTAACAGTCTCTTTAAAAAATAAAATAAAGAAATCATAAAAAAATGATGTCATCAAAATATTTAACTGAAAAAATATATCCAAAACTGCACCGCATATTTTACTTTTGTCAAAAAATACACGAAAAGCACTAAGTTGCCACTTGAAGAAAAAAAAAATTATTAATTTCTTAACAATCGGGGTAAAAAAAAATCATGTCAAAAACATTTAACTGATATCAACAGCGATTCTTTCAATTACACAGTATTAATAATTATGCACTTTTGACATAAAATCTTTATTGAGAAAGATAAAGAACGTAATTTAAATGCTAATGTCAATGCCCTAGTTCTTATAATAAAATATCATTAAAATTTTTTTCAGGAACCTTAATAAAATATTTTTTAGCTTTGGATTTTTACTTACTTTGAAAATTAATAAAATCTGATGATTATTTTGTATTTTGCTATTTTTACAATTTATTAAATTTGTCTTGTACTGCTTTCACTACTTTCTTCAATACTGGACTGTGGATGACAGTGACCTTTTGTAAATAACAAACAATGTTATTTTGTCCGGAAGTTATAAATAAATTTTATCAAAGAATGAAGAAAATAAAAATAAACTGCAAAATATAAGTAATTCGAGTTATAAAATAATTGCTAAAAAAATCTGTGAAATATTATTCAAAAAAATCATAAAAATTTTCAAAACTAACTTTACGATAAAATTATTGGTTTTTGTCACATCACAGTAACTAAAGGCTACGCAGAAGTTCATTGCAGAATGTACAATAAATATAATATCGACAGTCAATAATATCAAAGTAAGATTTTTCCTTAAAATAAAGATTGCAAGATTTTCTTGCGGAGAAAATGAGGGAGAAAATATTATTCAAGGATAAAAACTGCAAGGAATCTAATTTAAAAAACTTTTAAAGGTTAATTAAAGGCTAAAGGGAATTTTATACTTCAGACAAGTCAAAAAAATTTTTATCATCTTAAAAAGATTGATTCATAAGCTAGAAATTCTTCAATAAATATAAAAGTCATATTTCAAAACTATAAATCTTAAAAAAATAAGGAAATATTAAATCTATAACCATGTCACTTGTATAATTATACTGTTTTCGAGTAAAAGGACTAAAAGATTTTTTTTACATTTTAGAAATTCTGTTTTATTTTATAATTTTAAGCCAAAATAAAATGATTTTAAGCTCCTAAAATCTTTATTATTCTATAACCCATTATCGAAATTATTCTAAGTCCCTTTGACTCCCCGCCCTCCATTGATACGCTTGAAATACCCCCTCTGCCTATAAACATGTTCCATGTTAAAACTAAATTTTTTAACCGATAGATATTCACGTTTGTCTAACAAATAATGGATTAATTAGCTAAAAATGAAAAAAATACACATTCCTCATAAAGCCTCCAGCCTAAGAAACCTCTAATTATAGAACTATTTGGTATTTGGTATTTGTTTGTTTAAACTCCATCTTAAACTTCAATACGGTTGTTGTGACAGAGGTCACCAACAACTGCCCATGCTATCACACCCTGTACTATTTTAATTTTTCTATTTATCTATTTTAATGGGTTGAGGATGTGAAAGCGCCTTTTGGCAATTGTTAGTGAAGTGTTATTGTATAATTGTTTGAGTTTCAGTGTAGCTGGTCTGAGCGTTGAACCTATGATCCAGGAAGTACGCGACCTCTCCCAAACCCCACGCTGGCTTATATAGTGTCCTGGAAGCACTTCGGACCGCGTTATCCACATCATGTTAATTTTTTTTTTTTTTTTTTTTTTTTTTTTTTTTTTCTTTTTTTCATTAAGTGGATGCCTCAATCCTAATTATAGAACTATGTGTAGAAGATCTTTGGTTGATCGGAACTATTTCTAAATCTTGCCCATAAGGATTCCATGGTCGCTGATTACGAATAACTAGAAAATTGAAAGAATCTCAAAACAAAATTCAAAATTAAAATTTTTTTATTTAATAGAAATATTTATACGATTCGCATTGATAGAAGTTTTTTGTGGTCACTAATTACAAAATTTATACACTATAAAAAATATACGCTGATGCCAAGTCAATATGGCTTGACACAAGTCAATTATCACCGTAAATGCGGCGAAGAGAATATATACTTGAATCAACCTTATATATCAGCTGACTCAAGGTTTTGATACGTTTATTCAAGTTCGTTACCTTGAGTCAAGGGATTATTCTCTTTCCAGAACCTAAGGGTCGTCAACTCAATATTGACTTCATAAAATTTAATGATTTTTTATAGTGTATGGAAGCTTTGAAAATCTTAAGGGAAAATCTAATAAGGCGACTCAGTTTTTAAAAAATTGCATTCATGTTACAATTGTGTCAAATATTCAATTACTTAATTCTTGCAACTGAGAAAATATTAATAATAAATCAGTTCATAACATTAAGCATTATTTATTTATTTATTAAATTAATTTAAATAAAATGTTAAGATAAGAAAAAAAAAATAATAATTTTTTTTTAAATTACAGCTTTCTTATTTACATATCATTTAAAACTTTATCTTACCTAAACTAGAAAAAAGCAAATTTTAGCAACAAAATAAAGTTAAAAAATGCATTCCTATTAACGCTGATTTTAATAAAAAATTATGCTTATTCTTTCATAATTAATAAGTAAATAGACTGTTTACCGGGCTGTTTACATATTTAATGAACTTGTTTCAATTCTTTAAAAGACCTAAAGGTCCTAGCAAAAAATGAAAAAAAAAATATATAGTACAAATAATAATGCATCAAAAATATTTTGCTGATATCAAAAGAATTTAATATTTTAATTATCATTATTATTCTTTCATTTTAAAAAATTTGACCACAATTTTGAACATATGAACTTCAAACAAGATTACTTATCAAGAGAATGAGGCACAAAGGAAATAAACATAATAATTTCAATGATAGTATTTTTGATATCAGTTAATTAAAGAAGACAATATTAATGTATCACAAATTTTAAATTATAGTCTATTTAATTAATTTTTTAAATAATACAATATTTAATTGATTGATCAAGTTCACCATTATTCGTGGGGGCAAAATGAAGCATCCTCGTAGTTATCAGTGACTGTTACTTGGGGATCCGTTGAAATTTAAATGCTTGATAAGATTAAACTCTTGTATTTATGTTAATATACACACACAAAAATATGTTGTATCCCATTCTTCCCAAGATTCTCCCTTTAAATTTGTTATTTTGTTTTAATCCGGGTTTTTACTGAAATGAATTTAAAGATTAAAATTTATAGCGATAACTATATAATCATAAAAAGGGTTGTACACAATAAGGTTTGAATTACGTTGCACTGCTTTTTTTAAAAAAATCGAGCAGAAACTTTTGCATTTATTTTAATGCGTGTAGCTTAAACATTTATAATCCTTAATTCCTTGTTGCAATTAGACAAATCACGATAAAAATCTTTTAAATTTCTTTAAAATAAATAAATTTTTGTTTAAAGAATTGTTTTAAATTTTAATCATAAATAAAACTTGGTAATAAGAGAATAACTAGTTTTGATATTTTTAGAACAATTTTACTATATTTCATGATGCTCCTGAAAATAAAGTAATTAATAAATAAAAAATATCTTGCATAAAGAAAATAAAGATGTTAAAAAATAATTTATATATCATTATGAAATCATTATATTTTCTTGTCAAGGGCCAGAAAGCACGTATTTCCCTAAATATTTCAATTTTGATCAAACGAAAATCTTACCTCTGATATAAATAATTTTTTAGAAAAATATAAATTAATGCATAATAATTATTACTGTCTAAGTAAAAATATTTTGGAATATTCTAAAAAATTTTTTTAGTTTTTTTATTTATACTACATTTGTATATATTATTTATTTTCCACATATTATTATAAACTTAATTTTATAATTAATTAAGAAAAAAACTAATTTTATTCACCTATTTATTGCTGGTATTTATACTTATTTTATAAAAACTTATACAAATCTAATTAGCAGGTCCTTTACTTTTTGTTCGTTTTAAACTCAAATAGAACCTCAAATATTCCAAATTTTTAGTACATCCATTTCTGCTTTAGTAATCATTCTCATTTATATTAGTACTTTCTTTTTGAAAAAAAAAAATTTTTATTAAATACAATCCATAAAATAAGTACCTATATTAAATTTAATGATTCATTAATAATGAGAAAAATTTTGTTGCAAAAGCAAAACTCTAACATGAGTAAGAACTCTTTTAAATTCTGATAGGTTTTGTATTTTTATAACATTGTTTTAGCTATTAAATTTTGTCTTAACTCCTGCTAATTAAACTTATTCTTAGAGTTTTTATTTTAACTTGACTATTTTTTATATTATCTACCTTATTCCTAAAGTTTTATATAAAATCATATAAAATATTTTGAAATAATTTTTATGATTTTGTAGATGATTGTACATTTTTTTAATCTTGTGAAAGATTAATGCCATACCACTTTTCACACGATTTTTGAAGATAATCAAATAGCCGCTCTACATGTTCCATTTTAATATCAGGTTTTTTATCTAAATAATTTTCAACTGGAAAAAGTTGTAAACGTTGTTGCAACTTCAACCATTTTATAGTAAGTTCTTTTTCCTTTTTAAGTAAATTCTCTGCTGCATCATAATTTTCCTCATAATCTCTTGACCAATTATTGGCATAATCTAAATATGATTTATGCTCATATAAATATTTATGAGGCATATACTTTTCGTTATATTCACTATTTTTAATTCGTGAAGCCATTATAGCATCTTCCATTGACATAGGCATCTTCTCATCAATAAAAGCATTTTCCCAAGTAAGCTCACCAGCTTTGATTAACTCTAATATCATCATATTATGTATTAATGCTGAAGGATTTCTCATAACTTCTATCCCAAACATTAAGCAATGTAAACTAGCAGCATTGCTAGATATTTGTTTTGCTCCTTCAGTAAAAATAGTTTGTAATGATTCCAGATCTTTACTGTTGAATGACAATTTTTTACATATGCTTTCATATGATGCCGCTCCTAGTTTTCCAAATTGAACCATATCTTTTCTATAAATATTGTTTTCTTGTTTAAAATCAATATCTATTAGAACCACTATACTATCAGTATATTTCCATTTCGCTTCTTTAGTAGTAGCTTCTATCTTAAGTTTTCTCTTTTCGAATCTATTGTATAAACGTAAATTTGAGAAAAAGTTAATAGCAAATTTAAAGTCTGGCTTAGATACATCAAAAATACCATTTGAATCTACTTTTGAATTATCATCACGCTCAACTAATTTATGTATGTTTCCTAATTCTAATATATAATCCGAACCTAATAAATACTGTGTTACCTGTTCAAATTTAACTTTAGGATCCAGAAATTTACTAAAAAATCCATGTAAAGTGTTATTTGCAACTGCTTGTATAAATGACTTTGCATGAGTATTAATAGCCTTACACACATAGTATGCTATAACTTTCTTATTTGTATAAGTTAAAAGTCTTTGAACATGATAAGCTGCATTTCCGACTGCAATACATATTTCATAGTAATTAGGAAGTTTTTGAAACTTGTTAGTATTAGGAGGCTTTTTTTCGTAGTAAGCTTTTTGAATGTCAGAAGAATATAAAAGCTTTATTGAAACTGCATGAGCAATAAATGAAATGTTGTTGTGCCCTCTCAGCTTTTGGTTCTGTTTATTTTGATTATTAAATTCTATTAATTTTGCTTTAACAGCCTTTTTATTGTATGACATGACAGAATCATCTTCATCTGATGAATTATGTTTGGCTTCATAAAATTTATTAATTTCATTCTCTAATAGAATTTGGTTGAGTGTAATCACTTCATTTTGTAGAATGATAGGAAGTATATCCTGTTGTTTGTAGTCCAAACAATCACTTCGTTTATTAATTTTATTTAATATGAAATCTTTATATCTAAGTAAATCGTCTACAGGTCTATCATTTAAATCAATAACTATTGCTTCAGAAAATTTATGTCCCAGTGAATTTACTAATAACTTTAGCAAATTACAACCTTCTTTATAAAGCTTATCATTGCTTGGCAGAATTAATATCTGACATAATATATGATACCTAAGTGTATTATAATCAAAATAAGATGTCATAGCAGGCGTAAGTTTCTCTGACAAATTCTGGGCATACTCAAATTCATAATTACTAACTAAATGGAACAATGTTGAGTAATAATGATTCTTTTTATAATCTACATGCAATAATTCCCAATAATCAGTTTCTTTTAAATGCTCCATGACAAAAGTAACAATTTCATTATTAGCTGGACTGAAAGGTAAATGAAAATTTATTGCAGTATATATCAGTAACACCTGTCGTATACATGAATTTATCCTAGAACAAATTTCTTTCCAAAAATAATGTAACGCTTCTTTATTATTATCCCTTGCGGCACATATGAATCTATATAAATAGATATTTTCATTATTTTTAAAATTTGTATTTAAAACATTCGGTAAAGAAAAACTATACAATGCATGATAGTAATCTCTAAAAGATTTATTTTTTCTATCAATTGTCCAACATGACTCTAATGGCCCATGAGTAACTGCCCATTTTGCATCGTGTTCCAATTTCATTTCTAACTCCTGAATTTCATTTATCATTTTTTCATTTTCAAACAAACAACACCAACAAGCTATTTTATATTTTTGTATATTCTGTAATGCATTATTTGAAGTTTTAGCCAACAAATTTTCTCCTATCACAATCCTATCTAATTTTACACCTTTTGAACTATTTACTTGCTTCCAACAATCACTTCGTAAAAAAACTTGCTTTATAAAATCTAATTCTTTTCCTGCTTCCTTTGGTGTACTGTTCATTAAGAGCTTTGTACCGAATAAGTGTATCCATTGGTTAATTTGAAACTCCTTTGATACTTTATCCTCATCATTCTCTTGAATTATAGAAAATAAAGCTTCTCTTATTTCACTGTAATAATCCATATTGTTTAATTTTCCTTCAATACTCTGTAAAAATAACATTAAATCTTACAAAATTTTATTTTATTTTCGAATTAAATTAAAAAAAAGAAAACGTTATTTTTAATGTACGCCTATGAAATTTACTTAAACTTCTAACATTTATAAAATATATTTTGTTGCAGGGGGCTGATTGTGTAAATGTATCCTTGTTCTATCTTGTGATATGAGGGCATTTATCGTCACGCGATTTAAACTTATTCCTGAAAACAATAGACCACACATGCTCATAAGTCCGAAAAAATATCCTTATATCACACGATAAACAAAGATACATTTGCATAATCAGACCCCAGGGTTGAGCAATATCATATCGTTACGATAATCGCTAACGATATTTTTTTTATTTCCTATCGCTATTTTAGACGATAGTGAAATTTTTCGATAAACGATAGATTTTGATCGCTTATTGGAGACATTTTCGATATGATAATTATCGTTTATCGTTAATCGAAATATCGCTTACTAAAAACGTTAAATTTGTTTCTGAAAACTTAGAAATTTATTCCTTCCTCACCTGACAATTAAACGCGGAATTAAATTCTTCAATTTAATTAGCGGAATTTTTGTTTTTATTCAAATGATTTAATTCAAAGCCTAAATACAGAGATATGTATTATTTATAAGTGATAAAAGTTTAGAAAGAAAAGAAATATTAGATGTTTATTAGATTATTTACCGAATATTTATCCAAGGTGTTTTGGATTTCTTTTTCTCAAAAAAAAGTTAAGGAATGTAGAAACATTTTTTGCCGCTGTTATCAGTTAAAATGAATATTTTCAAGGTTTAATAATTCTGGGATTCGGGATTTTCCTAGACGATTTCTACCTAGACTTGCACTAAAAATTCTGATGCATGATTTTAAATTAAACAAAGAAAGTGTTGTTATTTTAAATATAAGAGACTTATAAATAGTTTATATATATAAATAAAAAGATTTTACTCATAAATGAGCTTACTACCCACTAAACTTGAATAGCTTAACTCGTCGTTCCGAATGGGTTAATCAGTAGATTTTACTCATTCCTATTGGGTAAAACTAAGTAATATATAAGGCATTATTTTTTTTTTACTACTTAACTTGGACAAAAAACTTAATTAAAAAAAAAATTTGAAGGGACATCGATATGACCCGTGTTTTCAGGTAGTTTGAACTTTCAGAAAACTGAAAAAAATCGTGATAAAGAAAAAGATTTTTCCACTTTTATGTCCAAAACTCAATAATTAATTCAAAAAATAAGAAATTATATTACAAATTTTTTTCGGCTTTTTGAAGGTTCAAACTACCTGAAAACACGGGTCATATCGATGTCCCTTTAAATTTTTTTTTTTTATTTAGTTTTTTGTCCAAGTTAAGTAGTAAAAAAAAAATAATGCCTCATATACCCTATGCTCAGCGAAATGAGTAAATAAGATAGCACTTACCTACTGCAATGTGACAAAGTTTACTCATTACAATCAGAAAAATTGTATAATTTATAGCACGAAAAATTTAACTCTACCCTTAAAATAATTATTTTCATATAATATATTTATGCAGATAATTTTAAAAGTCGATTTCTCATTTATTCAACTATTAAATCCATATCAGAAGTAAAAGAATCAACAAAATAAAAATTAATACTCTATATAAATTCAGCAGTCTAAAATTGATAGAAAATTAATTTGAAAAGAAAAATAAACAATAGGGTTTTAAGAGAAAGTTATAAAGTTTATACGTCTTTGAACCGTATTTGCATAAAAGAACTCCACCAGTCAAATCACGGTGTTGGTGATATTGTTTGTGGCCGCTACCAGATTTGGTCTACTATAGGTTTTTTGGGTCGCTGAACATGAAAATCGGGGTCTTTTCTATGCGCAATTTGGGCTTGACCCTTAAATTAGCCAAAACTACCCCTGAAAGGGGTGTTTTTTCAACTTTTGCTCTAGCCCTCCAAGATTTGGTCTAATAAAGGTTTTTGGGGTTGCTGATCAAGAATATTGAAGTTATAACTATGAAAAATTACCCCTTCACCCTTAAGTTGGCCAAAACTACCCCTAAAAGGGGTGTTTTCGCTACTTTCACTCTAGCCCTTCAAGATTTGGTCTGATAGGGTTTTTTAGGTCGCTTAACACGAAAATTGGGGTCTTTTCTATGCGCAATTGGGCTTTGACCCTGAAATTAGCCAAAACTACTCCTAAAAGGGGTGTTTTTGCTACTTTCGTTCTAGCCCTTCAAGATTTGGTGTAATAGGGTTTTTGGGGTCGCTGATCACAAAAATCGATGTCTTTTCAATTAAAACGTAACTCTTCAACCTTATATTAGCCAAAACTACTCCTAAAAGGGGCGCTTTCGCTATATTCGTTCTAGCCTTCTAGTATTTGGTCTAATAGGGGTTTTTTTGTATAACCCTAATAGGGTTTGAATGTATGATTCATTTATTTATAACTTTCAAACCTTTTAGGAGTAGTTTTAGCAAATTGAAGGGTGAAGACTTAATTTTTAATTGAAAAAAACTTGATTTTTGTGATCAGCGACCTAAAAAACCCTTTAAGACCAAACCTTGGAGGGCTAAAGCGAAAGTAGAGAAATACCCCTTTTAGGGGTAGTTTTGGCTAATTTAACGGTGAAGAGTTAAGTTTTAATTGAAAATACATCGATTTTTGTGATCAACGACCCAAAAAATCCTATTAGATCGAATCTTGGAGGGATAGAGCGAAAGTAGCAAAAACATCCCTTTTAGGGGTAGTTTTGGCCAATTTAAGGGTGAAGGGGTAATTTTTCATAGTTATAACTTCAATATTCTTGATCAGCAACCCCAAAAACCTTTATTAGACCAAATCTTGGAGGGCAAGAGCAAAAGTTGAAAAAACGCCCCTTTTAGGTGTAGTTTTGGCTAATTTAAGGGTCAAGCCCCTATTGCGCATAGAAAAGATCCCTATTTTCGTATTCAGCGACCCAAAAAACCTATAGTAGACCAAATCTGGTGGCAGCCACAAACAATACAATCCCTCCCCGTGATTTGACTGGAGTAGTCCTAAAAGGGGTAAAAATAAGTAAAAACAACCCCTAAAGTTAAAATAAATCAAAAATAAAGTTACAAAATTTTTGTATTTATTTTTTTTTTCAGCCGTGAAACGTATATTTTTTAGCCGTATAACAATATTTGTAGGGCACAAAATTTTTTCACACAACAGGATAAAAAAGATAAATCAATTGAACGACGACTTCTAATTTTCACAAGATTCCAAACTTTTTGTTTAAGGAAACTGGAATGATAATTGTAAATAATAAAATGTAATGAAGTTTCATTCATTTATTTTAGCTTTAGGGGTAGCTTTTACACTTTTATAACCCTTAGAGGAAGAGTTAATAAATTATATAATGGTCAAACACAATAGAATATTTTTAAATACCTGATTAAAAAAAAACACAACCTACGAGCTTATAACAGTTGTAACATAAATCTACTTATTATAAGTCATTAAACCAAATTATAATATGTATATTTTCTTAAATTGATATTATTATATAAGTCAAGAAATCTAAATTACTATGTTGCTAAATCAAACTTACCTTAAGTCTTTAAACCCAAATTATTCTAAGTTTCTAAATCGAAATTATCGATTGAAAGTCCATTTGACCCTTCTCCCCCTAAAAACCATTTTCACTCCCTCTTCCTAAATTTGTGGTATTTTTCAAGTAACCCTCCCAAAGCAAAGAATATAATAATTATCATAAATATTACATTATACTTCTTCAATTGTTTCTTAATTAATATCTCAAATCTGTCACATTATCAAATAAACCCAATACTTTGTTAATTACTCTTGAAAAAATTATATTCTCTTGATGATTGTAGCTTTAAGGGGCCACAGAACCAAAAAAAATTTTAAATCAGTTTTTTTGATTTTTAACAAAATTTATTGAAAAAATTTGAAAAAATTGAGTCTCATGCCCTCCGCAATATCAAAACACATCAAACCAGTCTAAAAAAAATTTATTACGACCCCTTTGAGAATTTTTGGAAATTTGGAAATTTAGAATTTTTTTCGAATTTCCAAAAATTCTCAAAGGGATGGTAATATTTGAAAATTCTTTTAGACTGGTTTGATGTGTTTTTTTATTGCGGAGGGCATGAGACTCATTTTTTTTTAATTTAATCAATAAATTTTGTTAAAAATAAAAAAAACTATTTAAAAATTTTTTTGGTTCTGTGTCCCCTTAATTTTAAAATATTGCAAAAAAGAATTTAAAAATAGGTAGTTTTTGCTGATTTAAGTGTGTAAGCCCTACACTGTTAAAAATACCCTATGGTAAATATACGAAATTATCGTAAAATTACGAATTTGTCATAATTTTACTAAAAAAAATTGTATATTTACAAAAAAAATCGTAAATTTACAACAAATTCGAGATTTTACGATTTTTTTTTATAAATATACGAGAGGATCGAGAATTCACGAATTTTTGTAGTATATTTACATCTGAAAAATCGTAAATATACAAAAAAAAATCATAAATTTACTAAAAAAATTGTAAAATTACGAAAAAATCGTAAATTTACTAATTAATAATTTAAAATAAACTTTGTATTTCATATTTTTATAAAATTAAATTTGAAAATATTATATACCTTATTTATTATATATTATTATACCTTATAACCAAAATGAAAATGGAAAATTTCGGCAAAAAAATGAAAAATTTTTTTTTTGATTGTGATCAATTGCAATAAATAAGGCTTGCACTTTAAGAATGAAGAAGTCTCTTTAAAAAAATAAAATATAGAAAATGATGTTATCAAAAACATTTAACTGATATCAACAGCAATTCTTTTAATTACAAAGTATTCATAATATGCACTTTTAACAAATTTTTTCTTCAAGAAGATAAGTAACGCTATTTAATTTCTAAATTTAAAATAAACAAATTTTTTACAGTCTTTTTAGAAATAAATGAATTTATTTCGACTTTTTTTGTGCTAAAAAATTTTATATATTTCTTAAGAATTAATTTTTAAAAAAATTACTCGTATGACTATAAAAATCTTATATTTCGAATTATATTTATAAATTCTTGAATTTAAAAATATAAAAACAAAACTTTAAACTTATGATATAATTTTCTTTTATTTTAAATATTTATAATTTTCAAGCTTATAGAAAATTCTTACCTTGATTAAAATATTTATAAAAAATAAATTGAATTTAAAAAGTACTTAAAATAAAAAACTATCAATTACAAATTTTATTTTTTACTTTTATTTTGATATAAATACAATTACATGTCTTTTCTTTCAATAACTGATAATTGTGAAAATTAATCAATTTATACTTCAAAGCTATAAGATAAGAAATATTATAAATTTTTTTTTTCATTTAAGTTAAACAATACAACACCCTAAATGAAGTCATAAGGTGCATTGTAATGCAGTTTTTATTTATTTATACTTATATAAATCATTATCTTTTAAAGCTGATAATATTTTTTCATTCGTTTTTTATAATAATATCTATTTTTTTTTATAAATGAAAATTTTATAAAAGCCATTGACTCTTTTTTATATTAGTTAGCAAACAATTCTAATAAGGTACTCGTACCAGTATATGGACAATTACTAGTACTTCAATGATCATAAGATTCTGATTTTTTGTATATTATTTATTAGTTTAAAATAAAAAAAAATTGACGAATAATGAAGCTGAGACTTAAATGCTTAATTTAAAAAAAAATTAAATGATTATCTTAATAATTTATAGAAAAAGAAAGAATTGAAAAGTTTTAGTCGTTACACGGTTTTTTCATTTAAAATTAAAAGTAGATTGTGTGTTATTTGTCAAAAACATTTTACTTTTCTACAAACTTGGTAATCTAATATTTTTTAACGGTAAAAAAGTTTGAGAAATTTTCAAACAAAATATAATAAATAATTTTACCTCATTTAAGGGAAGCATTACATTTTCGCATAAAAGCCCCCAAAATTCTTAATCAGTGCCCCAAAAAACCCATATGAACCAATTAATGTAGACACTCACAGTTCGAAAGTAGCAAAGACACCCCACCCCTTTGAAGTATAGATTTCATGGGTTAAATATTAATTTTTCATTAAAAAGTCCCCGAAATTATTGATCAGCGACTCAAAAAACCTATATGGACCAAATTTAGCCTCTCAAAGTGCGAAAATAGCAAAAACACTCCCTTTTAGAGATACTTTTCGCTAATTTAACGATGACAATTGAATTTATTTTAAAATTAGACTCTTTAAAAATTAGTAAATAAAGAATACTACGCGGATTGGCGATTTGAACTGATTGAGACCAATTAATTATAATTTTTAACGACTGTTTGAATGTATTTTATTCCTGGTTATAATAAGTTATTTTGATAATCAAGCTTCTATTTTGTAGCAAATATCATTCAAATTTTTTCAGAAACCTTAAATTTTTTTTTGTTAATAAAAATTTTTAATTTTTAATTTTCACTTACCTTAAAAATTAATAAAATCAGCTGATTATTCTTTTCTATTTTGCTTTGAAGTAAAATTTTATTGAATAAGTTTTATACTTCTTTCACTTCATTCTCCAATACTGGGCTGTGGCTGCAAGTAAGTTTTTACAAAAACCAATGTTATTACCAAAAATCAAGGATTGGACCTAGAAAGCTTAAATTGGCTGAGAGTAATTATTTTTAACTGTACTTTCGGAAAAAAATTGTTGGGCCAATTTCGTCGGTCCTTCAGTTCAACTAGGGCTAAGTTGGGGTAAAAACTCTCATATTATATCTAATTTTATCTCTTTTTTCTTAAACTCTTAATTATTATACTACTCACACAAGTATTTCATAAACTTATTTATTTAAAAAGTAAAGCAAAACAAATTTTTTTAAATAAAATTAAATGTTAAATTAATTATCTATCAAAAATAATTTAATGCAAGCTCTTTTCTTGTTTACTTATTTAACTTCTTATTTTCAAAATATTCTTCATGGTATTTAATTTTTATACTTATACATGCTTATCACTATAATAGTTATTTTTAAAAAATTAAAAAAAAAAATTTCCTAATGCATATACAAATTCTTTGGGATGCACATTGATAACATTGATAATGTCGTATTGTATTCTATTATTATATTTAAAAGATGTTTAGGTTTATATATCGAAAACTTTGCAATATTACCCGCTGTATTATATATGGCTAACCATTTTTCATTGTAATTAGGAAACCTAAGAAATCTAGTTACTCCGTTTATTCCTTAGGAACGCAGGGCTTAATAAATAGGGTTTTTATTTTTACTTTAAATTTACAATTTTAACTTCTTTATTCATAAATCTCGGTTTTCGTATTGTTTTTGGACTTATAATGATAAAAAAATAAAACAAAAATAAAATAAAAAAATTTTTTTTTAAATTTTAATTTAAAAACTAGCTGATTGGCCTCGCTACGCTCGGCAGAATGTGACGGTAATTTTGAACATTTAACTATCACACTATCCGTTGATGTCTAAAAATAAATAATATTGCTGCGCGAAATTAAAATAATTTTTGTTTTTCATTTGAAAATTGTTTAAAAAAATATTTTAATCATAAAATCCTATCCTATATATATTAAAATGAAATAATCGAAAAAATTGATTATTTTTAATATTATTCATCACTAATTTATGAAGAGCTGTATGGACAAAAATACATTAAAATTGTTTTAAATTAATTTTTAAAGAAATATCCCCGCCATTTTTTTAATTTTTAAAAAATATTCAAAAGATTTTGAGATATCAAACTAAGAAGTTAGTGGTCGAAAACATAAAAAAAAACGCTGCCAAGTGATTGGCACTATGGTTCCTCATCAACAATAGCAAAATATTTACTAGATACCGTCAAAGACGGGTAGAGCGAAGCTGATCATGTTACAAAAAAGCAAGAAAAGAGTTTCAGTATTTTTTTAATTTTGGGATTCTAAAAATTTTGATTGGATTGAGTTCAATAATAATGTTTAAATAAGACGTAAAAAAATGTTAAGCAAAGATAGAATTTTGAAGTATTGGCCAGAAACAGGGTGTAGTAAATGGTGAGCCGTCTTTGCTTGAAAAAAGAGCTCTTATTTGTAATGTTTTATTAAACAGCTAACAGATGTCTCTATGAAGTATGTTCCTGAGGCCGCGCAGTTTAAAAGTGTCAGAACTTGAATAGAAATTTAAAATTCATAAAATATTTATGTATGTTATTTTTTATTATAATTATTAATTAGGTTTAGGTAAATTAAAATAAATTTAAAAACAAATTTTTTTATAATTTTTTTTATTCAGAGCTTAAAATAAAGTAAATGAAATTAAAATTACAATGTATATAAATTGAAATCGTTTTTTCATAGTTAAACTTTTAAAAATTAAAAAAAAAATATCTACTTGTGATTGAAATCATATAGAGTGATTTTTTTAAAAATTATTTTTAGGAAATAACTTTAGCTTCTTTATTTTTTATATTACTTAATTTATTGCTACTGTTTCTGTTTATTAATTTTACGCTTTGTTTTAAACGTACTAGTATATAATAATGTATACATTCGGCAAATTTTTCAGCTTTATGTATATCGCAAGGGAATTTCATATGAATTCCCTGTTTTAAAACTTCCTCAGTGACTGCTTCTAGTACATTTTCGCTATCTAGTTTATCTAGAAAAATATTTTCTATCTTTAAAAAAGTTTCAAAAATGTACTTTTTAGGGTAGAAGAGTTTTCCTCGGTCCTTGATATCACAAAATTCTGCTACAGGGAAAATAGCCATTGTTTTGTCGGATTCAAATGCTTTTTGGCACTCTTGACATTCTCCTGATTTTTTATGCATTCTACTGCATATAAATCCTACAATGTAAAAAATTACGCTCTTGAATATATCGGGATCCATTTCTGGAGTAACATCATCCATGAGATCTCCAAGATCCCAGTCACCTTTCTCAACATATTTTACCAATTTTCCCTCTAGTAATTTCAATTGTTCTTTTTTAAAACTTTTTGATTTTGATCCATCAAACGCGTTCTTAAAATCTTCAAAAGTTAGTTTCGGTTGGTTTTCTATTAGCAAATCATGATCTTTACAATTACCGAATTTTGGTGGTTTGAGAATTCTATAAACAGATAACAAGTGGTAAATTTGCATAAAAGTGGGGAGAGTTGGGTGATCATTTTGACGCCCAGCTAAACGAATACAACCAAAAAATCTCTGAAATAAAAAAATATTGCTTTAGCATAATACTTCAGTAATATTTAAATGTTTAATTGTTTTTATAAAGACTTACTTCTAAGCAATCTTGGTTAAACTTCCTGGTGAGTACGAAATCAAATCCACAAGAATTTAATAAATACTTGCTTAATCTTGCTGTAGAGTATAAACTAACTCGAAGGCCTTCTGCTGTTGAATGACTAAGGAATAGATTTTCAATTTCACTTTTCTCGTCTGCGAACTTTTTATTTATTTTTTTTTTAAAATCATCTTTTCTATCCTTATACTCTTTGAGTATGCTTTTCTTATTTGCTGGATCTAATGCAATGTCAGCTTTTTTTTTGGGTTCATTTTGATCTTTATATTTATTCATTTCTTTTACCAATGTAGCTTTTCTTTTGACCTCAATTTTATCTGTCTCTGTAAGAATTTCTTTTTCCCATGTATCCAGCCATGCAATAGCATCATCAATGTCCTAAAATACAGAAAATTCAATTATAATCGTATATACAAAATAACCAATATTTTACTACAATGCAAAAATAAGTGACCCACTAAGGTATGCATAGTTTACCTTATAGAATTTATCTTTATTGGCCTTATATTTAGGATTTGATGAAAGTGTGTACGAGTTTGAATCATTCAATAAATCAAAGATGTCGTTAATTTTTTTAGTAAACTTTTGAGTAGGCTTGCAATTCCTGAAACTGACGGAGTGCTCAGGAGTGTTTTGTAACTTTTCAAAAGCACTATCAACAGAATTGCTGAAAACCTATAATAAAAACATATTTTTCATAATAAAATACTAACATTATGTTAAAAACAATATTATTAAAATACCTGTGCTGCAAGAAAAACTCTCATTTTTAACATGTTATCAGGTTTTATATGGTTTAAAGTTAGTTTGGGGCACATTCTTGCAGTTCCAAGCAAGTCATCATCAACTGCATAAAGTTTTTCATACCAACTCCACCTTACAAATTCATTATTAATCTAAAAATTTATTTTTTTTGTATTAATTTTGGGATTCTGTTTATTATCAATGTAACATTTTTGAAATATATAGATGTACATAAAAACTTACCCTAAAACTTTTCCTATTATATAAGTTATTCCTAATGCATTTTAGGAGATGTGGAGCATCTGAAATAACGTGGATTTGTTTTGATGAGTCAAAAGGGTTTTCAAAAGACGTAACTATTTTTCCTGAAGCATTTTTTTTTGAAATTTTACCCGTAATTCCAAACTCTGTCCATACACCCCTGTTTGTCTGGGCACCGTCACAAACTAAACCCACGACTATGCCTCCGGATTTTTCAACAGCCGAAATAGCTGAAATTATTAATTTTGCAAGATATGTAGATGGTGTTGCTCCCTTTGATGCAAACATCCCTATTGGCTGGTGAAATGAAGCTGCTAAGGATGAGAACATAAAAACTAAACAATGATCTGCTTGTTGGTCCTTAAGATCTTCAATCTTATCTTTGGGTGTCTTATCTTTCGGTGTTGTGTTATCTGATTTTTTAGCTTTTGGAAAATCAATATCTGATCCATAATTAACTATTCCGCTGAATGTCATATTTTCGAGATTAACACCCAATGCTTTTTTTACTTGCATTTCGTCAAATGATAAAATGCCATACTTTGCTTTAGCATTTTGAGCGCATATGACCTTTAATTTATTTTCAAATAATTTAAAAAAATTATCATCAAATCCTACACCTACATTTGAATTTCTTAAGTATTTTGTGATAGTAGATTTGCAAGGAAGGGGTAAGAATCCTTGATCCCTAAGCATATTATAAGTAGCAGGACTTTTTATATGAAGCAGTAAACAATTTAAGAGCCATTCAGGACTATATCTACGTCCTTTAGGACTACCTGCTTGACATGAACTTAGAATCTCCTTCATAAGAATAAACTGCAGATGAAAAATTTATTAGAAAATTAAAAAAAAAAAATTTATACTATTCTCCATAGTGTAAAATTGATACGTACTTTGTAGATTTGAAGCCAATTTCGCCATAATGCAGCATTCATCATCATGGGGTCAATTTAGCTCATTGTTAGTTACAAAATGACTTAGATATTATAGTAAATTATCCAAAATTGACAAACATTCCCAATTTGACGTGCTTTATAGGAATGAAACCAATTTCGCCATAATGTTTGATTCATCATGGGGTCAATTTAGCTCATAGTTAGTAATAAAATAATTTTTATTAAATATATTATATTCTATTATTGAAAATTGAGATTAAGGTTTATATTTTACAATTAACATTTAAATATTGTTATATTTTCATCACACCCAATTTTCAAAAATAGTAGGTACCAAATAAAAGTAATAAAATAATTTAGATGTTATATTAAATTATCCAAAATTGACCAGCATTCTCAATATAACGTGCTTTACAGGAATAAAACCAATTTCGCCATAATGTTTGATTCATCATGGGGTTAGTAGGCAGGTATCCAGAAAATTTTATCGGTAGGGGCCAAAAAATTTCGTAGGTGGCCAGAACCTAATAATTTTAAAACCGGTGGTTTAAATTTCTTGAATATAAATCAAAATTAAATTTTTTCTTATTTTAAATTGTTTATAAGCAGTAATTGTTAATATAAAATTTAATAATTTTTAAATTAAGGTAAAAAATGTTGCTATTTTTTCTAAAAATTTTTATTTGGGGGGAGGCTATGGACCCCATGCTTCTCCCCCCTCCTGGATACATGCCTGATTATGTAGCTCATTGTTAGTAATAGAATTATTTTTATCAATTATATTATATTCAATTATTGAAACATTGATATTAAGATTTATAATTTACAATTAATATTAAAATATTGTCATATTTCCAACACACCCAGTTTTCAAAATTAGTAGGTACCAAATAAAAGTAATAAAATAATTTAGATGTTACATTAAATTATCCAAAATTGACCAACATTCCCAATTTAACGTGCTTTATAGGAATGATATCAATTTTGCCATAATGTTTGATTCATCATAGGTCCAATTCAGCTCATTGTTAGTAATAAAATAATTTATATTAAATATATTATATTAAATTATTGAAAATTGAGATTAAAATATATATTTTATAATTAACATTTAAATATTGTTATATTTTCAACACACCCAATTTTCCCAATTAGTAGGTATCGAAGAAAAAGTTACCTGATTTCTTGGTATTTTTTTTCCTTTTTTTTTTAAATTGTTCTGGAGGATCTCTATAGTTAAGTCATTGATGCCTTTTTTTGATTGCTCTAGCTGCAAAATCATTTGTTGCCTTAGTTTTTTTACTTTTCTTTTAATAATATTAATTTTCTTATCCTTTTTCTTAATATTTTTTTTTATTGATGATATAAATCTAGTAATTCCGGGGCTTAAAGTTGGGTTTAAGTTATATTGTAATTGTTTTTTAAACTTTTTCTGTAATGTTCGGCTCATAGCTTGTGTTAGCGTATTGTTAACTTTTAAACATTCTTTACAAATAAATCCTTTCTCCAAAATTTTTTCACATTTATTGTGCCTCCAAACTAAATCATCTTTAAATGCAGTCCTTGACGTTACATTTGGGGCATACGATACAGGTGGACCTCCAACACAAAGGTTTAAAGAATCAACAGTACTCAAAATTTGTTCCAATTCTCTAGCTTTTATAGGTATGTCAGTACAATTAAGTGAGACATTTATTTGCCTAAACCATACTTTCAAGCTGTTTAAACCCATAGTTACCTAATAATTTAAAATTAAATAAAATTAAAAAAAAAACTATAATAATAAAGCATATCATTAATTTTACCATTTTTGTTGCCGGAAATGGATTATCTTCTGGATCATTTTCAGCATAAAAAAAAAGTAGAGTGCCTTTAGAATTATTTTTATAAAATGTCCAATTTGAATTGGGTAAATTTATAATTATTTTTTCTTGCATTATGCTTTCTCTAAGAGTAGTGTACGTGGGTTTCTTGATAAAATCAAAATATTTATGCAGAGTTGGCTGAGAGTACTTTGATGCCAGACTGGTTTTGCCTTGAACCTCTGCTTGAACCCTATGCATTCCATGATACATACTTTCATCTGATAACTCATCTTTTTTATTAACATTTTCCTCAGAAGATTTTTGAATATGTGCAAATATATTCCTAGAAACTAAAGTTTTTCTTCTTTGAGGGGTATTGCTTATATTTAAATTTTCTCCAGAAAAAACGTCCTGAGAATTCTCACATAAATTTAAAAATAATTTATCATTATAGACTGCATTCTATTAAAATAATTGGAAATTAATTAGTTTTTAAAAATAGTAAACGTTAATCAAAAAATTATTTTCATTACTTTTGAAATTTCTGATGTTATAGAATCATTATTACTTAAGGGTTGACTCTCTTCAATTTTTTTAATTTTTAATGGTAATATTTCTTCAGTAGTGAGAGAGTTCCTTCTTTTCAAAGCTATTCTGTTGTCAATAGTTTTTATTTTTATAACTTCACCATGCTCATTATCGGTATAAGGTATAGGGATAGCATTTTTTTTTAGTTTACCTCTTTGATATTGACCCTAGTATTAACAAAAAAAAATTGAACAACAATTTTTACTTAAAATTTACTGCATACTTTAAAAATTTCTAAGTTAAAATAATCAATCTTACTTGTGCTAGCAATATTCCATTTGATTCCATAGTATAGTTTTTTATTATATCATTTGGTGAAAAATGTTTTTCACAAACACGAGAATTACTTTTAAAATCACATTTTAAAATTTCTTTCCACTTAATTTTTCGTTCTCCTGATACCGAAAAAGCTGATAAATTATTTGGATTTTTATTTTGCGCGGTGGAGCAATTCTTAACAGGACAACACCAAACCATTTTAAACTCCAAGTTAAACACTATATTTTATTATTCTGTATATACAATTATTATTAAATTAAATACTATATTTTATTATTCTGTATATACAGTTATTATTAAACTATGTGTTTAGTATTTTTATTTTTACATTAATTTTTTAAAATATCACTAACTTTAATTTTAAAAAAAATGTATACATAAAAGCAGAAAAATTTTTCTTAAACACGTGTTTTATTTTCAAGCAAATGAATAATATTTACAAACACAACTCAAAAAAAAGTACACTAACAGAAAATATATACACACACATAGGGAGCTAGAGACCCTATCTAGGGTCCTACAAGAACATACCTCTTAGCGACCTCTTCAGATTTAATGTCGAAAAGTAACAACTTGGGGCCGTTTAAAAGCAATACAAAAAGATAGAAGACGGCTCACCATTTACTACACCCTGGCCAGAAAGGACACCAAAAATTCGCGCCTTATTTTTAACCTTGTTATTTGTTTGCTGAAAAGATTTCAACCAAACTTTTCATTGCAGCTTTGTTATTACGTGCTTTTTCCATAATTCATAAAAAAAAAAAATTCTCTGGACTCTAATACCCCTCAATTTACTCAATTACCAAATTAATATACACTCAAGTCAGAATGTGGTGTAAGGGTTTCCGAATTCGACAACCAAAACTAGAAAATCTTCTGTAGGTCTCGTATGACGCTGAATCCGAATTTGGAGTCCTACTGGGTTAGAAAAGAAGGAAAATACAACAGAAACTTTCCAATTTATGGGTTTTTTTAGAATATTTTGGAACTAATTATCAAATTATTTATTTAGTTTTTATTTTATTTGGTTTCAATAAATAGTAGAGGAAATTATTACACCAAAATGAGGTAATTTCCCGTATTCTACCAACAACAAGAATAACCCAAATTTTTGTGAAATTCGCTTCAGCACTATCTTAGCTAAAAAGTTGTGGTTTCAAAACTTTTTGGACGAACCCCTATTTGGGTTGGTTTGCCCCTTCCTGGGGGTAAACAAAAATTTTACAAAAAGTGATTGGAATCGATTAAATTTTGCATTCTAAAACGAAAAGGTGAATATGAATTTTTTAATTAAACGCACCCCTTGCAAGTTACAGCCCTTAAAACTTTGATTCTTTCGATGAAATACTTAGAGTAATCAAAGTTCTAAGGGCTGTAACTTGAAAGCTGTGCATTTAATTAAAATATTCATATTCACCTTTTCGTTTTAAAATGCCTAAATTAATTGATTCCGATCACTTTTTAAACAATTTTCTTTTGCCCCCTCAAAAAGGGGCAAACCAACCCCAATGGGGCTTTGTCCCAAAATTTTTGAAACCACAACTTTTTAGCTAAGGTAGTGCTGAAGTGAATGCACAAAAATTTGGATTATTCTTGTTGTTGGTGGAATTCGGGCAGGGTATGTAATTATTTCCTCTACAAAAAGGAATATTAGAGCTAATTATTGGTGTTGAAAGCTATCTCCAGGATAAAATAAAATCGGAAAAATACAATGAGTTTTTTTCTTTATTTTTCTTATAATCTTGCATTTGAAAAAGTTTTATCTTATTTTAACTTTTATTTAATTCACTGACTCCTATACGGGGGCAAAAATGGAGAAAACTACCCCTAAATTTAACAAAAAATGAAAAAAACTTATAAGTGGATCATGGAACATGATCACTTATAATAGTTTTAACGTATATTCCCTAATTATTATAAGTCCTAAGACTGAAATTACAATAAAACCTATAAAGTTTTCTAAGTTCTTGTTCTTATCTGGCCCTGACTCCCGCTTCAAATGAGTCCCTTAATCGGAAATATTCTAAGTCCATTTCACACCACCCCCCTTAAAAACGTCGTCAATATTTCAACCCCCCCTCCCCCCTTAAAACGTCAATACTCGGTGGTCCCAAGCGGGACGTGAATTTTATTTTATTAGGTGAATCGCTATTTGTTAATGTAATCTTAGCTGCGATTGGTTCTAATTTTTTGCTACAGGAAACCCTCCGTATTCGCGGGTAATTGAGACCGGAAAAAGACCGCAAATAAGAAAATCCGCGAATAACGCGGGACTGGGACCGTAGTATACATATTTATATGTGTACATAAAGTAAAACAAAAAAATTTTGAGAATGAAAATTATTTTATTGACAAGTTAAATAATCTGTAAGGGTCTTCTGTTTATCTGTACGGATCATGTATATCTCTATATGATTCTTCGTATACATGCACTGCTTTTTAGCAAACTTGTTTAAATTTTAGACTTCTTAAAAAATTAATAAATGTGCAAATTGCTACAAAACCGCGTAAAACCAAATTCAAATCCGCGAAAAAAGAATCTCGGTATATTTTGAAGAATCGCGTATATTTGAATCCGCGAATACGATTACCCGCGAATACGGAGGGTTTCCTGTATTAAAGTCATTTCTAAAAACTCGGATACCGTAATTTTTTTTTCGCTGATTTTCTCAATGTTATAGCAATTTAACCAAATGGTCATTTTTGGCCCAAAATGATTAATTTTTAAATTACCTCAAAAATTGCAGTTTTAGACAAAAATGGTTTTTATAGGTCTCAACAATTTTCTCCCAGGCAACCAACGACGTTTCGGAAACGTCTCCAACCCGTTTCTGAAGAAACGAATTAAACCAGTTTGCACCGTTTAAGAAACGTTTCTGGAACCGTTTCAGAAACGTAAAAATGCGCCTTAGAATTTTAAAATCCTAATTTTGGAATTATTTCCATAGCGAATATTTTTATATTAATTTTCATACTAGAAGTTATTTGCTAATGTTTTTAATTTTACATATAAATTTTTTAGTTTACTTACAATTATAAGTATAATTTAATTAAAAATTTATCAATAATTTTTAATTATTTTGATTTTCAATGAAAATCATAGCAAAAATACAAAACCGAACAATTCGATTTTGTAACATAATAAATATCTAACCAGGTCTTATATACAGTTGGAAGATCATTTTATATATGACTTGAGAAAAACAGTAATCGCCACCTATTAATCATCTTAATTAGTTCATTTCGTCTAAAATAGATGGCTTTTTTGAAAGTCATAAATAAAATGTCTTTTCAACTGCATATAAGACCAAGTTAAGTATATATTATGTTACAAAATTGACTTGTTCTGTTTTGTATTTTTGCTATGATTTTCATTGAAAATCAAAATAATTAAAAATTATTGATACATTTTTAATTAAATTATACTTATAATTGTAAGTAAACTAAAAAATTTATATATCAAATTAAAATCATTGGCAAATATCTTCTATTATGAAAATTAATATAAGAATATTCGCTATGGAATTAATTCCAAAATTAGGATTTTAAAATTCTAAGGCGCATTTTTACGTTTCTGAAACGGTTCCAGAAACGTTTCTTAAACGGTGCAAATTGGCTTAATTCGTTTCTTCAGAAACGGGTTGGAGACGTTTCCAAAACGTCGATGGTTGCCTGGGCTGAAAGCTTTTTTCTAAAAATTCTTTATTTGTCCTTCAGAATTATTTGTTTGCAAAATATTTTACCTTTTTAATTTTTTATTTTAAATTCTCTTCTTTATAGACAGTAAACTGAATGCCCCTTTTTGGCCTAAAATGATCGATTTTCAATTAGCTGCAAAAATCGTAGTTTTAACATTGCACATGTTTATAAGGAGGGGTAACCTGTTAATCTGAAAATCAAGTGGGGTCAAATGTGCCTGATTTAAGGGGGAAGGTCCAATGGTACTTGGACAAATTTCAGTTTAGGCACTTAAAATAATCCGGGCTTAGAGACTTCTAATAATTCGAGTTGAAGGACTTAGAATGTTTTCGATTTAAAAATCTTAGAATAATACAGCTTTACAGAATCAAAATAATTTGGGCTTAGAATCTTAACATCTAGTAAAGGTGATTATTACAAATTATAAGAATAGCAATTTCATTTTAATGTTGCTTAGCATTTATGTATTATAACTAGTCCTTTTTAGAGGTTTAGTTTTCACGTCTTATAATTAGTCATTTAGCCCAATTAGAGCTTGCAATTATTGAATCCCAATATTTTCTTACCCTTTCTTCAAAAAAGGCAGTTAATTAGATAATTTTAGCTCTGCTTCCAAAATATTGCAAAAAAACCTTAAAATGGGGTAGTTTTTGCTAATTTTATGACCTCTACTTCTCAGCCTTTTTTGCACCCCAGATTAGGTATTTCAGAATCAAAGCATACCTATACTTTTGTATTCTAATTTTTTTGTTCTAGAAAAAATTAATCAATTTTTGAAAACAAAAAACTGAAATTATGACACCCCGAAATAAACTAGACATACTTAATTTAGATTTTAAATTTTTCGGTATTATGGCTCTGAAGGGGCATGTCGGGCTATTGAAGACCTGACGTTTACCCGCGCTCTTAGTGTTTATAGTATACATGATTTTGAGCTTTGATAAATGTCTTCAATGTACCGACAAGCCTCTCTAGAATTAAAATACCGAAAAATTTAAAATATAATTAAGTACACTGTAAAAAGTAACTTTCTTAGATTTACAAAAAAAATTGAATTTTTTCGAAAAATTAGTAAATTTTCAAAAAATTTTGTAAATATTCGATAAAAATCGTAAATTTACTAAACTTGGTATATTCTCGAAAAATTTGAGGATTCTCGATTTCTTTTTGTGAATTTACGAAAAAAGTTGTTAATTCACAACTATTTTTCGTAAATTTACAACTATTTTTTTAAAATTTTCTAAAAAAAATTGTAAATTATCAATTTTCTTGCGAATTCACAAAAAAAATCGAGAATACTCGAATTTTTTGTTAATATACTAAATTTAGTAAATTTACGATTTTTTTCAAATATTTACAAATTTTTCGAAAATGTTCTAATTTTTTTGATAGTATAAGAAAGTTACTTTTTACAGTGTATGTTTTGGTCTTGGTTAAAAACCTAAGCTCTTTTGGGTTTTCATACTTTTAGTTTTTTTTCAAAAATTGGCCATTTTTGTGACCCATAACTTTTACTAGAACACGCGGTTAAAAAAATTAGGATACGAAGGTGTATGTATTTAGGTCTTGAATATCTCTATGCCAAAATTCAGCTGTAATACTCAAACTTAATACTTAAAAAACCGGTTTTTTTTTCAATGTAACCTTCGGAAGAATTAAAAACTTATTAGTTATTAATTTCTAATGCATTTTTCAAACTGATTAATGTATAAAAATAAAAAAATTCAACGATAATGGAATTATACAAAGAATGCATATGGATGGAGTTACATATTCTTTGAACTAGGTTTAGTCTAAAAAAATAATTTTAATATTTAAAATTTTTCGTGTCGATTTCTTTTTAAATACTAAATTAATTTTAAAACCAATATTTATGTAAAATTCCAATTAATAATTAATTTTTTAATTTTTTATTAAATAATAAAAAACGCAAAGAATTATAAAAAACCTAAGGCTTTTCAGGCACGATCACATATTTATTGAGTATTTTCTGTTTATTAACATTGATGGGATCCACACTCTCATCATTTGAAAACTATTATTCATTATCACACACCAAGACAATATAAGCTTGGAGAGGCATCGGAATGACCTGGGGACCAAATTCCTCATTAATTGGAAAATTTGAAGACTTTTTCGTTTTTTAACCTGATGAACTTTTAAGGCACGATTTCATTTGTGTATTGCATACATAGGGTGATCGTGCCTAAAAAATAAGTTTCAATTAATTTAGTTATTTTCTGGTTATTTTAGATCATTAACCACATTTTGGATGTATTAAATTCAAAACCAATTCATTTTTCACCAGGCACGATTTCATCTATGTATTGCATACATAGGGTGATCGTGCCTAAAAATATAAGTATCATGTGTTATTTTGCAATTCTATGATATTTTGTCGCTGCAAAGTTTATACAAAAGCTATGAAATTTATTGCGCGGATAACATTTAGAAGGTTTTTCACCTGTATGAAGCAAAAGTACAAGAATAAACATGCCTTTAGAAATACCAGATTGGGCCCAAAAATAATAGGGCTCATTAACTCGATAAAATAAACTCAGTTTTAAAAAATGAAAGCATTCCGTTCGATCGTTTTAGCTATATCGTGTCCGAAAGGTGTCGATTTTTGCATCCATTAAGGTAGAGCTTCGCTCTATAATAATGGTCTATTTTATCTAATAAAAATGATGTTTTTTTAATTTTTTTATATGAAAAATATTCACAAAAAAAAATGTGGAAAATTACGTATCAGATGGAAAAAATCCTTTAAAAACAATAATTCTAGATATTAGTACTTTCATAGAAATAAATTAAGTACTACATCCAAAAAGAAAAAAAATTATTGTTTTTTTAAATTTTTTTTTACAAAAAATTTGGAAAAAAAAAATTTTGAAAAATTACATATAAGATGGAGAAATCCTTTAAAACCATAATTCTGGATATTTGTACTTTCATATAAATAAATTAAGTACTAAGTCCAAAAAGAAAAATAATTATTGTGTTTTTTTAATCTTTTTATACAAAAAATTTTGAAAAAAAAAATTTCGTAAAATTACATATCAAATGGAGAAATCCTTTAAAAACGATGATTCTTGATATTAGAACTTTCCTAGAAATAAATTAGGTATTACGTCCAAAAAGAAAAAAAATTATTGTTTTTTTTTAATTTTTTTATTAAAAAAATTTTGAAAAAAAAAATATCGAAAAATCACGTATCACATGAAATAATCATTTAAAAACGATAATTCTAAATATTCGTACTTTCGTAGAAAAACATTAAGTACTGCATCCTAAAAAAAAAAAAATTGGCATTTTTTATATTTTTTGGCGGCAAAAATTTTGAGAAAAAAATGTTCAAAAAATTAAGTATCAGGTCCAAAAAATTACTTTTATAGAGGTTCTTAAAACTATTACTTCCATGGAAGCAAATTATGTACTACGTTCAAAGAAAAAAAAAAATTGGTGTTTTTTGTATTTTTTTATGAAAAAAATTTTGGCAAAAAAATTTTCAAAAAATTAAGTATCAGATTCGAGATACCGAGTAAAAACCATACTTTCAAATATAAGTACTTTCGTGGAAATAAATGAGGTATTACATCCAAATTAAAAAAAAAAAAAAAGTACCTCCAGCTTTTTTGGTGAAAAAAATTTTGAAAAAAAAATTAGGTCTTAATGTCGTGTTGGCTGTGAAATATCACCGATTACAGTCCAACATACATACATACATACATACATACATACATACATACATACACACACACACACACACACACACACACACACACACACACACACAGACTTTTTTTAAAAACCGGTTTTTTAGCTTCCTGAGGTCTCAAAACGTGCTTATATGCCAAAATATCGAAAATCAAAATTTCACCTATCACAAAGGTTCCTCTATGAGGAACCAATTTCATTTTTTTCACTAAAACTGATTTTTCTCAAGATCTAAGAGGTCTTTTGAGACGAACTTAAGTTCAGATTAATCCTTGGAAAAAATTCTATCAATGTCCGTTTGTTTTTTTAAATTTGAGCTCTCGGTTCAGAGTGAACCTAAGCTAAGAAGTTTAAATTTAAAAACTCAAAAAGTTGTCATTTTTACCACTTGATAACTTAAAATGGTTTATATAAAAATGTAAAAATCAAATTGCTTTGTATTTATTAAGCACTTTTCTAGAACTACTTTTTTTTGTTTTTTATTTAATGCATTCATTAAAGAGAAATAGCAAAAAAACGACTTAAAGTCAAATTTTTTGAATTTTTGGGTTTTTCATGTTTAAGACAGCCGATATCCAATTTCTTATTCCATGAAATTTTTCCAATTTTTTCATATATAAAACACCCGACAATATAGATTGAAATATTTGAAATATTTTCATGTTGTAGACATGAAATGTTTTAATTTCAATTATTTTTATGCAACAATAGCATTGAAATATTAGTATTGAAATTAGCAGATTATTCCCCACTTAAATGTTCTCGAATACTGACCTGTTTTATAGAAATGTTGTAATTTCAATTGTTTTTATGCAGTAATAGCATTGAAATATTAGCATTGAATTCAGTAAAATATACCCCACTTAAATGTTTTCAAATATTGACCTATTTTATAGAAATTTTTTAATTTAATATATTTTTATGATGCAATGATAGCATTGAAATATTAGTATTGAATTTAGCAAAATAAACACCATTTTAAATTTTTTCCCCTGTTTTATAGTAAACTTGTAATTTCAATGTTTTTAAGCATTGAAATTTTAGTATTGAATTTAGCAAATTTGCCCCATTTAAATGTTTTCGAAAACTGTCCTGTTTCTTAACATTGAATTATTAGTATTGAATTTAGCAAAATATACCCCACTTAAATGTTTTCGAATATTGTCCTCTTTTATAGAAATTTTTTTATTTAATATATTTTTATGCATTGAATTATTAGTATTCAATTTAGCAGAATGTGCCCCACTTAAATGTTTTCGAATACTGTCCTGTTTTATAGAAATGTTGTAATTTTAATGGTTTTTATGCAATCATAGCATTGAATTATTAGTACTGAATTTATCAAAATATACCATGCTTAAATGTTTTCAAATATTGACCTCTTTTATAGAAATTTTGTAATTTTAATGGTTTTTATGCAATGATAGCATTGAAATATTAGTATTGTATTTAGCAAAATATACCCAACTTAAATGTTTTCAAGTATTGACCTCTTTTATAGAAATTTTGTAATGTAAAATATTTTTAAGCAATGATAGCATTGAAATATTAGTATTGAATTTAGCAGAATATTCCTCACTTAAATGTTTTCAAATATTGACCTCTTTTATAGAAATTTTGTAATTTCAATTGTTTTTATGCAATAATAGCAATGAATAATTAGTATTGAATTTAGTAAAATATACCCCACTTAAATGTTTTCAAATATTGACCTCTTTTATAGAAATGTTTTGATTTAATATATTTTTATGCAATGATAGCATTGAAATATTAGTATTGAATTTAGCAAAATAAACAACACTTTAAATTTTTTTCCCTGTTTTATAGTAAACTTGTAATTTCAATGTTTTTAAGCATTGATAGCATTGAAATTTTAGTATTGAATTTAGCAAATATGCCCCTCTTAAATGTTCTCGAATACTGTCCTGTTTTATAGAAATGTTCTAATTTCAATTATTTTTATGCAATTATAGCATCGAATTATAAGTAATGAATTAAGCAAAATAAACACCATTTTAAATATTTTTCCCTGTTTTATAGAAAAGTTGAATTTCAATGTTTTTAAGCAATGATACCATTGAAATATTAGTATTGAATTTAGCAAAATAAACACCACTTAAATGTTTTCGAATATTGTCCTCTTTTATAGAAATGTTGTAATTTCAAATGTTTTTATGCAACAATATCATTGAATTATTACTATTGAATTTAGCAAAATATACTCACTTAAATGTTTTTGAATATTGGTCACTTTTATAGAAATGTTGTAATTTTAATGGTTTTTATGCAATGATAGCATTGAAATAATAGTATTGAATTTAGCAAAATATACCCCACTTAATTGTTTTCAAATATTGACCTCTTTTATAGAAATTTGGTAATGTAAAATATTTTTATGCAATGATAGCATTGAAATATTAGTATTGAATTAAGCAAAATAAACACCACTTTAAATTTTTTTTCCTGTTTTATAGTAAAGTTGTAATTTTAATGTTTTTAAGCAATGATAGCATTGATATTTTGGTACTGAATTTAGCAAATTTGCTCTACTAAAATGTTTTCAAATATTGTCCTATTTTACAGAAAAGTTGTAATTTCAATTATTTTTATGAAATGATAGCATTGAAATATTAGTATTGAATTTAGCAGAATGTTCCCCACTTAAATGTCCTCGAATACTGTCTTGTTTTATAGAAATGTTGTAATTTCAATTGTTTTTATTCATATTGATTTTTCACAACTTTATAAATTGCCAATGTATATTTTATTTTGTTTCTTCTATGAAAATATTATTTAAAAAAATATTTTATTGCTAAAGTCATATTAATTGTTCATGACTCTATAAATTGTCAATGTATATTATATTTCGTTTTGTATATGAAAATATTATAACATTTCATTCGTCTTTCTTAAACATGAAGAAATGAAAATTTAAAAAAAAAAACATTGTATTACAAAAGTCATACTGATTGTTTGCCACTTTTGAAATTTACAATATCTATTTTATTTAATTTTATATATAAAAATGTTTTAAAATATCATTCATCTGTCGTAAACTTGAAACTATAAAAATTTCCAAAAATAAAAATCTTTTCTGCAAAAGTCATATTGATTGATCATAACTCTATAAATTGTCAATGTATATTATATTTCGTTTTGTATATGAAAACATCATAAAATTTCATTCGTCTGTCTTAAACATGAAAAAATAAAAATTTCCAAAAAAAATATTTTATTGCAAGAGTCATATTGATTTTTCACAACTTTATTTACCAATGTATATTTTATTTTGTTTCGTCTTTGAAAATATTACTAAAAAAAATATTTTATTGCAAAAGTCATATGGATTGTCCAAAACTTTATAAATTTCCTAAAATTTCAATTGTGTGTTTTAAAACCGAAATAAAGAGTTTTCAATAAAAATATTTTATTGCAAAAGTCGTATTGATTGTCCAAAACTTTATAAATTTTATAAAATTTCATTAGTGTGTTTTAAACACGAAATAAATAAATTTCTTAAAACAATATTTTATTGCAAAAGTTATATTGATTGTCCGAAAATTTATAAATTTTATAAAATTTCATTTGTGTGTTTTAAAACCGAAATAAAGAAATTTTCAATAAAAATATTTTATTGCAAAAGTCATATTGATTGTCCAAAACTTTATAAACTTCCTAAAATTTCATTTGTGTGTTTTAAAACCGCAATAAAGAAATTTCTTATAAAAATATTTTATTGCAAAAGTCATATTGATTGTCCAAAACTTTATAAATTTCATAATATTTCATTTCTCTGTTTTAAAAACGAAATAAAGAAATTTATTAAAAAAATTTTTTATTGCAAAAGTCATACTGATTGTCCGAAACTTTATAAATTTCATAATATTTCATTTCTGTGTTTCAAACACGAAATATAGAAATTTCTTATAAAAATATTTTATTGCAAAAGTCATATTGTTTGTCCTAAAATTTATAAATTTCCTAAAATTTCATTTGTGTGTTTTAAACTCGAAATAATAAAAATTTTCAAAAAAAATATTTTATTGCAAAAGTTATATATATGGATTGTAAAAAATTTTAAAATTAAAAAATTAAAAAATTAAAAAATTTAAGAATTAAAAAATTTCATAAAATTTCATTCGTTTGTCTTAAACATGAAAAAATAAAAATTTCAAAAAAAAAATCTTTTATTGCAAAAGTCATATTGATTGTTCACAGCTTGATAAAAGTAGAAATTTTTTAATATATATTTTTTGTTATATAAAATAATATAATAATATATATATTATTTTGTCTCAGATATTAATTTTTTAAAAGATAAATTTTTTTGTAATTTAACGTAAATTGGTTTTCTAGAGATTTCTCTTTAATGAAAGGGTTAAATTAAAAACCAAAAAAACTTGTTTTAGATAACGCACTAACAAATACATAGCACTTTAGTTTGATCGTTTTGGTGATATAGATTTTGAGTTACACACTGATTAGGGTGAAAACTTTTTTAAATTTAAATTAAAATAAATTGGTTTTCTAGAGATTTCTCTTTAATGAAAGGGTTAAATTAAAAACCAAAAAAACTTGTTTTAGATAACGCACTAACAAATACATAGCACTTTAGTTTGATCGTTTTGGTGATATAGATTTTGAGTTACACACTGATTAGGGTGAAAACTTTTTTAAATTTAAATTAAAATAAATTGGTTTTCTAGAGATTTCTCTTTAATGAAAGGGTTAAATTAAAAACCAAAAAAACTTGTTTTAGATAACACACTAACAAATACATAGCACTTTAGTTTGATCGTTTTGGTGATATAGATTTTGAGTTACACACTGATTAGGGTGAAAACTTTTTAAAATTATTTCATTTTAATATATATAGGATTTTTTTAATTTTTACTTCTTTAATTATAAACCTCGTTTTCGTATTTGTTTTTGGACTTTAGGAAGAAGGTGAGGCCTTTTTATACTTTTCATGGGCCTTGGAGGGGTATAAATAATGATTTTGTACAATCAAAACAAAAAAAATTTTTTTTTTAAATTATGGTCAAATGTCAACATTATGGCCATAATATGACCATAATTTATGGCCAGTTTATGGCTCATAACTATAAATTATGGTCATTTTATGGTCAAAATTTTTCACAGGGATGTACTGAATATATTTCAATTAAATTTTTTGAAAATTGTTTGAAAATTTTAAATTATTGTTAAATTAATTTTTCAAATTGAATTATTGCTAATTTAATTTAAAATATTGAGAAAGAAAAAAATGCCCATAATTTTTTAGCCCCTTCTCAATATTATTTTTTAAATTAAATTAGAAATAATTTAATTTGAAAAATTAATTTAACAACAATTTAAAATTTTTAAACAATTTTCAAAAAATTTTATTTGTTCAAATGATCGAAAATTAAAATATTTCTTAATTGAATATAATATCGAAAGTTAAAAAAATTATAATTTAATTCAAAAGTATATTTAGTTTATATATTATCATAGGGTGCATATTCGCCACAATTATATTTTTTTGAAAATATATTCTCGCAAAAGAAATGAGTATGGAAAGTTATATAAACGAGATACTGTTTCAATTATTATATGTCTCTAAATTCTTATTATTTTTATGAAATATTTCGTCATATTTTTAATTAAGCATCTTGGATCGAGACTTTTTCTGAATGAACGCTTCATGGCGTCGGTTATTGTCAATAGATTAATCTTGTGTGATTAGTGTTGCTGCCATTATTCTTGTCGGATGCTTATTTAACTTACTTAAATTAGGGCTTTTGTTCAAGTTAGTGTTAATTAACTTTCAATTTTTATGCTGTTTCTGCGAAATAAACATTTTTTCAAAAAATGTCTAACGCAATTCTAATGCGATTAAAAAATATAATCAAGAGTTTTGTTTTACATAGTATATAGCTTAAACAAGTTAACATTAAAAATTTTTTAAATCTTCAGAAATTAGTATATTAATATTTAAGATTGGGAAACGAACGAAAAGAAACTCGAAAAGAAAAACATAAAGTTGTTTACCAAACATAGATCATTTCGCTTGTCATTTCGGATAAAATTCTACAAAATTTTATCATACGGCTTTATAATATTTTATTGGATAATATAAATCCAGATGTAAATTATAATCCTCGTGTCATTTAAATTCTATTTCTAATCAATTTAAAATTTGAAAAATTTTTGAAAGATAATTTGACAAAAAAATAAATTATTTATACATTACTACGACATTATTACATTAAAAACATTAAAGAATATTCCATAAAGGAGATCATTAAGTTTTCGTCAAAAAATTATAAGCATTTAGTTTTTACATTATAATAGGATATATGTTCGGCAAAACTATATTTTTTTCAAAAATTATTCTCGCAAGTGAAATGAGTTTGGAAAGTTATATATACCCCATAAAAAAATAAGATAATTAGTTCTTTAAATTTTTCCTTCATAGTTTAACTTTATAATTATAAAATAAAACAAGTCGTAGCTTTGGCATTAATGTGGCTATAAATAAATAATTAATTTAAATTTAATTAAATTTAATTAAAATAATAATTACGATATACGAAGTCTCCTATTTCTTGCATAAGGTTGAATAAATACCGTGAGTTAGAATTTAACCTTTAATTTCATGATATAACTAATTTTGTTGTACTTTTTAGATAAATTGCTTGTTTCTTAATTTGTTTATAAATATATAGTAGTAGTATATAGTGTCAATAGAACTTCTAACGGACACTCATAGAAAATTATAGAAGAATTCGCAAAAATTAAATTCAATCTTGTAAACGCCCGTTTACCTTATTTTGGTCTTATCTTCAAATATTATGCAAATTTAGATAACGTTGTGCTTAAAATCAAAAATTAAAATATTTTGTAATTTTTGGTTTTCAAGTTATATTTCTAGTTAAAAAAACTAAAGATATTTAAGATTAATTTTAGCTTTGTATGCAAGAAAATTTATTTTTAACTTCTTTTTTAATATTGTGTATAATAAAATTAATTTAAAAAAGTAAATCCTTAAGAGTACTATTCATCAACAGCTTAGTACCAAATAAATATATCCATTGTTTGATTTGTAAAACCTTTGATACTTTATCATCACCATTTGGTTTATCGACTATAGCGATGAGAGAATCGAGGATAAAAAATTGCTGTTTATGGAGAATAGCACTTATACGAAAAAAATGAGATCAACTGGAAGTGCTTTAGTTGAAATGCGATATAAGAGAGCGTCATTTGGCAAATTGCCTAAAAACCCTATTTTATAGCATTAAGATCTGCGTTTCTAGGCCCAGAAGGAGCTTTGGAATAAACGGAGGGTATCTTGGTTTTTTTTTCAAAAATTAAAGTCATCCATAGACCATAACTATAGATTTTTATTTGGCAACCCAAATGTTCCGGTCTCCCCTTGTTAGCAAAAATAACATATTTTAAAAATAATCATTATTTAATATCAGGATAATAATTTAAAACTAAATAATACTCTGCCAATGTAAATTAAATTTTCTTGTCTTGAAGTAATATAAATAAATTGTATTATATATGAAGAATGAAACATAATTTTAAAAAAACTAAAATAAAAAGCATATAATAAAATAAATTTGAATAAAAATGAACATTGTGGTAAGTTTATTGGATACCATAACATAGGAATCAGAAGAAATGAAGAAGCAGATATTGTGCTAAAAATCACAATGCATTAATTTACTCTTATCCCATCCACTAGAACGTCAATTAAAAAAATATTATTGTTCTCAATTGTTCAATTAAAACAAGTTTAATACTATTTTTAAGTTATTTGTAAACCAATACATTTGTTAGAATTATTTAGAAGTTCATGATATAAAACCTTCATATTTGAGGAAAATCGAAAACGGAAATTTTTTACATCTGGAAGGTCCAAGGATAAGAAATTTTTTTTTGGATTGTCTGCATAATGTAGACACTACTTAGACAAAGAAAAACTTTTTAAAAAACAAGCCTTGAAATCATTTTATATGGTTTTCATCAAATCTGGCTGGATTTATTGTAAGTATCATTGCTGGTACCTATAAATCAGTTTTTGATCAGAACTAACATTTTTATTTGTAACTATTTTTTTTAAAACCTTTTTTTAGTCTACTAGAGCTCATTAAGAGATTTCATTATGATATGAAATGAGCTTAATTAGACTTGAGCTTAATTTAAAAATATCATACCAAAATATTTATAAAACATTCAAAAAGGAGTCTGAAATAGTGGTTCTTGATCATTATTCTACAATCACGATTTCAAGTTTCAGGATTTATTTTTAGGTACAGTAAAATGATTTATAGTAAAAGAAACTGCAATATAAAGTTCAAAACATTTTCTGGTTTTATACCTACGAAGCCTTTTTTAAATATAATTTGTTATTTAAAAATTTTTTATATAAAGGCATTCAAACAAGTTTATTAAGTATGTTTAATTACTAAAAAGGAGTATTTTAATGATTAACATGTAATCTGCGGTTCTTATGAGAAATTTTGTACCAAGAATAAAAAAACTAAAAATTTTGAATTTCGGAGAGAATTATATTTTTTTACCAATTCACATGTACAAAATTTTAAAAGGATAATTGTAAAAGATCAAATTGATCATTGATCATCATCATCATCATCATCAAATTGATCAATTTCATCATTTTTTTCACATTTAACTTTAAGATCTACTGGTTTTTCATTATTAGCAAAATGCTGATACCAGGCAGTAATTTCGCACTCTTTAACATCATTTTCTGATTGTAATGGACATTTTTTAGTAGAAACTTCATCTTTTTTGCATGTGCTGGGTCCAACACGTACATTAATTTTGTACCAACATCCAATGTAAATTTGTTGTTTTGGCTCACCAATCACTGATACTAACACATACTTGTTAGGTCCTTCTAATTTCTTTAATGCTAAATTTATTATTTTTTTAACTGTTTTATCATCAACTGAGTTTTTTTTTGGGCATCCAAGCCCAAGTATCTGAAGTGCACCTAAATTGAGATTTTGAATCTATTAAAAAAAAAAATGAAATATATTTAAAATTAAAAAAAAACATTACAAATATTATTTGCTTAAAAGATAAAATTTTATATATTTATTTTTTTATTTTATCTTTTGTAATTGTGGAAAATCGCATGCTTTTACTAAAAAAAATTTAAATTTATAACTTATAATATTAATAAAATTAAAAAAATCAATTATTTGTAAGTAATAAATAATTTACTTAAAATTGTTTTTTGTGATCAGTTAATGTTTTTAATAAATTGTTTTAGTCGATATATTTCTGTATAATTCAAAAATTATAATTTTGCAATCAGGGTTTTTTGGTTTAATCATTTTAAACAAACATGATAAATATTTTTTACAGTCAAGCAAAAGTTAGTGTGTATACTTATTACTCATCATTTTCATAAAATAAAAATGTATTTGATGTAAAATTTTTTTCACAAAGGCAAAAAAACGTGGTTACTTAAATGACATTTTATTTTTCTGCCAAAAAAATAGCGTTATTTTGAGAATATCGTAGTAAAATTGATTGAGATTTGAGTGATTACGTTGTTTTCATAAAATATGGGTTTAAGTATATTATGCTATTCATATTCATACTGTAATTAAACTACTTATTTAAATTCATCAGACTAATTTTTTTGTTTTTTTGCAATAAATTTTTTTACAAAACTATCCTACATTCATTATAAAAGTAATAAAAATAATATTTGCAAAAAAATTAAATTCTCAAAATTATTAAAGATTCTTACCTCATGTTGAGCTGAAACTTCTAATTGTATTAAAGAAAAAATAAATAACGATATTATAAAATTAAAAACTTTCATTTTACTTTTTTCTAGAAAATAATAAACCTTTAACTTTTTTTTTATAACTGATGGCTTTAAAAAAATTTTCTCAGTTTATATACACAAAAATATTAGATAACGTTAATATTTTTCTTGGAACTACAATTAAAGCTTAACAAAATGATGTAATGATGTCCTAAAAACGCCATAAAGTACATATAGTATATATCGTCTCGAGTGACGATACAAAGCCTTTATCGTAGTATGGCGAGAAAAGAAAAAATAAACAACAACAGAGCGCGCAGCGCAGCTTTAAATATAAATACAATTTAAAAATTAATCATTTTATATGAAATAGCTTACACATGCAGGTAGGTCCAAAGATAAGTTGCAAAAAGAAGTTACCTATACGAAAATGCTGACAGACGCCCCGATACGATATCCAAATTGATGGAAATCCTGACTAGTCATTAAAGCAAAATAATTATATTGAACTATTTATTTAATTTCATGCAATTTATTTAAAAGTATATAAATAAAAAAAATCAATTTAATAAATATTAAGAAAAGCAGCTTTATTTCAGGGGCTGACGACGCGAATTAAAGTATTTAAGATTTAAATAGAATTAAATTTAGTTTTTGGCATAAAAATTTTTTCTAAGGGTTTGTGGGGTCACAAAAATTGAAATTTTAACTGGATTTAACTCCAATTTTATCCCTATCCATATTTTTGACCAAAAAATTGGCCAATTTTCGAGAAAATTTACCAAATATTTATAAATTGCTTTTATATTATTGCTTTAAATTTAATTTTTTGGCATAAAAACTGTACCTAGAGGTTAGCGGGGACACAAATATTGAAATTTTAATCGAATTTACTCAATTTCATCCCTTTTAGACCAAAAATTGGCCAATTTTCAAGAAAATTTGCAGAATCTCTTAGATTATGTGACTTCTGATCTTGCATATATTTTAACAAAAAATCTTAAAATTTAGTGCATAACTTGACGTTATATTTCTTAATTACCTAGAGCTTTATTTTAAAATAAAAAAGAGCTTTATTGTTTAAATTTAACTTTAAAATTTAAAATTTTATTTATGCAATATCGATAATAACTTACGAATATCTAATCAAAGCATAATGCGTGAACGATATTCATTAAATAAAAATTATTGAATAAGCTTTTTTTTATATATATATAAAAAATAAAAATTAAATGTTAGTATCCAAAGATTCTTAATATTTATAATTAATATCCCATTTTAAAGTAAAATTTAAATGTTAGTAAACAATAGAGCTCTTTTTTATTTTAAAATAAAGCTCTAGGTAATTAAGAAATATAACGTCAGGTCATTCACTAAATTTTAAGATTTTTTGTTAAAATACATGCAAGATCAGACGTCACCATTATAGAAGAAATTGCATTTTAAATATATTTTGAGGTTTTCGAGTATGCAGAATCCGAAACGCTAACTAATTTTTTTAATTCTAATTTTTGGCCCAGAAATGTCATTAAGTCCAACTAGAATAACTGTTGCAATATACTTTTAAGAAAAGTAAATTTGAAAAAAAAATTTTATTTTACGAATTTTAGCTGGATATCTCAAGCATGTACAATTCAAATATGTACTTTATGGCGTTCTTAGGACATCATTACATCAGTTTGTTAAGCTTTAATTGTAGTTCCAAGAAAAATATTAACGTTATCTAATATTTTTGTGTATATAAGCTGAGAAAATTTTTTTAAAGCTAACATTTACAAAAAAAAAGTTAAAGTTTTATTATTTTCTAGAAAATAAGTAAAATGAAAGTTTTTAATTTTATAATATCGTTATTTATTTTTTCTTTAATACAATTAGAAGTTTCAGCTGAAATTGAGGTAAGAATCTTTAATAATTTCGAGAATTTAAATTTAGTACAGTCATATAAAATACAGACTGGCTTTTGCTTTACTGTAAAAAATATTTATCATGTTTGTTTAGAATGATTAAACCAAAAAACCCTGGTTGCAAAATTATAATTTTTGAATGATACAGAAATAGGTCGACCTTTTTGGACTGTATTAAATTGGAAAATTTTTATTTTAAAGTTCAGAGTATCGTTGATATAGCACTAGCCTAGTAAGACTAAAAAAATTTATTAAAAGCATTAACTGAGTATAAAAAGCCATGCAAATTTAAGTAAATTATTTATTATTTACAAATAATTTATTTTTTTAATTTTATTAAAATTATAAGTTATATATTTAAATTTTTTTTAACAAAAAACATGCGATTTTCCACAATTACAAAAGATAAAATAAAAAAATAAATATATAATATTTTATCTTTTAAGCAAATAATATTTGTAATGTTTTTTTTTAATTTTAAATTATTTCATTTTTTTTTTTTAATAGGATCTAAATCTCAATCCAGATTTACTTCAGTTATTTGGGCTTGGATGCCCCAAAAAAAACTCAGTTGACAAAAAAACAGTTAAAAAAATAATAAATTTAGCATTAAAGAAATTAGAAGGACCTAACAAGTATGTGTTAGTATCAGTGATTGGTGAGCCAAAACAACAAATTTACATTGGATGTTGGTACAAAATTAATGTACGTGTTGGGCCCAGTACATGCAAAAAAGATGAAGTTTCTACTAAAAATTGTAAATTACAATCAGAAAATGATGTTCAAGAGTGCGAAATTACTGCCTGGTATCAGCATTTTGTTGATAATGAAAAACCAGTAGATCTTAAAGTTAAATGTGAAAAAAATGATCAATTTGATGATGAATGATCAAATAATGAATGATCAATTTGATCTTTTACAATTATCCTTTTAAAATTTTGTACATGTGAATTGGTAATAAAATATAATTCTCTCCAAAATTCAAATTTTTTAGTTTTTTTTATCCTTGGTAAAAAGTTTCTCATATGAACCGCAGATTTCATATTAATCATTAAAATACTCTGTTTTAGTAAATAAACATACTTAATAAACTTGTTTGAATACCTTTATTTAAACAGTTTTTAAATGGGTCAATATTTGTGAACTGTATATGACTTTGCATGGTCGGGTCTCGAATTGTACTCCAAAGTATGTTTGGTCGAAAGTATGTATAAAAAGAATAATTTTCCTCAATTTTTAGCCTTTTAGAGCCATCCTCTACTTTTCACAGCGATTTTTTTTTCTCAATTTTTTGAAATTTTTAATTTTTGAGGAATTTGTGTTTATTAATTCTTCTCGCAAACGCGTACTTTGAAATAAAATTTTTTTTCCTTATAGTACCACATAGGAAATTTCCCGTAGAATTCGATTCTGGGGTTCATAATTTTTTTTTGAACTGCGCATGCGTGATAAAATAAACTTTCTTGCTTTGCCTTTTCCAGCTTATATACCTCAGCTGCAGACAGCTCAATTTTCATCCTGTTGGTCTCAAATTTTATGTTTGTTCATATACTTTTAGTACATGAAATCATTTTCTTGAGTAAATTTATTTTAAAATTGAAAAATAGCGATTTTTAAAAAATTAATTACTGTGACACAGTCTATCTAGATGCGTGAGCACGACACTGAAATTTAGACTACAGTTAATTATGGACTTAAGTAATTATGGGCTAAGGTACATATTTGGTGTTAGAAATGATGAGCACATCACCCCGTACAGGAAAAAACTCAACTGGTTTTGTATTAAATCGCGCGGACTATATTTTACTGGCATAATTATTTATAAAATATTACGTTTATAGCAGCTTCCTTATTTGGCAAATCACTTTATCAAACATTTGCCTAAAGATAATGCCAGGAGTGCTTCTCGTAATAAAGAACTATCTCTCCCAGAAATTAATGTTTGTGGGTCTTCATCATTCCAGTTGCAGCGGGCACTCTTCTGGAACTCTATACCTTCTAACATCAGACACTTGCCCAGATTAAACTTTTTTAAGGCTGCCCTTCGTAAACATCTGTTCATGTTAGACCCATTACAAGCCATTATATTCATTATCTCAACACACCTCATCATAACTAATTACTTCATGCAAATGCTAGAACTACTTATTATTTTATCTAAAGGATTTATTTACAAATATTTTAATTATACTTTACGTTTTTATTTGATTTAATAAAAGATTTAAAGATTTATTTATAAATATTTTATTATACATCATTTGGTTACTTAATTTGATTTATTTACTCTATATTTTCTGTATATGTTAAAGACTGATATAAATTATGTATATATAAAATTTTGTTATATTAACAATTAAAAAGCTGCTCTATTCTATTCTATTTGAGGAATTTCGAAAATGAAAATTTTTTAAGTCTGGAACGTCCAAGAACCAGAAATTTTTTTTTTTTATTGACTGCATAATGTAGACACTACTTAGACAAAGAAAAACTTTTTAAAAAACAAGCCTTGAAATCACTTTATATGGTTATCATCACATCTGGATGAATTTATTGTTGGTAACGGTAAATCAGTTTTTGATTAGAACTAACATTTTCATTTGAAACTTTTTTTTTTAAAGACCTTTTTTTAGTCTACCAGAGCTCGATAAGAGCTTTCATTGTGATATGAAATGAGCTTAATTAGACTTAAACTTAATTTAGAAATATAATACCAAAATATTTATAAAACATTCAAAAAGGAGTCTGAAATATTGGTTCTAGATCATTAATCTATAATCAGGATTTCAAGTTTCAGGATTTATTTTTAGGTACGTACAGTAAAATAAGAATGTTTAATTACTAAAAAGTGTATTTTAATGATTAAAATAAAATCTGCAGTTCATATGAGAAATTTTTTACCAAGGAGAAAAAAAACTAAAAGATTTGAATATCGGAGAGTATTATATTTTTTACCTCAATGTAGGTCACATGTACAAATTATTAAATAATTATTTACATTTAACTTTAAGATCTACTGGGTTTTTTTTATCAACCCAAGGTTGATACCAGGCAGTGATTTCGCACTCTTTAGCATCATTTTCTGATTGTAATTTACAATTTTTAGTAGAAACTTCATCTTTTTTGCATGTACTGGGCCCAACACGTACATTAATTTTGTACAATAATCCAGCGACAACTTGTTGTGTTGGCTCACCAATCACTGATACTAACACATACTTGTTAGGTCCTTTTAATTCATTTAATGCTAAATTTATTATTTTTTTAACTGTTTTATTGTCAGCTGATATTTTTACTGGGCATCCAGGACATGTATGAGGTAAATTTTCATTGTATTCTTGATTCTAATTTAAAAAAAAAAAATATACATTACAAATATTATTTGCTTAAAAGATAAAATTTTATATGTTTATTTTTTATTTTATCTTTTGTAACTGTGGAAAATCGCATGTTTTTACTAAAAAAAATTTAAATATAACTTATAATTTTATTAAAATTAAAAAAATAAATTAACTGTAAGTAATAAATAAATTACTTAAATTTCTATGGTTTTTTGTAAACAGTTAATTTTTATTATGACTGTACTATTTGTTTCACACTTAATACTGATCATTTTCATAAAATAAGAATGAGGTTGATGTAAAAATTTTTTTCGCAAAGACAAAAATACTAGGTTACTTCAATGATATTTTATTTTTCTGTCAAAAGAATAGCGTTATTTTGAAAATATCGTAGTAAAATTGATTGAGATTTTAGTGCTTGCGTTGTTTTCATAAAATATGGGTTTAATATCAGCAATTAACTATTTATTTAAATTCATCAGACTAATTTATTTGTTTTTAAAATTTTGCTGTAAATTTTTCAATAAAAATACCATGCATTCCTTACATAAGTAATATTTGCAATAAAATTAAATTCTAAAAATTATCAAAGATTCTTACCTCAACTGGAGCTGAAACTGCTAATTGTATTAAAGAAAAAATAAATACTGATAAAATAAAATTAAAAAATTTCATTTTACTGTGTTTAAGAAAACTATAAATTTAATTTAACTTTTTTTCATAACTGTTAGCTTTAAAAAAATTTTCTCAGCTTATATACACAAAAATATTAGATAACGTTAATATTTTTCTTGGAACTACAATTAAAGCTTAATTAATTTTCGATAAAATTGGTGTTATTAAAGTATATAAACATATTTTTTCTTTTGTTAATGAAATTTTCTGCAACATAATAACAGTTACAAATACAGTGAGTACAATAAGTACAGTGAAAAAAAATTTTATTTTGGTCGCAGGGCCTTGATTCTCTATTCTTTTCGTTTGATGCGAGATAAAAACGATAATTAGATAACTTGAATTAGACGTGCAATAAAGGTTATAAGACACCTTATGGCATTATTAAAGTATCATTGCTCAATTAATGCACTCTTTTAAATTGTATAAATACTGGATTCCTAAAAACATTGACTTCATTAAGCTTTTCACGCTTGATAAAGATGTGAAATGAATAGAGAATCTGGGCCCAGATGCAAATTGAACTAGTAATCTTATACAGAGAGGGTAATATACAACCCATTTTTGAAATAAATAATTATAATTCAAATTTTGGTAATGCTGTCTTAAGAAAAAAAATAAAAAATTTTTGAAACTTTTAATTTCCAAGTTAAATTTGTAGTTAAAAAAACTAAAGATATTTAAAATTTTAGCTTTGTATGCATGGAAAATTAGCAGAATAAAAATAAAGACAATGGTAATATATTATTTTTAACTTCTTTTTTAATTTTGGAAATAAAAAAATTTAATTTAAAAAAGTAATTCCTTATGTGTACATCCTTCATCAACAGCTTAGTACCAAAAAATATATCCATTGTTAAATTTGTAAAATATTTGATTTCGATACTTTATCTTCATCAATCTCTTGGATTCCAGAAAACATACCTTTCCTCATTTCATTATAATAATCATTTTAGCCTTTTTCTTCTACTTAATAGGATTTTAGGCAATTTTCCAAACTCTATCTTATTGCATTTCAACCAAAACATTTCCGTTTGGTCACCTTTCATTTTCCATAAACCACAAATTTTTATCACCGGCTAATCGCTATAATATATAAACCAAATGACCCTTTTTGACCTAAAAAGCCCAATATTTAAACTACTGCTGAAATTGCAATTTTCAATAAAAATAGTTTTTACAGGTCTCAAAAATTTTGTATGAGCTCTAAGTTTCCAAAAAATTTTCACTCGTTGCTTTTCGATTGTTCTTTTAGCAGTTATTTAAAAACAGTGTCTCAAATAAAGATTTTTTAATAAAAATCATATTTTAGTACTGCGGAGTCATATCTCGAAATCTGTAAAGGAATCTGAACGAGTAGAAAATTTTTTGAAACTTGAAATTTGTACAAAACTTTTGAGATCTATAAATCTCATCTTTATCAAAAATTACGATTTTAGGGCATAGCAGCAATTTAAAAATAGGTCATTTTGGGCCAAAAATGAAAATTATAGACTATAGCACTGAGAGCTCATCAAGAGATTTAATAATGATATAAAATGAGCTTAATTAGACTTGAAGTTAATTTAGAATTATCATACAAACATATTTATGAAATGTTCAAAAAACATTATTATTCTACAATCAGGATTTCAAGTTTCTGGATTTATTTTTAGTTACAGTAAAATGACAAAGATAGTATAAAATCTGCTATATAAAGTTCAAAAAATTTTCTGGTTTTATACCTACCAATTAAAATTTTTTTATATAAATCCAAACAAGTAATTTATTATTAATAAATAGTATTTTAATGATTAACATGAAATCTGCGGTTCATATGAGAAAATATTAAAAAATTCTTGAATTTAAATCACATTGTCAAAATTTTTACATAGGATAAAAAAACTATTAGTTAATGCATAAAAACTTAAACATCAGAGAGGATTTTATTTTTTACCTCAATGTAGCTCAACATGTACAAATTATGAAATAATTATTTACATTTAACTGTAAGATCTACTGGATTTTTTTTATCAATCCAAAGTTGATACCAGGCAATAATTTCGCACTCTTTAACATCGTTTTCTGATTGTAATCGACAAGTTATACAACTATTTGTGGCTTCATATTTGTTGCATGTACTGGGACCAACACGTACATTAATTTTGTACAACATTCCAGAGACAACTTGTTGTGTTGGCTGACCAATTACTGATACTAATATGTATTTGTAAGATCCATCGAATTTATTCAATGCTAAATTTATTGTTTTTTGAATCGTTTCATCGTCAGCTGATATTTTTTCGCACCCAATACACATATCAAGTGACTTTTCAGTGTCTTCATGATTCTAATTAAAATAAAAATGAAATAATTTAAAATTTAATAAAACATTATAAATATTATTTGGTTAAAAGATTTTATATCTATATTTTTTATTTTATCTTTTTTAATTGAGGAAAATTACATGTTTTTTACTAAAAAAATTCAAATATAACGTATAATATTAATAAAATTAAAAAAATAAATTATTATTTGTAATCAGTCAATGCTTTTAATAAATTTTTTGTCTGAATAGGTAAACGCTGAGCTTGAATAAAATGAAAATTTCTTTAAAATTTTCTAATTTAAAACGCTATAAAAAGGTCGATCTACTCTTGTAGGATTCAAAAACTATAATTTTCTAACTAGAAGAATTATATTATTTTTGGTTTAATGATTCTAAAGAAATCTAATGAATATTTTTTATTGTAAAGAAAAAATTAGTATGTTTTATATGACTGTACTACACGCTTTAAACTTATTACTGGTCATTTTCATAAATTAAATTGTGTTTGATGTGAAATTTTTTTCAGAAAGACAAAAAATGAGGTTAGTTAAATGATATTTTATTTTTTTGACAAAACCAATGGCATTATTTTGAGAATATCGTAGTAAAATTGATTTGAGATAGAAGTGATTGCGTTGTTTCCGTAAAATAAGGGTTTAAGCATATCATTCTATTCATATACTGCGATTAACTTAATAGACTAATTTATTTGTTTTAAAAATACTTCTGTAAATTTCTCAACAATAATATCATGATTGATTTTAAGCTTAAAATTTACAAAGCAAATTAAATTTAATTAATTATCAAAATTTTCATAGAATTTTACCTCAACTGGAGCTGAAACTGCTAATTGTATTAAAGAAAAAATAAATAACAGTATTATAAAATTAAAAAAATTCATTTTACTTTTTTCAAGAAAATTATAAATTTAATTTAACTTTTTTTTTATAAATGATAGCTTTAAAAAAGTTTCTCAGTTTATATACACAAAAATATTAGATAACGTAAATATTTTTCTTGGAATTAGAATTAAAACGTAAAAATATGATTTCCTTAATGTATTAAGGTCATCAAATTTATAAATCGTAATTATGTATTAATTTAACCTCAATTCATCGATCTTAAAAAAATTGCAGAAAATAATGGTTCATAATTAAAAGCGCTAAATTAATTTTCATTAAAATTGGTGTTATTAAATTACGTAAACATCATTTTAATTTTAATTATTTTCTTTTGTTAATAGAATTTTCTACAAAATAATAAAAGTATAGACTGTAAATAAACTGATTTTTTTTTTTGCAGATACAAATTAAACTAGTGATCTTATACAGAAATGTTATTATACTACCCCTTTTCGAAATAAAGTATTATTGAACGGTAATAATTTCTCAAAGGACCTGCACAAAAGGATAGGAAATGGAATTTCGGTCGAATTGACTGAATATTTGATATGTTGTAAGTTTCATCATTCCAAATAAAAGTCTCAATGGGCACAAAGCTCAAAAATCCCGATTTTGGCTGCTACGGAGCTTGAAAGCTCCAAAGCTCCAAAGCTCCATCATAGCAAAATTGCTTAAAGGTTGAATCAGGTGGATAGAAATAGCATTTTTTTTTTTTTTTTTTTTTTTTGGTAAAAATTTCTGGAGATCGAAACTTCTGGAATGTTTAATATTTTTAGCCGTTGATCATGTTATGTGTCTCTTAAAATTTTTAAAAAAATTTTGAAAATTTATTGACTACCGACGGAGATATTAGCGCTTTAAGTTTCATTAATTTTTGAGGTAATTAATTAATCAACATTTTTTTATAAATAATCTGATTTTAAAAATCTTTGAATATAATATTTAGGACATTATTTAGCATCGATTCACTAAAAAAAATTTTTATTATCTACGTTTCGCCGCGAATAAATTGATTTTTTGAAAAATTTAGGTTAGGCCAAAAATCAAAAAACTTGAAATACATTCCACATTATTGTTAAAAATTGAGATTTTTTTTAGTGAATTGATGCTAAATAATGTCCTAAATATTATATTCAAAGATTTTTAAAATTAGATTAGCTATAAAAAAGTCTTGATTAATTAAGTACCTCAAAAATTAATGAAATTTCAAGCTCTAATATCTCCGTCTGTAGCCAATCAATTTTCAAAATTTTTTTTTAAATTTTAAGGGAAACATAACAATATGATCAATGGCTAAAAATATTAAACACTCCAGAAGTTTCGATCTCCAGAAATTTTTACTCGAAAAATGCTATTTCTATCCACCTGATTCAACCTTAAAAACCTTTTTTCTTTTATTTTTAAAGTATATCTTTATTTTTTTGAGATCGTTGATTTCGAATCTTAAGTCAAATTTACGAAATTGTCAATTGACAGCTGTCAATTAGCTGACAAAACTCTAAAATATCGTAAAAAATTTTAAAGTTTAGCCAATACTTACGTTTTAAAAATCACTGATTTCAATTCTAATGTCAAAATCGAGATTTTGTTTTTTTTTGTTTTTTTGATTTTTTTTCAGGTAGCTGTCAGTTGACAATATATTGTCAATATACCCAGCTAAATTTTTAAGTTTTTTACGATATTTTAGAGTTTTGACAGCTTATTGACAGCCGTCAATATTGACAATATCGCCAATCTGATTTCGGATTCGAAATCAGCGACCTCATAAAAAAAAAACTTTTACATAAATTTTTAAATTGGTATATAAAAAATTTTGTTTCATAAATAATAACATAAGCAATATTAAGTAAAATTTGAAGGCCGGTGAACGCACAGACTAATTCCAGGTCTGGTGGCCTGGATGCGACGCCAAAATGGGGAGGTGGACTTCTACCTCACCCTTTTTCTAAAAATACTTCCGTGACATGTTGAAGACGTGGCATAAGGTGGAAGCCAAACAGTGCCTGCACTAATAGGGTAAGGTTGACACCGTAGAGCACACATTTTCTGGATGTGTGCGCCCTTCCCGAATTGGAGGCCGGATGGAGTGGTCCCGGAAAAATGCTACGAAGTCCTAAAAATTGGTACAAAGTAGCAGAGTACGTGAGGGTCACGCTGTTGATGGATATTGAGGAGGGCTTTCTATCGTAGAGAGCTCTCCCACCCCTAGACAGGGGAAAGGCAGCGGCTAGTTGCCTAGATTACGCGTTCCACACTGAATTTATACCTAAAAATGGAGTTCCGGTTTGGGGCAGAAAGCGCAGGGGGGTTTAAAGTGTGTTTAGTCAGTAAAAATCTGACACGGCCATGTCTCCTGGTTGTATTGTGTACAACTGAGCGGTCATGGAAATTTTCGCAAACATTCCATAAGTGGTGCAAGATTTCACATATTTACCTTGAAATAAAAAAAAAAATTAAAACAAATTAAGATAATTTATACATATAAAATATTAACTCGGCTGCACGTCGTCGGTTTCAGTTTCGTATGTATATGCGTGCTGGGCGAGGGGCTGACGACGCGATTTAAAGTATTTAAAGTATTTAAATCGCTTTTCAAATCGCTCACAAATTTTTAAATCGCTGTTAAATTATTGCTTTAAAATTAGATTTTTGGCATAAAAATTGTTTCTAGGGGTTTGTGGGGTCACAAAGATTGAAATTTTAGCCGGATTTAACCCCAGGTTTATCCCTGTCCATATTTATGACCAAAAATTTGGCCAATTTTTGGGAAAATTTACCAAATATTTTAAATCGCTTTTAAATTATTGCTTTAAATTTCATTTTTTGGCATGTAAACTGTACCTATGGGTTATCGGGGGCACAAATATTGAAATTATCATCGGATTTAACCTCAATATCATCCCTACCCTTATTTTAGACCAAAAATTGGCCAAATTTCCAGAAAATTTGCCGAATATCTTATTTTTTTTACATATTCGCACTTTTAGCATCCAGGGTATGCCTATACAGGTTTTTTGGGTCACTGATCAAGAATTTGGACTTCTTTTTCATAAATAATAAATATTTGACCCTTAAAATAGCCAAAACTACCCCCGAAAAGGGGGTGTTTTATCTATTTTCGTACTTTTAGCATCCAGGGTATGCTTATATCGGTTTTTTGGGTCGCTGATCAAGAATTTGGACTTCTTTTTTATAAATAATTAATATTTCACCCTTAAAATAGCCAAAACTACCCCCAAAGAGGGGGTGTTTTATCTATTTTCGTACTTTTAGCATCCAGGGTATGCCTACATAGGTTTTTTGGGTCGCTGATCAAGAATTTGGACTTCTTTTTTATAAATAATCAATATTTCACCCTTAAAATAGCTAAAACTACCCCTAAAAGGGGTGTTTTTACTATTTTCGCACTTTGAACGTCCAGAGTACGTTGTTATACGTTTTTTGGGTCGCAATTCAAGAATTTCGGCTACTTTTTCATAAATAGTTACTATTTCACCCTTAAATACCTAAAACTACCCCTAAAAGGGGTGCTCTTGCTAACTTTGTACTTTAAACGTTCAGATTACGTTCATATACGTTTCTTGGGTCACTTATCAAGAATTTAGACTTCTTTCTCATAAATCTTTACTATTTCACCCTTGAAATTGTTAAAACTATCCCTAAAATGGGTGTTTTTGTTATTTTCGCAATTTAAGCGTCCAGGATATGCCCATTTAGGTTTTTTGATTAGCTAAATCAACCCCTAAAATATTAGATTCTAATTTTTGGCCCAGAAATGGACAAAAAAATGGCCAATTTTCAAGAAAAAAGGCCAAATTTCCTGGATTATAGAAGAAATTACATTCTAAATATATTTTGGGGTTTTCGGGTATGCAGAATCCAACTGCTAACTACATTTTTAAATTCAAATTTTTGACCAAGAAATTGTACCAATATGGCTGATTTTCGGGAATATCTGTCAAATCTTCTAGATTAAACAACAAATTATTTTCTATATCTTATGCAGATTTCGAGTATGCAGAATCGGAATCTGCTATAGAAATTTTAATGGAACGTTACACTTATGGATAAAGTTGAAAGAATTTTCAATCTAGCTATAAGATTTATCTTTGGTGTTGGAAGATATGAACGTGTCTCAATTACCTCTTTAAGGAATGAATTAAACTGGTTAACAGCAAATTCACGCAGAAAATACTATAAATTAGTATTAGTACATAGTTTAATATCAACTGGTAGACCGTCATATCTTTCAACACAATTTAAACCTCCTAGTGAAGAGATAAGACGTTCACAGCGTAATCTACCTGACACAACCTTATCAGATTTTCTACCCCTAACTTTTGCACTACCTACCACATACAGAACTGAGTTCTATAAGAGTTCATTTATTATATCTGCAATAAATGAGTGGAACAATCTGCCATTTACTTTGAAACAATACGATTGTTTGGATACATTTAAAATCCATATCATGAAATATCTATTATATCTACAAAAACACCAGATCTTTTTAAGAAATAATCAAGTTAAAATATACTTTTTTTCTTTTGTCAAAAATATGTCTAAATATTAAAATTTAAATCATAATTAAGCAAAAATTGTTATAATTCATATATTAAATTTAATTTAATTTTTATTTTTATTATTATTATATTTTATAATATTAATTATATTCATACTTATTTTTATTCACTTAAATTTTATGTATGTACTATGTACTTATACTCTTAACCATTATACAATATTGTATCATATCGCGCATCGGCCATGCCTGCGCCAAATTTTTTCAAAATAAATAAATAAATAATTTTCCAATTTTTTTTCCAATATTTATAGAAAAGTTGGCTAGTATTTGAAAAAATTTGCTGATTCTTCTAGATTATACAAGTAGCTACTATCGATGCATCTTATGGTGTCTTAGAGTATTTGGAATTCGAGTCTTTTAAGCTTGCGGTTTGAATTTGTTTCAAATAATTAATAATTTTCAGGAAATTATTAAAAAAGAAAATAAAAACAAAAGAATATTTTTTGTTGAAATAAGTAATATATATTATATTTTTTTGGAATCAAAAATAAATATTCATAGCAAATAAAAATGAAAACGAAAATAATTAAATGAGTAGCAAAAGTTCCAGGAATTAAATAAATATTAAAAATTGAATAGGTCCACCCTATCCTTGACCCTATTATTATTTATTACCCTCAAAATATATATATATTTTTCTGAATCTGGTCACTGTATTATTGAAAAGCAAACATTTTGAATTTTGCGATTCTGGTGCAAGTTTTGCACTGAGTATTCTCCAAACTTCAAGAATTTTTTTGAAAAAATACCAATTTTTTGTTTAAATTCTGAGCCTAAATTTTTGATTTAATAATTTAGTCACCATACTCCAGTCAAATCACGGGGGGGGGGGGGGGTGATATTATCTCCACTATTAAGGTTTTTTCCCATATAATTTTTTTGGGTCACTGATCTGAGAGCCGACCTAAGGGTGGAACACACTTAAATTTGCAAATTCACCCTTTTAAGTGATATTTTAACAATATTTTTAACAGACGTTATTCAGAAATATAACCGGTTTGTGTAACTACACAACCAACAAGCATGGAACATGTTCACTTATAACACTGATAATAAAGTATTATTGTGTTCATAATATAAATATTTATATTTAGATTTTTCAAAGTGAACAAAATTAATTAAATTTTCAAATTATTATAGTTTTTTAAAAAATATTAATTTATTTTTTATTAATTTTTACAATAAATTCTTTAAAAATTCTGCCCTAATGGTCCCTAGGTACTTCTGCACCAAAGGTCTTTAGGGACTTCTGCTCCAATGCTCCCTAGGTACTTCTGCACCAAAGGTCTTTAGGGACTTCTGCACCAAAGGTTTCTAGGTACTTCTGCCCCAATGTTCCCTAGGTACTTCTGCACCAAAAGTCCCTGAATCGAAAATATTCTAAGTCCATTTCACCCCCCCCCCCCCCTAAAAGCGTCACTGTTTCACCCCACCCCCTGCCGAACCGAACTTTTTCAAATACCCCATCCAATGAACATGTTCCATGTTAAAATTTAAGCAGGTTATAATAGGTTTTTTGGCTGGCTAATCACAAATTTGAGGCTTCCAAGTAATATTGATTTTCAAATTTAGGGATGTTTTATCAACTGTACACACTTGGGACCCTCAAATTTGTGATTAGCCTAACGAAAAATCTATTACAGCTTGCTTAAATTATTATTAATAAATCTTGTTAAAAATATTGCTAAAATATAAGAGTGATCTACCCTTAGACCGGCTCCGGGACCCCAAAATTCGTGATCAGCGACCCAAAAAACTTATAGAGAAACAAACTTCATTAGTAGGGAAAATATCAACCTTAATCCCGTGATTTGACTGTAGTGCCAGTTTCGCATTCTTCATATTTAAAAACATCAAACAAATAGAAATTAGTTATCATGGAAAATGTTTATAGGGAAAGAGTATATTGGAAATTTAGACTTTAAAAGGAGGGAAGGTCAAATGTGTCCGATTAAATAGTGTCGGATTCTACATATTCCAAAAACCCACAAAATATTTAGAATACTATTCCTTCTATCACCCAGGTGATTCGGCAATTTTTGTTTATAACTTGCCCAATCGTTTGTCCAATTTCTAGCCAAAGATCGGATTTTCAAAATTTAGTTAGCAGGTTCGGATTCTGCCTACGCTGAAACCCCATAAGATACATTCGAAATAATCTCTTGTATGATTTTTGAGTTACGACGAATTTTTTCGAAAATTGGCTAATTTCGGCTAATTTATTGGCTAAAAATTTAAATTATAAAATTTAGTTATCAAATTCCGTTTCTGCATACTCGAAAATCCCGTAAGATATATAGAAAGTAATTTTTTCTATAATCTAGCAGATTCGGCAAATTTTTTAGAATATTGGACAAATGTTGTCCAATTTCTTAGAGAAAAATATGAATTTTAAAATTTAGTTATCAGATACGGATTCTGCATACTCGAAAACCCCATAAGATACATTGGAAATAATCGCTTATAATCTATATGATATCATGCGAATTTTTTCAAAAACTGGCCAATCATGGTCCAATTTCTTGGTCAAAAATTTGAATTTAAAAATTTAGTTAGCAGTTGGATTCTGCATACCCCAAAATATATTTAGAATGTAATTTCTTCTATAATCCAAGAGATTCGGCATATTTTCTCGAAAATTGGACAGTTTTTTGTCCATTCTGGGGCAAAAATTAGAATCTAAACTTTTAGGGGTAGTTTTAGCTATTTTAAGGGTGAAATAGTAACTATTTATGAAAAAGTAGTCGAAATTCTTGGATTGCGACCCAAAAAACCTATATGGGCATACTGGACGCTAAGGTTGCGAAAATAACAAAAACACCCCTTTCGGGGGTAGTTTTAGCTATTTTAAGGGTGAAATATTGATTCTTTATGAAAAAAAAATCGAAATTCTTGATTAAATGCCCAAAAAACGTATAACAACGTACTCTGGACGTTCAAAGTGCGAAAATAGTAAATTCTTGATCAGCGACCCAAAAAACCTATATAGGCATACCCTGGATAATAAAAGTACAAAAATAGATAAAACACCCCCTTTTCGGGGGTAGTTTTCGCTATTTTAAGGGTGACATATTAATTATTTATAAAAAAGAAGTCCAAATTCTTGATCAGCGACCCAAAAAACCTATGTAGGCATACCCTGGATGTTAAAAGTACGAAAATAGATAAAACACCCCCCTTTTGGGGGTAGTTTTGGCTATTTTAAGGGTGAAATATTTATTATTTATAAAAAAGAAGTCCAAATTCTTGATCAGCGACCCAAAAAACCTACATAAGCATACCCTGGATGCTAAAAGTACGAAAATAGATAAAACACCCCCTTTTCGGGGGTAGTTTTAGCTATTGTAAGGGTGAAATATTAATTATTTATAAAAAAGAAGTCCAAATTCTTGATCAGCGACCCAAAAAACCTATGTAGGCATACCCTGGATGCTAAAAGTACGAAAATAGATAAAACAAGTTTTGGCTATTTTAAGGGTGAAATATTTATTATTTATAAAAAAGAAGTCCAAATTCTTGATCAGCGACCCAAAAAACCGATATAAGCATACCCTGGATGCTAAAAGTACGAAAATAGATAAAACACCCTCTTTTCGGGGGTAGTTTTGGCTATTTTAAGGGTGAAATATTTATTATTTATAAAAAAGCAGTCCAAATTCTTGATCAGTGACCCAAAAAACCTGTATAGGCATACCCTGGATGCTAAAAGTGCGAATATGTAAAAAAAAATAAGATATTCGGCAAATTTTCTGGAAATTTGGCCAATTTTTGGTCTAAAATAAGGATAGGGATGATATTGAGGTTAAGTCCGATGATAATTTCAATATTTGTGCCCCCGATAACCCATAGGTACAGTTTATATGCCAAAAAATGAAATTTAAAGCAATAATTTAAAAGCTATTTAAAATATTTGGTAAATTTTCCCGAAAAATTGGCCAAATTTTTGGTCATAAATATGGACAGGGATAATCCTGGGGTTAAGTCCGGCTAAAATTTCAATCTTTGTGACCCACCAAACCCCTAGAAACAGTTTTTATGCCGAAAATCTAATTTTAAAGCAATAATTTAACAGCGATTTAAAGTATTTAAAGTATTTAAATCACTTTTTAAATCGCTAATTTTTTAAATCGCGTTGCCAGCCCCTCGGTGCTGGGCCCCTGAATATTACTACGCGCTTTGGTTTTTTATAATTAATTTTATATTAAATAAATTATTCACTTTTTTAAGCATACATAAATAAAATGTAATTTTAATAACAAAAAGGATAATTTAAATTGTAAACAAACATTAATACTCGGGCCCTTGTTTTTATAAAAATACTCGGCACTGAGTGTGCGAGAAAAAGGAGTGCGCTGAACGCTACTGCGCAATTGTATAATGTTGTATTTACACGCATATTAAAGTAAGTCACACAGAGAACGATTTAGGGAGATTTCTCAGGAAAGAGTTAATGAAATATAATAAAATTTATTTAATTTGAACAAATAGTAATTAACTTTAATTAAATTTATTTAAAATATAATATTTAATATAATAAGTATTTTTAAATTAATAAATTTCAAGTAAAGTAAAGCAATTTTCCTGAATGACGCAGCAAGATTAAATTTTGTGAAAAAATAATGCAATAATTTAAATAGCAAATCCAATTAGGCATAATATTTAAGATTTTGACTTTTAGTAATTTATTTAAATGGTAACACATCAACTTCAGACAAAAGTTTATGTAAACTATTATCAGAGTTCCAAATTCTGAAGAGTCTATAGTAGGGCAAAAAAGGCAAAATTAGATCTATTAGAATTAGCTTGACCTTCTGTAATATTCCAAGGAAATTGTAAATTATATTCTATGTTTCGGATTTTAAATTTAGGAGTAACATTTGGCTTACTATTAGAGAGACAACTATGAACAAATAAAATGCCATTAACATAATGATAAGAATTTATGGTAAATATTTTAGGTTTATTAGAAATAGAATTATAATTATGATTATCAAAGTCCATTGGATCCTCTATCTTAAATGATGAAAACCTTAAAAATCTATTAGTAATACTTTCAAGCCTAAAACGGGCCTGTTAGGTATGTGGTCTCTAAATCTAGATCCAAATAAGAGGTGGGGTAAAACCAAAGTTTTAAACAGAATAGAAAGAGATCTCGGTGACCAAAAGTCATACGTAGAGCGCTTAATGAGACCAATCATTCTACTTGATCTGAGATTACATGATCAAAAGGATGACTAAAAGTCCAATTTTCATCAAGTAAAATCCCAAGATCACGAACTGTTGATGCTCTAGGTAGGGAAATTGATAATTAAATTTATATGTAATTGAATTTTTGAAAAATTTAATAATTTGAGATTTTGAAATATTAATGCCTAATTCATTTGCATTTGACCAAGAGAAAAACTTTTGAATGTCAATCTGTGAAAGAATTGAGTCAATGAGTGAATATATCGGGCGAAGAATCCTAGAGTCATTAGCAAAGAGTTCAAGTTTAGAAAATATTCAGTCAATTCGACCCAAACTCCATTTCCTACCCTTTTGTGCAGGTCCTTTGACAAATTTTTACCGTTCAATAATACTTTATTTCAAAAAGGGGTAGTATAATAACATTTCTGTATAAAAACACTAGTTTAATTTGTATCTGCAAAAAAAAAATCAGTGTATTTACAGTCTATACTTTTATTATTTTGCAAAAAATTCTATTAACAAAAGAAAATAATTAAAATTAAAATGATGTTTACGTAATTTAATAAGACCAATTTTAATGAAAATTAATTTAGCGCTCTGAATTATGAACTATTTTTTATGATCCATGCGTTGTATTGACGTGTAAATTAATACATGATTACAATTTATAAATTTTATGACTTTATATATCGGTAGTTCTTAGCTAATTTTACCCAAGTCTGAGGTCGATGTCTTGGATTTAAAAAATACCAACTGCACTGTGTTTGGCATCTAAAAATATGGTTACTGGCTAATTTTTAAGGCTCTAGGTTGCGATTTGGCAGCTGTTTTTCCGATATTGATTTTTTTTTTTGAATTCTCAGCCACCCGTTTGCTTTTTATTTTCTGGATGCCCTAAATAAGCTTAAAAAAATTTTCTATATAAAGGGAGGTAATAAAAATTCCCGCCCAATCCGAATCTGACCATATTTTTCCGGAATAGCCGGAAAATCGAAAAAACTAAAGGAAACTGTAAAATACAAATTTCTCAAAAAGCATCATTTTTTTTTTTTTTTTTTTTGCATGTGTTTGCCCATACTTTTCATGCTGGTAAACTCTTTTTATGACACATTTGCCTTTTAAGTACTTAAAAATTAATTTTAGGCTCAAAAAAATGATTTTGAAAATGGTTCATTTTCTGAATTTTCCAATTTTTTCGCTTTTCCTTAGAGAAAATGAACAATCTGACTTAATTTTTGGATTCCTCGGGAAATTTTACATTGAAAACCTTCCTCGGTAAAATTTTAGAGGCCTCTGTGACGCTATAAAAGAAAAACAAAGTAACCTGCTAAAATCAATCATAATTAAACATAATTACATTTGGCTATTTTTTTATTCTGTTTATTTTTTTGATTTTAGTAGGTTACTTTGTTTTTCTTTTTTTTACAGGGTTACAGAGGCCTATAAAATTTTACCGCGGCAGATCTTAAATGTAAAATTTCCCGAGGAATCCGAAAATTAAGTCAGATTTTTCATTTTATCTCAGGAAAAGCGAGAAAATTGGAAAATTCAGAAAATGAACAATTTTCAAAATCATTTTTTTGAGCCTAAAATTGATTTTTAAGTACTTAAAAGGCAAATGTGTCAAAAAAAGAGTTTAACAGCATGAAAAGTAGGGGAAAACACATGTAAAAAACAATTAAAAAAAAAATAGTGACGGTTTTTGAGAAATTTGTATTTTACAGTTTCCTTTAGTTTTTTCGATTTTCCGATTTTTCGATTTTCGAAAATTATGGTCAGATTCGGATTGGGCGGGAATTTTTACTACCTACCTTTATATAGAAAATATTTTTAAGCTTATTTAGGGCGTCCAGAAAATAAAAAGCAAACGGGTGGCTGAGAATTCAAAAAAAAAATCAAAATTGGAAAAACAGATGCCAAATCGCAACCTAGAGCCTTAAAAATTGGCCAGTAACCATATTTTTAGAGGCCAAACACAGTGCAATTGGTATTTTTTAAATCCAAGACATCGACCTCAGACTTGGGTAAAAATAGCTTGGAACTACCGATATAGGGAAATAAGGAAACCTTAATTTTAAGCTTTAATTGTAATTCCAAGAAAAATATTAACGTTATCTAATATTTTTGTGTATATAAACTGAGAAACTTTTTTTAAAGCCATCAATTATAAAAAAAAAGTTAAATTATATTTATAATTTTCTTAAAACAAGTAAAATGAATTTTTTAAATTTTATTTTATCGTTATTTATTTTTTCTTTAATACAATTAGCAGTTTCAGCTCCAGCTGAGGTAAGAATCTATGATAATTTTTAGAATTTAATTACATTGTAAATAATAGTTTTAGAATCAATTGCATGATACTTTTGTTGAAAAATTTATAGAAGAATTTTTAAAACAAATAGATTAGTCTAATGAATTTATATAAAAATAGTTAAATCGCAGTATGTGAATAGAATGATATGCTTAAACGCTTATTTTACGAAAACAACACAATCACTTCTATCTCAAATCAATTTTACTACGATATTCTCAAAATAACGCCATTGATTTTGTCAAAAAAATAAAATATTACTTAAAAAACCTCGTTTTTTTATAGGTATTTTATGAAAAAAAATTTTCACATCAACCTAGATTTTTATTTTATGAAAATGATCAACAATAAATTTAAAGCTTGTATTACAGTCATATTATAAAACACACTTATTTATTATTTACTGCTTAAAATATAAATATTCATTATGTTTCTTTAGAATCATTTAACCAAAAATAATATAATTGCCCTAGTAAGAAAATTATAGTTTTTGAATTCTACAAGAGTAGACCTACCTTCTCATAGCGTTTTAAATTAGAAAATTTTTAAGAAATTTTCATTTTATTCAAGCTCAGCGTTTACCTATTCAGACAAAAAATTTATTAAAAGCATTAACTGATTACAAATAATAGTTTATTTTTTTAATTTTATTAATATTATACGTTATATTTGAATTTTTTTAGTAAAAAACATGAACTTTTCCTGAATTAAAAAAGATAAAATAAAAAATACAGATATAAAATCATTTAACCAAATAATATTTAAAATGTTTAATTAAATTTTAAATTAATATATTTTTATTTTAATTAGAATCACGAAGACACTGAAAAGTCACTTGATATGTGTACTGGGTGCCCAGAAAAAATATCAGCTGACGATGAAACGATTCAAAAAACAATAAATTTAGCATTAAATAAATTCGATGGATCTTACAAATACATGTTAGTATCAGTAATTGGTGAGCCAACACAACAAGTTGTCGCTGGATTACTGTACAAAATTGATGTACGTGTTGGGCCCAGTACATGCAAAAAAGATGAAGTTCCTACTAAAAGTTGTAAATTACAATCAGAAAATGATGTTAAAGAGTGCGAAATCACTGCCTGGTATCAAGTTTGGATTGATAAAGAAAATCCTGTAAATCTTACAGTTAAATGTAAATAATTATTTAATAATTTGTACATGTGACCTACATTGAGGTAAAAAATAAAGTCCTCTCTGATATTTAAGTTTTTATGCATTAATAAAAGTTTTTTTATCCTTTATAAAAATTTTGACAATGTGATTTAAATTCAAGAATTTTTGAATATTTTCTCATATGAACCGCAGATTTCATGTTAATCATTAAAATACTATTTATTAATAATAAATTACTTGTTTGGATTTATATAAAAAAATTTTAATTGGTAGGTATAAAACCAGAAAATTTTTTTAACTTTATATAGAAGATTTTATATTATCTTTGTCAGTTTACTGTAACTAAAAAGTAAATCTAGAATCCAGTTTAGTTATCGCTGTTTTTAGATATAATCTTGCAAAAACATGATAAGATATATCCTTAGTTAAAATGATAAAATATATAATTACAAATATATAATTCCAACTGTTTGAAATTTGTAAAAAGAACAATTTTTAAAATCTATTTTTTTTTATCAACAATTTTCCATCGGTTTTTCTTCTTTATGAATAGTATATGCATATATAGCTCGTGTCCAGAAAAGTAAAGAATGGCCCAAATCACAGGTAAATTACTTTCCTAAACAAAGCCGAGGTTGGTAAAATGCGATTTGAGGCATTTTTTATTTATGGACAAGGGCCGTATAAAATTTTTCTGCGTCAGTGGCGAGAAAAAACGCCTTTTTTTGGCCACTGGTGGCCTGGAAGTATGTGCTTTCGGGCTACTGACTATATAAATAAAAAAATTTAATATTAAATGTAAATTATTTCTATTAATCGCCCAAATATTTTCTAAATATATATTATTATTATTGTTGTTTTCATTAACCTGTACTGGGCATAATTTTTAAAGAACCATATTAAATTAAATGGCCCTATCTCGATATGTGTATGTTTTAAAATACATCTCTTTTTTTATTAAGACATATCAAGCGGCAATATTATATAATTTTTAAAATTCATTTAAAAATTATTTAAAAATACGCGGTTGTTAATGTAGGTACAGAAGGTACCTGCAGCGTTTCGATCAGCACCAACGCATAGATCTCCTCAGTGTGGCTGAGTGTGTTGGTGTGTGCTACAGACGCTGGTGTATTACGTCTTTAATTTTTCTTATATAGAGAACAAATGCCTATTTTATCACTTGCGAGATACTACAGCCATTTGCTCTCTATATATGAAATAAATGGAATGATCGGTTGCGGGTCTACGGTCTATTTAATTTGTGCGATTAATAGAAATCATTTACATTTAATATTAAATAGACCGTAGACCCACTTCCGGTCATTCTATTCATTTCATATATAGAGAGCAAATGGCTGTAGTATCTCGCAAGTGATAAAATAGGCATTTGTTTTCTAGCCTAAATTTCAAACTCTTTTCCTGATATCCATCTCCATAGCACGTATTGATCTGATTGTTGACTCATTCACGTTAAATTTTTTAGCGACTGTTGCTACTTTTTCTGTCCTCAAAAGATCTGAAGTATTTGACCAAGATCCATATCATTTTTATTTTGTTTTTGAATTTTATTTTTTGGTGCCATATTTTTATGCTTAATATTCTCTAATTTTAATTTTTTATTTTCAAAAAATTTAATTAAAAATAAAATTATTATTATTATAACCAAAAACTTAAACTTTTGTACTACTCAAATTGGTTATATTATTTTTACTTAATATTAAATAAAATATATATTATAAAACAAATTAATAATAAAACCATAATCATTTATAAAAATTAAAATATTATTTAAAAAATATAAATTTTAACAATAATGTAAATATACTTTTTTTTTAATAGAATTTTAATAAATTAAAAAAATTTTTTTTTTAATTTATCAAAACAAATCGCAAATTTGCGCGTTTTCAGCCACGAATAATGAGGGGTGGTATCAATTCCAAACCCGCGAATTCGTGAAATCGTGAATACGAAGTACCGCAAATAGCGGGGGATCCCTGTAATAAAGTAAATTTGCATAATAATGAACATCGTAGTAACTTTATTGAATACCATAACATGGGAATCAGAAGAAATTTAAATATTGTGCCAAAAATCACAACGCATTAACTCCTATCCCACCCACTAGACCGTCACTTAAAAAAAATTATTGTTCTCAATTGTTCAACTAAAAAGAATTTAATGCTAATTTTAAGTCTTTTGTAACCCAATACATTTGTTAGCATTATTTAGAAGTCCGTGATATCAAACCTTCATATTTGATATTATTTCAGTAATTAATATACTACGCTGATGACCTTCAGATATATGAGGCATTATTTTTTTTTTACTACTTAACTTGGACAAAAAACTGAAAAAAAAATTTGAAGGGACATCGATATGACCCGTGTTTTCAGGTAGTTTGCACCTTCAAAAAATCGAAAAAAATCGTGAACAAGAAATCGGTGATAGGTGCCAAAAAAATTTTTTCACTTTTATATCAAAAAACGCGTTTTTCGCATCTGAGCTACCCCAAATTTTCAAAATAACTTCTTAGGTAAATAAAATTTTAAAAAATAGATAAGAAAGTCCAATTGCCAGGGAAAAACCACTTTAGAAGAAAAAAAAACTTATCTTTTTACGATGAAATTTAGCCAAGTTATCGTCAATTTAAGATTTTGCTCAAATTTGTCATAAAAAAGATTGAAATTTTATTGAAAAAAGCCTGTTTCTGAACTTTAAACATGCATTACTCGCTTGATTTTCATCGTAAAATAATAATTTTTTTTTTTTAATCGATTAATTTTTCCCTGGCGATTCATTTCTTTAAGTAAAAAAATCATTTTTATTGACCAAATTTCAATTTTTAGATCAAAAACAAAAAGAAAAATCGCGTGTTTTTACTAAAAAAAATTTAAATATAACAATAAATTTGTAAGATATATAATAATTAAGTAGTACCAATTAGTACAATAAATATAAATTTTAGTAATAAAATATATGATATTTAATAGAATTTTAAGTATAATGATTTGATTATATTTTTGAATGACGTCGGATTAGTGCAAATTTGGACTTCGGGAGGGATGGTATTCCCATAGATTATCTATGGGTATTCCATTGTCTTTTACAACGATTAATTAATGAATAGAAATTGTAGTACGAGAACAATGTTCAAGAAGCGTTCTTGAGTCACGTATGGGATTGGGTACATTACGAAAGACAAATTTTTCATTACGCTGTGGCCAATTTGTTAATCCATGTAAAATCTTGTGAGTAAACAAATGATATTTTATTTGAAAAAAATAGCGTTATTTTGAGAATATCGTAATAAAATTGATTGAAATTCTAGTGATTACGTTGTTTGCATAAAATATGGGTTTAATATCATGCTACTCATATACTGCAATTTAACTAGTACTTATTTAAATTCATGAGACTAATTTTTTTGTTTTTTTTTTTTATTTAAATTTTTCAACAAAAATAACATGCATTCATTATATAAGTAATATTAGCAATAAAATTAAATTCTCAAAATTACTAAAGATTCTTACCTCAACTGGAGCTGAAACTGCTATGACATTAATGGGTTAAAGAAAAAATAAATAACGGTAAAATAAAATTAAAAAATTTCATTTTACTTTTTTCTATAAAATAATAAAACTTTAACTTTTTTTTTGTAACTGTTAGCTTTACGAAAATTTTCTCAGTTTATATACACAAAACTATTAGACATCGTTAATATTTTTCTTGGAATTACAATTAAAGCTTAATTAATTTTAGATAAAATTGGTGTTATTAAAGTATATATAAACATCTTTCTTCTTTTGTTAATGAAATTTCCTGCAACATAATAACAATGAAAACTTAAATCAATGAACTCTTTTAAATTGTATAAATACTGCATTCCTAAAAACATTGAACTTCAATAATCTTTTCACACTTGCCTAAGATTGAACTAGTAATCTTATACAGAGAGGATATTATACTACTCCTTTTTGAAATAAAGATTAAATATTAAGAATCGGTCAAGTTTAAAATCTTGCAAATGAAAATTCGAATAGATGATTTTACCTTAACATATGAAAATGCAAGCTAATTCCAATCGCAGATATATATTACGGCTGTGCGTTTACCTGACTTTTCGGTAAAAATATACATAAGATCTAATTTTAAAATATTTCATTAAATTATTTTATAACATTTTATTCCTTGATTTAAATCGAGATTTAAATTATAAAACGTTCATTATTTTAGGTTTAATATAAAAATATAAAAATTACATAAAAATTTTTTAATTTAATGCATGTTCTCTAAAATTGTATTTTTTTTAAATATTTTCTCGCAATTGAAATGAGTTCGGAAAGGTATATATAGGAGATGCTAATTCAATTATTATATCCAACAATAATACTGTAATATTCGGAATTAAAATTACTAGATTTTTAATAATAAATTTAATTCCCGCTAAATTAAAGTTACTAAAATCACTAGTGGAGTTCAAGGTTAGGCTGGAAAATATTTACTACCCAAAAGAAATAATACATTTTTATACTGGTCTAATGATAAAGATATTTATTTTTTTTTATAATAGACATAAAAATAATTACCGCATCAAACATAAACTTGATTGATAAAGAAGTCTCATAATTATTGGCATTTAAGATGTTAATTCAAACAAGGAATCTCAGAAAAATAATTAAAAATACATTTCATTAATCTTTTCATGTTAAACGCGCATATACTATCTCCTTCACACACATACAATTACTATTTTATCATTTTAAATAAAACTTTTTATCAATTTATTATAATTTTTACATTATAGAAAATACACACAACGTAAACTGCGATTTGGGGCATCCTTTTTTTGTGGCCAAGGACAAAACATAATTTTTCTTGCTCAGTGTCGAGAAAATACGTTTTTTCGAATAGCGCAGCGGCCAGAAAACACGCACTTTCTGGACACTAACAAGAAAACTATTTTATTTCTTTGATGCACTTTATTCAATGCATATGAATAAAAAAAATCAATTTAATAAATCGGTAGTTCTTAGCTATTTTTACCCAAGTCTGAGGTCGATGTCTTGGATTTAAAAAATACTAATTGCACTGTGTTTGGTATGTAAAAATATGGTTACTGGCCAATTTTTAAGGCTCTAGGTGGCTTGGTTGCGATTTGGCAGCTGTTTTTCCAATTTTGATTTTTTCGAAATCTCAGCCACCCGTTTGCTTTTTATTTTCTGGACGCCCTAAATAAGCCTAAAAAATATTTTCCATATAAAGGTGGGTAGTAAAAATTCCCGCCCAATCCGAATCTGACCATGTTTTTTCGGGAAAACCTCAGGAAAAGCCGGAAAATCGGAAAAACTAAAGGAAACTTGAAAATACAAATTTCTCAAAAAGCGTCACTTTTTTTTTTTTTTTAATTTTTTTTACATGTGTTTTCCCATACTTTTCATGCTGGTAACCTCCTTTTTTGACATATTTGCCTTTTAAGTACTTAAAAATCAATTTTAGGCTCAAAAAAATGATTTTAAAAATTGTTCATTTTCTGAATTTTTAACCAAAAACTCACCAAAAACTCACGAGAAACTCACGAGAAACTCACGAGAAACTCACGAGAAACTCACGAAAAACTCACGAGAAACTCACGAGAAACTCACGAGAAACTCATGAGAAACTCACGAGAAACTCACGAAAAACTCACGAAAAACTCTTGAAATAATTAGAAAAAATTTTGAAATAAAAAATAACATAGTAAAATTTTTTTTTTTCGTGAGTTTTTTGTGAGTTTTTGGTGAGTTTTTCATTAAAAATTCAGAAAATGAACAATTTTTAAAATCATTTTTTTGAGCCTAAAATTGATTTTCAAGTACTTAAAAGGCAAATGTGTCAAAAAAGGAGATTACCAGCATGAAAAGTATGGGAAAACACATGTAAAAAAATTTAAAAAAAAAAAAAAGTGACGCTTTTTGAGAAATTTGTATTTTCCAGTTTCCTTTAGTTTTTCCGATTTTCCGGCTTTTCCTGAGGTTTTCCCGAAAAAACATGGCCAGATTCGGATTGGGCGGGAATTTTTACTACCCACCTTTATATGGAAAATATTTTTTAGGCTTATTTAGGGCGTCCAGAAAATAAAAAGCAAACGGGTGGCTGAGAATTCGAAAAAAATCAAAATTGGAAAAACAGCTGCCAAATCACAACCAAGCCACCTAGAGCCTTAAAAATTGGCCAGTAACCATATTTTTACATACCAAACACAGTGCAATTAGTATTTTTTAAATCCAAGACATCGACCTCAGACTAAAAATTATTAAAACAAAATAGCTGCTGTTCATTTGCGCTAGATATTTCTCGAAAAGAACAGTAGCATAGGCACATGGAAAATATACAGCAACTTTACTTACAAATCAATATCCCGCGCTGCAGTTTATTCGCTACAACTGACATTAGTTTAGTAAGCTGTTTCTATTATGAGTTTAGTAAGAAAAAAAATGCAAATGTGTTGAGCCATCTTGTTTTAATATTTTTTAAACTTGGCTTTGCCTTGGATGCTATTAACGTGCGATCTGGACCATTTTTTTTGCTCCCATGGTTAAAAATGGTTTCGTATAAAAAGAAACTATAACTGGTTTGTGTAGTAACATTAGTTCATGCAGTCCTTGTAGTAGGTTTATTTTATCTTTTAATATTATAAAGTTATTCATTAGCGGAACCATTGTGATAGTTGGAATTTCGATTTTTGGTATATATATATGTGTGTGTGTGTTTATGCGTATATTGGGGAAAATTGCAGTTTTCAACAAAAATAGGTCTTACTGGTCTTAAAAATTTTGTATGAGCAGTAAGTTTCCAAAAAATTTTCACTCGCTGCTTTTCGATTTTATTTTTTTGAATTTCGAGTTAGTAAAAATAATATATTTTAAAAATAATCATTATTTATTGTCACAATAATAATTTACAACTAAATGGTACTCTGCCTCTTTAAATTTTTCAAAAATAATTTTCATTAATATTCTGGATAAAATAAAAAAAAATGAAAAGTAATTTAAATATTTTATATAATTTTTGCTAAATTTTTTGTACGAACAGTTTGCTGGAAACGTCTTGCTCTTACTTCAATTTTTTCTTTACTGATGTGTGACTGGAATAAAACAAATTTTCTTAAAAATGAACTATCGCGGTAAATTTATTGGGTACCATATCATAGGAATCAGAAGAAACGTAGATGCAGATAATGTGGCAAAAACCGAGTCGAGAAAAGGCATCACATTTATTCCTATCCCATTCCCTAGACTGTCACTTAAAAAAAAATTTTCTCTTAACTGTTCAACTAAAAAAAATTTAAAGCTAATTTTCAATTCCATATGATCCAATAAAACATATGTAGGCACTATTCAGAAGTGCTTGCTATTAAACCCTCGTATTTGAGGAATCCTATTTTTTTTTTTGAAATATTTTTTTACCTGGAATGTCAAAAATTAAGAAATTTTTTTTTTATTAATGTAAGCACTACTTAGACAAAGAAAAACTTTTAAAATAGCAGCCTTCATTTGGAAAAATCTTTCACAAACTATTTCTGTTTGCTAAAGCTCGTCAAAAGATTTCAGAATGATATGAAATGAGCTTGATTAGTCTTGAAGTTAATTTAGAAATATCTTACAAACATAGTTATGAAATGTTCAAAAAGCAGTCTGAAATAGTTATTCTTGATCATTATTCTACAATCACGATTTCAAGTTTCAGGATTTATTTTTAGGTACAGTAAAAAAAACTGCAATATAAAGTTCAAAAAATTATCTGGTATTATACCTACCAAGTCTTTTTTTAAATTTTATTTGTTATTTAAAAATTTTTTATATAAAAGCATTCAATTAAGTATATTATTAATGAGGAGTATTTTAATGATTAACATGAAATCTGCGGTTCATATGAGAGAATATAAATTTTTGAATTTAAATCACATTGTCAAAATTTTTACAAAGGATAAAAAAACTTTTAGTAAATGCATAAAAACTTGAATATCAGAGAAGATTTTATTTTTTAACTCAATATAAGTCACATGTACAAATAATTAAAAAATTATTTACATTTAACTTGAAGATCTACTGGATTTTCTTTATCAACCCAAAGTTGATACCAGGCAGTGATTTCGCACTTTTTAACATTATTTCTTGATTGTAAATGACAAGTTGTAGTAGAAACTTCATCTTTTTTGCATGTACTGGGACCAACAAGTACATTAATTTTGTATAGATCTCCAGCAACAAGTTGTTGTGTTGGCTGACCAATTACTGATACTAATATGTATTTGTAAGATCCGCCGAATTTGTTTAATGCCAAATTTATTGTTTTTCTAACCGTTTGATCGTTAGCTGATATTTTGTTTGGGCACCCAATACACATATCAAATGCCTTTTCAATGTCTTCATAATTCTAATTAAAATAAAAATAAAATAATTTTAAATTTAATAAAACATTATAAATATTATTTGCTTAAAAGATTTTATATCTTTAATATTTATTTTATCTTTTTTAATTGAGGAAAATGTCATGTTTTTTACTAAAAAAAATTCAAATATAACGTATAATATTAATATAATTAAAAAAAAATTATTTTTAACTAATGAACAAATGACTTGAATTCGTATACTTTTTTGTAGTTAATTTGTTTAGTCTGAATAGGCTAGTGCTATATCAACGATACTCTGAGCTTTAAAATAAAAATTTTCCAATTTAAAATAGTCCAAAAACTTCGATCTATTTCTGTATAATTCAAAAATTATAATTTTTTAACCAGGGTAATTACATATATTATTTTTGGTTTAATCATTCTAAACAAACATGATAAATATTTTGTCTAAAGAGGTAAACGGTGAGCTTGAATAAAATAAAAATTTCTTAAAAATTTTCTAATTTAAAACGCTATGAGAAGGTAGTTCTACTCTTGTAGAATTCAAAAACTATGATTTTCTAATTAGGATAATTATTTTATTTTTGGTTTAATGATTTTAAAGAAACATAATAAATACTTTTTACAGTAAAGACTGTACTACAAACTTTAAAATTATGACCGATTATTTTCATTAAATAAAAATCAAGGTTGATGTAAAAATTATTTTTCATAAAATACCTACAAAAAACAACGAGGTTACTTAAATGATATTTTATTTTTTTGCCAAAAATATTGCGTTATTTTGAGAATATCTTTGTAACATTGATTGAGATTTTAGTGGTTGCGTTGTTTTCATAAAATATGGTTTTAATATCAGCGATTAACTATTTATTTAAATTCATCAGACTAATTTATTTGTTTTTAAAATTTTGCTGTAAATTTTTCAATAAAAATACCATGCATTCCTTACATAAGTAATATTTGCAATAAAATTAAATTCTAAAAATTATCAAAGATTCTTACCTCAACTGGAGCTGAAACTGCTAATTGTATTAAAGAAAAAATAAATACTGATAAAATAAAATTAAAAAAATTCATTTTAATTGTTTTAAGAAAATTATTTTAATTTAATTTCTTTTTTATAACTGATAACTTTAAAAAAAGTTTCTCAGTTTATATACACAAAAATATTAGATAACGTTAATATTTTTCTTGGAATTACAATTAAAGCTTAAAAGTAAGGTTTCCTTATGTATAAAGTTTAACTTTTCCTACTTACAACGTCATAAAAATTATAAATCATGTATTAATTTACACATCAATACAACGCATTGATCATAAAAAATAGCAGAAAATAATGGTCATAACAACGGTAAATTTATTTTCATTAAAAAATTGGTATTATTAAAATATACAAACATCTTTTTAATTCAAATTATTTTCTTTTGTTAATACAATTTTCTGCAAAATAATAAAAGTATAAACTGTAAATACACTTAAACTTTTTTTTGCAGATACAAATTAAACTCGAATTAAACTTATATAGAAATGGTATTATATACCACCCCTTTTTTAAATAAAGTATTGTTGAATACTATAGGAATATGTCAAATTTAAAATCTTGCAAATGAAAATCCGAATATATAATTTTAAATACCAATCGTCGATATATATTACAGGTTTGCGATTTCTTGACTTTTTGGTAAAAATATACTTCAGATCTAATTTAAAAATATTTGATTAAATTATTTTATAACATTTTATTATTTGAATTAAATCGAGGTTTAAATTATAGAACTCGCGTCAATAAAATTTAGGTTTAATAAAAATATAAAATTTTACATAAAAAATTTTTGATCATAGCTTGGTAACTAGTTATGATGTATAATTATTACATATAAATACATAATAGCTTATTTTATAAATATTATCTTTATGTTTTCATGAACAAATAAGTATTTAGTTTTTTTTTATAATAGGATGCATATTCGCTAAAATTATATTTTTTTAAAAATATTTTCTCGCAATAGAAATGAGTTCAGAAAGGTATATATAGGAGATGCTAGTTCAGATATTATATGCTCTAAAAAATTTTTGTTTTATGAAAAATATATACTTCACATTCAGTTTTTACATTTATAACTATAAGGTGGAACATGTTGAAAGATTTAGTCTTCAAGTTAAAGACGGTATGCAAAGACTTCAAACTATGATTAAAATAAACATTTACGGATTCGCTGATCTTGATTGATTCATGAATACTTTAGAGTTGGTATCAAAAAGCTGAAAGGTAAGACAAATAATTTAGCTTCTTAAGCTGGTTAACATTGTAGGCTTGAAATTTAATTTTTTTTTTAGAAGTTTATTCGTTTGATTAAACTTTTAAACGATAAAATAATTTAAAAACTGCAATAAACATTGATATTGAAATAAAAACTTACGAATACATGTAGGGCAAGTTTCTCTATTAAATTTTACTTCAAGTCATCAAAATTTATAGTAGTACATTCTTAATAGGCTCGTAAAAATGTTTATTTCGCCAAATGCGAGGTTACAAGTCGGAGGCGTATAGCCCTGAGGTCTTCTGCTTGCATTTAATCAAAATAAAAGAAACTTTTTTTAATATATTGTCAATAAAGAATTTACCCATTAAACATGATTTATTTCAATAAATTCAAGGCAGAAAATAAAATTAAGGAAATTTTAAATATTTTTAAATATTTTATGAAGACGTTTTTTTATTATAGGTACATCGACACTTTCAATAGCAACTATAAGGTTATATTACCAAATCATTATATTCTCTTTTTTTATTTTTCCATAAAATTAATTATGTACCATTTTTGACACAATATCTGCAAGGTATCAAATAGGCAACCTGAGTATTCTATTTATCTTGGGTTGGGTATTTGTATATCATATAAGCTATTTTTAAAATTAATTCCAATAAACTACACTGTAAAAATATATTCCATAAAATTTTTAAGCTATTTACTTAAAACTTTAACCAGCTCTTTTTGGCCGAAAATTAATTAAAATTTAAAAATAATATGGATATTATCTTAAAAGGATATGATTATTATCTCTTAAATTTCATATAAATTACTCATCGATACAAAAAAACTGATTTCATAATGATATGCATAAGATATTTTTACAGTGTATTATTGAATCTAACTGTTTGAATACATACAATTTTCCAATTTTCATCAAGTAAAATCCCAAGATCACGAACTGTTGATGCTCTAGGTAGGGAAATTGATAATTAAATTTATATGTAATTGAATTTTTGAAAAAGCTAATAACTTTGACAGAGATTTTGAAATATTAATGCCTAATACATTTTTATTTGACCAAGAAAAAAAATTTTGCATTTGCTGTATTCTTTATTTTTGATTTTATCAATCTGAAAAAGAATTGAGTCAGTGGGTGAATATATCAGGCGACGAAGCCTATAGAGTCATCAGCAAAGAGTTCAAGTTTAAAAAATTTTATATGACTATGTAGATCACTTATAAAAAGTAAAAATAGAAAAGGGCCAGAGTGTGAGCCCTGAGGGCACCGGAAGTTACATGAAACCAATCAGAGATAGCTCCCTTAAATTTTACAGCTTGATAATGATTAGTGAGATTAGATTCAATCCATTTAAGAGCACCATCTCTAATCCCAATATTATACAGTTTTTCTTGAAGCAAAGAATGGACCACCTTATCGAAAACCTTAGAAAAATCTAGGTATGTATATCAAATCCTTTTTAGCCACCTAAAAAACTGTATTGTCTGCGGTTCATTATCAGGATGTTTACTTAAAAGCTTAAATTTAATTATTTTTTCGAAAGATAAAATTTACATAACTACAGAAGTTTTTGCAGAAACAGATCCTGACCTTAACCGCAAAAAAAATTGCAAATTGCGAGGAAAATTCTATTACAAAAAAAAATAATAATAATTTTAGAACAATTTATTTTTTAAACAATAATTCATGAATTTTTTTATTGATTTTTTTATTACTATTAGCTTTTTAATGTAATTTGAGCAGTTTATATACTTTTGAATAAAAAGATAACATCAAAATAAATTATTTACAATAATAAGATTTGAATTTAGCAATAAATTTTTTTAAATACTAAATCAATATTTTCTAATCCTGTTTAATTTTTAAATTAGTGATTATTTCTTAATTTGATTTAATTATAAAAAAAAATAGTTTGTAATTTAAAATACATTAATTTACATACTATTAACAGCTTTAACTTAATTGTTATAAAGTATAGTTTTAGAGAATTATTAAAAATACTTTTTATTTTTAAGATTTCATGCAAACCCTTAAATTTTTAAGGTATTTGTTAGTTAATTTTAAATTATTTTCAATTTTTATGCTGCTAATGCGAAATAAAACTTTTTCAATATGTTTCTTATGTAATTCGAACTTGATTAAAGACTAAAGAATTTTATTGAGAGTCTTATTTTCCATCATTTTAAAATTGAAAGGGCTAAAAATCTTAAAATTAGTATAATAACCATATATAATATTGGGAAACAAAAGAAAAAAAAATCATCAAGTTTATTATCAAAAGCAGATCCTATTAGAAAAAATTCTAACAAATTTCATCAAATTATTTCATCACACTTTATAGCATAATTTAAATACCGATTAAATAAAGATTCAAATTCTAGCAAACGTGTCATCTTTTGACAAATAGTGATATACTTGAAAACAATAAAAAAAAACATTAAACTTTATGTTTTCGTCAAGAAATTATAAGTATTTAGTTTATTTAGTTATAATATGATGCACGTTCGCCAAAATTAAATTTTTTTTTTTTATAAAATATTCTCGCAAGTGAAATGAGTTTGAAAAGGTATATATACCAGATTTTAGTATCATGCTCGAATAAATTTATAATAACCTAATTTAAAATATAAATGTATGTTAAATTATTGTTTTAATTATCGCCTTATATTCTAATTTTATAATTACGAAATAAAGCATGGTGTGGTATATTTTTTTAACTTACGGATTCTTAGTCTTCTTGTATCTGTCAACGGGATTCTTAGTCTTCTTGTATCTGAGTTGGAATCAAAAAAATAACTAATTTTGCTGAATGGTCTACACACACGGCTTTATTTGCAATCACGTTTTCAAAGTGTTTGGGAATTAATACTTTATGTTTTCCAAAGAACTTCTTTAATTGAAGACTGGATGAAGTTTCATGGAAGAATTTGCTACAAAATCTTCTTAAATCTTGTAAACGGCCATGTACCTTAATTAGGTCCCATGATAAAATATAATGCAAATTTAAATAATGTGCTTTAGAGCAAACATTAAAAATTTCTTTAATTTTTAACTTATATTTGTAGTTACAAAAACTAAAGATATAAAATATTAATTTTAAGAATAGTTTGAGCTGTGAATGCACGGAAAATTCGCAGAATCAAAATAAAGACCATGGTAATATATTATCTTTAATTTCCTTTTTAATTTTGGCGATAATAAAACTTAATTAAAAAAAAAAAATTATCAAATTCTTTATCACAATCGACGTACACCATAAAATACTGTTTCGTATTTGCAGATGAAGGGTAATAATATATAACAAAAAAAAACGTATAAAAGACAAGTAAATAACAGCTAACACTTATAATTTTCTCTTGTTCGATAAGAATTGAACAAGTCATGCACGTATTCAAAGCAATGTATAGTCTCCTACTGTTTTGAAACATTGTCGAATAATGTTCAAAAAAAAAAAATTTCCTGTTATTTTTATTATAAATTTTTTTTTCTTTCTTTTGAAGTGCATTGTATTTTATGAGTACATAAAATATATATATCATACAAGAAGCAAAGTCAGATGAGTTGGAAGCTGTCAGTCGTTTGCACAAAACCACCGGACGTTAATTACGCTAGAAAAAGATTAATGAGAGAAATACGCTTCGTGTGGTTGATGAGAGTCGTGCGGCTTATGATGATAATCGAGACAGCCCAAATAAAAGACCAAGCAAAATTTATTTTGTGTACATGACTTATGTATTGAAAAATACACGCACACACACAAACGTATAGACATTTATATTCATGTTATATATACCGAAATCGAAAGCTAAAAAGATATTGCTGAGTCAGCAAAGAAATATAATTTGTGCCCTTCAAAAAGTTTGCTGCCGTCACTGTCGGCGCATCATATATATATAAATTAATGTGCGTGTGGTCACGCATATTTGCTTAGTAATACTTTTTATTTTAAGATAATAGGGATTTCACTGCCTAAAGGTTCATTTTTTTTTTGTCTGATTTTTTATTTCCTTTTTTTATTATTATATGCGTTGCTGAATCTAATAGATCGATTATTATTTTTTTACGTTTTGAAGGGTTTGAAGTCATTGAGATTCATAGAAAAATTAGTTACGAATGCTCATTGATTTTGACAAATTGGTTTTAAATTATACGCATCAAGTTTTTTATATTTTTTAGGGTAAAAGAATATAAATAAAAATATATATTTTTTTTTTTGATGATATTGAGATATAGAATAATTTGAAAATAACAAAAATTAGATTTTATCGATTTACTACAATGAAAAATATTTTTTTAGCTTATTTCCGTATATTAATTACATTTTCGTTAAAGCTTGAAATGATATTTTATTTTTAATATTATAGTCGGCAAATAAAATTTAAAAGTATATAAAAAAAAGTAATTTTTTTTTTTTATTTACGATCTAATTAAAGCTCAGTTTATTTAAGAGTTTATTTTAAAAAGTAAGAAGTATATCTCTAATGATAAGTAAACTTTGAATTTCTCAATAAATACGAGAATTGCGTTTACTTAGTAAGCGTAATTTGATTTTTTTAAGTATAATATTAGCATAAAATTTTTAATGGAGATATATTTTCTCGGGTATTTTTATAATAGTGTAGCATTTGGAAAGATTTTATTTTTATACGGTAAATTTGCTTGAATATTTTTGTTATTTAAATAAAAAAAATTGATTCCTGGGCTAAAATTGAAACATGTAGGTCTGAAGTAGATCCTAGAGTGATGCTATTCTGAAAGACAAAATTGGTAAATTTCGGCCAAAAATGGTCATTGGTATAATTGGCTGATAAAAAATTTCAGTTTAAGGGGATTAAAAGGTGACGCTTACACTAAAACAAGGTTTCGATCAACCGGATGTCTATAAGTTAAAAAACAAGGTTGCAGCGTTGTATTGAAAATTACCAAAAAACCCTATTTTATAACATTGAGCACTGCGTTTCTAGGCCCAAAGGCCTATTGACATAAACGGACTTCACCTATAACTATAACTATTTACTGTAATTTGATGTTCCAAAGCAGAGATTAGGTTACAGAGATATTGTAAGTTTTTATTAAATATAATTTATAACATATTTAATTCGTGTTTGCTAATTAAACTTGAATTTTAAAATCTTTATATATTTAAACAATATTGATACCTTTACTGAATGTAATTCAATTTATGTTTTAATTATTTTTTTTTACTTGTAAAGATCTGATGATCATCAACCAAGCTATCATTATTAATTTTAGTGTAGAATCATTCTTACAGCCCCTCGTAAATTCTGTACAAGACATTGAGAATAAAATTTATTTACTGCAAATATAAATAAATAAGATATCAAACATAATACAGTAAAAATTAAATATTTAAATAAGGATAATTATCACGTTTAATAAGTTTTAAAAATTTTCTCGAAAGTAAAATGACTATTTTATGTTATAAGTAGACATGACAATTATTCTACTGCAAATTAATAATCTAAATCTGATATATTCCGTATACGTAAAATTCATTTATTAATGAATAATTAATTTTAATCATTAAATAATAATAAATGTGATTAATTTCTTATAAAAATATTTGTATAAATTTTACTAGCATTAGTTTTATAAGAATTTTATAAAATTAAGAAAAATTATAAAATTAAGAAAAATAGATATGAAAATGAAATAAAATAATCATGAAAACATACGTTTTATTTTATTAGTACGTTTAAATTTATTAGTCCGTAATTATCAATGCTTGAGCACTAAGTAACAAGCAAATATTTCAAGTTGAATATTTTTATATAAATATATATTGGTTATTCTATCCAAACTACCTATAACTAATGATGATAATTTTAAATTGTTGAGTATTTTACTGATTCCGTCGTTAGTAATATAGTTGCCATGAATAATCGTTAGTTTTTTAAGATTAGTTAATTCAAGTAGTATATTCACATGATTATCTGATAAATCAGGAAAATATTTAATTTCCAATTCTATTAAAAATATTAATTGTTTTAAAAATGAAAAACCATTAATGGTAATAATGGTCGAATCATTATATTGATTAACAAGACATAGCTTTTTTAAATTTCTACAAATTAATATATACGCAATATGGTTCTTTTGGGCCAGTCTGACACTTTTGGGCCACTCTGTCATTCTTACACTTTTGGGCCATTATGACACTTTTAGGGCCCAAAAGTGTTAGAGTGGTACAAAAGTGTCAGACTGGTCCAAAGTACCATATTGCGTGCCCCAAAAGTGTCATAATGGCACAAAAGTGTCAGATTGGCCCAAAAGTGTCAGTATGACCCAAAGGTGTCATCCGCGGCAGCGGTTATAACTTTATAATAATGTATTGCCAAAAAAAATTTTAATACGCAATTTACTGAAGAATAATTGTAACGAAAAGTATATGCAAATAAATATAGTGTAGTCGTATAGCCTTATTTTGTAGTCACTGTTTTTGCTGATAGGTCCATGAAATTTTCCAACAAGTATTTATTTTTGTTGAGTCGCTAAATACTAATATGAAATCCGTTATAACCGAAAATTGTCCAGTTGCCCATAATAGGAATTTAGAGGTTATGTTTTGCGGTTATTTTATGATTTTATGATTCGGTTAAATATGTGTTTTGGGTCGCTAAATACGAATATGATATTGTTTTTTACCTAAATTTTTTCAGTTGCTCATAATAGGAAAATTCAAAACAATTATAAATAATGACCTACAGTTACTTGAAATGGGCAACTAGAGAATTTTAGGTAAGAACTGATGTCACATTCGTATTCAGCAACCCAAAAAACAGATTCAACCGACGAAAATCATAAAATAACTGCAATCTATAACCTCGAAATTTCTATTGTGGGCAACTGGACCATTTGCGGTCAAAACGGATTTCATATTTGTATTCAGTGACCCAATAAACATGAATACTCGTTGGCAAATTTCATAGACCTATCAGAAAAAAAAAGTGACTACGAAATATGGCTCTACGACTACTTTACTAGTAAATAGCTGAATTAAATTTTTGAAATAAAAAAAAATTTACTAAATATTTTCTAAAAGTGATTTCATAACAAAAAAAAAACGCTGCCAAGTGATTGGCACTATGGTTCCTCATTAACAATAGCAAAATATTTATAATGGTCTATTTTATCTAATAAAAATTATAATTTGAGATATCAGTATTTCATAAAAAAAAGTTAAATACCGTATTTTAAAAGAAAAAAAATGTTGCTGTGATTTAATGTTTTTTATTTAACAAATTTTTAGAAAAAAAATTCAATAAACTAGGTATTACACTTAAAAAAAAAACAATATTACAGATTTTTTAATTTTTTTGTTTTATTAATATTGACAAAAAAAATTTTGAAAAAATTCGGTATCAGATCCAAAAAATTACTTTGAATAAGCTTTCTAAAACTAGTACTCTCATAGAAATTAATTAGGTACTACGTCCGAACAAAAAAAAAATTTGGTATTCTTTGTATTTTTTTATGAAAAAAATTTTGGGAAAAAAATTTTCAAAATATTAATTATCAGATTTGAGATATCGAGTAAAAACCATACTTTCAAATATAAGTACTTTTATGGAAATAAATGAGGTATTACACCTAAATTAAAAAAAAAAAAAAAGTATTTTGAAATCTCTTGATGAAAAAATTTTTGAAAAAAAAAATTAGATCTTAATTCCATAATGGTTGTTAAATACCACCGATTGCAAAATTTTCAAATATTAGTACTTTCATGGAATTAAAAGAAGTATTACACTAAAAAAAAAAAAATATTACAGATTTCTTAATTTTTTTGTTTTTTTAATTTTGAGAAAAAAATTTTGAAAAAATTAAGTTTCAGGTCCAAAAAGTTACTATAAACGATATTTCTAAAACTAGCACTCTCATAGAAATCAATTAGGTACTACATCCAAAAATAAAAAAAAATTAAGTTTTTTTTGTATTTTTTGGTGAAAAAAGTTTTGGGAAAAAAATTTTCAAAAAATTAGTTATCAGATTCGAGATATCGAGTAAAAATCGTACTTTCAAATATAAGTACTTTCATGGAAATAAATGAGGTATTACATCCAAATTAAAAAAAAAAAAAAGTAGTTTGAGATTTTTTGATGAAAAAATTTTTGAAAAAAAAATTAGGTCTTAATTCCATAATATTTGTGAAATATCACCGATTACATACATACGTACACACACACACACACACACACACACACATACAGATTTTTTTTAAAAACCGGTTTTTTAGCTTCCTGAGGTCCCAAAACGTGCTTATACGCCAAAAAATCAAAAATCAAAATTTCATCTATCACAAAGGTTCCTCTATGAGGAACCAATTAAATTTGAAATATTTTCCTTATATAGTCAAGGCGACAAAAATGTTATATGCATTCAAAAATTTAAAATGGAGTAATATTGATCCAACCCAGTGGATCATATTTTTGGTTGTCAAAAACGATTTTGAAAGCTTCATCCATTTTATGATGGCTAGTTTTGAGTAAAATTAACGCTATGTCGCCCAAAATTACCAAAAAAAAATACAATTTTTTAAAAAATAATACGAATTTCTGTATACCTTCAGTATATATGAGAATTTTGAAATTGGATTTTTAAATTCAAAATAGCGGACTATAAATTCCATAATTTTAAGTTATAAAGAACTGCGAACTAGACCTTGGATAATACAGTTAATACCAAAGTTGTGTTTTTAAATTCGAAAAGCATCATGTTTTAATATTTTTTAAATCAGTAGGGATAAGTAAACTTTGAATTTCTCAATAAATACGAGAATTGCGTTTACTTAGTAAGCGTAATTTGATTTTTTTTAGTATAATATTAGCATAAAATTTTTAATGGAGATATATTTTCTCGGGTATTTTTATAATAGTGTAGCATTTGGAAAGAGATTTTATTTTTATACGGTAAATTATATTATTTGCTTGAATATTTTTGTTATTTAAATAAAAAAAATTGATTCCTGGGCTAAAATTGAAACATGTAGTTCTGAAGTAGACCCTGGAGCTGGAGTGATGCTATTCTGAAATATTTTTTTGAGTTTTAAAAAAGATCTGTTTACGTTTTTGCAGGAGGGGGGGGGTAGCAAACATTTTAAAAATTGTAATAAATTTTAGACCATTTATAGCAGCAGGGCAAAGTTTTGAAATTATTCTAAGTCTCTAAATCAAAATTATTTTAAGTCTCTAAATCGAAAATATTTTAAGTCTCTTAACCTGAACTAAGTCCCTAAAACCGGATCATTTTAAGTCCCTAAATCAAAATTACTCTAACTCCATTTGACTCGAACCCGAAAATTAAATGCTTGAAATACCCTTCCTGCCAATAAACATGTTCCATGTTTAAAAAAACTAAGCTATTTTAAAATTTTATTCATAAAAGTCTTTTAATATAAATGAATAAATTCTCTCGTTATAAACACATAAATTTTTCTCGCAAAAGAAATGTATTCTTAAGTATATAAAAATTAGAAAAAATAATAAAAATCTGTAATAACTAAAATTTTTATATTAAAAAATTATATTAATTTATTAAGATATTGAAATTAACATTTAAGTATTTTACAGAATCAAACTCAGTAAACAACTTATGAAAAAATTTATGCATGTGTTGAATTAAATTTTTTTTCTTGATTATATATAAACTATATAAACTATAAAATTTTCTGCAGGATTTTTGTTTCACATAAAAAAAAAAAAATACGAAGCAATGCTAATTCATGCCAAACATAAATTTCATATGTAAATATTTAAATATCGCAGATAAAAATTACATTGTATAAATATAAAGCCTTTGAAAAATGATAAAACGTTTAATAAATTTTAAAAATTTTCTCGAAAGAAAAATGACTATCTTATGTTATAAGTAGAGATGACTATTATTCTATTGCAAAGTAATAATCTAAATCTAATATAATTAGTTAAAATTTAATTATCAATGAAAAATTAAAAGAATACTTAACTATTAAATGCCATTAATTTCTTATAAAAATATTAGCATAAATTTTACTAACATTAGTTCTAAAATAAATAATCTATTAAAAATTAAAATTTTAAAATTTAGGCCTCTTCGAAATAACTGTATTACTTTTTTGAGCTATCTTATTTCTGCAAATTGATTGTTCGTGATTATAAGTATGCCATCTAAGGTCGTTATTTTTTTTATTTTTTGAAAAAAATCTATGAATTTTTTAAATGGTACCCAGTAAAGTATAAAAGGGATCTAGGTCCTGTTGTAATATATTGTCAAAAATTTTTGTATACTCAATTCACTGAAGAATAATTCTAACGAAAAGTATGCAAATAAATAGCTTAATTAAATTATTAAAATTTAAAAAAAATGACTAAAAATTTACTAATTAAAAAAGGAATAAAGTTTTAAAAGTGGTTTCATAAAAATATGTTAAAAATAATTTTCAAATTTTCTTTTTCCAAATTTTTTCAGTGTTTGAATTAAATTTCAAGTATTTTTCTTATATCCAAGGCGACAGCAATGTTAAATACATCCAAAAATTTTAAATGAAGTAATATGGATCCAACCCAGTATTAAACATTGGACACTACAGCTAATACCAAAATTGTGTTTTTATATTCACAAAACATCTATTCATTTCTATTCACAACATATTTTAATATTTTTTAAATCAGTAGGGATACGAGTTTTACGACTTCGTTTTTCTTATAATTAACCCCCAGTTTCTTTGAGTACATGTGAAACCTTAAAAAAATAATTATAATTCTGCTACTTAAATACAAGAAGCTAATGGTTACTTGTTAAGATTGTAATATTATATAAAAATGACTCTTAAATATTTCGAATAAATTTCATTTCGTACTTAAAATTAATACATTTAACATGACATTACTTTTTTACCAACAACTTTTTTAATTAATTAAACGAAACCACAACACAATAACACAGCATAACATGATTATTATTAAAATATAATTAAAATTACACTCAAATTCAAATTTAAAACCGTTAAATTGAATAACAAAAAGTTAAAAATCATCTTATAAATAATATAATGACAAACAAAAAATATATTAAAGTAGTTACATATATATAGAAAACTTAACAACCAAAAATTAGTCGTATTATATAATATTTAAAAGTAACAACACATAAGATAACACAGATGAAAAATATTTGATTAATGTCACGTCAAATAATATAACCAACTATTATAACACATGACATATTTTGTACAATAAAATACAATACAGCCATTTATTAAAAATAGCCGGTACTTTTTTTGCACACACACACAGATACACACACATACAATCCCTTTTTTTTAACTGTTCATCATTCTAATTTTTTTAAAATGTCAGTATTATGCATTATAAAGTTTTGTGTATAATAACAAAAAAAAAATTTTTTTCAATGTATTAACCGACATTCTGCACGTAAATATGTTGTATTTGTACATTGTGTATAAAGAAAAATGATTAATTACTTGTTTCGATGACGAAGTGTTTATTTATTATCTTTTTTTATATTTTAACATCTATCTTTTCTTATTATTGTATAGTTTTTTTTAAAAGAAAAATTTTCAATGAAATTTTATTGATTGATGTTTAAATAAATGCATTATTTTAATTTGTTGTAATGTGAAAAGTAAATTTGCATTTTTTTGTTATATAAATAATTTTTTTTTGCTATATATATTTGTCGAGATATCTTTGAAAACGAAAAATTCAAAGATTAATCGAACAAGAAATCAATTTTTGATTTATATAACTAAACACTGCTAGGCGTACGAACTCGTCGTCTCTTTTTTTATTTTTTTAGGATTAGCAGTTCAATCTAACATCTTTCTATAAATTAAAAATTTAATTTCTCGTAAATTAAAAATTTTTTAAAAATTAATATTTGATATAATGATTTGAATAAATCGTTTAACTAAATACTACATGTTAGGCTTAATAAAAAAAGAGACGACGAGTTTGTACGCCTAGCAGTGTTGAGTTATATAAATCAAAAATTGATTTCTTGGTTCGATTAATCATCGATACATTCTTAAAAAATATATTTCATTAATACCAAACGATAAATTCTTTAATAATAATAATAGTTATTGCTTTACAATAAAGATATATTTAACGTAATTAGGTTACAATATAGAATAAACTTTTGAAATAATCACAAAATATCTGTAAATTATAAAAATAATCTCATAAAACTTAATTGAATCTTAATTGTTAATATTATTTTTATTAGATTTAAAGTTAATTGTTTATTTTGGATTTTATAAAACTTAAATAATATTTTCAGAAATTTATTTATATTTTACCTACTTATATAATATCAATAAGCTATTTCTTGTATGAGAAAAGCGACATCTGTAGGTACATTTTTGAATCTAATAAATTTTATGTACTCTTTAAAAGAATTATTGGGCTATTGATTTATTTATTTTTTGTTTATTTTTTGTAAACGTTAAAACTCTTTATAAATAATTAATCTTGAGTTTCAGTTTTTGAATTCTATAAATTAAATATTTATAATTAATTCAGACATTAGATCATTGCAACTTAATATTTTTGGTATGCTGATTACGATTTCTTTAATCCTTTTTTCAAAGAATGGTCACGTTACTCCCTATAGTTCAATTTAGGTCATTTTCGTCTATTTTTTTAATGTTTTGAATTACTGTAACCAAATGAAGTTATCCTAACAACTTGCAATTATATTTTTTGGTGTTTAATTAACGAAAATGTTGGCTATTTTTCCAAAAAATAGTTAATATCTCGCTACCAGCAGTACCAGCCCATTTTAGGTCATTTTAGCATATTACATTTTGATATTAAAATTAATTGTAGTAATAAAAAATTTTTCCTACCAATGGCAATAATGTTTTTTGTTACATAGATTAAGATAGCCTTAAAATGTCATTTATACCGCTGTATTCCGTTTTAAAGAATTTGGCCATTCTTTGAATGTTTCAAGTTCCCGAAAGAATAAAAATAGCTATTTTTTAAACAATGAACAAAATATTGGTGTTGACTTTGCATGCAGCTGCACGCGCGAGCGAGTGCAGTGAGCAAATGCTAACAGCTAGTAAAAGTCAAAACCCGTAATTTTCCCGGTGATATAAAACATAGTTTTACATACAAAGGGGAAATATGCGTCCCATCCAGGTTAAAAAATATATTTTGGGGTCCTAAATATGTTAACTTAACTTAAATAATGGCAATTATGTTTTCTGTTATACTGAAATTTCAGGTTGCAAATGAAATAAAACCTAAAGAAAAGTTAAACAAAAGTTTAGTTTAGAAAAGTTCTACTATACCACGGTGCTCGCATTTTAAATTAGTGGAACTCATTTTTTAAAAGTTTTATTTACGTTTCAAACCATTTACAACCATTTAAAAGAAAAAAAATCCTTAGTTTAGTTGCCGCAACTGGAAATCCGGTAGCGGCAATTGGAATTTTTTTTCAGCATACGTAAATTACGAAATTGTTATTCTTTTTTGAAAAATTGTTAGATTTTCCGTTAGAGACCATTTTAAGGCTTGGAAAATTAAAACAATGACCTAAATGACCTCAAATTGGCTGTAGCAAAAAAATTGGCTATTTTCCGGAAAATTTACAAATATTCGCGTTCTCTAAGCAGCAAAAAATATGCTTGTCAGTTAGTAAAACTTTATTTTATAACAGGAACTCAAAACATTAAAAAAATGGCTGAAATGGCCAATGAAAGTTCGGCTGTAGCGAGAAACTTGATCATTTTACGGAAAAAATTCTTACTCAGCATACCAAAAAAACTTAAGTTGCAATAGTCTCTTCCTTTTGAAACCAACGTGTATACAGGACCTCTGAACTAAATGATGTTAGTTAGCTTTGACTTTTCGCTAAAGATGTTTCGCAAAAATGTAAAATTTAAAATATAAAAATTAGGTAATTACGTTTATACATTTGTCAGATTAATCTACTTAAATTTTGCTTTAATTATTTGAAAATTTAAGTAGTTTTTACTTGAATATTCGAGGATAACTTTTACTTAAAAATTCGAGTAAAACAGCCTGACGCATGTATGTATATTTTTTAAAAATTCTTGAAATGAAATAAAAATTTGCCTTTCAAAAAACTTAGATAAAACTTTTATATTCCTAAGAAACTAAAATCAGCTAAAAAGATAAATATTCCAAGCTACAAAAGTTAGAATTACACAATATTATAAAAAAACGCAAAAAAAATCTTCAAAAAATTCAAAAGACCTCTTCAGATATTACAACAACAAAAAAACACTTAAAATTAATTAATTAATACAACGTCAAAATTTTGTACAATCACTCAATTATTATTACTTGCCATTCTCAATATAAATGACTAAAGAATGAATATTTCTTTTGACTTCATAATATAATTAATAATTATATAGGTTAAATTGATGAATACAAAAATATTATTAATTATAATAACTTTATTAATAAAAAAAAGAGAAAGAATAAAAGATTATTTAATAGATAAAAAAAAATTAAAAATGACTTTTGATGATTATAAGACAAGATTTATAATTTTATAAATGATAATATCGACATATTTTACATCTGTATTATAATTTAATGAATAAGATGAAGAAAAAAATTTCTTACAAAATTAATAACATGATTTGTCTGATGTAACGATGATTGAATATTAAAAATAAGCATTTTTTTAAAGGTATTTTTAAAAATAGTTTACTGACAGTTTTAATAAATTAGTTTATAGAATTTTTTTTAATGTGTCATGTTTTTGAAATAATGTCATTTATTTTGTTATTGGATTTTTTGTGCTTACTTTTTTTGCAGTTTTGGTGGGTAGAATAAAATTGTTTTAATTTTTGACTAGGTATAAAAATTAAAAGATTTTCAATTTTGCTGATTAGATTTTCTAAGAAATGTGAAAATTGAGAATTTCAAGAGTAGTACTCTTATTGACCAAAAATTTGTTCAAATAGAGCTCATATATAAGAATTGATTGTAATCCAATGAGCTAAATCTTTATTTTTGGCAAATGGTACCTAATTTGATCTACACCTGTTCAAAGTAATAAAAAAAGTTATTATCAATGTTACAAAAATTACAAGTAGAAAGTATACAATTACAATAATTAGAATACACTAAATACATTTACAAAATAAGAACAATCAAAACTAAAGATCTCTCTATTATAATATACTAATGTAAAAAGTTCTACAGGTGAAAAATATTGATTTAAAACTAAAAATTATGAATTTCAATTAAAATATAAAATATATAGTAACGTTTCCTTCTTATTATATTTGTAATAATCTAAACCACAAAACCTTTAATAATACAGTTCAAAAATTACTGTTATTAAGGATAATTATTTTGAAATAAAAAAATTTACTTTTTATCATATCTGATCTGAGAAGAAAAATTATATAAATATTGTTATTAATAATTTGATGCTCAATGTATTTATAAACATATGGTGTGTATAATTTGTTCGGCATAAATTTATATATGACTGATTCTGGTAAAAAGTATGGTAAAATAATTAGTATTTAGGTAAAACAAAATTCCAGAAAATTAGAAAGTATTAACTTTTTGACATTTTAAATCTTTTAAATTCCAAATGATCCCAATTCTCGGAATTCAAGTACAGCTTAAAATTTCATAAGTTTTATAATTCTAAAAGATGCATAAAAAAATTGCGTGGTTGATATCACTTACTTTTTGAACATGGAATTTCTTTATATAGGGAGAGCTATTTATACAGCTTATAAAATTACCACTAAAACAGGAAGGAAATTGAGGTCAAACAATTTTACAATTGAATAATTTGGGTTCGGAAACTTAGAATAATCCAGGTTTAGGGATCAATTGTTAAAATAATTTCATCTAAGGATTTAAAATAATTTTGATATAAAAACTTGTTGTTAGTTAAGACTGTTGTAGTTCAACATGTTCCGAGCTCATTGGTCGTGTTTTCAAATTTTTGAAAAATCAAATACACTAACCAAAATTTTTCAAAATTTATATTTTCTAACTTCTGATTTTAAAAATTTAAAATTTCCTCAATGGTATCATTTTTTAAAGAACTATCCATATATATAAATCAGTAAAACACAGATACATTATGAAGAAAAAAAATCAATAAAATCGATAATCAAAAAAAAAAAAATAAAACATTAGTACAACATAAATAAAGAAAAAGAAAAATTTATGATTTATTAATACCGATTACTAATTTCATAATCCCAAGATCCATAATACTTAAAGGTCATTATTATATTTTCAAAGATACATATTATCAAACAAAATGATACTAACGATGAAATCTCATCAAAATATTGATCATCATTTTGGCCAACATATTTTTTTATTATAACACGTAATTATAGATACTTTTTTATTTAATGTACGAGTAGATACGAGTTGAAAGATAGAGACTTGAAGATGGATAATAATTGTATATAACGTTTAGATAATTCCTGTTATTTTCAATCATTACTGTCTTGCAAACATTTTTTTTTTATTATTTTTTTTTTAATACTAAAGTAATAATTTATTTTGTATAAGGAACTAATTTTTATTGAGTACACGATTATTTATAAACTTTCTTTAATTATTGTACTCAATATGGATTAAAAAATGCATGTAGAAAGTATGTAAGAAATTATTAAAATCATTGTATTTTTTTTCTACATATTAAATGCAGATGTGATTAGTGAATGCTGGGACATACCCATTTTTGGTACAATTTCAGAAATCTGATATATTCAACATATGAAGCTTTTTTAACTTACAGGCAAGATTATCCGAATCTGGAAACTAAAAATGAAATGGGAAAATGTTTAGTATATCTAAAATTAAATTTAAAAAATATTTCAAAATTAAGGAGATTACCATCTGGAAGCTAAATTGCCAATTGACATGCGACCTAGGCCATTCTTTATTCTTCTTGCAAAAATAGTGGAAAAAATAATTACATATTTTTAATATAATTACTTACCTTCGACTTACTTTCGAGTTACCAATGTAAAAAAATAGCTAAGTTTTTTTTAACCGCTCAAAAATTCTCCTATAGCAAAAAATGTTACATATAAAATATTTTTGGATGCACCACCTTGGGGGTCAGTTTGACCAATTTCGGGAGTGTCAATTTTTTTTTTTAACATTGGTTTAACTCGATTTAATTTACATCTACTTTTTCGTTTTAGAATCGATATTTTTTTATAACAATATTTTTTTATCCGCCAGATGAGGCAGAGTAACCTTCAAAGGAGTTCATCGAAAGTTTTGATATGTAGATTTTTTTACTAGGACAATTAATACTGAAGCGTTTAAAAAAAATCGTCAGTATTTTACATTGCTAGAATAATAGAATGATTTTTAATTATTTTCTCTACTAAAAGAAAACTTTTTTATAAGTCTAAACTATCTTTAATTAAATATGATTTTATAGACCAAAAATTTCAAACAAAGTAACCTCCCAGTGTTAAAATAATCAAATTAAATAAAAAATCAGTCAACTAAAAATTTAATAATCAAAAAGTATCAATAAACAATTTAAAATCAAAAATTAAGTACATCAAAATTTAAAACCAACCACTTATTAAAATAACAAAACGTCACAATTTTCTCTCTCAAAATTTAAAACCTATACACATTATTAAAACAATAAAACGTCACAAACAATTTTCTCCAACATAATAATAAAATAAAATGAATCAATTATTTATACAAACTAATAACATGCTTTCAAAATTTTATTAATTAAATAACATCAAAAAAATTACACATTTATTATTTTTTTTTAATCAAGATTTTATCTAAATACATATGTTTATACAAAACAGATTTCTTAAACTTGTCAGAAAATACAAGCACAGGTGAGAATTAATAATAACTTATACTTAAAACAACCAACCTATTTTCAAAATTTATTTTTTTTTCTCATATTCTTTTATTTTTACCTTTTTTTTATTTTTACATTGTGTTAAATGTGTTTTTTTTTTAAATAAAATTACGGTGATTAGACAAATTTTGTTAGAGAAAGAATGAAAGACTACTATAATTTTCAACGCCGCGTATAAAATTGATCAAGATCACTGCGGAGTGTATATTCTTTCTTGGAAGCTCTAACGAGTTGTTGAATACTATTATTATATATTTTTATTTTTTTTAACCTTTTGTCTGACATCCTATATTATATGTAATTTCTTTCTTCTTTTTTTTATGGTTAATTTTTTTTTTCTTCTTTGTGTGATATCCTTCTCCGACAATTGTTTTTTGGTTATTTTTTAAGTAAAAATTAAAAAAATACCAGTTTTTTTTTTAAATTATATTTTAGAAAATATTGACTTTAAGTTAACATAATGGATATTCAAAGAATACAAGTAGAAGTGTCATTAAAACAATCAATAGTGATAGTTTATAAATTACGATAAATACGGAATTTATTTCACGAGAAATTATAACTGTCAAATTTAATTTCTCATTTCAATAAACGAAATATGTTGTATTTTTCGGTTATTTTGACACATTTCATATGAAAGATTTCTAATTTTCCTTAAAATGATAAATAATATAAATGGTCGAAAGATTCAAATTTATTCATATTGATAAATAATATGTTTTCGAGGTCGTTGAGTAAGAATATTTATGTCCTGGCCTCAAAAACATATTAACCATCATTAGAAATGTTTCTTATGAAATGAGTCAAAATAATCTTCGAAATTGGCCAAAAGACACGGTTTTCTGGTATTAAGACTCATTTTTAGAAGTTTTGGACCTAAAAATTTTGAATACGTGATCCCAAAAACCAAGCCCATCCATTTTTATGCAAATTAGATGAATATCTTATGTAATATATAGAAAAAAAACGAGAAAAACGCATAAATCGGGCTTATATATGCCCATAAATTCGAAAGTTTTAGGAGTCAGGACTCTAATATTCTTATTCCATGACTTCGAAAACATATTATTTATCATTTTAAGGACAATTAAAAACGTTTCTTTAAAATATGTCAAAATAACCTTGAAATTTTACCGAAAAATACAGTTTTCCTTTATCAGGGCTGTTTTTCCGGGGTCGGAACCTCAAAATTTTAAATCAGCGAATCGAAAAATTTACCTATCACATACGAGTAACCTTGCACAAAACTTGAAAAAAAGTGCATGCATCAAACATATGCGGCTTCTCAACTAGTAAATATATATCAAAATTTGCCTCACAAGCAAGTTATGAGGCCAAAGAGCATTTAAAAAAAAAAAATTGAAAATTTTGTTTCCAAAATACACTAAGAATTGAATATCTAAAAAACTACGATAGCTGAGTCGAAATTCTAAAACCTATGTCATCTGCACGCTTTTTTTGTTGATTTGGATACCAGTTTCATGTTAACCGGTTTATCAGATCTTGAGTTGTGAAACAGACCGACGAATAAATTTTCAAATATATTATAGGTTGTAAGCTTATTTTTGTATGCTTAGAAAAAATTATTTTATACCCTTAATTTTTTTATACCCTGGGGGTATAATTTTCAATTTTTCAACCCAAAATATTTTCCGATTTTTCAAGATGCCGGACCATGAAACTTAAAAATATTAACTTTTAACTTTGCTAGGGAGTTTTTGAGGGTGATAAAAATGAATTTAAAAAAACAATTCTTATTAAATAATAAATTTTTATAGAACTAATGTGTAAAATTATTTTCTTTTAAAAACCTTTAAAACTCATATTCAATGTAAAAATGTTCGTTATCATAGTACATATTTCTTTAACATAGAAAACTTTAAAATGCGTGAGAGTAAACAAATTTCAACCTCAAGTTCATTTTTCTCACCCTAAAAAACCCCCTTGTAAAGTTAAAATGTAATTTTTGTAAGTTTTGTGGTACGGCATCTTGGAAAATCAGAAAATAATTTGAATCTTGAAATTGAATATTTTCCACCCTAAATTCATATTTCTTGTCCTAAAAATCCCCTTGTATAGTTAAAAGTCATTATTTTTAATTTTTATGGTCCGCCATCTTGGAAAATCGGAAAATATGTCGGGTCGAAAAATTGAATATTTTCCATCCAAAATTCATATTTTTCACCCTCAAAAACCCCTTTTTAAAGTTAAAAGTTAATATTTGTAAGTTTTATCCGCCATCTTGGAAAATCGGAAAATATGTGGGGTCGAAAAATTGAATATTTTCCATCCAAAATTCATATTTCTCGACCTCAAAAACCCCCTTTTAAAGTTAAAAGTTAATATTTTTAAGTTTTATCCGACATCTTGGAAAATCGGAAAATATGTGTGGTCGAAAAATTGAATATTTTCCATCCAAAATTCATATTTCTCACCCTCAAAAACCCCCTTTTAAAGTTAAAAGTTAATATTTTTAAGTTTTATCCGCCATCTTAGAAAATCGGAAAATATGTTGGGTCGAAAAATTGAATATTTTCCATCCAAAATTCATTTTTCCTACCCTCAAAAACCCCCTTTTAAAGTTAAAAGTTAATATTTTTAAGTTTTATGGTCCGCCATCTTGAAAAATCGGAAAATATTTTGGGTTGAAAAATTGAAAATTATATCTCCAGGGTATCCGCTTCTACCTGCAAGGTTCACTTTTATCCTGGGGTCTTATTATTTTTTTTAAAATACCTGGTAGTTAACCATCTGGTAGACCATCATGGTTTTTTTTGCGCGAGTAATAAAAATCCCCAGAAAACTATTAAAAATAATTTAGAAGTTTCCTATTGTGGGCAACTGTACAATTTTTGCTAATAAACCGTATTTGAGAAAATAGAAATGATTGTTGTTTATTATAATTCTACATAAATAATTATAAAATAATAATAACAATCGCACTTTATAAAATTATTTTATATACACTGTGTATATTTTCCTTAAAAATATTAAATGAGCCTCGTTTGTAGTTAACAAAATACGTTTCAGTTGCCGAGACTCTCGTAAAATTATAAATTAGGTCGATGGTAGTTTTAAAAATACAAACGACTATGTTTAGTATTTTGTAAACGCATGCGAGTTCATGAAAATTTTATAGAATATACTAATAACGCTGTTTAGTATTTTACAAAATACGAAAGAGTCTTTTTTGTAGTTTAGTCAGGACAATTCGGTATATTCATGTTGGCAGAAAACCCAAACAAAATACGGTAAAGAAAATATTATTTAAGATACTTGGTACTTTTTCTAATTAAATTATTTTTTTTTAGATTATGAATATGCGTTTAAGAAATATCTAATATCTCTGAAATGAATACATTTCTTTTGCGAGAAAAAAATTAATGCGTTTAATTGTTCACCATCAAAATTATAATTTTGTTTCAGTCTTGCGAAATTTTCTTTTGTTTTTTAATATACGTAGACAATGTTGCAGGTGAAATGCACCATTTTTTAGCAATCAAGCCTTTAGTTTTGTCCTCGATTTTGTCACCCTTTATAACTTGAGCAATGATTATTTTTTTTAAACTGAGTGATTTATATTTTAAAGTCTTTTTAAATATTTTCTTTTTACAGTTATATAACGCTAAGTAACAAAGTAACAATATCTGTTTGTAGCGTACTCAGTATTAAAATATTTTATAAAAAATATAATAACAGAAATAGAAGAGAGATAGATAAATATAAACAGAAAAATTTTATTGTAATAAAATTAAACTATTGTTATTATCTTAAAACTTTTTTTAAACTTGCTTAGTTCGAAAAGAAAACTTGTGTAAATCGAAAAATTAAAATTTTAGTTCCTCATAGAGGAATAAGAAAAACTATTTTAAATTTTATACAGCAAATTAAAATTATTTATAAATATTAAGTTAAAAAATTCTTAATTATTGTATTGGCAGAATAGGTTTTGATATAGGATTGTTTTTATATTATACACATGGACTTATTTTATTGATCCAATGCAATAATAGAAGCACTAAAAAAATGTAGTTTACAAGCTATCAAAAAATTAATTAATTTGTAGAAAATGTATTAAAAAAAAAAAAAAACTGTAAATTAGAGTAAATTAAAACTGCAGAAAACATAATAGTATATATTAAATCTATAAGAATTAAAAATGCAGTTCCAAGATCTATCCTGCAAACTTTGAAGTGGACAGAATATAAAAAAAGAAGCAATGTTAGGATCTACTGACAGAAAAGTAAAGAGTGGCCCAAAGGGTACGTAAATTTACACCTGGAGGTGGTAAATTACGATTAGGGGCATTCTTTTATTTCTCTGTCATAAGTCCTAGGACGATTTTTCTTTGTTGGTGGACAATAATATGTCTATATGGTCTTTAATAAATCAGTCAATGGTTTTCTTATCCTCATGCTCCAAAAATTACAATAATAAGTATTTAAAAATTATATAAGCCATGAACAAAAAAGGAATTACCTAATTTAAATTTAAATAGATTTATTATTTCGGCCTTCATTAAACGTAGAAATGCAATGAGTATTTCTTTCCAGGATAAATTGAAGAATATGATTCATAAGTCTGAAGCCAAAGAGTGTCAGGTCTGAACTATTTGGGTTGAAATTTTTTTTGGTTCACGTTGAAAAGCATTTTGTTTTAGGTAGAGAAACCATGGAAAATATTACTATAAAACGTTTTTTATCATTACTAAGGCCTATTGGCTTATAAAATAAAAGCTAATGAGCCAAATTTTAACATCTTGCGTTTTTTAAAATAAATATTCCTGTTTTCATTTTCTTGATCAAAAATACCTATTAAATATCAACTGATTCATTGTTACATAATTTTAAATGAATAGATACGGTTAAAAATCTCAGTGCCCCAAGAAAATATCTACACAGAAAGAGGTTTGAACCGTTCAAGTCGGTTATAGTAGGAACCGAATATAACTCTTACCATAAGAACGGAAAATTTTTATGCCTAGAACCGAGATTCACGGTTCTAAACCCTAGCTAAAAACCTTCTCTTAAAAAATTATTATTTTTTTCAAAGTCAAAATTAGTTAAAAGAATATTTTTTATATTTCTTTTATGAATCGCGTACATTAAATTAAAAAACATATTCGTAATTAATTTTGATTTTGAAAAAAATAATAATTTTTTAAGAGAAGGTTTTTAGCTAGGGTTTAGAACCGTGAATCTCGGTTCTAGGCATAAAAATTTTCCGTTCTTATGGTAAGAGTAACATTCGGTTCCTACTGTAACCGACTTGAACGGTTCAAACCTCTTTCTGCGTATAATAAATTAAAGCTAAACCAACCAATAAAGTTAATTTACAATTTACCTTTAAATTCACGAACCCACAACTTATTTGCAACATAATAAACAACAAGCATGCGAACATGCTAACACAAAGGAACAATTTTATAATAATATGGTATGAAAGAGAATATACTTCATAATACTTATTCACATCTTATATATCTTTGAGAATACATTTCTGTTGCGAGAAAATTTTTTACATATTATTAACTCAAATTTATAATTTAATACATATAAATTTGTCCTAGGGAGAAAAACTTCATTTAAAATAGACCAACAGCTCAAGATTTCTCATCTTAATTTATTAAACTTTATCACAAAAAAACATCAAATTTCTTATACATATAAGAAAAGCATTTAATTTCCAATACACTATTTTCGAACTATTTTATTAATTATAAGCCTACAATTTACGGTCATTTATGGACATACATAGTTTTATTAGCAAAAATCTCGGCGAAAATAAAAATAATGAAAAAAAAAATTTAACCAGCAAACAAATCTTTATCAATCAAACATTAATTTATAGAAAAATATTACATTTTTAAAAAAGTTTACAAGTTATTTTATTATTCCTTTTGATGCAACACTAAATACATATTGTAATATATTTTGTTTCAAAGAGAGAAAAATTTTTTATTTATTTTATATTAAAAGTTATTTATTTCAAAGAAATAATTTAGTTTTTAAAACTTTGTAAACGAAATATTAATAATTTATAATATTACTTTTTGAACTTTATCACTTTTGGTCTATTATTATAAAAAAACTTTTTTTTCTGTTATAAATAAAAAAAATTTAATTAAAAATTCTGTTTTATAAACTTATTTATTTTGTTTTTCTTTTTATTTTTACAAATTTGTTAAATTATTGTATAAATTCTAAGAAATTATATAATATAGTTTTAAAAAATGAACTTGTATACTTTAATAAAATGTTGCTTAAAAGTTATGAATACACGGTTAGGTTACTTTGCTTTTTAACTAATTGAAGCATTGTGTTTTAGCCGGCTCCGTGAACCTAACTATTTCAGAAACAAAACTTGTATTATAATTAAAGTGCGATAAGGTGCGATTTCATGGATCATATTTTTACTAGATTCTAGGGTCACTAGAGTTGACAGTTGACTCTAATTGAACTGTAGTAATTATCACTAAAAATTAATTAAAATTTTGCTTGAAGTTAGTTTTCTGGATCCTGCTCGAGCAGAATTTTAATAAATTTTGAGTCGTACCTAATTAATTATTTCTACTCTAGTGCCCCTAGAATCTAGTAAAAATACGCTCAATGAAATCGCACCTATAAGCGGGTTGCTTTTTTTTCTCCCTTGGTTAAAATGTATGACATGATGTATGATTTCAGCCATTCCTTGAGTTAGCCTACCTACTAATCTTTTATAGTGATTTTATTTTAATATACAATTAACGGGAATATAAAATTATTTTAAATTTCTTTAGTAACTTTCAATTCCTTCATTAAAAATGAAATGACTGAATAATTTATACGGTAAATTAAATTAATTATTAATGGTAACTAATATTTTTCCATTAAATTATATAAATATTTTTACACAAATATTAGAGTTGTAGCATATATATATACTTTAGAAGTCATTTCTTTTGCGAGAAGAATTTATTCGTTTAGTTTTTTTACTTTTTGAGATTATAAAGAAATACAGAAGTATCAAATTAATTAAAATGTAAGATATTAAACTTATTTTCAGCTGCTTTAGAAAGAAAATTATAATAATTACAAACTATTTTAAAATTTTTAAAGGAAATTAAAATTATTTATAAGTATATTCAAGTTCAAAATTTCCGAAAAAATTCATAATTATTCAATTATCAGAATAGTTTTTAATGTAAATTGTTTTAATACCGAATACATAAACTTTTTTTATTAATTAAAAGCAATAATACAGACAACGAAAAAGTTAAAACTAACATGCAAATTTATATAAAAAGAAACTTATAACTCTCCTGTATGTCCACACAATCAACGATCATAGAACAAGCTGACTTATAACAGTTGTAACTCATACTCCCTGATTATTATAAATCCTAGAACCAAAATTATAAGTCTTAAATATAAATTATTTTAAGTCTATAAGCCTAAAGCATTATAAAGTCTTGTTCTTATCAGATCCTGATCAGGTCCTGGCTCCCATTTTCATTATTTTAAGTCCAATTTAACCTCCACCCTGAAAATGTCACTTTTTCATCCACTCCCTACTGCCAGGGACTTTTTCGGATATCCCTCCCTCTAATCATGCTCCATTAATTAAAATTTTAAAAAAATTTATAAATTACTTTACTGTTTCTTTTGATGAAACGCTAATAGTACATTGTTAACGGACTCGTAGAATTGTTTATTATGTGTCAAATACGAAGGTTTACAGTAATCCTGTAATCTCATTTGCTAAAAATTAATATTTCTAACATAAGTATCAGAATGCATTTTTCTCTACTACCGGGGAGTAATGACTAGATTCCAATTTCTAGTGGTCGTCATTATTGCCTTAAGTATAAAAAAAAATTTGAAAATCATGTTAGAAATATACATCGTACCAAATATGGCTGCCGCACCTTGGCCCTGCGCGCCTCGAGCCTATAATCCGTCGCATTTGCCAAAATTATAGTACATTTTTAACCAAGGAAGCAAAAAAAAATTTATAACCGGTTTGTGTAACTACACAACCTACGAGCATGGAACATGTTCACTCATAATAGTAATAAATCCAAAAACCGAAATTGCAATAAATCCTGAAATATATACTACCCTAAGTCCATAAACTTAGTTTTCTAAGTTGTTTTTGTTATCAGGGCCTGATCAGGTCCTGACTCCCACTTCAAATTATTCTAAGTCTCTAAATCGAAAATATTCTAAGTCCATTTCACCCCCCCCCCCCTAAATGTCAATTTTTGACCCCCCCTAAAAACGTGACTTTTTCACCCCCCCTGGGGTATTCTTTTTTGCTCTCATGGATAAAACTCGTTTATTTTCTATTTAATGAAAAAAAAAGTATATCTTAACTTATATCATTTAGAAAACATTTCATATGCGACAAAAAAATGAAAGCAATATTATGAATAAGTTTCAGAAAAGTTTTTCAGCAAAGAAGATCTAGTAAAATTTTATATTTTTTTTCAGAAAAGTTGTAAAATAATTATAAGAAATAACAATAAATATTTGAATATTAGATATTTTGATCAATTTATCCTCTGTAAATAAAAAAAGTTATTAGATATTATAAAATAATTTATTATTACCTTTGATGTAATAAAAAATGAATATGTTTGAATAAATATAAATAACTTTTTTTTGTAAAAGTTGTTAGTTTGAAAAAAAAATTATTTTGTTAAGTTTTAAAAAACTATGTTCATTATCAAACAATTTATTTTTTTTATAAGTAAAATTTAATTAAATATTTTCTTTTACATAAAATAAATAAAATTTTAAAAATTTTATATTGGAACGTACAAGCATATAATATGGGTGCTTTTCACGGGAACTGTATATTTTTTTATTGTTTACGGCATGACACTTGTTACCTTTTTTTACAAATTTTTTGTAGTTTTATGTTTTTCAAGGTCCAAAAAATCTAAAATTTTCAATGGTACAGCTACAAACGTAAAAATAAATTCTACGTGTTATTCTTATGGGATTTTTTATTTATGGATGTGTGAGGACATTTTTGACATTTCGAGACTAATATTTAAGTAGCTCTTGATTGAAGCCACAAAATTTTCTCTTACTTTGGCTAACTTATTTTTTCATCAAAACACGTTACTGAACAAGATGCATAAACTTTGAAAAAACGACCCGGACGTTTTTGACATTTTTATTTTGTATGAGCGTTTTAAAAATTGTAAATTAAAAATTTTCTTTGTTAAACTTTTTATTATCAAAATTTTAAGTTATCTATGGTTCATATATAAGTAGTTAAGTAGGGAAAAAATGACAGAGCTTTCAAGTGCGTAAATATAGACTGCGCACTATAAAAATGGTGGGAAGCTTAAAAATAGCTAAAATCGAGGGACATCAATCGAGGGATCGATTCGCTAAGAGGACTGCATAAAAATTTGTTGCATTGAAAAAAATGAATTTTTTGGGACCTAAATACGTCATATGCACCAAACAGAAAAATTTGAATTCAAATTTTAAGCCGTAAGTTAATACTCAAAGTTTATAGTTAAGCAAAAGGACAGCGGACGTTTTTGACATTTTGAACACATAGGCTCAAGAAAACTTTTTTATTAACTCACCATTACATGCATAGTAGGTTGTGACTTTAAAAAAATATTATTAATTAACTTTTTAATAGAAAAAAAAGTGCAAAAGAGCTTTCGTTTTGGATATAAGTGGGGGAACACTATGTATACTGTTCCTGTGAAATGCACCCATATACTTGTTTCTCAAAAGAAATAAACTTATTAAATTATTTTTTATTTAGTTTTATTTTTATAAATACTTTTTATAAAATAACGCAATTCTGCCAATGAGAGAACGATAAAAATTTCCTTAGAGTGGGGAAGAGTTGGACTTAATATTTGGTTAATTTCAAGAATTCATAATACACTAGCAGAACAGATGTGAATTGATTTAATACTGAATGCATAGACTTTTTTTTATTAATTAAAAGCAAAAATAGATACAATAAAAAAGTTAAAACTATAAATTTCAGAGCATCTTTAACTTTTGCACACAGATCAGCTGTGTGAAAAACGTTTAGCAAAAAATTTACCAAGATACCTAGATATCAATGATTTTCAACATGAGCTAAGCAAAATTTTGATTCAAGTTGCCCAGATTTTGAAACTCAGGCTTTTATGAAACAAAAAATTTTAAGCTGTCGTATTTGTTTAAACAAATAAACATTTTCAATTTTTTTTTATATTCTTGTACCAAATACTGAAAAGCATTGACTTTTTTATTAACAAATTATTATGAAAAAATATATGGTTAAAAAATATAAATTTCAAAATGTGCTGCGCGGAAATATCCAGTGGTGGAGAGAACCTCCTTAAACAGAAATAAAATGTATAAGCTATTTTACTGTTCCTTTTGATGTAACACTAATATTAATACATTTTTAACTAGCTCGTAGAATTGTTTATTATGCCAAATAAAAAGGTTTACAGTAATATTTGTTAAAAATAAATATTCCAAACAAGAGTTTCAGACTGCATTTTTCTCTACTACCGGGAAAGAATGACTACATTCCAATTTCTTTTTTAGCCAGGGAAATTTTAATTTATTTCGTCCCAAATTTTTAGGCTTTACTCAAAGAGGTTTCACTAGACAACTTCATAAACCCAAACAATTCCAAAAAATAGCACATTAAACATTTGCAAACTAAATTTCTCTATAAAAAAAAAAAATAAAATTTATCACATCAATATCATACTTAAACTCACAAAATACATAATATATATAACTCATGATAATAATAATAAAAAAATATTTTTATATATATATAAGATCTTTAAACGATATAAACATAATATATATCGAAAAAGAAAAAAAAATTTATATATACATACATCCACATACATAAAAGATCTCTCTCTCTTCTTTTACAATGTAAAAAAACTGCAGATATAATACATTTTTTTATTTTCATGTAATATAAAAATGATAAAAAAATATTCAAAATTTATATTGTCAACATGTATACGATAATATAAGAAAATAAAAAAAAAAGCTGCTGCTTTAAATAAAGTGTTATGTATGATAATCAACCGGAAGTTACTGTATATATATAGGACTATATCTTCTGGTACTGGAGCTTTTATATATCTATAAGCTTATTTTATATAGTTTTTGATAATAGTGTAATATAAAAAGTTATCATGCATAATATGTACATTTTTATATAATGTAGAGTAAATAAATTTTTTGACATTTTTTTTTTTTTTTTTTTTTTTCAAGACTGTTTTACATGAAAAATATTAAATTTTGAATTCTTAATATAAAATAATATTTTTTTTATTATTAGGTAGGTACTTATGTTTTTATTAATTTTAGATTATTGAAAAAGTTATTTTACAGTGTTTTTTTTCGATATTGGTATTGATTTTTTTAAGTAGATTTTTGTTGGCTTTAATCAATAAATATGGTGCAAATGTATATATAACCAACAGTTTTAATAATAAGGGTTAGGCAGGTTTAATAATAATTCTTTCTCAATTTTGTGTTTTAATTTTTAATTCTTTGGATTTTCATTATTTTAATTATAAAGAAATTTCGTACTATATAATGAATCGTTCGAAATTCGAATATAACTACTGATGAAACAGTTACTGTATTATTAAAATTTCCATTTTTAGAACATTGACAGAAAATAACCTAAAATTGTCCCAAGCTGCAAGATGTTTCAATAAGTTTTCAACAACTTAGCACACTTAAAATCACATATTGATCGCATATTTTTATATTTAGAAAAATATTATTCAAATTTTCATTCATTGAAATGATTAACAAAGCTTTTTATATTAGAAAGGTGCCCTAGATATGTACTTCATTCGGCAAAATAAGGATTTTGACTATACAATAAAACTTGTATGTAAGATTTGATAAATTGTAACATAAAGAGGTCAATTGAAATTTAATAAGAACAATTTCTGAGTAGTATATATTGTTTACATAGGTAAAGTTTGATTTTATAAATTTTTCTTTACATTTTAAATGACAAGTACAAAAGCACCACAAACCTCCGTATTAACGGAAATATTAAACAAAGAATTCTAGTTATTTTCAAATAATAATTTTGAGAACAATATCCTCATATCTTCCCTTCACATAAAGGCGAGGGATTCTTTAGGAAAGAAGCATAAGATCCTCTAAAGAAAAATTTTTTCGGTGTAATTCAATAAACAAAATTATATTTTCAGCATTCGGGCGATATATTTTAAAATTTATTAAGATATAGTATTATATTTTATCATTTTGACATTATGCGTTCTCTTGTATTTATACTATATACGAGTAATTTCACTTGCGAGAGAAATTTTATTTATAAATTATTAAAACGCTGCCAAGTAATACTATGGTTCCTCATTTGCAATAACAAAATGTCTAAATGCGCTATTTTACCTAACAAAGTATAATCTCGGGTATAATGTCATAAGAAAAACTAAAAATGATCTTTTCCTTGATATTGTCAGTTTAACATCTCATGGAAATTATTAAGTTTTTTACATAAAAAAAAAATTAGATTTTTCTACACCAGTACATAATCTTCTTTTATGATAATTATGCCTGCTAGACAGTTTTTGGTATAGCTGGCGTAATTATATCCTAAATGCAAATATATGCAATAAATTTTTATTTAATAATTTTTTTCAAGCATTAAATTTTTTTAGGTCATTTATTGACTATCAAATTTTAAATAAATAAAAATTACTATTTCTAAAATAGTTTTAGAAAAAAATACATATGCCTAAACTTTGGGTCTATAAGAGTTGTGAGTGATTTGATCAAATTTTAATATCAATCAAAAATTTTCAAATATTATTTCGTATTTTAGTTTTATTTTAAGCTGGAATATCACAAGATTTTGACGATAAAATCGCAAATCTCCTTTCTGTCTCTCAATACTTCTCTCTCTCTCTCTCGCTCTTTTTTCTGTTTCCTTATCTTCATTACTCTTTATAAATTGAAGGTCTCATCCGAACGCTCAGTATTACGTGCATCATTTGTTTAAATAAATGATTTTAACGATGTTTTACAATTAAACAAATTCATCAACTAAAATAAAACAGGCGGAAAAAATTTATCAGCTAGGCTACTCAGCTGAAGATCAATAAATTTTATTTATACGAAAGAAGAGAACATGCCAGCTTCGAAACAAATAATATTTTTGGTTTTCGGTTACCTTCAATATTGTTCTTACATTAACAGTAGTGACATCGGTACACAGAGATTCATAGAATTTGCTTCACCGATCTTTGACTTCCAAACTAATGAATCAACATCACAATTAAAACAAGATAACGTCGAAGTTGGAGCAGGTTATTCCAGCGATACTCAGGAGGTCACCACAAATCGATGTTTTGCCGCAAAGATATCGTATGTGAACAACGCTCAAACTTACGTAGAATTGTCAACGGGCTTATCTTTCAATGAATTTGAAAAAAAATTTAACACCATGGTCGATGTCAGAGGTAGCATATCTATGTTTTCTACAAACGGTTTGCAAGAATACTCTAGATCCATCAAAGACACAAAACATTCTTTTTCATTGAACTATTATTACTTAGCCAGTAGACGCGTTTCTTTAGAAATACCACGTAGTTCAGATAAAGCCTTAAACGACTTGGGTAAATCGTTTTATGGAGCTCAAGATTTCCGTATTGCTTGCGGAGACTATTACATCAACTCTTATCAAGAAGGGGCGCTTTTACTGATGTCTATAAACATCGAATTAAACAATGAACGGTCTAAGGAAACCGTGCTTAATAAGATTTCGGGAAAAATAGGAAATATCGTACAAGCTTTAGTCACAATATCGAAAGAAACTGAAAATACCAAATTTTTAAATTCTCTGAAAATAAAAGTTCTCCAAAAAGGTGGTGATTCGCGTGAGTTAACCAAAATACTAACCAAGAGCAACAATAGCGACTACTATGATTTATCATGTAATGTGGATATGCAAAAGAATTGTCAAGAAAAGAGCCAACTGTTGATGACTTACGCAACTGAAAATTTTCCCAACCAGTTTTCCTTAGATGAAACGAACTCTTATGGTTTGGTGTCTCTTGGCTCATCTTTCATGACGGCAAAGTCGATCTCTGTATTGGGTATATGGGAACCAGAATCCTATATTACTCAAGAAATAATCAACTTGCGTCTCGCCCTATCTGATCAGTTTCAAATGTACAATAATTACGCAGATAAGCTTTTTCAGATAGTTAATGGTTACCCAGTTACGCTGGATCAGTTTTTTGAAAACGAAGTTACGGCTTTGTTGAACGACGTGAATTATAACCTTCAAGTGTTAGCTAATCCCAAAGTAGGAGCTATTAATTGTTATTCAGAACCAAACAAATGCAAATTATATTACGACCAAATAAAGGTTCTGTTGAGACCTTTGAAGAACGTGCAAATTATAGATCGAGTAAAATACGTTATTCCATTTTGGAATAGCAACGACTTGTCGGCGCATTTATTTTACAATACTGGCAGCAGCAACTTAGGTAAAGCTTGGGTTCTCAGTCAACCTGAGAATACTAACATACGAGTTCAAGTTAAGTTCGACGAACTAAACATCACGCTAAGTGACTGTTTTTACAGCGCTATGGTGTATGATGGAAATGGGTATTCAAATACGTATTGGTACGAAGCACACAGAACTACGAACGAAAAAGACAATGATACATTAGAGTACGTGGGTTTATGGTGTCACATGAAGGAAGGAGTTGAGACAGAATCGTTTTGTACCAAATTTGATCAAAGAAGAATCTCTGTTATTTCTCCTTTTTATTTCTCTTATCAGAAATGAGTTTTAGTGTGTAATTTTTTTTATTTATAACTCTTATCTTTAATCACTGAATATGTAAATATTTAAATAAATGAAAAAAATTTGATGATTTTAATTTTAAAAAATACGTAATTAATGATTTGCCTGATTTTGTATTCTTAGTTTACTACACTTCTTACTTTTATTTCGACTTTTGACCAAAATTTTTCTCAATATTTACTCAAAACTTTTCCATATTCTCAAATTCACATAAAATTTTCTAAGATTACCAGTTTAAAAAAAGTCAATAACCTCATAAAAAAAATCCCTACAAAAAAAAAATGATATTAATAAATTAAAACAAAATATTTCTAATAAATCTAATTCTTATTATTCACCATAAATCTATCTTATATTTCATTCAAACATACCATAACAAAAATTATATTTATTTGTAATTTATTATTATACATCCCTCTTTCCATGCTCTCCTCTAAAATTTTTTTTTCACACGCAGATCAACATCAGGAACGGATATGTATTAACGTTTGACATGAAAATTACCTTATCTAAAGAATTATTACCTAATAAATTATTAGCTAAAGGCACATCAACCCCCGTAAAAAAAAATACGTTTTACTTGCTTCTGTTATTTATGTAAATAACAGTATAATATCAAGTAAAAAAGCTACTTTTTCAAAAAAATATTCTCTTTGTATTTCATAACATCAAAACATTTTATATATATTTTTTTTTTCAATATATGCTAAAAAAAATATGTAAAACTATAAAAGAAAGCAATTTAAATACATTTTATTTTTTATTTTGCCTTTGTTTATACTTTTTTCTTTATCAAAAGGTATGGAAAATATTTTTTTTTCAAAAAATATATACAGAAAAATGTTTATTTATTTATTTATAAATCATAAAAAAAGGAAGCAGAAGAAGAAAACTAAAAAAATGCCTGTAGCGTAAAGTTTAATTTTTATGTTTTACAGTAGTCGTTTTATTTAGTAAAGTCATAATAGACATATTTTAAAATTTATACTTTTCTGCATAAAAATGGTCTATATTGCGTGTGAAAAAATTTTAGGTATTTTTTTCTTGCATGTAATAAAATTTTTGTACTTTTGTTGAGTAAATAAAATGGAATTATACGTACAGGCCTTGAAAAGGACGTTAAAAATGGTTTTTGTTTGTTATTTTAAAATAAATCTAATCTAATGAAGCAACAAAAGTTAATTCAGTTAATAAAACCTTGTATAAAATTTAATAAAAATTTTTTTCAAGACTTTTTTTGAATAAAATTTCTATATTTAGATATTGACATGGAAACTGTATCTAATCTTGGAAATATGACATTTAAATGCTTCTGGAAAATTAATTGAATTACGTCTATTTCATATTGTCATAAATCTCTATAATTAAAATACATGCTGGCGACTTTACATACAAGTAAATTGACGTTCTTCATATTCCTTTTTTGACAAGTTGAATCTATATTTCAGTAATATGATACGTATTTATTGTATATTTCACTGACACTTCAATAATGATTTATTCTTTTATTATGAAAATCTTGAGTGAAATTATAATTTTTGATAATAGCAGTAATTTGTGAAAAAATTTTATGATATCAATAATTCTTTACTAAATTATTATATTGTAAAAAAATATTAAAAAATACGACTGTGTGACTGAAACATTAATTTTCTTGTCATATACGAAGAAGAATTGTATTCAATTCTTTTTGCCCGAAACACTTTTTATTCGACTTCACTTCAAATGGTAATATAAGTGCAATGGGTACTATTGTTTATTTTTAGGGTATGGATCGTAATGTAATATTTTATTCTGCAATTTTCTTTATAATTTTTTTATTAAATATTCAAGCAATATATTTCCAAAATTTATACTAACGAACGTTTTTCATCCTGACAAAAATCCGCTTATATAGACTAAAAATAATTATACTTATTGAATCAATTAATTTATTCTTGGGCCAAAAAAATTTTGATTTTGATCTAAGTAGAATTCTTTTGAATCAAGAAGAAAATCTTCTTGCATGCTGTTTTGACTCTAAATGTTTAAAATAAATCCCAGGTAATAAATCAATCTCACCTGTTACCAATTTCCCCATAAGGACAAAATCGGACTCTTTAAACTAAAATGAATTATTTTTGTAAAAATTTATTCCTGGAGGTGAAAATGAATAGCAAAACCAGCCTCATCTGGCACCAATAACCCGCAAGGCCGAAATGGGCCTCATTTTGAACTCCTAGAGGCTCGATTCTTATATAATGCCACCAAAAATTTTTTCATCTTGTCTCAAGAAGAAAAGCAAGTAAAATTTTTTTAAATTCAAAAGATGGCTATAATTTGAAAAATTTTTAAATTACTAGAAAACAGAATTTTTTTTATAAATTATAATTGGAAAATTATTTTTAAAACTTTTATTACGACCAAATTACATTACAAGTAACTAATTTCTGTCTTAAAATTTACTCATCATTACAACTAAAATAATTTAAAATAAATTATTTCTAAAAAATCATTTTTTATGGGAAAAGCAGAAAAAAAAACTTATATACTATCAAGTAAAAACGTAAGCATAGCATATACAGATAATGCAAATACAAATAAATAAATATAGCTATCTATTCTTAAAAATACACAATTTTTACAATCTCGATACGTAATTTTATATACACAAATATTCTATACCCTTTCTTCGAATACAGCAAGATTCTTAAATGTACCCATATTTATACCCACCTTATTTTTTACATATGGAATACAAATATAAATATTCAGAAAAGGAATAATACTGTTCAGTAGCAAAAAAAAAATCTAAATGAGAATATAAATACCTCGTAATCTATGCGTTTTATATATTATAAGAATGTAATAAAATAAAATATACACAAGTTCGTAAAATAAAAGAAATTGCGCAAATAATATATAATATCGTATGTAAGTATCATACCAGCGTGGGCGGCCTATAAAAACCAAATGTACGATTGGTATAATGTTTATAGTATTTAAAAAAGAAGGTTAAAAAACAAATACAAAAAATAAAAGAACCTTAAAATCGCACCCGCAAATATATGTTTCTTAGCATCCTGGGTGGCAAGCTGTTGTTCCTATCCGTAACCGTATCTTTGAATACATAGATGCATACATAAGTTAAAACACAAAATTTTTTTTTTTTTTAGTTTACTTTGGCACATTATGGTAATGGTAGCTTTTTTATCTATGCATCGTATCGACTTGTCGAGTTATTGTTGTTGTCTTTTATGTTTATGTACGTTTTGTAATATATAAGTTTTAGTTTTGGTTGTAGATTTTTATAAAAATGAATAAATATTCAGGGAATTTTAAGGTTAGTTTTATGATGTTTTAAACGTTTTAGTATTATTAATTTTTTGATTTTAAGTATTAAAGAAATCCTTGAATAGTAAATAAAAAAGTAAATTATTAATTTAAAACCTGTTTAAAACAGTTACAATGTTAAAATTTACCCCTGTAAATTTTTTATTTAAGACCTATTTAGCCCAATAACTACACTGTAAAAAGTAATTTTCTTAAATTTACAAAAAAAATAGAACTTTTTCGAAAAATTAGTGGATTTTCAAAAAATTTTGTTAATATTCGATAAAAATCGTAAATTTACTAAATTTAGTATTTTATCGAAAAATTCGAGAATTGTCGATTTTTTTTTTGTGATTTTACACAAAAAGTTGTAAATTCACAACTATTTTTCGGAAATTTACAACTATTTTTTGTAAATTTTCGAAAAAAAATTGTAAATTATTAATTTTTCTTGCAAGAATTCTCGATATACAATTTTTTTCGAATATTTAGAAATTTTTTCGAAAATTTACTAATTTTTCAAAAATGTTCTAATTTTTTTGTTAATATAAGAAAGTTACTTTTTACAGTGTAAGAGTCGAAGCAACTTTTTAAAATAACTTATAATCTAATGATATTAAAAATAAATTATTATATCATAAAGTTATTTTTTGAATATCTCACCTAGATTTCCATTTACAAAATTATCCTTAATAATGAATAATTTAATATTTTAAACAATGTAAAAAAACGTATGTTAAAGAAATTAAATAATAATCAATATATATTTTGAATATTTCAAATTGAAGTATTAATAAACTAAATTAATAAACAATGAAGATTCAAAAATTATTTTCGATTATAGACACTGTCATTTTAAATTAAGATTTTTGAACATTTCTAAATATAAAAATAGATTTATAGGTATTTCAGAAATATTTTTACTCAAATATTTATATAATAGATAATTTTATCTTTATTTTTATTTAAATTAAAATTTTGATTATTGATTGAATATGGTTTTATAAAAATATTACATTTTAAGTCATATGGCTTATATTTGAAAGATTCTTTGATGTTTTTAAGCTACCTGTACCAGAAATTTTTGCGGTAATTTTGGTAAATTTTTCTTGTAATTCCAAGTAAATGAAGCAATTTTTTTTTTTTAGTATCAAATGTCAATACATTTTGTTCTTTTCAATTTGTTTTTTAATAAAGTAGATTTTTTGAATATTCAAGATATTCAAGCATATTTAAAACATATCAATCTGCCAATCAATTTTAAAACGTTGGGTGTCAGAATTTTAATTTCTAGACTGTAAAAAGTAACTTTCTTATATTAACAAAAAAATTAGAACATTTTCGAAAAATTTGTAAATATTCGAAAAAAATCGTATAATTAGCTAAATTTAGTATATTAACAATAAATTCGAGTATTCTCGATTTTTTTTGTGAGTTTGCAAGAAAAATTGATAATTTACAAATTTTTTTCGAAAATTTACAAAAAATAGTTGTAAATTTCCAAAAATTAGTTGTGAATTTACAACTTTTTTCGTAAAATCACAAAAAAAAATCGAGAATTCTCGAATTTTTCGATAATATACTAAATTTAGTAAATTTACGATTTTTATCGAATATTTACAATAATTTTTGAAAATTCACTAATTTTTCGAAAAAATTCTATTTTTTTTTTGTGAATCTAAGAAAGTTACTTTTTACAGTATAGGCAGTCGCTAGAAAGTGCCTCTGCGCAACTAGCGAAAACGAGCATCCTTTTTACTGACAAAGAAAAATCGTATGCAACCTTTTGGCCATAAAAAAGGATGTCTGAAATAGTAGCTTCTCATTTTCAGCTTTGCTTCAGATTGTAATTAATGTGCGATTTGGACCATTCTTTATTTTCCAAACTATGGATTATAATATACTATTAAAAATATTCAAAAAAAATTATTTAATAAATACATAAAATTAGGGTAAATTCAACAGTAAATGACCAGCCTCCAGTGAATGACCAGTACCAAGAATAATTTAGAGCAGCAACTTTTCACCTAATAAAAAATCAAAGACCAACTTTTAATCTAGTTAAAGAATTTTAGTTTTTTTCTCCGCCCAGGTTATTAGTAACTGATAGAACAATTTTTTTTTTTTTATTTTTTTAGATATTAAATATTTGGAGTTTTTTTTCAATAATTCAAATAATTTATAAAATTAAGGTTTATAATTCTTAAAGCTTAAATTATTTTAAAGACAAAAGAAATTTTGTAAAATTAAAAAAATTATTTATTTATTCAAAATAACCAATACAAAAGACTAATTAATTCGTTATAAAATTAATTATTTATATATAAAATAAAAGTTTGATTTCTTATCATTTAAAACTTATTTTTTAAAATATAGTTATATATCCTATTTAGAATATTTTTTAAATTAGACATCTTACAAAGATACAAATTGATAATTCCATTCACAATTTTTTTTTTTTTAATATTTCACTAATCACCACATTTTGCCAGTATATTCCTAGAAGACTTAACTATAATTTTTATAATTTAAAAATTTTTTAAACTCGATTTCACTAAAAAAATTGTTTAGTACAATAATTAAGATTAATAAAATTTTTTTTTCAATTTCTAACATGCTGATTGACACTTTTTTCGTATATGTAATTTAATTTCAATTTAAAAATAAAAAAACTATTAATTAATTGCATTCAACTTTTAAATCAATTGGTTTTTCTTTATCGATTCGAACTTGATACAATGCAGATATCTTACAGTCTTTAGTATTATTTTCTGATTGTAACAAACAATTAAAATTTTCTTCTCTTTTACAATTGCTGGCACCAACTCTAACATTCATTTTATATAAACTTCCAGCAACAACTTGAGTAGTTGGTTCTTCCAAAAATGATACTAATATAAATTTAAATGGACCTTCAAATCTGTCTAATGCTAAATCTACAGTTTTTCGTACAACTAAATCATCATAAGACAATTTTTTTGGGCAGCCTAAGCATACTTTAATTTCATCATCTTTAATGTTGGTTTGATTTTCAGTTTCTTGGATTTTTACTTGCTTTTCTGTTGCCTGATTTTCATCTTGGTTTTCAGGTTGCTGTTTTTCTTCTTCCTTTTTATCTTGCCTTTTAGAATCCTGGTTTTCCACTTGTTTTTCGGTTTCATTGTTTTCAACTGACTCTTCAGATTTTTGATTATCATCCTTTTCTTCATCTTGTTTTTCAGTTTGTCGCTTTTCAACTTTCTTCTCAACTTGATCATTTGCTTGCTGTTGTTGATCATGTTTTTCAACTTCCTGGTTTTCTACTTGTTTCTCGGTTTCATTGTTTTCAACTGACTCTTCAGATTTTTGATTATCATCCTTTTCTTCATCTTGTTTTTCAGTTTGTCGCTTTTCAACTTTCTTCTCATCTTGATCATTTGCTTGTTGTTGTTGATCATGTTTTTCAACTTCCTGGTTTTCTACTTGTTTCTCGGTTTCATTGTTTTCAACTGACTCTTCAGATTTTTGATTATCATCCTTTTCTTCATCTTGTTTTTCAGTTTGTCGCTTTTCAACTTTCTTCTTATCTTGATCATTTGCTTGCTGTTGTTGATCTTGGTTTTCAACTTCCTGGTTTTCTGCTTGTTTCTCGGTTTCTTTATTTTCAACTGGCTCTTCAGTTTTTTCATTTCCAACTATTTCTTCAACCGGTTTTTCAATTTTTTGATTATCATCCTTTTCTGCATTTTGTTTTTCAAAAAAATTGAAAATTTGTCGCTTTACAACTTTCTTCTCAACTTGATCATTTACTTGCTGCTGTTGATCTTGATTTTCAAATTTCTTCTCAGCTTGATCATTTAATTGCTGTTGATGATCTTGTTTTATATCATTTACTGCAAGGTTTTTTTCATCGACATTTTTATCTTCCTTTTCTAACTGAGGCTCAACTAGATTTTGGGCAGGCAATTCTTGTCGCTGTAAAGTATAATAAAATAATTTTTTAAAACAATAAATTTAGTTATAAAGTTTATCACAGAACTAGTGAGACTAGATAATAATAATTAAAAAAAAAAAATTATCTTTAACGATGATTTTCATGCACGCGTAGTCAAAATTAGCTTTAAAATAAGCATTTGGCAGCAAGGATTAAAATAGTTAGAAATAACATAAAAAAAATAAAAACACAAAAATGCGTCGAAAAAATGGACTTATTTTTAGTCGTAATTACGGAAATAAATATTTTGAACAGAATTTTATCACGGTTTGACCAAATTGGGTCAAGTTAGCATAAGACCTTTAGAAGTTATTTTATATTTAAATGGATGCTTTTATTTTTTTTTACTTATATTTTATTCAGTTAAAACCTTGATCAATTATTTAAATTTGCCAAAAAAAAAAAATTTAGTTTAATTTTTCATTCTACACAAAATACTTCTTCGATAATAAAACTTTTAATGATATTGAATATTGAATTATAATTCGTAGAAGAATATTTTAATAACTCTAATTTTAAGTTAAAAAAATTAGATAAAAATTAATGACTCTAATTTTAAGTAAAAAAAATTAGATAAAAATTAATGACTCTAATTTTAAGTAAAAAAATTTAGATAAAAATTACATTACCTTTATTGGATTGCAAGAAATAAGTTGTATAACCGAAAACACAAAAACTGTCACAATAAAAGCCTTCATTTTTAAAACGAAAAAAGTAATAAATTTTTGATGCTATTTCAAAGACTAATTTTTTAAAACTGATCACATAAGAAAAGTTTCAGCAGTATTTATACCTTTTTAAGAATAACCATAGAAAGATCCTTTGTAAACACTTGTTTGTTTTAAAAATGAAGTTTTTCCAGTATTTTGAATCGTAATTTGATGACGTCAGAATATGCTGCGACGTAAAAACTTGCTGCTAGTAAATAATTTTTATTTTAATATTTTAATTCTTTTTTTTCTTTGTGTTTAATATATTTAAGAAAATTAAATTTTTGGTATTTTTCATATAATTGTGTCGCTATGACGCACATTTTTGAAACGCTAAAATGCATCTGCTATTATACGTGTTTCTTTGTAAAGATAATCTAATGCGCTTATTTTATGAATAAAGATTTTACATATAAATACCATAGAAGTCATATGAATACATCGTATATCTATGAAATTTTATTATTGTTTTTAAAGTAAATTTTCTTAACATTCTTATGAAATTTAAAAAAAAAATATTTTAACGTGATTTTTCCCTGGAATTGCGAGACTTTTCCATAGTTATAGAGAGAAGCTTACACACTTTTCAGTTTTAATAAACAATTGATTTAAAAAAAATTGTATATTATATTGTTTTGAAACTTTATCCATTCTTACCGATGTGCTATATAAATTGCAAATAAAATGATTCAAAAGGCACGTTATATCCGATGGTTTGATTCGTTCTGTGTGATTAATTTGTAAATTAACTAATTTTAATAAAATTACACTGAAAAAAACCGTTTGCCGAAATTAAAAATATTCCGCTTGGAATTTTTTTTTCTTGCTCAAACAGAAAATTAAAAAAAACTTTTTTTCTTTCTTTTTAACATAAACTTTCTTTCGCATTGTACCGCTGCGTGCCATATCTTATAAATGAGCAAAAATAATCTTTTTTTCGTTTTAGGAAACATTTGCAATCGTTTTAGCAAGAAAAACTAATTCACTACCCACAAGCGCAATTCCACTAGCTGCAAGCAAAAAATTCCGCTTGCCGCAAATGGATTTTTTTTTTAATTACTATGATTTTTTTAAATTTCTTTAAATTAACGAAATTATAGTAAAATTATATTCAAATACTCTTTGTGTGTATTTTTCAACTATTTACAATTTTTCGTTAATTCCTGAACTTAAAAGCGTTGATTTTATTAAATTAAATTCTAGTAGCCTAAGAAAATCATGTCTCTAAATAAGGTTTCTTGAGACTGGTTCTACAAACGCCGTTAAAGAGGTTCGCAATCGCAACGCATTGCTCCCAAAACAATTTTTCGTCTCCGACCTAGTCTACATATCCGCAAAAATGCTCCGTAAACTGCAAGCCCAAGTGAAATCGCAAAAAAAATTTCAGTTTAGTCAATTCATTTCTCATACTAACCTAACATGACTAGTGTTTGTTCTTAATGAAAACTAAATCCAAAATGTGAGAAATGAGTTGGCTAAATTGAAAATTTTTTTCCGATTTCACTTGCACTTGTGGTTTACGAAGTATTTTCGCGAAGCTGCACTTGCGGTTTCGACCCCCTTTTGTAGAACCAGCCTACTGCAAGTGTACTGCAAGCTTGGAAAATTGTTTAAACATAATATTTGAATAAAAATGTTCTACTTGACAAAGCCTGCGTGTGTTTAGTGACTTTTTATCAGATTGTTTGTAACTTTAGCAAAATTTGAGTGATATTGATGAGTATGTAGTCCTGCATAAAATTAAAATGCGTATTATCAAATATACTAATATTTTCAAATTTTTTCAATTTAAATTAGTGACAACAAACTACAGATTCTTATGAAAACTTGATTAAAATTGCATTTTTAATATTTAAAATTCATTGTATTATATTGATTATATCTATTACTTAAAGCTTAAGAAAATTTTGAACAATGAGCCTATTTACTTCATAAATACTCGTGACGTCAAAAAATTCATTATAATATTATACCAAATAGTGCTTAAGGAAATTTTGAACAATAAACCATTTGAACAATAAGTATTTACTTTATAAATATTCATGACGTCGACAAATCATGGGATATTATAATTACATAAATTTATTAGAATAATAGTAGTAATTTCTTTTCTGCTTTGTTATGCTTCGGTTTACGTAGCTATCAAGGTAGCTATTCAACTTTAATATACATGCAAAAACTGTTTAATCGTTTTTTGAAAATCAGATTGACAGAATATTATTTAAAGGTCCTTTTTGCAATATTTATTAAAGATAATAAGGTTTGGGATCCTAAATTTTTAACTTTGACACTGTATAGATCAAAGAATAACTGAATATTTTAGGCTAAAAATCTCATCCAGTAAGTATTTTAGATCACTTTTTTCATTTTCAGATTTTAATTTTATCTAAAACCCCTAGAAATAAGAATATCAACCCTTAAAAAAAAGGTAACCTATGTAAAAAGTGATAAGAATTAACCGAAATACCTACAAATTTAAATTTTGAAAATTTACTTCCTTTTAGGGGTTGATATATCATTTCGTAGGAGCTGTGGGTAAGAAAGGACTCTGAAAATTAAAAAAGCGACCCTTATTTACTAGGTGAGATTTTTAGCCCAAAAGATTCAATCTTTCGTTTGGTTACAAAACTCACTTCCTTGGTTACTAAAGACACCCCGAGGGTGGATTATAAGAGCAGCTACTATTTTTTTGTTCAAAATTAAGGTTTTTGATTAAAATTTTTATCTAAAAGTCGAGATTACACCTTGAGCCACATTTATAAATATACAACAACCTAATGATAAGATTAAATTAACGAAAGATTTTCTGAAATAGGAATTGATTGAAAAATAAATCTTTAAATCGTGACACAAAAAATATTATAGAAAACTGTAACATATGATTATTTATATTTTAGATGAACCATTTTTTGAACGATTTTTATAGATAAAAAATTTTATTTTTGATTTTGATTTCTCTTGTAAGCACGAGACCCCTAAAGAACTGGTTTTAAAAGAAAGTATCTATGTGTGTATGTGTATGTGTGTATGCATTTTTTTTAACAGCTAATTTTTTTCTATGGAATTACTAGTTTTAGAAATATTGTTTTTACTCGATTTCTCAGATCTGATACCTAAATTTGTGAAAATTTTTATTTCAAAAATTTTGCCGTCAAAATACACAAAAAACGCTTATTTATTTTAAATTTGGGTGTATTATCTCATTTTTTTATATGAAAGTACTATTTTTAGAAAAATCGTTTTTCCTCAATTTCTCGGATAGAATACCTAATTATTTGAAAATTTTCGTCGTAAATTTTTTTGAATTAAAAAATTAATAAACACAATTTTTTTCTTTATGGACGTAGTAACTAATTTTTTTACACGGTTTTAGTTTTAAAAAGTTAACTATCATTTATTTTTAAATTTCACGAATTTCAATTTGAAAATAGAGAAAATTTGTGTCTTACTTTTTTTCCGTCAAAAAATAGTAATATTTTTTATTACAGGAAATTTTTTTTTTCTTTTCAAATATATATTTTATGGGAGTTTATAATGATAATATTAAGGAATCGTTTTTATTGTTTTTTATGTTATGATACTTTATTAGATGAAATAGACCATACAATATTTTGTTATTGCTTGAGGGATCGTAGTGACAATAATTTGGCAGTATTTTCATTAAATCAGTAAATTTTTATTAAATAAATAAATATTATCATAAATAAGTGATAATAAATTTAAACAGAAAATATGGATACAACAGAATAATTTTATTAATTTATTCATAATTACTAAAATTAACATCTAGTTCTACAGGCTTTTCTTTACTTATTGACGGATTCCATAAAGCTGTTATATCACAATCTGTAGTTTGAAGAGGTAGTAATTGACAATTTTCAATTTCATCTTTTTTACAGTTGCTAGGCCCAACACGAACTTTAATCTTATATAAATCTCCTCTAACAGTAGTTTGTTTTGTTGGATCTTCCAAAAAGGAATCAACTATGAACTTATTATAAGAATTTACTATTTCAAATTTGCGTAATACTAAGTCCACAGTTATTTGCACAGTTGTATCTAGTTCTGTTATTTTTTCAGGACAATCAGGGCAAACATTATTAACTTTTGTACTCTGTTAACAAATAAACGTATTAATCAATTTTAACATATGAGGTGAAATTAAAGTATTCAAATTTGATCCTACTTTACTTACTAGGTCAACCTTTCAAAACTATCCCGTAAATTTATATCCCGTATATTTATATAAGGGAATCCTCACTAAGTCTTAGCTCTATAGCTCTCAAATTTTCCAAATTATTCAAGAAAGCAAAATTACTTGTTTTGTTCAAATAAATGAAAATTACATAAAATGTGATAAAAATAAAAAAAAACTTTTTTAATCACTGCAACTGGTATACGCGAGACCCCAGTCTCGGGATACGGTTTTGTGTAACTTGAAAAAATTTCGTAAGAAAGAAAAACATTTTTTTCCTTCAATCTACAGTTATGAAATGTTGATCTAGCAAGTTGGAGCTAATTTACTAATTTTGCCTTGCATAATATTTTATTATATTGTATAAAAATTTATTAATTTTTTTATTTTACTTAAAACGATCCATTGAACAAAAAACTTTTTTTTATGAATACAATCAAAAAAATTTAATTTGCTAACTGAAATGAATAGATGTCAAACAATTTTGCACAAAAATAATCATATATATAAGTTATTAAAATTACCTTTATTATTCTGCAATCAACTGCGAATTGAATTACCGAACAAATGAAGATTATTAAAACCAAAGTTTTCATTTTTGTAAAATAAATTTTAACTACGTTTATATTCTAAGACTTACTTTTTATAAAAACTAACTTTATAAAATAAAATGGTTATTTATACTTTTAAACGGTTATAAATAATAATATAAAACAATAAAACTTTATGATGATAACTGATAAAATCTTACAAAATTTTAGGTAGCTGAGATTTCAGTAGTATACAGTGAAAGGAATAGTTTTAGATTAATAATCTAACTAACATTTTTATACTAAACAAATTTGAGTCTCTTGATAATAATTAAGGCCATCTAAGGCTAAGAAATCACAAAAATCGGTATAAAAAATTTTTTTATCTCGAAAAGTAGAATTAATAATAAATTTCTTCATCAATTTTTTCACCAAAAAAGTTAATTTTCTTATTTTTTCTAAAAACGCCTTTATGTACATAAGCAAGTTTTTCTTTCTATAGTATTTTTCATGGATTCCGTCTTTAAAAATTTGATTTTAAGTGCACACGCATGAGGAATCGCCGAATAAGATTTACAATACTTACTTAAGCATCTGTAAATTTGCTGTTTATTAATTCACCTAAATTGTCTAAAAAATTGTTAGCTTAGCTATTTCCCAACCCACTACCCCAAAAAAAAAATTTCTAATTGGATCTGTAATTTAAAAGCTTTGTATTAAAAAATTATATATTTTAAATTACCTGTTTTCTTACTTTCAAATTTCTAACTATCACAAGAGCAAATATCTGGATATTTGCCGCGAGGAAAGCGAAATTTGATAAAATTTCATAGTTTACTATTTTCAAAAAATATATAAGAAATTATTTTATTTTAATTATTTACAATTTCTTTAATTTCTTAAAATAATCTAGTTTAATTTCATTTTATATTATTATCAAAATTATTATCAAATTTCCTATTTAATAGGAAATAAACTATAAAATTATTTTTTATTATTCTTGGTGATAATAAGTATGACGCACGGGCATAGTTCAATGCTTTCAATTCCTATATTTTAAATTCTTGAAATTTTGATCATTATACTTATTACTGCTGTAAAAACAAAATTTCGAATCATTGTTTTAAACAGAGAAACTTTATATAAGATAAAGTTTTTGCAATAGTTGATAACTTGCAAACCAAAAGAGGTTCTGATACTATTAAAAAAAATCCGTTTGTCGCAATTCTGTTAGGCCGATTCCAGAGCTATGCAGAAAAGCAATGTGTCTCTTTATTTCCGTTGTTTTAAGAGAGATAGACTTACGAAAACCGTAAAAGGGGGTCCTAACCGCAAGCGCAGTCATATCGCAAAAAAATCCTATTTTGTGCATTGCGTTTCGGCTGCGCTTGCGATTGCGATCCCTTTTCAGGGGGTTCATAGAATCAGCGCGCCTAAGACTCCATTTACAAAGCATCTAATTTTAAAAAAATGTTAATTGCTTTAAGTTTCTTTTTTATTATTTTTGAAAAGTCTTGCTGCCCAATTTCTTGTGCTAAAAAACCTGACTTGTTAAACCCGCATTCGTCAAAATATTATGACAAAGTTTTTGGTCAAATTTTATTTATAATTAAGTTTAACAGTTTTTGGGTAAAGATAAATTAAAAATTTGATTTGTATTTAAGTCGGTTGTATTAAGTTTTATAGTATTTAATTGGAAATGTAGAGATGCGTTTATATGCGGTACAAAGTACGGGAAAAATTTTTTGCCCATTAGAAATTAAATAATACCGAGTAATAACTAAACAAATTTTTTTCTAATATTCTCGCTAATATTCATAACAAAAAAATATACCTTATGAACAAAAACTTTATGTTTTAATTAAATGATTACGATAGTATCTAGTATACTGTATATTATTAGCCAAAATAATATTTTTTTTAAAATATATTCTCGCAAGTGAAATGAGTTCAAAAAGGTATATATATAAGATGATTGTCAATGTTTTATAAATTAACAAAATCGCTAAAATTTTATACAGTAAATAACTTTTTATCTAAAAGATGTTTTATTCATCATTCAATAAATGTTGTCTATAATTATTGTATTTATGTAATTATCATTTCTGAATGGAAAAAAATTAACTGCCTCTACTGTAGTCAAGGCGCCTGTGTGAAAAAAAAGGTCAAAGCTGAGGTTTCTACGAAAATGGATGAATGCAGCTGAAACCTAGTGGAATCTTCTCAGGAAGACTTAAACAAAGTAAGGGAAAAAAAAATTTCCTATTTATATTTCCTATTTATTTAAATGAGGTGAAAAAACCCCAAATCCCCCCCCCCCCCATTTACCTAAAAAATTAAAAATAACATTTTTTGCAATTTTGAAGGGATCAAATAGGTATTTTGGGCCGCTAAATCCGAATCTGACGTCAAAAATCAAGTTAGAGGGGTGTAAAACCTTTATTTTTACCCTTTCAACCCTTAAAATTTAATGTTTCTTAAAAACCAAATTTTTTTAATTTTTACTGGATCTAGTAGGTATTTTGGACCACTAAATCCGAATCTGAAGTCAGTAATCAAGTTAGAGGAGTGTAACATCCTTATTTTAACCCTTTCAGCCCTTAAAATTTAATATTTAAAAAAAACCAAATTTTTTTAATTTTTACTCCATCTAGTAGGTATTTTGGGCCACTTAATCCGAATGTGACGTAAAATCCAAGCTAGAGGTATGTAACATCTCCCTGAAATGTAGCAAATGAAATCTTTAGATATAAAATCAAATATTGTGGCCCAAAATAACTAATCCCTAAAAAAAATTCAAATAAATCGGTTTTTAAGAAATATTTAATTTTAAGGGTTGAAAGGGTTAAAATAACGGTGTTACGCGCCTCTAAATTGGTTTTTGACTTCAAATTCGGAATTAGCGGCCCAGGATACCTACTAGATCCCTTCAAAATTGCAAACAATGATATTTTGAATTTTTTAAGTAATTGGGGGAGTCGGGGGTTTTTTCACCTCATTTAAAGATAGGAAAATTTTTTTACCGTACCTTATTTCTTAAGTCTTCCTGAGAATATTCCACTACGTTTCAGCTGCGTTCATCCATTTTCGTAGAATCGATGGGTGGGTTCACAAGGTAAACCTGACTACTAGGGTATTGCTGAAATATTTATTTTTAATTACATACTTATATTAATTAATATTAACCTAAACTATCGGCGCACAGTACACATTGATTCAATCAAAAATCAGCTAACATCTTAAATATTCATGTACTGACCTTCTTATTTTTTTAAAGCCTTTGGGTACTATCTTACTCTTATGAAAACCTACAGCTTTTTTTGAAATTTTTACTCTTTAAATAAGGAAAAAGGTAATATAGTCCATAAACAAGGTTCTTTAAATTGAATTAAAATTGATAATCCAGTTAAATATAATTTTTGCATAATTATATCAATGTGTAAGGAATTGGTCCAAATAGTAAAGAATCAAAAAAGTAGCATGTTTCCATACGAGTAAGATTAAAGATTTAAAAAAATAAATAGGTAAAAATATAAAGTTTTATGAATCGAGCAGATTTTTGATTGAATTCGCGCACGTATGGAATTTATCTAGTATACTCCAGTCAAAATACGGGGGGGGGGTTGTATTTTTACTGGCGAACATGAGATTTGCTTTACTATATGTTTTTTGGGTCGCTGAACACGAAAATCGGGGTCATTTCGTAAAGAAATGGGGGCTTCACGCCTAAATTTGCAAAAAACTACCCCAAAATGGGGTGTTTTTTACATAGTTGCACTTTAAGCGCTACAATTCGCACCATACGGGTTTTTTGGGTCGCTGATCAAGAATAGTTAAAAGTAGTTAAAAGTAGTTAAAACTACTCCTAAAAGGTATGTTTTTGCTATTTTTTATAAAAAAATATTGCAATATTTCACCCATAAAACAGCTAAAACTACTCCTAAAAGGTATGTTTTTGCTATTTTCACATCCCGATTATGTCCATTCAGGTCCCTGGGCCGCTGATCAATAAAAATTTGTTATTTTTTTTATAAAAAATTAATACTTACCTGAAAAATAAATTATTATAGTGAAGGTAAAAATGAATGAATGAAACTTAATATTTTTTTTTTTTATAATGCATGCTCAAGAAATATTGAATATTTATGAAAAATAAGTCGAAATTCTTAATTAGCGACCTGAAAAACCTATATAGACATATCCTGGTTGCTCAAAGTGCCCAAATAGCAAAAACACCCCCTTTTCGGGGGAAATTTTAGCCAATTGAGGGGTGAAATTTTAATTATTTAAGAAAAAGAAGTCGAAATTCTTGATCAGCGACCCAAAAAACCCGTATGGTGCGAATTGTAGCGCTTAAAGTGCAACTATGTAAAAAACACCCGATTTTGGGGTAGTTTTTTGCAAATTTAGGCGTGAAGCCCCCACTTCTTTACGAAATGACCCCGATTTTCGTGTTGAGCGACCCAAAAAACATATAGTAAAGCAAATCTCATGTTCACCAGTAAAAATACAACCAAACCCGTATTTTGACTGGAGTAATATACTAAATTATTTAAAAGATTTAACTATTCTAAAGCTTGAGGTAAAACTAGCTTATTCAATTATGTGTTTGCCGCAATTCCTTCAGGCCGATTCCAGAGCTTCGGAAAAGCAACGTATCTCTTCACGTCTGTTTCTAAGGCTGTTTCTATATACCTCATGAGGTACTACAGTAAACACAAGACCACAGACACAACCCAGTGCATACAGACAAAAATCGTTTTATGCGCATTGCGTTTCAGCTGCGGTTTTGAATTGACGTAGCACCGTATGGCTGATTCTACAAAATCGTAAAATCTCCCCGCAATCCACAACCATAGACCGCACGCAAGAAATTTTTCAGTGTAGCCAACTCATCTCGAATTGATTAAATTTATAACCAAACATAACAAAATAAACTAAAAAAAGCAAGAAAATAAAATAAATAATTAAATAATTGGTCAATAAAAGTAATTAAACATAATTATTAATTTTTTAAATGTTCAGTTATTATTCGGCAGAAAATGGAATAATATCAAAAAATTATATATTTCTTAATTCTCATACAATTTCATTATTTTTTAAATTTAATACGCACTTGCATGATGAACCAGTTATAAAAAAATATATTCCATTTTAGAAAAATTGTTTTTTGTGGAGATTTCGATTTGATTTTTGATCTTGAGATAACGATAAAATTCATGTTCTTACTTTTGGAGTTTAAATAATCATATGTCTGTCTTATCAATTTCAGAATGCGTTTGTTCTATGAATAAACTCCAAATGGAGTTGTATAAATTTTTGTCCGTGTGAGTACTATATGAATAGTAAATTTACTTCACAGATAATAATTACCCGGACAAGAATTAGGGGCCTAAGACTCCATCTACAAATGCCGTAAAAGAGGGCCGTAACCATAGAAGTATAGTTGAAATAGAACAAACGAATAATGGGAGGAATTGTCTTGTGTGTCTGAAGGATGGATAATGTAAAAAAAGTAGGAGCCAGTTCTTTTTTCTTTCTCTTGCCTGGCTAATAGTGGGAGAAAGAGATTAGCAGTGTGTATGTAATATGTGTCATATGTGTGTAGCAAAAATATATGCTTTTCTGTACACACACAGCATTCTTTTTAACTCCCACTATGCGTCAGGTGCGAGAAAGAAAAAAGGCCCGGCTCCATATATTTTTCATATCTTCCATCCTTTAGGTTCCCTAAGACAACTCCGCTCATTGAATGGTCGTTCTATTTCAACTATACTTCTATGGCCGTAACCGCAAGTCTGAACGCAACGTAATGCGCAGAAACAAATTTTGTCAAAAGTTGAAATACACAAAGTATCCTTCTGCGCATTGCATTGCGCTTGCGTTTGCGGGGCGCCTGGTTTTTACGGTTTCTGTAGATGGGACCTAAGGCTGATACTACAAACATCGTAAAAGGGAGTCGTAACCGCAAGCGCAGCCGTAACCCAATGTGCAGTGACCTAAAATTAGGTTGACCCCGATTTACGGCGTTTGTAGAATTAGCCAAAGGCTTCTAAAAATGCAGTAAGACCGAGGTGCACTGCAAACGCAAAAGTGCAGAAGAAGATTTTGTGTATTTCGAGTTGCGCCGGATGCGTTAAACAAAAAAAAATTAAGTTCACTTCTTGGAGTACTCAGGTCATTTGTAAATTATAAGATTCAAATAATTTAAATAAATCTCATGTTGCCTAAGCCCCTGGGGGGTAATTACGTTTAGTCAACACTTTCTTTTGCTTTATTTTTTGAATTATCCTCTGAAAGGAAGCCAGGTCTCGTGGGACATTTAAAAAGTTTTCTGTGGAAAACCGGAGTAAATTTTAATAAGTAAATTATATTTAATTTAAATTTTATTTAATTTATGAAATTAAAAAAAATTTATTGATTGTCTATCTATATCTTACTGTTTTATCGGCGATCTTTATCTGAGCAAACGTGGGAGACTTGATAGAATAATTCCCAAATTTTTGTTTTTGGGTTACTGATTGTGAATAAGAAATTTGTTTTTTTATGGTTTCCTATTATTTAGAAACTGCAGATTTTGGATAAAAATAGATATCGCACTTTTTCTCATACTTTTAAATTTAATAATTTAAATTAATTTTTTTTTTTTTTTCGACTTATTTTATTATTTTTAACTCAAAATAATGCAAAAATATTAGTAATAATTTGTTTAATAAACCAAAGCATGAAAATGGGAGCATGAGGTATAGAAACGATTAATTTTGTTACGTATCGAGAGCAATAATGACTTTAAGAAAAAATAATATTTAATTTATATTATTTAATTCAGGTGTTATTAAAATTTTTATTCATAAACCTGATATTAAATTATATTTATATAAAGCGTCTCAGAATTTACGTTAATTTTAAATCGCTTCGTATATAAGTAAAAGGTTCTACCGTCCAATGGTTTCATATGGTACCCTTACTTACGTTGTATCATCTTTCCATTTTTTATAAAATATGACGTCAAATTTACCAATATATACAAAAATATATTTTTTCTTCAATTAATAAATCAAACAGAATCAAATTAATGTAAATCAGGAAAAATTGAATTAACAAAAGATTGTAAAATAATTGTAAAATACAAAATTGATAATGTATCATAGACTAGCATAAATTCAAATTGTCTAATAAAAAATAGACGTAATTTATTTTACTTAAATAATTTATTTATAGTACAAAAATTTTTTTTAAATTAAATACATAAAAAATTAAATAAAAGCCTATTGTTAATAAAACAATTAAATACAATCAAGTACTGTTAAATACTTCACACAAATATTTCAAGAATCGTTAATATAAAAATAACAATATATATTTATTTTTTGTATTTTACCTCAATACTAATTAAGAAACTTAAGTTGGCACAAAGTTCTAAAAAAAAAAAAAAGAAATAACTTTGTAACGTTTTATTTATACATTAAAATAAATACACAATTCCTAACCAACATATATGTGGCGTCTTCCTGCCGCATATTTTAGATAATTATATTACTGTATAGTAGCATAAAGTATGTGCATTTCATTGTATGTATATAGTTTAAAGTTATGCTTATTTGATAATGTAATAAAATTCTTTTAACATTTAATGATCTTGTTTTTTTTTTTTTTATTATGATTTTATTAGATTTAATTCACAAACATATTTATAATTTGTATACAACTTTTTTTTTGGTTTATAGTATATATGGATAAATCTATTATGTTTCTGGATTTGAGTTACAATAAGAAATTGGAACAGTCCCTTGAATAGTCCAATCCAATTAGATCTTAACATCAATAATTATTGTGGGTCAAATTGGCCTGATTTAAACACTCAATTTTACTATTCATTAAAAAAATATAATCAATTCAAGTAAGAAAAAAGTGATCTTGTTAAATTTTTTTCTAAATATATTCTCGCAAGTGAAATGAGTTCCAAAAGGTATATATATAAGATGATTTTCAAAGTTTTATACATTAACTAAATCACTAAAGTATTATCTATACAATAATTAATGTTTTTATCTAATGTCATGTAAATGATGTTTCTTAATTATCGCGCCTATAATGATAAAAGAATTCCTAATAATTATCATTACTGAATAAAATTTAGACTTACAATATTTTTTATTACATATATCTGTTAATAATGACGAGTAAAATTGTGGTACACAGATCACCAATTCAATCAAAAATCAGCTACATAAACAAGAATTTTTGACTTCAATTAAACTTGGTAATGCAATTTTTACATATATCTCAATGTATAAGGAATTTTTCTTCCTAGCGGGCCGAAACACTTTTTTTGTCCCTCAACGAGATCGAAAAATAGTACATTTTTAACCAAGGGAGCAAAAAAAAAGAATGGCCCAGATCGCACGTTAAATAGCATCCGAGGCGAAGCCGAGGATGGTAAACTGCGATCTGGGGTATTTTTTTTTTATTCCCATGGACAAAACGAAATTTTTCTTTCTCAGTGGGGTGAAAACGCGTTTTTTTCGATTTCGTTGCGGGGCGAAAAAAGTGTTTTCGGCCCGCTAGGAAGAAAAAGCTAATTAACGTGCGATCTGGGCCATTCTATTTTTTTGCTCCTTTGGTTAAAAATGTACTAATTCTAAATAATAAGTATCCGAAAAAGTAGCAGGTTTCCTTATACGAGTAGGATTAAAAATTTAAAAAAATATAAAATTCTACGAAGTCAGCAAATTTTGATTGAATTAGTGCAGCGTGTGGAATCCGTTTAATCATCTAGTATAGAGAAGACTTGAGGTAGAACTGGCTCATACAGTTATATGATTTATAATTAATCCTTAAAAAGTATAATCAAATGAACTTTTAATCAAGCACAGTTTATTCTGTTTTCATAAATACTTAAGAATATGCATGAATTTGAATAACCAGACATGCTCAATTTTTACAGGTTTCTTCATATATACTTAATAAAATATTTAAATTAATTAAAAATTAATTAGTCGCGGTAAACGGATTTTTCTACTTGGCTTGATTCCATTTTAAAGGCTAGACATTTTGTTTCAGTGTATATAAAATTATAATTAAAAGTAAATAAATAAATTAAAGAAAAAAGTTTGCTAAATAAAAAAAAATTAAATATAAGTTAAATCAGCAATAATAACCACTTGACTAAGGTTTATTTCTAGTAAATATCTTGAAACGTCTGAAGTTATGGTTAAAGAAGACACAGGTGATTCAATTTCATTGGCAGAAATTTTAGAAAAGTTGAACTCCTGGCTTATAGTATTTTGGAAATATACTGACTTAAGAGATAGATTTGGATAAAACTTGTTACTAGATTTAGCTTTAACGAAACCAAGATAGTATTTGAATTTTTTCCTCATTTTAAGAGATGATCTGAAGTCATTTGCTTTGTTAGTAAGAGTGGTTTTCAGCTGATCTTATTCTTCATAATCGTTTTCATTACTTCTTCGTCTAAATTTTCTATGGAGATTATTGAGTTGATAAAAACCTTCTTTTACTTCGTCAGTGATCCAGAGTTCAAATTTTGCAAAAATTGGCATCTTCTTGAAAGGAGCTACTATGTCAAAAATAGAATTGAGTTTTTTCTCTCCAAAAAAGAAAGACAATAGTCGAGATTGGAAGAATTTAATAAAGGTATCCAATAGATTTTAAATGATTCTAATAAATAAAGATTGTCATCAAGGTTTTTGAAATCTCCATACCTCAGATTACTTTTAGAAGGTATGGGTGAAAACATTTCCCAGGACACCTAAAATTCAAGCAATTTTGAATAGTTGATCTTTCAAATTACTTTCTTCAAATCCTGAGATGCTGAATCGTAGTTTATAGTATTTAAAAATTTACAGGGGAAAAGTAAAAGGCCGTATTTAAATATTTAAACTAGATAAAATTGTGATGTCAGCTTAAAAATAATTAAATAAAGATTTTAAAAATATAATTGAAAATATGTTCTACACTTACAATTATCTTGTTTAACAATTTCTCTGTTATTTGAAATTCTATATTTTTTTTTGAAGTATGGATAAAAATCGGTATACGGTATTAAAATGTTTTCAGAAATATTCGAAGCCGCTTGTTTAGCCAATTCATCTGCTTTTTCGTTACCTGTAATCCCCGTATGTGAGGGTATCCAAATTATTTCAATATCAACATTAGGATGATTTCTTAATTTATCTTTGATTTTAAATAAATAAAAATTAGTTTTGATATCTATTTTTTGCGAATTTAAACACTAAGGGAGTCGGAGTAAATAATGTATTAGTATCTATCATCTTTAACAGCAATTTGTATTGCTTCGAAAATGGCTAAACATTCAGCAGTAAATATAGACGAATATTTAGGTAAACTTCTTTTAATTTTTAAATTTAATTTAGGAATAAAAACTGCTGCACCAACTGATAAACCATTATCCATTTTGCTACCATCTGTATAGATATCAATGAAATTTCTTCATTAATTTTTTCTATAATATTACTTTTAATAACTGATAATTTTATTTCATCATTATCGGTATTAACATTATATTGATCAACATTTAAACGATAATTGTATTTGTAAATATTAAATAATTTTTCTCTTTGAATATAACTTTTAATACTATATGAGCAATTATTTTAAAAGTGATACTTAATTTGAGCCTGGAATCGTAATTTTTTTTTATTAGGGCACATCGATATGACCTGTGTTTTCAGATAGTTTGAACCTTCAGAAAACCGAAAAAAATCGTGAACAAGAAATCGATGATAGGTGCCAAAAAGATTTTTTCACTTTTATGTCAAAAAACGTGTTTTTTGTATCTGAGCTACCCTAAATTTTTAAAATAACTTTTTAGGTAAAAAAACTTTTTTAAAATAGATAAAAAAATATGATTGCCAGGGAAAAGCCACTCCAGAAGAAAAAAAAACTTATCTTTTTACGATGAAATTTAGCCAAGTTATCGTCAATTTAAGATTTTGCTCAAATTCGTCTTAAAAAAGATTGAAATTTTATTGAAAAAAGCCTGTTTCTGAACCTTAAACATGCATTATTCACTTGATTTTCATCGTAAAATAATAATTTTTTTTTTTTAAATCGATTAATTTTTTCCTGACAATTCATTTCTTTAAGAAAAAAATTATTTTTATTGACAAAATTTTAATTTTTAGATCAAAAACTGTGTTAAGTAAATCTTGCTACTTACAGTTTTCAGAGGCTTTTGACCTTTTGAAATTTGGTCAATAAAAATGATATTTTTCTTAAAGAAATGAATTGCCAGGAAAAAATTAATCGATTTAAAAAAAAAAAATTATTATTTTACGATGAAAATCAAGCGAGTAATGCATGTTTAAAGTTCAGAAACAGGCTTTTTTCAATAAAATTTCAATATTTTTTAAGACGAATTTGAGCAAAATCTTAAATTGACGATAACTTGGCTAAATTTCATCGTAAAAAGATAAGTTTTTTTTTCTTCTGGAGTGGTTTTTCCCTGGCAATCAGATTTTCTTATCTATTTTAAAAAAGTTTTTTTACCTAAAAAGTTATTTTAAAAATTTAGGGTAGCTCAGATACGAAAAACACGTTTTTTGACATAAAAGTGAAAAAATCTTTTTGGCGCCTATCGCCGATTTCTTGTTCACGATTTTTTTCGGTTTTCTGAAGGTTCAAACTATCTGAAAACACGGGTCATATCGATGTGCTCTCAAAAAAAAAATTCACGATTCCAGGCTCAAATTAAGTATCACTTTTAAAATAATTGCTCATATACTTCTTCTATGCATTCTTTTAACACTGAAATTTTTTTTTTATTATTAGTGATTTTATTATAAAAATAGTTATTAATAATACTAGCAGTTTTGTTACTTTTATTAGATATACACTTTAACAAATATTTACATCATAAGTATTTAGTTCTTTTTTCAAAAAATTGTATTTTAGATTCAGCTAAAATTACATTTGTAGGCGTACTTTTTCTATAACCTAATGAAAATTTTATAGCTACATTCTGTATTTTTTCTAAATTATTTATCATTTTTTTTGTCTTCGGAAAATATATAAAGCGACCATAATCCATAATAGATCTAATAAAACTTTTGTAAAAAGAAAGTAATGAATTTGGATGCGACCCCCACCATGTTTCTCTCAGAAATCTAATAATATTCATAGATCTGTTAGTTTTTTCTTGAACATAGCTAATTTTCAATTTTATTACAGAAATAATTCAAAACCATGGTTTCATGATGGATCATTGACAAGGAAACAGGTTGTTTTAATTAATAGAATTCGGGCTGATCATTACAGCCTCAATGCCTCTTTACATAAAATACACATTTTCAGTGCCCCGTCATGTGATTGTGAAGATTTATATCAAGATATTAATCATGTTTTTTGTCCAATATATAATAACCAAAGGAAAAATTTGATTAATAATTTAAAAAAATATAAGATATTTCCTCCCTTGGACATTAAACAATTTATTTACCATCCACAAAATCACATGGTAAAAATTATTTGTAATTACTTACATGATTGTAATTTTAATGTTTAATAAGTAATGAATTTTTTTTGCATTGTTAAGTATTACTTATTAATCATTTGCGATCAATGTTCTGTATTTTGATAAAATTGTTTTTAAGTTTTTTAATTTTTTGTATAACTAATTATTTTCTAAGAATTTATGTCACAACTTTATTTTACATTTTATATGTCTTTAAATTTATATTATTTTTGTATTTTATGTACTTCAAGCAAATGGTATATATTAATTTAATGTATTTAAATTTTTTATAAATGTATAAGAGTGATTCTTAGTGAATTCAGCAAAAGTTTCCAGGTCGGGTCGCTGAAACCGGCTAAAAACTTTTTTTTGCTAATTACCTATCCAAAATGGACTATGTCCCCTAATTTTAGCCCTTAATATTGAAAACTAAGCCCAGGGCGAATTTTTGAAAAAAAAAGACGTTTTCATCTTTCCTCAGCCACCCATTCTTCTTTTATGTGCCATTCCTTCTGGAAATCATTAAAAATAATGAAAAAAGAGGTACTATAGTAAAATTTCCTCAGGAATCCAGTCATGCCATTAGTTTTTGAAAATTCCTACACGGGGAGCCAGAAAATCGATAAATTCACAGGGTATATTACGGAAACTACAGAAAAATTGTATATCCGAATTTTTTATTCAGCTTCTCAGGAAAAGCGTGTTTTTATATATATTTTCGGATGCCATATCAACCTAGATGCGATCGAACTTCCTAGACCCTAAAATAACCGAAAAATCGTGAATTTTCCTCAATTTTTCTCATTTTTTAGCAGTTTTTTTGAATTTTCCCGCTCTAAATGACTCCCAACGATTTAAACAAGGTAAGATTCGGATTCCCAGGGAAATTTCATATATTTTCTTTATTTAAATCCTTTTTAGGCTTCGATGTAAACGAGCTCACACCAAATGCCTTTAATACAAAATTTTGATTTTTATCGTTTTTTAGCAGTTTTTTTGAATTTTCCCGCTCTAAATGACTCCGAACGATTTAAACAAAGTGAGATTCGGATTCCCAGGAAAATTTTACATATTTTCTTTATTTAAAACATTTTTAGGCTTCGATGTAAACGAGCTCACACCAAATGCTTTAAATACAAAATTTTGATTTTTATCGTTTTTTAGCAGTTTTTTTGAATTTTTCCGCTGTAAATGACTCCGAACGATTTAAACAAGGTGAGATTCAGATTCCCAGGGAAATTTTACATATTTTCTTTATTTAAATCATTTTTAGGCTTCGATGTAAACGAGCTCACACCAAATGCCTTAAATACAAAATTTTGATTTTTATCGTTTTTTAGCAGTATTTTGGAATTTTGCCGTACTACATGACCCTGTATGATTTAATTAATGTCAAATTCGGGTTTCCAGTAAAATTTTAAACTTTTTCTATACTTTAATAATTTTTTGGCTTTAGTGTAAAAGAGTTCATAGAAAATTCTATAAATTTAAATTATTTTTTAGCTCTATATTGGTCACTAGGTAGAATTCGGAGCTACATTCTATAAAATATAGCTATTCTTTAGAGAAAAAAAATTTTTTAAATAATAATTAATGAATTACATATTTTAATAATCTTTAAAAGAATGAGTTTTTTAATAAAGAGAAAATTATTCTATTAAAAAAATTTTTATTGATATTTATATAATATTTAGCTTACAATAATGTATTCAGAAAATATTTTTATAATTTAGATAATTTATTCACAAATAGAATCCAAATTCTTTAGATATTGAGTGTATTTGGAATGAGTATGCCCTAATTTTATTTTTATTTTATCATCTTCATTTGTAGCCGATACATTGTATAAAATTTCATTAAAGCCTACTTTAACACGGGTCTCAGTATCAGGCCATTTGTAGATATTTTTTTAAAAACTTTGTAATACAGATATTTTAGCTATTAATTCATCTTCAATTATATCTGTAATAAAACCTACCGCCCAAGTTTTTGAGATTACGAAAGAGACATAAGTATTTGCTAACCATTTATAAGCTATTTTTTTCAACAAATTAAATCTTAAGGAATAACTTTCATCTGAACTTAAATATTTACAGCCAATTATTGTATTTGATAATGGAGTAAAGTCGTGATAATTTCGTGTTCCTGGAATGGTATGCGCCATTGATGATGTTGTGTCACGTTCCAGGCTTAACTACTCTCTGCTTATTATTATTGTTTTTATTGTAGGTAAACGATGTTCACAAAATTCATGAATGCGGCTTACATTCATTATTTGATTATCAAATTCACGACGTAAACTTTCTTTGCTTGTATCTCTTTTTATCGTACCTCCAATGATATCACAAGTTGATTTACCGTGAGAAGTTGCAAAAAATATCCACTTGGCATCAATACCAAAATTCTTTTTATGTTGACATAAATTGTATAGGTTGGAACAATTTTTGTATTGTCCAGGACAACCATCGCTAACATACTCAATTTTCTTAATTTGAGGCATATTTTCTTTTATGTACCTTACAATATATTTTTGAAAAACCTGAACTGCTACTACGTCATGTTTACAATTTACGTAGCTTATTGTTTTAATGAATAATATGAATACAATAAAAATGTTTTTAATGTAACTCATTTATTTAATAATAAATCTTGTAAACATTGACGATTGCCATAGCTTTAAATTTTTTATATACAATGTTTATTATTTTTAGCGCTAAATTTAAATTATTTAAAATTTTTTTCGGAAATAAGATTATTAGTAATTTACATCTTTAATAATATAATATTTATTAAGTTGTTATTATATACGATATAATAAATCTTATTAGGAACCTTAAACAGATAAAGTACACACAAAACTGCTAAAAAACGATAAAAATCAAAATTTTGTATTTAAGGCATTTGGTGTGAGCTCGTTTACATCAAAGCCTAAAAATGATTTTCTAATTTCTATTCTTATGTATTTTATGTATATTTTATGACAAAATTTTTAGATAAATTGTATATTTATAATTATTATTTATTCTAATCTGTTATTATATATTATTCTAATTTTAACTATTTTTATGAATACCAATCCCGCACAGGCATTTTTATAAATGCCTCTGGGATATCAAAGCACTTATTATTTAGTCTTAAGTACTTTGTATATATATTTGGTTCTAATAAATAAATAAATAAAGAAAATATGTAAAATTTCCCTGGGAATCCGAATCTCACCTTGTTTAAATCGTTCGGAGTTATTTAGAGCGGGAAAATTCAAGAAAACTGCTAAAAAACGATAAAAATCAAAATTTTGTATTTAAAGCATTTGGTGTGAGCTCGTTTACATCGAAGCCTAAAAATGATTTAAATAAAGAAAATATGTAAAATTTCCCTGGGAATCCGAATCTCACTTTGTTTAAATCGTTCGGAGTCATTTAGAGCGGAAAAATTCAAAAAAACTGCTAAAAAACGATAAAAATCAAAATTTTGTATTTAAGGCATTTGGTGTGAGCTCGTTTACATCGAAGCCTAAAAAGGATTTAAATAAAGAAAATATATGAAATTTCCCTGGGAATCCGAATCTTACCTTGTTTAAATCGTTCGGAGTCATTTAGAGCGGGAAAATTCAAAAAAACTGCTAAAAAATGAGAAAAATTGAGGAAAATTCACGATTTTTCGGTTATTTTAGGGTCTAGGAAGTTCGATCGCATCTAGGTTGATATGGCATCCGAAAATATATATAAAACAACGCTTTTCCTGAGAAGCTGAATAAAAAATTCGGATATACAATTTTTCTGTAGTTTCCGTAATATACCCTGTGAATTTATCGATTTTCTGGCTCCCCGTGTAGGAATTTTCAAAAACTAATGGCATGACTGGATTCCTGAGGAAATTTTACTATAGTACCTCTTTTTTCATTATTTTTAATGATTTCCAGAAGGAATGGCACATAAAAGAAGAATGGGTGGCTGAGGAAAGATGAAAACGTCTTTTTTTTTCAAAAATTCGCCCTGGGCTTAGTTTTCAATATTAAGGGCTAAAATTTGGGGACATAGTCCATTTTGGATAGGTAATTGGCAAAAAAAAGTTTTGAGCCGGTTTCAGCGACCCGACCTGTAACCTTTTGCTGAATTCACTAAGAATCACTCATAATCAATGTATAGCCAATATAAGCCTTCTCTTATCAGAGAAATTTAGGCTTCAAAGGCTTTAATAATTAAAAAAAAAGAAATATATAATTGATATCCCCTGATTTTTAAAATAAACAGGTGTTTCTCTGACAAAAAGTTAATAATAATTAAATAAATTGTTTGATGTTTTTTGGATGGTTGAACAAAATGATGACAGAGCTTAATAAAATAGGAAAATTATTAAAATTTAAACATTTTAAAACTTAAATAAACTTTATTTTACCCCTCTTATAGCATAAACTTTTTTTTAATTATGAAATAAAAATCCGAGCTTCAACATTGATCTTATGGGAGCAATACTTTGGAGCTTTTAAAAAATATAAAATTGATAAAAAGAAATTAAAATTATTAGGAAATGATAAATAAATGATCAAAGATTAAATTTCCAATTTATTTTTTCCACCTTATAGAATTTAATTTTAAATAAATAAATAAAAACTATGTAAATAACCTGAAATTATATATACTAATACATATATGATGTCACATATGTATGTAGCGTCGATAATTTAGAATGCGATAAAAAAAATTTTTTTTATTTGTTCAAGCATCTAAAGACCATAAACTGTTTAGAAAATAAATTTCTATTTGTGCATGTATAAGTGTATCTACACAAATAAATAATTGATTTTTAAAAATCAATATTGAAGAATTAAAAGCATCAGTTTATTCAAAATTTTCATACTTTAATATTATTCGATAATATTTTAAGGTGGCAGGTCGTACCCTAGGGAAAAAAAATTGATTTTTTGTTTTTGGTTTTTTTTGCGTTCGAAAACATCTTAAGAATAAGGAAAAAAAATTTTATAATGATATCTTGAATAATAAGAAAGTTATAGAAGAATAAGTGAACACCGCGAAAGGCGTAAGATACAGTATTATAAACTTTAAACGCGTTTTTCTCGAAACAACGTTTTTTGATTTGTGTACGCGATAACTCAAAAAATAATTAAGATATCTTCCTAATTTTTTGGCTACATTTTTAAAATATAATTATCTTCTGATTTTTCCAAAAAATGTCCCAATTTTTTTTCTCAAAAAAAAACATGTGAAAAAAATTAAATAATTTTCAAAATTTTCCATTTTCCGAAATTTGAATCGATCAATCCAGAAGATAATTGTATTTTAAAAGTGTAGCCAAAAAATTAGGAAGATATCTTAATTATTTTTTGAATTATCGTGTACACAATGAAAAGTGATGCCTCACTTTGAGCACTCACTCGGCGCCATTTTGGAAAAAAATAAAAAAAATAAAAAAAAAAATGTTTAGCAACTTATAATCTAATAAAGTGCCAATTTTGAAAAAATTATCTCCATTATTTCTACCCGAAAACCTATCCAGAAAAAGACACCTTTTTTCCCTCGGGTTAGACCTGCCACCTTAAAGAGTGAAATTTCGTAAACTTTAAAGATACTAAATTTCATTATTGTACTATTATAATCAGAAATGCATATGAAATTAAAAAGCAATTAGAAAAGTGTCTTGTTAACTAACTTGATGCCACAACAATTGCATTTGAAAACCAACTTTTTTTTAATGCAAATTTTCAAACATCGTTGTTAATATCGCTGAATAAGTTTTGTTCATCTTAAAAGTAGTTAAATTATAATGTAATATTAAACAACTAGGTGGGATTTTATTTCACCTAGTAAAATAATTAGTGTCTGGTACTTTAATTAAAAAAATATTCAAGATAAAATTATAATTATTTCATATAAAATTATAAAAATAAATGAAACAATAAATATTTTTTAAAAAAATTAATAAAAATATAAAAAAAATAAAATTAAAAAAATTAATATCGCTGTTTATTTTTTTTTTTTATTTTTTTTTTTATCGTTAAAAACATTAAAATCCAAAAATAGTTTTTTTTTCTCTTTAGGTCATAATATTCGAAGATTCAAGTACATATACATATCATAAAATAAGAATATTGTTTTGGAAAGTTGAGATTATGTAAAAGACTTATATTTCGAAAAAAAACTCGTAATTCGAAAAAACTTTTGTAATTCGAAATAAAACTTGGATAATTCGAAAAAAACCACCAATCAAACACAAGTTTTGTTTCCGAGATATGCAAGTACTTTTTACATTGTTCAAATGGAAGCTGGGTGGTACCAACCAGGTTTTTCGAATTATCGAAGTTTTCGAATTATACAAGCTCGAATTATACAAGTTCCACTGTATCAACATTTCTTGCATGATCCATATTAGTCTCAATACTTTTTAATAAACTTCCAATTTTTGTGCTGACAGTAGATAAAAATTAAAGTTTCAAGGATAGTAAAGAAAAATAATTCATTAATAAAAAATTTCAAATTCATAATTTATAGCACTAAATTTTATTTTTTGAATCACAACTCGAATTACAATGAAAAGTAACATGTAACAATATATTTTCTTCTTGCTAATGACGAAGAAAAATAATATACGAGCCTTGGCAATAAAAAAAGAACACCCAAAATTGTAGTGCATCGCAAAGTACTATTTTTCTATCCTTTTAATTTTGTTCAACCCATGCATTTGGCAAACTTGCAGTCATCACCAGAAGCTGAAAATAAAAAATAAACCAGATTAGTGCTAGAAAATTTGAGAAAATGACTAAAATGGGTTAGAAATAGGATAAGCTGTAAAGTTTCGAATTTCGGATACTATAAAGACTTTCAGATGTCTTTAAAAACAGGTCTATGACGGGTATCAATTATTGCTAATCATTAGAAACTAATTTGCAACTGATGTGCACTTGACAGATTGAGTCATGATTTTTTACTTAAATGCCTGATCTCATTTCCTTGAGGCTGATTAGAAAATATAAACTAGAGTTCTGGATATGGGTTTGTGAATCAGTACACAGAAAAAAGTTTAAATATAATTTTATAGTTTTGTATATAAGTTTCTGTTTCATAAACTTTGGCCACATTAAAAAAAAATCGTTTGCTATAATTTTTTCAGTGTAAAGAATTCTAACTAATTTCAATTAATTCTGAAAAATTTATTTCTAATTTATTTGAACCAGGAAAAAATTTAGAAATTAACAAGCAACAAAATATGTGCTTTCATAAAAACACCTAGTTAATTTAAAAATTACGGATTCTTGCAAGATCAATAAGAAAAGTATTTACCTTTATCCAGACAATTCTTAAAATTTGTTGCATAAGATCCAATGTCGTCTGCTGGAACGGCAATCCCAAACATGGTGAAAGTTCCATCAGAATTAACCTGAATTAATTCAAAACATTAAATATTTATGCATTACAAACGCTAGTAAAAAGATAACTTACGGTCATTAAATCTTCAAATCCTCCCTTTGAAATTGTACGTTAGATTTCAAATTTATTTTAAAACTAGCTGCCTTCGGCTCGCTTCGCTCGCCCCGGCAGCCACCAAGGGGGCTGCGCCCCCCTGGACCCCTGCGACATTCATTTTCCAAAAATATGTTGTTTTATGTTGTTTTATGTTACTCAAAATTTTGTAAAATAACCTTTTTTACCCGAAGTATTATCTAAAATTTACTGAATCATAAAAATTACGCATTACGGGCATACGAACCCAGACGGATAATTATTGATCAGCAATACAAAGCTTCGCTACCCTTCCATAGGATCCACAAGCAGTCGTTGTTTCCCTCGACTACCCATTTTAGGGTTCTGCCTGATAATAGCCTTTCATGTTTCTTTTAGTTACTATATTCAGTTACTACATCAGTGTCTAATAAAAATTAGAAATTTATATAATATTAGTCCTAAACTTTTATAATTTTCGAAAAATTATTGTAACTTTTGACAGATCCAGCCGACCTCCTTGAAAATTTAGGTGGATACGTAAAAAATATACCCAAATCAAATAAAATTCTTTTTGATAAAAAAATTTTTCCTCGGTTTCCAGTTTTTTAGGTTTTTTTTTAAAATTTGATAAAAATTTTATCCTTGGAAATCCAGTTATTTCAACATAAAAACTTTTGTCGTTATCAATCAAAACAAAACCTAGCCTATGTTTTGACCGGTAATTTTTGCCATCTTTTGCCGTAAACCCCGCGTCTCTAACTTATATCGCGTTCAAGTTTATCCATTTCGGACAAACAAAGAAACAAACAAACAAACATACAAAATTAAAGATTTATATATATATGGGCATATCCATTACTTTTCATACAAAAGTGTGCGCACCCATGACTCCGATCGGTCTCAAATTTTCAGGGGTGGTTTGAGGTAATAAAAAACTCAGCCAGCCAAAATTTCAGCCATTTTGCTGGACAGGTTGCCGAGACACAAGCTCTAAAAGGCCCAAAAATATCTGTTTTTAGCCAATTTTCAAAAATTTACTGGGCTTCAAGAATTAGTCCAAAAAACATCCGGCTGGTCTCATTTTTTTCTTTGGACTTTCAACTTGTACCAAAAAAATTTTTAAAAAGTTTCATGGAGTTGATTTTTACTGGCATTGATTAACGTAAGATATATTTTATCAAAAAATGCTGATTTTAAATTGTGACTCAGCATCATTAGCTTAAGACTTTCGGTTGGTTTCGTTAAAAGCGTCTAGCAAAGACCTTTTAAATGAGACCTTAAACGTTAAAAAAGCTCATCAGGGACTGGAGATATAAGCAATTGAATGTTTGCTGTTTCCGAAAATATCGATTTTTTAACAACTTTAATCGTCTGCAAAATTTTTCTCTGAGCACTTTAAGGGCTGAAAATTTCAGGGAAGCTTCTTTTAATATTAAAAAAAATTCCCTAAAAATTTGGGCGATGGTATTGGCTTCTGTTCATAGATATAAGACTCTGAAAATGTGTAATAATTGGACCAATATTGGCCAATAAGTGGTTAAGGGGTCGATCAAAAAATTTTTCTTCTTCAATATTCGAATAGCCAGGGAAAAATGAGCTGATTTTAAAAAAAAAATTTTTATTTTTGACCGAAAAATAAGCAAATTATCATCATTTTAAGATTTTTTTAAAAATTTTCCAAAAATCCCAGTTTTAGGGTCATTATACAGTATTTTAACTTGAAATAATGATAACTCGCTTATTTTTCGGTCTAAAATAAAAATTTTTTTTTTTAAATTGTCGAATTTTTTCTTGGCTATTCGAATATTTACAAAAAAGAAACTTCTTATATGCAAAAATTGGTTTTTTGGGCCAAAAACTACCTTAATACATTGACAAAATAAAGTAAGTTCTAAAGTAATTTGCCAAAAAAAAATAATTTTTGTATATAAGAAGTTTCTTTTTTGTAAATATTCGAATAGCCAGGAAAAAATTCGACAATCTAAAAAAAAAAATTTTTATTTTAGACCGAAAAATAAGCGAGTTATCATTCTTTCAAGTTAGAATACTGTATAATGACCCTAAAACTGGGATTTTTGGAAAATTTTTTAAAAAATTTTAAAATGATGATAACTTGCTTATTTTTCGGTCAAAAATAAAAATTTTTTTTTTAAAATCAGCTCATTTTTCCCTGGCTATTCGAATATTGAAGAAGAAAAATTTTTTGATTGACCCCTTAACTACTTATTGGCCAATATTGGTCCAATTATTACACATTTTCAGAGTCTTATATCTACGAACAGAAGCCAATACCATCTCCCAAATTTTTAGGGAATTTTTTTTAATATTAAAAGAAGCTTCCCTGAAATTTAGAGCCCTGAAAGTGCTCAGAGAAAAATTTTTCAGACGATTAAAGTTCCTTAAAAAATCGATATTTTCGGAAACAGCAAACTTTCAATTGCTTATATCTCCAGTCTCTGATAAGATTTTTTAACGTTTAAGGTCTCATTTGAAAGGTCTTTGATAGACGCTTTTAATGAGACCAACCAGAAGTCTTTAGCTAATGATACTGAGTCACAATTCAAGTTCAAAAATCAGCATTTTTCGATAAAATAAATCTTACGTTAATCAATGCCAGTAAAAATCAACTCCATGAAACTTTTTGAAAATTTTTTTGGTAAAAGTTGAATGTTCAAGGAAAAAAATGAGACCAGCCGGATATTTTTTGGACTAATCCTTGAAGCCCAGTAAATTTTTGAAAATTAGCTAAAAACAGCTATTTTTGGACCTTTTAGAGCTTGTATCTCGGTAACCCGTCCTGCAAAATGGTTGAAATTTTGGCTGGCTGAGTTTTTTATTACTTCAAACCACCCCTGAAAATTTGAGCCCGATCGGAGTCATGGGTGCGCACACTTTTGTATGAAAAGTAATGGATATGCCCATATATATATAGGATAGGATTAAAAATAAATTGAAAATTTACCTTAACGCTACTGGCGATCAAAAGTACAAGGAAAATGCCTGAGACTTTCATTTTTCAAAGAAACGTTGCTTACTTTCAAAATTTTAGCTAGAAATAAATTTACTGTTGAAAACCTTTCTTTTAATAGAAAAAAGTTGAATAGTCTAGAAATTAATATTTATCTAAAATTTAATATACTGATAATAAAGCCTTATTCACATTATTAGGCTGTGAAAATTCACTGTTAGGTTACTAATTTTAATCGAGGTGCTTTAAATTTTAAATCAATTTTTGATATTTTTATCAATTCAAGCAGTTTTTAAACAGTAGAACTTGTTATTCTTTTTGGTCAAATTTTTCACAATAAACTTCACAAAACGTGAATCAATTAAATTATAAACAATAATTGAAACAAAATACCTATCTGAATTTTTGATTTTCACCCAAGTACTTTCCTCTGGCATAACTTTGAATATATTTGATTTATTGCCTCTTTTGATTAAAGTGGTTGTATTTGAATCTTCTTGTGGTGGCTTCCTCGCCTCTTTCATTTCATATAATATCTGAGATATATTAGAAAAATATCAATTGCAAAATTATCTAACAAAAAATTCGGTTTTGTAATTTCGAACTGTTATAATTTACATAGAAACAGTTGATTGTTTTAGTAAAAATTGTGCTAGCAGCTTACAAATTATTTAACAGACATTTGAATAGACATTAATAGAATAAATTTAAGTTAATTTATTTATCTGCTTTCATTAAAATAAAAATAACACCTGATACTTAAAATCTTAAATAAGGTTTACAAAATTATAAAACATGTTTTAAGTTCAATCTGCAGTATCAAGCAAGTGTAATTTTAAGTATTTTGATTAAACTTAAAGTATGCAAATCAATTTACTTATGCTACTGCAATTACATTTTTTTAAATTTCAACAAACTACAAAACAAATAAAATTCATAAATTTCATTTAACATTAAATTTGCGAACAATGCCTTCCTACGATATACACTGAGAAAAATATATATTTGTGAGAATGATATTATAAAATTATATTTGTACGATTATAAATATAATCACCATGATGATATTATATAATCAGGACAATAATATTCTGTAATCGTGATAATTACATGCATACCATTTGGGCATTAATACATATAATTTTCCTGATGATATTATGTAATCGTAGCAATTATATTTAATTTTAATGATTTTTTTTCTTCAAAATATTTATTTTTTGGGTATATGAGACTCACACTGTTTAAATGTGTATTTTACTTAACTTATTATGAGTTTTTGCGAAAATTCAAATTCAACAAAATATTTGAAACAAATATATTTTGTGCAATAAATGTTTTTGAATATCTGCCACTAGATGCTTTTTTTCTCTCGCAAGTGTCAAAAATAAGTTCCACTAAGTATATAAAAACCGAGGATACACAATAAGAATAATGATTGGCGAGCGCTGAATATTTTTGCATAAATGCGATTAGATTAGATTTGGTTACTGTTTGATAATTGATAATAGGTGTCCGAAAAAAAAATTATAATCTATAGTAGAACTCAAAATAAGTCAGGTAAAATACTTGATAAAAAATATGCTCATATTAATAAATAAATAATTTATTTTAATATTTGGATCAGCTCATGCATTTAACAAATTTTCTGTTTAATGCTGAAGCTGAAGATGAAATTAGACCTTCACCGAGGCCGAGGTGAGGCAAGGTTTGATATAAATGACCGAGACCGAGGCGAGGCAAATGATGGATCTCGCCTCGCCTCGGACTCGGCCGAGGTCGAAAAATCATTACCTCGGTCTCGCCTCGGCCTCGATCCTCGCTCGAGGTTTGATAAGACAAAAAACAATTAATTAAAATTCTAATTAAAATCTAAATTCATGTTTATTTAAAAAAAAATATTTTATACAGATTGTAGTAAATAATCGTTATCGAAGCCACATATTTCAGATACTAAATCCGATTTCACCCAAGCACTTATACATAGTAATGCCGTTAGAGCATCATCTTTCAATGATCGTCTCTTAGGCTGATCAATCAAAGAAGCATCTAAAAATAAGCGTTCTACGGGAACTGACGTAGCCATGATCGACAGCTTATCTCTGGCTATTTTTGATAAAATTGGGTAAAAATCCTCGTGCTGTCGCCACCAATCTAATATATTTGTATATTCGGGAGCACATGGTGCATCTAAATAGTTGTTTAACTCTTCTTCCCAGTTTTGTTCCTCATCTTCATCAAAAATAACTGAAAAATCCAGCAACTTATTATTATTAACCTCCTTTTTTGGGGGTTCATTTTTCATATCTTTGCATTGTTTAAACGTATCATAATATTTTTTGTATATTTTTTTAAAACATTTGAAATTTTCTTTCTCTAAATCTTGTCCCCAAGAAGTTTTTGCAAACTTTTTTTTTATGTCTTGGGTCTAAAATAAGGGAAGCACTGTAGAACCAATTACATTGTCTAAAGTTCTTTAAAAGTTTAGTTTGACCTTTCTGAAAAGCTTCTATTAAAATTCCATCTAATCGCGATCGATCATATTTTTTTTTTAAATCAGACATAATCTTTTCGACTTTATCAAGTAAAATGTTGAATGCTAAAACTGCAGTGGGAAGCGTGGGGTACTTTTCAGCTGATAAAAGATCTGATACATGTTTAAAAATTTGTAAATATGATATAATGATATCTACAGCATCCCATTCAATGTCAAGTAGTCTAAGCTCTCTCATTTGTAGGTTTTTATCACATAACGATTTTATGGGAGATTTTAAATTCTCAAAAACTTCCAACATTTGAAGACCGCTATTCCATCTTGTAGTTTTTAATAACTAATAAATAACTTTTAATAAATATAAATAATTTTTAACGGTTTACACAATCAACGCGTGAAATTCTTTTTCTGCTAGTATAAATGTGATTGGCGAAATATTTTAAATTTGTTGCGAGGCAGAACGAGGCGATTCGAGGCGAGTCCGAGGTTTACAAAAAGACAGTCTCGGCCTCACCTCGGTATAACGAGAATTTCAATTTTCCGATCTCACCTCGATCTCGCCTCGGGCTCGCCTTGCCTCGCCTTGCTCAAAGCGAGGCCACTTCGTTACCTCAGTGAAGGTCTAGATGAAATACAAAAAGGATGAGTGAATTTGAAATTCACTGAAAAATCAGGTTAAAAATCTAAATTTGTAGTTGACGGCTAAAAAACTTGTATGTAAAATTTTAATTATTTGAAATAAAGATCAAGACTTTGTACAAGGAAAAGTTCTCTTTAAAATTTTATTTCTTGCTCTATTATAACCCCAGATTTTCGAAAAAATCAACGAACGATTAACCGAAGAGTTTTGAAAGAAAAAAATTTATTTAACACTAGCACGCGGAAAAGTTCAAAATATACAGTTTTCTATGACGTCAAATTTAATTTAAACTTTACATGGGCAATTACATTATCAAGGAAAAGGCTAATGGAAAAATTTTTCAGTTTACTCAAAAATTATCTTGTAGAATAAAAATGACTATGTACCTTTAGCCAAAAAATTACTAAGGTTGCAAAAACTATTACTGCACTAAATATAATTAAGATTAAAAGATATTCTTAATATATTTTTAAAAACTTTTAATCAAACCTACTTTAAAAAAAATTTTTTATTCATTTATTCACAGTGTAGTATAAAATAATAAAATAATTTTTTCAAAAAATATATTTCTTTAAAAACATTGATTAAAAATATCTTCAAAAAACAAATCTTTTGAAAATTTTGTCCAAGTAGAAATTTTGCTCTTTTTCTATTATGTCTAGCTGTTGGTAACCGACGATTATTTATTTTGGTGGGCATTTTTTTGATCAATTGCTAATTAAGAATAATGGAAAAACAGCTTAAATACTGTTTTTCGTTCCAATTAATTAAATTAATTTGATGAGTTTGTTATAAATAATAATCAGATAATGGCAATGAAAAAATTGTATTTTATAGTTCCATTTAGATCGTGTTTATTATTTATAATAAACTCATCAAATTATAAGTAAACAGTTTTATTTTTTCCGAAAGCGAAAATTTAACAGTAATCGCATTCGTCACAGTAAACTTTTTTATAACAAGTTTAGTAAGATATTTTATATTTAAGGGGCAAAAAAGACGTACACATCAAAAAATAGTCTTTTTTTGCCTTAGATATATAACAGCTAATTTTTATCCAAGTATTCTCGAGCGATAGTCTTATATATAATGGACAAAAAAGCCTTCTCCCTAGGGTAGAAAATAGGCTTTTTTGTCCAAGATAGGTATGTAAAAAAATTTTTTTTACTAGCGGGTCGAAAATACTTTTTTATTTCATGATATAAATATACTTGACTTTCTGCCCTCCAAAATATACTTAAAAGTCGCACTTTTTTTCCTTTTTTTCTAGAAAAGAAAGTAAATCTAAAAAAAAAATTTTTTTTTTTAATTTTAAATTAAATATTTCTTAAAAAAAAAAACAACATTAGCGGGATTTGAACCGAAGATATTCGGTTACGTAGTAAATGCCTTAATCACTCATCAGCCTAAATATAGCTTTAGGAGTTTATTTACTTTTGTAATACACAATATTATTAACCTTTATTTTCCGTTTTCAATATTATAAGCATACTATCCTGCGTCTATATTCAACAATAATAATGAAATAATAAATAAAAAGGGGAGACCGGAACATTTGGGTCGCCAAATTACAATCTTTAGTTATAGATGACTTTAATATGTTGAAAAAACAGCAAAGGTACCCTCCGTTTATTCCAATGCGCCTTCTGGACTTAGAAACGCAGGGCTCAATGTTAAATAAAATAGGGTTTTTTCGATATCTTCCATATAACACTGTAACCTTGCAAATTAACTAAAATACTTCCGGTTCGTCTCATTTTTTCCGTATGAGTACCATCTTTTAATTCACGTCAGCCGCAATGCTCCATTATCTGTTCTCTAATCGCTATAGTCAATAAACCAAATGCCCATTTTCGGACCCAAATGACCAATTTTTAAATTACTGCCAAAACTGTAATTTTCAATAAAAATAGGTCTTGTAGGTCTAAAAAATTTTTTATTAGCTCTAAGTTTCGAAAAATGCTTTACTTGTTTTTTTATATTACTCATTTAGCAGATATGATAATTTAAAGACAGAGTTTCAATTTAAAATTTTTTAAAACAATCATATTTTATCACTAACTTTGTGGAATCATATTTCGGAAACTTCGAAAGCTAAAAGAACGAGTAAGAAATTTTTGGAAACTTGGTTTTTGTAAAAAATTTTTCATACCTACAAGACCTATTTTCATTGAAAATCGCAATTTTGGCAGCAATTTAAAAATTGGTCATTTAGGTCCGAAAATGGGCATTTAGTTTATTGAATATAGCGATGAGAGAATAGATGATGGAGCATTGCGGCTGATAGGAATTATTTGGAAAAAATTAGACCAACTGGAAGTATTACTGGTTATTTTTTGTGGATAGAGCGTTATATGGAAGATATCGAAAAAACCCTATTCTATTGAGTCCGGGCCTTTTAATATTTCCCTTTCTCCTTTTACTGAATAGCGCCACTCGTGGCGGTTGTTACTACCATAGAATAATAAGTAATATTATTCTATCCCAAGGAACACAACGTGTCCGCAACGTGTCTCTAAGATGTCTTAACTCAGGTATCTTTAGGACACGTACAAAAACATGTCTCTATGGTGTCCAAGAGATGTCATGGTATTTTTAGATGTTTCAGAGACATCATTTTTAAGGTACCCAATAGACATGTTAAAAACACGTTCTAAAGACATCTGAAGGTGAAAAATTTGCGTGCGCACTTTTCTGTTACATATTTTTTGAAAAGTAGGGGTGATTTTGGTATTAGTTGACGGTTAAAGTTTGTTAGTGAATGGTGATGAGCAATATTGCCGTACAGGAGAAAAAAGGCAATATCTCACTTTTAACTCATTTCGAGATATTTAAAGAAACGCGTTTCGGTTAATTTTGAAAGGTTTATATACAATTAAAAAGATTTTTCTATGTTTCTAAGGTAATTAAGATATGCTTTTTTCATTGGTGAAAAAATTTTTCCAAAATTTCCACTCCTTATATGAAAAACAAGAGATATGCAAAAATAGCAGCACCAAATCAGCTTATAATACAGGAAAGAAAAGCAATATCGAGATATGCATTTTTATTCCTGTACTCATATAAAGAGATATTGCTTTTCTTTCCTGTATTGAAATTTTTTTTTCCATGCGCGCTGCGCTGTCGTACAGGAGAAGAAAAGCAATATCTCGAGATATGCATTTATTTCATGTATTTTTTTTTTTATTCCATGTTAAATTTTATCAAATACATGAAACCTTCGAGATATGCAGTGCTAACTTTTTTGTTATCAGTGATATCAAAATAATTTTTGCACCACTGGATAGATTTTTTTTTCACGATTATGCACATATAAAAATCTCATTTTTCATAAAATCTCGAGATATTGCCTTTTTTCTCCTGTACGGCAGAATACGCGTCTCTTGGTTATTTTAAATAATTATATGATTAAACGAACTTACCTGTAAGTGAAGTTCTATCATAATTGTATAGAGCGCCTCTTCCGAGATGATCACTTGTAGTACTCCCGCTCCACGCCAGAGCTAGTCACGATTTTAAAGATAGAAAAATTGGGACCTATCGCGTGGGCGTAGGCTTTCGTTATATCATTAGTTCAAAGTGTTATTGTCGTCATTATTTTCAGGGGAGTCTGATAAATTAAGACTCTGGGATATGGGTGGGAAGTGATCATCTCGGAAGAGGCGCTCTATACAATTATGATAGAACTTCACTTACAGGTAAGTTCGTTTAATCATATAATTGTATTTCGCGCCTCCTACTCGAGATCACTTGTAGATGTTTAAAGTTGAATGACGACAACCAGGAAATATCTTTTGTTTCTTTAGTTATAAAAAGTAAAATATATAGGATTGGAGAAATTTTACCTGATGAAAAAAAATAAGAAATAAAAAGGAATTATTCAGCAAAAATTCTTTTATTTATGTATTACACAAACTAAATTTTTTTTTTTTTTTTTATTTTTAACCTAAAATTGTGTTTGCAAAAGATGACTGGTCTAAGGTCAGTTGTAAATTATAAAACCTAGCAAAGGTTTGGGATCTTTCTGACCATCCTGCAGCATTCCTTATACAGTCAATATTTACCCCAGCTCTATTAGCTGCAGATGTAGATGCATGCCTTGTGCTGTGAGCCTTGAATTTCTTAATATCGATGCCACTTTCTTCAAGTGTCTTCTTCACCCACCGGGCTAAAGTCTGAGTTCCGACTGGTTTGTGTGGCTTCTTCAATGCAATAAAGAGTTTATCATTAGAAGTTCTAAGCGAAGAAGTTACTTCTAAATATCTTTGTAAATTTGTAGCCGCGCAGATATTCTTATCTTTATTATAGAAAGGTAGTCTAAGAATAGGTTGGCGACTATTCTTCCTCGAAGTCTTTACTCTATCAGGAATTTTTATTGCTATCATGTCTTCAGTTACAGATATATTCTTAATACGAATCAATGACAAGGTCTGCATCCTTTGACCCGTTACCAACAACATTAAGGTGAGTAATCTCTGCGAGAGAGATTCCAAAGAGATTTCTGATGTATTTACGGATGAAAAATACTGTAAGACAATGTGCGGATCCCAAGTTTCATTATATTTAGGATTATCAGGCTTTATATTGTATACCCCTTTTAGAAATCGTTTTATGTTTTCATCGTGTGCTATATGAGAGCCAATGATTAAAGCAATTGCTGACTTTAAGCCACACAAGGTACCATGAGCTACACCTCTTAAAAATTCCTGATTTAAAAACTCGATAATTTCTGTAGGTGGTTCTGAAAATGGATCTTTATTGTAAGTAACACAGAAATTCCACCAACGTTTCAAATAAGTAGTATATTGACGTATAGAACCATCTGATAAGGACTTCAGTAAAATGTTAGCTACTTCGAGTGAAACGTCCTTTTTTATAAACGCCTGCCGCATAAAACTGCTGCCACCAGGGTAAGATTGGACCATAGTGGATGAGGCTTCCTAGAGGGTGATAATAACATTGATCGATCAGGTTTAAATTTTAATAACTCTGAATGAGAGAGATCCTTAAAAAGTGGGAACCAAGGCTGGGTTGGCCAGTCTGGTACAACCACAATACCCCTTGCTTCATCATCTTTAACCTTTTGTAATACTTTTAAAATAATTGCAAAAGGGGGAAAGGCATAAAATTCCAAATTTGACCATGATATTGTAAAAGCATCAGTGGCAATACTATCAGGGTCTGGCAGCCACGATACAAAATGTTGGCATTTAGTATTTATTCTTGACGCAAAAAGGCCTACTGTCGGGGAGCCGAAGCACCTTTCGATCTTAGAGAATATGTATTGAGAAAGCTCGTATTCAGTTTCTGGCTCACTTACGTCATTTAACGTCTGCGTCGACTCCTGGTTCGATCTGAACTCCTGGGTCGGTTCGCATTCTTCGGATAATTGGTTTTCCTGGCGTTCCTCTGATTCCGATGGTAGTTCTTGCCGTAGCTTGAGGCTTTGTACCCGCCTGACGTCGATGTCCTCTGATGATCCTGCTTTTGACGCGGCGGGGTTGTCAAGTTTTTTGAAGCCTTATCAGATGTAGTTTTCTTTGGTATTGCCAAATTCTTGAAATCCTGATGTATGGATTTCTTAGACTTCCACTTTTCTTCAAGGTTGCCAAATAACCATTCATCAGGAACAGTATCCCTTAAGGTGTTTCTATATATCTGGTTAACATTAGAAATTACCAGCCTTCTTCTTATTGCTGCTTCATCATGTTGAAGGTCTGTAAGTAAACGCCCTATGTCGCAAACATATTCTATTAGTGCTACATCTACTACACCTGATTTTATCTTCTCTTGCTCGAGAAGCTGATTCAAGATCTTTGCGATTGCTGCTTGAGCCGCAGACAATTTTAATTGCTTCTCTACTATACGCTTATCACTATCACATACGTCCGAATAAAGAACTTCTGTAATTTGGATATTTAATTTTGGAGGATCGATAAATAAACAATTACTTGGTGGTGGATACTTTTTGATAAGCCTAATTTTTTCTTCATTGGGTAGACCTTGTTTTAAGATTTCCTCCCATCTTATAACGACGTCATTTGGTATAGGTTTATCCAATACCCTTTCTTCAATCATTCTAGCACCTAATGCATTGATAATATTTTCAGGCAACGGCTGTTCCTCTTCTGATCCGTTCTCTATAGAAGTAAGAAATAATATAAAAGAAAAATAATAAAAAATAAAAAGGTAAAAGAAGGTAGCTTTCTTTGATTTTTATTCCTGTAATAACAAGAATACTGAGTCATAACTCAAAAACAGATTTTCGGTAATAACTGAAAATCGTAAATAATGAAAAAATGAATCTACCTTTGTTATCATGTGTTTCTTGGTCGGTAATAATAGAGACTTCCTGAGAGTTAGATTCCTGTTGAGGATCTGTAGATGGCGTATGTTGAGAAACCGGATCAGATAAGGACAAAGAGCGAGATCTTTCTCGACGACTTCTAAAGTTATTACTCATGCGCAGGAAACTCCTTTTTGAATCCGACGAAGCGTCCTCTGAACATATTGAAGATGAACTAGACCTGCTTCCGGAGGGACTCCGGAAATAAGATCGATGACGCTTCTTGCTATATGGACTGCGTCCATAACGTATATTACCTATACATACGTAATAAGTCTCTTTTTACCACCATGTTTTAATTATTATTTCTCTGAGTAATAACTCAGCGGTCTATAATTTTAAGAACTGAATGCGTTTGAAAAAAAAAACGGCATAAAATCAAACATTAGAGTAATAACTCTAAATAGTTTCCTAAGACTTCCTTAAACCTTAATCTAATTTCTAAGAGAAACTTTAGAGAAAAAAGTAAACTGGGATATTAATACCAATATATTTTGAGACATAAACTTATTAAGGAATTTATTAATCAGCTTTATTTATTTATTTATTTATTTCTTTTTTGCCAAAAAAAACTTACTGCGTCGATCCAAAGAGGTATCTCTCCTCCGTTTTCGGCTTCTCTTATGATTTTCTTGTACTAATTTTTCCAGATTTCTTATTCTCTTCTCATAATCTCTTATTTGAGCTTCCTTCATGATTAAACTTGGTTACTAAAACTTCTATCACTATTACTTTATGAGAGTAATAAGAAAACAAAAGATACACGTGTGACTAACTAGGCACGAAGAAAAAGAATGATATAACGAAAGCCTACGCCCACGCGATAGGTCCCAATTTTTCTATCTTTAAAATCGTGACTAGCTCTGGCGTGGAGCGGGAGTACTACAAGTGATCTCGAGGAAGAGGCGCGAAATACAATAAGTTTTTTTACTTTAATATTTAAAATTTTTTCATTTTAATAAAAGTATTTTTCAGAGGACCAGCAGAATACCTTGGATGAGGCCATGCGCCTTATCAATAGCTGGATGTCGGATCACGGACTAAGACTGGCAGTCCCGAAAACGGAGATTGTCCTTCTGACCCGGAGAAGGGTTGATACCATATTCGGCATCAGCTTTGATGACGGAGGTAATCCCCTTATGATCCAGACCAAACCATCGGTCAAATATTTGGGGGTCTTCTTGGATAACAAGTTGACCTACAATAGACAATTCCAGCAGGCCTGTGAAAAGGCTGGCCGGGTGACAAAGTCCCTCTCGTGGCTAATGACGAACATCGGCGGTCCCAGATCTGAGAAGAGGAGGCTGTTGATGACGACAGTTAACTCCATCTTGCTCTACGGTGCAGAGGTGTGGGCGGACAATGTCCGCATAAAAAAGTACTGCAAGAAACTAAAGGCAGTACAGAGGCAGGGGGCACTTCGAATCGCTTGCTCGTACAAGACAGTATCAGAGCCAGCGATCCAGGTGGTGGCTCGGGTGATTCCCATCGACCTGCTTGCCTTGGAAAGGCAGGCGATCTATAACCGTGGGGAAGAAGAGCGCGACGTAGCTTCCGTTCGCGCTCGCTCCCGCATAATGGAATGTTGGCAGTATAGGTGGAATGGTGACCCGAGGGGACGTTGGACGCACCGCCTTATCATCGATTTGGAAAGCTGGATGAACCGTGATCATGGAGAGGTAGACTTCTACCTCACACAGTTCCTAACTGGTCACGGTTATTTCCGCGATATGCTTTTCAAGTGGAGCAAGGTGACATCTCCGGAATGCTTGCATTGCCCGGGCGAGCTGGATACCGCTGAGCACACCTTTTTTGGGTGTCCTTGCTTCGCTGAAGGGCGACCGCCCTTCGATGAATGGAGGCCGGAAGTAGTCGTCCCGTAAATGCTGCGCAGTGCCGCTAACTGGTACAGTGTGGCAGAGTACGTACGGGCGACACTGATTGGAAAAAAGGAGGAAGGTTTCTTCTCGTAGGAAAATCTCCTCCTTTATTGACAGGGTATGGCGAAGAAATGCCTGGGCTGCATTGTTTCCGGACCGAAGTAATACCTAAACAGGGAGTCCCGGTCCGGATTCTATGATATTGTCATAAATGCAGGAGGGTGGGGAGTTTAGTGGGTATTGTAATTCCTCAATTGTGTATATCTGGGCTACCCCAGATACAAATTTGAGGTTGAGTCCCACATAACCATACAGTACGCGTGTATGGTATGCGTAAATGCATTCTCCTCGTCCTACGAAAAAGGCCCCTTCTTGAAGGGGCCCAAAAAAAAAAAAAAAAAAAAAAAAAAAATTTTTATTCAATTGAGCATTACACATTTTAGAATAATATTAAAATTACCACAGTGCTATTCCAACAATCGTCAAAAAAATCTTCAAGAATAATTTTGGGAAAAAACTTTTAAAAAAAATATAGTGAATTATATTAGTTTATTGTGTTTTTAGTATTATATTTAAAAAAAAAAACGATTTTTTCAATTTTATAATTTGAATAATATTTTAATTATAATTGTAATATTAAGTATGCCAATTTAATATTATCTTGTACAATTTTTACATCTGTGGCATAAAAAATGTATCCAAAATTGTAAAAAAATAAATTAATAATTTTATTAGGCAAATAATATGCATTTGAATATATTTAATAAACCATACCTATTATTAAATTATTTCTTTTGTAAATATATTATATTTTTATTAAAAAGAGAAAAAATAAAATAAATATTTTAAGTTATTAATTGTTTTACTTATAGTAAAAATATCAATTCTTGACTTATAATTTTTGAATAAAAAACAATGGACTTAAAATATTTATGTAATTTTTTCACTTTTAATAAAAATATAATATATTTACAAAAGAAATAAATTTTAATTCACACAAATTCATAAATATATTACACAGATACCTTAACACATTCAAAAAAATTTATAATTCAGGACATCTCTAGGACATGTATAGGACATGTTTTAGGTGTACCCAGGTTGTCCGCCGAAGACACTCCACGGACGTCCAAAATGTCAGGAATATGACGTCCTGAACACGTCATATACTTGTCCCTAGGATGTTCTATCAAGACGTCTTAAGGTGGATTGACATGTCCTAAAGATGTCCGCAGAACATCTTCGTGTTTCCTGGGCACCCACAGTAGTAACATATGCTCAGAAAATGAAAAATACGACGTGTAAAAATTCTCGTTACCCCGCTTATGCACACGAGGTTACAAGCGCAGCCACTAGTTTCGCTACTTTTTTTCTCTTTAAAAGAAGGGGAACTATCGAGAAAGCCCGCACTCAATAACATTAAGCCCTGCGTTCCTAAGCCCAGAAGACGCATTGGAATAAACGGAGGGTACCTTTGATGTTTTTTCAACATATTAAAGTGATTCAGAAGTATAGATTGTAATTTGGCGATTCAAATGTTTCGCTCGCCCCTTTTTAGTTGTTATTTCATTATTATTACTGAATATAGACGCAGGTATAGTATGCTTATAATATTAAAAACGGAAAATAAAGGTTAATATTGTGTATTACAAACGAAAATGAACTCCTAAAGCTATATTTAGTCGTATCTGGCTGGAAAAAAAATAAATTTTTTTTACTACAAATTGTATTAATTTTACTACACTGTAGTAATATAGTTGTAGTAATATTACTACGAAATAGTAAAATTACTACTAGTAGTAATATTACTACAAATTGTAGTAAAATTACTATTTTTGTAGTAATATTACTAAACTGTAGTAAAATTACTATACGGTAGTAATATTGTATTCAGTATTTTATACAGTGTATAAAAGCATCGACAGTTATAACTGTGATTTTTTCATGTAAATATTTGGGGTGCTTGATTTTAGTGAGTGCCCTTGCCTCTCACTTTTCAAACAACTCAAAATATTAAGACAAATGTAATAAAATTAATTTAAAATTATTTTAAAAAGCTTTAAGAAACGAAAAATTAGATTAAAAATCATTCAATAAAATTTTAGATATTAGTAAAGTAAAATTTAAGTTATATAATTAATCTACCACTCTGACAAACTATTGAATTTCATCAGTGCCATTAAGTTACTACCACCCATCCCCCTCTTATTCCTTGTGCTAGTGGCCTTCACAAAATACCTTCAAAATAAATTTCTATTGAAAATAAACTATAAAGAAGTTTAAATAATTTAAAAATTGCATCCATGAATATAAAAAAAGTAAAAAAGTTATTACAATTGAGTTTGCTGATTGGATAAAAATTCTTGAAGGTAATATCCGGATCGGTTCCCAAACTCAAGCATGTCAATTGTCTCAATCTTTCTCAACTTTCGTCGATTGTTCAAAATTTCGCAAATGAGCGCGAGAATTCCTGCTGTTGACCCAATTAACATGATAACCAATAGTATTATCGACGTTATCTCATCCTCAGTCTTATCATCTTCATTTAAGTATTCAACACCCGATTCTTCCTTTATTCTACCGCTCAGCAATTTGTAATCGGAAATAGCTTTTTTATCCAAACCTGCTTCAGATAATCTCTGAGCCACTTTTGAGTATTTTTCTTTGAATGGAGACATCGGCTTAAAAGGAAATAATGTTACAATCGAGGGTAAATTCAAGTCAATAATTTTAAATTCTTTAGTTGTCTCCGAAAAGTTCTTTATTTGAAAATCTGCATTTAATTTAAATTTAATTTCAATTATTATGAATTTTTTTTTTTCATACAGTATTTTTGGAAGGTTGTCTGGATTAACCCGATAAATCTCAAATATTTTTTTATTTTCATTTTCCTTTAGATAATCAAAATGTTTTCTTAGATATCTGTAAACTTGATTCCTAGCGACAATAGAGACATTTTTTGTTTGAATATCTTGAAATGTCTGAATCAGAGGAACTTTTTCTGAAGAAATTTCCAGTTTTGTCAAATCAGAAATAATATCAGAAGCAGCAAGCAACATCAATAAGGACAGAGTCACGTAAAAAACCTTAGCTATTTTCTGCTGATAAGTTGCATTCGTTGATAGACCCAAGATTATTGAAAAGATGTTAAAAGTCGACCATTCGTCGCTTGGTAATTCCCAAAACCAAACCAAGACTTTAATCGATATTATTAACAAGATAATTAAGAAAAAGGAGATTACAATATTTATAGTTGGTTTAACTTCGGACTTTTGGATAAAAGGTACGAAAGCAGTATACTGATCGTACTCGGGAAGGATGTAAAAAATTTCTGCCGTTTCTAGAATACCCGCTTCCATAGAATAATAGTCAAAAATTATCTTTACTTCATCATTTTTTTTAAAACCATTTTTAATATTTTCACTTGGGATGATTTTGCTTGTTGCATTCAAGTTTTTCAATAAGCAATTGTATTGCAACATTGGAATAATAAACAGTGACCTGAATCTATCCCTGGTTTCGGAAGGAAATCCTACAGTTAAACTATGTCCATTCATGTTGGTCAGTTTATCCGGAAAAAGCTTGATGCTAGAGTTGGTGTAAGTTATTTCTGGGCAATCGTTTAGGAAGGGGTTACAGTAAACAATGATAAAATTATCATTTTCGTCTTTAATTTTCAAGATTGTAAAATTTAAGACTGACTTTTTGTTCAGTTCTTTGGCGATCTGAAATATCAAATCAATAGTTTTTTCATCGTCATTAAAAACAACAATCAAAAAGAGTGGCTTCGTTATCATAGCTCTAGTTTTATGAAAAATGAATGGAAAAAAATGATTGAAAAAGGAAAAATCAGTGAGCTTCTTCTCGATTATGATGATGTTTAAAGTTGCTGAATTTAGAGTTTTCTTGTTTCTCTCGAGCCAAGAAGTGTTTTTGAGAATATCATCCTGGATGTCAACCATAGCCGTTGGAATACCACTTGTCAACTTGTTTAAGAGCATTCGATAACGCGATTCAAATTTATATTTTTTTGTACTCGCATAAACAGTGATTTGATAAACTTTAAGATATTCTCGAATGTTTTCAGCCAAAAAATCTATTGAAGTTCCTGATTCTCTATACATTTCAAAAGTAAGCACGAAAAGACTCAAAAGTACTAAAAGGCTAATTTTCATGATTGCACGTACAACATTAAGAGCTAAAATTACTTTAATGGAAGGTCAGTACTTTCTGAAACAGCGTAATAAAAATTTATTAAATCGTAGAAAACAGAGTCCTTGGAGCTCATGCACTTTATATGAAAACCCATTGACACACATAATGCAGCTGCATAAACAATTGATTTTTAAAAAACAGTTATTGTTTTGATTAAATTCACATTGAAAAAAGAAAAACTTTATTTTGAATATTTTTTTAATGGCACGAAAAGATGATGATAAATTTTAAACACTTTACGGATTCTTAATTCGTTTGACCAGTTCAAATAACATAAAAAATTTCTTTATTTTTATAGCAATTTGACTTGTATTTCCATTGGCATTGTGAACCACAACGATCGTGCTAAAATTTAAATTTATTAAATTGCGTATTTATAAAAATTCATGTACTTAAAAAGAGCCCTATTGCGACTAATTAAATTAGAAAAAATACACTCTAAACTGATAATACGTTACAAAATTCCATTGGTACACGCAAACGTAAGAGCAGCGAATAAAAAATTTATTCAAAGTTATTATTTTAATTAACTTGGCTTTGAAAAGTAAGATACTTATCTATACAATATTTGCTTACAATCATAATTAAATAAAAATACTAAAATATTAGTTTAAACAAATAATTCGTAATAAATAGTATTAATTTATACACAATTTTTAAAAAGTATAAAAAATTTAAAATATTCTTTTTAAAGGGACCCTATATTGCTTCCAATAATATTAGCTAAGATACACCAGTATTAAAGAAAATTAAAAAAGAATTTCATTGAGCTAAAACAGAACTTAAGTTTCCGGTAAAATAAAATAGAATAAATTATTTGAAAAAGCGAAAAATTTTGAGGCTATACTTGGGTTATAAATGGAGTAAATTTTAATTTAATGAAATATTGAATGATTTGGATAAAAAATACACATGTGTGTAGCTAATAAAGAATAGAATATTTTCTCACAAAAAAATTTTATAGTTTCCGATTACAAAAATTAGTCTGTAATCTAGCAGACAGCGATAGGGCTCCCTTAAAACATCTCTTTTTATCATCAAGAATTGCTTTATATTACGTCTTTAACTTAAAAAAAAATCCATTTTTCAAAGATGGAATTCCGGTTGCCGCAACCGGAATTTTTTTTCAGTGTAGCTGACATACAAATGAAATACTAATTTACCTAGATAAGGAACACTTACAATTCCTTTATGATCAGTTGTTTGAATAAAATTAATTTAAAATTCGAAATTCCATGTTTGTGCATAATATTTTTTAAAAATTCTATTTTGAAATAATTATAGCTGACCTTTTAACCAGATATTACGTTATTGATTTCTATTTATGCACGTTTATAAATATAACTAATTGATTTGAAAAAAAATTTATTAATATTGTTCATTGAAATTGAATTTTAAAAGTTTACTAATCAATGAAAAAATTCTATTCAATTTAAGTAATACAAATAAAAAATTTAAATGTTTAATAAAAATAATTTAATTAATAAAGGAAGTAAATAAATAAAGTGGTTGGACCCGGGTTTTCCAGCTCTGCGATTTGGAAAGCTCGAAAATTCAAAATAAAATATTGTTTGTTGTAGTGTTGGAATTCATCAACGAGTAATATTTATTTATGCATATTTTGATATCAAAGTATAAAATATTATAAACTTCTTAAATTATTGTCAAGTAAAGTGCTTCACTTTTTTCCAAAGTTCCAAAAACTGATTTTATTCTTAGTTACGAGTTTAGTTAAAAAGAATTATTTGATCAAATTAACTGGTTCATTGAAAATAATCTTTAAATTTTGAAATAATTTACTTATTTTATTGATGGTTAAAAATATTTTATTCAATTAAATTTCATTATTTTTTGATAATGAAATTTTTTCACATGATTCAATGTATATTTACTTCTCAGGCTATTTTACTATATTTTAGAGATAAAATATTTGTTTGTTTTGATAAAGTATAGCAAATAAAAAATTTTTTAAATAGTTTTTAACAATAAATTTTTTCAATATTAAAATATCAACAAAAAGGTATAGTTGTTAGAAGACACACATCAGATGCAACTTTTGGTCACTTCTCTATTTTTTAAATAAAATATATGAAAATATTAATAAATTGAATTTAAATTAAATAATTCAATGTGTACATCAAAATTAAATTAAACATTTTTTTTACAGCCCGGACACACTACTATTTAAAATTAAAATTAAAAATGAAAAAAAATCCGTGAAAGGGGAAGCTACGATTTTAAAATTTATTTATTTTGTATCTATATGAACGATATAGGAAAGCATCTAAACAATAATCAGGTCCTACGAATGCCTTATGCAGACGATTTACAGATATATGTTCAGTTTCCATTGGATCAAATTGAGAACGGCATTCAATTATTATCTGAATCGGCGCAAAAAGTATCTGAATGGTCTGAGCTCAACCGTCTATCTCTCAATGCTAAAAAGACCAAAGCAATAATCTTTGGGTCTTTACATACAGTTAGAAAATTCAAAAAATTAAACATCACGAAGATACAAATAAATGATAAAGGCAAAACTGTCCCTTTTGTTAATGATGTACTCAGTCTTGGTGTTGTACTTGATAGTACACTATCATGGAAACAACAAATTCATCATGTCTCCAAGAAAGTTAACAAAACTTTATATGGTTTAAAATACATCAAGTCATGTACATCACAATCATTGAGAAGGAGATTGGTTGAGTCTCTTGTAATACCACATCTTGATTACTGTTCAGTGGTATACGCTGATGCTTCTTTGGGTCTACGCATGCAACTTCAACGGCTTGCTAATGCTAGTATAAGATACATCTTTGGTTTAAAATGGAATGACCATATCACCAATCATAGCAAACAGCTAAAATGGCTTCTCACTGATTTTCGACGTGACTATTTTGCCATGCTTATAATGTATAGGGTATTTCGTATGAAAGAACCCCCTTTCATTCTTCCTTTTTTTAAACCCTATCAACCAGACAAACCAAAACGTGGTCCTCGCCAAGACTTGGAAATACCAACAGTAAACACAAACTTTGGTTTACAATCATTCCAGGTTAAGTATGCTAATCTATGGAATGCAATTACACCTTGTATCCGATATGTATCTTCTTACTCTCAATTCAAAAAAAGCATTAAAATATACTTTTCTAAATTAGAAAACCAATAACATAACCCCATGTACTGTCATACTCAGCATTACTTTATTATAATTAAAATTTCTACCAAAAACAAGCAATGTCTTTTATACTACACAGTATTATAATCACTATTAAAACCAAATTATTCATAAATTTATATATACCATATCATATGGATTAACAAAACTTAAAAAATTTACTATATTTATTATATTTACTATATTTACTGTTTTTTCTATATTTACTATGTTTACTATATTTACAACTGTTGACTGATTAAATTGACTTATTAATTGATCACATATATATTATATTTACTTATATATTGTTTTATTTATTATTTATGTTATATATTATAAAAAGAGTGTACTTTATTTTGTGATAAACAAATAAATAATAATAATAATAATAATAATAATTATTTAATTATTGAGAGTCAATTAAAATTAACAATTTAGGTATGCTTAAGTGAAATAATTTTAAGATCTTCTTAAAAAATTTTTTTTGCTAAAAACTTTTCAAAAATTATAATAAAATTTTTTTTATTTTATTGAAATATACTTATGTGAAATGAATGAGATCTCCCAAAAAAACATTTACATGTAAAGTTACATAAGTGCCTTTAAGTGTTGTCACTGCTTATTTATTTTATCTAGTATTTTATTATTCATTACACACGTAATTTTGTGACAATTTTATACCTTAGTGCTCTTAAATATGATTCTTGGTATAGAATTAGTAAATATCTATATAAGAAACCCATGTTTAACCCACAGCTATCACATATTTAGAATACTGGATTAAACATTCTATTATCACTATTATTAAACACTGCGAAAGTTTTGAGATCTAAAACAAAACTTTACGCAAGTTATATGGGCTGATCAATAAAGAAAAAAAATAATATTACTTATTAAGTAAATGATTTTATAGATATATGACGCATTATTTTTTTTTTACTACTTAACTTGGACAAAAAACTGAAAAAAAAAAATTGAAAGGACATCGATATGACACGTGTTTCCTAGTAGTTTTAGTTAACCTTCAGAAAACCGGAAAAAATCGTGAACAAGAAATCGGCGATAGGTGCCAAAAAGATTTTTCCACTTTTATGTCAAAAACTGCCTTTTTTCGTAATACTCCAGTCAAAATACGGGAGGGGGATGTACTTAAGGTTGCGAATACGAGATTTACTCTAGTATAGGTTTTTTGAGTCACTGAACACGAAAATCGGGGTCTTTTGGTAAAGAAAATGGGGCTTCACCCTTAAATTTTCTAAAACTACCCCCAAAGAGGGTATTTTTGAAGTATTCGCGTTCTGAGTTGATAGATTTGTCAAAGAATTGGTTTATAAGGGTTTTTTGGGTCGCTAATTAAGGGGTGTTTACGCTATTTTCGCACTTATCGCGACCAGATTATAGGTCCACAAAGGTTTTTTGGGTCACTGAAAATGAATTTAATGGATTTTTTTATGAATAATTAATATATCACCCATAAATGAGCTAAAACTACCCTTAAAATGGACTTTTTTGCTATTTCTGCATTTTGTATGCCCAAATTAGGTCTATTAAAGTTTATCAAATCACTGTTTATGCGAGTACAAAAAAATATAAATTTGAATCGCGTTATCGAATGCTCTTAAACAAGTTGACAAGTGGTATTCCAACGGCTATGGTTGACATCCAGGATGATATTCTCAAAAACACTTCTTGGCTCGAGAGAAACAAGAAAACTCTAAATTCAGCAACTTTAAACATCATCATAATCGAGAAGAAGCTCACTGATTTTTCCTTTTTCAATCATTTTTTTCCATTCATTTTTCATAAAACTAGAGCTATGATAACGAAGCCACTCTTTTTGATTGTTGTTTTTAATGATGATGAAAAAACTATTGATTTGATATTTCAGTTCGCCAAAGAACTGAACAAAAAGTCAGTCTTAAATTTTACAATCTTGAAAATTAAAGACGAAAATGATAATTTTATCATTGTTTACTGTAACCCCTTCCTAAACAATTGCCCAGAAATAACTTACACCAACTCTAGCATCAAGCTAATTTAAAGGTGAAATATTGATGTTAACTTAAAAAATCATCGAGATTCTTAATTAGCGACCCAAAAAACCCTTAGAAACTAATTCTTTGACAAATCTATCGACTCAGAACGCGAATACTTCAAAAATACCCCCTTTTGGGGGTAGTTTTTACAAATTTAAGGGCGAAGCCCCATTTTCTTTACCAGAAGACCCCGATTTTCGTGTTTAGTGACCCAAAAAACCTATACTAGAGCAAATCTCGTATTCGCAACCGTAAGTACACCCAAACCCGTATTTTGACTGGAGTATAACTGAGCTACCCGATTTTCGAAAATTTTTATTTTAGGGGTTTTTCACGGTATTTTTGGGGATTTTTGTTTAAAACAAGTTAAAACAAGTTCAAAACTAATAGAAAAAAGTTTTTAGCAATATTTTGACATTTATACACACCAAAACGTAAAGATTGTTTTTAATACTACTTTTTATTAAATTTTGATTTTAATATTTTAAAAATATTAAATTTAAAAATAAATCTTTTAAAGTTATTTAATTTCATTTTTAATCTTTTTGTTTTTGTTTTTGTAGGCAAAAGATTTTTTTCAAAAAAAAATATTTTGAAATGAGGTTATGAGTATATATTTGTTTATTTTTAACTCAAGTTGGTTTATCAAATTTGCGTGGTTATTAAAATATAATTTAATTTTTTATAAATTAGCGTTATTTATGATTAAAAATAATTTAATTTCTTTTACATAATATAAATAGTCGCAATTATTTTCAGTTAAATAAATAAGCGTAAAGTGATTTTTCCTGATTTTTCAAATTTTTTTCAATTTTAATATCAAATGGCTGCAAACTCCGAAGAAGATGAACTTTGTTAATTATCAAATATTTTATAATCAATATTAAAAATTTAACTTTTATTTTGTATTTATAATTTTTGGTATTAGTTTTGTTAAATAAATACATTAATATTTAATAAAGACCTGATTTTTTAGAAATTGAAAAAGGTTTTCTGAAATTATTTTTAATAATAATCATAAGAAATTTATTTTTCCGCAATTGCAAAACTCGAAAAAATAAACAAGTATACATAAAATGAATGAATTTGGCAGCAATTTAAAAATTGGATGATTGGCTATAGTGATAAAAGAATTAATGATAAAAATTGCGGTTCACGGCGTTCGAAAGGTGATACTTACACCAAAAAAATTAGACCAATTAGAAGAGTTTTGGTTAACTTGTGAAGTTTTTAGCGTTTCATTGAAAATTACCAAAAAACCCTATTCCATAACATTGGGCCCTGCGTTTTTAGGCCCAGAAAGCCCATTGGAATGAACGGAGGGTCAAGATAATAAACTCATCCATTACCATTTGGGTGATTTAGTGTTCCAAATGAATTCAACTCCCCTTGTAAAATAGCAGTCCTTACAGCTAGCGTAACGCGTAGAAATTTCTCTTTCTTGTGTTTTAGACAAAACTAATTGATAGACTTCTTTGGTCATAGGAAGAACTTTCAGTAATGGTAATTTATTTTTTCATCTTCAATATTTTCTTGATTTATTAAAAATGTACCTATTAGACTTTAACTATAAGTTAGACTTTACTATTAATGTATAACAAGTCAAAAATTATATACTGTATAAAATTGAAAAAATTGGTAATTTTGACAAATAAACGTGTGAAAATGAAAAATATTTGGGCTATATAATCATTAATGGAGTTTTATTTGCTTGGAAAAATATATTTTACGAGATAAAAAAAAATAGACAAAATATTTATCATAGAAAAGTATTTTTATTTCATTTTTAACTAAAATTAAAAAATTGGGACTCTAGGGGTTCTAACATTGTAGCGCATTAAAATAATTATTTTCGGGCATCTTAATTGTAAGTAACAATCAATTTGGACTAAAAATTATCAATATTTACCATTTTAACTCTTACATAGATTAAAAACAGTCTAAAATGCAAGAAAAAATAATAAAACAAAATTAGAAAAAAAGCAAAAAATAAAAACAGGTTTTCTAGCTTATAAATGTCAAAATATTGTTAAAAACCGATTCTAAATCCTTCTTTCTATTAGTTTGGAACTTTTTTTAACTTTTCAAAAAGGAAAATTCCGAAAAATACCGTGAAAAACCCCTGAAATAAAAAATTTCAAAAATCGGGTAGCTCAGTTACGAAAAAAGGCAGTTTTTGACATAAAAGTGGAAAAATCTTTTTGGCACCTATCGCCGATTTCTCGTTCACGATTTTTTTTGGTTTTCTGAAGGTTCAAACTACCTGAAAACACGGGTCATATCGATGTCCTTTCAAATTTTTTTTTTCAGTTTTTTGTCCAAGTTAAGTAGTAAAAAAAAAATAATAAAAAAAAAAATAATAAATAATAAAAAAATAATAAACAGTGCAAACACAATGTATAATAAATGCACGTTCTACAAACTAAAAAATATATATAATTATTTAATTTATTAATTTTATATTTATAAATTGATAAAATGCAATAAGACACAACTTAAAACTTTATTTATTTAGCCCAAAATGCTATTATTTCTTCTGCTACATATATGTTACATAGTCACGTATCTGATGGAGAAATCCTTTAAAACCGATAATTCTAGATATTTATACTTTCATAAAAATAAATTAAGTACTAAGACCTAAAGAAAAAAAATATAATTGTTTTTTTCTAATTTTTTTGGGTAAAAAATTTTGAAAAAAAAATTTCTAACAATTACGTATCAGATGCAGAAACCCTTTACAAACGACAATTCTAGATATTCGTACTTTCATAGGAAGAAATTAAGAACTACGTCCTAAAAAAAAAAATTGGAATTTTTTGTATTTTTTGTCAGCAAAAAATTATAACCGGTTTGTGTAACTACACAAACGAGCATGGAACATGTTTACTCATAATAGTAAAAAATCTAAAGAGCTATCACTAAAGAGCTATCCCTCCCTGCAATAAAGGATTGTGGGTCTTCCTCTTTCCAACTGCAGGGGGCAATTTTCTGGAACTCAATACCTTCTGACATCAGATTCTTGCCTAGCTTAAACTCCTTTAAAGCGGCACTACGCAAACATCTACTCTCACTCGATCCAGAGTAATCCATTACATGCACTACACCAAAAATATCAGAAACATGCTAATTTATGTGCTTTCTTTAAAAATGTAAATTAATGTATATACTAGACTTTAACTTTGTTAAAAAATTATATTTTGTTGAAATTTATGTATTTGTTATAACTTTATATGATTATGTGATAATATTTTAAAATTTTATATATTTACTTAAAATACTATGTAAAAGACTGCTATATCTCATATGTATATTCACAATTTTGTTTCTAGACAAATAAACTGCTATTATATTCTATTCTATTCTAAATCCAAAAACCGAAATTACAATAAATCCTGAAATATAAATTTTCCTAAGTCCATAAACATAAAGTATTCTAAGTTGTTGTTGTTATCAGGGCCTGATCAGGTCCTGACTCCCACTTCAAATTATTCTGAGTCCCTAAATCGAAAATATTCTAAGTCCATTTCACCCCCCCCCTAAAAACGTCAATTTTTCACCCCCCCCCCCCACCGAGCCAAAATTTTTTCAAATACCCCATCCAATGAACATGTTTCATGTTAAAATTTTGAGAAAAATTTTCAAAAAATTACGTATCAGATCCAAAAAATTACTATAAACGATATTTCTAAAACTAGTACTTAGAAATAAATTAAGCACTGCGTCCAAATAAAATAAAAATTGGTATTTTTTGTATTTTTTTGTGAAAAAAATTTTAGGAAAAAAATTTTCAGAAAATTAAGTATCCGATTCGAGATATCATGTGAAAACCATATTTTCAAATATAAGTACTTTCATGGAAATAAATGAGGTATTACATCCAAATTAAAAAAAAAAAAAAGTACCTCGAGCTTTTTTGGTGAAAAAATTTTTGAAAAAAAAATTAGGTCTTTCCATAATGTTTAGAAATTAGTAAATTTTTCTAAAAAAATTGAGGTTTTAGTTTTATAAACAAATTTTATTTGTAAATTTTACTAATAATTTATAGTGACTATTAACCAAACTGAATTTAGTAAACAACATCGTAATTTTAGTTATATTTACTAATTTTTTGTATGCGTGCAGATTCTAGATATAGAGTGAAAACCATACTTTCAAATATAAGTACTTTCGTGGAAATAAATGAGGTATTACATCAAAAAAAAAAAAAAAGTACCTCGAGATTTTTTAGTAAAAAAAATTTTGAAAAAAAAATTAGGTGTATTCAGATCACCTGAAGAGGCCAATGGACTTGTTGGTGAAATATTGTGAAATAAAAAAATTGTTACACATCAAAATAATTTGTATTTTTTTATTTATTTTAAATAATTTGAAACAATAAAAAATTAAGTTCAGCTCCAATTCTGGTCAATTAAATATTATTTTTACTTTTTTTAATGTCATACTGGTTGCGAAATGTCACCGATTACAGTCCAATATACATACATAAATACATACATACATACATGGGCACACTCACACACACACACACACATTTACACAATTTTTTTAAAAACCAGTTTTTTAGCTTCCTGAGGTCTCAAAACATGATGATATGTCAAAAAATCAAAAACAAAATTTTTACCTAAAACAATGGTGAGGAACCAAAAAAAAATTAAAAATAAGTAAAATCAGCAAAAATAACCACTTGACTAAGGTTTATTTCAAGGAAATTCTTCCCAGACAATTTGTTTAGTAATTTTATCTATTTTTTTATTGATATACATTTATATATGAGAAAATTTATATATATAAACCTTTTATAAATGAAGTGCAACTGAAAATGTGGCTAACCATACTGGTGAGAATTTTGTATTGGTTAGATATGTTGACTACTACAAATTATTCAGAGTAATGGTCTCGAGATTTACTAGTTTTATGTTAAAATTTAAATTTATTACTACTGAATAATAATAATTTATGAACTTGTGTATATTCACAGATTCTTTATTTTTTATGTCCAAAAAGAACAATAATAAAAAAAAGGGCTTTTCCTTATGAATAATATAAAAATTTATTACTATTTAGTACATAAAAAATGTAAAATAAATATAAATTTTATATACTTTTTTTTAAATTTTAACTTTATTTTATATTTTTTATATCTTTATGAGAAAATTTAAGTATTTTTGTTATATACTTATGTGCAGAAACTACAAACAGAAATTAAAATGTATTTTGTAATATATATTGCCATTCTATTTCAATACTGTACAAAGTCATAGTTTTTTGTAAATTTTTTTATTCTATAAATAATTTTAAATGATTGAAGTCAGTTTTTTTAAATCGTTTTTAAAAATTTGATTTTTTAGCTAAAATACTGTAACTGTAAGAGTTCCTCGGAAAAATAAAAATAAATTTTGAATCGAAATTAACTAGAATTTTATTCTTGCTCATATTTTGAAGGGGTGAGTTGTTATTGGATCACTCTCCTTTATTTTTATCTCTAAACCCTAATTTTTAAGTGGTCAAATGTGGTGAAGTTAAGAAAATTTGCAACTTGTTAAATTTAACATTAAAAAATAAATAAATAATTATCTTGGAGGTTTTTTAGTACTCTGAATTTGAAACTATCATTTAGACTTAAAATGACAACTCCCGAATCGGATAAACAAAATTTCAAAAAAAGTACTTTTTATTATATGTAGTTTGAGGCATTAATGTAACCTGAATTCAAATTCACAAACCAAAAATCAAATTTAAAATTTTTTGTTTAGTCTCATAGAAATAATTTGAGAACTGCTCCAATACAGGTACCACCCAATTTTTCAGTCTGGAACAATTCATATAGAATTTTTTTTCGCTGTAACATTGCACTAAATCGGTAATCAATAATTAACAAGCTAAATTTATCTCAGTAACTACATCTCTTCTTAATTTAACCTATTAATTAACCTTTTACTTTATTCTCAAAATAACCTGCAAAAATAGAATAAAACCAAAAAATTTCAACCATAATTTAATTTTCAACACCTATACAAAAATAGCATAAATCGATATTTTGAAATCTAAATTAAAATGTATTTAAAGAATTTAAACAAATTATAATTTATAATATTTCTATAATTAAAAGAACATCATCAATTTAATAAAAAAAATTTCAAACGTCTTTTTTTATAAAAAATATATGATTGATTTCGTCTTTATAACTGCGTTCATATTACTTTATAATTAAGAAATATATTATAAAAATACAACAAAAAAATTTTATATATATACGAGACAATGATTAATTATGTTCCATAATTTGTGCAGGTACTTTTTTTACAATAATAAATGAAAGAAAAAAATTTGAAAAATTTTTTTTAATATTCTAAATAAGATATATACCTAATATTTCATATAAAAATTAATTAAAATGAAATTAAATTTTTTTAAATAATTACTCTAAACATCATCAATAAATAATAATAATAATAATATTCTGGATGAGAGAAATAAATTAATTCATAACGTTAAAAGGTAATGGCCAATCTATTTATCTTATACGTACATATAAATTTAGGTTAATTGCTGAAAGCAACGAACAATTAACTTAAGCTTTTGATATTTCATCTTATACATATACGAGCTTTCTCGTTTCTCTCTTCAAAGTCTTACATATATATATAAACTAACATCGATCAGTCTATTAAACACAGTAAATGTATGACGTTCTTTGCTTTATATATATCGCTCATTTATCAACGTCAAAAGCCTTCAAGTTTTCTATATAAAATGAAGTGCGATATTATAGATCACATGCTGAGTAAAAAGAAGATAGACAGTGAACAGAATCAAACCGAGCAATTCTCTCTGATCTTTTTGAACTGAAGCTGTGACGGAATGCAAACATTTCAAGCTTCTGCCTGTCAGAAGATTGACATAACGCTCTAATCACCTTCTCTTTACTTATGTGTGTATAATACTCTCTGATCTTTCTCTCTTTGCATCTATGTAAATACTACACACATACATATAAATGTCCTTTTTGGCTTAAAGCCTAAATATATATATGTCATGTTTTCATTATGTGATTCTTATACGTGTGTATGAATGACACTTCTTATAATGCTAATTAAATGTAGGTGTTACAAATTCTTAAATATGCGTATTACAAAATGGTACTTAATTGAATACGAAACTTAATATGTGTAGTATTTTAATGACGTTTATTATTTGACAATAAAATTTTAAATCAATTTTTTATTAATTTTTCGTATTTATTTGTTTTTTCTAACAAGCGTTATTAGAAAATACTCTAAATTTTTTTTAAATTCATAGGAAAAATTAACAAGGAACTAAAATTTTTTTAACTTATAAAAAATGAAACCTTGATGGTTAAAAATTTAGTGTAATTCTAAATTAAATTCGAAGATAAACCTACAAAAGTCAGCTGATAATCATCAAATTTTTACATGAACAAATTTAAAAAAAAATTATTTTTTATTATACGCTGCAAAAAAAGCCAAATATTATTTTTTCCCCTTGTTGAAAAATTAGATATTAATTTGATTTTCTGAAAATTAATTTAATAAATAATTTCTTAATTAACATAACTAAACATCAACCTAAATAAAATATCAAATAATATGATGTTGAAATGTGGGTGTCCCAAATGTCAAATATTTCGACTTCGATTAGATAAATGTAAAACAAAACAAAAATAATTTCTTTTAGTATAGTTGTTTAAATTGGAACTTACATTGATGCACGATTTTACAGGCTTTTTTTTAACTCTATAATTATAAGTGCATGTATAATTATATATGCACATGGGTTATTTCACGTTAACTGCAACTATTGAATAGTAGATTTTATTATTTTATATAAATACTTGATTGTCCAAAAATTCTTGAATTATTAATTAAATTATTCGCAACTTTTGATAATTGATGTCTTTAAAAATGCACGTGGAATGGACAAGTTCCCTTCAATCATCAGATTTAAATTTACAAAAAATTAAAAACTTTCTTTCTAGTTTCTTAAAAGTTTATTAACTTTAGACTGTTCGAAAAAAATATTTTCAATTTTTTTAATTTTACTAAATTTTTGGATCCACCATCTTGGAAAATCCAAAAAAATTTCCAAAAATTAAAAAATAAAAATTATTATTCCAAATTCAAATTTATTTTTCTCAAAGTCTTATTTTTGGAAAGAAAATTTTTAATTTTTCTAAGTATACATTTTTTGGTTCGACATCGTGGAAAACCAAAAAATGTTGACCTAAATTCAAATTTACGTGCTTCGGGGACTGAATCTACTTATATAATCATGGCTCAGATTTGAACTTATATCACACGTGTACCATACATTACATTGGTGATATTTTTAATCGATGCAATTCAAAAGTACACCTCAAGTGTGTGCTTATTTTTTTTTAAATGCGAAAAAGCTAAAAAAATGAAAACTTTGAAGTCAAGTTTCATGATAAAATTATATTTTGAGTTTGTGTTTAAAAAAAAAAATGAAAGTTTCTTAATAAATTAGAAATTTCATAAGTTTAGAAAACTAATAATAATTTTCTTAAATTTTTGACTCAATAAATACATTTTTGCTAAATAAAATAAAAATTAATTTTTTATTTAGATTAATTGACGTGAAATGATTCATATATATACCTTTTCAAGAAAACTATACATTTACATTTAAACGAATACATGTATAGATAATATCATAAACATTTTAAAAAAGAGAATCCGATGACGGTTAATTAGATGTCGGTTCAACGATTAAATTAATTTCTTTTACTGGCACAGTCAAGGTGGCCCTTAACATAAATACCGCACTAAAGCCCTAAAGGACTTTTTTTTATATATACATAGAATGAGTTGAGAATTCTCAATAAGATGTTTCTTATGAGATGTTAAGGTGAATAAAAAAAAAAAAATTAAAAGAGACGCGAGAACTTTAGAGCTGTTGTACAGAAGCAAAAAAAAATGTTGGTAGTAAAAATAAAAGAAAAGTATTTATACAAGAACTTTCGAAAGCAAATACAAGGGTCGTCTGTCTTATGCATAAGTTTGAAATTGTCTTTTGTTACAAGATTAAAAATTAAATTCTTTATCTGGTTAAACTGCTATGTAAAGATGAATTTGTCAGTTTTAATGTAAATGACTTATAAATTTCTGTTCGAGATAAGATAATTAATTTTTTTAATTTATTTTTTGTAAAAAGATTTTAATATTTTTTTTGTTTATTGAAAAATTTTTTTTCGTTCAAACTATACTTTTAAAGAAATCGTTTGATGCAAAGTCAAATGCAGTCATGTTAAAATTTGTCGTCAAAATGATTTTTAGATAGTCAGAGTTTACTTTGATACATAAAACAGAGTGAAAATTTTATTTTAGAATACGAAAATGAATTGCACATATATTTGAATTATTTTTAGTTTTTTTTAATTATTTTTTTTTTTAATCCTGTGTGATTTTACTATAGAATAGCGCTATATTAGAGGCACGCAGGATTTTAAAAAAATTATTCTGTAAAAAGGGCTTTGATGTTATTAAACAATATTTTCCATTTTGGATGAATTCAGAGGCAATTCAGAGGAATTTTTGAAATATTTAAGATTGTTTCAGATTTTTCCTTAAAAATGATTTTTTTAAATAAATTTAATAAAAAAAATGTGCATAAAATTATTTCTAAAAAATTGAAATAAAAAATGATCTTCTAGAATTACTTCTTTTTACATAAAAAAAAACAAAGTTATTAAACAATTTCATGATTGACATCTAAACTATTTACTTTGATACATAAAACAGAGTAAAAATTTTATTTTAAAATAGGAAAATGAATTTTAATTTTTTTTTAATGATTTATTTTATTGTTCAACGGTATCGATTTTTTTTAATTATAATTTATTAACATTTTTAAAAACTTTTGAAAGAAACCATCACCAGGAAATACATAGTTTAAGGTGGCTAAAAAAAATTTACGTCTCCACAATGTCAAAAAATACTTTATGATTATTATTACAGAACTGGTGCTACTATAACTGTACTGCCCTACAGGTTAAAAACCTCCCTATGTCATTTGAGATATTTAAAGAAACGCGTTTCAATTAATTGAATAATGTTTTTAAGTAGTTTTTAAAAAATAAACACGTTTTTATACTAATTTGGGCACGCTCTATTCATTGGTGAAATTTTTTTGTGATTTTCCACCCCTTATATTTAAAATTGTAGATAGGCCAAAAAAAGTCTCTAAATGCGAAAAATACAAGAGAACAACCTCTATATGTACATGAGCCATTTAATACGCTGCAGATCTTATGTAGATGAGCTATTTCTCATGTATTATTTTTATAAATTTGGGGGTACGATACAGGAGAAAAACCTCCATATCTATAAAAATATGTACATGAGCCATTTATTGGTGTATTATTTAATTTAGAAATACATGTAAATGAAATACATACTTTTTTATCAATACATGAGCCATGCGATTTTGCAAATTACAAGTGATAAAAAAAAATTAATTGCACCATCTGATGATTTCGCGACGATTAAGCCTATATAAAAATCTCATTTTTTATAAAAATCGACATAGGGAGGTTTTTAATCTGGTGTATACAGATTTATGCACAGAAACAGTATACAGTTTACACATTGACAGTCTGCACATTCTCTTTTTTTGAACCTAAGAAACATTTTTCTTTTCCTAACCATGAGTTTTTTATTATGAAGTATTTATTATTCACTTTTTAAATCGTTCTCGCAAGAAAAATGACTTTTTGAGTTTATAAAAGCATCTATAAGGTTTATAATTTAAGCTGAACTAAATGATAAAAGTTACATAAAAAATGATTAAATTAATAAGGTTTGAATTATATTATAATTTTTACATGATTTTTTCTTATTCATTAGAAAAGTACTTATATCCACCTCTAGAATCATCTGTGCAATTTGTTATTTATGCAACTGCATACTCATATTTTAAATTTTTCAAATTTAGGTGAATATTTTAATAGGTTTAATAAACCGAAATTGTCTATTATGGGATATGATATACATGCAAAATTTATAAGGTTTAAATCGTAAGTCATATAAAAATTAGTGATGTTAAATTTAATATTATTGAATATTTTGAATGTCTGAATGTGTAATGTATTAAGAATTTAACTAACACCTTGTTAATTTAAAATTTAACTTAATTTTGGAAGAATTAACAACATTTTAAAGGCAAGAAAAGATTTATGAAATTTTAATTACCAAAAAAAATTAATTATATTCTGTTAGATTAATATTTTTTTTTACTCATTTAGCTCACAATAATACAAGTTTTAAAAAAAATAAAGAAAGTAAAATTAAATGTATTCTTTTCAATTTTTCCTACTTTTTCAGTAGTTTTCAACTTTTTTTGATTTTCAAAATAATTAGTTTATTTAAAAAAAATATTCCATAAAAAGGGCTTTAATGTTATTAAACTATATTTTTCATTTTAGATTAATTCAGAAGTGATGCAAAGGTATTTTTGAAATAGTTAAAGTTATTTTAAATTTGTCCTCAAAAATAATTTTTCGAAATTTCAATAACAAAAATGTGAATAAAAGTATTTCTGTAAATATTAAAATAAAAAATAATCTTCTAGACTTACTCTATTTAGTACCAGAAAGGCAAAGTAATTTAACAATTTAATTATCCATATCTAAACTACTGTAAAGTATAGAAAATGTAAAAATTAAATAAAAACCAAAATAATTTTTTTCTTTGGAAACTTGTAGCTTTCAAATAAAATTTAGAGGTCAAAGCTTATATTTACAATTTTATTTAATTATTTATTAAATTTATAACAATTATTTTATTTATCGATAAAATATTTTTCATTAGAATAACTTCGAAAATCATCTTCTAAATCATAGTTATCTTTTTAATTATTAAATTCATTTAATAATTCCCTTAGTCTAATTTTCAGTGACTCAAAATTTTGAGTCATTTTCTCAATTTTATAACAATGTAAATTATTTTTGTAAGATTCCATAAGTAAATTATATGACTTTTCTATTGTATCCAAATTACGCAAACAAATTTCATTTTTCGATTCTTCCTCTATCCTTAATTGATCTTCAACATTTAAATTACTGAATTTCTTGAAATTAAAAATGAAAATTTCAGTAATTAAATTTTATAATTATGATTTTTGAAAAATAATAAAAAGAACTTACGATTTGTTCTGGCTGAACTGATTCTGACTGACCAAGATTTATTTTCGCCATAGAAAATATTATAAAAGCAGTAAAAGAAATTGAAATATTTTTAGGCATCTGTTAAAAATTAAATTATTTTATGAAAAATACTTAGTATATTGTGAAGAAAATAGAATCAAAAATATTTTACCATTATTCGAGAGTTTTTAGTATTTACTTAAGTACAATTTCAGATTGTAATGATCCAAAACTTAATATAATGTTTTATTTATGCGGTTTAGTTATCTAATGTACGTGATAGCTAGAAAAGAAACGCAAAATTCATAATTTATTTTAAAAATAAATTTATTAATGAATAAGATCCATACATATTTTTTAATGAATTCACGGACATTAACTAGGAAGTAAAATCGGATTTAGAAAACCTTAAACTTTTATTTTAGCTTTATCGTTTTTTTATAAATTATTTTTTTCCAGAATTAAAAATTTTTTTTTCAAAGATGATACACTAAAAAATTTAAATTGCGAAAAATTAAAAATTTTCTTTCCAGTTTTCTTAAATAGTCCGGAAAAAATATTTTGAATTATTTAAATTTACTTAAATTTTTGACTGGCCATTTTGGAAAATCAAAAAATTTTTTACAAAAATTAAGACATGAAAATAAATTTTGAAACATTTTTGTCAAAATTCATAGCCAATAAAAGTCATAAAAAAATATTTTTGAGCAAAAAAGGTGAATTTAAAAATTAGTTGAATACATCTCTTTTATGACTGTTTCATTCAATATCATATTATTTTATACACGCACATAAATGAGAGCATTAGCTTCAAAAAAGTTTTATTATTTGGATAGAAATTATTCTAGTTCTACTTATTGTAGTTCTGAACTATTTTTTTATGAGAAGATCTTTAAGGGGCGATTTCATGGAGCGTATTTTTACTAGATTTTAGGGGCACTAGAGTAGAAATAATTAATTATGACTCAAAATTTATTAAATTTCTGCTCGAGCAGGGTCTATAAATTCGCTTCTGAGCAAAAATTTAATTAATTTTTAGTGATCATTACTAGAGTTCAATCTATTCAACTCTAGAGTCCCCAGATTCTAGTAAGAATACACTCCATGAAATCGACCCTTTAGTATAAATATTTTTAGTTTTTATGGTAAGAGTAATATTCGGTTCCTACTATACTGACTTCAGCGATTCAACCCCGTTTCTGTGTAGAAAAATGTAAAAATTAAATTAAAAACTAAAATAATTTTTTTTATTATAAACTTGGAGCTTTCCAATAAAATTCAGAAGTCCAAAATTGACATTTTCAATTTTATTTAATAATTAAATAAATTTATAACAATTATTTTAATCACAGCTAAAATCTTCTTCATCAGCGATATCATCATAACTACTGAAATCATCTTCTTAATCAACGGTATCTTCATATTTATATGAATCAATTAATAATTCACGTATTCTAATTTTAAGAGGCTCAAAATTCTTTAAAAATCTTTCACTTTTTCTACAATGTAAATTATTTTCTAATGATTTTATAAGTAAATTATAAGATTTTTCTATTGTATCCAAATTACGCAGACAAATTTCCCCTTGTAATTGTTTTTCTATATTTAATTGATCTTCAACATTTAAATTACTGAATTTCTTGAAATTAAAAATAAAAATTTCAGTATTGGGTATTTAAATTTTATAATTTTTAATAATTTTTGAAAAATAATAGAATGAACTTACGATTTTTTCTGGTTCAACTGATTCTGGCTGACCAAGATTTATTTTCACCATGAAAAATATTACAAAAGTAGTTAACATATTTTTAGACATCTGTTAAAAAGTAAATTAGTTTATGAAAAATGCTTAGTATATTGTGAAAAATATAGAATCAAAAATATTTTACCATTATTTAATATTTACTAAAGACTGAAATACACTTTCAGATTGTAATAATCAAACATTTAAAATAGTATTTTATTTATGCGGTTCTGTTATCTTATGTACGTGATATCTAGAAAAGAAACGCGAAATTCATAATTTATTTTTAAAATAAATTTATTAATGAATAAGATCTATAAATATATTTTTAATGAATTCACAGGCATTAACCAGGAAGTAAAATCGGATTTAGAAAACCTTAAATTTTTTTTTTAGATTTATCGTTTTGCAATAAATCATTTTTTCTGGAATTAAAAATGCAGCATCTTAGCTATTTTAAGGCCACTGTTTCTCATTTTTGTGACGTTTTTTAAAAGGATTGTCAACATTTATTTTCTCAGCTGTTTTATTGTGAAAGTTAAAAAATTTTTTTTTAATAATTACAAAACAATTCTAGATAAAATAAAAATTTTAACATGGAACATGTTTATTGGATGGGGTATTTGAAAAAGTCCGGCTCGGCAGGGGGGGGGGTGAAAAATTGACGTTTTTAGGGGGGCTGAAAAAGTGACGTTTTAAGGGGAGGGGGTAAAATGGACTTAAAATATTTTCGATTCAGGGACTTTTGGTGCAGAAGTACCTAGGGATCTATGGTGCAGAAGTCCCTAAAGACCTTTGATGCAGAAGCGAGAGGCTACTGACTTGAGATACCTTACGGACTCACCCGGCCTCGTACGGCCTCGCACGGTCTCGCAGGGTCTTTCCGGCCTCGCTCGGCCTCGCTCGGCCTCGCACGGTCTCGCAGGGTCTCTCCGGCCTCGCACGGCCTCGCACGGTCTTGCAGGGTCTCTCTGGCCTCGCACGGTCTCGCAGGGTTTCTCCAGCCTCGCTAGGCTTTGCAAGGACTCTGACATGTGTCAAGGAATCCTGACACATGTTAAAATTAATATTAAGAAATAAAATTACACCCACAATGTGTACAATTACATATCAACACCCTGCTAATGATCTCAAATTGCTTTGAAAGTCAAACACAAATATTTAATTTATATTAGTAAACCAGAATATTTTATCATTAATTCTCTTATCATAATAGTCAATTTTTCGTTAAAAATGACCAATTTTTAAAGGGCTACCAAATTTATAATTTTTGAAGAAAATGGGTTATAAATATTTTTTCTGTACAGTAGCCACGAAAGCACAATTTCCTGGCCGCGCAGCGGCCAAGGAAATACAAAATTTCTTGCTACTGTCGCAGAAAAATTTTATACGGCCCTTGTTTATAAATAAAGAATGCCCCAAACCGCAGTTTACCATCCTCGGCTTCGCCTCGGAAGGTAATTAACGTGCGATTTGGGACATTCTTTAGTTTTCTGGACACGAGTCGTAAATATACTATTACAAGCTTCAAATTTCCAAAAATTCTTTACTCTTCTTTTTTCAATTATTTGTTAATCAGATATGATAATTTGAAGTTGAAGTCCCAATTTTATGATTTTTTAAAAACGCACATTTTTAATGTTGACTTTGAAGGGCCATATCTTAAAAACGACTCAAGGAAATGAGACAAATAAAAAATTTTTGGTAATTTGAAGCTTGTAGCAATTTTTCGAATCATATAAAACCCTTTTTTTTCAGAAATTACGAATTTGGCAGCAATTTAAAAATTGGCCTTTTTCAGCCAAAAATGGCTATTTGGTTAATTGGCTACATTAATGAGAAAATTATAGATTAAAAATTGCGGTTTATGGTGTTTGAAAGGTGACACTTACACCAAAAAAATGAGACCTACCAGAAGTGTTTTGGTTAACTTGCGAAGTTAAGCGTTTGATTGAAAATTACCAAAAAATCCTATTTTATAACATTGAACCCTGCGTTTCTAGGCCCTGAAGGCCCATTGGAATGAACGGAGGGTAGCCGGCATGTTTTTCAACATATTAAACTCATCCATAACCATTTGGTGTAATTTGATGTTCCAAATGTATTTAACTCCCCTTGTAAGACTTTTTCAAGCTTTTTGAGGCATTTGAGACTTTTCAAGATCTTAGGAGACCTTTACAAGCCATTATAGACCTTTTAGGTCATGCGAGGCCTTACAAGTCCATGCGAGGCCTAGCGAGGCCGGAGATACCCTGCATATACAGCATATTCAGGGACTTTTGGTGCAGAAGTACCTAGGGAGCATTGGTGCAGAAGTACCTAGGGACTATTGGTGCAGAAGTCCCTGAAGACTATTGGTGCAGATGTACCCAGGAACCTTTGGTGCAGAAGTACCGAGGGATCTATGGTGCAGAAGTCCCTAAAGACCTTTGGTGCAGAAGTACCTAGGAACCTTTGGTGCAGAAGTACCTAGGGATCTATGGTGCAGAAGTCCCTAAAGACCTTTGGTGCAGAAGTACCTAAGGACTATTGGTGCAGAAGTCCCTAAAGACCTTTGGTGCAGAAGTACCTAGGGAGCATTGGTGCAGAAGTACCTAGGGACCATTGGTGCAGAATTTTTAAGAATTTATTGTAAAAATTAATAAAAAATAAATTCATATTATTTAAAAAACTATAATAATTTGAAAATTTAATTATTTTTGTTCACTTTGATGTCTAAGCAGCATGATTTCTATAATAAAAATCTAAATATAAATATTTGCATATAAAATATTTATATTATGAACACAATAGATACTTTATTATCAATGTTATAAGTGAACATGTTCCATGCTCGTTGGTTGTGTAGTTACACAAACCGGTTATAAATTATTTTTTTTACATTTTGTAGATGGCATGAAAGTAGAGGCTGGAAAAAAAATGAAAAACGGTTCCCATCATAGCGCCTATTGTAGACATCTATAGTGTCCTCTAGTATGTGAACCAACATTTAGCAATTAAAAGAAAAAATTATGTGTTGTACAATTTTCCAATGTACATTAAAATCAAATTTTTGTATATAAATCAACTTAGCTATATTCCTACTCAAATGATAATTTATACCTTCACTAAAAGCAATTATTTTAGTTTATTCAATATAATTATATCCTGAATAAATAACTTAAGGCTGCATTATTAAAACTAAGTGTCAAAAAAAAATATTTATTATAAAACTCTAATCTATTAAACAAACAATAAAAATCCTTTTACATTAAACGCTACTCAAATACATTAAAATATTTTTAAAAAAAGTAGTACTACATTAAAAAAGCAAATAAATGAAATAAAATAATAATAATAAAATTATATCATATAATAATAAAGCGTTAACTTGCATAAAATTATAAGCTTACGAGTAGATAAAAAAATAATAATATTAATCCATCGATAATGGAAATTTATATAAATGAAAACTACTAAAGAGTAAGTAAGTATATATAATACTCGAGGATTTCACTTTAAAATCCTTTTCTAACTATTACTCTACATGTATGTATAATAAAAGGGAAGGAAGTAAAATTTTCTCTAACTATGTACATAGATAGAGATGAGTGCTTACTATACTGTTAAAATTGCTGATCCTGCTTATTTGGTGTTTAAGTAAACTACCCTTTTTCAACTATATAGTACTAATGTCGTGGGAATTACTGTGGGGACACGTATAGTCTTAACTTTATGTTTGTGCTTTTAAATGTTCCTATATATATTTAGAAAATTTAGCTTGTTTCATAATGAACAGAACAGAATCATCTACATGTAATTGCGGGATGCCTGTTGTGGTAGTATATATATTCATACCCTTATAAGGAATTTTCTCCCTCGTATTTTACAAGTTTTTATTACACTGAAATTGGATAAAAAACTAAGTATATACATATATAAAATACTTTAGTATTTATTGACTAGTTTTTTAATTAATATTTATGTATCATTTACACTGCTTTTAATATTTTTTAAATCATATGCTTGTTTTCAAAATTTATATCAAGCCGGATAACTCCCTCCCCCTCTTTTCTAAAATGGAAATAACTTAACAAGAATTCGATTGTTTTAGATTGATGGGAAAAAGGTCTGATTTTGTTTACGTATTAATTGAAAAGCAAATTTTTTAAAATATTTTGTTAGAAAATTTGGTAATTATCAAAACAGATAAAACAAGATATAGACTATACTTTAGTTGCTGATTCCTCAGAACCTACAGGTACATTTTCTATTATCGGCTGAAATTAGGTGCCTTTACCAAAAAAAATAAGATTCCAAAAATTTTAATTCACTTCTTAGTACTATTTCCAAGCTCAAGAGAGTAATGTTGTTTCCTAAAGGGCAAAAATTTATACTCAAAAACTCAAGCAACATTCAAGATAATTGTCAGTTGTTATAAAAAATTTGATCGTCAACCTGATATACATGGGCGCGAAAATTAAACAAGACATTATCCGCTCGTAAAGTTGCCAGTTTAGTTCATGCAAGTTTCCTATTTTCTAAACTTTATATTGAGAAATTTTCAAATCTAGAATGGTATTCAATTTATCAAATTAAATTTTTTTAATTTTCTTACTTATCGGCGGATGAGTGAAAAAGCATTTAATATTCATGAATTTTAAAAACAAAGTACATACTTAAGTTAGAATTTAGGAAGAATTTTCATTTTTAGGAAGGAATTTTATTTTAAATACACAACAAATTATTTTTTATAATTTTGCAAATTTTATTGCAATTTAAAATACATAATTTTTACTTGAACAAAAATCCAAATTGAATATTTAAAAAAATATTTTTAGCAATATGAATTTCACAAAATAATTCAACCTTGAAAAAAAAACTTTTATAATAATTTTTTATAATATAATAAATAAATTAAGCTGGATGTGCACTGGGAGGACTGGGTGGAGTTTCTGGTAATTCATCAATAAGTCTTGTTGTTACTTCCCGCGTATGAATATGGATTGGCTTCTCTGAGCATACACATGATTTTTGCAATATTTCATTATGATGTTTTTCGTAATTTAATTCTCGTTCGTATTTCATTATTTTATATATTAAATATGATATTTCCTCATTTTCACGACGCTGCAAAAAGTTTTTTTTTAATTAATTTTTTCTCAATATTATTAACATAAATTTGAAGGAAAAAAACTTCAAGGATCTAAACTTCAAGCATTTTTTACAATCTTATTGTAAACTAAAGACTAGATTTTATTAACACCGAATGTCAAGAATCAGCCATATTGAGTACAAAATTAATAGGATACCTGGTGCAAAAAACAAAGATTCAAATATGAAAATAATCTGATTGATACTTTGCTCAAAAACCTGCTACAGATTTTACTACCAGATATTAAATTTAGTATCATAATTTTCTGAAACATCTACAGAAATTTTTTTACAGTGCTTGTCCACAAAAACTAAAATTTTTCTATAAATAGTTAAAGCTTCGATCAATAAATAAATAGTTAACAGTATACTAAATACTTACACATCTGTGATGTCCTTCCACAAAAACAATCATCATGAAGATAGCGAATATAATTGTAGGCTTCAAAAACATTTTCTAAAATAATTAATAATAATTGTAAAATTAATAATCAATATAAATAAAAATATAACTAAAAAAAAAGCAGTATTTAGGGTCAAGGATGGGGTGGTGGACATGGATGGGGTTTTGAACACTCATCGTTATTTTAAGAAATAACTAAGATAGAAATAAGTGAAAAGATATATTATTTTTTAAAAAATATTCTTTAAACGGTTACTTTCTTCTCTATCTAGTTTGTTTTGAAATTATTAATTATTTATTATAATAAAACCTTGAATTAAAATAGACTACTTGATATGGTATCGTTTTTTAACAAAAATGCTAAGGATACGAGATACGTAAAATCACTATTTTATTTATATTTTTTTAACAATAACAACTTTTTTGCATTTATTTGATTAAGTAATCATCAAACATTTAATTTATAACAAAAAAATTATTTTCTTCCTTTTTTATGCGTTTAATTAAGATGTATAAGAACATATTAAATATACTTAAAAATGTGGTTTTCGACATGTATTTTATTCGAATGTCCAAAACAGCATACATGGATTCTAGTTTTGGACATATGATTATTTTGTTAAAGATAAAAGTAAAATTTCTATTCTTAACAGTGTATATTTGTTAAATGTTGTTAAATCCAAAAGCAAAAAATTAAAATTTATTACATAAAATCTAATTAAATTAAAAATTTATTGCCGTTGAATGCCAATTGGTAATGCAGTGATGTCAGTTAACGAGATGAACTCTCACTACTCCGACTATCTTTCTTTATCTCTTGTTCTTTTTTTTTTGTTTATTTACAATTAATTAGAATAAATAAAAAATTTTAATTAAAATATTTTCTTATTATCACCTATATTCGACAAGTCGTATGCAACATGAACTTTTACAATTGATTAAAAATTGGTAATTTCAAAATTTTTATTTAAATAGTTATATACTTATTCAAAAATTAATTAAAAATTAATTAAATGCCAATATATACCCATTTTTTATCATTTTTCTGATTATTATTTAAAAAAAATATATTATGTAGTTAGTTTTAAGAATGGTGTCCAAAACCCCATACATTCAATGTCCAAAAACTTTAAAACCCTGTACTTTGTGTCCAAAACCCTGGTATTCTAGGTTTTCTCATTATTCTAGGTTTTCTTATTAAAATTAAAATATTGATCGTATATGTGCAAATAACCATTTATTCCTCAAGAATTATGTTATTATTGCTATTTAAAGAGTAGTTACTACCCTTATTTAAAAGAAAAGATTAAAAATTTTTATATATGTATACTTAGATTATAAAATTGTACGTTGTACTTACCAATTTTTTTTAAGAACTCAAGTGTTCACAAGACTAACTTTTTGTGCAGAAATGATAATTTTTTTTGAAAAACGTTAACTTTTATACTAAAATTTTATCAATTGTACGTGATTTTTACAAAAAGTAGCTAATTTTTAAAATTTTATTCAATTTTAGTTTTTTGTAATAAGTTTGAATTTAGAAAGAATCAACAACAAAAATTTAAAAATACAATAGAAGAAGGAACAATAGCATTTATTTTTTCGATTTATTTATTCAAATTATTCTAACGTTGATAATAATATTTTCAATTACCAACATTTTGCAAAATTAAATTTCAAAAAGTCACGTAAATTCAAGAAAGGAAAAAAAATATTTGTGCAGTGGAACTTGTACAATTTTAAATTCACGGGACCGGCCTCTCTTTTCGAATTATAACAGAAATTTTTTCCTATTAACCTTAAACTGTTGCAAATTGCTTATGAACTTCCTATAAAGTTAAATAATGGGATACTTCGGATACTCAATATTTCTAAATTATTTTTTTATTGCATTTGGGTATATATTCAGCTGAAAGGTACATCTTTTGCAGAACTACCTTCATTGATTGACCCCAAATTTAGCAGCTATTTATATATATGTGAGCACGCCCAGGGAAGAACGACCAGCTGAAAAATAAAAAAATAAAAAATATTTTTTTTGGGTCATTTTTTACCTGGGATTTGTGAAATGACTCATACTTTACACTTCCTGATGCATAATTTTGAGATACGGCTGCTCCAAAGTTGAATTTCTTAATTTTTTTGATTTCAGCTGTCCAGTTCAACCTGAAATAACTCAGAACCATTCAACTTTTTATGTATACATATGATTGGGAAAAACTTTTATTTTTACCTGAACTATTAAAAAAAAAAAAAAAATCCATTTTGACTTAATTCACTTTTTTTTCTCCTCGACGTTAGCTTTCAAACATCCAGAAAATTTGTCTCGACATGATTTTTTTCACCTTATTTTTCTCAAAATTCACTTCAAAGGGTCTAATTGACATCCTGAAAATCCTGAGATGTGGTAGGCAATGATTGGTCCACAATCCTAAAACTTGGTTCTTCCGTTTCCCTAAAAATCCATAAAAATGTTAAATATCTGAACGTAAAATGTTAAAAATAATAAATTTTACCTTACCAACCTATTTCTTCTGGTAAATCTTCACTATCAGGGCCACATAAACATGTTGTAACATATAAACAGGATCATCTAACATTTCTGATGCTAAAACACCCAAGATCAGCCTAGCGTCAGCATCCAAAAATAGAAAAAAAAAGGAAAAAAAATGATTTAAGTTAAAAATAAATACAAAATTAATTATAAATTTTTGAAAAAGACTGAAAAATACTTAAGTTAACTTACCAAATATGTTTATAAGCAAATTAGAACTTTCAAACTCCATACTGACAAAATCTGGAACCAGGAAAAAAAAGTAACAAAGAGATTATTTTTTAAATTTAAAAAAAAATTTGCATAAAAAAATTTTATACTTCTCTGATCAATATTTTCCTGGTGCAACTTCATCTTCTTCATATAAATTATTAGCTAAAAAAATAATTAACAAAAATTAACAACACATGTGTAACTTATACCAATTGTTTATAAAAAAAGTGAAATTATAGCAGAAGACAAAATATTCCAATCAAAGTGTCTCATGTGGGAATACATAAAAAAAAATATGAAACCAACAAATGATAAAGTAATTTCATTTTGGTTTCTTTCAGTTCCTATGATTGCAATATTTTGTATTCTGCTATAATTTCACTTTTTTCATAAATAACTTTTTTTTTTTTAAACCAAGATATTTTACTTGTTGAATCCGAATTTTTTCGAGTTGCTGTCAACTTCATTTAAAGTATTTACATCGCCCTGGTGCAAAAGTTAACGTTAAATTTAACGTTAAAATTTAACGTTAAATTTTAACGTTAATTTTAACGTTAATTTAAGGTAACTTTAACGTTAATTTAAGGTAGATTTAACGTTAATTTAATGTTAAATTTAACGTTAAATTTAACGTTAAAATTATCGCAGAAAATTAAAGAAAAAAAATCTTCATAATTTTGCTAATCCAATTGTACTTATTATGGAAATTACCCTGATGCTTATAAAATTTAGCATCATTACTATTTTTTCACAACTAAATTTTTTGATCAAATTAATGTTCGTTCTAACATTAAATTTAACATTAAATTTAACGTTAAAATTCAACACTAAATTTAACGTTAAAATTCAACACTAAATTTAACGTTAAAATTCAACACTAAATTTAACACGTTAAAATTCAACACTAAATTTAACGTTAAAATTCAACACTAAATTTAACGTTAAATTTCAATACTAAATTTAACGTTAAAATTCAACACTAAATTTAACGTTAAAATTTAACATTAAATTTAACGTTAAAATTCAACACTAAATTTAACGTTAAAATTTAACACTAAATTTAACGTTAAAATTTAACATTAAATTTAACGTTAAAATTCAACACTAAAATTAACGTTAAAATACAACATTAAATTTAACGTTAAAATTTAACATTAAATTTAACGTTAAAATTCAACACTAAATTTAACGTTAAAATTTAATGTTAAATTAAACGTTCAAATCCGATATTAAATTTAACGTTAATTTTAACGTAAAAAAAGCATAACAACCAAAGTTTTAGAAACATTTTTGAAATAAGCCTTTAAAATGTTTCAAATGTCCGTAGAAAAACGTTTCCAAACGTTTTATTAATATTTCAGGAAGTTTCATCGGCTCCGACTTTTTTCCCTTAAAAATTGCTTTTTGGCGTATTTACGGACAATTGGTGAAAAAAAATAAAAAAAATTTAGTATTTTCTTCATTTTTTTATTTTATTAACAAATCAATGAAATGCACACAAACACAAAAAAATTGACAATTTATTAAAACTTTATTTCGATCAATAAACTACAGCTGGTTTAGTAACATCATTAGAAATTTCTGTAAATAAAAGAACATATAAATTTTTTAGCTATTATTCTCCATAAAAGTTTAAATCTGAATAAATTGCATTACCTATTTATTTTTTCAATTATATTATATGATCGTTTTAATTTTTTGAAAATGTAGTCTGAACCTCAAAAGTCAGCTATTATTAACTGCAGATGTGAAATTTTCAATTTAACAGTTTCGATCAGAACTCCATCTTTTCCAAAAAAAGTTTTATACCAGATCTCCTATCAGACTCTCAAAAATATTCATTTTTTCTTGTGAAAGTAAATTTCCAATCTCTGAAGATCAAAAAAAGTAAAAATATAGTTTTTCACACTGTCAGATTGCTGCGCTTAAATTTTTCTTAAAAATTAAGCAAATTCTTAAACATAGGTAATTTAAGGGACATTAATTTAAGGGACAGTAAATGTTTTTTTGAAAATCGAATTTTTTGTGTGCGCATAAATCACATCATATACACTGTAAAAAATATTTTTATTTCTTCAAAATCTCCTGTTTAATTTTTAAACGCTATCTTCTCGAAGCAGGCTTTCTTAAATTGACGTGCAAGTTCGGGCGCAAGTTTGATGAGTAGTTAAAAATAGTATATTCACGGCTGTTGTCCAGAAAATTAAATAATGGTCCAAATCGCACGTAAATTACCTTCCGAGGCGAAGCCGAGGATGGTAAACTGCGATTTGGGTAATTCTTTATTTATGGACAAGGGTCGTATACGATTTTTCTTCGTCAGTAGCGAAAAAACGCTTTTTTTCCGGGAAATACGTGCTTTCTGGCCGCTGACAAGAAAAATATATTAACATGGAACATGTTTATAGGGAGGGAGTACTTGAGAACTTGAAAATTAAGGGGGGAGGTTAAATTTGTCCTATTTAAGGAGGGTGGTCAAATTTGTCCTATTTAAGTGGGGGGTAAAATTTTTCCTATTTAAGGGGGGGGGGTCAAATGAGACTTGGAGTAATTAAGAGACTTTGAAAAATCTAGACTTAAGGACTTAGGATAATACACGTTTATGGACTTAGAATAATATCGATTTAGGGACTTGGAATAATTCAGGTTTAGGGAATCAAAATAGTTTGGGTTTAGAATCTTAACAGCTAGTCAGGTGATAATTACTAATTATAAAATTAGAATATTGTATTGTAATCTTTTTAAGATTTGTATTATACTTAGTCCTCAGCTGGAAGTAAACATCTTCCATGCATTTAGGTTGTGTTTACACAGACCAGTTATAAGTTTTTTTGATGGGCTGACTTCAATTTTTTTTTTTTTAAAGTTCTCGAAAAGTTTTTACAGCTTAGGGCCGAACTTAGCTAAATTAATACCTGAATAAAAAATAATCTGTAATCCCCTCAAGGATGCACTGGCCAATGAATTTCCGAATAATGGTATATTTGCATTTCTACGAGAAAATACGTTTTATCAGCACTAAAAACGAAAAAAAAAAATTGACTAGGCCGCGACTAGCACCATGATTTTCTGGTAGTTTTTACCCTATAAAATGCAAAAAAACGTGAAAACGGAATCGGCAATAGATGCCAAAAAGATTTTGCCACTCATATGTCAAAAACCGTGTTTTTCGTATCTGAGCTACCCCAAATTTTCAAAATAACTTTTTAGGTAAATAAAATTTTAAAATCTAGATAAAAAAATCTGATTGCTAGGAAAGAAGCTTTCCAGAAGAAAAAAAATATTTCTTTTTACGATGAAACTTAGCCAAGTTATCGTCAATTTAAGATTTTCTACAATCAGATTGTCTTAAAAAAGATATTGAAAAAGCCTGTTTCTGAACATAAAATATGCATTATTTGCTTGATAATTATGGTTAAATACTTATTATTTTTTTTTAATCGTTTACTTTTTCTCTGAGTATTTATTTTCTTCAAGAAAAAAATCATTTTTCTTTTATCACATTTCAACTTTTAGGTCAAAAACCAATAAAAATCTGTGTTAAATAAATTTTTCTACTTACAGTTTTCAAAGGCTTCTGACCTATATACACATTAAAATTTTGTCAATAAAAAGGATTTCTTTCTTGAAGAAATGAATACTCTGGGAAAAATTAACTCTTTCCTGAGGAATCTCCCTAAATCGTTCTCTGTGTGACTTACATTAGTATGCGTGTATGAAGTAGTGCTATACAGCTATGTATAGTAACTAACGTTTAAAATTATTTTTATTCTTTAAATATAAAAATATTAGTTATTTACGAATGATTTATCAAATATTTTATTTTAAATAAATTAATATATTTAAGAAATAAAGTAAAATAAACTGCGTGAAGCGTGTATCACGTGACTTGTTGTGGGGGCAATTCCTCAGGAAAGAGTTAATCAATATTTTAAGAAAAATTATTATTTTACGATGAAAATCAAGCTAGCCATGCATATTTTATGTTCAGAAACAGGCTTAATTCAATAGGATTTCAATTATTTTTAAAACAAATTTCAGCAATAATATGCATAATATTTGCTCGATTTTCACCGTAAAATAACAAATTTTTTTTTTTAAATTATATTATTTTTCCCTGAGTATTCATTTCTTTAAGAAAAAAATTATTTTTATTGAGAAAATTTCAATTTTTAGGTCAAAAACTGTGTTAAGTAAATTTTTCTACTTGCAGTTTTCAAAGGCTTTGGACCTAAAAATTGAATTATTGTCAATAAAAATGTTTTTTTTCCAGGAATTTCCAGGGAAAAATTAATCGATTAAAAAAAAAAAATTATTATTTTACGATGAAAATCAAGCGAGTAATGGATGTTTAAAGTTCAGAAACAGGCTATTTTCAATATAGAAATATCGTTTATAGTCAATTTTAGCCACTAAAAAATATTTTTTTTAGCACGTAGTACTTAATTTTTTAAATAATTTTTTCTTAATTTCTTACTTAATTTCTAAAATACGAGTATCTAGAATTATCGTTTCTAAAGGATTTCTCTTTCTGATACGTACTTTTTTTAAAAAAATTTTTTTTTAATTTTTTACATAAAAAAATTAAAAAACACAATTATTTTTTTACTAATATCTGAAAATATTGTAACCGGTGATATTTTACAACCATTATGGAATTAGGACCTAATTTTTTTTTCAAAAATATTTTCATTAAAAAATCTTAAATTACTTTTTTTTTTTTTTTTTTGGAGGTAATACCTCATTTATTTCCATGATAGTACTTATATTTGAAAGTATGATTTTTACTCGATATCTCGAATCTAATACTTAATTTTTTTTTTAATTTTTTTCCTAAAATTTTTTTTGCAAAAAAATACAAAAAACACCAATTTTTTTTTTCTTTTTGGATGTAGTACCTAATTTATTTCTATGAGAGTACTAGTTTTAGAAAGTTCGTTTATAGTAATTTTTTGGATATGATACCGAATTTTTTCAAATTTTTTTTCTCAAAATTAAAAAAACCAAATAATTAAAAAACAGCATTATTTTTTTTTTTTTTTAGTGTAATACTTCATTTAGTTCCGTGAAAGTACTTATATTTGAAAATATGGTTTTTACTCGATATCTCGAATCTGATATTTAATTATTTGAAAATTTGTTCCAAAATTTTCGATGAATAAAAAAAACTTTTAAAATTTAATAGAAATGTATGTAACTATGATTGCATGCTTGTAACCGGTGATATCTGTGGCATATTGAAGTATTAAGCTCATTGTTTGAGGAACCTTAGTGCCAGCTAGTTGGCAGGGTATTAATTTTTTCATTTTGTACCAAGAACTAAATTTTTTTCTATGAAAGTTCTAATACCTAGAATTATCGTTTTTATTCGTTACCTTCAATCTGATACTTAATTTTTCGAAAATTTTTGTCTCAAAAACTTTTCTTTAAAAAATACAAAAATTACTAATTTTTCTTTTCTTTTCGGATGTAGTATAATTTTTATCTATGAAAGTATTAACTTGATATTTTCAATTAGATAATTAATTAATAACTACGCCAACTATACCAAAAACTGTCTAACAGACATAATTAGCATAAAGAAGATTATGTACTGGTGTAGAAAAATTTACCTTTTCATTATGTGAAAAACCGAATTTTTTCCATGAGGTGTTAAACTGACAATAGCAAGGAAAGGATATGTTTTTCTTATGACATTATTTCTTGTTAGGTAAAATGGACCATTGAGAACATTTTGTTATTGCTAATTTCTCAAAATTTTGCACGATTATCGCCTAAAAGACCCAAACCATTGGATATCTGAGACTTTCTTCTAAAAAACTGTAAATGTAAAAAAAAAGAATTAAATATTTTATAGAATTAATTTAAATTTAAAATATAGATAAGTTTGTAATTAATATTTAAAAAAAACTCTTTACCAGCCCTTAAAAATTAGGCTTAAACTCTTACCAATTTTTTTTTTTTATTCGGATAAGTCAAACTGGAGATACTCTTTACACCGTCTTTTCTTGTTTTTTCTCCTTATTAAAAAAATTCCTTATTCACAGAACCAACATTTTTTACAAATCTTTAAAAAAAAGTTTCTGAAATTTCAAGGTTATCTATCCAGAATTTCTGAGTAAATCGACGCAGCCTACAACAAATTCTCTTATTTCACTAAAAAAATCTTCCTTGATTGAACCTCTGAAAATACTTCACAGAAAAATATATAATTTTTAATATTGTACCTATTAAAATTTAGCTAAATATATTTTTTTTGTATACATTTAAATATTTTTTTTTGCTGATAAAAATGCAACTAACTTTTTGGTTAAGTTTGTTTATATCCAAGTTCAAGTTCATTAGCATGATATTAACTATGTTCACAAACAAACTTAACCAAAAAGTTAGTTGCATTTTTATCAGCAAAAAAAAATATTTAAATGTATACAAAAAAAATATATTTAGCTAAATTTTAATAGGTACAATATTAAAAATTATATATTTTTCTGTGAAGTATTTTCAGAGGTTCAATCAAGGAAGATTTTTTTAGTGAAATAAGAGAATTTGTTGTAGGCTGCGTCGATTTACTCAGAAATTCTGGATAGATAACCTTGAAATTTCAGAAACTTTTTTTTAAAGATTTGTAAAAAATGTTGGTTCTGTGAATAAGGAATTTTTTTAATAAGGAGAAAAAACAAGAAAAGACGGTGTAAAGGGTATCTCCAGTTTGACTTATCCGAATAAAAAAAAAAAATTGGTAAGAGTTTAAGCCTAATTTTTAAGGGCTGGTAAAGAGTTTTTTTTAAATATTAATTACAAACTTATCTATATTTTAAATTTAAATTAATTCTATAAAATATTTAATTCTTTTTTTTTACATTTACAGTTTTTTAGAAGAAAGTCTCAGATATCCAATGGTTTGGGTCTTTTAGGCGATAATCGTGCAAAATTTTGAGAAATTAGCAATAACAAAATGTTCTCAATGGTCCATTTTACCTAACAAGAAATAATGTCATAAGAAAAACATATCCTTTCCTTGCTATTGTCAGTTTAACACCTCATGGAAAAAATTCGGTTTTTCACATAATGAAAAGGTAAATTTTTCTACACCAGTACATAATCTTCTTTATGCTAATTATGTCTGTTAGACAGTTTTTGGTATAGTTGGCGTAGTTATTAATTAATTATCTAATTGAAAATATCAAGTTAATACTTTCATAGATAAAAATTATACTACATCCGAAAAGAAAAGAAAAATTAGTAATTTTTGTATTTTTTAAAGAAAAGTTTTTGAGACAAAAATTTTCGAAAAATTAAGTATCAGATTGAAGGTAACGAATAAAAACGATAATTCTAGGTATTAGATAATTCTAGATATTAACTTTCTTTTATAGAAAGAAATTAAGTACTACACCATAAAAAAATGATTGTTTTTTTTAAATTTTTTTATCAAAAAAGTTTTTTAAAAAAAATTTTAGAAAAATTAGGTATCAGATTGGAGATATCGAGTAAAAACGATAATTCATAATATTAGAACTTTCATAGAAAAAAATTTAGTTCTTGGTACAAAATGAAAAAATTAATACCCTGCCAACTAGCTGGCACTAAGGTTCCTCAAACAATGAGCTTAATACTTCAATATGCCACAGATATCACCGGTTACAAGCATGCAATCATAGTTACATACATTTCTATTAAATTTTAAAAGTTTTTTTTATTCATCGAAAATTTTGAAACAAATTTTCAAATAATTAAATATCAGATTCGAGATATCGAGTAAAAACCATATTTTCAAATATAAGTACTTTCACGGAACTAAATGAAGTATTACACTAAAAAAAAAAAAAAATAATGCTGTTTTTTAATTATTTGGTTTTTTTAATTTTGAGAAAAAAAATTTGAAAAAATTCGGTATCAGATCCAAAAAATTACTATAAACGAACTTTCTAAAACTAGTACTCTCATAGAAATAAATTAGGTACTACGTCCAAAAAGAAAAAAAAAATTGGTGTTTTTTGTATTTTTTTGCAAAAAAAATTTTAGGAAAAAAATTAAAAAAAAAATTAAGTATTAGATTCGAGATATCGAGTAAAAATCATACTTTCAAATATAAGTACTATCATGGAAATAAATGAGGTATTACCTCCAAATAAAAAAAAAAAAGTAATTTAAGATTTTTTAATGAAAATATTTTTGAAAAAAAAATTAGGTCCTAATTCCATAATGGTTGTAAAATATCACCGGTTACAATATTTTCAGATATTAGTAAAAAAATAATTGTGTTTTTTAATTTTTTTATGTAAAATTAAAATTTTTTTAAAAAAAGTACGTATCAGAAAGAGAAATCCTTTAGAAACGATAATTCTAGATACTCGTATTTTATAAATTAAGTAAGAAATTAAGTATCAGATTGAAGGTAACGAATAAAAATGATAGTTCTAGGTATTAGATAATTCTAGATATTAACTTTCTTTTATAGAAAGAAATTAAGTACTACACCATAAAAAAATGATTGTTTTTTTTTAATTTTTTTATCAAAAAAGTTTTTTAAAAAAAATTTTAGAAAAATTAGGTATCAGATTGGAGATACCGAGTAAAAACGATAATTCTTGTTATTAGAACTTTCATAGAAAAAAATTAAGTTCTTGATACAAAATGAAAAAAAATGATGGTGTTTTTTTAATTTTTTTATGTAAAAAATTTTTTAAAAAAATTTTTTGAAAAAGTACGTATCAGAAAGATAAATTTGAACCTTTGAACCTTTAGAAACGATAATTCAAGATACTCGTATTTTCATAGGAAGAAATTAAGTACTACGTGCTAAAAAAAAAAAAAACACCGAATTTTTTGTATTTTTTAGTGGCAAAAATTTAAGAAAAAATTATGTATCAGATCCAAAAATTAACTATAAACGATATTTCTTTATTGAAGAAAGCCTGTTTCTAAACTTTAAACATCCATTACTCGCTTGATTTTCATTGTAAAATAATAATTTTTTTTTTTTTAATCGATTAATTTTTCCCTAGAAATTCATTTCCTTAAGAAAAAAAAACATTTTTATTGACAATAATTCAATTTTTAGATCCAAAGCCTTTGAAAACTGCAAGTAGAAAAATTTACTTAACACAGTTTTTGATCTAAAAATTAAAATTTTCTCAATAAAAATAATATTTTTCTTAAAGAAATGAATACTCAGGGAAAAATAATATGATTTAAAAAAAAAATTTGTTATTTTACGATGATAATCAAGCAAATATTATGAATATTATTGCTGAAATATGTCTTAAAAATAATTGAAATCCTATTGAATTAAGCCTGTTTCTGAACATAAAATATGCATGACTAGCTTGATTTTCATTGTAAAATAATAATTTTTCTTAAAATATTGATTAATTTTTCCCAGAGTATTCATTTCTTCAAGAAAGAAATCCTTTTTTATGACAAAATTTTAATGTGTAGGTCAGAAGCCTTTGAAAACTGTTAGTAGCAAAAATTTAACACAGATTTTTATTGGTTTTTGACCTAAAAGTTGAAATGTGATAAAAGAAAAATGATTTTTTTCTTGAAGAAAATAAATACTCAGAGAAAAAGTAAACGATTAAAAAAAAAAAATAAGTATTTAACCATAATTATCAAGCAAATAATGCATATTTTATGTTCAGAAACAGGCTTTTTCAATATCTTTTTTAAGACAATCTGATTGTAGAAAATCTTAAATTGACGATAACTTGGCTAAGTTTCATCGTAAAAAGAAATATTTTTTTTCTTCTGGAAAGCTTCTTTCCTAGCAATCAGATTTTTTTATCTAGATTTTAAAATTTTATTTACCTAAAAAGTTATTTTGAAAATTTGGGGTAGCTCAGATACGAAAAACACGGTTTTTGACATATGAGTGGCAAAATCTTTTTGGCATCTATTGCCGATTCCGTTTTCACGTTTTTTTGCATTTTATAGGGTAAAAACTACCAGAAAATCATGGTGCTAGTCGCGGCCTAGTCAATTTTTTTTTTTTCGTTTTTAGTGCTGATAAAACGTATTTTCTCGTAGAAATGCAAATATAACATTATTCGGAAATTCATTGGCCAGTGCATCCTTGAGGGGATTACAGATTATTTTTTATTCAGGTATTAATTTAGCTAAGTTCGGCCCTAAGCTGTAAAAACTTTTCGAGAACTTTAAAAAAAAAAAATTTGAAGTCAGCCCATCAAAAAAACTTATAACTGGTCTGTGTAAACACAACCTAAATGCATGGAAGATGTTTACTTCCAGCTGAGGACTAGTATAATACAAATCTTACAAACATTACAATACAATATTCTAATTTTATAATTAGTAATTATCACCTGACTAGCTGTTAAGATTCTAAACCCAAACTATTTTGATTCCCTAAACCTGAATTATTCCAAGTCCCTAAATCGATATTATTCTAAGTCCATAAACGTGTATTATCCTAAGTCCTTAAGTCTAGATTTTTCAAAGTCTCTTAATTACTCCAAGTCTCATTTGACCCCCCCCCCTTAAATAGGAAAAATTTTACCCCCCACTTAAATAGGACAAATTTGACCACCCCTCTAAATAGGACAAATTTAACCTCCCCCCCTTAATTTTCAAGTTCTCAGGTACCCCTCCCTATAAACATGTTCCATGTTAATATATTTTTCTGTACAGTAAATCGGTGAAATAGTTATCGCCCGAACTTGCACGTCAATTTAAGAAACCCTGCTTCGAGAAGATCGCGTTTAAAAATTAAACAGGAGATTTCGAAGAAAAAAATAGCTATTTGTTAAACAAGGGATGAAATGTAGATTTATGCTTTCTATGCAGTTGTATGCACGAGTGAGCGTAGCGAACGAGTACTGACAGCATGGAAAGTAAAATATCTACTTTTTATCCGGTGATCTAACACACAGTTTTTCATTAAAAGCGTAAGAAAGAACGCTTGCCGTGCAGAAAAAGGATTCTTTCTAACGCGTGTAATGAAAAATATTTTTTACACATACTTGATACTCTTGATACATATAGTGTAAAATCTGGTAATTACTATATAGGTAGTAACCTTTTTATCTCGGTAGTATAAATTTACTACCCAGATGTTAATTACCCAGACAAGAATTTTCACAGTGTATATGATGTGATTTATGCGCACACAAAAAATTCGATTTTCAAAAAAACATTTACTGTCCCTTAAATTAATGTCCCTTAAATTACCCATGTTTAAGAATTTGCTTAATTTTTAAGAAAAATTTAAGCGCAGCAATCTGACAGTGTGAAAAACTATATTTTTACTTTTTTTGATCTTCAGAGATTGGAAATTTACTTTCACAAGAAAAAATGAATATTTTTGAGAATCTGATAGGAGATCTGGTATAAAACTTTTTTTGGAAAAGATGGAGTTCTGATCGAAACTGTTAAATTGAAAATTTCACATCTGCAGTTAATAATAGCTGACTTTTGAGGTTCAGACTACATTTTCAAAAAATTAAAACGATCATATAATATAATTGAAAAAATAAATAGGTAATGCAATTTATTCAGATTTAAACTTTTATGGAGAATAATAGCTAAAAAATTTATATGTTCTTTTATTTACAGAAATTTCTAATGATGTTACTAAACCAGCTGTAGTTTATTGATCGAAATAAAGTTTTAATAAATTGTCAATTTTTTTGTGTTTGTGTGCATTTCATTGATTTGTTAATAAAATAAAAAAATGAAGAAAATACTAAATTTTTTTTATTTTTTTTCACCAATTGTCCGTAAATACGCCAAAAAGCAATTTTTAAGGGAAAAAAGTCGGAGCCGATGAAACTTCCTGAAATATTAATAAAACGTTTGGAAACGTTTTTCTACGGACATTTGAAACATTTTAAAGGCTTATTTCAAAAATGTTTCTAAAACTTTGGTTGTTATGCTTTTTTTACGTTAAAATTAACGTTAAATTTAATATCGGATTTGAACGTTTAATTTAACATTAAATTTTAACGTTAAATTTAGTGTTGAATTTTAACGTTAAATTTAATGTTAAATTTTAACGTTAAATTTAATGTTGTATTTTAACGTTAAATTTAGTGTTGAATTTTAACGTTAAATTTAATGTTGAATTTTAACGTTAAATTTAGTGTTGAATTTTAACGTTAAATTTAATGTTAAATTTAATGTTAGAACGAACATTAATTTGATCAAAAAATTTAGTTGTGAAAAAATAGTAATGATGCTAAATTTTATAAGCATCAGGGTAATTTCCATAATAAGTACAATTGGATTAGCAAAATTATGAAGATTTTTTTTCTTTAATTTTCTGCGATAATTTTAACGTTAAATTTAACATTAAATTAACGTTAAATCTACCTTAAATTAACGTTAAAGTTACCTTAAATTAACGTTAAAATTAACGTTAAAATTTAACGTTAAATTTTAACGTTAAATTTAACGTTAACTTTTGCACCAGGGCGCTTTTAAATCACTCTCAAATATTTAAGTCGCTCATAAATTCTTGCATTAAATTTAATTTTCTGACATAAACATGGTATATAGGGGTTTTTCGCGTCAAAAAGGTTGAAATTTTAATCGTATATAACCCCAATTTAACCCCTACCCTTATTTTGACCAAAAAATAGGCCAATTTTCAAAAAAATTTTACCCAATTTTTTTTTTTGATAATTGATTTTTTTTTATTAATTACTTTATATAGGTCTCAAGAGTATGTAAAAAAAATTATTTTTAAATCCTCCCCTCTAAGTATATTTTTTGGCCTGTTTTGCGCGCACAGTCAAATGTGCTTTTTATAAAATTTAACGGTATGGCTCTATTATTATCTCACATATCTTCAAACTATTGCTAAATAGTTAGAAATTATGTCAAAACTGGTTGCTGAAAGAAATTATGAGAAAATTTTGATAATATTCGCGATTGTTTATGACGCCAAATTTAGCCGTACCAAAATGGTAAAAAAAAGCAAATCGGACCAGCAACAGGGGTAAAATCAGCTACAGGTTCAGTATGTAAACTAGAATGATTAAATTGAATGATTTAACTTAATAAATGTACTAATTTCGGGATGTCGTCGAGTTCTTTTTTTAGAATAGAATAGAATAGTTCTTTATTTGTTAAAGTAACAAAATTGTATATACACAGTTTATATCAGTCTTTTACATATATAGAGTAAATTTATATAATTAAATGAACTTAACTGTAAGTGAAGTTCTATCATAATTGTATGAAGCGCCTCTTCCGAGATGATCACTTGTAGTACTCCTGCTCCACATCAGGGATTGTCACGATTTTTTAAAATAGAAAAAAATTGGGACGTACCACATGGTTTAATTTATATGATACGTCATTAGTTCGAAGTGGAAGTGTTGTCATTATTCTTGTAGGGTTTTTTATGTACAATCAATAAAAGGGGATCGGGTGGGGAAGTGATCATCTCGGAAGAGGCGCTTCATACAATTATGATAGAACTTCACTTACAGGTAAGTTCATTTAATCATATAATTCTATTTCGCGCCTCTTCCTCGAGATCACTTGTAGATGTTTAAAGCAAAATGACAACTCTAAAAAATCTTTTGTTCGTGTAAATAAAGGAAAATTATAAATAGAGAAATATTATCTAAGGAAAAATAAAAAAGAAATGATAAACTTAAAATATTTTTTTTTTTTTTAATTGAATTAATACAATAGCGAAAATATTGTTTATTATTTTGAGTTTAAAATTGACTTTGCAAACGCTGTCTTATCAGGTGACAAAGGTAAATTATAGAACCTTGAAAAGGTTTCTGATTTGTTGGACCAACCAGCGGCATTTCTGATGCAATCTATATTAACACCAACTCTCCTAGCTGCAGACGTGGAAGCGCGCCTAGTACTGTGAGCTTGAAATTTATTTATATCAACACCACTTTTATCTAAGCATGTTTTTATCCAACGAGCTAGCGTCTGGGTCCCAATCGGTTTATGAGGTTTTTTCAAGGCAATAAACAGTTTTCCATTGGAAGTTCTTAGAGGGGACGTTAATTCTAAATATCTTAGTAGAGTAGAAGCAGCGCAAATATTTTTGTCTTCACTATAGAATGGTAACCTAAGAATTGGTTGGCGGCTATTTTTCTTTGACGTTTTTAGTCGATCGGGAATCTTTATTTCTATCAATTCTTCCGTTACAGAAATATTTTCTACGCGAATCAATGATAAGGTTTGCATTCTTTGACCTGTCACGAGTAGCATTAAAGTAATTAATTTTTGCGAGAGTGAATCAAGTGACAATTCCTTAGTATCAATAGTAGCAAAGTCTTGCAAGACCTTAAGGGTATCCCAAGTCTCGTCGTATTTTGGCCTATCAGGTCTAATATTATACGCACCAATCAAAAAACGTTTTATATTTTCATCTTGTGCTATGTGTGAACCAATAACATAGGAGATTGCTGATCGTATACTACCCAACGTACCATGAGCAACACCTCTTTCAAATTCTTGATGTAGAAATTCAATAACACTTAGCGGTGGTTCTGAAAACGGATTTTTGTTTGAGTTAACGCAAAAATTCCACCATCGTTTTAAGTAACAGTTGTACTGTTGCATGGAACTATCAGATATGGATTTTTGAATGATATCCGCTACTTCGAGTGAAACTCCTCGCTTCATGAACGCCTGCCGCATAAAATTGCTGCCACCAAGGTAAGATTGGTCCACAGAGGATGTTTTTTCCTGGAGGGTGATAATAACATATATTTATCTGGATTGAATCTTAAAATTTTTGAGCATGCAAGTTCTTTGAACAGTGGAAACCAAGGCTGAGTTGGCCAGTCTGGGACTACGACAATACTTCGTGCCCCTTCTTCTTTAATTTTTTGAATTACTATAAGAATCATTGAAAAGGGGGGAAAGGCATAAAAATCTAATTCTGACCATGATATTGTGAAAGCATCAGTAGCTATGCTATCGGGGTCGGGTAACCATGAAACAAAATCCTGGCATTTAGAATTTATTCTTGAAGCAAAAAGGTCTATTTTAGGCGAACCTAATTGTTTCTTAATTGCAAAAAATACGTTTTGTGAGAGTTCATATTCCGTTTCCGGTTCCCTCTTTCGAGACTCAAAGTCAGCTAAGAAATTTTCCTTCGAGCTTATATATGAAGCGTGAACCAAAAATTCTCTTGATTCACAATAATCCCATAATTCATGGGCTATTTCATTCAAAAGTTCAAACCGTATGCCTCCTATCCTATTTATGTAGGATATTGCCGTTGTATTATCTACACGTAATAAAATATTGCAATTTTTAAGATTATATGCAAAACACTTTAAGCCCATTAGAGCTGTTTTTAATTCTAATACATTTATATGCAAACTTCTCTCATAATCACTCCAGAAACCGTGAGTTCTAAGATTCCCGCACGAAGCGCCCCAACCTGTTCTAGAAGCATCGGTGAAAATTTCTAAGTTGTACTTCCGAGGACGAATAGAGTTTTTTGCCTTTCGAATATTATCTTTCCACCACAACAAATCCGGAATTACACTTTTGGGGATATTCATAATATTATCATAGCAATCATTGCTATTCTTAAGAGCAAAAAATTTTTCTCTTTCGAGGGATTTTGTCTGGGCATATCCATATTTTAAGCAGGGGCAACATGATATAAGTGTGCCTATTAGTTGAGAAGAACTTCTAATTTTACATTTAGTTTTCTCAATAAAATTTAGTAACATATCCTCTACTTTCTTTACTTTATCATCAGGGAGTTTTATTGCCATTTCAATCGAATCAAATACAAAACCTAAAAACTTTACGGACTGTTTTGGCTCCAGCTGGCTTTTATCTAAATTAATAATGAAATCTAGCTTTTGTAAAAGATCTTTAGTAGCCTGGATATTTTTATAACAATCTTCTTAAGTGTTACCTATTATTGCCCAATGATCCAAGTAAACCAAAGATAGAAAGCCAAGCTTTCTAAGATATGAGACGACTGGTTTCATAATTTTAGTAAATACGTAGGGAGCTGAACTTAGTCCAAAAGAAAGAACGTTAAAATAAAAAATTTTATTATCAAAATGAAAGCATAAATATTTTTTATCAGACTCTTTAATCGGTACCATATAGTACGCATCTTTTAGATCGAGAGTAGCTAAGTAACATCCGAAGAGATTAGATTTACAAGGGTTCTATAATCTTCCAATTTAAAATATTCCGTTGAAACAAAATTATTAAGGTCTTTTAAATTAAGAATAAACCTGTGGGACCCATCTGGTTTAGGTATTAAAAATATTTGTGATAAAAAGGGTTGAGTTCTTTTCTTGAACTCAAAAATAGCGTTTTTACTTAAAAGCTCGTTTATTATTTTTTGCATATTCAAAAATTCGTCTTTCTGCCAATTATTTTCCTTAGGTAGACATAATTGGAAGACTTTGCCCTTTACTGGGATTTTATAACCCTTAATCCATGATAAAATTTTATGATCAGAGGTAATTTGTTGCCAATTATCAATAAAAAATTTTAGGCGACCGCCATAAATGCTTACATTATCTAATGTCTCCGGTGGCTCCTGGTCCGATCCGGCCTTCTGTGTCGATTCGAGCTCTTCTGATGATAGGATCTCTTGCTGTTCCTCTGATTGCGTTGGCTTCTGCCTTGATTGGGAGTCTTGTACCCGCCTGACGTCGATTGCTTTTGATGACTTTTTTGTCTTTGACGTGGCGGGGTTGTCCCGTTTTTTGGCTTCGTAGAAGTTAAATCTTTCTTTGCAGTAACTAGGTCCTTAAAATCCTTTTGCATAGATTGTCTTATCTTTATTTTTTCACCTAGATTTTTACCAAACAGCCACTCGTCAGTAGTTGTACCTCTTAGAGTCTTCTTGTACTTAATATTTAAGTTAGCGATTATCAGCCGTTTCCTTATTGCAATTTCATCGTGTTGCAGATCAGTTAGTAATCGGCCGATGTCACAAAGGTTTTCGAGCAGAGACACATCTACTTCCCCCGTCTTTATCTTATCCTTTTCTAGAAGTTGCGTGAGAATTTTTGCGATTGCCGCCTGTGATGCGGATGACTTTGACTGCTTCTCTAAGATACGCATATCCCTCTCTTTTACACCAATATGCAGAAGTTCTTCAATCTCCGTGCTTAATTTTGGAGGATCAATTAATAAGCAGTTGCTGGGAGGAGAGTATTTCTTCAGCAGCTTAATTTTTTCCTCATCCGGTAGCCCTTGTTTTAGAATTTCATCCCATCTTATAACCACATCCTTTGGCATAGGTTTTTCAAGAGCCCTTTCTTCTAAAAACCTTGCCCCTAACGCTTGCATCACTAAGAGGCATTTCTTCCTTTGAAATATCACCTATGAGAGAGGGAAAGGGTTAAAAAATTAAAATATTTTGAGAGGCGAAAAAAAAAGAGAACAGTAAGAATCTTTCTGCCGCTCGTATTACTAAGGCGAAAGTATTGATTAATAACTCAATCTCTTATATCAGTCATAACTGATATAAGTAAATATGAGATGACGAGAAACTACCTTTTTGATTGTCTGTGTTGACTGAAATATGCGCTTCTCTGTCTTCTGTGATAGAAGGAATTTTTACCGAGTTAAGCCCTGCTTGCTTATCGGCAGATGTAGCTTCTCGTTGAGGAGGGTAGAAGTCGGAAAGAGACGATGAGCGGGATCTTTCACGCCGACGCCTTCCCGAAATGTAATGGACGCTTGATTTGGAAGATGTATCATCTGAAGAGAACGGAGATGAGCTAGAGCAGCTGCGTGACCTACTTTCATAATGTGTACAACGATACTTCCTTCTACGAGGTCCGTGTCGATAGCGTCTATCGCCTAAACATACGTTATGTGATTATGAGTAATAACTCTAAACAAAGTTTTAGTATTTTGAGTAATAACTCAAACACAGGTCCTACGTCTAAAATTAAGCGGCCTGAATTATAATGCAGTATTGAGAGTAATAACTCTCTTATTATGTTAATAGAGTGATAACTCTTTTAGCATAAATCATCCATCTTGAAAATTAAAAAATTTCCTAGCTAAAAAGATCTATGTAAAAGAAACAAGAGCATCTAGCCCCTTAATTTGTTAACTTTATTAAATAAGATGAATTTAATTTTAAATGGAATTGACTATTAAAAATAAAAATAAAAGATAGAAGAAAACGTAATTTCTCTGTCGATCCCTTGAGTCAACTCTATGGCGGTTTCGTCTCTTATTATTTCCTTGGATTAATTTTTCCAGTTAATGTATTCTTGATTTTAATTCAAGATTCTCCTTATGTTCTTCATCCATATTTTTTAAATTAAAAAACACTCACAAATTCACTTACTCTAACACTCAAATTAATTGAACAAAAGATATTACGCGTGTGACTAGCCTGGCACGAAGAAAAAGAATGACGTATCATATAAATTAAACCATGTGGTACGTCCCAATTTTTTTCTATTTTAAAAAATCGTGACTATCCCTGGTATGGAGCAGGAGTACTACAAGTGATCTCGAGGAAGAGGCGCGAAATACAAATAAAGTAAATATCTTATTTATAAATAAATCTTTAGGTCTTTTATAGAATTAATAACAATATAAAATGAATTAAAATATTTGTAAATAAATCCTTGAGATAAGACAATAGTAGTACTAGGATTTGCATGTTATATATTGAGATATTATATATAATGACTTGTTACGGGTTGAACATGAACAGATGTTTACGAAGGGCAGCCTTAAAAGAGTTTAAGATGGGCAAGTGTCTGATGTTAGAAGGTATAGAGTTCCAAAAAAGTGTCCCCTGCAACTGGAAGGAAGTAGACCCACAATTCTTAAATGAACGTAGAAACAGCTCTTTATTACGTGAAGCACTCCTGGCATTATCTTTAGGCAGATGTTTAATGAAGAGATTTGTTAAATAAGGAGGCTGTTGTAAACGTAAGATTTTATAGATAATTATGCCAGTAAAATATAGCCTGCGTGATTCGATGCAAAGCCAATTGAGTTTTTTCCTGTACAGAGTAATATGCTCATCCCTTCTAACACCAAATATGTACCTTAGCCCAAAATTACTTAAGCGTTGGAGTCTAGATTTCAGTGTTATGCTCACATCTAGATAGACTGTATTACAGTAATCTAGATGTGGGGTAATGAGTGTCTGTATAAGTTTTATGCGTAAGTCCTCAGTGGTGCAATGTCTTATGAACCGGAGGGAGTATAAAATCCTATTTACTTTGTTTTCAATCGATTTTATTTGACAAGTTCATGGCAGTTTACTATCTAGAATTACACGTAAGCTTTTGACTTTTTTAGAGAATGGAATTTTCGTGTCTTCATCTAGATCAACTTCAAGATTCAACGCATTAAGGTGTTCAACAAGTCGGCGTAATAAAATAAATAGCCATAGTCTTTTTGTGATTTAGGCGTAGTGAAACGCTATTAGCCCAGATTGATACCTTATCAGCATTTAGTTTAAGAGTTGCTATTGCTGTATTTACATCTTCAGGAGGAGCTTGTATACATACAGTCATCAGCGTAGAGCAAGTAGAAGTCTCCCATAGGGAGATGCGTTTGTAGATCATTGAAGCACTGACCCTTGAGGAGTTTTTGCCAAGTACGTCTGAGCGAGATGCTTTGGAAACAACCTGGAGCTGCCTACCTTGAAGATAGGATTTGATCCACAGTAAGGCCGTCCGAAAAAATCTCATATCCCTTAACTTTATAAGAAGTTTAGAGGGCGAGAGAGTTAAACGCCTTATTGAAATCAAACTGAAGCAAAAACGTTATCAGCCTGTTCTCCATACCGCGTCTAATATCATCCGTGAGTTTTATAAGTGCAGTTTCAGTGCTGCTAAATTGTCTAAAACCCATTTGAAGAGGATCTAGTAAATTGATGTTTTTAAAAATGATGTGATCTGGTCATGTGCTATCTTCTTAATGACTTTAGATAAAAAACATAGGATTGCAATATGTCTAAAGTCAGAAGTAGATGAAGGAGTAGTTTTTTTTTTATCGCAACCAAAAGAGATTTCCACGATTCAGGGAAAACTCCACTTCTCAGAGAAGTATTGAATAACGTAACTAATAAGGGGCCTAAAGTCGGCAGTGATTTAGCAATAATTCTCTGAGGAATGTCATCATCCCCAGTATTTTGTGTGCTGAAATGTGCTACAGCTAAGATCACATCATTAAGAGATGCTTCAGTGAACTTGAACCCTTCATCTAGAGCTTCGGATATTAACTCGTTAGCGCCGGCGCGACCATACCACTGACGCTCGGATTATCGATTAGAAAAAGGGTAAAAAAATATTTTTTTTTTTTAAACTTGAAGTCCTCCCTTACTAAAAAGGACTTGCTTAGCAAGATTCCGGGATCAGATTTTTAATTTTATATCAATAATCGATTTTTTGTCTTTTTTGTGTCTGCCATATTTAATTAACAGTCAATAATATTAAAAATCTGGCTCCAAAATCTTATGTAACAAGTCCTTTCTGTAAAGTAAGACTTTAATTTTTATACAAAATCATTTTTTTTACCCGTTTTATAAGCAAAAATCCGAGCGTCAGTGGCGTGGTCGCGCCCGCGCTAATGTGTTAACTCTTCTACACTATCAAGATTTTCAGTGGGAGTAATGCAAAGTAAATAAAGATAAATTATATAAAAACATAAAAAAAATACTTTTCATTAAGTTTAAAATATAAGCAAAAGTAAAAACATCAAATTTTTCATTTTTTTTTAAATTTTTTGACTAAATTGCAAATGTTGACTAACACATCTTTATACTGCATACAATCATGTATAATTATACTAGTACACTTTTTTTAGTTTTATTTATCATTTATGTGCATATTTTAATAAAGAGCTGTACCTAATAAATTTTGAACTCGAGTTTCTATCATTTAATATACACAAAAACGATTTTTGGCCTCTTTTTTTTATTTTACTACACTGTGCGACGTTCAGTTGCCTTACGCTTACTGATTAACAGTTGGATTTCCTCAGTCATCCAAGGAGGCTTATTTTTCCTAGGAGTCTAGATTTACAAAGGAGCTAGGTGATCAATTGCTTTCAAGATGTTGGAGTTCATGCAGTCGAGTGCTGGCTTGATTTCAGGGTTAGGGACAAGAAGAGGAGTCCAATCACAGTTAGTCAGAAATTCATTGATGCTCTCCGATGATATATCCTTCAACTTTCTGAATGTAAAACTTAAGCTTTCCATAAAAGGCTTAGGTATTAATAAATCTATTTCCACATCAATGAGGTTTTGACTGGTGTGAAAGGTTGGAATTGAGTTGTTAAAGGACACAATCTTGTCATTCTTGTCAACAAGCATGATGTCAATCTATGTTATAAGTTCATTTGAACCTGGAGGACCATTAGTTGCATCAAGCTGTACAACCTGCAGTCATAATTCGTCAGCTATGTTATAAATAAGATTTCTGTCACTACTGTTAATAAGGAGATCAGCATTCAGGTTACCCAACTTTGCGACTATATGAAGAGCAGTAGTCACGTAGGTTGCGTAGAAGATCTGCGTTAGCATTGAATGATATATTTTTTGATGGACGATAAATAAGACATCTTCCGGAACGTAAACTCCCATTTCCCATAAGATTAATGTTTTTTTATCCGCGGTACTTTGTTTGAACGTAACTATTTATTTTATCGTAATTTCTATTTCACATAATTAGTACAAACATTGCCGCGGCGAATAGCGATCTTATTCTTCTGCGTTCTAAATAACGTCGTTATCCGCATGGTTTCTAAATAAAGTACGTTATTCGTGCGCGTTTTGAATAACGATCTTATTTATAGGGATCGTCGAATTACATGAGCGCGAAAATCAAACAAGACATTATCAACTCGTAGAGTTATCTGTTAAATTGATGCAAGTATGCTATTTATTCATCTTAATATTAAGGAATTTCCAAATCTAAAAGGGTATTCAAATTATCAAATTAAATTTGATTTTTAAAATTTTTTTACTTATCGGTGGATAAGTGAAAAAGCATTTAATATTTATGAATTCTAAAAGTAAAGTACATACTTGAGTTTTTACACAATTATAACTAACAATTAAAAATTATAAAGAATTTCATTTATACGAAGAAAATTTTTTTTTGAATACACAACAAATTATATTTTATAATTTTACAAATTTTATTTCAATTTAAAGTACATAATTTTTACTTGAACAAAAATCCAAATTGAATTTTAAAAAAAATTTTTTTAGCAATATGAATTTCACAAAATAATTAAACCTTGAAAAAAAAACTTTTAATGTACTGATACACTGGGAAGACCGATTGGTAATTCTTCAACAACTTTGGTTATTTCTTTGTGCGTATGAACAGTAACATCTGAACATGTACATGTCCTTAGCATCATTTCATTATGGTGTCTTGCGTAATTTAATTCTTTTTGTAATTCCACTACTCGAATTCTTAAAATTGCTATTTCCTCACGTTCAGGATACTGTAAAAAATGTAATTTTTTTTTTTATTTTAATTTTTTTTAAGGTTCTTTACTTCAAGCAATTTTTGCAATCTTATTGTAAACTAAAGACTAAATTTTGTTAAAGCCGATTTAGAGCCATGTCAAGAAAAAATTCTTACAGTGGTTTTATGTACAAAGCTTTTAAAGAGAATGTACAAAGATAAAGTTACTTTCTAAGTCAAAAACAAAATTAATAAAGATCCCGGTGCAAAAAGCTAAGTTTCAAATACAAAAATAATCTGAATGATACTTTGCTCAAAAAGCTGCTACAGATTTTACTACCCCAAAAACTAAAATTTTTCTATAAATAGGTAAAGCTTCGATCAATAATTAGACTGAGAGAAGCTCTGAGCTTCGCTCAGTCTATATTTGCGACAGAATGTCAAGTTTGTGTGCACAATAACACTTTAATGATATTGCCGATTGGCTTCAAAATTTCACAGATGGTCTCAAATGAGAAAAAGACGAACTGATTAAATTGTAGCCCATTTGGTACGCACATTTAAGAATAATAACGAAAAATATAACTCCTCTTCAGAAAATTACATTTTTTTAAATTTTAACATTAAGAGTTTCGATATTTACGAATAAAAAAAAACTTTTCACATTACCTAGGGGTATTCGAGGGGTATTCGAGGTTGAAAAAACATTTTTATTAATAAAATTTTTAATATTTCAACTCAACATATTTTCCAATTTTCCAAGATGGCGGATTGAAAAACTTGAAAAAATCAACTATTCACATTAGAAGGAGATTTTTTAGGGCGAGAAAAATGAATTTTGAATGGAAAATATTTAATTTTTCAACCCAACATGTTTTCCGATTTTCCAAGATAGCAGACTAAAAACTTGAAAAAATCAACTTTTCACATTACAAGGAGAATTTTTAAAGCGGAAAAAATTAAATTTGAGTGGAAAACATTCAATTTTTCAAATTGAAATATTTTTCAATTTTTCAAGATAGCTGATTAAAAAACTTGAAAAAATCAACTTTTCACATTACAAAGGAGTTTTTTAGGGCAAGAAAAATAAATATTGGGTGAAAATATTCAATTTTTCAACTCAACAAATTTTCTGATTTTCCAAGATGGCGTACCATTAATCTGAAATAAATTTACTTTTAACTTTACAAGGGAGTTTTTGGGACATGAAATATGAATTTCCGGTCAAAAATATTTAATTTTTCAACCCAACATATTTTCTGATTTTCCAAGATGGCGGACTAAAAACCTGAAAAAATCAACTTTTCACATAACAAAGAAATTTTTTAAGACAAAAAAAATGAATTTTCCGTGAAAAATATTTAACTTTTCAACCCGACAAATTTTCCGATTTTCCAATATAGCGGACCATTAAACTTAAAAAAATTAACTTTTAACCTTACAAAGGGGTTTTTGGGGAAAGAAATATGAATTTTCGGTCAAAAATATTTAATTTTTCAATCCAACACATTTTCCGATTTTCCAATATGGCGGACCATAAAACTTAAAATAATCAACTTTTAAGTTTACAAGGGGGTTTTTCAGGGTGAGAAAAATGAATTTTAAGTGGGAAATATTTAATTTTTCAACCCAACATATTTTCTAATTTTCTAAGATGGCATACTGAGAAACTTGAAACAATCAACTTTTCATATTACAACGGAATTTTTTAGAGCGAGAAAAATGAATTTTGGGTGAAAAATATTGAATTTTTTAATCCAACATAAATTAACTGTTAACTTTACAAGGGGGTTTGTTAAGGCGAGACAAATGAATTTTTGGTGGAAAATATTTAATTTTTCAACAACATATTTTCCAATTTTACAAGATGGCGGACTAAAAACTTGAAGAAATCAACTTTTCACATTATATGAAGGTTTTTTAAAGCGAAAAAATGAATTTTAGGTGGATAATATATAATTTTTCAATCGAACATATTTTTCGATTTTCCAAGATATTACAAAAGAGTTTTTTAGAACGATAAAGATGAATTTTGATTCTAAATTATTCAATATTTTTGACCAAAAATTCATAATTCTTACTCTAAAAAACCCCCTTGAAAAGTTAAGTTAAACCCCCTGGAAATTTATTTGACAAAGAATGTCAAAATATTTTCACTCCAGAATGTATTAGATGTAACAGATTATTTTATGACATTCATACAGATGAAAATAACATTTGTACTGATTGCAAAAAATTAAACAAATTTACTGCTGATAACAATATTAAGTTATATAGAACAAATGTTAATAGCTAGGATCCATCCAATAATTACAATTTATTGAATTAAAGGAAATCAATATTCTTAATCTGGAAATGTAATTAACTTTCGACAAAATATTGATGAATATATAAACAAATTACCTATACATCCAAATAAATTACCATCTACATTAATTTTTCATAAAAATACACAAGTGGATTTAGTGATTTCAAAGTGCGTTCTGAAAAAATTAAAAATGCACTTGTATGGCTTAAATTAAATAATATATATTACAAAAATATAGAAATAGATGAAGATATTTTAAAACAATTACCAATTAATGGAAACAGATCTAACGAATTACAATCTTTAGACATTAATATAATAGAAAATACAGAAAACAATTCTAAAAAATCAAATAATTCATCTGAAATTTATGATAAAACAATAACTGAAACAAATATACCAGATATATATATATTATTAATCAAGATCATAAGATAAACCAAGAATTACATCTAAATTAACCAACATTAGAAAACGATCCAATTAATGAATTCACAGCGGAAGGTTACATTGCTTGTGCATTCCCGCATTTATTTCGAGGAATAGCAGACTTTTCACTAATTAGAGAAATTTTAGATCAATATTTCAAACATCTTATGAAATATAAAGATAAAATGTTCGCAAAAGATCCAAGATTCAGATTTTTTGTTTGAATACCGTTATGGGTCATGGAATGTTACAAAAAGCAGGAATTTACGTGAACAAATCGAAATTACAAGAGTGCACTATAGTACAATTAAAAAACAAATTAGAGAAGGATAAAAACTTTTGCAAACATATTATGGTTTATTCTTCTAAAATAAGATCTACCAACAGTTATTGGTTTCAACGGTGTGCCAAACTTATTAGGTTAAACAGTTGAAAAAACCAACAATATTCTTTACACTTAGAGCTGCAGATCATCAATGGAATGATTTATATAAAATATTATGTCCAAATGAGGATCCAAATACTATAACTGATAAAAGAAGAAATAATTGACGAAATGTCATTAATAGATTTACGCACTTTATACCAAATAGAATCGCGGTGTAGAGAAATTTTTACTAATGAAATTGATTAACTATTCGGTGGATTAATAATCTACTTATTCGGCGATTATAACCAATTAACACCCGTAGGAGATACAGCAATATTTAGTACAAAAAAACATACTGACAAAATGCAATCACAGGGAAAACTTGTTTTTAATGAGTTTCAAAAATACTTCTGTTTAAAAAATGCAAACCGACAAGAAGGTAATCAAACGCCATACTCTAAATTGTTGGATGAAACTGCAAACGCAGAATTGTCCCAGGAAAATTATGAAGCATTACATAACAGACGGAAAACCATAATACCAAAAAATGAATTAGATTTATTTGAAAATGCAATACACTTATACCCAAAATGCACAGAAGTAGATGCACATAACGAAAAATATATAAAAAACACAGGAAACGCAGTAGCTCACATTGTAGGTACAAATGTACCCAATGTAGCCATGAGTTGTTCGGATGAAAAAGCTTCAAGATTACAAAATATCCTATATTTATCTAAAAATTATCGTGTAATGTTAAGGGCAAACTTATGGACTGCTGGAGGTTTTATCAATGGTACTTTAGGTCATGTCAGAGAAATAATTTATTCTGACAATGATTCACCGCCGCAGGGACAAGTCGCAAGGACAGACTATTCATAAAATGTTTCTCCATATAGGAGACAGAACGTGAAAAACAATTAGGCATAACTTACGTAGGATTAAGTAGAGTTAAATCAATTAACCATTTAATTTTAATAAAAGATCATAATAATTATAGATACGACTCTATTCAACTATGCGGTTGTTTTAAAGATAAACAAAAGTTTTTACACAAATTAAAAAACGATATTCATTAAAATATCAATACAATGAAAAATTATATTTCATACATGAAATAATTCAATAAAGTGTTTTTTTTATTAAATTTATAAGCATTTATTTATTTATATATATCATTATTAATGAAAAAAAATAGTAATTATTTTTATGTTAAATCATTTAAATTTAAAATGAAAGAACTTTTATTATTAATAATAATAGTATTACTTATCTTTTAAATTATTTTTTTATAAGAAATCATAATTTTAAGCTTTATAAGGAATCATTAAATAAACCTATAAAATTACAGTGGCTTTGCTCAGTCTCACTAATGTTCGCGGTAATCTAGTTAAATAATTAACAGTATACTAAATACTTACACAACGGCTACGATGGTGTCTACGATGGTATCTTTCATGAGAATGTTCATGAGAATGTCCAGGTTTTGCAGCTGCCTCCAAAACAATTATCATGAAGATAGCGAATATAATTGTAGATTTCAAAAACATTTTCTGAAACAGTTAATAATTAAAGTAAAATTAATAATTGAATCTAAAAAAGAGCAAAATTTACCCTTATTTAAAAGAAAAGTTTATAATTTTTTATAAATGTACTTGGAATTGTACGTTGTACTTACCAATTTTTTTTAAGAACTCAAGTGTTTACAAGAATAACTTTTTCTGCAGAAATGATAATTTTTGTTGAAAAGCATGAACTTTTATACCAAAATTTTATCTAGTGTACGTGATTTTTACAAAAAATTGCTGGTTTTTAAAATATTATTCAATTTTATTTTTTTGTAATAAATTTTAATTTAGAAAGAATAAACAACAAAAATTAAAAAATACAATAGAGGCAGGAAAAATGGCATTCCAGAAAAATATTTATCATTTATTTTTTCGATTTATTTATTCAAATTATTCTAACATTGATAATAATATTTTCAATTACCAGCGTTTTACAAAATTAAATTTCAAAAAGTCACGTAAATTCAAGAAAGGAAAAAAAATATTTGTGCAGTGGAATCTGCTGATTCAATTTTAAAATTCTAGTTTTATGGCCCAGAAAATTATTTATTTATTTGATATTTGCATACATTTGAAAATTAAACGGGTAGATACTACCCTTTACATTTATAAATATTTACAGTTTGATTGGTCTAGTAATTATTAATATACATTTATAGTTGTTCTCTGAACTAAAACTATGAAAAGTACAATTTTTTTTTTGTTTGTTAATTTAAAAGCTATAAATAAGCATATAATAGATTTAATTAGATTTTATATGCATTAAAGAAATGCACAAATAATAGGCCAACTTTAGAGAAAATCTGCCAAAAATCCTGGAATATAGAAGATAGTATTTCTTTTATATCTTATGGGGTTTTCGGGAATGCAGAATCTGAATCTGCTAACTACATTTTAAAATTCAAATTTTTGGTCCAGAAATTAGATAAAAATTGGGTGATTTTCGAGAAAATTTGCCAATTCTTCAAGATTATACAGGAAATTACTATCGATGCATCATATAGGGTCTTAGAGTTTGTTAAATCCGAATCTCTTAAGCTTTCAGTTGAAATGGGACTCAAATAATTAAAAGTTTTAAGGAATTATTTAAAAAGAAAATAATAACAAAAAGTTAAAATATTTTTTTTTTTAAATGAAGTTGGCTGAATTTTTGATTTGTTGTTGGTTCCATCATTCTGAACAAAAATCTCACAGGGGACAAAGCTCAAAAGTCCCAACTTTGGCTGCTACGGAGCTTGAAAGCTCCATCATAACAAAGTTGCTTAAAAACCTTTTTTCTTTTATTTTTAAAATATATCTTTATGTTTTTGAGGTCGCTGATTTCTAATCCGATGTCAGATTAACGAAATTGTAAATTTTCAGCTGTCAATTAGCTGTCAAGACTCTAAAATATCGTAAAAAACTTAAAAGTTTATCTGGGATATACGTTTTTGAGGTCTCTGACTTCGAATTCGACGTCAGATTGATTATATTGTCAATTGACAGCTGTCAAAAATCTAAAATATTGTAAATAACTTAAAAGTGTAGCTGGAATATACGTATTTAATGTCGCCTCACAATTTTTTTAGATTTTTGACAGCTGTCAATTGACAATCTCGTAAATCCAATATCGAATTTGAAGTCAGCGACCTCAAAAGCGTATATCCCAGCTAAACTTTAAAGTTTTTTACGATATTTTAAAAATTTGATAGCTAATTCACAGTTGCCAATTAATAATATCGTTAGTCTGACATCCGATTCGAAATCATCGACATCAAAAACATTAAGACATACTTTAAAAATAAAAGAAAAAAGGTTTTTAAGTAACTTTGTTACGATGGAGCTTTGGAGCTTTTAAACTCCGTAGCAGCCAAAGTTGGGACTTTTGAGTTTTGTGCACATTTTAATTTATTTTTTCATATTTTCAGGTGTCTTCTCGAAAAATTATAATTTAGCAGAAAAGTATTCACGAACAATTGTAAATTTATTAAGGTTAATTAAGAGTCTTTATGATCTAAAACAGCAATGGTGGGCAAGTTATATCATCAGGTTGAGTTGGTTGAAATCAGGAGAATTTTAATGGCAAAAATGAAACATCTTTTATAGGGTTCAAACTTTGATAGAATTAGTCTAAATACTAATTATTTTAATGTGGTTAAAATACCAAAGTACCAAAGTAAAGTTAAAGTACCAAATTACACCAAATAGTTATTGATGAGTTTAATATGTTGAAAAAACATGCTGACTACCCTTTGTTTATTCAAATGGGCCTTCTGGGACTAGAAACGCAAGGCTCAATGTTATGGAATAGGGTTTTTTGGTAATTATCAATGAAACGATTAAATCTTTCAAATTAACCAAAATACTTCTGGTTGGTCTCATTTTTTCGGTGTAAGTGTCACCTTTCAAACTTCGTAAACCACAATTTTTATCACTAATTTTCTCATTAATGTAGCCAATTAACGAAATGGCCATTTTCGGCAAAAAATTTATTTAAAAACTAGTAATATTTTTTAAAAATCACGTACACTAGATAAAATTTTGGCATAGAAGTTAAAGCTTTTCAAAAAAAATTATCATTTCTGCAGAAAAAGTTATTCTTGTCACCACTTGAGTTCTTAAAAAAAATTGGTAAGTACAACGTACGATTTTATAATCTAAATACTTATATAAAAATAAAAAAAAAAATACTTATATAAAAATTTTAAATATTTCTTTTAAGTAAAGGTAAATATTGCTTGTCTTTCAGTTGAATTTTTATTTGTATTGATTATTAATTTTACATTAATTATTAACTGTTTCAGAAAATGTATTTGAAATCTACAATTATATTCGCTATCTTCATGATGATTGTTTTGGGGGAAGCTGCAAAACATCATGGACATTCTCATGAACATTCTCATGAAAGACATCATAGACACCATCGTAGCCGTTGTGTAAGTATTTAGTATACTGTTAATTATTTAATTATTGATCGAAGCTTTACCTATTTATAGAAAAATTTTAGTTTTTGTGGTAGTAAAATCTGTAGCAGCTTTTTGAGCAGAGTATCAATCAGATTATTTTTGTATTTGAAACTTAGCTTTTGGCACCGGGTTCTCTATTAAATTTGTTTTTGAATTAGAAAGTAACTTTATCTTTTAAGAATTTTTTCTTGGCATGGCTCTCAATCGGCTTTAATAAAATCTAGTCTTTATTTTACAATAAGATTGCAAAAATTGCTTGAAGTACAGAACCCTAAAAAAAATTAAACTAAAAAAAAAAAATACATTTTTTACAGCATCGTGAACGTGAGGGAATATCAATTTTAAGACTTTCATTAGTGGAATTAAAACGAGAATTAAATTCCATAAGACACTATAATGAAATATTGCTAACCACATGTACACGTTCAGATATTGCTATTCCAAAGCACAAAGAAATCACCAGAATTGTTGAACCATTACCAGAAATTTCAGTCGGTCTTCCCAGTGTATCAGTACATTAAAAGTTTTTTTTTTCAAGGTTTAGTTATTTAATGAAATTCATATTGCTAAAAATATTTTTATAAATATTCAATCTGGATTTTTGTTCAATTTAAATTGAAATAAAATTTGCAACATTTTAAAAAATAATTTGTTGTAAAATAAACTTCCGTCGTATAAATGAAATTCTTTATAAACTCTAGTTGTTAGTTATAATCGTGTAAAAACTCAAGTATGTACTTTTTTTTTTAGAATTCATAAATTAGAAGCCCCAATTTCTCAAAGAGAAGACCCCGAAATTTATGAACAGCGACCTAAAAAACTTATAGTAGACTAAATCTGGTGGTAGCCACAAACTATATAACATCCACACCCTCTGATTTGACTGGAGTTATAGTTTTATATTCTCTGTTTTGATAATTGCCAACTTTGCAGAAAAAATAATTTAAATAATTTACCGGTAATCTTTTTTAATATAATTTTTTTGTAATTTTGCTTTTCAACTTATAAGTAAACAAAACTATAGACTCTTTTCACATCATTCTAAAACTATCGAATTTCTTTTAAGTTATTTAGATTTTAGAAGAGGGGGGGAGGGAATTATGGTTTTTTATTATAATTATAATTAGTTCCTAATATTATTTCGATTATTATTTCTTATGATTATTTGAATAATTTAATTTAGTTTACTTTGTGTACAAAGATGAAGTTCAACTTTACTTTTACTTTTTAAATAAAATTATTTTTGAAATTTGTGATATAAATGTAGAATTCATCAATAATGCGATTTCAGTACTGCCTGTAAACCGTCGCATTCGATTTAATACAAAAGAAGATAGTATTGTTCTTCTTTGGTAATAATATAACTTTATATATATATAACTTTTTTCAAAAAATACTATTTTATCTACATTTATAGAATATTTTGAATTTATTGACTAAATGGAATAAAATGTAAAAAAATTTATATAAAGTTAACAAATTTTTTTATTGATGTTGTTAAAGCGGCGTTTCGTCAACTGATTTGTTGACCTTGTCAAGCTAAAATTATATAATTAATGAAAATTAAAAAATTTTTTTCTTACAATATTAAATTACTTTCTTAAAATATTTAATCTTACAATTTACAAGTTAATGTGTTCGCATAAATTAGAAATAAACAATGGAATTTTTAAAAATAGAAATTTTTTTATTGCTTTCTTAAAATAGTATAATAGTTAAATAATTTATATAAAGTCACGCAAATTCAAATAAGGGAAAAAAATTTCATATAAAAACGAGAATTTTTTTAATATAGGATTTATCAGTTTCAATCTGTGATGGGCAATCCTTAACCCTGCGCTAATCCTTAACGCAAATTTTTGGCATTATTAACGCTATAATTTTTTCGATAAGCGATAAAATATTTATCGTTTACGAATTTATTTCTTGATAAGCGCTAATAAAATTATCGATAACGAAAAAAATTATCGTTAACGATATTATCGTTATCGATTATCGCGTTATCGAGCCTTTTTTCTCGATATTTCAAAAAATATGAAAAATTTGAATGAAGAAAGTTATCTTGTGTGGCGATAGTACAAAGTAAGAACCGATAACGTTTTTTTCCTTCTTTAAGCCTTTTTTGATTTTTCATAAAAGACTTCTGCGGATTAAGGTATGGTTTCCGGCCCCAGTATATTTTTCACATTTTTTTGACTATATTTGATGGTTTACGATAAAAAATAAGATTCCAAGGGTCGGTAACCCCCCACCCTTCGCCTTGGGTTGGGGGAGAAGTTAAAGCGTGTTTTTAACTCCAAAATTAATAACTCCAGAACGAATCATTCAATTAGGGCTTGGTTGGTGTTAAAATTTTTATTTTAAAAAAATACTCTAGAAAAAGTTTATTTTTTTTATTTTTGAACTCATTTTGAGGTTAAAAACTTCAAAAAACGTCATTTTTAGCATCTTTGACGGTCTATAAATTGAGATATCCCGGGAAAGAGGAAAAACTCCTTTTTTTTACGCTCAGGAAAACGATTCATTAGTAAATAATGAAATTATCGCGCTATGCCCATCACTGGTTTTAATAAAGGATCTGAATTGATTAATTTTAAAAAGATTGACGCAAAAGTTGAACAAAGTAAGTAAAAAAAAATTTTCTTTTGTTAGTAAAAAATATCTGATTATAATTGTATCACACTAAAGTATAAGAAATAATTTCTTTAATACCAGGAAGTAATAATTAATATTACTTTACGTTTGTGACAAATTAGAGCAAATAATTTTTTTTTTACTTTTTGGGCTTTAACGTTTTAATTTTTTGTGCAAATTTTTTAACTCTAAATTGTGATTAAGTGCAGTGTAGTATTTGGTCTATAAAAACCAAAGATTGATTCATTTTTTAGTAGGATACAGTTTATATTTATTTCTTAATGATTAAAATTGCAAATAAATCTGTTTCTAAAAAAAACAAATTGTTTATTTTTATTATTTTATTAGATGATAGGTAAATTTCCAATGATATTTCGTATTTTGGCAATATTTTTCATGATACATATAAATTTTTCTGAAGGAGCTTCTGAAGAGCGAAGATCATACAGTAAGTTTGTTTTCTTTAAATATTCACAAATTGAAATTCAATAAAATATTAAAATATAAAATTTTTAAAAGATTGTAGTAGCTGAAAAATATGATACAGGAATGTTACAGAAAAAATCCTAAACAACCTCCAACTGTAATGACTCATAAAATTCATGAAAAACCTCCAATTGTATAGACTCGTGTGATCCATGAACAACTTCCAATTTCACAATCTGATCCAATAGTTTATAATCCCTGATTCCGTTCAAATCGGCGCGGCGTTTATACAGAGATCTTCGTAAAAATATTAGGAAATTCAATAAAAATGTGTTCTGAACAACTAGTATTGTGAAAAGAATCTGTATAATAAGAAATCTAAAAGCCAAATATTAATGATTTTAGCTCCTGATTTAATAATTTTCAATTATGTTCTAAAATATAATTAAATATTAATATATTATTTATAAATAATATTAAAGAACGCATTTTTTTTTTTAATTTTTGAAATTCACCAATCCTTTTCCAAATAATAATAAACCTTTAATGAATTTAATTTTTCTTATTTTGGATATACCAGGTAAATAGCATGGAAATTGCAATAGACCAGTAATAAGAAGAACCATAATTATGGCTTTTTAAACAAAGCTTCAAGGTTAAAATGAAATTTATTATGTGCCTAATTGTCTTTGGTAATTATATTTGTACTCAAATGAATTTTCTCTGCTATATATGGCTCGCTTTCATTTTTTTTGGAAAAATAGCTTACAAAAAATAAAAATAAAAAATTCCTTTTTTAAAGTCCAAAAAAGGCTTTTTAGACTTTTTTCACCAATAGTTATTCATTATTGCATAAAAATCACCATAACGAACCTTTTACATCAATTTATTACGTTTTTTGATAATTATAAGGTAAAAACAGCTTAAAACCATTAAAAACCAAAATCGTTACTAACAGGCGGCCTTAAAATATGAATTTTTCTAGGCTTTATGTATTTTAAAGAACAATGACACATATTTTTGAATAATACTTACTAAAAAAACTATTTTTGGAAGTAAATTTTAAAAATATTTAATTTAATAATTTTAACAAAAAAGAGGAACGGTAAAGGCTTTTTCGTAGAAATATCAAAATAATTCGTAAACAACTGAACAAAAAAACTTTTCCTTTTGGAAAGTAAAGGATTTTTATTATTGAAAATACTAAGTTTTTAATATTTTAATCACAACCAACGCTTCTTAATCGGAGATCTAGGGGGGTTCGGTAAAGGCTTTTTTTTTGTCCCTTAGCGATTTCTGAACTTAAATTGATTTTGTTTTCCTATTTTAAGTCATTAATGCAATTAAAAGGTTTTAAAAATGTTTTTATGAAGAGAAATCAAATTTAATATAATTAAATTACGCTTTACGTAAAAATTTTGTAAAATCGTGTGAAACACATTCTCACTCTTGTAATAATTAGTAAAAGTAAGTTTACATTTTTTCTATATGGAAAAAGTTTAACTTTATGATATAGCAATTAACCCCCAAAAAAATTTTTGAAAATTAATCGTTAGGTTTGAGTGACAGACACTCAAAGTATAGGCATCTTCTTTGTGACAGGGAACGGTAAAAACTCTTTTGCTATATTTTTGTTTTACAAAAGTGTTACGTATGGTAGGTCAAAATTGATATGCCTAACATCCGATATATATATAAATATTAAACCTACATTCGATAGTTGTATTAATGTCACAGACGAAATAGGAACTCGCAGGTGCATTTCTGCTGATGCTGATCTAGCACAATAGCGTGGGACCAAAAGTCAGCTATGACGCAAAGTAGTAGTGATTTATGCAACGTAAATTGCATAGATCCCACCTCGCGATTTTTAGAAGTAGGCAAAGACGCCTCCGTTAATTGGACGTGACGAGACCGACGCTTTTTTGTATTGGACGTTTCCCCCAAAATCTCGCAATATGGGCAGATTCATTTTAGATTATATATTGCCCTTCAGGCGCCCAAATTGCATTCTTTAGAATCATAACCATCATTCATTAGAATACTATCTTTCGTTATTATTCTGACAATTCCTTCTGTAATTAAGAACTTAGCCTCAGGTTAGGTTCATTCAGCTTAGATCGAACTCGGACTCATCTACAAATATATCAACTATAAACCAACCAAATAATATAACCATACCAACTATATTAAATACCTGGGGCACTCATATCCCCAGGATAAACTTATTTATATTTTATATTTTATATTTATATTTACGTACCCCTTGGATAAAACCTCAGGATACGTAACAAAAGTTAAAACATTAAATTCTATTAATTTTTATGGTGTGCCATAAAACTTATTGATACTAATAATTAAAAAAAAAAAATTTTTTATCAATGAATGCATCTAATAGTCAGAAACGTGCTGTACGTCATTTTTCCAAAAAAAAGATACTGAGCCATATACACAAACTTAAGATTTTTCAAAGATTTTCAATTCGCATTAATTCACGTGTCTTCAATAAGATGCGCCTCTATACGAATTTAATTAAAAATTAAAATTTAAAAAAATTGAGGTTTTTCTGTTTGGGAAGCCGATTTGCTTCAGGACAGGTTGTGGTAAGACTAGGAGCTTGTACAAAATTTTTGAGGCGTATAAAACTCATTTTAGTTATGAATTTCCATTTTGGCAGAAATTCGGGGGATAAGTGAAAAAGCATTTAATATTCATGAATTTTAAAAACAAAGTACATACTTAAGTTAGAATTTAGGAAGAATTTTCATATATAGGAAGAAATTTTATTTTAAATACACAACAAATTATTTTTTATAATTTTGCAAATTTTATTACAATTTAAAATTTTTACTATAACAAAAATCCAAATTGAATATTTTAAAAAATATTTTTAGCAATATGAATTTCACAAAATAATTAAACCTTGGAAAAAAAACTTTTAATGTACTGATACACTGGGAAGACCGATTGGTAATTCTTCAACAACTTTGGTAATTTCTTTGTGCGTATGAACAGTAACATCTGAACATGTACATGTCTTTAGCATCATTTCATTATGGTGTCTTACGTGATTTAATTCTCGTTCTAATTTCACTAGTCGATATCTTAAAATTCTTATTTCCAAACGTTCAAGAGGCTGTAAAAAATGTAATTTTTTTACTTTAGTTTAATTTTTTTTAAGGTTCTTTATTTGAAGCAATTTTTGCAATTTTATTGCAAACAAAAGACTATATTTTGTTAAAGCCGATTTAGAGCCAAGCCAAGAAAAAATTCTTATGTACGAAGCTGTTAAAGAGAATGTACAAAGATAAAGTTACTTCCTAAGTCAAAAACAAAATTAATAGACAACCCGGTGCAAAAAGCTAAGTTTCAAATACAAAAATAATCTGATTGATACTTTGCTCAAAAAGCTGCTACAGATTTTACTACCCCAAAAGCTCAATTTTTTCTATCAATAGGTAAAGCTTCGATCAATAATTAAATAATTAACAGTATACTAAATACTTACACAACGGCTACGATGGTGTCTATGATGTCTTTCAAGAGAATGTTCATGAGAATGTCCATGATGTTTTGCAGCTTCCCCCAAAACAATCATCATGAAGATAGCGAATATAATTGTAGATTTCAAATACATTTTCTGAAACAGTTAATAATTGATTTAAAATTAATAATTGAATCTAAAAAAGAGCAATATTTACCCTTATTTAAAAGTGAAGTTTTAAATTTTTTATGTATGTACTTGGATTATAAAATTGTACGTTGTACTTACCAATTTTTTTTAAGAATTCAAGTGTTTACAAGAATAACTTTTTCCGCAGAAATGATAATTTTTTTTTGAAAAGCGTTAACTTTTATACCAAAATTTTATCTGGTGTACGTGATTTTTACAAAAAATTGCTGGTTTTTAAAATATTATTCAATTTTAGTTTTTTGTAATAAATTTTAATTTAGAAAGAATCAATAACAAAAATTAAAATATACAATAGAGGCAGGAAAAATGGCATACCAGAAAAATATTTATCATTTATTTTTTCGATTTATTTATTCAAATTATTCTAACATTGATAATAATATTTTCAATTACCAACGTTTTGCAAAACTAAATTTCAAAAAGTCACGTAAATTCAAGAAAGGAAAAAAAATATTTCTGCAGTGCAATCTGCTGATTCAATTATAAAATTCTAGTTTTATGACCCAGAAAATTATTTATTTCTTTGATATTTGCATACATTTGAAAATTAAACGGATAGATACTACCCTTTACATTTATAAACATTTACAGTTTGATTGGTCTAGTAATTATTAATTAATACATTTATAGTTGTTCTCTGAACTAAAACTATGAAAGTTACAATTTTTTTTTTTTTTTGTTAATTTAAAAGCTATAAATAAGCATATAATAGATGTAATTAGATTTTTATATTATATACATTAAAGAAATAAACAAATAACAGGCCAACTTTAGAGAAAATCTGCCAAAAATCCTGGAATATAGAAGATAGTATTTCTTATAATATTTCTGATAATTTTTCCTATTTTTCCTTTGCAAACTACTTATATACTTCCTATTATATTATATAATGGGCAACTCCGGATACTTAATATTTGTAAGTTATTTTTTGACCCCAAATTTAGCAGATATTTACTTGTATATGAAACATTATCTCTCCCAAATTTTTATCCCTCTAGGTGCAAAAATGCCCAAATTAGGCTATTTGAACTTTTCTGAAAATTTTTTAGGTCCGCTAATCTTTTTTAGTAAACAATTTGTAAAACCGATTAGATATAAAAAACGCTGCGAATTAATTTGCACTATGGTTCCTCATTAGCAGCAACAAAATGTTCTTAATGGTCTATTTTACCTGAGAAAGTATAATGCCATAAGAAAAACTTAAAATGATTTTTTCATTGATACTGTTAGTTTTACATCTGATGGAAAAAATGAGGTTTTTATTTACTTATTTATATATTTAATTATTTATTTCAACAGGATCACTGATCCTATAATTACAATAATTTAACAAAAAAGAATACTAAAAATACAGTATATTTATTTATTTATTTAAGAAAAAATTATAGCGCAGGCATGGCCGATGCGCATTTGATACAGTTTTAAGTATGTACTTTTTTTTAAATATGTACTCTATATTACATTATTCATATTATAAAATTATAGTTGAATGATACAATTTTTAAAATAATAAAATGTAATTCAAATTGATTTAAGATTTGAATAAGTTTAATTAAAATTTTAGTAAAGTGAAAATTAACTGTCTTTCTTTGCCAAAACAGCAATGGTGGGCAGGTTGGGTCATCGGATCGGCCTCAAATTTTCCCCATGTTTTTATAACATAAAGATAGGAAAATCCTGAAATTTTCAGCCTTCTAGGTCTTAAACAGCCCGAGTTATGGCCAATCAAACTCATTAGGCGGCTCTCGACCGGCGTTAGTGCTTTTCGGGAAAATGGTTAAAAATCATAAATATAAGCTTGAAAAAAAATTCTGAAACAGTATATATGTTGGGAAACCTTCAGTAAATCCATTTCTGCCATTATTTTTTCGGAAAAACCCCGGGAAATTCCGGAAAATGGGAAAATGCGTTTTAAGAAAAATCGCAATATCTCATTTGCCGCCATTTTTTTTTTGAAAATTTTTTTTTCAAAATTTTTTTGAAAACCGAAATCCCATCGATCTGTATGAAAAAAAATTTTGATTTCGGCCATTAAGGTCGATTTTAGCCTGTTTTAGAATAATTTCACATTTTCAATACTTCTTTATTTAATTTTCCGTAAGGGGTTAAAATAATTGACTTTTTTCTTTCAGAATCGAATAGCCAGGGAAAAAGTAGTCCTAAATAAAAAAAAAAATTGCTCTTTTCGGTGAAAATTAACCGAGTTATGGTCAAGTAAAGATAGTGTCACAAATTACCATTTTTATACTAATTCCAATTTTAGGGTCCATAACGACATTATAACTTGAAAAATGCATAACTCGCTTAAATTTTATCGTAAAAAGAAAAGTTTAGGATTATTATCGAATATTTTTTCCTTGGCTATTCTTTTATGCAAGAAAAAAATTAGTTTAGTCAATAAAAAGTTTTTATTTGGTCAAAAACTAATGTAACATGTTAAGGACTGTTTTTGATTATTATCATTTTTTATCAAAAAAAATAAATTTCTGTCAAGAAAATTAATTTTTTTATTGGATAAACGAATAGACATGAAAAAATATTCGATAATAATCCTAAACTTTTCTTTTTACGATAAAATTTAAGCGAGTTATGCATTTTTCAAGTTATAATGTCGTTATGGACCCTAAAATTGGAATTAGTATAAAAATGGTAATTTGTGACACTATCTTTACTTGACCATAACTCGGTTAATTTTCATCGAAAAGAGCAATTTTTTTTTTTATTTAGGACTACTTTTTCCCTGGCTATTCGATTCTGAAAGAAAAAAGTCAATTATTTTAACCCCTTACGGAAAATTAAATAAAGAAGTATTGAAAATGTGAAATTATTCTAAAACAGGCTAAAATCGACCTTAATGGCCGAAATCAAAATTTTTTTTCATACAGATCGATGGGATTTCGGTTTTCAAAAAAATTTTGAAAAAAAAATTTTCAAAAAAAAAATGGCGGCAAATGAGATATTGCGATTTTTCTTAAAACGCATTTTCCCATTTTTCGGAATTTCCCGGGGTTTTTCCGAAAAAATAATGGCAGAAATGGATTTACTGAAGGTTTCCCAACATATATACTGTTTCAGAATTTTTTTTCAAGCTTATATTTATGATTTTTAACCATTTTCCCGAAAAGCACTAACGCCGGTCGAGAGCCGCCTAATGAGTTTGATTGGCCATAACTCGGGCTGTTTAAGACCTAGAAGGCTGAAAATTTCAGGATTTTCCTATCTTTATGTTATAAAAACATGGGAAAAATTTGAGGCCGATCCGATGACCCGACCTGCCCACCATTGCTGTTTTGGCAAAGAAAGACTCATATATAAAAATTTAAAAATTAACAAAGATAAAAAAAATATATATATATAAAAAGTAAAAAATAAAAATAAAGAATTTACTGTTGAAGGACAGTTATTTTTAGTACAATATAGGGGTTTTTTGAATACTTAATAAGTGTTACTTAAAAGTATTGAGATTAGAATAAGCTTTTAAAGTAAATGGTAGATTGTTCCACTCTGTAATGGCTGAATAGAAAAATGATTGCTTATAGGTTTCAGTTCGATAAAAGCTTGGAAGAGCAAATGTTAGTGGGTGAAATTCTGACAATAAGGTATCTAGTAGGTTACGTTGAGAACGCCTAATTTCTTCATCAGGGGGTTTAAAAACTGATGAAAGGTCTTTGGGAACTTATCAAGCTATGCACAAGTACCAATTTGAAGTACTGTCTTCTTGACTTAGCAGTAAGCCAATTCATTTCTTAAAGGTGTAATGGATACATGTTTATACTGTCGGATAAATAAAAACGTGCACCTCCCGCTTTTATTGAATAACTTCCACAAAAATGGTCACAAAACATCCGCATAAAATTTTTCTTGTAGAAAATTGTTTCTTCTACTCCAATACGAAAGGTCAAGTTTCAAAGTTAATTAGGGCAAAAATTATAGTCGAAAATGGGGCAAAAAAGTGGAAAAAAAACTGAACGCTTTTTTTGGTCATTTTCAAATCGCTATAGTTTCACTAAAAATCAATATTTTTTTACCAAAATTTAACCATAAGTTCTTTTGCTCTTTCACTTTCTAGGGTCGTTGGAATTTTTAAGAAATATTGATAAAAATTTAATTTACAACCCTTCAAACTTTTTGTATCAAAATTAGTTCTAACAATCCGATTGACGAGATTTTTTTTCATCCCTATAGAATATTTATTTTAGATCTTAATTCTCGAATTTGATGTCTGCACACTTCTTCGTTTGATAGTAGTATCAATAAAACTAAATCTTGCATATGAATAGAAAACTAATAATTACTTTTACCACACTTTCGAGCTATGAATGAAAATAAAATTTAAGGTGCTACCGCCTGTGGGCAGATTTTGATACTCTATATGACTCTAAAAAGAAAAAATTTCTTTTATTTGTGTTGAAACAAAGGAGAGATATTTAAATCAGTAGAAAAAAAAATAAAGACAGAGAATTTCTTTCAAAAATTATTTAATTTTTTCATGGTGCATCAAAATTCTCCATAGGCGGTCGCACCTTAAATTTTATTTTCATTCATAGCACAAAAACAATGGGTTATTATTAGATTTCTATACATAAAAATTATTTATTTTTATTGATACTATTATCAAACAAAGATGTGCACAAACATCAAATTCGAGAACGAAGATCTAAAATAAATATTCTATCGGGAGAAAAAAATCGCGTCGATCGGATAATTAGAACAAATTTTGATAAATAAAGTTTGAAGGGTTGTAACTCTTTTTTTTTATCGATATTATTTAAAAAATCCAACAGCCCTGGAAAGTGAAAGAGTAAAAGAACCCATGGTTAAATTTTGGTAAAAAAATATTGATTTTTAGTGAAACTATAGCGATTTGAAAATGACCAAAAAAAGTGTTCAGTTATTTTTCCACTTTTTTGACCCCTTTTCGACTATAACTCTTGCCCTAATTAACTTTGAAACTTGACCTTTCGTATAGGAGTAGAAGAAACAATTTTCTTCAAGAAAAATTTTATTCGGATGTTTTGTGACCATTTTTGTGGAAGTTGTTCAATAAAAGCGGGAAATGCACGTTTTTATTTATCCGACAGTATCTACCAATACCAAATATGAATCTTATGGCTAAATTTAATATGCTTTCTATGTTATCCATAAGAGTCACATCCAAGGCACCATAGACCAGACAACAATAATCAAAGTATGGAATTATTAAAGAATTTACTAGTAATTTCCGTAGCTCATAAGATAATAGTATTGACTTTAAGCATAGACGATGCAGTGTGTAGTGCACTGATTTTGACAATTTCAGAACTTGTGCCGACCAATTTAACGTTGGGGTTAAAATTACACCCAGATTGAAATATGAAATATTCATGTTTGTAAATACCAATTATTACACTGTAATAAATGGTATTTCAAGATCATTGTTTTTACTTAATTGAAATGTAATACCAAAAATTATAGATTTGATTTTATCTGGATTCAATTTTAAGAAATTATTTTAAGTGATTATTTGTTGTCCAATCTACTACTGCATTGGCATCCTGCTGTACTTTAGCAATACACAGAAAAGAAAAGAAGGATTCTGCTTTGCCCAAAACGATGTATCAGCTGTCTTGTTCTAACGCGGTAACTGCCTACTCGATCGGCACGGCTGTCCCTTCTACCGAGTTAGCATATGTCTTCGCTACATGATGCGTAAAACCTAGATCGTGTAACCTTCTCAGTAAGATAGTATGGTCTATAGTGTCAAAGGCATTGGAAAAATCAAATAGCAATAAGATTGCGACTAATCCTAACTCTATTCCACGACGTATAGTATCAGTAAGGTTCAACAAAACTGCTGCGTACTAAAATTTTTCCTATAACCAGACTGATGAGAGTTTATTAAATTATTAGTTTCTAAGAGGTCTAGAACCTGATCAACTATTAATCTTTCCAGGGCCTTTGCTAGATGAGACATGTTAGCTACAGGACGGGTGTCTGAGGTAGATAGTGGTTGAGGAATTTTGCTGAGAGCTATAATAAATATTCTCTTCCAGCAATTTGGAAACTTTGCTGTACTAATGGAAGTATTAAATAGGTAGGTTATAAAATTTGATAAGACATGTAAAGACTCTTTATAATGCATTAGATTAAAACCATCCGGACTAAGGCATTTGCATTTGGGCATTATTTTGGTTAATGTCTTAGATGTTTGATCAGAAGTTACAGTATTAATTTAGAAGGAAGTAGTAACTATGGTATCATGAGAAAATTGTGGTAGTATTAAGCAAGATGGTGAGGATTTATTTATTTTAGAAAAGTGAATATTTATGTCAATAGCAGTAAAGTATTGAAAAGGGGAATTATAAGCTGTTAAAGTGAGTCCAAGGGAGTCAAAAATTCGCCATAGAGTGGAAGAATTTCTTGGGTCTTAACCGGACAATTTACAAGTCAATCCTGTTACTGTATAGAATGTATCACTAAAAATATTAAAGAAATCTATTATATCATTGTATAAATTACAAATACGAATAGTAACAAACTTGTTTGGAAATGAATTCAAATGGTACGGCATTTTTAAAATGTACCCAACTGATCTCAGGTTACGCTGCATAGCAAGTAAAAGTAGTTCAGATAAAATACTTTCACAATTAATAAAGTTATTAACAATTTTACTTAAGGTTTTAAGAGCGTTAGGATTTTGCCTATCGGCATCCTTGTCTTACTCATGTAAAAAAATACGGATTGCAACTTTAAATAAATAAAAAAATTTTTTCAATAATACTTAATTATTACTATTCAAAACTTAAAAATAAATTTTATTAACTTAATTTTGGCATTAAATAAATTATTTATTATTTAATTATTTATAAAAAAAATAAATAAACTAAAAAAAAAAATAAATGACTCTACCTCAATAGCAGAATAAACGTTTATTTTTTATACATTTTTTTAAGTAAAACCATAAAAAATGACGGTCGATTGTAAATTTTAAGGTCTCTTTTTATTTATTAGGACTTTATTTATCAACTCAAGTTTTAGCTTTTTTTTTGCATTTTAATTCTACCGCTCTTAAGAACTTAAATAAATTAGATCAATTCTTTTCAATGCACTAGAGATCAAAGAGATATCCAATTTCGTCGCCTCACCAGTATAGGTATGATCAGTATAAGACATTGGCAAACCAATTCTGAAAGCAGCAAATCTAAAAAATTTATGATTTAGTGCTTCCAGTTGTTTCAATTGCCCGCCATTTATCGAACCCCAAATTTAATATCCATACATTACACCAGCATGAACGTACCAAAAATAGATTCTCCTAAAAACTTCAGGGGGCCGAAAATCAGCCGTGTATCTTTGCAAATAGTTTCTTGTCTTTATAACTTTTGCAACTATAAAATCAATATGATTTTGGAAATTCAAGGTTGGTTCAAATAAGATACCTAAATCATTTATAATATATTTTCTATCAAGTATTAAATTATTAATTATAAAATCATTTTCAATACCTCTTTTTTTTCTAAAAGTCATAACAGAAAATTTTTTGATTTCCAAGATCATATCAATTTCTAAGCACCATTTTCTAATACTGTTTACATCGTCTTGTAAAAGCAAATAATCATCAGGACTTTCGATGCACTTATAAATTTTAAGGTCATCAGTAAAGAGTAAGAAGCGCGAATATTTTACACAATACAGGAAACCCTCGTTATCCGCGGGGGATACGTTCCTGAAAAGTACCGCGGATAACAAAACCGCGGATAATAAGACCCTCTTGTGGGAAAATAGGGGTTACGTTCGTAGAAATTCAAATGATATTAAAATTAATTTTTTTTTTTAATAAAAATGATTTTTTGCCTAAAAGTACGTAATATATTTCAAAAAATACAAAATTTCAATAAAAGTAAGTTCAGGATCAAATTTTCTGTTAAAAAAAGTCTGTCATCCGGGATTGTTTTGCTCGTCTTAAAACAACCTTGTATAAACAATCTGTAAAAGGTTTTTTAGATATCATTCTGGTGCAGATTTTCCCCTAATATTCCGGGATGCTCTTTATTGTACAAATAAGATTTTAACTATAATGGCCGGTGAAGCGTAATTATATTATCAATACAAAAGCATGACCTATTTCCAGAAGGCTCAGTCGCCGAACATTGGCGGTTCTTCGCAGCTTTTATTAAATATCTGTGTGTGAGTGTTTATATTTAATTAAATTATTATTTAATTTACAAAAATCTCGCGGCTTTTCCTAAAATTGTAATATTTTATTTAAATCAAAATAACCGTCTATAACCGACTATAACAAAAATGAAAAAGCGCTGCCAAACAAATTGGCACTATGGTTAAAATAATAGTGTTTTTTTTAATTTTATTTATGCAAAAAATATTAAGAAAAAAATTTTTTTTAAATAAAATATCAGATGCGAGATATAGAGTAAAAACCATATTCTCTCTAATTCTCCATGATACTATGCGGCTTCCGTAGGAGGGTCTCTTTTCTAATTATAGAAGTTTTCAAATTATGCAAATTTTTTATAATTTGAAATACTATTATTAGGCGTGCTTCGCGCGCAGGATTGTTTACAACTTTCAACCTTAATTATTTTCTTAAATACCAAAATTTATTCTTACTCTAATTTTTTTATTAATATCAACTACTCAACATACTAACTAACCTCAAAAATGTGCCATTAATAATTACTTGATGAACTAGATAAAAAATGAGGATTTTTGCAAATTTTATTTCAATTTAAAATACATAATTTTTACTTGAACAAAAATCCAAATTGAATTTAAAAAAATATTTTTAGCAATATGAATTTCACAAAATAATTAAACCTTGAAAAAAACTTTTTAATTTACTGATACACTGGGAAGACCGATTGAAATTTGTGGTAATTGTTCAACAACTTTGGTAATTTCTTTGTGCGTATGAACAGTAACATCTGAACATGTACATGTGTTTAGCAGCATTTGATTATGTTGTCTTGCGTAATTTAATTCTTGTTCTAATTTCACTACATGAATTCTTAAGATTTCTATTTCCTTACGTTCAGGATACTGTAAAAAATGTAATTTTTTTTTTAGTTTAATTTTTTTTGAGGTTCCTTACTTCAATCAATTTTTGCAATTTTATAGCAAACTAAAGACTATATTTTGTTAAAGCCATTTAGAGACATGCCAAGAAAATACAAAGCTGTTAAAGAGAATGTACAAAAATAAAGTTACTTTCTAAGTTAAAAACAAAATTAATAAAGAACCCGGTTTCAAACATAAAAATAATCTGATTGATACTTTGCTCAAAAAGCTGCTACAGATTTTAATACCCCAAAAACTAAAATTTTTCTATAAATAGGTAAAGCTTCGATCAATAATTAAATAATTAACAGTATACTAAATACTTACACAACGGCTACGATGGTGTCTACGATGGGGTCTTTCATGAGAATGTTCATGAGAATGTCCAGGTTTTGCAGCTGCCTCCAAAACAATTATCATGAAGATAGCGAATATAATTGTAGATTTCAAAAACATTTTCTGAAACAGTTAATAATTAACGTAAAATTAATAATTGAATCTAAAAAAGAGCAAAATTTACCCTTCTTTAAAAGAAAAGTTTAAATTTTTTATATATTTACTTGGATTATAAAATTGTACGTTGTACTTACCAATTTTTTTAAGAATTCAAGTGTTTACAAGAATAACTTTTTCCGCAGAAATGATAATTTTTTTTTGAAAAGCGTTAACTTTTATACCAAAATTTTATCTGGTGTACGTGATTTTTACAAAAAATTGCTGGTTTTTAAAATATTATTCAATTTTAGTTTTTTGTAGTAAATTTTAATTTTAAAAGAATCAACAACAAAAATTAAAAAATACAATGGAAGCAGGAAAAAGCATACCAGAAAAATATTTATCATTTAATTTTTCAATTTATTTATTTAAATTATTTTAACATTGATAATAATATATTTTCAATCACAAAGAATTTTCAAAATTAAATTTTAAAAAGTCACGTAAATTCAAGAAAGGAAAAAAAAATTTTGGTACTTGTATAATTTGAAATTCATAGGAACGGGCTTTGTTTTCAAATTATAGAAGTTTTCGAATTATGCAAGTTTTTTATAATTTCAAATATTCTCATTGTTTTTTTGGTAGCTGATTGCGAGTTTCTTGATTCCAAGAATTAAAAATATTCAATGGGATACGAACTTGTTGGTCTATTTTAAAATAAAAAACAAATTTATTTTTTTCTCCGAAAGTATTAACTTTAGAATCATCGCTTTTACTTGATTCCATGGATCTAAAACTTAATTTTTTGGAAAGTTCTCTTAAAATGTTTCCCTCCAAAAGATTAAAGCCACAAAAAACTACAACTTTTTTATTCTTTATGGTTGTAGTAACTATTTTTTTTTATTTAAGTATTAGTTTTAGAAGTATCGTTTTAACCAACATATTTTCGATAATTTATTCATCAATTAAAAATAGTAAAAATTTTGTTTCCTCATAGAGAAAAACTCTTTTCTCTTTGGGCGTGGTACCTACATAATTTCTATGGGAGTACTAGTTTTGGGAACCTTCTTTATAGTAATTTTTTGGATCTCATACTTAATTTTTTCAAAATTTTTTTCTCAAAAGTTTTTGCATAAAAAAATTAAAAAAACAGAAATATTTCTTTTATTTTTGAATTTGCTACATAATTTTTTTCAATGAAAATACTAGCATCTGAAAATATGGTTATTACTCGATATCTCCAATCTGATACTTAATTTTTTAAACTCTATTTTCTCAAAACTTTTTGCATAAATAATAAAAAAACAGATATTTTTTTTCATTTTGAAAGTAGTACCTCATTTTTTATGGTGAAAGTACTAGTTTTTGAAATATCTTTAATACTCAATTTTTTAGATCTGAAACTTAATTTTTTGAAAATTGTTTTTTCAAAATGTTTTTCATAAAAAAATAAAAATAATGGCAATATTTTTCTTTCTGAGCGTAGTACCTAAATTATTTTCTCAAAACTTTTTGCATAAATAATAAAAAAACAGATATTTTTTTTCATTTTGAAAGTAGTACCTCATTTTTTATGGTGAAAGTACTAGTTTTTGAAATGTCTTTAATACTCAAAAAATTTTTTTAAAATAAAATATCAGATGCGAGATATAGAGTAAAAACCATATTTTCAGATATTAATACTTTTATAAAAATAATTTAGGTACTTAGATCCATGGAAACAAGTAAAAGCGATGATTCTAAAGTTAATACTTTCGGAGAAAAAAATAAATTTGTTTTTTATTTTAAAATAGACCAACAAGGTCGTATCCCATTGAATATTTTTAATTCTTGGAATCAAGAAACTCGCAATCAGCTACCAAAAAAACAATGAGAATATTTGAAATTATAAAAAACTTGCATAATTCGAAAACTTCTATAATTTGAAAACAAAGCCCGTTCCTATGAATTTCAAATTATACAAGTACCAAAATTTTTTTTTCCTTTCTTGAATTTACGTGACTTTTTAAAATTTAATTTTGAAAATTCTTTGTGATTGAAAATATATTATTATCAATGTTAAAATAATTTAAATAAATAAATTGAAAAATTAAATGATAAATATTTTTCTGGTATGCTTTTTCCTGCTTCCATTTTATTTTTTAATTTTTGTTGTTGATTCTTTTAAAATTAAAATTTACTACAAAAAACTAAAATTGAATAATATTTTAAAAACCAGCAATTTTTTGTAAAAATCACGTACACCAGATAAAATTTTGGTATAAAAGTTAACGCTTTTCAACAAAAATTATCATTTCTGCAGAAAAAGTTATTCTTGTAAACACTTGAATTCTTAAAAAAAATTGGTAAGTACAACGTACAATTTTATAATCCAAGTAAATATATAAAAAATTTAAACTTTTCTTTTAAAGAAGGGTAAATTTTGCTCTTTTTTAGATTCAATTATTAATTTTACGTTAATTATTAACTGTTTCAGAAAATGTTTTTGAAATCTACAATTATATTCGCTATCTTCATGATAATTGTTTTGGAGGCAGCTGCAAAACCTGGACATTCTCATGAACATTCTCATGAAAGACCCCATCGTAGACACCATCGTAGCCGTTGTGTAAGTATTTAGTATACTGTTAATTATTTAATTATTGGTCGAAGGACTTTACCTATTTATAGAAAAATTTTAGTTTTTGGGGTATTAAAATCTGTAGCAGCTTTTTGAGCAAAGTATCAATCAGATTATTTTTATGTTTGAAACCGGGTTCTTTATTAATTTTGTTTTTGACTTAGAAAGTAACTTTATTTTTGTACATTCTCTTTAACAGCTTTGTATTTTCTTGGCATGTCTCTAAATGGCTTTAACAAAATATAGTCTTTAGTTTGCAATAAAATTGCAAAAATTGCTTGAAGTAAGGAACCTTAAAAAAAATTAAACTAAAAAAAAAAATTACATTTTTTACAGTATCCTGAACGTAAGGAAATAGAAATTTTAAGAATTCATGTAGTGAAATTAGAACAAGAATTAAATTACGCAAGACAACATAATCAAATGATGCTAAACACATGTACATGTTCAGATGTTACTATTCATACGCACAAAGAAATGACCAAAGTTGTTGAACAATTACCACAAATTTCAATCGGTCTTCCCAGTGTATCAGTAAATTAAAAGGTTTTTTTCAAGGTTTAATTATTTTGTGAAATTCATATTGCTAAAAATATTTTTTTAAATTCAATTTGGATTTTTGTTCAAGTAAAAATTATGTATTTTAAATTGAAATAAAATTTGCAAAATTATAAAAAATAATTCGTTGTGCATTTAAAAAAAATTTCCTTCGTATAATTGAAAATTCTTCATAAATTTTAATTGTTAGTTATAATTGTATAAAAGGTTACTTGGCAGCGTTTTTTTTACTGTACATGTAGTCAATTAAAAATCCTCATTTTTTATCTAGTTCATCAAGTAATTATTAATGGCACATTTTTGAGGTTAGTTAGTATGTTGAGTAGTTGATATTAATAAAAAAATTAGAGTAAGAATAAATTTTGGTATTTAAGAAAATAATTAAGGTTGAAAGTTGTAAACAATCCTGCGCGCGAAGCGCGCCTAATAATAGTATTTCAAATTATAAAAAATTTGCATAATTTGAAAACTTCTATAATTAGAAAAGAGACCCTCCTACGGAAGCCGCATAGTATCATGGAGAATTAGAGAGAGGGTGGGTAAATAGTCGAGAGACTTGTTGGGCGAGTTGTCGGGTGAGTTGGTGGTCAAGTTGTGATACATTAGAAAATGAACTTTCTTCTTGGTGAAAAATTGAAACTTTTCCTTCTAAAATTTGTTTTTCTCGACCTCAAAAACCCCGCTATTAAGTAGAATGTTCATTTTAATATTTTTTTTGTGTCCGCCATCTTGAAAACTCGGAAAATATTTTAGGGAGAAAAATTGAAAATTTTCTCTTTGAAAATTCGTTTTCCTTGGCCTCAAAAACCTCCCGGTAAGCCAACAAACATCTCACCCGAAAACTCGCCCAACAAGTCTCGCAAAAAGTTTCTCGACTATTTACCCACACTCTCTCTAATTCTCCATGATACTATGCGGCTTCCGTAGGAACAAGCTCTCTTTTCTAATTACAGAAGTTTTCAAATTAAGTTTTTTATAATTCGAAATACTAGTATAAGGGGCACGACGCGTGCAGAATTATTTAAAACTTTTAACCTTAATTATTTTCTTAAATACCAAAATTTATTCTTACTTTAATTTTTTTATTAATATCAACTACTCAACATACTAACTAACCTCAAAAATAATAAAAATATAATATAAACAATAAAACAATTAATTTTAGCGATGACAATGTACATAGTTACCGTATCGATAACTAACTCATTTTTAGGATAGGATTCTCATTGTTTTTTTTTGTTAGTTCATTGCGAGTTTCTAGATTACAAGAATTAAAAATATCTCTTTTCAGATAATTTGCAGTTTTTACAAATATAAACAACATATGGGATTTTTGTATTCGTTTTCAATACCAGAATCCAAAAGTTCGTTGCAAATTCTGATGCCAATTTTTTCCTATTTGCCTTATACTATTGCAAATTACTTATAAACTTTCGTTAGGTTCAATAATATTTTTAGACGGTATCCTTGTGTAAAATTTCCCTTTGAATCTGATTTTTTGGTCAGTTTGGCCATGATCAAAAATTAAAAATTATTAAAATCATATTGAAATTTTCCTAAAATAAATAAAAAATAATAAACTATTTAAGAAATCTCACAATACACATTAAATCTTTAACAATTTGACTGATTTCCTAACATATAAATTTTGTTATCCAATTTACAAATCTACACATATAAAAAAGTTACTATAACATAATACTATTCTAAATATTGAAAAGGGATGATCTTTGGTTAAGATTACAAAGTGTCAGACGATACAATAAAAAAAAAGTGAGCTTGATTATATTGGACTTTTGCACATGCCCATATATATAAATCTAATACAATTTTTTTTTTTAGATCCTCTTTCCACCTCATTTCTTTTTTATTTTTTATCTATCCATCTATCTTTTTTTTGTTACTTTTTTTCGTTATATCAATTTTGGTGGTCGAATACCAACGTGTATTTAGGGTGAAGTTCACAAAGTCTACAAAAGCTGTCAGTAGTTGTCAGACATTAGGTATGAGTTGTCAGCCACTGTAAAAGGGTTTATTAGATTACAAGAAAAAAAAAACTTTGATGTCTGATCTTGTTTCCTTGAAATTTTATGTTACATAAATTTGCAAACAATAATATACTGACATATTTTAAATACAAGCATGGTATTATATTTATTTTGTTTTACTTTTTGTGAATTTATTGATTTAGTTAATTATTTTTAAAATCTTCAATGAATATTCAGGGGCTATCAAATTTAGGTTTTTTTTATAATTTTTTTTTTTTTACTATTTCCTATAGTAGAAATTTTAAGAAAACATTTTATGATAAAGAAAAAAAAAGAAGGAAATCTAAAAAGTGAACATTGAAACGAAAAATTCTCTAATATCTATATTTTTTTCTGATTCAAATCCTTTAATTCACTTTTTATTTTACAAAATATTTTAAATTCAAATTACCTCTGTGTCACTTAAAAAAAGCTTGCTTAAAATTTATGCCACTAAATAAGTTATAGAAATTTGAACCTTCCAAAAGTCATATTTTGGACCTGCAAAAAGGCAAAATGTCTATAATTTTTATAAATGGAACTTCTTAAAACCATCAACCACATTTAATGTTGAGCCATCACTGTAACTTACACATTTTCTTACTCTTTCAAAAAAATGATAATAGTCAAACTCACATGCAATCTACACAAAGTATAAATTTTTTTTACTTAACTTTATGTAACGTTTAATGAAAAAAAAGAAAAGAAAAAATAATAAGATAATTTTAAAAAAATGAAATTTAATGTAGTAAAAAAATTTATTATCAAATAAAAAAAAAAAAAATAATAAAAACTTTTTTAATAGGCTTATAACATAAAAACTTTTTTAATATTACCAGAAAGTACTCTATTAATAATCATAAATGTTAATAAATTTTTTCTTTATCTCTTTAGCAAAAAAAAAATGAGCACATTAGTTAACGCAGATATTTACTAAAACTTTTTAATAAAAATATTTAAATTTTATGTTAAACAATTTTTTTACTATTTTATTTTCTATATTCCAATATAAAAAATTGTAACTCTAAGTTCATGAATAAAATATGTAAAAAGGTAAAAAAGTGTAATTTGATATTATTTTTTATATTTTTGATCTTTCAATAAAAAAAATTTTTATATATATTTTTTTTTACATTTTCTTTTATCTATTGTGACTTGATATTGTGTAGTAAATATATATCATGTATCTTTATGTTTTCATTGAAAATATATTTATAGACTTTGTACGATTTATCTCAACTATACTTTATATCTTATATTTATTAGATTTGTAAATCAATCATTTTCTAAAATAGAGGAAACAATATATACTCCACGTACTTTTTGTAGTAAGACGATTTTGTTTTTATACTTTTTTATAGTTTATTTCATTTTTTTTTTTTTTTATAGAATGCAACTAGGTGTGATAGATATTATTTACAATACAGAAATTTCATAACTTGAAAATTTTTAATTTTTTCTCGAAAGAGAAATGGTTTTATACTACTATATAAGGAAGTAACTTTTTCGTATATTTGTGTACTAATATTATTTTTGTAATTTAACATAATTATATTCATTATAATACCAAATATTTATACTATTCAGTATCCACAAATTTCGGTTATTGTGTTCTCTTTTCTTTTTTATACTTGGTTATAAGTTTCTAAATTGTAAATAAAGTCATGTAGTCTCTTTTAAAGTTGAAATAAAAAAATTTCGATTCTTTTAGAGCAACAAATCACTTGTGCCAATGCTTGGATACAGTAAAAATTTATTTCTTTATTTAAGTAATAATGGGCTTATTTGGGTCTAAATTTCAATAACTGCAAACGGTTTGAAACATAAATAAAAGTTGAGACAGACATTTTTTTCCATTTTTACCTTGTTGGTTATTACCCTGAAGTTGCAGTACCTTAAGATTTGGAAAAAAAAAAATTTCCTCTTGGATTTAGCACTAGTTTTACGCTTAGGCAGGTAAAAAATATTGTAAATACTTTATTGCTACTTTATTACTTATTTAAATTATTAACATCTGTAGTGCTAATTTGAAGCCTCATTAATATTATCAATCGTTTATTCTGAGAGAATCATAGGTATACAAAAATTTTTTCTTTAGGTTTATTTTTTTTATTGTCTTAAAGTCCGTGTGTAAACGAGGCCCAATAAAAACTGGTCAGTATCATAGTTCATGTTCAGATATTACACGCATACAAAAAATTAGTAAATATAACTAAAATTACGATGTTGTTTACTAAATTCAGTTTGGTTAAAAGTCACTATAAATTATTAGTAAAATTTACTAATAAAATTTGTTTGTAAAACTAAAACCTCAATTTTTTTAGAAAAATTTACTAATTTTTTGGTTATATTTACCAATCTATGTTAATTTGTTTTTACTACATTTTTATAGGTTAATTTTACTATTCTTTTTTTTGCGTGTAATTTTAATTGTTTATGACTGTTTATAGATACTGTTAGATACGCATAATATATTCAAATTATGTACCCATAATGCCCTAATCGTGGCTCTTCAACTCTTGTATAACATTAGAGTAATTGAATACGTTTAGAAGGTTTGATTACGTTAATTTTAACACTCAATTTTACCCAAAAATTTAAAATCCAATAGATTTTTTTTACACTAGACTAATATTCAAAACCAGTAGCTAAAATACCTAAATTTATCCACTGCAGCATACATAAATTTTTTAAAAATAAATAATGCATAAGCATATAAACTTATTACATAATAAATGCAAAGTCATATTAAAATTTATTTTTTTATACCTTTTCCAAACCCTCTTAGCTTAAGCTCATAATAATACTTTAGTTACTTAAAATACATATATATTTATTTGACACATATAAGTACATACAGATACTTATACTATATATTACCACCTTTTTTTTTAATATTATATTGCAAGGTAACAACACCCTAGAATATACTCTGTATGAAAAAAAAAGCATCTGTCCCGAAAGAACATTTTTACATTGACAAGTAATATTATGATAGAGGAATATGACACTATATATATATGTCGTTGACATTTATCAATGATGTACATTTTTTTATCCCTCTGGTATTATAATACGTAATATATTATACCTTATAGGAACATATATATAAATATATATATATATATAATGTTATTTTTTTATCAGCCCACAAATGCGTAATACTAGTAACACTTTTATTATTTTTTTTTTTAACTTATAATAACCTTACAAAATATATATTATATATAGAGGATGGAACAATATACCTTGATATTAAGTTAGTTTTTCCATTGGCCATAATACTCCCAACAGATTATATGTGATGAGAGTTTCCCCGAGGCTCTTCTTCTATACTTATATTTTTGTAGTATAACACGTTTTACGTTTCAACTATTATTAAATATGCCAATTTTTTTTTTCATTCTTTTTTTTTTATTATGATATTCAATAAAGTATGTATTTTATAGTGATGTGGTAACAAAATTATAAATATTAAAATTAAGTGCTTTTTTTAGCTTTATTGGTAATATATGATGTTATATAATTTTTTGGATAAAATATGGAGAAATTTTTATTAAATTTTTGGGTAAGAGATATTTTAAAGAAAAAAATATGATAATTATTTTTCTCGCAAGTGAAATGATTTTTGAAAGCTATATAAAGGCTTGGCTAATTTAACAAATTAAATACATGTAATCAATTTATTTGAAATTTTTATAAATATAAATAATTGTAGTAACTGTTTGAATTATATTTTGATAAGCATTTAGACCTTAAAGAATATTTGGGCGATTAACAATTCTTCTTGTTCTTACTCATAAAATATGAACAGGGTCAACTGAAATATTTCCTTTTACGAATTAATCTAATTCACTTTTAGTTTTATTGAATGACTTAATTTTTACGAATTAAGCAGTTATTACACTTTCTTTATGTCTTTCCAAATACGTCCTGCAAAAAACAATAAATCAATAACATATAAGTACATTCTTAAACGGTTCTTAGATAAGTTTATGTTGAAAAATTCGACAGATTATGTAGTCGCATTAGGTATAATAAGCATTTCTAACATGACTTTTTTCTCCACAAAGGGCAATAGTCACGGCTTCTCAAAATTGAAATATATAATAGCCTAAATTGTCCACAAATAATACGATACGTCCAGAAATTAAAAAATGTTCTAGATTGCACGTAAAACTATGATCTGGGGCTAACTTTTCTAATGAACTAGGTTCGTTAAAAATGAATTTTATTTAATTTATGTATACATATTTATTTATAGGCTTATCAATTCTCATAATGTTTCTTGACAAAAGTCGCATTTAACAGGTTTTTGTGCAAAAATTCACTAATTTATAATACTCGAATAATAAAACCAAAATTTTCATGAAGCATAAAAACGAGATTTAACTTATCATTTAATTTTTAATTGTATAATTTTCAGTCAACTTAATACTTAAATAGCCATACTTAAAAGGGCCATATATTATAAATAAACGTATATGAAAGGTTCTATATTACAAGCATAATAAATCTTTTTCTTATACACATACATTTAATTTTAATCTGATCATACGTTTCACGTAACTTACCCTTGTACACATGACAATATTGAATATACTTAAAGAGGTATAATAAATGAATAAATAAATAAATAAGCTCATAAATAATATTTAATATTCGTAAAAACTATATAAACATTAAAAAATAAAAGAAATCTGATATATCTAAATTTAAAAGACAAGAGAGAAAAAACTGAATAAATAGGAAAATCTGCAAACGAAGAAATAATGACAAAACACACGAAAAGAGATTTATATAAATATGAAAAGACAAAGCAAATACATAGATAAAAATATGAATTTATATAGTTTATACACATAGAAATTGAAGCCACGAGTACAAGCATGGTCATAAAACAACGGTCGCAGTCTGCTTGTTACCCAGTCGCCGTAAACTCTGGGTATGAATCTGAATTATGGAATTATATGGCGCAGTAATTCATATCTTTGAAACATATACAGGGTGGATGGCAGGTCGGGAGCCATGCCGACGAGAGTACGAAAGACCCTCTTAAATCATGGGTTATACATTCGTTTGCAGGCTTTTGCTTATATATATAAACTATCGTATATATAGAAATCTTGCCTGCAAATTTTCATTCCTGAGAGTGCACTGAACATCGCGAATTATAAATGTGTTTGTATTATATATGTGTGTATAGAAAAAGATATTAAATGTATATATCAGGTATAACTAAACTATAAAGCTATTTTATAGCATTTATTATATATAAGAAGATAGAAGTAACTTTTTAGGATTAAAATTTTCTTACTTAGATATTTATTTTGGCAGAAAATTTTATTAGATTACATACATACCCTTATATTTTATATTAAAAAAAGATCAAATTTTATAATATATGCACTTAAACATGTAAATTTATTTAGCATGATTTAAAATTTATGCAATAATTTTACAGCCATCAAGGTGATATATTATAAACATATATGTAACCATCAATTATATTAGACCTTACGTTTTATAAACTATAATGCAATTAAGTATATATAACAAAAACCTATTCTTTCGCAAATTTTTTATATATATGTGTGTTTGTTCGCCCCCATAAATGGTTTCGCTGTGGACGTTAATAGCTGTCATAAAAATATGTTATATGCGTTGGAGTTTTTTTTACTTGAAATATGTTTAAGTAAAATATGCGAATGTGTTAAAATATATATGTTTATATTTTTTTAGTTAGGTAATTAAGAAATATTAATTAATAAAAAAAATTAATTTTCAATCATTAAACAGTATGTTTTTATTCGTGATTAGTATTATTTATTAGTATAAATTAATATATTACATATACTGCATATATAAAAAAAAAAAAAAATATAAGATTCTCAATAAACTTGCCAATTAAATAAATTCTAATAATTATCACAAAATAAATGGAATCTTAAGAGACGAATTTATAATTGTGAGAGTCTAATTTTTTTGGGAAATGGCACTAAAATTCACAAGATAATTAAAACGCCAAGTCATTATATTATTAAACAGAAGAGTTTTGGGATTTAGCTACATGTATTCTACGAATACGCATTACTTTCTTAGATCTGTGCCACTTTCTTATATTTAAAAAATTGCTAGTCTTGACTCCATTTAATTTTTTCTTCAAGTAATAAAACCAAAAGCATTCAATCAAAAGTACAATTGAAGATAAAATTGTTCCAACAATCATGATAAATAATAAAATTATAGGAAGCGTGTCATTTTCAGAGTCAAAATCATCTGTTTCTATTTTTTTATCAACTTTATTAGCATAATCATATTCAGATTTCCATTTTACGTCCAATCCAGCTTCCAGCATTCTTTGATTTAAATCAGAAAATTTATTCTTTAGTAAAGAATTCAGAGGAAAAGCAATAGAATTTTCAACATTACGTAAAACTAATTCACTGATTTTAAATCTTATTCCTTGTATTAAATATTTTTGATCATACAAATATTTTTCTGCGTCTTCGATATTATAAATAATTACTGTATTGTAATCTACTTGCATATTTTCATCAACTAACTTAGCCCTTTTAAAAATATTTTTATAAATACCAGATGATAAATCGATAAATAAATCTAAAGTAAATTGATTACACACAATGAAAACTGATGCATTCTTTTTAATGATATCTTCGTAAGTGTTGATGTATTCTATTTCATCGTAAAAATAATTTAAGCTTGTCATGTCAGTAACAAGATCAGAAACAAAAAAGAATGTTATTGCAAATAATATAAAAAACAGTATTTTTGTTCTTAAATTACGACGAAAATTAATATTGACATTAAAACCAAAAATAAAAGAGTAAATATTGAAAGCTGACCATTCATCACGACGTAATTTAAGGACTTATGACCCCAATTGGAAAAAAAAGCAAATATCCACATTACCGACGCTATTTTTTTTTTTATAATTTGCAGTTTAAAATAAAATTAGTCGTAAAAATATTAAAAAATGTGTTTATTATGCAATATTATTGCAAAAAAAATTATTTAAATTTCATAAATTATGAAAAAACGTTATTATTTTAGGTTACGGTACTTGCTAAAACTTGGTTTTGAATAAATAATTAATGATTGAATGTGGTAACTTAGATAAAATAAATTGGAAATATAATCTTTGACAATTTATTTATCATATTTAATTAGTTTCATCTCTGTGTGTCATCATTATCATACTTTTTGTAAGCTCCAAATGTGAATTTCCATAAGAACAATGTTAAACTGCCTACTTTTATTTTGCAATAAAAAGATAATTAATGTGGTAATAAATGTAAAACCAAGTTCAATTCAACTTTAAAAATGTTTAGCTTTAATAATTTTCCTGTTTCATTCAGTTCTGTCATCATTTCCAATTAGGGTCATAACTCCTTAAAGAAATAAGCAGTTGTATAAAATACAATAATTATACCACACAAAGCTAGGAAAGAAAATAAAATTTCTTTAGTAACCCGAATATTTTTTTCATAAGAAACAGGTACAACAAGAATGTATTTTGAGTTTTTTATAAAATAAGCATTATTTGAATTACCAGAAAGAAAAAATCGTGCATAAAACAAAAAAAAATCTAATTGGAATTTTTCTATTTGGTCAATTGGATTGTTAATAAGTTGTATTTCCAAAAATTTTGTTGTTACGTTTAAAGATTTTTGAATATTTTTGTTAAATTTATATAAATAAAATAGTAAATATAGGTCATACTTTTTGTAATTATAATTAATTACAGCATTTTTATAATGTTCTGGCCAGAACCCTTTACTTACGCCAACTCTCATACTATAACCAGAAATTCCATTAAATACATTGGGAAAATATTTATCAATTATTTTCTCTCGGATATTAGTTTTTAAAATTATTTTTTGGAAAAAATTATTTTGAATTATCAAAGAATTTTTTGAAGAACATTGAAGAATAGTAAAATCATAAAACTTTGATTTTTCAGCAACATAAAATATTATATCAATTAATTTGTTTGATTCTATGATTTGATTAAGAACGAGAAATATTTTAGTTGTTGATAAATAAAATTGAGATTCAAATATTAAATACAACGCTGATAAAAATTTCTGTCCAAATTCTTTTATATTTCTGTTGCTAAGTACTATAAAATGAAGAGTAGCAGAGATATTTTGATGGTATTGAATATTGTTTAGATTAAAGTTTATCCTTGGTGGAGGATTGTTTAGATTTACAGTTGCTGTTGGAACCTGAGTCAAAAGCTGTTGATAAATTTTTTGGTAGTTACAGTGGTTGATAATCTTCTCATTTTTAAAATCAGAATGCAAAGTCACTTGCTTCGGCTGAACTTCTTTTAAAACTTGATCTATCAATCCCTCTATGGAATTGGATCTTATCAAATCCAACAATGCCAAAAAATAAGTTAACTGAACAATAATCATTGTTGAATTTTATGTTTAAAAGTAATTTTCAATTAATTTGAAAGTATCGAACCTTCAAGATCGAATTATTGGAAATAACTGATGATTTTTTAATGAGAAAGTGAGCTTATTTTTTATTACAGTTTATTTTAAAAATTAAATTAGACATTGAAATCTAATAACTGTCGGGTCAAAAGGGCAAAAGTCATTACGTATTTTGTTTCATGTTGCAAATAATCCATAAATTATCAATAATTTTATAATAAATAGAAGAAATTTAAACATATTAATGTTATTACCTACTCTAATATTTATTTTTAATTTTATAATAGTTTCTAGTCATTTTTTTTTTTTTAAGTTTCATTTAATTAGTATTTACTTTAACTAAAATTATTTTTTTTACTGGTTACTGAATAAGGTTGATTATTTTTTTATCCTGATAGTCAAATTTTTATTTTAAAATTTTTCAGTACCCACGTGCAAAAATTCATGACTTATTGCAGTTTATTTTGAAATTAAATTGGACATTGAAAACCAGTAATTGACAGGTCAAAAGGACAAAATTTATTGCGTATTTAGTTTCATGCTGGTAATAATCTATTAATTTTATAATAAATACAAGAAATTTAAATATATTGAAGTTATTACCATTTTTTTTTTTTTTTAATTTTCTAATAATTTCTATAATAATTTATTATTTTTAAGTAACATTTGATTAATATTTACTTAAACAAAATTATTTTTTTTTGCCAATTATATAATAAGGTTAACACATAAAAAAAATTATTATTATTTTTTTATTTATTGATTTAAGCTTATGGATCTTTATAAGCTGAGCTTAAAAGTTATGAAACTGATATTAAGTAAAATATACAATTATTAAATAATATACGACCTTTCCAGACATTGATAAAATTCTTAAATACTCGTCCTGATACGTGGTGTAATATTTACACTCTAAATATATCAGACAGTGTAGTATTAAGTTAAGAACAATCAATAAGGTGCTTAAAAATTTTTTATGTGTTTTTTTATTTTATTTTTGAAAATTGAAAAACAGATTTTTATTTAAATCTTGGTCATCTATGATTAAGGCTAAACAGTGATCATACTGATGATGCCTCACACTGTTTAGCCAAGAAACGAAATGACCTTGGGATTTTCCGAAATTTTATTCGGAATTTCCCAACATAAAAAATTTTTAAACAATATCTAATTGGGGTAAATTTAAATGAAGTGAAAGCGATTTGTATCTCGCGGAAAAAAAAACCATCCTGGTTTACCATGCTGGTTTACCATCTGGTTTTTCAGATGGTTAACCAGATGGTTAACCACCAGGTATTTAAAAAAAAAATAATAAGATCCCAGGATGAAAATGAACCTTGCAGGTAGAAGTGGATACCCTGGGGGTATAATTTTCAATTTTTCGACCCAAAATATTTTCCGATTTTCCAAGATGGCGGACTACAAAATTTAAAAATATCAATTTTTAACTTCACAAGGGGGTTTTTGAGGGTGAGAAAAGTGAATATAGGGTGGAAAATTTTCAATTTTTTGACCCAACATATTTTCCGGTTTTCCAAGATGGCGGACAGTAAAATTTAAAAGTATCAACTTTTAACTTTACAAGGGGGTTTTTGAGGGTGAGAAAAGTGAATTTAGGGTGGAAAATATTCAATTTTTCGACCCAACATATTTTCCGATTTTCAAAGATGCCGTATCAAAAAACTTTAAAAAAACCCCTTGTAAAGTTAAAAGTTGACATTTTAAAATTTTTTTGTCCGCTATCTTGGAAAATCGGAAAATATGTTGGGTCGAAAAATTGAATATTTTCCACCCTAAATTCTCGTTTCTCAACCTCAAAAACCCCCTTGTAAAGTTAAAAGTTGATACTTTTAAATTGTATGGTCCGCCATCTTGGAAAATCGGAAAATATTTTGGGTCAAAAAATTAAATATTTTCAACCCTAAATTCTCTTTTCTCACCCTCAAAAACCCCCTTGTAAAGTTAAAAGTTGATATTTTTAAATTTTATTGTCCGCCATCTTGGAAAATCGGAAAATATGTTGGGTCGAAAAATTGAATATTTTCCACCATAAATTCACTTTTCTCACCCTCAAAAACCCCCTTGTAAAGTTAAAAGTTGATGTTTTTAAAATTTTATGATCCGCCATCTTGGAAAATCGGAAAATATTTTGGGTCGAAAAATTGAAAATTATACCCCCAGGGTATCCACTTCTACCTGCAAGGTTCATTTTCATCCTGGGATCTTATTATTTTTTTTTTAAATACCTGGTGGTTAACCATCTGGTAAACCATCTGAAAAACCAGATGGTAAACCAGGATGGTTTTTTGCGCGAGATGGTCGGGTCTTCAAAACTGCCCCAAAGTGTTTTTTTATGAAAGTAATACCAAAAATAAGTAACCAGCCCAATTTCTAGCCTCCCAGAGCGAAATCTCAATTTTTAGCAGCCATTTTAGTGTTTTTGACTATATCATGAAAAATGTAAGAAAAATGGGTCATAATTTTTTTTATTATTGCTGTAAAAAACTCACATTAGCATGAAAAATTTTTTCCTCTAAAGTCGGGATAGGAAATTTCCCTGGCTATCCAATTCCGGGGTCAAAAATTTTTTTGAGTAGCGCATGCGCGAGGAATCGCTAAGATAGGCTGTTTTTTTTCAAAAGTCGATTTCTCAAATTCCTATTAGTGTAAAATCTTCTAACCAGGCTTAAAATTTTCCTTAAACCTATTTTTTGGCGAAAAAAAAATTTCGATGGGACACTGCTTTTTGGAGCTCTAGATAAAAAAATGGCAGCTTTCAAAACCTCATTTTTTATAAATTTCAAATTCCCCGTCAAGTCACGTGACCAATCAAAATTCTGACCAAAAATTTGGATTCCGCGGGAAATTTTACATAAGGATATATCTTTCTATGTTTTTAAGAGCTTTTTTATTTAATTATTTATTATTAAAGCCTGCAAGGTGGAAAAAATAAATTGGAAATTTAATCATTTTATTTATTTAACATTTCCTGCTAATTTTAATCTACTGTGTCATTATTTTTATATTTTTTCAAAGTTCTAAAGCATTGCTCCCGCAAGAGCAATGTTAAACCACCGATTTTTATTTCTTAATTTAAAAAATTAATACTGAAAGAGGTGTAAAATAAAGTTTATTTAAGTTTTTATTTAATTTTTTTATTTTCTTTTAATTTTAATAACTTTACTATTTCATTAAGGTCATTCTTCAGTTGTTTCAACTTCCTTAAAACTTTTATTCAATGAATTCAATTTTTTATTTTACTTTTATTAATTTTAGATATTTTAAATTTTTATTGGCTGAAATTATTGATACGTACTATTTTCAATAATAAGACAGGCACAAAAAAAAAAGTCATGTATCAGAGGGTAGGCCCTCTGAAATGCAATAAAACTAGCCAATTTGCCCCCAGCGCCCCCATATGCCCCCCAAAGGAGTGAAAATTTTTTTTTTTCGATAAATAAAAATTGAACTATATACTCATGTTTTTTGGGACATAAAAATGTATACAAAAAATGTTTTTCACCAACATTTGGCCCTATAGACGACCCCAGTGCCCCCATTCATACCCCCCCCCCAAACTGGTAAAAATATTATTATTACAAAAATTAAAACTTAATATAAAATCTTATATTTTTTGGGACGGGAAACCAAAAATCAATATAAAAAATGTTTTCTTGATAGTGTCCAGAAAGTGCGTATTTTCTGGCCGCTGCGCTATTCGAAAAAACGCATTTTCTCGACACTGAACAAGAAAAATTATGTTTTGTCCTTGGCCACAAAAAAAGGATGCCCCAAATCGCAGTTTACCATCCTCGGCTTCGCCTCGGACGGTAGTTTATGTGCGATTTGGGCCATTCTTTACTTTTGTGGCCATGGGTAAAAATATACTATTTCTACCAATGTTTGCCCCTGTAAACGACCCCAGTGGCCCCATGCACCCCCCACCAAAACGAGATATAAAAATTTTTATTACAAAAACTAAAACTCAATGTGTATTGTTATGTATTTTGAGGCGCTGAAACCAAAGAACAAACGGGTTGAGAATATTTTAATTTTGATCTTCTTTGCATGACGAGTTTCATTTTGCATGCATTAATTTTTTGGCAGGTTAAATTTTTTTTCTAATGGTTTCAGTGTCTAAAAAAAATAAGAATACACCTTGAGTTTTAATTTTTGTAATTAAAATATTCTCAACTCGTTTGGGGGGGGGGGTGAATGGGGGCACTGGGGTAGTTTAGAGGGCCAAGCATTAGTTAAAAACATTTTTTATATTCATCTTTGGTTACAGCGTCACAAAAAACATAAGAATATACATTGAGTTTTAATTTTTCTAATAAAAATATTTTTAACTCGTTTGGGGGGTGAATGGGGGCACTGGGGTGACCTAGAGGACCAAGCATTGGTTAAACACATTTTTTATATTCATCTTTGGTTTCAGCGCCTCAAAAAACATAACAATACACAATGAGTTTTAGTTTTTGTAATAATAATTTAATTTTATATCTCGTTTGGGGGAGGGGGGTTGCATAGGGCCACTGGGGTGGTTTACAGGGCCAAACATTAGTAGAAAACATTTTTTATATTTATTTTTGGTTTCACCGTGTAACGTACCAAATGCCTAGACGCCTAAGATATGCAAATATTTATGAATAATGCATGTAAATAAGTTTAATTCTACTTACTTATACGTTTGTTGCACCTTACACACGCATAAGTGTATAAAATACCAAAATCCGGATTTAAATCAATATATGTATCGATACAATTATAAACTCCTAAATTTAGATCATTTAATAATAATCAAATATTACTTAAATGGCAGCACTATTCAGCATGTAATTAATTATGCTGATAGCCTCTTAAGTAACTCTTAAAAACATAAGTATGTAGTTCAATTTTCATTTTTCGAAGAAAAAAAATTTTTTGACTTCTTTGGGGAGCATCTGGGGGCGCTGGGGGCAAATTGGCTAGTTTTATTGCATTTCTATGGCCATATTCGGTTTTAGCACCACCAAAAACCCCCATACCAGATGGTCTACCCTCTGGACATGACTTTTTTTTTGTGCCTGTGTTATTATTGAAAATGGTACCTATCAATAATTTCAGCCAATAAAAATTTTAAAATATCTAAAATTAATAAAAGTAAAATAAAAAATTGAATTCATAGAATAAAAGTTTTATGGAAGTTGAAACAACTGATGAAAGACCTTAATGAAATAGTAAAGTTATTAAAATTAAAACAATTTGAAACTTAAACTTTATTTTACACCTCTTTCAGTATTAATTTTTTAAATTAAGAAATAAAAATCGGAGGTTTAACATTGATCTTGCGAAAGCAATGCTTTAGAGTTTTGAAAAAATATAAAAATGATGACACAGTGATTAAAATTAGCAGGAAATGATAATTAAATAAAATGATTAAATTTCCAATTATTTTTTTCCTCCTTAAAGGCTTTAATAATAAATAATTAAATAAAAACTATTTAAATAATCTGAAATTGAACTAATACATATATGATTTTACATATGTATATGTAGAATAGATAATTCTGAGTGCGATAAAAAAATTTTGTTTATTCCTTCAAAGTATCGAAAAGATACAAAAAACTTAAGAATATCAACATGCCAAAATTATAATACGATACTAAGCATTTTTGATAACTAATTATACCATGCAAGGGCGGTAATTATAATCAATAAATGTAAGAGTGACCAAGAAACTCAAATAGAGAAAATTCCTGTATTTTAATTTTTTTTAAATATGCGGTAAAATAATAAAGTTGTTAGTACAGAAAATACTTATATAATGTTCAAAAGTCTTTTCACTTGCGTGTAAAGAACGACATCTAGATTTCTTTGCAATATTTTTTAAAAGAAAAGGAGTTATAATAACCTGGTAGATATTTATAAAAGTTGCTTGGAATTTCAATTATCTAATTAAATTAAGTACCATTTACGATAAAAATAAGATTCACGAAATTATACAAAACATAAAAATGACATTGTTTCCTAATTAATCAAATATTTGCTCCAGATAAACCCTCGTAAAAACTCATGTATTTCATAGATCAAATGTCGTATCACCTAATTTTACCTGATAATCTAAAATCTAGATTATTTTTTTTAAACCTTCAATCTAATATTAAAATTATTACAAAATGTCAGTAACATAAATTAAAATCTAATGTAATACATATATAATATACATTTTAATAAGATATTTATCGATTATCATAATCTATAGAAAAATAGTAATTAAATGTCATAAACAGTAAAAATATTTTATTTATAAAATAATAAATCAAATAAATACATACTTTAATACAATGTGTAAAAAAATTTATTAAAAAAAACCTACGCATTTATAATAATATTTATTATAATATAAATCTAATTTACGGAATGTATAAATAATTAATAATAATAAATTATCAAAGTTGTAAAATTTTTAATTACATTATATTTTAATTTCAACAGAAAAGACATTATAGAAAAATGTTATGTTGAATAATTATACGTTAGAGCTTATAAATATGTTAAAATTATGATTTATTTAAAAAAAATTTTTTATTAGAATTTTTTATTATTGGACTTCAAATAATCTTGTGTAAATTGTGGTTTTTGAGATATTTTGGGCTTTTTTTAAATTGCTCAAATATATTTGTTACATTCATTAATACGCCTTTTCAGACAATTATCAATAAATACTAGTCCTGACAAGTGGTGTAAGTGTAGTATAAAATTAAGAAAATTTGATAAAAGACGTTAGTTTAAATTTTTTTGTATTGGCATTGTAATTTCATACCAGACGTAAAATAAATAAATTTGTTACATTTGTACAGTTTTTACTAAGAATTCATTTTTTTCAGTTTTTTCAAAAAAAAATGTAAAATTATGAATTTTAACTTAAAATTTTGCCATTTTCATACAAATCTTTCAAAGCTAACCAAAAGTTAATTTTTATATGTAAAATTTCTCGACAAATACATATTTTTGTCAGATTTTCATTTGACCAATTGACTTGGCGAGATTCTCAAAAATTTGAAAAAATAGTAATTATAAAAAATCATTCATATTAGAATTCAAAAGCTTTCAGATTAATTAGATGCCATTTTGCAAAAAGAAATAAACATTCCTAAAAGCTTTTATGAAAAAAATTTTTTGCATAAAAATAAATGAACTAAAAAATATTTTTTAAATTCATGCACGTCTAATTCCAATTTTAATTTAAATTTCTCGAAATTAAAAAAATTAAGTTTTTCCAAATTTTTTATTATTTCAATAATGCAAAAAAACTTGTTTGTTAAATAAATAAGTTTATAAATAAATCTTTGTGCCAACAAATGCATAAAAAAAAAACCTTCAAAAAAAAAAGCATATGGGCCATTCTTTGTTAACTCGGGCACTCCCTTGGCGTAACGTGTACGATTAGTTTGCTTTACTAAAATTTTCAAGTAAAGCAATCTAACCATGAAGTTTTGAGATAAATTAATCAGTGATCGCTAATTTTTTTTTTCTTTTTTGAACTTTTTAGTTTTTAATTGCATGTAGCATTTATCTTGTAAGTGGCAGTAGCAAAATGGAACCATTTTGACAAAAGCAATTTATCATAAAAATACAAAAAAAGCACAGAAATAATTTTACATATCTGAGGCAAAAATGCCTATTTTCTGCCCTATGGGGACGGCTTTTTTGACCATTATATGTAAAACTATGTTTTAGAACACGGGACAAAATACGGGGTTCGACTTTCGCATGCTGACTGCACTCGCTTGCTACGCTTGCTCGAGCATACAACTACATGCAAAGCCAAAACCAATATTTTATCCCTTGTTTAATAAATAGCTATTTTTCTCCAATTAATATAGCCATTATTTTGTATACCTAAGTCAAAACAAAAAAAATCTTAACCATCTGAGTACGATGGTTTTGCTAAAAATTTAAAACCTGCTAGTTAAGTACCTAGAAAAGTACCTAGGTAGTTCAACAAAAATAATGAGCTTTAGCTAATCAATTTATCTCAAAGACTGCGTTTTGTAGAGACCCACCTACAAAAGCACAAAAAAAATTATTTCCAAGATCTCAGTTGATATGAAATCTATATCCAGTTCAGTTTATATGAAATCTATGCTGATCTATATTTTTTTGGCCTTAATTTGTGCAGTAATTGAATTTATGCATCTTTAGAGACATTTTTTTATTTTACTAACGGATTACAATCTTTTAAAAAAGTATAAACCTTTAATTCTTAATTGCAAACTTTTGGGCCATTTTGGTCAATTCTTTTTTATCTATTTTTCCGCTTCCTGTGAAAGGAAATTTGTCCAAAAATTTAACGCCACCACGCAAAATTTTCAATTCACCAAGCTCTTTAGTAATTTCTATCAACTCTTCTTCAGTTACCTAAAATAAGTATTTTTTTAAAAACAAAATGATTACGTATTCAAAAATATCTTTTTTTTACTTTAGATCCAGGATATTTTTCAACAAATGCCATTGGTATTTCAATGTCTTCAGGATGAGGAACTGGTACAACAGCAACGTTTAATACTCCTGGATGCTTTTGTAATGCATTTTCTAACTCAATCGGTGCAATAGCATGAAGACGATATTTTATAAAATCTTTTCTTCTACCTTCCATTATAAATTCTCCATCTTCTGTATATGATACTAAATCACCAGTCTGTAACCAACCTAAATAAAAATTTTGATAAAATAAAAAAAAAAGTAAAATAAATAATTTAATAAATTTACCATCAGCATCTAATGCACTTGAATTATCTGAGTAGCTGCAATATCCTAACATAGGAACTAGCATTCTGACGTAAAGTTCGCCAATTTTATTTGGTCCTAAATTTTCACCAGTTATTTCGTCAACCACTTTTGCTTCGCAATTTGATGTTATAAAACCAAGTGAAGTTGAGATTTTCTTATTTTTGTTTTGAAAAAATATTGGTCGTCCCAATTCAGTCATGCCTAATTTACAAAAAATAAAAAATATTACAAATGCAATTTCTTGCCATTCAAAATTTATAAAAAAAATTTATTTACCAAAAGAATTTGAAATTGAAACGTGGGGTAAATATTTTCGATATTCTTCTATTAATTCTTCACTAACTTTTGCTCCACTTGTTGCAATTGTTTTTAATGATTTGAATGCATATTTTTTTGATTCTAACAAACCTGATTTTTTGTAAAGATGCAAACGAATTGGTCCAAGAAATACCCAATTTATCTATTTAAAGTAAATTGATTAGTAAGTTAATATCAATCAATTTTAAGAAATTTATTTAAAAATAATATTAAAATACCTGATATTTTTCAACAATTTCAGCAAACCTTTGAGGATCAAAATCGGCTTCAATAATGACCACAGCTTCATGCACAATAGCTTTAATAGTAAAATCTAAATGTGGTCTCCAATAAGGTGAACAATAATACAAAATGCGACAATTTTCACATAAAAATTTATTAGAATGAATAACATTGACTAAAAGTGATTCATAAGAATGCTTAGCACCTTTTGGTAAACCAGTTGAACCTGATGTAAAAAACAAATAGCCGACATTTTTTAAATTTGTAATTTCTTGAGGTACATAATTTCTAACGTCATTATCTGATTGTGCATTTAAAATATCGTCTAAAGTAGACATATTTTCAACTTTATCAAAAACAACGAATTTGGTATTTACATTCTCTAATTCTGCAGCTTTTAATAGTAAATTTAAAATACTGCCACAACAAAACATAAATTTTGGCTTTGTTAAATTCATAAGATAACGAGCTGTTTCTAAAAATAATTAAAAAAATACGTCATTAAAATTCATATTAATGTTTTTACTTATTCGTGCACAAATATAAGGAAAAATGATAAAATATTAAATTAAATTTTATACCTAAATCAAATTCATAATGCCAAGCAGAATAAATTGCACCTTCATAAAATGTAGCTAACATTGGAACATAAGCATCTGTTCGATTGTAAGTACAAATTGTAATAATGTCATCTTTTTGTACATTTTGACTTTTTAACCAAAGAGCACATCTAATACTGCGATCTTTCATTTTTTGGTAAGTTACTTTTTCATCTGTTAAACTGTCTATCTAAATAAATATTTAAAATTCAGTTTAAATAATTAAAAATGAGTGAATATGAATTTATTTTCAATTATTTAAATTTTGAAAATTATCTTATCATATTATTTTTACAATGAAAATGGTTTTTTATGTGATAAACAAAATGTTGTAGTAAAGATAAGAAAATAAAAATTCAGCAGTGCAAAGATCTTTTATGAATTAAAGAAAAAATTTAAAACGAAAATTTTGTACTTACTAAACCAACATGATCAGGATTCTTTTGAAAAATATCCAAAAATAATTGACCAATTTTATTAGTCACTGTTATTGGCGTACTAACACCTTTGACAATATTATTTTCAAATTTAACTTTATCATTTTTCTATAATTAAAATAACCAAATTATTAAATTAAAAAAAAATTACTAATTAAAAGTAATTTAAATGACTTACATTTAAAGAATTCATTTTTTCAAATTTGCTAAATTATTAAATTTAACGTAATTTCTTTCATTTAATAGCTTCGAACATTTATATAAGAATCTGGATTCTTATATGATTTAAATTAAAACTTAATTATTATATACGTAATGAAAAAGCATTGAGATTGTTTATTTAAGCTGATTAAGGTACTATTCCAAATTAGTTATTTATTTTTTTTATCAGCTGTTTTATTATGTATTTACTTACTATTTTTTTTACATTATAACTAACAATTAAATTTTGAAATAAAATTATTTTTATAATTAGTTCCATTTATAGATGCGGCAAAGTAAATAATCCGAATCCCGACTGGCTGACAACTACTCTCCGGATTGGCTGGGCCGATTTTCAAACATTTGAGAGCTACAGTATATTACTGGGCAATTCACCATAAAATTGTAAAATAATTAATTTAAATATGAATTGATAAAGAGTAAATAGGTCAAAAACAACGTCTAATTTAAAAAAATTTTTCTGGCTGGCCCATTTTTGTCAGTTTTTTTTTTCTGTTGTGAATTGCCCTGTGAGAAAAATCACTTATTAATAATCTTTTTGATTTTTTTTTCTAACATGCCCATACTGAGATTAGTTCTCCGGCTGTATTTTCTACGCCTGTACTTAGATTCCCTCTAACAACTAATTATAAAAATTAAAAAAAAAATTTTTTTATTTATATAAACGCTAAATAAATGTTTTTAAAAAAATGTAAGGTACTATAACTAGTAAAGGAGATGAGAAAATAAATAAAGAAAAATGTCTTTAAAAACGTCTATCTAATTCGATATAGTACCTTAAAAACAATTTATTTTGATGATTTTTAATTTTTGCTGTATTATCATTTAATTTATGTATACACAATGTAAGATAATTTTTTTTAATTTAATTTATTTTATTTTTTACGTTTCATTATCTGAAAAAATTTCTTTTTTTTTTCAAATCGTTTAATTTTTATTCAAATTTAAAAGAAAAAATAATTATTTTCAACCCCAAATCTTTTATTGGCCAAAAATTTAATGAAAATTTTATGATAATTGGATATTTTAGCTTCAAAATAGAATAATCAATTTTTAACATGGAACATGTTTATAGGGAGGGGTACCCTAGGAATCCGAAAATCAAGGGGAGGAGGGTCAAATGTGTCAGATTGAAGGAAGTGGTCAAATAAGATTTAGAATATAATTTCGAAATAATTTATTAAACTCGTTTTAGAGAATTAGATTAAGGGTTTTTGGAATTTCTATATGGAAGTATCATAAACTAGAGTAGAAAAGAATAAAAACCATGTAGGATATATTTAATTTGCAAAAATTGGCATGCTTGCAGACACGGTTTTCTAGTCACGGAAATTTTGCATCTGTGATGCATCACTTAGACTTTTATGTGCCCGATTCTTTTTGACGTTTTTTAAAGTTATTTCATATGTAATTATAAAAAGAAGATATAGGGTAAATGCACCAGTGAATGACCGGCGCCAGTAAATGACCAATAACATGTATTTCTTATGAAAAACGAGTAGTCATTTAAAGGGTTAGTGGTCATTTACTAGATTTTAACCAGTCATTCACTGACGAATCTACCCTATGCAAACGAAAAAAGCTTTATACAGCTGATTAAATGGGTTTCGAAAAGAAAATTATAATAATTACATATAAAAACATGCATAACCCATTGTATAAAAAGAGAAGCATAAGGTAATATTATTATTTTATTAACATACAAAAACATAAAAATATTTTACCATTTATTTATTTTATTTAAGAAAGAATTATAGCACAGACATGGCCGATGCGCATTTGATACATTTTAAGTAAGAGTACATATTACATTAATCACATTACAAGGTTATAATAGAATAATACAATAATAAAGTAATGTAAAGAGTAATTTAAATTAGATAAAGACTTAAAAAATTGAAAAGCATCAAATTAAAAAATTTACTTACATTTACTGTTGAAGGACATATATTTTTAGCACTTTATAGGGGTTTTTTTAATACTTAACAAGTGCGACATTAAATGAACTTTGAAAGTATCGAGATTAGAATAAGATTTTAGAGTGAATGGAAGATTATTTCACTCAGTAATGGTTGATTAGAAAAATGATTGCTTATAGGTTTCAGTTCGATAGAAGCTTGGAAGAGCAAATGTTAGTGGGTGAAATTCTGACAATGAGGTATCAGGTAATTCTGGTGGTATTAGCTCAGCATAATGCTGGAGGATTATGATTCTGGATAATGCTGGAGGATTGTAACTCTGGATAATGCTGGAAGTTTCAGCTCGACATAATACTGGAGGATTTTTTTTCTGGTCAATGTTCGAGGTTAATAGCTCTGCATAATGCTGGAGGATTTAGCTCTGCACAAACTGGAGGATTTAGCTAAGCATAATGATTAAGGGTTTTGCTTAGAATAATGATGGGGGATTCTAACTCTGCATAATGCTGGAGGATTTATTTCAGCATATTGTTAGAGAGTTTTAATTCCAAAGGATTCTAGCTCTGCATTGACCACTAATTATTGGTCATTACCGTCGTTGTCCATCCATGATAGTTTAACGAATCGACTTAATTTTTTGATAATTGATTATGCAAAGAAATTTTATTACGAATTTGTGAAATCAGATCAAAGTATAAAATAAGATAAATTTTGAAATTTATTCTAAAACACCTTGCATATTATTTTTAAAATTTCATCAAATCTGTACTGTCATTTAGGAATTTTGATGTTTTTGTATTTCAGTCCTTCTACATTTTATTATTCTGCATAAAAAAATTGTTACACTTTACATATTTTTGTTAATGACTCTATTGCTCATAATTTTTTAAGAATATTATTTTGGTGAATATAAAGACCTAGAGAGCTAATCAAAATAAATCTCTAATTTATTTAACTCGACATGATACGTGGATGCCATCTGCAATCACTTTTTTTATTTTTAACGTATCTAGCATTTTTAAATTATTTAAAATTTTATATAATCAAATAATTTATCAATAATTTTTTAAAAACTTATATGGGATGTTAGAAATAATATTTTTAGCCTAAAAAAGGCAGAAAAAAATTTCAAGAAAAACATCCCTCCTGGTGGATGCGAGGCCACGACCTTCAGATTACTAGTCTGACGTTCTAATACTGAGCTGCAGAAAGGTATGACATTCGCTAACCAGCAAGACTCTTTTCTTGAAATTATCGGTTGATTCTTGTTCAACAATCATTTTTAAATATTTTTGTTAATGACTCTATTGCTCATAATTTTTTTTAGCTCCCTAGGTCGATATATTCACCAAAATAATATTCTTCAAAAATCTTAATTTTAAAATAAAGAAAATACTCTTAAAATTTAAAATATTTATTGCTTTACGTCTAAAATTTGCCGCAATATTTCACACATGCATGCAAAATAAAGAACATATATATTCCTTTTTGTATACAAAAACATATTTAAATAATAAAAAAAAAAACAACAAATTTTTTTTCAGTTTCTTTGAGAGCAAAATGGTTAATAAGAAAGATAATAAAAAACAGGACATGATGTTAATACAGCGTAACGAGTAAAGGAGCACTTTTTTATTTTTTTTGCTTCCAATGCGTTTTTTTTTAAATATGTTATCGAAAGACCGCATTTCCATGCCGCCACGCGTGCGAGGTAATATTGTAGTTGTTATTTTATGTACTAAAAAAAAAAGCTTTTTGAATCCTTTTTATATATAATTTATATATTTTGTTTTTTTAAAAAAAACGTGTGTTTTTACGTGTGATATTTATCAGCATCATTTTTTTTTTATTTTAAATAAAACTTTTGTTATTTTTATAAAAATAAGAATCAGAATATAAAAAAAGTTTTTTTTGGTAGGTAGGTACTGCTTTTTTTGTAATCCTTAAAAATTTCTTATAATCCTTTTATGTTTGTTAAAATATATGTGCCATTATTCTTGCCGCAGTAGTTTGTTTTTCTTTAAAATGTGTTTCAGGAAGTTGTTACATAAAGAATTAAACAAAAAACTTTTTTTTTTGTTCTTTATTGTTGTTAAAATAATAATTATAATGCAGATCTAGATAAATTGATACATGAAAATAAATTTTTTTTTCTATTAGATTGAGGTAAAATCTAAAATTTTTTTTTCGAACCATTCAAATAGTAGCGAAATAGTTTTTAAACAGCTATTGCATATATAAAGTTGGTATTCAATTTCATTATGAGCTATTCTTTTCCCCTGTTTCTGGGATAATATATCTACAATTGTATTTTTGTCTCCACTGTTCATATAAAATCCTTTTAAGTTTTTCGCCAAGGTGCTTACACTATTTTTGTCTGTCTAAGCCTACAACAAGTGCAGAAAATTCTGTTCCAAGTTTTATGCATGAGTTTTATTTTAAACTATACGCCAGAAATAAAAAAAAATTTTATTTGAATCTTCAATATTATGGCCAAAAAAGTAAAGAATGCCCCAGATTGATAAATTGTAAACTACGATTTGGGGCATTCTTTATTTATGAACCTTTATATAAAATAATATTTGTTTCGCTCTTAATATTCAAAAAAACTTTAAATAAATTTAAAAAAATTTTTCATTTTTGAGAAAATTTTGAACTTTTTTATGAATTCAAAAACAGCAAAAACTAAGTGTACAAGTAAATTGCAAATTTTCTTTTCTTTATTTTTGCACATTTTTTGTTTGATAAATTAATCGATACATACTTCGATAGATAGCACTAATAATTTATAAAAATCTCTTTAAATCAAAATCACACTTATCCAATATCTTTCTAACAACCTAAATAACCTTCAAATTAACATCTAAATTAAAAAAAATCTCAAATAATTAATTTTAAATTAAACCCAATCACGAATATAAAATTAAAATCTAAAAATACCTAAATTTTTCATTACTTCCTATTTTATCAATTCCAAATAAAAATACTCTAAAAATAAATAAATTGCAATTTTATTCAAACAAGTTCTTATTTCCTATATGTATGCAAAAAAAAAAAATAGTCGTAAAAAACGAACGAAACTGAATAAAATATATAAATAACAGAAAGTAAATCGTAAAGTAAAACCAAAAAAAAAAAAAAAGTCAAGAAGATGAAGTGACAGTATAAAACGTAGGGGTTAAAATTGAACGAAAGAAATAGTAGTATAAAAAAAAAAATAAAGTATATATAGGAAGAGATTAGGGAGGTGATGGCCCAAAGGCAAGTCTGATAAATCACTTCAGCCCACATGTAATATGTATATAGATAAAAGAAAACGAAAAACTAACATGTACAAAATTTTCTATATGTATGTGTGTGAATAGTAAAAAGAAAAATCGATCACTTACTTATACTATAATGTATAAAGTGATAAACTAGAGTGGTATATATATTGAATGAGAGAGAAAGATAAAAGTAATGTCGGTAACATGAGTTCGATTAATGATCGAACAAATGTGATTCGACGCTATATGTAGAGAAAACTATAATAATATATGAATCTTGTATTAGAGAGAGCGTCAATAATGACAGAGCAGATGTCGGTTTTTTTTTTTTAACTGCAAAAAAAAAATAAAAGAACTATCTTTACGATATATTAGATTGAACTTGTCATGCTTGTTGACCTTTTCTCAATACCCAATTTTATTTCACTCTTATAAATTACAGTTCAATCATTTATTTGACTTTTTTCTTTTATTGCTGATGTATTCTGGGTATATGAAAAATTTTAATTTATCTATAAATGATTTATTCGCTTTTTTGATGTGTTGGGAGTCATTCAAGTTTTTGACAATTTTTTTTTTTAATTTTTTTAAATTGAAAGGTATTAATTATTAGCTACTTTTGGGATATTAAAATTTTTTTAATTATTCCGTAAAATAATTATAAACTTTGTCTACTAAGAGCAATTTTTGTGCTACATTACTTTTGAGACAATTTGAGAGTCGGTACGTGATTTCGTCATAATTAACGCATTTCTACTGGAGTATTATATGGGTTGATATTCCTCAAGTGTATGTAAATCTAATTCTTGGGTCTTCAAATCGGTCCCAAAATATTTTTCCCTCAAAGAATTATTAAAAATAAGCTACCTCCTCAATTTTTAGCCTCCTAGGTCTTCTCCTTGATTTTTTACAGCCATATTAGTTTGTTTTTTGCTTTTTATTTTTTTAAATTTTAAGAGCGCAAAAATTATTTAAAATCCGGGTAGGAAATTTCCCTGGCTATCCGATTCCGTGTTTCAAATTTTTTTTAAGTTGCGTGAAAAATCGAGTAGAATGCCCCAGATCGCAGTTTGACAGTTTTTTGGCAACCCAAGTAAAAAAGAGAATATATTTTCAATATATTGTTTTTGAAATATATTGTAAATATATTCTCAATATATTCTCAATATATTATCAATATATTGTTTATGTTTTATTTAACCTAAAAACTAAAAAAACATAATTTTTAGGTTGTATAAAATATAAACAATATATTGATAATAAGGTAAATGCTAACCATCAATGTTACATCCATATTGAATATAACGGAATAACCTAAAGTTTAATACGATTAAATTGCCTTTCAAATAATTATTATTCTATTAAACAAATAAATACATACATAGATAATATACTTTTTAATTGTTTAAAATGACGTAATTAACTTAATTCATGTAAACATTCAAAAGCTTTATGAATCTCTTTGATTGTATAATTTTAGCTCGAAACATGAATAATTTTGTACAATTATTAGTGTAAGCAATGAAGCGATAAAAACACTGAAACCCGCCAGGAAATTTTTTTATAAGCATGGATTTTGATGCCAAATACTGGAAAATGTTCGTAACGATGCCTAGAAACTTTGTCCGCTAAAGCCGTTTGACGTTCAAAACGAAAAATGCCCTTTTTGGGCCAAAAAGGGCCAAACCTAATAAAAAAAAGTAAAATTCTAAATAACGTTAAAAAAAGTATCTCATGGGATAAAAAATGTATATTTATAACAAAGGATCAATAAAAAATATATATTCAAATAATCTGGGTGACGTTTTACCCTTTCCCTTGCCCTTTCCTGCCTTTTAAAGGGCAAAATCAAAATATTCACTTCAATTTCGTTAGCAAATGGAATTCGGGGGTTTTCGAAGTCAGCAGAATCGAATTTCTATATAAAATTTTGATACCTTCGGCCACCTTTTGCCCTTCTTTGCCCTTTAAAGGGAAAAATCCAAACATTTAATTTAATTTCGTTTCAAAATGGGACTCGGGGGTTTTCAAAGTCAAAAGTTTTGAATTTTCATATAAAAATAAGATATTCTGATACAAATAATACAAATTTAATTTAACGTATTTTCATATCCTTTGCCTTTTTTTAGAAAAATGATGCCTACTTAGAGAATAAAACTAAAAAATTCTGCAAAAATTATTTATTTTTATTAAGACGAAAATTTTTTATAAAGTTGGAAATTTAAAAAAAAAGAAGAATACAATAATAAGTTTTATCTGTTTTCATTTGTAGAATTTGTTGAAAGTTTTAAATTTGCCTATTTTCCGCTTCTGTTGTATTTTCTGGAGTATATGCAGGATCAGTTATTGCTGATTCTCGATTATCTTGCATACTCTCCCATATTTCCTGTGGTATTAGACCATCTTCATCTTGTCTTTCAGGCATATTCATGCAATTATTTTGAGCACAATTCTTACAAACTTCTGTGCAATGAACCCCTGCTTTTTTTGTATCTTGGTATTTTTGAGTTAGTATAACCAATATATCAATGTCTGTACAAACAATGACAACGTTTTTTTCACGATTTTCATCTAAATCACTTAATAATATCGCTGTTTTAACTATTAGGGCATCAGCATCTTCTACAGCTTGAACAGAATTAATATTTCTCTTAATGAATTCTTCTCTTAGTAATTCGATAAGTTGCTTTTTGTTTTCGCTATTTGTCAAAAATAATTCTTTTGGAACTTCTAGCTTTTTATCTAAATCTATTTTATATGAACAGGATGTTTTTTTTTTACTTCTCCGAAGTCTTTCCAAATATTTTGTCCCATTAGAGTAGCCATCAAATACTAAAAAAACATTTTTGCCATAAAGTCTATTAATATACTTCACAGCATCGTCGCATATACTAGAAAATGTGTCACCTTTATTCATTGGTATTTTGTGAAGAAGGTAACCACCATCCAGAACGTAACAAAAATTGTCTTTTATTGCGAAGCAATTAATATTTTCTGATTTTAACAGATCATAGAAAGCCAACTTTTCATTTTTACGCATACCACAATTGTCAAATATTGCAAGTGGGTACGGAGATAATTCATATTTTAAGTAGTCTGGTAGATCTTTATCACTTTTTTTCATAATGCATATTCGTTGGAACATTAAATGTGGATCAACTGGCACCTCTTCATCGTAAATATTTATAGTACTATTCATCATTGCAAATTTTTTAACGTTATTCTTTCTACTCATAGATAATTCCAAAAAATTTTGACCATCATATGATTTCATGGTCTCAACTCCAATTTCAAAAGAATTATGACATTTGATGCTTTCATCTGCAATAATACCAGTAGATAGAGATATTAAATCCTTATCATCTCGAAAAGGTTTATTTTCCAAAAAGAATTTGAGAATTAAATCATAATCTTTTGCGTCTCTCGTTATTCGAGCATCAGTATCATCTGCTTGTTGGTGAGATCTTTTTGGTTTTACATTGGTCAAATCCTCAAGCTGTGACCTTATTTCATATGTATGGCTAGATGACTCAATCCTATCTCCAACATGACTTTCCCCAGTATTTGTTTTAAACGGACCTCCTCCAACATTCAACTGCTTCATTAATGTCTGCTCGATTGTCTGATCGGTTGAAATGCCTGAATAATATCTAGGAGTGCGTCTAACTGTCCACATTTCACCTGAAGTATACTTCTCATATTTATCTGAATTCATAACAGTTGGGAGCTCTGTCATATCTTAGATAAATTTGGGATGATTTTGCATACGGAAAGTGTCCTGTAGCATGAAAAACAGGAATCATGAGCTGAAGACTTCGAAGATGCAGATCCCAGTCTCCCTCTCGCTCAGCTGTCATATGCTCATATAGTAGACTAACCATTCGAAAGTATTGAACCCAAAGTTTGCTGGTTTTACCTCTTTTTTCAAGTTCCTCTAATTTTTTATTTAAACATTGTATTACAGTTTTATAAATACGATGGTTTTGTATATATTATAAATCATATTTTTTATCAAAACTGGAAACAGCTAAGTTATCGTCATAAAATTCTTTAAAATCATCATTTTCGTCTCGTATTTCTCTAAAAATAATCGTTGCCAGGGCCAATTGAACTAAATAATGAGCGCGGATACTTCTTTTGTAGGATTTACCTGCCAACATTTGATCTACCGAATTTTCAGCGTAACATGTGAATGATTCAGCCATAATGTATCCAATATTACTTAAAAACGATTATGTAGTGTGAAATCCACCCAATCTCATGACAACGTGTGCTTCTTGGAAAGCCTCTGGTACCGAAGCTAAAATAGCCCTTGATTTATGATAAAGAGGTTGGTCCATTGTAATGATGCAGGTTTTCATGTGAAATTTTTCGGTTATAATGCAAGATCTACGCATTGCTGTGTATAATGTATGAATATCTGAAGGAGAAGAGTAAACAAAAAGAAAAAACTAACCTTTGCCATTTCAAAGAATTTACCGTTAGTTATTTTCTCCATATATCCGTTCCAACCGTAAAAAGTTAAGTTTGAGTTATCTTTCAAAAACATCCAAAATGGTCTGAGTTCTCCTTTAGGAGAAGTTGTTAATTTAAAAGTATTTTGTAACAATTTAAACTTTATACTTTCGTATCCTGTATTTAAATTTATTTTTGGGTTTGGATCAATATGAATTCTAAAAGTTTCTTCTCTATTTCTGGCTGACGGTATAATTTTTAAACGCTTAACAGGTTTTCCAGGCTTAACTTTTCTTTTAGGTACTATATAAAAAGCTCCTCCTAAATAGTGGAAGCTCTTCTTACCATCAAGATTGTGGATATTAAAGACCGCATTGTCCCATGCAAACTGGAAAAGGGCACCATCTTCTAGTTCTAATCTTCTAATTTTATTCTGTGAAATAATTCCAACGAAGTAATTATATTTGGTATTTTACTCAATACATTAGGCGAGGACATCAGTAAGAAGCTGAACGTATTTTTTCATAAACTAATAATATTAGCTTTAAAAATTTTGATCTCCTATTTATATATTCTTTGAAACTCATTTCGTTTGCGAGAATAAATAATCAGTTGTTCATCAACACATCAAAGGACCCTGCACAAAAATATAGGATTTTGCCTTTCGGTCGAATTTTGGATATGTTGTAGATTTTATCATTCTGAACAAAAGTCTCAATGGGCACAAAGCTCGAACGTCTCAACTTTGGCGGCTTGAAAGCTCCAAAGCACCACCATGGCAAGATCGCTTCAAAACCTTTTTTCTTTTATTTTTAAAGTATACTTTTATGTTTTCGAGGTCGCTAATTCCAAATCTGATGTCAAATTGACATTATTGACAGTTGGCAGCTGTCAAATTGACAACAGAATCCAAAAAACTTAAAATAATGATTTCATCATATGTTTTCGAGGTCGCTGAGTTCAAATATGATGTCAAAATGACAAAGTTGACAGTTCGCAGCTGTCAATTTGCTATCAAGTTGACAGAAGAATACAAGAAACTTAATATAGTCGCTGAGTTCAAATCTAATTTCAAATTACAAAACAGATAGTTGGTACTTGCTTTTGCTGTCAGTAAGAAGCTAAAAAATTCAGCTTATAAATATTTTTTGTATTCTGTTGTCAATTCGTCAGCTAGTTGCCAACTGTCAATAATGTCAATTTGAGATCAGATTTAGAATTAGCGACCTCAAAAACATAAAAGTATACTTTAAAAATAAAAGAAAAAAGGTTTTGAAGCGATCTTGCCGTGGTGGAGCTTTGGAGCTTTCAAGCTCCGTAGCCGTCAAAGTTGAGACTTTCGAGGTTTATGCCCATTGAGACTTTTGTTCAGAATGAGAAAATCTACAACATATCCAAAATTCGGCCAATTCGACCGAAAGGCAAAATCATATACTTTTGCGCGGGGTCCTTTATAATAAGCGAGATATGACCACATTACGGTTAAAAAATGTTTATAATAGCTGAAAAGCTAAATAAATATAAATATAATTGTCACTATATTTATATTAAATTCAACTAAACTATATCATGTTATTCTTATCGCATCTTTTATCTAATGAATGATAAAATAAAAAAAAATTTAATTTGCATTCATCTGATAACTATAAAAAGTTTCAATATAATATAAAGATTCCGAGTTTACAGCGAGATCATGATGTTTATTGACTATTAATGAGAGTGGTAATGGTATAATATAGAAAAACTTTGGAGAATTTATTTTAGGATTTACATTAATTATAGGTATTATGTATTATCTAATCTGCCATGAAGCTCACAATTCCTTTAATATAACCTACGCAACAGTTATCCGTTACCAAAATTTACTAAAAGATTTGTGTATTTCATAATAAGAGAGATTATTAAATAATGCGACCTTTCCAGACAATGATAAAATTCTTAAATACTCGTGCTGATATTTGGTGTAATATTTACACTCTAAATATATCAGACAGTGTAGTATTAAGTTAAGAACAATCAATAAGATGTTTAAAGTTTTTTATGTTGGGAAATTCCGAAAGGATTTTCGGAAAATCCCAAGGTCATTTCGCCTCTTGGCTAAACAGTGTGAGGCTTCATCAGTATGATCACTGTTTAGCCTTAATCATAGATGACCAAGATTTAAATAAAAATTAATTTTTCATTTTTTTAAAATTAAAAAAACAAAAAATTTCTTTCAAATTATTAATTCAAAAAAGTACTCACTCGATTCTTTTGACCATAATTTTTATGTGTATTTCGTTTATAAGTCATTATCAGATATATCGAGTTTACTCGATTTCTTAAATTTGATACCTAAATTTGTGAAAACTTTTTTTAAAAATATTTTTATCGACAAAAAATAAGGCAATCCTGTCATATTCTTGGAATTACTTTATCTATAATTTCATATTTGGTATGCAGTCTTGAAAAATAAAGTCTTTTAGCCATATTTCTTAATAAGTATAAACGAGCCAACTTTGAGGGACCATATTTCACTTGGTAAAAAATTTCAAAAATCTGACCCCAAAAACTGAAATTATACTTTTTTTATAAATAAAAAGAATAAATCATATTTAATTTCTTCTAAATTTTATTACAAAAAAAAATCCTTTTTTTCATCAAAACTAAACCATCATACAAATAAAAAAAATTTGAATCCATTAGCATAAAATCCAAAAAATTTTTTTACACATATAAATAAGAATTATAACTTCAGCGTATGTCGTCATATTTATAATGTTGATCAGTATATGATAAGTTATGATGACATAAATTTTATGTTTTTTATGCATTATATAAAAGAGAGAATTATTAATATTAACACCCAGACGTGACGATGAATTTATTGTCCTTATTTCCTTCTTTATCGTCATTTCTTTTTTTTAAAGCTTTTGTAAATTTAAATTATGTGTTAAAAAAAAGGTGCTTTAATACTTTAAGACAATTTATTGATATTTATTATGATTATTTATCAGACAGGTATATTTATTAGCTTATTTATGTTAATTTAAATGAATCTTTTGAGGAGTAATAAATGAATTTATTTCAGAAGTAAGAATAAATAAAATTAATTTGATGAATACATTTAGAGTACAATAACTTATTTTTTATTGTATGTATTAATAATTAAAGGTTTTTTAAATAACTTATCAGCATCTTAATCAATATCATATTTTTCGATAGAATTTCAATTTTTATGCATTCTCTATCAGGTTGCTTTATTACCAGAAATTTTTTACCATTTATTTTAATAAATTAAGTCATAGCATTAAATTTTATTATTTGCATAAATGCAAGCAGCTTAGTTCAAAATTCAAACAAATTACTAGAAAATTCTTACAAATGCTTAAAAATTCTGAATTCAAGTAAAATAAAAATAAAGAAACTTGATATTTCATCATTTATAAATTAAATTTTTAGCAAAATAGTATATGTTCTGTAAATATACTCACCTATATTATACATGATTTATTAAATTTGGATTTTCTAAAAAATAAAATTTTATAAAAAGTTAAGCATAATTTATTAGATTTCTAATAATTAATTATACACAGAATTATACTTATATTTAATTCAAAAGAAACTAAATATTTTATTCAGGGAATTCCCTTAATTTGCAAAAAAAATTTATTAGCATTTTAAATATGTATTATTGGAAATTACAAAAATTATTTTAAGTATCTAATGAAAATTGTAGACCTTACATATTAAAATTTTCTATTTGATTGTCAACTTTGAGTACTTGAAAAAACAAAAAGAAATTTAAAATCAACCAAATTTAAGTGTTAGCTACTTAATTTAAAATATTAGAAAACTAATAATTATTAAAAAAAATAATTTTAATTCAGTAAATTTTATAAATAATTGTCGAAAGAGTTTTTATATTCTAACGTAATTGCTGAATCCTATTTTGGGTAAGAAAAATAGCCAGAAATTTTTGTTGAATCTGGTTATCTTAATTTAGAATTCAGCCTTTTTTTAATATAGGAACATTCATTTAAGAGAAAAGTACAAAAGTTCCCACGGAGGTATACAATAATAGCCCAAAAATGTGTTCATAAAATCTTAAAAAAGGGGGATACAAAAATGGGATCACAAAGTGCAGTAAAAAAAAGATTTTAAATACTAATATTGGTTTAATAATCTGTACTTATCTGTACACATGAAAAAAAATTAACTGCAGAAAACATGCAGTTAAATGTTATTACAAACTGATACTATTTGGTTAAAACTTTGACTTTGCTAAAATTTATTTTGTTCAAAGAGGCCTAAATTCACGAGAATTCAATTTTTTCAAAAACCTTATATGGAAGAAATAATCTAAAATAGCATAAATCAAAATTATCTGGACGTTGCAATCTAATTTTCAAAAACACATTTAATAGTTTTATGTGAAAAACAGAACATAATGTGACATCTATCACAGATTACCTTAAGTTACAACAGCATTCACAAGTTCAAAAGCCTTAAGATTTCTACTTTATCTACTTTCATACTTTATCGAAGCAATATATTTTTTAAGCTTTTTACGCCAATTATTTGAACTGTGAGTTTTATAGGTCCATAAATTATTACCAAAAGAAAACTAATTAAACTAATACAAAAGAAATAATTTTTAGGATAAAAAGTATACACATGAATGATTATTTTGCATAGTCAAACATATAAGAGACATAAAATAAAATATTTTATGATGCCTTAATTAAAATAGATCAAAAGTTTATGAATATATATATTCCTTTGATATTTTTTTTAGTGAGTTTCAAAATTTGATCTATAGAAATAGCATGATGGAGGCATCATTTTTGCTGAATGGACTCTTTCAATTTTTTTTTAACTTGGTACTTGTTTTTCAGAATAGAAACAAATTCCTAAGAAATGAGAATATCTCACAAGAATGTTTCTAAAAAAAAGTAATCCAAAAATAGCTCCTGAAGAGAGCAGTACAAAATCATATATAGCTTGCAAGGAGGTAAATAATATTCCCACATATAGGGGATGGTAAATAAATAATCTCTAAAAGAGGTAGTACTTCAAAAAAATGGTTAATTGAAAATTAGTCTCAACAGAACCAAATAAAAAGGGGGAAGTTATTCACTACTTCAAGAAGGAGAAGTACAAAAATAATCCTGAGGGGCCTAATCGTCAAAAATAGCGCGAAAATGAAAGTGATACATAAATAATAAAAATAGAGGAAAAAGATTTACATGAAATCAATTTTAAATGAGGTTAATACTACTGGAAAAAAATACCTCCAAACATTGATTCAAAAATAGTCTCAAATAATAGCTCAAAATGGAATAAATACAAAAAAAAATGAAGCAAAAAGAGATTTAGAACAATTCTACTGCAAGAAAACTTTAGGAAATTTCAATTTTTATCTTCTGAATTGATCTTTCACAATCAAACCAAAGCTGCTGGATCTATCTATCAACATATATTTTTCAATATTAAACAAAAATTCCACAAAAAAAATTTAATTAAAAAGAAAATGAAATCAAAATTTATTAAAAATTTATGAATCATAAAAATTACTTACAACCAATAAAAAAGCACACACAAAATAACTTTATACACAAACTATAAATCATTAATTTAATATCTAAAAAAAAAATTGCTCATAAACCCATTAAAATAAGAAAAGTACACACACATACATACACATGCAAAATAAATACATTTATAATACTATCTCAATAATAATAAACTTAAATATATATAGTTATAAAGATCCCACAGGATGCCAAAAGCCATATTTAATAACTTAATCTGACGATCTTATCGCAATGGGCATTAACGTTACAAAATATATGAAGGAAAATGGCTTTTAATATATAGGATATAAATTAAGATTAGTAACTCGGCACTTTATACTATTTAACATTTTGCCATTAATGGCTATTAACATTAATTATTACCGGGATACTTCCAAGTAATAAACCATTCTGATAGCTTTTCTATCTCTCTTTTTTTTTTATTATATATATTTTCTCTCTCTTTCTTTATATTACTACACGAAATATTATTATAAAAGAAAAATATTTAATACCTTGTGAGAAATTATTATTATTAATGAGAGTTTTAGAGACGTAATTATTATACGTTCTAGACAATAATAACTGTTTTTCATGGGCTCTTTTCTCTTGATTATTTTATATACGTTATTATGATACTTTTTAATGTTTTAATACTCTCGCTTTATGCTTTTTATCTGTGTAATATTTTAAAATTTTTAGTGTCTGTTATAAATTAGGGTATGAACCAAAAAATGCTTGACTTTTTTTAGTTTAGTTTTTGAATTTTTAAATAGATCAAATTTCTTAATATTTTAACAGGATACTCAAAAATAATATTGAATTTTACAAAATTTTAATTGAGTACGCCAGAAACTTCATTCTAACTTCAATTAATGTGAAAATCCAAATTTCGTTATAAAATTGGATGAAATCTAATTTTTGCAACCCAAGTTGTACCCCAAGAGTCCATTTTTATTCCCTTGGGATTAATTTGCACCAGGAATACGAAGGTATTATTACACTTCTGAATTTTTTTCTATATCTCATTGACCCAGTTACTAAGTAATAATTATTTGTTTTCTTTAAAAAAAAAAAATTCTCAAAAATCTGTAGGCAATAAACTGTATACAAAGACTTTGTGTGAGATAAATTTCTAGTCACCATAATCACTAAACGCGAAGCCTTAGACTCTGTTAATCTGAGTCTTATTAAGCACATTCGCAGATACTTTAAACTAGTTAAAAACTATTGTATCTGGGGATATTGTAAGATAGTAGTCAATTTTTTCCGGTTACGCTGTGCACAGTGCACTGTCTAGATTTGGTCCTTATGGACTTTTTTGGGTCACTGGGCACGAATTTTGGGAATTTTTTTATGAAAAAATATTATTTCACCCTTAAGTTAGCAAAAACTACCTATAATAGCAGTATTTTTAATATTTTCGCACTTTCAGAATTCAAATTTAATCTGGATGGGTTTTTTGAATCGCTGATCACAAATGTCAGGGTTCTGTTTACTAAAAATTGGCCCACCACCCTTAAATTTGCAAAAATGTGAAATAAATCGAAAATACCCCGTTTTAGGAGCAGTTTTTTGCAAATTTAATGGTTTTCCCCATTATAACTCGGAAAAGGCCCCGAAATTCGTGATCAGCGACCCAAAAAACCTATAGTAGATCAAAGTTCGTGAAGGCCAGTAACTATACATCCCCTCCCGCGATTAGGATGGAGTACTAGTGAAATTTTTTTTCAGTGTAAGTATACACTACTGTAAGCAAAGTCTTAAAAAATTAAATTATTTAGCAAACGTAATTTAAGCAAATCTTTCATTCTAAGAAGTTGTGTTTAAACGTCTTACATATTTCATAACAAATGAGAAACGAAAATTTACCCCAAAAAAGTCAAATAAAATTGTCTCAAAAACATGACACACGGTTAAATGTATTACACAACGTAAATATGAAAATTTTTTGGGTTCGTTATAAATGTAAGCTCGCAATTCGCAATAAAAAAATATTATTGTCCTACGTATAAAAAAATTTTTCCAAAATTAACTAGATTTATCATATCGAATAAAAAATTATCCATACAAAAGTGTGAAGAACCTAAAAAAGATTACTATGTATAATATAAACTTAAAAAAAAAAACTTAACAGTTTTATCAAACTACATAATATAGTAGTACTAGATATCTGATAAAAAAAGAAAAAAGTAATTGATCGTACGATAGGGTAACATTTGATTTTACGAGTTTTACTTTAACCATTTGACAAGGGTCCAGATTATAGAGATATTTCTGTATATTGGTTTTAAAAAATATAAGTAGTTTATAGGTGGACCTTTGGGATTTTTATTTTTTTTATTTTAGATGATTTATAAAGATATTCAGAGGTTTATGTGACTATTTTTTAAAAATAAAGTTTTTCGATTTTAGGAAATATGAGCACTTTGATGTAAATGTATTTTTTATATTTTTTGGTTTAACTTAATAGAAGGAAATAGATTGTATTTTTATTGTATGTAGAATAGTGATACTTGGGGTGTTCCTACGAGTACCAGGATTTCCTGTCCATATCAGGATTTAGATTTTAATTTCCTTCAATTCATATCGAAAAGCCTAAATTTTTGAAAATAACTTGGTATAAATTTTAAACTCAAGATAACGATTTTCCAAATTTTAAAAAGGGGCTGATTGCTACGTTCTATTTTTAAATTTAACATCTTAAAACCATTTTTCATAAAAAATCCTTTTTTTAAATGTTGATTATTTTAAATTATTTGGGATTATATATTAACTATAAATTTATTTTGACAATAAATTGCTGCGTTAAGAAAAATCAATTAATTGAGACAACAATTTATACAGTTATTTTTAGTGTTTCAATACTTAAATAAGTTACTTTGATTTTTCGATCTTGATTCTTTGATTTTTTCAAATTCACCGAAAATTAAGTTTGCCATAACTATATTTGCTTAAATTTTCACAGAATGCTGGCCTGTGTGTCAATTTGCCTTATAAAAATATTTCAGATGTGACATTCAAATAAGCGCTTCAAATCATTATTTCTCTGTGTCAGTATTACCAAAAAATAGCGAAAAAAAGGGGGCAAAAATATTTTTTTTCTCTCAATTAGCGAATACACAAATTATCGATATTTTTGGGTAGTCTCTCTGGATACGACTCTGACGTCACGTAAGTATCAGGGTCGTTTTAGAATCGTTTTGAAATTTTTCTTTTAAATGGCTTATTTTAGGTCTTGGGTTGACGTTTTTACTGGAATTTTCGAAAAATATTAATTTAGGCAAAAAATTTCTGATGCTAGAAAATTGGTTTTTTTTTTTAGATTTTTTATTTTTAGGACTTCAAAAAAGTTTAATTATATCAAATTCCTGAATCATTTATTCCTTAATCATTTACTCATTTATTTTTTTTGCAATATATATGCAATCTTTTCGAACGAGGCATCCGTATAATTATTATTGAACTTAACTATGAAGCTCATAATAGTACTTATAAGTACTATCTATAAGTAATTAATGTTAATTTACTTCAGTTTTAGTTAAAAATATTTTTGAATACGAATTTGTCACAAAATTTATTATAAACGTCTAACGCCCATATCACTTTGAAAAAACCCGGTCTCGTCCGATCCCGGAAGTTAAGCAAAGTTGAGCGCGGTTAGTACTTGGATGGGTGACCGCTTGGGAACACCGTGTGGCGTTAGTTTTTTTTTTAAATAATTTTTTTTCGAACAAACTATAAAATAAGTTTATTTATGATTATTTTGAAACATTTTTGTTTAATTTATAGTCGAGCCGCCAACAATGTATTTCGTAACCCACTTTTTTTTTTAGGTCCGTGGATAAAAATAGGTGTATTATTTGTTTTTCCACCTGCTAAATCTGAATCCGGGGTCTATTTTGACCTAAAAGTGGCTTATTAATTGTTATTAACAAATTATTGCAAAATTAGCCCAAAATTAAGCAAAATCGAGTTGTCAATGTTAACAAGCTTCAAAAATTTGTGAGTTAAGCAAAACTTTCTGATATACTTGAACTTACAGTACATAAATTTTTAATATTTAATACTTTAGGTTCAACAATTTTCAATTGTTTAAACAATTTGTAAATGTTAATAATTATTTTTTTGGATCAAAAATGAGTGCGACACTAAGTTACATTCAATTAAATTTATTTTAAACTAAATGCACATTCCTATAAATTTTTATATTTCAGATTTTTTCTTAAAAAATTATTTAAGCCACCTTAAAATATAAAATAATTTTTTAATTTATTTATGCTTATGAAAAATTTTCTTTTAAATAAATAATTTTTTTTTTTGGATTATGTAAAAGCTACAGTCGATAACTTATCTTATCAGTAAGGATTACAAAAAGCTCACCGTTACTACTTATTACTAAAAGCTCCTCCCTTTGTAAATGTTATCATCTATTGATATAATCTAGTAATTTAATTTTAACTTACAAAATAGGGTCAAAATTTAAATAATAAAATAATAAAAAATATTTAAGTAAAAAAAAATATTTATTGATTTTTCTCGGATTTTTCTCTACACTAAATTAAAATAAATATGAACTTTGAAATTTCTCATTATAGTTCCTTTATTTCCAACTAATTTTTATCAAAATTGTAGATTAATAAAACAAATAAAAATTAATGCATCATTAATATACGTCAATAATTACATAAATTTTCCAAAAAAAAGAGATAAAAAAATTTATTATATATCCTTTTGACGACAATAACATGTATAAAAATCGATCCTTATTCCTTACAAACATAAATAAAATAATCAAAATACGCATGCGTTAAATTCTAAAACCCTTTTTTTCTATTAAAAAAAATGTACTAAAATAGAAAAAAATTTTTTCTTATTACCATATGAAACGCAAAAATTCATTGTAACAGTTTTATAAATAATTTTATTTTTTAATCATTAAATTATTTAAATTAGTGCAAAATTCTAAACAAAAAAAGTAGCTTTTATATAATAAAATTTAAGTAAATTGTGCTTTTTCTACATAAAATAGAATAAAATAAAGTAAGTGTAACATATTTTTAGTAAATAAATTACGATATGTTAGGTAACAATTAATTAATTAATTAATTAATAATTAAAAGAAGAAGAAAATATGCCATCTGTTAGGAAAACAATAATAAAACACGTAGTGTCAGGTATTTGTACGAAAATAAACCGAAAAAAAAAGTTTCAAGGTGACGTCATGGAAACACCACTAAAACGTTGTTTATCAACGTTAGATATAACACTTTTGGGTAACAAAAAATTTTTTTAAATTAATTATTTACAATTATTAAAAATTTTAATAAATTTTAGGTGTTGGTCATATGATTGGTGCTGGTATTTATGTGTTAACTGGGACTGTAGCACATGATATTGCTGGTCCAGGTGTTATATTAAGTTTCTTATTAGCTGGATTAGCGTCATTATTATCATCATTTTGTTATGCTGAATTTGGTGCCAAAGTACCAAAAGCTGGTAGTGCATATGTTTATGCATATGTTTCCCTAGGTGAATTTTGGGCATTTATCATCGGTTGGAATATTATCTTAGAACACATGATTGGTAAGCAACCAAATTTTATAAATTTAATTTATTAAAAAACAATTAATACTTTTAACAGGTGCTGCATCAGTTGCCAGAGCATGGAGTGGTTACGTCGATTCATTATCATATGGTGCAATAAGTAATTTTAGTAAAAATCTAATGCCAGAAAATAAATTTATAGAACCATTTGGTAATACGATTGATCCAATAGCAGCATTATTATGTATTGTTTATTCAATGTTATTAGCTATTGGTGTTAAATGTTCAACACATGTTAATTCATTATTAACAATTATTAATTTAGCTGTTATGTCATTAGTTATCATATTAGGTTTTTATTATGCTGATTTTAATAATTGGAGCCAAGAAAATGATGGATTTTTACCATTTGGTTTCGGTGGTGTACTTACAGGTACTATTTTAATTATTTTTAAAATAATTCTTTTATTTTTTTGCATAATAAATTCAAACTATAAAACGAACGGTTAAATTTTAATAGCTATTCATATTATTCAAAGTCGTTAAGTAGATAAAGGATAAGTACTGTCAGACACATAATTTTTACTGTATATAGAAAGCTATTTAACATATAAACTCATATAAAATGCATAATAGATTTCTCAATAAAAATCAGAATAGTAAAAATAATTATTTTATATAAAAGAAAAACTAAAACTCAGGTTATATAATTTAATAAAAACTGAATAAATTTTAAATTTTCAAACGTAGATGGCGCTATATTAAACACGCTAACAAAATTTGATTTTAAACTTATTTAAGTGGAATATGATGTTCAAAATTTTAATTATTTACGTTTATTTATACATTTGATATAATAATTTTTATTAATAAATTTTAATTGCTGATTTTTTGATACATTTTATGGTGGTTGATATAGCATAAAATATTTTGAATACGTGATACCACCAAAAAAAGTAAAAAAATAAATTTTATCATGGTTTTTATGTATTTATAAATTTAGGGGTTGTTTTAACCCCCCTCCCCCATTTTTTTTCTCAAGAAACTAAAAAAAAATTAGAACCAAAGAATATTTTTACTTAAGTAAACTTTTATGGAATGCCTTATTCCCACTTAAATTTTTTTGATTCATTTTTTTTTTGAAAAATAAAATAATGATAATAATAAAATGTATTTTTTTAATAGGCGCAGCAGCATGCTTTTACGCATTTATCGGTTTTGACTCAATAGCAACATCAAGCGAAGAAGCACGTGACCCAGCAAGAAGTATCCCAAGAGCAATGGGTTATTCAATGGGACTAGTAACAGTTGGTTACGCATTAGTTAGTGCAGCATTAACATTGGTAGTACCATACTGGAAAATTCATCCAACAGCAGCATTATCAGAAGCTTTTGCTGACAGAGGTTTACCATGGGCTAAATACGTTATTAGTATTGGTGCATTATGTGGTATGACAACAACATTATTTGGTTCATTGTATTCGTTACCAAGAACAATGTACTCAATGGCTAGTGATGGTTTATTATTTGAATTTTTTTCTAAAATAAATACAAAAACACAAGTACCAACAATAAATTTAGCGATTGGTGGCTTAATCAGTTCAATAATAGCATTATTTTTTGATTTACATCATTTGGTTGAATTTATGTCAATTGGTACATTTTTAGCATATACTATTGTATCAGCAAGTGTTATTGTATTGAGATATAGACCACCACCACCACCATCATTAGCTAATGACTTAACCATATCATCAGATACAACAAGTATTGATACACCAACACCGCAACATGGTGTATCACCAAGTACAGAGTTACCTGTTGATTATAACAGTGAATACAACAGTATGACTACATCTATTGAATCTCAAGTAAATATATCGATGATTTAGAATTTTAATTAAACAAAATCTAATCCTAATTTTTAATTTTACAGTTAATTCAAGGATTTTGTGTCGACATGATCGGCAGAGTAAAACCACGTTATCAACGTTTAGGAAATTTTTTGAATTTTTGTGAACCTGGTAAAGCAGTTGTTATATCAGTTATATTTTATTCAGCAGCATGTGTATCATTTTGTTCATTACTTGTATTGATAACACAAGAACAATATCAAACTAGTTGGTGGGATTATGCAATGTTAACAAATATCATTATCATTCTTATTGCTAGTAAGTAATTTATAATTCGATTGATAGTAATTAATTGAAGAAAATAAATTGTAATTAATTTTATTTAATTATAGGTTTACTAATTATTTGTGCACATCAACAAAATCCACCAAGTTTGTTAGGGTCAAGTTTTCGTGTGCCGATGGTACCAATAGTACCAGCAATAAGTATATTATTGAATATTGCATTAATGTTTCATTTATCGCTGTTAACATGGTTTAGATTTATTATTTGGATGATTATTGGTAAATATAAATAAACTATACAAGGGTGGTACAAAAGTTTCGAAACCGCATACTATTTTTTGTTAGGTGAACTGTGCTAAAAATATTCATTTTTTTAAATTTTATTCTTGAATTCAGTATTCAGTATTTTTCTCGCCTTGTGTCGTAATCTACTATTTTTTAGCTCATCATGCCGCTGCGCGCATATCTTAAATGAGTGCTTGCCGCAAGCAAATTTTTTTTTCAGTGCACTTTAAACATATTAAATGTTCCAGGGAGGGTACCTGATAAGGACTGAAAACCGGAGTTGGGAAGGGAATCAGATTTTCACAATCAGGGAAAGGGGGGTCAAATGGGACTTAATTAAAGCTTTTTGCATGCATTTTTTAATTTTACACGGCCAGGCTGCTTTGCTTGAATATTCAAGCAAAAAGTATAGCTGCTTGAAAATTCAAGCAAACTGCTTGAAAATTCAAGCAAATGCTTGAATATTCAAGCAATCAATTAAAACAGATAAAAAAGACTGTAGGAAAGCTTAAATTTTGTTCCCCTCCCTTTTTTTTAAGAGTTATTTGTTTTTATTAAATTTTATAATTTAGTGATAAATTTAAAAAAAAAAAATTAATATTATTTATTATGTGTCTAGCAAGGGGAGTTCAATACATTTGGAACACCAAATTTTATTATGTTGAAAAAACATGTCGACCACCCTTCGTTCATTCCAATGGGTCTTCTGGGCCAAGAAACGCAGGGCACAATGTTACGAAATAGGGTTTTTTGGTAATTTTCAAAGAAACGCTAAAACCTCACAAGTTAACCTAAACTCTTCTAGTTGGTTTCATTTTTTGGGTGTAAAGTCAACTTTCAAACGCCGTAAACCGCAATTTTTATCACTAATTTTCTCATCAATGAAGCCAATTAACCAAATGGCCATTTTTCGCTAATCGTAATTTCTGACAAAAAGGGTTTTATATGTCTCGAAAAATTTCTACAAGCTTCTAGTTTTCAAAAATTCTTTACTCGTCTCATTTCCTTGAGTCGTTTTTAAGAATTAAAAAAATGAGACCAATTAGAGTTTTGGTTAACTTGCGAAGTTTTAGCGTTTCATTAAAAATTACCAAAAAACCCTATTTTGTAACATTGAGCCCTGCACTTCTAGGCCTAGGAGGCCCATTGGAATGAACGAAGGGTGGTCGACATGTTTTTTCAACATAATAAAATTTGGTGTTCCAAATGTATTGAACTCCCCTTGCTAGACACATAATAAATAATATTAATTTTTTTTTTTTTTAATTTATCACTAAATTATAAAATTTAATAAAAACAAATAACTCTTAAAAAAAAGGGAGGGGAACAAAATTTAAGCTTTCCTACAGTCTTTTTTATCTGTTTTAATTGATTGCTTGAATATTCAAGCAATTTGCTTGAATTTTCAAGCATTTGCTTGAATTTTCAAGCATTTGCTTGAATTTTCAAGCAGTTTGCTTGAATTTTCAAGCAGCTATACTTTTTGCTTGAATATTCAAGCATTTGCTTGAAAATTCAAGCAAACTGCTTGAAAATTAAAGCAATTTGCTTGAATTGCTTGAAATTTCAAGCAATTCAAGCAAATGCATGAATATTCAAGCAAAGCAGCCTGGCCGTGTAGCTATACCTATATATAGAAACCATTTAAATTTTTTACTGTAACGTGACTTTTGGACCACCCTAGTAAAAATTTAAATATTCTAGAAAATAATAAAATTTTAATTTCTTATAGGTTTGCTCATATACTTTTTATATGGCATTCACAACAGCAAAGAAGCAAGTGAAATAAATTTTTACGATGTACTATTAGAAAGTGCTAATTCTGAGTTTATTGGTCATAATAAATGGAGTATTTCATGGGGTAATTTATTTAATAAAGAAGAAAAATTAAACAAAAAAAGTAAATCAGTACCTAATATTAAAAGTCAAGAATTATTTTATTAAAAAATTATAAAAAATATAAAAAATTATTTTTTTAAAGAATATAAATCAATTATTTATTTTTTTAATGTCTATTTTATCAAAAATTTAATTAAATATATACTGGTTATATAAAAAAAGAAATAATTATTTATGTTTATATAATTCTAAGGTAAAAATGTACCAGTGATTGACTAAACAACATTGTAAAACGTAATCGTACGTTCGATGGTGCATTTACCCTATTTAATTAAAAATCTAACTTATTTAACAACAAAAAAATTAATTATTTAAAGGGACCTATAAAATATGAACGAATTTTTAAAATGTTGATTATACACACGATTGTCATGCACAAAATATATTTAAAAAAAATTATATTTAAATTTTTGAAAGTTCAAAATTGATCAGTAAATGCATTGGAAAACTACAAAAATAACCTTTTTTCAGAGCACTTGTTATCCATTATTAAAAAATAGATTGAATCTAAGGTGTAAAACTAACAAATAAGCCTGAAAATTTTGATTTATTTTTTTATCTTACATTTTCAAAATATTCTCAAAAATTATATGACAAGTCTGATTTATCTTAAGTACAAATTTTTTAATTCTTTGGTAACTGTTATTCTACTGTTATACCTATACAGCAAACGTAACCTTACTCATAGAATTTTATAAAAAAATGATCTCAATTAATGATTAATTAATTTTGAGTTAAAAATAAATTAATTTAACTGATTCTGAAAAAAAAATTCTGAATAATTAAGAAAAATTGGTGCTAAATATATTAATAATTGGGTTAATAAAAAATTTACAAAAAAATTTATGCAAATTATTAAAATATTTAAAAATTGAAGAAAAAAAAATAATAAAATAAACTTACAGCCCCTGGTTGTAAGATATTATCCCTCTGAGGCAAAAATTCAGCTAAAGATTTGGTATATATTAGAATAGGCTATATGAGTAACTAAAAGCTCTATTTTTATTATTATTTTTCTAAAAAAGTAGCCAAAGAAAATTTATTAAAGAGGGTTTATAGACCGACTGGTTAATATACTATAATTTTAATGTCTACAATAATAAAATAAAAAAATGTAAAACTGTTAGGTTACTCTGTCTAAAATTCACCTGAATTGTCGACAAATTGTCGAACAAAACTCAAGAGAAAATTTTTTCGTAAGTTTTAACAAAGCTTGAATTTTTTAGCAGTGCAAATTTCAAGTAGAGCAACTTGACGGTGAAGAATAAAAATATAGCTATTTTGTCCCGTGTTCTAAACAATAGTTTTACATATAATGGGCAAAAAAGCCGTCTCCCTAGTGCAGAAAATAGGCTTTTTTTGCCCTAGATATGTAAAACTATTAATTTTCTTTTAATTAAATTATAACATTAAAAATATAAGAAGACTGATAAAAACATAAAAAGATGATAACTACTACTAAAATTGTACAAGATAAAATAATTTTATGTACACTATAATTATGCTTTAAATGTTAAGTGTTCATTTTTTTCAAAATAATATTTCAAAAATTGTACGATCATTTATTCTTTAAGCTGAAACGCTTAAAATTTGGTAAAAGATATCTAAGCATAATATACAAATAGAACAGAAGCGTTAATACTAAATCTATAAAATTTTATTACTAAAAATAAGATATAATATCGATAATTAAACATAATCACCAAAAAACGAATTCTTGATGGAATAATAATAAGGGCTTTAGGATGTACACTATTAGTAAAATACAAAAGAAATTTATACGTGTTTAAAAATTTCGTTTTAAGTAAAAAGTACTTCTTATATATCATTTCAATCTCATTTCATTTATGAGAAAATAACGCGCCATCTAGTTGTTAAAAATATAACCAAATTAAAAAATAAGATATTAGAATTGGACTTGGGCTCGTAATATACTGATTCTTTAAATATATTTTTATCCTCGTTATTACACAAAAAAAAGATACCATATTTTCCGTTATAGAATAAATTAAAATTTTATGTGGTATAATTGCTCTATTCATTATCATCAGTAACTTTATACTTATAAGAAATGATCGTATAATTTTTGAAAGCTAATCGCCCTATTATAATAATAACCATAACAAAAATTGTGAATGCTCCTCATGTTGAATTCATTGTATAATATGAACCGAGGGGCTATCGTCTTGGAAATTACGAATTTGATTTTTTTTGATTTTTTCTGATTTTTTCTGATTTTTTTTGGTAAAAACCGCAAAATATTATATTGAATAGTAAAAATAGATTTTTGAGGTCTAGGGTGAGTTATAAGGCTAAAAAACGTAAAAAATCGCGAAAAATCACGAAAAATCATTACAAGGCGAAAATAAACCATTTCAACTAGTAACGATTCATGATTGAGGTACAAACAAGACAAAATCAAAAAAAATAAAAAAAAATTTTTTTAAATCAAATTCGTAATTTCTAAGACGATAGCCCCTCGATATGAACTCTTCCTAAAAATTTACAGAAAAATAATATTACAATGAATTTTAAATTAAAAATAATAACAAAAGTTTTATAATTTTAAGCTTTTGCTAAAATTATAAAAAAATTCACTATTTTAATAACAAATACTTGTGCACAAATTTTAAATAATCTTTTATGTGAATAATTTCAGTACAAAAAATTATAATATAATATAATAAATAATAATATATAAATAATTATTTTATATTTTCTATAATAGGTACAAAAAAATTTATTTATCTACAGTACAGTGCTTTAAAAATTTGTGTTTTAATGATAATTATTAGTTAGATCAGCAAAATTTGAAGTATTGATTTCTTTGATCGTTTTTTATATTGTGAAATTTAGCAATTTTTTTGAAATATTTTTTTTGTCAAGGAGGATCCAGAGGAGGGGTGGTAGGGGCGATAAATTGAGTCTAATCTAAAATTGGATATTTTTTGTTAATTTTGTTGTTTTTTTACAAATTTCATGAGTAAAAATACAAAATTTTGCTTGGTTTTTGTCAATATTAAAAGTTGTATTTCATTTTTGCAAGTATTAAAAATATGTTTTAGAGTGATGAAAGCACATAAAAATCTACTTTACAAAGAGATTTAAACTTTTAATGATATACTTAAAATTTTCAATACAAGATATGCAAATGTGTCCAGTTAAATTACTGAGAGGAAGGTAGTTTCTTGAAAACAGAAAACATAAAAGAAAAAATATTCTTTTATAGGTTTTTTAGGTCGCTGATTAGAAATATAATCGTTTTACTCGTAGTAAATTGGAGAAAAACCCTTAAATTATTTAAGTACACCCCATTTTCGGCATGTTTTGGTATTGCACAACATTTTTTTGGGGTTGCTAATTAAGAATTTTAGGTTTCCGTACATCCCTAAAAAGAGGTGTGTTTTACTAATTTAAAGATGTTCCCTCAAAATCCCACGAGCAAAACTATGACTTTCGTACTCAGCAACCCATAAAATCTTTAGTAGACTTTTTATCTATCTGATTTCAAAAAAATAACCACCCCCCATCCCCACCCGTAATTTGATTGAAGTATTAGGACAGCTGATTTTCTTTTTGATTTTTTTTAGAATCCTACTTGACTTCAGCGTAATTTTTTATTTACTTTTATGCATAGAATATAAACGAAGTTATAGTTTAGTCCTACCAATGAAATCCTCCAGTAGTTAGTTTTGTTGATCAAACTAAAAATTTCTTATAAATATAAAAATAAAAAATATATTCATTGTTACTTAATTATTATATATATGCATATGGGTAATTGTGTAAATATGGTCATCAGCGACGTAAAAAGGAAAAAATTAAAAGAAAAATTTGATATTCAGTTTGTGTAAAAATTAACAAGTAACAGCTACGACATTGAAATTATCTGAATGTTATTAATTTCGAATATAGTATGCAAATAGTCTGTGCCCGTTTGGAAAACTTTTCCGGCACCCTGATTCTAGCAAACAGGTCTTTTGAGATTTTGGAGCAACAAACTTATAGCGCCAACCTACCCAAATTAATAATTTGTTCCACAAGGATATTGTAAAAATTGATTCAGCAGCATTATAGAATTGAAAATAATTTAATTCAAATATGAAGAACAAATTTTTCCTTAATTAAAATCTATTATTGTTTCAAAAAAATTTTATTTTGCCTCAAACTGTAAATTTGATGATTCAAATGTCAAAGCTTCTCCTTGTAATTTTATTTTAATCATCATATAATTTATTGTAATTTTATGTTATAAATATGTATTAAAATTTATTGATATTATTGCTATAAAAAATCAATTGTGTGGACATTAATATGGAGAATAAATTTTAAATATAAAAAAGTAAATTCTATTTATTTAATTTACCTAAAAACGTGACGTTTATAATTACTTGACGAACTAGATAAAAAATGAGGATTTTTAATTGACTACATGTACAGTAAAAAAAACGCTGCCAAGTAACCTGTTATACAATTATAACTAACAATTAGAATTTAGGAAGAATTTTCATTTATACGAAGGAAATTTTTTTTAAATGCACAACAAATTATTTTTTATAATTTTGCAAATTTTATTTCAATTTAAAATACATAATTTTTACTTGAACAAAAATCCAAATTGAATTTAAAAAAATATTTTTAGCAATATGAATTTCACAAAATAAATAAATAATTTCTATAATTTCACAAAACCTTGAAAAAAACCTTTTAATTTACTGATACACTGGGAAGACCGATTGAAATTTGTGGTAATTGTTCAACAACTTTGGTCATTTCTTTGTGCGTATGAATAGTAACATCTGAACATGTACATGTGTTTAGCAGCATTTGATTACGTTGTCTTGCGTAATTTAATTCTTGTTCTAATTTCACTACATGAATTCTTAAAATTTCTATTTCCTTACGTTCAGGATACTGTAAAAAATGTAATTTTTTTTTTAGTTTAATTTTTTTTGAGGTTCCTTACTTCAATCAATTTTTGCAATTTTATTGCAAACTAAAGACTATATTTTGTTAAAGCCATTTAGAGACATGCCAAGAAAATACAAAGCTGTTAAAGAGAATGTACAAAAATAAAGTTACTTTCTAAGTCAAAAACAAAATTAGTAAGAACCCGGTTTGAAACATAAAAATAATCTGATTGATACTTTGCTCAAAAAGCTTCCACAGATTTTAATACCCCAAAAACTAAAATTTTTCTATAAATAGGTAAAGCTTCGATCAATAATTAAATAATTAACAGTATACTAAATACTTACACAACGGCTACGATGGTGTCTACGATGGGGTCTTTCATGAGAATGTTCATGAGAATGTCCAGGTTTTGCAGCTGCCCCCAAAACAATCATCATGAAGATAGCGAATATAATTGTAGATTTCAAATACATTTTCTGAAACAGTTAATAATTAAAGTAAAATTAATAATTGAATCTAAAAAAGAGCAAAATTTACCCTTCTTTAAAAGAAAAGTTTATAATTTTTTATAAATTTACTTGGATTATAAAATTGTACGTTGTACTTACCAATTTTTTTTAAGAACTCAAGTGTTTACAAGAATAACTTTTTCTGCAGAAATGATAATTTTTGTTGAAAAGCGTTAACTTTTATACCAAAATTTTATCTAGTGCACGTGATTTTCACAAAAACTAGCTAGTTTTTATCTAGTGTACGTGATTTTTACAAAAAATTGCTGGTTTTTAAAATATTATTCAATTTTAGTTTTTTGTAATAAATTTTAATTTTAAAAGAATTAACAACAAAAATTAAAAAATACAATAGAAGCAGGAAAAATGGCATACCAGAAAAATATTTATCATTTAATTTTTTCAATTTATTTATTTAAATTATTCTAACATTGATAATAATATTTTCAATTACAAAGATTTTACAAAATTATATTTTAAAAAGTCACGTAAATTCAAGAAAGGAAAAAAAATTTTTTTAACTTGTATAATTTAAAATTCATAGGATCAGGCTCTTTTTTCAAATTTTAGAAGTTTTCGAATTATCCAAGTTTTTTATCATTTGAAAAATTCTCATTGTTTTTTTTGGTAGCTGAATGCGAGTTTCTTGATTCCAAGAAATAAAAACACCTTTTTTCAAATAATTTGCAATATTTACAAATATAAACAACATATGGAATTTTTTTATTCGTTTTTAAACACCAGAATCCAAAAATTCTTTGAAAAATTCTGATGCCAAACAACACAAATTTTTTCCTCTTTACCTTAAACTGTTGCAAATTACTTATAAATTTCCTATAAAGTTAAATAATGGGACACTCCTGATACTCAATATTTCCAAATTATTTTTTGATTACATATGGATATATCCAACTGGAAGGTACATCTTTTTCATAATTACCTTCACCGATTGACCCTAAATTTAGCAAATATTTATATGTTCATGAAACAGTATACCTCCCAAATTTTTAGCCCTCTAGGTGCAAAAGTGCCCAAATTGGGCCCATTTGAACTTTTTTGAGAAGTTTTCAGGTCCGCTAAGCTTTTTTAGTAAACAATTTGTAAAACTGACAAGATATAAAAAACGCTACCAACTATTTGGCACTATAGTTCCTCATTAGAATAACAAAATATTCCTAATGGTCTATTTTTCTATTTCTATTTTATTATTTTTTCTATTCTTTCTATTTTTCTATCTACACTAGTACATAACCTTCTTTTATGATAATTATGTCTGTTAGAAAGTTTTTGGTGCAGCTGGCATAGTTATATCTTCAAGACATAATTATACCGGCTATAACAAAAATGAAACAATTTTTACTATTTTTAAATTGAGGAATAAATAATTGAAAATATATTGATGAAAATATATTATGATAAAACGATATTTCCAAAACTTATACTTCCATATAAAAAAATTAAGTACTACGACCATAAAAAATAAAAATTTTTTTGTTTTTTGTATTTTTTGGTGGCAAAAATTTTCAAAAAAGTATGTATGAAATCCAAGAAATCGAGTCAAATCGATGTTTCTAAAATTAATACTTTCGGAGAAAAAAATTAGATATTACGTCTGAAAATAAACAAAAATTTGGCGTTTTGTGTATTTTTTGGTAGCAAAAGTTTTGAGAAAAAAAGTTTTCAAAAAATTAATTGTCAAATTGGAAATATCAAGTGAAAACGAAATTTCTAGATAATAGAATTTTCATATAAATAAATGAGATACTTCAGTTCATAAGGGGAATATATTAATTTTCACTCTTAAATGATTTTTCGATTTTAAGATGGTTGATCTGAAAACAACGAAAAAATTTTTAAAATGATAGACCAAAATAGCAATTAAAGAAAATGAACTTTCATTATAACGGGCGTTTTTTATAAAGAGGATACTTCGATGTGCAGATAAAATTTAAATAAAATTTTTAATTTTTCAAACTCAAATGATTTCTTCATAACAGGAAAGATTTGAGGCTAGAATAACTAAATTTAGGTATATTTTCTTACATTCGAAAATTTTTTTAATTTTCGTAAAACGAAGAACCATAATTATTAGGAAAAATGTAATTTCTTTATAAATGAGCTGAATAAAAGTAGGTAATTAAAGAAGATTCGGCCAAACCAACCATAATTAAAAATTGTTATTTTTCGATCTCGGAAACAGTTTTTTAATAATACAAGATGACGGATGTGATCAGGATGTGATTAACAAAGGGAAATAATCTTTAGATATAGTTTTTCTTTGCCAAGCATTTTGGAAAACTACAAAAAGACTTTAATTTTGACGTGAAATTAATTTCTGAAGGAGAAGAGTTTGGTATTTTTGGGGGCATAGGCATATAATAGGAGAAATTTACCCCCTCACATTCGGAAATTCGAAACAATTATACGTAATGAAAAAAGTTTGATAAAGTCATTTTGGCTGTGAGAAAAACAAGTTTTTAATAAGGAAATTCTTTTCCATCGCTTTTTCCTCTATCTTAAAAACCCACATAGTTATAAAGTTTATTTGTCATTGTATTTTGGTCTGCCATCAATCGACTCTAATAATCAATTAAAGAAAAAAAAAATTTAATTTTCTGTTGAAATACTTTTACGAAAATTGCATCTAATTTAGGTATTAGATCAAAGAAATAAGTGATACTAAATTTCCCATTTTCCTAAAACGGAACTCCCATGTAATAAATTGAAATATTAATAAAATAAAAGTACACTGAAAACCGTATTTTCTATTTGCCACTAGCGCTATTTCGCTAGTGGATATTTTATTTTGCCCAAACTGTTGCAGGCCGCAAGCCGGATTCAGTTAATCACAAGCGAAATATTTCCGCTTGCGACAAACCATTTTTTTTTCAGTTCCTCTTGAAATACCAATCATTATAGCTTCAGAAATAACAAGCTAATTACCAATTATTAATAAAAACATCATTTGTTAACAGGAAAGAGTATTATATTATACTAATAAATTATGCCTTTATTATTTTTTTGCGATATATAATTTTATAGCAATGATTAATAAAAAATGTGACTAAAAAAAAAAAAAAAATCTTTTGTAAACATTTATAATCACAATTAATGTTTATTATTTACAATTTTTAAAAACTATAAAACTAAAGTTGGGTGACTGTTACAATTAATGACCAAAGTTTTCCCTATTAATAACCACTCGCCTTCCATAAGGAACTGCGTGTAAATGGCCGTTATACGGCTGCGAAAAAGATGAAATTTTACACTTGAAAAAATTTACTCCGCATCGACGCAGGGGTTAAAAGGCCAGTTACAGAAAGTCTCTATAAGAAGAACATGGGATTGGACATTAATTAGTACAGTCACCCTATATAACTGTACTATACTAATTCATTTTTTTTTTAACAATAAATTTAAAGTAATATTGTTAAAGCATTGCTAAAAAAGTTAATTCAAACTTTTTATACTTAAAGCGAGTAATAAGAAAATTTTTAATCATGAAGTATTTAAAAATTATTGTTATATTTGCATCAGTTTCAATAATATTAGCTAGAAACTTAAATAGTACTGCGAATCTGGGTATTGAAAATAAAAATGAAGTAATGAATGCTGAAGAAAAAAAGGTTTGTTTATTTGTTTATTTACTTTTTTATTTTATATGCAGTAGGAAAAAATTGATTGATTAGAAGTCATCAATCAAGTCCCAGGTATTTTGAGAATTTGTTTATTTATAGTAAATTTTGATATTAATACATTTTGATAATATAGTACAAACTGTAATTTTGGCAGTGATTTAAATATTCAATTTTCATTTATTATTATGATTTATAGAGATCTTATCTTTTGCAAGTGCATTCTTTCAAAATTTTAAAGAATTTTATTCTTTACCTAAATTACACCAATGGAATAACAATTTTTCGATTTTTTATCTCAATACTGAAGAGAAAGACTGATTTGAAAGATCTAGTGCAGGTTTTAGTATCATTTATTCATATTGCGAGTTTCATATTTTCACTCGAGGGGATCTCAAAAAATACCCTTAAATTAGCAAAATAAGTTCACCCCATTTTGAATGAATTTTTCCAGTATTCACTAGCATAATGAGATTTATTCAACTATGAACATTTTTGTTGCACTATAAAAAGTAACTTTCTTATATTAACAAAAAAATTAGAACATTTTAGAAAAATTAGTAAATTTTCGAAAAAATTTGTAAATATTCGAAAAAAATCGTATAATTATTAAATTTAGTGTATTAACAAAAAACTCGAGTATTCTCGATTTTTTTTTGTGAATTCGCAAAAAAAATTGATAATTTACAATTTTTTTTCGAAAATTTTCAAAAAATAGTTGTAATTTTACGAAAAATAGTTGTGAATTTACAACATTTTTCGTAAATTCACAAAAAAAAATCGAGAATTCTCGAATTTTTTGAAAATCTACTAAATTTAGTAAATTTACGAGTTTTAACGAATATTTACAAAATTTTTTGAAAATTTACTAATTTTTCGAAAAAATTTTATTTTTTTTGTAAATCTAAGAAAGTTACTTTTTACAGTGTACTTATAATAAATTTCGAAAAACTATTTGAATAAAAGATAAATTATTTTGATATTTTTGCAATATTCATAATAATCATAACAAAAAGCCTTCATTTTTTTTTTTAATTCTGATGTTTGTTTGAAAAAATGTTTATTCTTTGAGAAATCAATTTTTTTCTCGTGTTTTACAAATAGGGTTGAAAAAAAAAATTTTCTCTTATGACTTAAGTGAAATAAATTGACATTCGTTTATATAAATAAAAAAAATATTTTTTTTTTAGGAAATAATAAGGCAAGTGAGTGAAAATTTAGTAAAAATAATTCAAGGGTTCAAAAGTGTAAATACAACAGAAGCTTCATTGTCTGATACAGAAAGTTTTCTTGAAATAACAACAACGATTCTTCCTTTTTCAAAAATAAATACAACAGAAGCTGTATTGACTGATGCAGAAAATTCCGAGGAAAATCCTCTCGAAAAAATAACTACTATTCTTCCTTCTTCAACAATGGGTACAACGGAAGCTGCATTGCCTGATACAGAAAATTCTCTTGAGAAAACTACAATAATGAATGAACCATTATCAACTGATATACCCAAAAGAAGATAATGCTAATTTTTTTTCTTCAAATTGATAAATCATTTACTAAATGTTTTGGAGAGTATTTTATATTAATTCATTATTGCTTAAAATACTCTCATAGGGAGTCCAGTACAGTTGGAGCACCAAATCGAGCACCAAATTAAACGAAATTAAAAAGTTTCCATTCATTCTAATAGGCCTCCTGGGCCTAGACACATAATGCCCAATCCAAAAATCTTTAGCTAAACGTTGTAAAGTTTATTTTAAAATTTTGCAATGCAAATTTAATTGACTTTTTTATATTTATAAGACTATAACCAAACCTGCTATTGGCGCATATGCACGTTATAAATATTATGTTAATTTTTTACCAAACACTCATATATTTTTTTTTTTAATGATTTTAAAAATTTAACTAAAGAATATTTTTATAAAAATGAGTCCAGCAATATTAGAAAATGATGATCGATGTTTTGAAAGAATAAAATAAGGTGTTATACTGCCTGGAAATCTTGTTGAGGATATATTGTGTACTTGTACTTTTCATTTTATATTTTATTTTATATAAAAATAAGGGATACCGAATGGTGTATCTTGAAATTTATTCAACGAAAAAACTGTATTAATAATTATAAATAAATATTATTGTGAAAGCATCTTGACCAACAAATATTGAAAGTATATTTATTATTTTTTACATAATACCTGAATATGTTGAAAATTTCTATTTAATAAACAAGTATTTAAATTCATTTTTAAGGATACGTTCATTTAGTGAGAACAATTGACCGTTTGAGCGATTAACTGATACTATCAAAAAGTTTTTAGATGGGACCTGCTGGCGTTATATTTGTGCATTTCTACGGAAAAGTACGTTTTATGAGCACCAAAAATGAAAAAAAAAAAAAAAAATTCACGATGCCGCGACTGCCACCATGATTTTTTGGTAGTTTAAACCCTAAAAAATGCAAAAAAAAATCGTGAACACGAAATCAGCGATGGATGCCAAAAAGATTTTGACAGTTTTATGTCAAAAACCGTGTTTTTCGTATCTAAGCTATCCCGAATTTTCAAAATAACTTTTTTGGTAAATAAAATTAAAATTTTGTCAATAAAAATGATTTCTTTCTTGAAGAAATGAAGACTCAGGGAAAAAGTAAACGATTTAAAAAAAAATTAGTATTTTACCATAATAATTTAGACATATATCATACAGGTTTTCGCAAACATCACAGTACCCAGTCTGCCTTAATTAAATTAACTGATGATATACGAATGGGTAAGGAAAAGAAGTTAGCCACTCTGCTATTGCAATTTGACTTCTCCAAGGCTTTCGATAATGTTTCACCATCTAAGCTTCTCCAAAAACTACAGGGAATTGGCTTTTCAAGGTCATCATTAAATTGGTTCTGGTCTTACTTGAGTGGTCGTTCCATGTGTGTTGCTTCCAAAGCATCCTCTTCCTCTTATCGTGACATAAATATAGGAGTGCCCCAAGGCTCAGTACTTGGTCCACTCCTTTTTTGTATATACATGAATGATCTAAAGGATCACTTGGATGAGCATAACACTTTTAAACTATTGTATGCGGATGATCTTCATATATACGTCCAAACTCCCGATCATTTAATTGATCAGGGCATAACACAATTATCCAAGTCAGCAAAAATAGTGGTGTCATGGGCAGAATCAAATGGCTTAACACTAAATATAAAGAAAACTAAAGCTATTGTTCTTGGTTCCTGTAAAACTTTAAAAATATTCCAAAAGCTAGATATACTAAAAATAAATATTAATTTAAACGGTGACTTTATCCCATTCGTGGAGCAAGTTACCTGCCTAGGTGTTATAATTGATAATACCCTCTCCTAGCGTTCTCAGATTCAACAAGTTACCAAAAAAGTGAATAGGGTACTTTATGGTCTTAGGATCATTAGACCTTGTACCTCTCAATCTCTCCGTAAACGCCTAGTCGAGTCATTGGTGATGCCAATATTGGATTATTGTAGTGTTGTCTATTCTGACATTTCTAAACAGTTAGTTGACCAGCTTCAGAGACTCTCTAATTCCAGTATTAGATATATCTTTGGCTTAAAACGGCAGGAACATATTACATCTTACAGAAGACGACTTAACTGGATGCAAATAACTACATGAATGGACTACTTTGCATCTTTGACTATGTATAAAATAATACGTATGAAACAACCCACGTTTCTATTACCACTATTCAAGCCATACATAAGAGACAGACCAACTCGGGGACCTCGTAAAGATCTGGAAATACCTCCTGTTACAAATAATTGGGGTGTGCAATCATTTCAAGTAATGTATGCCAAATTTTGAAACAAAATTCCACCATGCATACGTGATCTCCCCTCATTCAATCTATTCAAGAAAAGTATAAAATCTTATTTATTTAGCTTGGATAATAAATAAATGACATATATATTAACTTTATATTGTTGACTATTAATATAACTTTAATTTTCTTTTTTGACTTGTTATTTACTTATAATTCTATTGACGTTATAGCAATTGTTATATATATAATATATCTATTTATTTTAATTTTAATTATTTACTACTGACAGATTGTTGTTGACTTTGATATTTTAATAATTTTAATATATTTTAATATTTTCAATATTTTATCATTTATATCAATTGTATAGATTTTATAAACTTTCATTATTTTTTCTACATTGTATTAACTTATTTATGATTGTAAAAGAGTGTACTAATTTTGTTACGACAAATAAACTGAATATTAATAATAATAATCAAGCATATAATGCATATTTTAAGTTCAGAAACAGACTTTTTTCAACATCTTTTTTAAAACGAATTTTAGTAAAATCTTAAATTGACTATAACTTTACTAAATTTCATCGTAAAAAAAAAAATTTTTTTTGCTTCTAGAGTGCTTTTTCATATTTTTTTATTTATTTTTTTAAATTTTATTTACCTAAAAAGTTGTTTTGAAAATGTGGGGTAGCTTAGATACGAAAAACACAGTTTTTGACATAAACGTGTCAAAATCTTTTTGGCATCCATCGACGATTTCGTGTTCACGATTTTTTTTCATTCTATAGGGTCCAAACTACTAGAAAATCATGGTGGTAGTCGCGGCCTCGTCAATTTAGCATAGCACCCTTCAAAATTTATAGAAAACCTTCAAATTAGGGGAACCATCTATTTTTAAGTTGTTTTATCGAAAAAAAAACCAAATTTCCTATTTTTGAGACCTGGCATATCATTTTGTGCGTTTTATCCATGGAATTACCCTTAAATAACTTTTTTAGTCATAAAAATCCGTTCTTAGCTTTACCCAGGCCCAACGACGTAGACGTGGTGGATTCAGATGTATAAGGATTTAAGTTTCGAGCTTTGTATCTCCTAAACGAAAACGACAATTTTTCTAAAATTTAATTTTTATGTTTATTATTATAATATAAAACTCCTATAAAAATTTCATCGATTTCTATTGTCGTCAAAATTACTGGTGATCTACCTTAAATGTTTTTTTTTTTCAGGAGTGGTTTTTTCTTGGTAATCGCAATTTTACATCTATTTTTTTAAATTTTATTTACAAAAGAAGAAATATTAAATTTTTTGGCAACTCAGAAAAACGCGGTTTTTAACATAAAAGAGGAAAAACCTGTTTATCATCCATCACAGATTTCTATTCACGTTTTTTTTCGTATTCTACAGGGTTTTAACTAACAGAACATATAATTATGGAAGGCACGGCTTCGTCAAAATTTTAACATTACAAAATATTTAAATATTTTTGTTTGATTTTTAGTCCATATAAAGTATGATTTCTGGTCAAAATGCTCAAATAAATAAATACTACAAATTTATGCATGCGGGCAAACCATCTTTCTCCTTTTCGGAGTCCAAGGGGCTAAGTTTTAAAAGGATTTTTTTATAGTTTTAAGGTGGTAGATTCATTTGGATTTTGTTCTAGATTGATTTTTTGTTTTTTGTTTTTTTGGCTTCGAGAACATGTTAAGAATATGGAAAAACGCTGCTAAGTAATTGGCACTATGGTTCCTCCTCATTAACAATAACAAAATATTCTTAATGGTCTATTTTACCTAGTAAAAACGATAATTCTAGATATTAGTACTTTCATAGAAAAAAATTAAGTACTACGTCCCAAAAGAAAAAAAATATTGCTATTAATTTTATTATTTTATGTAAAACATTTTGAAGAAAAAAAATTTCAATAAATTAAGTTTCAAATCCAAAACATTTACTATAAAAAATATTTCTAAAACTAGTACTACTCCCACAGCATTTTTTATTTTTTTATGCAAAAAGTTTTGAGAAAAAAAAGTTCAAAAAATTAAGTGTGAGATTGGAGATATCGAATAATGACCATATTTTCGGATATTGGTACTTTCATAGGAAAAAATTAGGTATTACATTAAAAAAAACAAAAAAATTGCAGTTTCTTTTATTGTTTTTTTTTTAATTTTGAAAAAAAAATTTTGAAAAAATTAAGTAACAGATCCAAAAAATTACTATAAGCGTGGTGCTAGTACTCCTATAGAAAGAAATTAGGTACACTAAAAAAAATTCTGCTTACGGTCAGCGGAATTCGGCTAGTGAATAGCGGAATTTTTTTTTTGCAAACAACATTTTTTCTTTTCTTTTTCCAAAATTTTCTCAAATCTCATCATACCGATATTCGCATATCCCAAGTAAGCAAGAAAAAAATTTTTTTTTAATTTTCTTTACGTTTCAAGTCATTTGCAATCGTTTAAAGAGAAAAAATTCCGTTTTGTAGATCAGCGCCGATTTTGTCATTTTACGGTGGTAGTTTTTTTACCAATAATACGCGTGTAGGGAATCATAATAGTTTGGGTTTAGAATATTAACATCTAGTAAAGGTGATAATTACAAATTATAAAAATAAAAAATTGTGTTCAAATGTTGCGATGCATTTTGGTTGTGTTTACACAAACCGGTTATAAGTATTTTTTTATATTCTTTTACCAAATACTGAAAAGCATTGACTTTTTTATTAAAAAATGATTATAAATAAATGTATGATTAAACAAATTTTAATTTCAAAATGTGCTGCGCGGAAACACCCAGTGGTGGAGTAAGCGACCTTAAATTATAATTCATTTATTTTATTTTAGTTAATAACAATATATTTTTTAAATTATTGATAAAAAATTTTTCCCATAAGAGCCATGTTAAAAACGTGTAATGTTTTCCATGGAAACATTCGGTGCACCGAATCGACAAAAAGCTTAGCCCGAGAAGAATTTATCCGAATTTTGGTCTTATTATAAGGTTTTACGATACACTTGATATTCAGCTATTGTTATCCTTTTCTCGCTCATATAAAAATTTAGGAATTGAAAATTCAAATAGTAATTCTTCGAACTTGAGGATTTTAAACCAATTATTTTTACTTAATTTTAACAAAAAAAAAAAATAGAAAATTCTGCTATATTTTAATATTTTATTTCTCCATAAAAGCCTATGTTAAATTTTTTTTTTATTTACCTAATTACTCGATAAAAGGGTCGGTAAGGCATTAAATAAAAAAAGACGGGTTTCATTAAATTCATTTTTTAACATATTACCTCGCATATTACCAAATTTTCAACCCTTGTTTTGTCTGTAAAAAAACTGTATCGTAAAACCTTAAGGCGAGTGTCTACTGTCTACACTTCTTCAAATAAATATAACACGTCACTGGTCCATCGTTTTGTCCTTCAATTTTAAGAATGCTATACCCACGCCATTTTGTCATTGAATTTATTTTCATTCATTTTTTTTCGGTCAAGAGGAAAAGTTTTTAACTTACACTATATTATTTAAATGTTTTTGATAAAAATTATGTAAAAAACAATTGAAGCATGTTTTCAGAAATTTTTGCAGGATATGCGGTTTAAAATAAATTGAAAGTGAAATAAGCTAGTTCCATTGATACAAGACTATTCTTAGAAACACAAAGTATAAATTCATTTTAAATATAAAGTATATGTATATTTTTATTAAATATAAAAGTTGTAAATACTCTTTTCATTACACGCTGCAAAAAAGATCTACTTTCTTACTTTCGGGCGATCTTTTTTTTGCTTTTAATGAAAAACTATGTGTTGAACACGGGAAAAAATGTAGGAAATTTTACTTTCAATGGTGTCTGAACTCGTTCGCTACGCTCACTCGTGCATACAACTGCATTGAAAGCCAAATCCTACTTTTTTTCCCTTGTTGAACAAATAGATATTATAAACTTACCCTTGACTTTTTTTTAATAATTTATCACGCAATGATGTAAAGGCTAGTACACTATTTTTTTTCTTCGTTTGGAGGAAGCTTGTCCTAGTATATCTTCTTTGGTGTTATTCAGCCTACTTGTGATTATAGTGCGTTATAGTAGATATTATCAGAGATTCAATCTCTGATATTATGTATATGTCGTAGCCCCATAGGATAATCGGTTTTATAGGCTATAAGCTGGCCCATAGAGTAAAAATGCTCGAGACATATTTCGCTATGTAGCTGCGCGCTCCAGTTTTATAGCCTATAGGCCGGCTTTTAGCGTATACAGCTGAAATATGTCAGCTTCATAGACAAATATCAAAGTTTCGAGACTCTTAAGTTTAAATAATATAAATTTACCAATATCAGGGCCTGCCAATATTGTGTCATGAATTGTTCATACTTATCTTATAGCTTTATTTACATTATTAAATTCTATCAATAATTATAATAAATATAATAATAATAATAAATTTTTATAATTTTATATTTGACACAATATAATAATATTTTAAATATTTTTAGTTTATCGCTTTTCCTTGAACGTGAATGTTGTTTAATATAATATAATTCTAAATTTTTTTTAATAAACTTTTTTATTATTAATATGCACAAAATAAATAGCGTGTTATTCAGCGTAGAAATGATCCAAAAGATCAAATTATAATATTTTTACCTATTGAATAATGTTACGATGAATTACTTAAGGCTCACCAACAAACTGTAAATAAAGCTATAAGATAAATATAAATAATTCATGACATAACATTGGTAAATCAGTGGCGGATACAGGGGGGTGGTCACAGGGGTCAATTGACCCCCCCTCAGCGGTCAATTTTACCTTTTTTTAGCTAATTTTACGTTACATAATTAGCGCGAAATACCATTTTGACCCCCCCAAAAAAATTTTAAGGACCTTTTTTAGAAAATTTTTTTAAATTTGATTCAAATGACCCCCCCAAAAAATTTTCTAGATCCGCCTCTGGTAAATTTATATTATTTAAAATTAAGAGTCTCGAAACTTTGATATTTGTCTATGAAGCTGACATCTTTCAGCTTAATACGCTAAAAGCCGGCCTATAGGCTATAAAACTGGAGCGCCCCGCTTCATAGCGAAATAGGCTTGCTCGAGCATTATTACTCTATGGGCCGGCTTATAGCCTATAAAACCGATTATCCTATGGGGCTACGACATATACATCAGGATGCTGTATGTTCATGGCTTAAGAGGTGTAAATCGAGTTCTCGGCCAATAAGAGAGTGTATATCATTCGGTACGCGTACTAAACTGCACTAAATTTTAGTACGCATACCGAATTATATACGCTCCCTTATTGGCCAAGAACTCGATTTACACGTCTCTTATTGGTGTAAAGCCGTAAAGGAGAGCACATAAAAAGCTGTGGTTACGAGGTTCAGTCAACTTCCGCATGCGCATTGTGGTAAACATTTAGGGTGGTTGGTTTATGAATGCCCCTGAAACAGGTTTGAACTGTTCAAGTCGGTTATAATAAGAACAGAACTGAAAATGTTTATGCTAGAACCGCACAGTATACTATGCTAGAACCTAGAAACGGATTTTTAGAACCCTGAATCTCGGTTCTAACGTTAACATTTTCAGTTGTTTCTACTATAACCGACTTTAGCGGTTCAATCCTGTTTCTGTGTTTCGAAGTTAGCTACGGTAAAAAGTTCTTGTGATTATGGCAGCTGAATTTTCAAACAGAGATGGTCAAAAACAAAACATATGTCTATCCTAGTTTTTTTGGCCACAAATTCTGGAAAAATTTATGGGTCCACAAACTTGACCAATTTTCCGCAAAAAAAAAAAATTTAATATTTTACCTCAAAATCTTCGGTTCACATTTGAAATTTCTGGATTCTGGAGGGGGGCGTCAGGCCACCCGCTTGGGGAAGTTACTCTTGTATTACGCGTATTTCAATTGTGGCTTCACTTTTCACTAAGCCAAAAGGCTTATTTATTATTTTATGAAAACTTTTCAAGTAAAACCAAAAACATATCTTTAATCGTCAGTATCTCCTTTATCTAAATATAGAATTTCAAGTCATTTTAAAAATTAGTTTTTGAGAAAATTGATTTTTTCTTTTCGATTTTTTATGATGTGAAGTAAATTAATTTACTCGAAAACTAATTTTTAAAATGACTTGAAATTCTATATTTAGATAAAGGAGATATTGACGATTAAGGATATGTTTTTGGTTTTACTTGAAAATTTTTCATAAAATAATAAATAAGGCAAAAGTGAAGCCACGATTGAAATACGCGTAATACAAAAGTAACTTCCCCGATAACTCTCACTGTTAATCCATGACTTAAATTTGCTTAAGTTACCCCGCCAGAAACCAGAGTTTTCAAATATGATCTTAGGCAAAGATAAACGGCGAAACATCAATAGCCCGAAATACCCCTCTAAACTCCAGATGCCAAAAAATGTACAATATAAACTAAGTATGTTTTGGCCTACTAAAAAAATTTAGGCCACATTCCAAGCATAAATTTCTTTGGTCTCCTACTTTACTTTACTTGGGTCTACTTCTTTCTCAGATTTGTTAATTTATTAATAAAAATTTTTAATAAATATTTTAGGCTGTAATAGCTATTACCTACTAGGTATACCGATGAATCCAAAATTGAAACTAGATCAATAACTATAAATTATATTTGAATAGCTTAAAAAATCTTTAAGTTGTTTCATTATTGTTTTATTTACGACATTGAAAATATTTTCATAATACACTCACAATTAGAAATTAATTTTTTTGGAATCACATTTTTATTTTAATCAAAAATTTGCTAGCATATTGGCGTCAATATTGCAAAAAAATTCTTTCATTGATTAATTTTATAATAATTTTTCTCAATTTATTATTTAACTTAATATCAATAGCGAACAAAACAAATAAGTTACTGATTATAATTATTCCTTTTAATATATATATTTTAATTTACATTTATTTGCATTAGCAATATTTTTTCTCATTGCAGTCATGTAAATAAATAATTATTAATAATAAAAAATAATAATTATATGAATTTTAATTTATGGGAATAATATATGGGAATCTTTGAAAAATTAAATATAATCTGTTTTAAAAGTATAACTTGTAAAAAATTTTTTAAATTTGTGTCGATGACTAATACAAGGTGTGAGCTATTAATTAGTTAATTGTTTGCAGTAATTATAGAAATCTTTACTTTTTTTTTGGTGAATTTAGTAACTTTTACTTACATTGTCAACGTATGTCAATAGCCAAATAATTATAGCTTATACAAATTATCTGAAAATATGAAAGGACTCATGTAAACGTTGTATAAATTCAGTATCATTAAAAAGAATGAAATTAACCTACTCAAAATTTTTGAGTTCAGGTAAATTAAAAAGTATACGCTCTGGTTTTTATTTTTAAGTATTTAGGTATTGTACTGTATTTTATTGTAATTCCATGTCATACATAAATTATTTACAAAGTATTGGAGTGTTCAAAACCTGGTAGCAAATTTTAATATGGTAAAATATTCTGGAATCGCTAACTTATTTTTTTAAAATTTTTTTAGTCTCTATAAATTATTGCTTATTTATCTATTTTATAGAAGATAAAGTATGTTTCAAGTCTTATTTTAAAAGAATGATATGCATTAATTTATTAATAAAATGAGAATAAGTGCAGTAATAAAAACTTTTGGGGTAGATACTTTATGATTGCCAATTTTTTGAAGTTAAAAAATATTCATCAACAAATAATAAAATAATTAAAAGGATATAAATCAGCAAAAAAAAAGGCTTTTTAGTTAAAAGTAAAGCAGTTTTTTGAAATGAAAGTAAAATATGTTTTGTTTACATGACTTTTTTATTGATATTTTATTTCAATTGATTTTTTTATACAACTGATTTATCGACTTAAAATTATATACTGGTTTTTTTTTTTTTTTTTTTTTTTGAATGAATTAACAGCATTTTTTTTTATGCTATTTTTTAAAAATAACTTTTTTTTTGATAAAAAAAAAATTTGATTTTTTTTATCGAAAATTTTTCTTTTTTTTTTAAGTATCTCAACAACTATTTATAATTAACAAATCTTTTTAATATAAAAAATTATAAATTTTTTAAATAAAGATAAAAATTTCAATAAAATAATTTAAGGTTAATATTTTATATGGTAATAGTTGATAAATTTAACGATTTGATTACTTTTTTACTAACTTTTTCTTATACACGGTCGACAAAAAATTTTGAGAGATATATACATGATTTTTATTTACAAATCGTTAAATTTTCTTAATGTTTTGCATGTATTGAACTAGATCTTTATTGATTAAAAAATTAAAAATAAAAACATTTTTTTTATTTTTATTGAAATTAACTTTTTTTTATTTATATTCACAATAAGTTCTTTGCTTCATTTCTTTTTTTTTTTTTTTTTTTTTTATAAGCAATTGAAGTTTAAAAAAAAGTAATGATAAAGGAAATATGTCAACAAAAAAAAAAAAGATTATGTGCACAAAGAACCTTTCAAAAATAATAATTTATACATAATTTTTAGAAATAAAATTTTCATAGAAATGTCAAAAAAAAAAAATATATATATAATTACCAAGAATATATTGATTAGTGCTTAATTATTTAATGACGATACAATAAAACATATTTTTCTACATTTTTAACAAAGCGAATACTTTATAGTTGAGTGTGATCGGACTGTCTTTGTTTATTTCCATCACCTTTTTTTCAGAAGATTGCTGTTCGAAATTATTTTTATCAATCAACGAATGTAAAAAATTTTTATTAATTTTTATATACTAAGAAAAACCTTCTTTTTTTTTCTATTTACAGAAACATTTTCAAGAATCTTTGGAAACTAAAATCAATTTAAACCTGGAAAATAATTTAAACCCATAGCATTTTCCAAGTATCAAATGATTTAAGCTTTCATAGTTACTGAACTCCCCTTATTAATTTAAAATAATAATTTTTACTTTTTTCTTTTTAAATAAATTCTTGATGTTTTTAAAATTATACATTTTGTTCTAGTCTATTATAATAGTTACTAAAAAATTTGTATAAATTAAATTACTAAATTTTCGTACAGAAATAATTTTCAGTTTTCTGAATATTTTATGGGGAGCCTTATTCATATTACAGAAACTAGATAATTTGAAATTTCTTTATAGATTTGGAAGAAAATTATATCTAATTTATACAATAAATTAACTCCTAAAAACAATTTACAATATTTTTTGCTTGTTATCTAATCATATAATTTATAAAAGTACAAAAAAGCAATATTTTTAATAAAAATACTTTTTTCTGTTAAAATAACACTTCAAAATATAACCATTCAATTGAATATAAATTTTCTTTTCCATGAATTTTCTATTTTAAGAATAAAAGGTTTTTCTTTACTTATTCTTAAAAATCATAAATTTTTATTTACACATGCAAATATGTATATTTAATTAACTAATATAAATAACTATATTATGAGTTAAAGCGAATAATGATTTTTTATAACAAAAAAGCCTTCAATTTAATTTACAAAATTTATTTATTACACATGATTTCTTTTTTTTTTTTTAATGTAAAAATAAAAAATATTTCATTTTAATTCATTTTCAAAAAATAAAAAATGAATCGAAAAATTATGTTCATTCTTTTTGCCATAGAATTAAATACTTAAAAGTTTTACCACGGTTACCATAAAAGGAAAAAAATAGTTAATTCTGAGACAAAAAGAACAGACCTTATATAACATGGCACACGATATGGGAAAATTTTTAAAAAGTACCCGTAATATATATACATATATGTATATAATATATATATATATATTTTTTTTTTAACTGTATTTTCTTCTCTAATAATTTAAATTTCCCTCTTTTTTCATTAAAACAAAATAAAATTAAAATAATGTACATTTTATTAATATATATTTTAAATTGTATATATTTATAAGTATTTACAACCATACGTTTTTTTAATAAAAAATAATAATTATGTACAAAATTTATGACAAATTTTCGAACAGCAAACTTTGAACATTTATGTATACGTAATTGATTTTATAATGATTAAACATGCATGCATGTTTACATATTCAATTTTATCTTTTTAAAGGACAAAGAAAAACTGACACAGAGAAGTCTAGACATTTAAAACATCTAATTGATTTATACTTTCAGAATAGCTTAGAGTAGTTTAGTTTAATAAATATAAAAGAACATCCAAATACGCTTTATTGAACTGAATAAGTCCTCTTAGTTTAAAATTTCTGATACCCTGTTTTTAGACTACTATAAAAATATTACAATGGAGATTTTAAACGATCAATTTTAAAATTTTTAAAATGTAAAAAACAATTCAAGGGATAAGTAGATATTACAAGCTTAAAAGATTGAAGCATTATTTTTAGATAGTCTAAAAAATCTTATCTTAAACCTCGAGGCCTATTCATCCATAACTTAATTTATCAAATTTTTAAATTAATTACCCTAATCTATATTCAAAAGTGTGAAGCAATTTGGTCATCCAAATATCTTGACCACTTTTTGTGAGTTTAGTATCTTTGTCTTTATTTTTAAATAACAAAGGTCTGATATTAGGTCTGTTTTTTATTAGTAAAATTATTTCTTGATAAATAGTAACCTTTTTTATTATAAAAAATTTGTATTAGTTATTGGTTATGAATATTTATTTTGTAAAGTATTAATTATTAACTTTCAAATTCAAATAGATTTTAGCATTTTATATGAAATGTTAAAAATTTTTTTTGTAAAACATCACGAAAAATAAACTGTGATACTAATGTTTAATCAATGAATTTTTCTACACTTAACAAAAAATTTTCTTCCATCAGCTTAACAAACTTGAATAATTTCGTTTAAAAAAAGCGTTTTTTTCTTGCTGGGAAAGAATAGTAAATTTATAACCAAAGGAGTAAAAAAAAAAGAATGGTCCAAACTGCGATCTGGGGGATTCTTTTTTTGTTCCCATGGATAAAATGCAATTTTTTTTTCTCAGTGGGGACAAAACGTTTTTTTTTTTTATTCCGCCGCGGATCGAAACATGTTTTCAACTCGCTAGGAAGCAAAAATTATATTTTGATCATGGGAGCAAAATTTTACTATTTCAATGTAATCCGTTAATTTTTTTAATTTAATTTAAGTTTAACTGGCATGGGAAGCCACTCTTATAACGAATAAAAGTTTTTAGAACAAAAAAATAATCACGTTTATTAAGAAATAGAGCTTACTAATACAAAAACAGATTATTATTCCCTAAAAAAATTTATATATAAATGCATGCACGAGTTTATATTTATTTTCATATTTATACATATTTTATTTATATTTAATATTTTCATAATAATAATACAATTTTTATGCATTAAAAAAAAAAAAGAAAAAAAAAAACGAACCAGCGCAACAATTTTTTTTTAATTTTTTGAGGTGATATTTTTTTTAAAGAGACAATTCTTTATCTATATAAGCACATTTTCCATTATATATACCTTCTTATACCTTCTATAACATTCTTTTATTTTTTTTTTTCTTAAAATTAGCGATATTTAATTTTTTTTTTTAATTTTACGTTTTTTTAATTAATTATTAAATAAGTAGTTTGTTTGTTTTTTTTTGTTTTTTTTTGTTTTTTTTTTTGTTTTTTTGAAAAATTGTTTAAACCATTTTTTTATAAGCATAAACTTTTTATTTATTTTATGCTTAAATATACACTTGCACTGTCACTATTTTTTTGTTGCTTTATGTTTTTTTTTAAATTTTTTACTTAAAAAAAAAAAAGAACATTTTATTTTTCAGTATTAATTTCTAGCAGTTTTATCGTTAAAAGAAACAACTATTGTCATTTTTAATTTTTAAGTTCCCATTGATAAAAGTTTCTGTTGATTTCCTAACTCAAAATTAACTTTTATTTCTTTTATAATCAAAATTGTGATCAAAATTTTACCACTAAAATTTTAATTGAAACTTATTTATCCTTTTAAATAAAAAAGAAAATAAAATACAAGAATTTTTTTTTGCCTTTTTATGCTTTCTTTTTTAAATAAAAATTCTTAGCTTTTTATTTCCCTCGCAGAGGGAAAAGTTGATTTATTTAAGTATATTTACATTTCTTAAATAACTACCATTGAAAAAGTTTTTATTTTAAACTCGTTCTTTCTTCTAGCGATGTCTAACATCCAAAAAATTTTTATTCATAAAATGACTTATAATTTTATTTTGAAGTCTTTTTTAAGTTTCTTTCAATTTCACGCACATTTTTTTTTCTAGTAATATGTACACGTTTTTTTACTAATCCCTTAGAGGCACTCTAACTATGTGTCACTTTGTTTTTTAAATCTTAGATACTTACTTTAAATGAATCTTATTTTATTAACTCCTGAGTACAATTTATTTTCTTTTTTATAAAACCTAATTGATTCATCTAAGTATTACATTATTGTTTATATAATAAAGTTTTAAGCACAGTTTAACTGAGTTTTACTTTCTTCTAAACTACTAAATTTGATTTTCCTTTGCACCATCACTAAATTATTTTCACAAGAAAATTTAAGTTTTATTTGCATACTTTGGAATCACTTTGAACTAAATTTTTTAAATTTTCACAATCTCCACTATAGTACTGTACTCGGCCAGGTGAAGAAACAGATGGCATTTCCCGCATGACATCGTCCCAAGCTGAAAAAAGTTAAATTATTTAAATGAATTCATTCAAATTTTTAACATTTTTTTAAGAATCATTAATTTTTTACAAACCTAAGCCAACAAAAGTAACGATTTTATCATGATTATAATGCTGCACATTATTATCGTCAGGAGCAACATATCTTGCAGAAAAATCATCTTTTGATTGACTACTACTGCTACTACTATTAACACATTTCTCAATAACTTGTGATGCTTGTTGATGAGGTAGAACATATTGCGCTTGATATGCTCCATAAGGCATACCCGAAACAATTAATTGTGGCGTTTGATGCATTGGATGATGATGATGATGATGAGTTGACATAAATGATGATGAATGCATTTGTATATTTTGATGAGTAAATTTATCACATATTATAGACGTTGTTCCATGACTATTGCTGTAAGAGGTTGGAGGTGATGTTGAAAATCTTGATAAATCTGGATTTGTTTCTTCTTCATCATCATCAACCTCTTCTTCTGACTGTAATAATTGTTCATTTATTTCAAATCCAAAAGTAAATTCACTTGGCGAATCAGAATTCCTGATTTGATCTGTATTTTCATCAAGTAATATTACTGCTGGTCTTACTTTTGATGCTACAATATTTTCATTTGGTTGTTCTTTTGCTACAGGATTACTTTGTTTTGATTTCTTATTTTCCATATTTTCACTTTCTTTGCTGTGTTTCTCCTTTTGAGTCTGCAAAAATAACAATAAGTAATTCCATTAAAAATAATTTTAATTAAAAAAGTTCACAAATTTTTTCATAAGTTAATTTGTTTTTTTTTTATTTTTTAAAATTAAATAATATTTTACAGACTTATTTGAATAATTCTTAACAAAAGGAGATAGTCTGAAATTTTAAAAGAATTGTTTTGACTAAGTTTAGTATGTAAAAATACAATAACACACTACTTTTCAAGATTTTAGATTCAATGGTTTCAAAATAACTGCTATTTTCAAATTTTTAAAGATTTACAAAATTTTGAGCAAACTTATGATTTTAATTTGTTTACCCTCTAAAGAGATGCTAAAAAAGTTTTCTAAATTAGAGGGTATGTAAAATTTCCCAATGAAGACGATCTTGCCATCAGTTTTTCGGAAAAATCTCAAGGAAATAAGGAAATAGGAAAAATTTATGAAAATTCTAAATGCAAATTTTTCAAAAAGCTCCTAAAAACTGTTAACCAATAAGATTATAGGAAAACAAAAATATGAAGGCCATTTAGAAAAAAAAAACTGCTTTTTGGGAAATTTTCATCTGAAAATCTCATCAGTTTTTTTCTAATTTGGAAAATTATTTTTTAGCATATACTTTAAGTGTAAAAAAATTCAAATCAAAAATTTGCTCAGAATTTCGCAAATCTTTTAAAATTGAAATACAGCTGTTATTTTGAAACTTTTGTATCTAACACCTGCTGTGATACCATAGTTTTCAAAAAGTTTTCATAGTTTATTACTGTTATTTAAACAAATAAAAAAATAGACATTTAATTTTTATAATAAATTGGGAAAAAAATTTAAAGTTAAAAACGTCGAGAAAATTTAAACTCTTAATTAGCGGACTTATTTTATTCAAATCATCAAACAAGCAATTTAGTTTAAAATTATAAAATTAAAACACTCATGGGATCATTTAAAAATTACAGAAGTAATTATGAAACTTACTTTTAAAGTTTCTTTAGGATGGACTACTTGTTGCTCTTTTGAAGCTTTTATTGTTCTTTCTGAAACTCGTTGTTGTTGAACAGATTTACCAGATATATTTTTTGTTTTAGATGACTCAATAATCTCTGACGGACCTGCCGCGGCATTAAGTGTATTAGAAGTTTTCTTATTTAAATCTGAATCTTCTTGCTGATTCAATATAGTAATCGTAGATTTAGTACTATGAGTTTCATTGCCTTGAAAATTTAAAGCTTTCTTCAATTCTCGCGTTTGTTCTTCATGAATGCGCGATCGAGAGACGTTTGATTTTGAATTTGTATTTGAAGAATATTTAGTTATTTCTTCAGAATTACTTTCTAAGCTATCTGGTGGCAGTGGATTATTAGTTATATTTGGACTAGAACTTTTGCTTTCATTTTTTGATGTAGTATTAGAATCTTCTTCAGTAAATTGTTGAGATTCTAATTTTGAGTTTGAATCATGAGGACTTTTTGAAATCTTCATTGACGAAGATGAAGAAGGTGAAGATGGCGACTTATCAGTACTTTGACTTAAATTATGTTGACGATTTTTTCTATCAGTATGTTGAAGTTCATCAAGACTAGGATAGTAATCATTAGTAATTTTTTCACTAGTATCATGACTATTTTTTGAAGAAACGCTGGGCCATGTTGAGGTATTCATTACGTTTGTAATGCCTTGTGATGTATTGGATGCAGAATTTGTTACTACATTAATATTAGCCATTCGAGCTATTTCAGCATAGCTTGCTTGTGGTGTACCACTTATTGATAAATTATCGTTCTTTGATGAATTAGAAGTTACCGGAAGTGAATGTACAGAATCTAAATCACTACTATCTGACTTGTCACTGTAATTATAAATTTATTAGTCTTGTAAAAATATTCAATTAAAAAGTTTTTAATTTTTACCTTGGCGGCATACTGCTAGCTGAAATTCGCCTTAGTTCAGGAGATAAAGGAGTTCTATATTCGTTAGAAAAACCTCTAGAACGTTGTAAGCCAGAAGCTGAATTTTGAGCTCTACCACCGCTACAACTTCGGCGTTGCTGCTTTTTGGTCTTCTTCTTTTTACTTGTAACGACGTGAAACTCCGTCTCTATTTCGTTATCTGGATTACTTTTTTTGGTTATATTGCGACGACTATTATTTGGACTATCGTCACCCGTATCATTGCAATATATTGACTGACCTTCTTCAGTACCCCAGGATCGACGATCACCTCGACAATCGGAAGTTGATGTACCGTCGTCACCAGTACTACGCTGTTTGACACGTCGTATACCTACATTTACAGGACCTACTCATTAATAAAAAAAAAATTAAAATTACAACTGTAATTTACCTAAAACTGATTTAAAAAATTTAATATCTTTAGAAAAAAGTATTACCGATTTGGTTTAAAACAGTATTACAACCATTAAAGGTAGTATTTTGTTCAGTAGTTAAGTCTTCAAGTTTAGTCTTTGAAATTTCTTCGTATGAATTAGCCTTTTGCAATTTTGAAGCTATTTCTTCTCTTTTACAATCTTTATCACGAGTTCGTGATTTTGATGAGTTAGATGATGAAGATGATGATGAAGCTGTCTTAAATTTATTAACAGAATTACCACCACTGCCTCCACCACCTCCTCCGCCACCAGTTTTACCTTTTTTACCTTTACACTCTTTATTTTCAATAAAACTTATTAATACATCAATGTCTTCATCGTCTCTGTGACCTTTAACATTTTCTGCTTGATAAACAATTACATTAGGCTCTTGAGTTTTTTTACGACGTGATTTTTTACTATCACCGTTACTACTATGACCCTGTACGGCATTGCCGTTTTCATCGAGTGTTTTCTTTTCACTAGCTAATGAATCTTTACTTGCAATATGTTGTGCTGTTATTCTGGAAACTGCTTCTGAAATCAATTTCGTACCTATTATTGAGAAAAAAATTTTGTTTTTTAAAAAAAAGATTTTTAAAATTGTTTGATTATTTAAATTTATATATCAAATGTTTTATTAGCATACCCATAGAAATATTAGGAGGCCAAGGCATGACAGAGTATACACTCGAAGGGCCACTACTCATGACACATTTTACATTGTTGTATGGTGCAAAGGGCAGTGAACCTGTTCCTTCTGTTCCATTAACATTGATTTTTGATTTCTCCAGCTTAGATGTATGTTCTCGAAAAGTTGGTAAATCTAATGGCGTATCAACTGGAATTTGAGGTATATCAAATGTTGCACGTGTTATAAACTGTGTTGGTCTACGATTTTCAATTGTTTTCATTTCTGTACCCTCTTCTTCTTCAGTATCCAATGACGACCGTGGCCTTGGACAAGTACCACTAAGCGCGGCTGAAGCATTTCGATCGCTTATGACACTTGCTTCAAAATCTTCTAAATCAAGAACCATGCAATCAGGTTTTTGTTGTTTGTTGTTATATTCTGGTGGTGGGTTTTCTGACTCAAGCATCTCATTTGTTCCAATTTTTCCCCTAGCGTTGTTTCGCCTATCACAATCGCTATCAAAATAATCCTTCTTATCTTTTTCTTTAATATAACTGTCTTCTTTTTTAATTAAGTTACGTTCAAATGTTGCAGCTGATAATGAAGATTTTGAATGTTCTTTATCAGACCAATCACGTATAGACTTTTCTTCAAAAAATACCTTCTAAAAAAAGAAAGTAATTTTAATAAAAAATAAAATAAAAATTAAGAGCAAAGAAAATACCTTTTTATCAAATGCAAGGTCAAAATTAGCTACAGAATTAAGAGTATGTGATGCATTGACATTAGAAGGTAATGATCCTCCTTCTCGTTGTCTAGCTGAAACACTTGGCAAAGAATGTTTTTTGTTGCCTTTTTTTCTTCCAGCAGCATAAGACTGATTGGATCCAGAAGTCAAGTATGTATAGTTGTCAAATTCTGAATTAAGTGGTTGTGCTAAATTTTGAAGCGAACCACCATGAGTTAATCTTTCTGATACAGTATCACGTTTATTACGACGTCGATTTGAACCAGGAAGACAACGTGAATTTGTTACTGTCCAACGACCTTCTTCACTTTCATCAGCTTCTGCTTCTTCTAATAATTCCTGTGTAAGATAAATAATAGTCAATTAATAAAAATAACTTTAGTTTTGTTTAAAAATATTTTAAATATTAATAGGTAGTGTCAATATTTTCAATAAAATAAAAAATAAATTTACCTTAAAAAGATTAGATTTTCCTTCTCGATCTTTTGGACATTTGTAAGTGATCGCTTCATCTAATAAAGCCCTCAACTCCCCTTCATTCAAAGTTGACAAAGTTGCCGGTTCTTCCTAAAAACACAATAAAAATTTTTACCTATTAATCAATTATTTTATATTTTAAAATTAATGTATTTATGACCTTATTGGACACTATCTTACAACTAAAATTTTTTATTATGTTGTCTAAAAAAAAATGTATAAAATAGTGAAATCAAAAAAGTAAAAGATTTGTATTTATATTTTTTTACAAAAATGGGAATTAACTTCTTTTTTTTTTTTTAAATAAATGAACAAATAAGGAAAACATGTCATGTAATTTTATTCAAACTTTTAATGTTGAATCATATTTAGAATCTTAATTCCTAATATGTCTTTTTATGTGATTCACTTTAATTGATGAAATTTCTTATTTAAAATATTAATTTAGTAATTCATGAAATTCTACAAATAATATTAATGTAAAGTAATTTATATTTTTTCATAATGAAAGAAAAAAACTATAATCAAAGTGCATAAAAATACAAAGTAGATAAAAAATAATGTTTATCTGCCCCTTGTCAAAACCACGTAATAGGTCAGTGTGAAAAAAACTCTTAAAAACCACTGATGTAAATAAAATAAGTATTTAATAAAAAAAAATTTTTTTAACTAAAAAAATAACCTATAAAATAATTAAACCTTTATGTTATGATAAAATAAAATGAAAAATCAATTGATTCTTATATGAACTTAATCTTTTGAAAGTAGCTTTGAGATAATACTATACACACACTTTCAATATAATATTTAAACTAATTTGTATAAATAGTATACACACATGCAATAAACATTATATAGTTAGGCAGCCATATTCTTTTTTACTTTTTTTTTCTTTGAAACTTGAGTAAATCAATGTAAACCACTATAATAATGAAGTGTATGTGATCCAAAATGTCTATATTATGTATATTATTTTCTCTTTCTCTCTGTATTTCTTTTAAAATTAAAATTATTAATTAAAACAATTTTAACTCCAAAAAATATTTTCATTTTCAAAAACATCGGACCACCAAATTATTGTAGATACAGTAGTATATTAACACACACATGCACACACTTGCACACATGTATTTATTAGACAATACATATATTTGCAAAATAATCGAAAGACGAGATTTTATTTTACCTACTCATATATGTATAATATATAAACGAGAGCAGAAAATTTTCTTTTTTTGCCTTCATTCCCCTACAGTCTGCACTTTTAATTTATAATAAAAAACTCCTATGCATTGTAATTTAAAATAACAAAATTTTAACAGAAATTTTTTTATTTTAGAAAATTACAATGCAGAAACCGTTTAAAACAAAATTATATGTTACCTTATCATTTTTTTTATCAAAAAAAATAAAAAATATGTATACATTATAATACACCCATGATAAAATTTTTAATTTATCAATAAATATAAACACAACCTCGAATTAAAAAAAAAAAAATTGTTCAAATCAAACGGTGGTAATTGTTTATATAAGTATATGTGTTTTAAATAAAATATATGTAAAATAAAAATAATATAAAAGCAAATATCTTTGCCGGGCAGTGTGCCGACGACACAGCGTGTGGAATTTATATTTTTAGAGGACACCCAGATTATCGCGGTGGCTTTCCTCATCGTATAATATTATTTGCCCGCGCTCCCTCACACACACTTGCATGTTTTTAATAAAAATATACATACAGACATACATAATTTATTTTTCTGAAAATTTTAATATATAATATAAAAATAAAATATGAAAATATGCACCCACTTCACTGTAATTTTATACATGATATTTTTTATATGACAATAATTGACATACACCTTTTGCATAAATATATATTTTATAATAATGACAATGATTTTTTTTTTTAATAAAAAAATGTAGTCTATTTAATCGTCGTCGTCATGTATTATTATTTCCTCTTTACAGGAACTTCCTTGTCTGTATGTGCGTGTATGTATTTCTTATAAATGTACGTTATTATGCGTGAAAAATATTTTATTATGTATGTGTGCAGGTATATAAATGATTTTGAAAAATTTTTATCTCAGCAATTTTAGAAGATTTTATTTTTTTATATTAATATAATTACTTACGCATTTATGAAATTAACGTAATTAATATTCATGGGCTAGAAATTTTTCCAACGTTCGAGAAAAATACACTACTTCCAACGACGACGACGTCGCCGAGGAGCGCGCACCACCACCCGTGATGATGATGATGCGTCGCCCTCTCGCGACCGCGCTCACTTTTTTTTGCACAGTATTTTTTTTTCTTTTTGGTATTATTTATAAAAAATAATTTTAAATTAAAAAAAAAATCAAAAAATTCAAAGGAAAATTCTTAATTTAATGTTCACTATTTATAACCACTTCCGAGAAATATTATATATTATTGTGGGTGTTTTTTTCTTTTCTTTTTATTTCTTGATTTAACCAATTGCAATCGAAGCTTGTAATGTCAGTATAATATGTATATTTTTATATAATATAAAAAGATAATACAAAAAGATATTAATTAAAAACTATGTTAATTTATACGTTCCCAGTATAATATTTTTATGTCCGTCGGCGTTTTCGCGCAAGAAGGAACTCCAAACTGGAATTCACAAACACTTTTTTAAAATAACTATTGCTGTTTTAGAAAATATATATAAAAAAAATAATAATTATAATAATTCACTTCATCGTACATTATCGTTCACCTTTAGCCTTCCGCACTTTTGTTTTTGACATGTCGATAATTATTATTTTTTACACTAACATTCTTAAAAAAAAAAAATTGTTATTTTTTTTTTAACAAATAAAAACTAATAATTAAACGATTCCGGAATTCACTTTAAAAGTCTAAGTAAGCGGCGAATGATGGGACGAGAGGACGATTCAAGAGAAACTCTTGCTCTTCACTCTTTTTTTGTGACATGTTTTAAATGTATTTGTTATATATAAATGTGAATATGCGCGCGCATTACAGTACATTTTAACACGGGCGCGGCGCGCAATCTCGCTCTCTCGCAGAGAAGCCGTTTATGGCATAATGGTGTTTAAGTTGGTAACATTGTTTACAATGCTTTTCTTATGGGAGCAAGTGATGCCAACCCATTTATACCATTGTTCATCTCACTTGCTCCGACAAGAGAAACATATAAAAAATGTTACCAACTTAAACACCATTATGCCATAAACGGCTTCTCTGCTCTCTCGTCGGCATGGTCGTCGCCATTTATATGCTTTAAAAAAATTTGTATATATATGGTTACTTACAGCTTTACAGTTAATATATTTTTTTATTCAATATATTTTTTTTTACAATTGTATGTGTTTAAATTTTAACAATTAAATTGTCGTATTATAAATAATGTTGCCAAAAATAGAGTGAATAAAAAATATATATGAAGCTCTTCAGGGACGAAACTACTTGATGATAATATTATTAATTTACCGGTAATGTGATGGCGCCCTAAAGATGGAGCCGCCCAAGAATTAAGCTTTTTGAAATTTAAAAATTATTATACTGAGAATTATAATAATATTAATTTTTTTTTAATTAACGAATGGGCAATTTAGCAATTACTTAACTCAATTTAGCTTAATTTTTTATGCTTTCAAATTTTAATCACCGTATAATTAATAATTAATTAATTTTTTTTTAAATTTATTTCTAAAAATAAAAATATTTATCAATAATTAAATATTTAATTTTTCATTAAATTAAAAAAATTTTGTTATTCGCATAAAAATCAATTGATTAAATTAGAAATTAACAGAAAAAGTTAAAGAAATTAAATGGAATTTTTTCAATTCATGAAATGTACCTATAATTTGAAAAAAAATTTTTTCTCGGAATACACGCTTAAGGCCCACTTTTCAAAATTAAATTTTTTTAATGCATTTTGTTTCTGTTTTTTTGATTTTCTTGTTTATAAACATTTCAAGAATGCATACAAAAATTTTTAATTAGGCAAAAAAAATATGTTTTTGAGGTACTTGGTCACTAAAAATTGTTAATCTTTTATCTATCTTTTTATGTCAGGTAATATAAATAAAATTATGAATTAAAATAAAAAAAAAAAAAACGTGAAACAAAAGTGACTTATAAGAAAGCTTATAAAAACTTGTATTAAAGCAGAATTAAAGCCTGTATAACCAGCTGATTTTAAAAAGTTTAAATAAATCCGTGACTAAAATGTCATAAACTTTATTTGTTACCGATTTGTTACTTTTTTTTTAAAACATACTTTAAATTTTCACGAATTTTCATTCATAGGTTAAGAAAAGTGACCTATTAAAATATTCATAATTTATATTAAAACTTCAGTTAACAATTCAAAAAAAATAAGAGTTTATCAGCTGTCGTAGTACAATAGACATTTTAGTATAATAGAAAAGTTGCATCGATTTTTTGCATGTAACTCTTAAATGAAGCATTTTAGAAAAAAAATTTATTTCACCTTTGAAGATCTTTTAAAATCGCGTAATTTGAGACCATTTAGAGCTCGAAATGTTGACTCGTTAATTTTTTATTAACAAAAGTTATTAAAAAGGAAAAAAATTGTTATAAAAAATTAACGAGTCAACATTTCGAGCTCTAAATGGTCTCAAATTACGCGTTTTCAAAAGATCTTTAAATTTGTTGCAATAGGTAATTTTTTTTCTAAACTGCTTCATTTTAGAGTTATATGCGAAAAACCGATGTTAATTTTCTATTATACTGAAAAGTTTATTATACTACGACATATCTACACCTTAAAGAAAACAAATTTTAAATGACTTAACTTTTATTAAATAATGTTTTAAGATAAATAATATATTCAGATACAAGAGAAATTATCATAAATCATAAACAATAATAATAAAGTAGGTTAGTATAAAATAATTATTCCTTACTATTGTTACTTATTTCATAATTAATTACATAATTTTTTAAATATTATTGGAAAATAAAAGAAAAAAATTTTTTAATTTAAATATTGAATACATAAAAAGAATTTAATTTAATTTATAATAGAATATTTAAAAAGTCTTTTTTTATTTATGTAGTAGTAAAAGAAAGCAATAAAAAAAGAGTAAATATAATAACCAAAAACTATGTTATTAAATTTATGCATTTAATATATGCAAACGCAATGCTCTTGTTTTGCCTGTGTTCATATATGACTAAATCTACTATTTTTATATTTTTTATCTCATGGACGCTAGATGAAAGGACCCCAAGTACCGTGTTATTTAAGTGAGGCTAAATCAAATTCTTATACATGTAAAATAGGGTCTGAAAAATTGGGTCTGGCTCAATTATTTAGCCTCAGTAATTAAGGGTCGTTTTACTTAAACTTTTTTTTGATAACCGATTTTTTTTTTTTTCTATTAATTACTTTATATATGTCTCGAGAGTATGTAAAAAAAATTTATTTTTAAATCTTCCCCTCTAAGTATATTTTTTTGCCTGTTTTGCCGGCGCCGTCAAACGTGTTTTTGATAAAATTTAACGGTATGGCTCTAATATTTTTTTACATATCTTCTAACTAATGTTAAATAGTTAGAAATCATGTGGGAACTGGTCACTGATAGAAATTATGAGCAAATTTTGCTAATATTCGCGATGGTTTATGACTCCAAATTTAGCCGTGCCAAAATGGTAAAAAATAGCAAATCGGCCCAGCAGCAGGGGTAAAATCAGCTACAAATTCAGTATGAAAACCAGAAGGATAGTTTTATGGCTCAAAAATCACTGATAACTTATAAGTCTACTTAAATATACAAAAAAAAAATGTTTTGCTAAATTTTTAAGAAAAAAAAATATTTACTCTTATTTAGAAAACTATGTTTTTACACCTTCTAATTAAGATTTCTCTAAAACTATTTGGCCGATTTTTATTTTTTTGGTCTAATTTTATTTGTTGTAAGTTCCTTTACGCAATAAAAAAAAATAATAATAATTTAATGATTAAAAGTACCGAAAAAATTATTCCAAAACTTCAAAGTCGTTTTACTCGAAACAACGTCTGTAAAACCCTGTACTCGATTGCGCGATAACTTCTGCACCGATTTTCTTTAAATTTACTAAGCAACTTAATAAATGCACTAATTTCGGGATGTCGTCGAGTTTTTTTTTTTTTTATGTTCTGAAAAAATTTTTACAGCTGCTTTTGCCCGAAAATAATAGGCTTTTTTTGTCATTTTAACTTTGCGTAGCCGCCATTTTGTTCGTAATTAATTTTTTTGAAAAAACTCGGCGGCATCCCAAAATTACGGGTTTCCAGTCTTACCAATTTTTTTTTCGTACGTTTTAGATTATCCTAAGTCAAGATATCAAGTACACAGTTTTGAATTTTTTTTTTTCAGAGACGCAAGTTCACCTCTCTCACGCAAAACTGACGTCACAAAAAACAAAAAAATTTTTTTTTTTTAATTTTTAATATATTTGTAAACTATGAAAAAAATTTGATTCAAATATCTCTATCCGTTATTTCACAATCCTACCTTAAAAATCAGCTAAAATATCGACATATTTAGGTAAAACGACCCTTAATATAGGCATTATTTAATTAAAAAATTAAATTTCAAACTACATGCACTCAAAATTTTTTATCTAAGGCAAAAATATAATTTATAATATTAATTTCAAATTTTCCTCAATTTATAACCTGAAAACATATTATGCTTGGGGTCCTTTCATCTAGCGTCCATGATTTATCTGTTACGAGATCTTAGAGCTGCGCCATTTTTTTTTTCAAATTTTTTATTTGTTTTTCATTTTTTTATTAAATTAGAAAATTTTTTTGAATCTTATCAGAGTAGTCTTGCATTCTTTATTCAATTTAGAAAATTTTGGCATAAACACCGTTTTAATTTAATCAAAAATAAAGACATGAGTAGGTCAGAAAAATTTTTTGGCGAAAAAAGTTTACTCAAGTTTCAAAAAATTTTTCACCCGTCATTTTTTTTCTTTAATAGTTAATAAAGTATATAGCTTTTTATGATAAAAAAATGTCCCTGAATTGAGAATAAAAAGATAATGATACTTTACTTTTTTTTTTTTAATCCTGAAATTGGAACTCAATAATTGGAACTGAATAATTTTCATATCTTGCAAAAAAATAATTGGAAATAAATGAGCGAGGAGTAAACGAGTAAGGAATTTTTTGATCTATTTTGGGCTAAAAGTGATCATTTGATTCATTAGCTATTGGCAAAAAAAACTACCACCGTAAAATGACAAAATTGGCGCTGATGTATACAAAAATGGCGACGACAAGCGGTGTAATGGCGCTGTCAAGCCGTGTATTAGATATAGGAAAAAAATAGTTTTTTAATAAACAGGCTGCAACGTTTAGATAGTTTTTTTTTTGACAATAGTGATCGAAAAATTAGTGATAAAAAACTTAGCGATAAAAATAGTTTGGACCCATTTCTGCGACCCTTCAGTTCAACTAGGGCCCAATTGGCGTGGAATCCCTCATATATAATTGGGCATTTATTAATCAATTCTTAATGAAGATACCATATTATTTGCCCTATACAAAACAGACACACTTAACAATATTCTAGGACAAAATTTAATAAACAGACGACGATAAAAATAGTTTGCATTAGTAACTGTGCATATAGCATGCAGTTACAAAAAAATTGCTTTTAGAAAAAAAAAAGTCTTGAGATCATTTTCAATGCCAAATAATTTTATCCTATTATCTGATAATAAAATTTTTTTTATTGTTATTCTCTAATATATTCTAATTTTTTTTTTTTTTTTATGAATGAAAAAAGTAATTAATATAAATTGAACCAACTTTTTATATCTGAGAGTATAATAAAAAGAACAATTATCTTAAACGAATTACTTCACAAAAAGAACAGAATGAAAAATTTTGACAATTTTTTTTGTTACCAATTTTCTTTTTTTCTTTCGCTTGAACGAACAAAAGAAAATTAAGTTAATTTAAAAAATAACATATAATTAATATATTTTTTAAATTAGCCAAAAAAAATTATTTTTTTTTTTAGACTTAAGAATAATTTTTTTTTTTAAATAAAAATTGGATTAGAGCCAAAAGATTTACTTTGAGAAAACACAATAATATGCCATATATATATTAAAAATAAATAAATAAATATAAGTTACTTTAGATCAAATATTTATGTTCAGATAAAATAATGACAATGCCAAAAAAAAATTTTTTTTCTTAATGTTATTTTTACGTGATAAAGAATCATTAACTTGAAGTTCGTCAAACTTATATTTAAAAATAATTTTTTTTAGGGTACATTATTTTAAAAACTTCAGAATATTTTTTAATAGTTTTTATTTAACTTCAACTTGAGCTTCAACCAGGCTTTAACTTAAAAAAACAGGTCAAAATGAAATAAATATTTTTAAAAATTACTTTTGCCTGATTTTATTTACTTACAATCTTTCCAATCTTTAAAACTTCTAAAATTAGAACTTAAACAGGTAAACCATTCTGAATGGGAATGGTTATGGGTAGATTTAAATGAAGCGTGGGTCGAAGACTTGTATGGTCAGGTCTTCAAAACTGCCCCAAAGTGTTTTTTTCTGAAAATACTACCAAAAATTAGTCACCAGCCCAATTTTTAGCCTCCCAGAGCAAAATCTCGATTTTTGGCCCTGTTTTTGGCAGCCATTTTTGTGTTTTGGACTTTTGTAAAAAAAGTAAGAAAAATGAGTCATAATTTTTTTTATAATTGCTGTAAAAAACTTACATTAGCATGAAAAATTTTTTCTTTTTAGGCCCGGATAGGAAATTTCTCTAGCTATGAGCTGGCTATGCGATTCCGAGATCAAATTTTTTTTTGAGTACCGCATGCGCGAGGAATCGCTAAGATAGGCTGTTTTTTTTTTTTCAAAAGTCGATTTTTCAAATGCCTATTAATGAAAAATCTTCTAACCAGGCTTAAAATTTTTCTTAAACCTTATATTTTTTGGCAAAAAAAAAATTTCGATAGGACACTACTTTTTGGGAGCTCTAGATAAAAAAATAGAGCAGCTTTCAAAAGATCATTTTGTACAAATTTCAAATTTTCCGTGCCAAGTCACGTGACCAATCAAAAATATGACCAAAAATTTGGATTCCGTGGGAAATTTTTTTGTATTTCTGATGCCCGGTTTTCGCCCGGTTTGCAATAATTTTCTATTGGGTCCTACAGTAACTTAAGAATTTTCGAGTCTTTATCTTCACTTATAACCATCGAAATCATACTTTGATCTGAATTTTTTAGTAAAATCTTGATATTTTAGGGCCATTATATCTCAAGGGTAACTCACTTTTAGATCAGTCCTATACTTTTTTATGACAAAATACTTTTGTTTGCAAATATTATTGTTTTAATTTTGCACGGAATTATTTTTTGTATATAGGAAAACATAAAATCTTAGGATTCGATCGAATTTTTTTTTAAAATAATATCTAAAAATGATGACAGGCAGATCCATCCGGGGAATGTGATTCAGAAAGATACCATGAATACTAGGGAAGACAAGATTTCTTACAGTTGAATTTTTAGAAGTGTGTACAATTAGATAAGGGCGTTTCAAAGTTTTATTTTAGGAATTTAAATTTGAGTTTTGTTTTTGAGGTATGTTAGGTTTACCATCGTTAAAAACATTTTAAATATTTGCAGCACGAAAATATTTGGTTCTTAGTCGGTTCTTAGTTTTACATTTAGTCGGCCAAGTTTTATTTTATGGGATGAGGTTATAGCTGGAAACTAGATGTCACAAACATAACTCACAAAAGTATTTTGAAGTTTTAGGAGATGATTATTTTAGTACTTAGGAAGGTAGAAAATATATTATGTGGCATACCATAATCCGCAAAAGGAAAAATTTGGTCCTCGACCCAAGCCTCGAAATTTACTATAATTTAACCTGGAATTTAACTACATGGTTGAGATGTGATAAGGTAAAACTTATACTCAAGGCCATTCCATCTACATTGCTAACTATAAAAAAAAATATATAAAAGATATAATTGGTAAAACAATTAAATTTTTGTTGTTCCAATCCATATTTTATTGTGTTCTTTTGAAACTGTGAGATAATCTCTGAATACATAGAATAAAGATTTTTTAAATCATATTAAATAGTTACAAGCAATTGTGATTTCGGTTTTTATATATAAAGACATTGACGAGGACATTGATTTATAATATAATACGAATATCATGCCGAGAATCAATCTCAGCTTCCTAAAACAATCTTGAGAATCCAACATTTTATTGTTCTTATAAAATGATTGTTTCTGATAAGCCAACCGTATCAATAATTTTATTATTGAATTTACTTGTTATTGAGTTTAAGCATCAATACCATGAGATAATTTAGTCATTATTTAAGCAATACTTCAGGGGCAATCCACATACAATAAAGTAATAATTCATTCAAGGATTTATAAAAAATGGAATAAGTACATTCTAAAAAAATGTTTAATTACAAATAAAAACTTATAATCCAACCTTGATAAATTAAAATTAATGAGGTTTAGAGTTAGGGTTCAATTCTTAAATTTGTTCAAAATTTGAATTGGAAGAAACTTTGGAATAAGCACAAAATGGTAACAAAATATTAGATGGTAAATTAGTGATTGTGAGTTTGGCTATTAGATTCAGATTAGATCAGCTTTTTTATTTCCTTTAATTCTTCTGTGACCTGGAATCCATATAATCTTTAAATTTTTTTGTTGGTAATTTTGTATTTTTTGAAGTTTGCTATGAATATTGCTATTTATATATGGAATAATTGATTTAGTGCTAAGAGAATTTATCAAGCTGGTGCTGCAACTTAGAGAATCAGTGTAGATATTGAATTTAACTTGGAGGTTTCATAATACAATATCTAGTGCCATTGATACTGCGAAGCACTCTGCAGTAAATATAGATACGATGTTAGGTAGGCTTTCAGAGTTTTCAATTAGAGTTGAGGACAATACTCGGGACAATAACAAGCATTGCCAACTGATTAGGATTCTTGCTTCTATCAGTGTATATTTCGAACGAGGTTTCTTCATTTAAATAATAGTTGAAATCACAGTTTAAATTAAAAGTTTGAGAGTCATTAAACTTGTTGCCGATGGAAATATCAATTATACTTTCAATATTTGATGCGGTATTGGTTTCATGCAGTGATGTATACTCAATTACTCATCCTTGTGTATATATTGCTTATAAAACATGATTTCTTTAATCGTAAGTTTTGTTTTTGTCTGTCGCTGTAAAAATTTGAATAGCTTACTTGAATTTTTTTGTATCTTAGTGTATCCGTTAATGAAATTGATTTTATGAAGAATTTTTAGAGGCTAAAAATTTAGTTCGTTATTCAATTCTAAATAATTTGGATTCAGAGAGAAGAATATTATTAGAAGTGCTATTTCGATAGCCAAGAGATAGTCTTATGGCTAGATTTTGAATACGTTCTAATTTTAGTTTTGAGGATTTAATCGATTTAATAGCTGGGTAATACACAAAAGAAGCGTAGTCTGTTATTGCTCTTGCATAAATTTTGTAAAGTGTCAATAAAGTGTAAAAAGTGTATTAAGATGGGCCCAAGACCAGGTACCTCTAAGATATTTTATAATATTTAATGCTCTGCTACGTTTTTGCTGTACATGAGATATGTCTCGAGGCAATCTCGAGGTATGTGTTTATGAAAATTAAGCTAGTAATCTGTGTAACCCTAAAATTCTTGCGGTTGGGACTGACTCGAGTCTGACTTTGTGTTTTCTCCTTCTATTTGTATAGAATTAGAGTTTCGGGAGGAACATTTCTTTTGCTCAAGTGAATAAATTCAGTTTTCTGAAGAGCAAGTGAGAGATAAATTTGTTCTAAGTTAGCACTTAGTGTTTTGATAGCTTCAGATCGCTTCAGATAGTATTGTTACATCCGAGGTTACATCAATTTTAGCTTATTTATTTCACAAACAAAACGCACAATTTCCATATACCAGCAGCCCGATAAATGGGATTCACAAATTTAATTAACAAATTGGTTGCGCGCACACATTTATGTCTGTTTTAATCATAATTAGTTTCATTTAATAATTTTTAAGTTTATCAGCTTATTAGTTTCTAAATTAAGAGTATTTTTAAATATATCTAAAAAAAAATTATAAATGCAATAGAAAAAATAATAAGAAATAAATGTCAATGGCTTATAAGTGAGGTAGTAAAAAAGTTTTTGCCATTATAAAGTTGTTAGCCATCAAATTAATGGCTCAAATGAGACTAGTAAAAGCTTTTTATCCAATAAAAATTCTTTAATGGCTATTAAAAAGTTTGTAGCAATTAAAAATTTTTTAGTTTAATTTAATAATTTCTTTTAATAATTAATTTTTTTTAGTAAATTTAAGAATTATTAATCAAAATTTATGCTCATAGTCTACACGCATATAAAAAATTAGTAAATATAACCAAAATAACGATTTTGTTTACTAAGTTCAGTGTGGTAAAAAGTCACTATAAATTTTTAGTAAAAATTACTAATAAAATTTGTTTATAAAACTAAAACCTCAAATTTTTTAGTAAAATTTTCTAATTTTTTGGTTATATTTACCAACATTTATTAATTTCTGTTTACTAAATTCATTGAGGTTAATTCGGGTTAATTTTACTATTCTTTTTTTTGCGTGTAGGCGCCAGCAATACTAATCACGCCCAAAAATTAAATTTCTTTTTCCGAGGATAAAAATAGGTGGTATTTATGTTTTTGACCCGCTAAACACGAATCCGGGGTCTATTTTGCAAAATTTGTGGTCAATTCTTTGTTACTAACAAATTATTGGCCAATTTTACAATAATTTGTTAATAACAAAAAATTGACCACGAAATTCGCAAAACGGACCCCGGATTCGTGTTCAGCGGGTCAAAAACATAAATACCACCTATTTTTATCATCGGAAAAAGAAATTTAATTTCTTAATTTTTGGGCGTGATTAGTATGGCAGGCGCCTAGACTATCATTAGTTACTAAATTATGAGTATTTTAATACATTGCTGAAGTAAATATTATATAAGAAATGCAATACAAAAAATAATAAAAAATTAATGTCAAACTTCCTTGTTAGGTTATATTTTTATTGTAAAATTTTCAATATCGCCCAGAAATCAGGACACCTACTACGACACACGTGTGTAGACTGAAACTGTCCTGCTTTTTTTTGTTGCATGTTTGCCTCGATGTTTGCGTTATAATAAGTAAAATGAAGTAAATCAAACAATTTTAAAAAAATTCAAAATCATCATGAAAACAATAGACACTTTAATTTTGCATAAGTTTTTTTTCACATATAAAACACAATATTTAACAAAAAAAAATACATGCGGAAATAAAATTAAAATTTTATTATACATTTTTTTTACACGTGTTAATAAAGTTGAAAAAAAAAAATAACAAAAAAAACCTTTTTTTAAAAAAAAGTTCAAAAACGTGATTTAAATAAGAAAAAAATTTTTTTTTTCAATACCATAATTTTTATCAGCATTAATATACAGTAGTGACATTACTTTTTACGTGTATGCATATTTTAAATACATTTATATATTTTTTTGCAAATTATACAGAAAAAAGCGTATAATAAGTACAACAATTTTTTTTTCAACAAGCATGAAACTTAAGAGAGTTAAAAAATTACTCGAAAAATTACAAAAACAAAAATTTTTTTGCTACTTAATTTACGATTTAATTAACAAATTAATCTAAAAAAATAAATGATTTTTGTTTTTTGTTGTAAAATCAGGTATAAAATAATACACGTGTAATCACCACAAACAAAATAATTAATTGCTGAGTTATTTGCAAAAAAAAAAAAAATTTACACTATTCATGAAAAATTATATTTTCTTCTTTTTTTTTAAGTATTTTTTACGAGATTTTTTATTATATTTCTGATTATATAAATTTTTCTATTACTCGAGAAGGGTTAATTTTAGATAAATATATTACAGAACAAAAAGTGCTTAGAATTAGCCAAATAATATGGACATATGTTGTCAAAACTTTTCGAATTTCAAAAATCCGGAAATCTGAAAATATCCAAGCATTTTTTGTTGTCCATAAATATAATTCTTAGCATGTTCTGTTTACTCACGTAAAAAGATTAAGCTTAATTTTGGTTCAGCTTACTTCAGTAACCTTACCCAAAATTAAGCTTAATCCTTTTAACGTGGGTATCTTTGAAAAATTATTGAAGCTCCAATATTTACAATTAATTTGACACATTTTTGCTGAACAGGGTTAAGTTTTTAGAAATTTTTACAAGAGAAAAAAAAATCTTTATATTTTTAACCAATTAATTAATAAATTATAAGATACCAGATCCTAAAATTGAAAAAAAATTCAAAAAAAAATCAAACCCAAACATTTTCTCGCATTTTATTGAAGATTCTTGTTTTTTTTTTGGACACTGACCAAAATTCGCTAAAATGATAACAAAAACACCTCATGGCATTAAAAACTAGAATCTTCAACGAAAATTTTAAGCCCACTCTTATCTTTTTATCTTTAATATTTTACAGTAGAGAGGAAAGGGTTGGCTTCGTTAACACAGAACGTCTCATATATATTTTTTTTAATTAATGAAAAATAAAGTTATAATAATAATTTCATCAAGGGCAGGTATATTAAATAATTTATTTTAATGAACACTGGATAAAAAAAACGTGTAATAAGCGATAAGAATTTCAAATAATTAAAAATATTTATTTAGTTGGCATAGAACAAATTTAAAATTTTAGTTAATTTTTTGAAGAAAAAAAATTTTAACAATTAATTTTTTATACAATTTAATATTTTTAAAAAACTGCAAGTTCATCATGTTAAATTTGTTTAATTCATTCACAATACGATTAAATTACGTTAAAAAAAATCCGCAGTCTGTGAATTCCCCTCGAAATTCCCCACTTAATGTTACTCCTATTCTCACTCGTCTCACGCCAAAAAAAAAAAATATGAAAGGAACTGTATCAGTATTTGTATGACAGTCATGAATCACGATGAATCATAATATCCATTCCAATATGTTTTCATATTTATTGATATTAATTAATAAATTATAAGTTTATAAATAGTTATGAACTACTTTATGCAACCAATGATCTAGTTGTTAAATATTTTATTATACTTATGGGCATGGTATTCTCCGAGGTATTCTTATTTTAACTAAAATTGTTTTAGACTTCACCTCATACTTTACTGATTTCACAATTACACAATTTTTTTACAAGGATATACCAAATATTTTGAAGGTTTGGGCTCCGACTTTTGAAATCAGTGACCCACAAAACAAAATTTCCAGTAAAAAAATTTTTACATTAATCAGCAAGATTATTCTATCTTGGTCTATATAAGACATTTAATACACTGAAAAAAAATTTTTAAAGTAAATAGTCAAGCCGCTAGCAATGTTAAACGGATCAAAAAATTATAAACCTAAAATGGATTCACTTGGGATTCACCCTAAGGGATCCTAAGCGTTTGCGTTTACTAAAAACAATTTTGAAAGTTTCATCCAATTTTGAATGGCCGCAGTTTTGAGCAATTATTGAAAAATAAGCAAAAAATGTTGAGCTAAATTTGAGTGTATCTTGCAATCGCGCTTGCAATTTTTTAAGATTGATGGTCATGTTTAGAAAATCAGATTCCGAGTCAGATTCTGAAGCTGAAAACTCAAAATGGTGGATTTTTTATCTCTAAATTGGTTCTTCAGTTATTTTCAAACATTTAAGTTGATTTAAAAGTTTTTGTGATCACTGATCAGAATCTTATAAGATCTTTAATACGATCAAAGGAAACGTGAAATTTACACTAAAATGATTAAAATATCTTACAATAACGATTGCGAGGTTAAAAATTTGTTACTTTGGGCCCGACATTTTAAATTTTTAAACTTTGATTTCAATCAGCAATTAATTACTTATTGTGGCAAATGCAACGAATTATATGGTAAATGCGGGCAAGTGCAACGAATTATATGGAAAATGCAAGTAAATGCAACTATTGGCTCGAGGCGTGTAGCGCTGAGTGATTCAGGTCGCATACATTTAAAGTCCTGATTTCTAACCTCGTTTCTAACCAACGAAAGAGGTGTTTTTGCTAATTTAAGCGTTAGATTACGCCCAATCTTGATAAAAAATGACCTGAAATTTGGATTCAGCGACCCAAAAAACGTATATTATGTCAAAATTAAGGTCATAATAAGAATTTATCAAAAACATCCCTTTCAGGGTGGTATTTGTTAATCTAAGGGTGAGTCTCTCATTTCCGACAAAAAATAACTTGAAATTTTGATTCAGCAACCGAAAAACCAAGGAAACAACCTATACTATGGCCAAACTATGGCAAAATTATGGTTCTTAGTGAGAATATAGCAAAAACACCCCCCTTAGACTGACTACTAGAGGTATTTTTTGCTAATTTAAGGGTGAAACGCACATTTCCCGTGGGCGATTTTCCGAAATTTTGATTCAGCGACCCCAAAAAAATATAGAAGGCCTTTTCTCCTCATTTAGGTCCTTTTATGTTATATTCGAGGTTATATTTCTGATTTTTACTATTTTAAAACTTCCAGGGCCCGACTCCCTCTTTCAAAACCCCGATACCAAAACAGATTAAATGTAAACCTCAAACGTTTTGGTATTATCCAAAATACTAACCTAGTGTCCAATGTGTCTCAAGTTCACTTTTTTTTTTACCAAAATTAGTTTTGACCAAAATTCATAACTTTCTTCAAACCCTGTGGCGAAAAAATCTTTAATTAAAGTTTGGTAAGTTTTAGTGTTTTCTAAACTGAAATTCTGGTGTTTTAAATACACGCACTTTTTTACTATAGCTATCTTCTAATCTATCAACAAAAAAATAAAGAAAGGAGTTTTTCTGCTTTTGACGGAAAAAATTTAAATAAAAAAACGAGGAATTGAGATATAACGAAGATATAATGAATTTCTTAAAATTAAAACTCCCGTATTAGGTACTACGCCAAAAGCCTGGTCGAAAGCGAGGTCCAAAGATAAAAAAAAATTTGGTGCTTTTTTAAAATTTTTAATGCAAAAAATTTTGGGGAAAAAAGGTATCAAATCGAGAAAAAGCGATATTTCTAAAAGTGGTATACTTCCATCCTGACTTCCCTGCTTCCATAGAAAATAATTAAGTAGTATGTTCGAAAAGAAAAAAAAATTGGTGTTTTTTGTATTTTTTGGTGGCAAAATTTTTGAGAAAAAAATTATCAGATTCGAAATATCGATTAAAAACAACGATAGTTCTGGGTATTAGTACTTTCATAGAAATAAATGAGGTATTAGATCCAAATTTAAAAAAAAAAAGTAGTTTGAGATTTTTTAATAAAAAAATTTAATTTTAATATTTTGGTCTTTTTTTCTGCCTGGGTGGGGGAAGATAAACTCCGGAGCACCCGATTTATTTTAAAAGCCCCTAGCGCTTCTAGGGTCTTAATCCTATACTCGATTCCATAATGGTAGTGAAATGTCACCGTTTCCTCTATAAGGAACCAATATTAAACTCAAATCAATCATACATAAGAATAACCAATATTATAAGATATGATGTATTTCTAAAAAATTTCAAATGCCCACGTTTTACCTCGCGTTTTACTTTGTCATTAAAATACTTGATTTTTCACACCGATACCTATAATTTAATTTATCTTTGTATTCTCATTATGAATTTATCGAATTTATAAATGCTAAATTAAGTATTTCTAAAAATAGTTTTAAAAAATATATATTTAAAAAAAAAAATGATAATTAATAATATAATGACATCTCACATAAATGCAAGCTTAAATGTCAATTATTGATAAAAATTAAATACATTGTTGTATAAAGGCGTATAAAGGTAAACGAAAATATTTTTTAAACATAATCTACTTGATGATAACAATAATGATGACGTAACATAACGTTTAACTATTGAAAGAAATTGCAATTTTTTGTGTTGTGATAAGAAACCATGAAAGTAAGTCGAGAAGTAAGTCAAAAGTAAAGTATCAATGATATTTATAAATTATTCAGTAGATGCAAATAAATAATGTATGTGTTTACATTAATCAATAGAAAATAATGAACTATTTATCCGTGATATTGGCATCATAATTATATAGTATGTATACTGTTTATGTAATTAATTAGTAAATAATACTAATATTATCAAATAATAAACTAAATTTAGATGTAAATGTTACTTAAAAAAATTTAACAAAAAAGCTTCTAACCAGTTTGTGTAAACACAACCTAAATGCATGGAACCGAGCATGGAACCATGGTGGAACACGATGGAACATATTTACTTCAGCTGAGGGCTAGGTGTAAGGCATAAATGTTATGCAACGCATTACAATACAATTTGCTATTTTTATAAATTGCAATTATCACCTTCACTAAATATTAAGATTCTAAGCCCATAATATTCTGATCCTGATTCTGATTCTATAAGCCCGTATCGAGGCCCGTATTTAATTATCCTAAGCCCTTAAATCAAAAGTATTCTAAATCTCTTGCCCGAATTATTACAAGTCCCTAAGCCTGAATTATTTTAAATCCCTAAACTTATATTATTTTAAGTCGAGTTTTAAGTCCAAGTCTAAGTCCCTAAACCCAGTTCTAAGCCTGAATTATTTTAAGTCCCTAAATCGAAATTATTCTAAGTCCTTTTTGACCCACCTTAAATCTTTAGTTTAAAGGGCTATTTTGCTTTTTTAAGTGGCGAGTTAATAATTTATAAAATTATTCGAAAATTATACATTTATAAGTATGATTTTACTTATTATTAAAATATGACACGAGATATAACAAAAATAGCAAAAAAAAATATCCATTCAAAAATTGCAAAATTGTCGAAAATTAAAAAAATTCGCCTAACATGATAAAAATTTAAAACAAAACTATGCTTTATTAATGAATTCCAATATTTTGCGATTTTCATTTTGAGAGTCCAAAAATTTATTTTTTGGGGAATTCCGGAAAAGTTTTAGTCTAGTTTTAGTCTATAAATACTCATAAACAGGAAAAAAAAACATTTTTTAATCACATTCAGAATATCAACAATAAAAAATTCAAATTTTTTTTTTTGCTTTTAACAAGTTCTAGTATTATTAATTACTCTAATGATTGCAACATTTTCAAATAATTGAAAAACAATTTTTCACTTCTTGCTAAAAAATTTAGGTAAAAGTATGTTTCACCCAAATTCTTGCTACAAAAACAATGTCAAAAATCCAAACCTCATTACATTATTACCTATTATCCAGCCTATTATTTAAAATTTCAGTCTCCCATCCTAAAAATTTACAGATTAAAATTTTCCCAAGAAAAATATTTTTAAAAAAATTGTATTTATAAATCCTGTATAATTTAAAACTATAATTATAAATAAATCAGAACTTAAACTGTGACATTAACAATAAACAAACATAAAAATCTAATAAATAACAATAACATGACCTTAACATTTAATAAATCTCTCTTCATAATAAACTAATACAGGAAATATTTTTAAAAAAGCTTTAAGGTATATAAAAATAAATTATAAATTAAACTAATAATTTATAATAAATAATAAATAAACATTTTAAAATCAAAATATATAGAGATAGAATTTTTATAAAACAATTTTAAAACTTTTTATAGAAAAAACAAACAACAAAGTTATTATTAATATCCATATAAACTAAAGACATAACTTCCTCAATATATTAATTGCATAAATAAATAAATAATTTAATAGTGTAGGTATAATTATGAATAATATAGGTTTGTTCTTTAAAACTATTACTGTAATTTATAGGTTATGTTAGATCCTAATTATTATCAATTAATGTATTTTAGCTTAATTTTCATTTATAGGTTATGTGCTTTTAAATAATAATTAAAAAATTATCATGAAAATTCAAAAATTACAAATAGCCACGTTCCAATTCGCTCGACTGGAGCGCTCACGAGTACACACACATACACACACGAATAAATGACGCAATCATTGATACAACTTTTATGTATTATCTCACTCTTACAGACATTTGCGCTCTCTTTCTGACTCATGAAGAGAAAATATTTCAAAAATTTATAGAAAAAATTTTTTGTGAAGTAAAAAAAAAAAAAAAATAAAAAAAAACTTACTTTACATTTAAAATACACTTCACTATTATTTTCTCTTTCTCTCAATTTATTCATCATCATCATCATCATCCTTGTTTCGTAGTATTTAACATCATCATCATCTCTCACCTGTTTGACATCATTTGTTGTTGTAGTCGAAACTCCATTTAAATCCTCTGCTTGTAGTAAATTAACATCTTCGTTATTATCATCAATTAATAAAGATGCTGGTATTTCACAAACGATAAATTTTTTGTCCGTTGAATTATTAGTCGTTAAAGAAGAAGCAGAAGAAGTCGTTATCGTTGGTGTTACAATTGTTGCTGAAGTCGTTGTTATTGATATTGTTGTATTTGTTGTTAATATTGATTTATCAGTTAATCCTAACGATGTTGATACGGGCTCACGACGTTGTTGCTCCGGTCCTGGAGCCATTATTTTCTTAACCCAACAACGAATCGGTATTTTATAGAAGACAGCGCTATGTGTCTCTCAATATTTTACTTAATTTTTAAAAAATAATTTATACTTTTTTTTTCTGTCCATTACATTTATTTTTATTAATTTTTTTTCTCTAATTATTTATTTATTTATTTCTAATACACTTTTATTAAATTTAATCGTGTCCTTTTCATTATTGTCCTCGTAGTCGACGTCATCATTTTGTGTAATACCAACAACTAATAAAACACATTATCCTTTTTATTTATAAAAAAAAAAAACTCTTTAAAATTTAATTTTCTTCAATTACTTTTTATTTAATTAATAAATTCACTAATTAAATGTTTCTTTTAATTATTAGATACATTTAATACACTAACACATACATTCACACAACAAACAGACTATTATAACGGATTTTTTAATATATCTAATAGTTTAGTTTTTAAATAATTTGTTTTTATTTAACATAAATTAAAGAATGAAAAAAAATTATATGGTTTTGTGAACACACCTTTAAAAAAAATTAATTAAAAATAAAAAAAATCACTTTGTATTATATACAGAAATCTTATTATTATTATTATTATTGTACTTTATACACACACACACTGCCGGCACTTTGTATGACTTTCTTGATTTTAACAAAATTTTTAATTAAAAAAACACTTTAAATATAACCTAAAATAAAATGTTAAAAAAATAATTTCATTAATTTAATTATTCTTAAACTCCAAAAACAGTACTCATTGAAATGGCATGTAATCTTGAAATGATGCTTTATATTTTATATTTCAGTCTTGAAAATTTCCATATAACGAAAGATTTATTATTTTTCTTAACTTAAACGTATATATAACTTATTAGTCACGTATATATTTTTTAATTATTATTTTTAAACAAATATGCATATCTGTAAAAAAAATAAAAAGCACACACATATACACACAAGTATATAATGTCCTGCACTAAAAGCGATATTGTATATCTTTTGACATAACCTCACTTTTTATTTATTGAAGAATATAATTTTTTTTTGCATATATACACGAGCAGCACGTGCGCGCGCATGTTATATCTTTTTTCTTTCTCTCATATTTATTATTATAAATAATTTTATATAGTTTAATTATTATTTATAAATAAAAAAATCAAATTAAAATTAAATAATAATAATTTGTATAATTTTTAAATATATATTTTTTTTGTTTTTATTTTGTTACACCCTTATAAGGTATGTCTCACACACATGATATATTTTAGTTTTATTATAATAAGAATTCACTGTTTTTTTAAAGTAAAAAAATTTTTTTAAGTTAAAAATATTAGTATTATTAAATTAAATAATTAATTTAAATAATGTAATTATTGATTATTTTAATTGTTTTTTTGTTTTATTTGTAAAAAATACACCCTAATAAATAGGGAGAGAAAAAAAAACAGACACACTAAAATATACAATACACCACGCTCTTTTTTCTCTCTTCACGAAATGTATATTGGCGGCGCGGAACAGGAACGAAACGAACCGAACAGCACGAGACAAGATAGATAATATACCTACCTACTCTTTTCTTTTTGCAGAAAACACTTATTTATTATTATTTTTTTTTTTATCATAAAAAAAAGACAAGGATGTTTAAGTTTTTTTTTTCTTCTATGTATTGGTAATAATTTTTTATTTAAGAAGCAATACTTATTTAACTAAAAAGTCATATTTTTTTCTTAGAAAAAGAATTTTTATTATAAAATCTAACCATGTGGTTTTCCCTCGCACACACACATACATGTATATTAACATAATGCATTAAAAAATACGCGGTAGTGGTTTTATTACATATTGAAAAAGAGAAGAAAAAAAATCACCTTGCACTTTAATGTATTAACTTTTATATTATATGCAGCATGTAAAATATCAGGTGCAATATTTTTATTATGCAAGAAATTATTTAAAAAATCATGGATTTCTAGAATGTGTGATATAATATTTTATTTAATTAATTAATTTTTTTTAAGTATTATTGATTTTTATAATGAGAAGAATTAATTAAATTATAAAAATTATCAATTTTTTTTGTAAATTAAAATTTTTTGATTTCCTGAATTTTAAAATAAAAAACGTGTAGGTGTAAATATATGTGATAAAGAACTTTCTATAAATAAAAGAAATTTTCTTAATATGGGTATAATACGCACATCCATAACATCAAAAATATTGACAGCCTGAATGTATAAACAGAAAAGCTTCCAAGAATATTGATTTCCCATGCATAGCACATAATATTTAAATAAAAACAAAGAATTGTAAAATATCCATTCGTTTATTAGAATAGGTATAATTTTTTTTTTGTATTTGAATAAAAAAAGTTATAAATTTTTTTTCCTATAAAAAGTAAGCATTCATAAAATTTTTTATCATCATGTAACACCTATAGATCGAATGTCACTTTTTTATAATAAAAAATGTGCATGTATATAAATAAACAGTAATGTAAATATACTTTAGTTTACTTATATGGGTTTTTTGCAGATTTTTAAAATAAATTTATGATTTTTTGGGGGTAGGTGAGTTGAAGTCCGGTTGAAGTATTTGAAGTACAGATATAAAAGTTTTTAACATGGAACATGTTTATAGGGAGGGGTACAAATTCAAGGGGGGGGGGGTCAAGTGGACTTAGAATATTTTTGATTTAGGGACTTTGTTACCGAAATTATAATTTTTAATAACTGTTATATAATTGAACACGTTCCATGCCTGTTGGTTGTGTTACCCACAAACCAGTTATAAGTTTTTCTCAAATAAAAACCGAGTGGCCAGAAATTAAAAAATTGGCAAAAAAAATGAAAATTCAAAAAAGTTTCTTTCTGCTAAAAAATAAATTTCATAAAATAAATCCCAAAAAAACCTCAAAAATATTTCTCACAATAATTGTTAAAAATTCATAAAACTAAATAATTTTGCAAAAAACCGATATACAATTCTTTCATAATCAAACAAATATTTTCCTCGCGCATTCTCAAACTATTTGCTGTTATGTATAAAAATATATCTATGATTTTATAACGTATATTTATGTACATTCAAGCTAAAAAAAAAATTATTAACAATTTTCTTACAATACAAAGAGCAGATGCTGTATTTATTATATTCCCTCTTTCACAAAAAAAGACCCTTATTTTCTTTATTGATGACCTACATTAAAATTATTTGATCCCTACAATATTTTCCCTCTTTTTCTACATTTCTTCCTTTTGAGTTCTAAGCCTCCCTTATTATAAAAATTCACATAAATTTTAATTTAATTTATTGTTACACTTTTTGAATTCTTTATAAGTAATTTCATCATATTTTATAATAATAATTTTATCATAATAATCATGAAAAATAAAAATCTATCTTTAAATGTAATCAGCTGTTGAATGTAATATTAATGTCACATCACAAACTTTTCAAGGTTTTATATATTCTAAAGTTTATTGCATATTATAATACTTCAGAATTTTATCAATAAAATTTTTTTCATTATCAATACTAATTTATCTTTATTTATTTACCTAAATTTATGAAATAATTAATTAAAAATTTAATTTTATCTATTTTAATAATAAAAATCAACAAGTGGATATAATTAATTTTAAAAATTCCCGCCTTTTTTTATTAATATCTCGATGTATATCGATTTATAGTCACTGGAGTTACTAACGGCTATATTCAAATTGTATAATATAATGACGTTGTTAGTAATTTCAATGATATTGTAAGCGCATGTGTTTTATTATTATTAGATGTGAAATCAAAAAGACAAGTATATTTTTATTTATTACAATAAAATATCAATTTTTTAATTATTTAATTTAAATTAATTAAAAAAATTATAAATTAACAAAAAAATATGTATTTATTTACCTACACGAAGTTTTAAAATAAATCATCAAAGTATATTTAAATTTTCTTGTTTATTTACATATTAAGTTGATTGAATATTTATAAGTTTAATAAAAATTTTCTGTTTTTTAGAATTCTGAAGCTAAGCAAAAATATTAAAAAAAAATTATTAGCTATTAGAGCAGAAAGGAAAATTAATAATTTAAAAATGTCACAAACAGAAAATATATTTTTGTTCGTTCCAAATATCATTGGTAAGTTAAATTTATTAATAATTTTTATCTCGTTAATTAATAATTTTAATTTAGTTTTTTTTTTTAAATAAAGACTATTGAATTAATTAAAATTCATGCCTATAACATTTTTTATTATTATAATTCATATTATTATATTATGTACATAAATGATAGTTTAGCATTTATAAGTTTTCATTTATTGATTTACCTGTCCAGTGTATTATTGTTTTACATAATGCAAGAATAAAAAAATCTCAATGCTATCTAGCTAACTTTTAAAACCACTTTTTATTTTCAGGATATGGAAGAGTAATATTGGCTCTTATAGCATTTTATTTTATGCCAACACATTATGTTATAGCATCATGGTGTTATATAACAAGCGCTTTATTAGATGCTATAGATGGACACGCTGCTAGATATTTTAATCAAGGTACGAAATTTGGCGCAATGTTGGATCAATTAACTGACAGAGTTGGAACTATGTGTCTTATCGTTACTTTGGCTAAATTTTATCCTAATTACATGTTTTGGTTTCAATTAAGTATGGCTATCGATATTGCTTGTCATTGGATTTATTTGCATACGTAAGTCAATATACTTAATTATTTAATTCATGCAAAATATTGTACTGTTAGTTATTAATAATTTTTGTCAATTTTAGTTCAATATTGCAAGGCAAAACGAGTCATAAATTTATCGATATGTCAGAAAATCCAATAATGCGTATTTATTATACCAATCGTACAGTACTGTTTTTCATGTGCGCTGGTAATGAAGCATTTTATGCAGCTCTGTATCTTCTGTATTTTACCGAAGGACCTATAGGTAAATATAAATTTTTTAACAAGTAATTATTCAAAAACATTTTAATACAATTTTAATAAATTTTAGTGGCTGGTATAAGTTTATTCAGAGCTGTGTTATACCTATCAGCACCAGTAGCATTTGTCAAAACATTGATTTCATTGCTACATGGTTATGTTGCATGTATTAATTTAAGTATCATTGATATAAAGGAAAGAGAGTCATTACGTAAATTGAATTAATTTTCATAATTTTAATTTTGAAGTCTTGCTAGTCAAGATAAATTGTGATTGGTGTAATTCTTCCTTTAATGCAATATTCCTACTTAGATAAATCTAATAGTTACTAGTCAAGATAAACAAGAACAGTTAATTTAAACCTATTTTAAAGGTTATAAAAAAAATAAAAATACTGTACACTCAAACTTAAATATTAATTTAGGATATTTAGGTCTTAGCTTGTTTCAATGTTATAAATTGTACCCTTGCCTCAGTACAGGTATTGAGATTAAAAATAATTTCTTTTTTGTTGATAGGGTCATTACTAGCATTTAAGTTTAATAGAATTCAAAGATGTAAAGTAATTACCTGCATGTTAAACTTGCATTTTATTTTGAATAATAATAACACAGATGGATATATAAATAAAGAAAAGAAACCTATTTTTTTAAGAATCTATATTTTATATGTTTAAAATATTTATTGTTAACTAAAAATTGTGTAAATTGTTCTAAAATGCTCATATCGTTTTAAATTAAATTCTAATTCTGTTACAGATTTAATGAAATATAAATATAAAAGTTGACAGCTATTTTACAGAATTATGATTTTTTAAGGTCTTATAATTGTTATATAATTTCCTAGTTTTGTTAAAAACAAAAAAAAATAATTTTTATCAACATTTTTTTTTACAATTGCATTTTTGATATTTATCTGACCTTGTTTTCATTCTATTTTTAATGATTTAGCAAAAATCTGTTATATTTTTCTTTTTTGTACTTATTTTTATTTTTTAGTCTTTTTGTAAAAGATTAAAATGTTATACTTTTTTTTTTAAATTATTAATTTTTTTTACTTTCAGTTTACTTTGATATTGTATGAAATGTGATTTTAAAATAACTATGTTATTAGTAATTAGCTAATTGTGTAATAGTAAGAAAAATGTGAAAATGTTGTCCAAAAATTAAATATATTTTAGGAAAAATAAATTTATGTCTCGAACTATATATGCAGTAAGTAATAATTTTTTTGATAATTACATCTACATACCTACCATAATTAAAAATGAAAATTTGAAAATTCTCAGTTTTTTTAAAATTGTAATTAATAATACTTTGCAATTATTAAACTTTTGCTTCTCCAATAATATGATGACAGATGTACATATTACTTATACATTATTAAATAAATTGTAAGTACATAATGATAAAATATATTACTAAGCAAAAAATTAAAAAAATAGCTGATTAAATCTGATTGCATACATTAATTTATTAATTTTTAAATTAAAAAATTGCAAAATTAAATTTATTTTTATATTTTTTTTATTATATTTTTTTCGAAAATTTTTTTTTGGAAAACAAATATTTCAAATATATATATATTTTATACATATATTTTTTATACTAACCTTCGAGAAGAATGGGAATATTTGTAATTTTGTATATTTTTTTTTCTAATTCATTAGTCACGTTTTCAGCGCCATTTTTCAGCACGTTACAATTTGCCAATAGAATTCGAATTTTCCATGTATTATGTCCGAGTATATTTATTTATTATTGTCTTTCAAAAATTATTGTTTTATAAAATTTAACTATTAATTTATTCACTTTTTAAATTAAAAATTATTAAATACATTACGTACTTTATTTTAAAACTAATGAAGAAAATAAAACTTTATATTTAATTTGTTTTTTACTTTGCACTACAACTATAACTTATTCAAAATTAAAAAACACTAGATAAAAAAGAAACTATTAAATTTATTAATTATTAATTAATAATCTAAACGAACGATACACTCAATAAACGTGTATATAAAAATTGAAACCTTGATTATGTAAATTGTCTATTAAATTATTATAAAAACTAAATGACACACCGGATTTTGATTTCTGAAAAATATAGCAATGAGTTGAAGTAGATAAGTTCGCGCGAATCAGCTGTTACTTCTGCAAAACGAAAAAACCCGAATTTTGACGATGTTTTAGTATTTTTAAAAATCCAAATAATATATTTATGGTCTTTGGATTTCATACAAAATATTTTCGACACCATCAAGAAAAAAAACTCATTTATTCAAATTTTTTTTATTGGTTTGTTGAAAAAAATACATTTGGTACTTTATTGGTTAATAATAGCATTAAAAAGTTAATAAAGAAATTTTAATAACAAAAAGTTATGTAAAAATTGAAAATTAAAAACATTAAATTTTTTAGATTCATTTATAGTTTTTGATGGTATTTAGCAGAAAAAATTTTTAATGATTAAATTTTTTTACCAATTTAATTTTTATTTATATAATATTATAATTAATCAAAGATCAAAGAAAAATTTTAATAAGAATAAAGAAAAACTCATTCTAAACTCATCCTAAACTTTTTCATCAATAATTACATTTTCATAAGAATGACAAATCTATTTTATTTAAAAAAATATTTATGCTGCATCAACTATTTAAAAAAAAAATAAAAAATTCTAATATTTTTTAACTACATCTATATTATATTAATAAAAAATTTACAAAAAGTAGGAATTTTTATAAAAAATTGTCAAATAATCGACGATCTTATATTCTAATCTCTTATCACATTTATATTTTTATCGTCATAAACAACATCCATTCTTGAGGGATAAACAGACTTCATATTACCTTCAATATCAACAATTTTAACTTGTTCAACTAATAAATCATGAAAAGACTTTGCATCATTATCAGCGCTTCCAAGTCCTTGAACAACTAATTCTTTTAAAAATTCGTCAAGTACTGTTCTAAAACACAAAAAATAATTTGATTAAAATAAAGTTAAATAAATTTTGAATTTTTATTAAAAATATATACTAACTTGCATATTTGTTGACTAGAAGCACTTGTTACCTCAACAAGCATTGTTTTTGTATTTACAGACATTTTAGTAATGTCGCTATTGGTAATTGGTGGAAAAGATATAACTTGCATTGAACTATCAAGTAAACAAGGATAGTGACTCTTGCCTTCTAGAAGATACAAATATTTATGAACACCTGAATAAACATTTCTTTTCTTTTCTTTCCGCAAATTTTCTGCTTCTGACTGCAGTTGGTTAAACAACTCTGCAGCAGTAAAATTTTTTGAACGCATCAAAGGTTTAATTTTAATATCATTTGGGGGTTTGGCTGTATATGTTAAATCACCTGTAAAGTATTCAATACATAAATAAAATATAAATAAATGCTATTTGTAAGTTAGTGAAATTTCATTAATAGTAACCTGGAACTAGCAAATCAAAATCATGAGTAGCTAATGTAGCAGCATTTCTTTTTTCACAAACTCCTTCATGAAGTTTTGTTTGCAATTGAATAAATTTTTTAAATGATTCTTCAGTAAATACTAAATTTCTTACAATACAAGCAAGTATAAAAGGTCTAACTTTTTTAACATCATCAAGAAGTTTTATTTGTGGTACATTATCAGTCACTTTCATTATTCTTAATTTGTGGCAATTTTCTTCTATTGCTTCATTAATTTTTTCATTTTCAGATGCTTTTCTATTTTTTTTTCCTTTTTTAGATTTTGAATTACTGTTAGTTGTTGCATCGCTTCCAACTTTTGGACAATTCTGACGAACATAGTCTAAGACTTGCTTAGGGCGACACTGATCTACAAGCTTTGATAACCTTTTATCGGAAAGCTTATTATTTTTTAAGTTTATATCCTTTAACTTGGCACAGTCTGCTAATTCTCCAGGTACAACTAAAATTGTTTTTATTAAAAATAAGTAAAGTTTGAATAACTTCAAAATAAAAAAATAAATTGAATTAATTCAAGTTTTTTGAAATACCTGTAATTTTATTGTTTGCAATATCAAAAACTTTGAGTGACGACAATAAACATATATTTGATGGAATTTCCTTAATTTCATTATTGTGAAGCCTAACTTCAGCTAAGTGAACTAATTCTGAATAACAGATATCTGGAAATGTCTCAAATTTATTATGAGACAAATCTAATACACTAAGCTTTGTATTCAATTTTTGACTTGGCAAGTTATCAATGAGATTGGAGCTTAAATTTAACGTTGACAACTGTGGCAAATTTTCAAATTCTTCTGGTACATTTTCAATGCTATTCATAGAGCAATCTAAAACTTTAAGCTTAGTTAATTTACCAATTGATTTAGGCAATGATTTTAATTTATTCAAATCTAAAACTAGATTCGTAAGATTTTGTAAATTTTGGATTTCATCTGGTAATTTATCTAAACATGTATGACTAATCTTTAAATAATTTAAGCCTTGAACTGTAAAAAGTGTTGGATCAATTCCCTTTGCAGAAATTTTTTCAGATATTTCTCCTCCACTCAATACTAATTCATGACGGTTTTCTTTAATTGCCACATATATTTCAGGCCACGAGGATGTTGACATCTTATATTATTTTTTTTTTACAACGTAGTCTTAAATAAAATTTTTGGATAAATAAATTAACAATGCAGAGTGCAGACTAATGCCTAAAATTTAAATAGAGGTTATTAGAAAGCATGGTATTTTATACATAATTAACTCTAGTTTTAAAAAATGTTTGTGAATAAACCTGCGTGAATAAACTTTCAGTCATAAAATGATTTATTTTTATTAATTAAGTAACGCAAATAACTTTGTATTATTGCTTCTAATCAACAACAAATAGCACAGATATAAATTATACACAATATTTATGTTTACGTGTATAAAATTTGCAAAACTCCGGTTTTTTAAGTGTAGCCAACTTAAATTAATATAATATTGGTACCACCGTATGATTTTTTGCACAAAAATTTTAAAATTAATAAATTGTTCTTATATGGCCTGATCCAATAATTTTGGTAAAAAAAAATAAGATTTCCAAAAGATAAACATTTTTTCTTAAACAACAAATAATTTATTTATAAGATACTCAGATTTAATAAAAAACAAAATTTTTTTTCTTAAACCATCTATATTTTGAAGTCTGGTCAAACATCCAAATTTTTCACTTATACTTATTATTTTTTTCTTTCAATTAATACAGAATAGATTTTTAATTGCCTAAAAAGACCCCCAAATACTAAAACTTTTGCGTTGAAAAATATTATTTTTACCAATAATACATAATCCCATAAAATAAATTTTTCTGAAAAACAGATATTTCTTTAAAATCAGGACATCTTTTTTTTAATCAAAATCAAAATTTATAAAATAAAATGTTCATTCTTTTTTTGTTTACACTGCGGTAATTTAAAACTTGGACTGTTGTCCAATAAGTATAGAATTTGGTTCAATCAATTTTTTAGAAAATTCTAAAGATTTTAGTTTTTTACCTTAAAACCCACCTCACTCGGAATTTCCAGTTTATTTTTTTTGTCAGCCAGAATTTTATTAAATACAAAATGAAAATTTTCAGAAGAAGGCAGATATGAAAATATTACATAACTATTCTTTTGATATTTGGTTGAATATCCTTTTATTGTTACTTTCAAGTACCAGAAAATCAAAAGAGGAAGAAGAAAATAAAGATACAAATAATCCAACAGACATAGAATTAAATTTATTAGATCAATTGATGTCACGTTTAAGAAATGAAACAAATAAATCACCAAATTATGAAACTGGTTTAAAAGTTGCAAATTGGAATAATAACATGGATGTTAATCCTGAAGAACTTGGAAATTATGTAGAAGGTGATATTCTTTATCCAAATAACGTTCTTCCTAGAAAATATCAAAACACAAGATGGACAAATGGAACCATACCTTTTCTGCTTGTTCATGATTTTAGTAAGATTTTATTTAAAAGTAAATTAATTTTTATAGTTGATAAACTAATCTTTTTTAAAACTAAGATAGAGAACAGCGTCGTGTAATACAAGATGCAATGAATGATATTCAAAAATTTACTTGCGTTAGGTTCAAATTTAAAAAAAATAACGATACTGATTATGTTGTAATAAAAGCAGAAAATACAGGATGCTGGAGTTCACTTGGTAAAATTGGTGGTCGTCAAGAAGTTAATTTACAAATACCACAATGTGTTTCAAAAAAAGGAATTGTTTTACATGAATTAATGCATGTTATTGGATTTTTACACGAACAGAGTCGTTTTGAAAGAGATAATTTTATTTCGATACAGTGGAAAAATATAATGAAAGGTAAAATTTTTTTATTTATTCAAAATTCATAAAAAATTATAATTCATGATTTTTTCAGGTAGAGAAGTAAATTTTGAAAAATCAGCTAAAGCTTCAGCAGATGCATATGGCGTTGGTTATGATTTTGGAAGTATTTTACATTATTCAGCAAATGCATTTTCAAGTAATGGAAAACCAACAATTATTCCAAGAGTAAGAAATTGAATAAATTTTACAAATTTTTCTATAAATTGTTACTTTATTTTAATTTTGAAATTATTATTTAAAAATTTTTTTTTAAGGTAAGCAATGTTAATTTATTGGGCCAAAGAGAAGGGTTAAGTATAAAAGATGTGCAAAAAGTTCGAAGGATGTATAGGTGTTCTAATAAAAATCATTAGCTAACATTGAAAAAAAAAGTTTTTTTTTATATTCATTTTTTTCGCTATCTTCTAATTAAAAATAGTCTTTTTACCAACTAACAATAAGGTGCGACCGGAACATTCGGTTCGTCAAATTACGGATGACCCAAAAATGTTGAAAAAAAACTCAAGCCACCCTCCCTTTATTCCAACACGCTTTCCGAAATGCAGGGCTCAATTCTACGACAATGTTATAAAATAGGGTTTTTAGGCAATTTTCCAAATAACGCTCTCATATTGCATTTCAACCAAAATACTTCCGGTTGGTCTCATTTTTTTCTTAGAAGTGCTACCTTTTATTCCACGTAAAATTTTTTTACCGATTTTCTCATCGCTATATACTCAATAAACCAAATCTCTATTTTTGGCCCAAAATGACCAATTTGGGGGCAGTCATATGTATTGCTACTAAAATTTTAATTTTTGATGAGAATGAGTTTAATAGGTCTCAAAAAATTTATACATGTTCCAAGTTTCCAAAAATTTTTTGCTTGTTCATTTTGCTTCAGACATTTCTGGGCTATGTCTCCAGAAAATATGATTTCATAAAAAAAAAACCTTTAATTGAGACTCTGTCTTTAAATTATCATATCTGCTATGCAAAAAATCGAAAGTAAAAAATTTTTGAAAACTTACAGCTCATACAAAATTTTTGAGACCTAATCCATTTTTATTGAAAATTTCAACTTTGGAAGCAATTAAAAAATTGGGTATTTTTTAGGTCAAAAATGGGTATTTGGTTTACTGACTACGGCGATGAGAAATCGGTGATAAAAAAAATGCGGTTTACGAGCAATCAAAGGCAGCACTTGAAAGAAAAAAATGAGATCAATCGGAATTATTTTGGGTGAAATGCAATATGACAGCGTTATTTAGAAAATTTCCTAAAAATCCTATTTTATAGCATTGTTGTAACATTGAGCTCTGCGTTTTTAAGCCCAGAAGGTGCGTTGGAATAAACGGAGAACATCTTGGATATTTTTTCAACATATTAAAGTCATCCATAACTATAGATTATATTTTCGCGACCCAAATGTTCCAGTCCACCCTAGTCATTGGAACTCCTCTAAATATTTAACTAGGGTTGATTCTATAGAACCTAAAACTTATTCAATTGATTTGAAAAATAATCATTTTTTGTACCATAAGATACTAATGTTCTATAACGAGTAAACCTTTTAATTGCAAACTTATTTTATCCCAAAAATGGTCAAAGCTATGGGGTGAAAAACAATGTAATTATAGTTAAAGATAATTTTTAGAAAAAATATTTTTTATTTTTATTTTGAAAAAAAAATTTTTACTCTAAATATTAATAAAATCTATTTTATTTATTAAAAATTTTATACCAGCAAAAATGTACAGCATAAAAAGTATTTCTAATGATAAATATGTTTGATTTACAATTAAAATTTTATTAATTACAAATTAAAATTCCAAAAGTAAAAAAAATATTTAAATAATATTTTTAACATACAATAAAAACTACATATTTTATACATTTAATTAACTATTTTAGAGTGTATAATATTAATACTAGACTTTGCTTTATTTTTATGTTTTAAAAATTCATTTGCATTTTTCGCCAATAAAATTTATTGATGCCAAAATTAATACTGATATGCGTTTGGTTTGTAATTGATAGCCTAAAATTTAACTAAAAAGGGGAGTTCAATACATTTGGAACACCAAATTAAACCAAATGGTTATGGATGAGTTTATTATGGTGAGAAAACATGCCGACTACGGAAACGTAGTTTAATGTTATAAAATAGGGTTTTTTGATAATTTCAATGAAACGCTAAAATCTCACAAGTTAACCAAAACTCTTCTGGTCCGTTAACCGCAATTTTTCATCATTAATCCTCTCATCACTACAGCCAATTAACAGAATGGTCATTTTTGGTTAGAAATGACCAATTTTTAAATTCCTGCCAGATTTGTAATTTTTGACGAAAATGGGTTTTATAAGTCTCAAAATATTTCCACAAGCTTCAAATTTCCAAAAATTTTTTACTGAGTAAAGAATTTTCGGGAGCTTATAGAAATTTTTCGAGACATAAAAACCCTTTTTTGTCAGAAATTACGAATTTGTCAGCAATTTAAAAATTGGTCATTTTTAGACAAAAATGTCCTGGTTAATTGGCTACATTGATGAGAAAATTAGTGATAAAAAATTGCTTTTTACGGTGTTTGAAAGGTGACACTTACACAAAAAAAGGAGACCAAGTAGAAGTGTTTTGGTTAACTTATGAGGTTTACAAGCGTTTCATTGACAATTACCAAAAAACCCTATTTTATAACATTGAACCCAGCGTTTCTAGGCCCAGAAGGCCCATTGGAATGAACGAAGGGTAGTCGGCATGTTTTTTTAACATCATAAACTCATCCGTTATCATTTGGTGTAATTTGGTGTTCCAAATGTATTGAACTCCCCTTGTAAGTGGCAGTCTAGTATACACATAAATTTTTTTATAAATTACATCTAATACAACTTATGTCATTAAATTTCTTATTTATAGATTATGTAAAATTGAGGAACGTATTTTATAAGTATTTTTTATAATAATAATGAACATTTTTTTATTTATCTTAAATGATAAAAAATCTAATTTACAAGATTTAAGAAGAAATTTTTACTAAAAACTAACGTTTAAGTTTCTATTAACCTTGAAGAAAAAAGTACACTGCGAGGAGAAAATGCATATTTTCAAAATTTAAACTGTAGGTATGTCGATTAAAAATAAATTATGATTCCTATTGATTTTTAGTTACACACCTTATCAGGTTGTTCTGCTTGAATTTTTTATGGATTATTTGAAAATTCAAATTAAATTCAAGCAGAGTCAGAAAAATATTAAATTGAGTTTATAAATTTAAATTACTGTAAAATTTTAATCTTTTTGACTTAAAAATTTCTTTAACAACTACGAATAGCTAATAATTGTTTTTCTAAGCTAAAAACTGATTAAAAAAAATTTAATTACTACAACTGCATAGTTTATCTAAATTATCCATAATCTACCAATTATTTTTTGTTTTAAAACGGTTCTAACAAAATAGTTGCATCTGTAAATTTTTTAAAAGAGTCCTTCAAAAATATATTTGCTATAAGTCATATAGCTGGATTTTTATAAAATACTTAAATCTAAAACAATTTTTAATTACACTAACGCATTAAAACTACTTATAAAATTAAAAATTATTATATGAATTCCAAAAAAGTACTCATAGTGGTTGTTTGCCTCAGTTTCTTTGAAAGTGCTAATTATATCAAAATTTCATTTAAATATGTTTTTTTAAATAAATTAGCTCTTTCAAAGAGCATTAACACTACCGCCCCTTATTTTAAAATTTACAAATTTTGCATAAAATTATTCGTTTTTCTTATATTTTACTAATAATACTTTTATAGTCGATTACTTATAATTAAAAAAATTTTAATCAAAATTACTTTTACATAAATTACAAATTTTAATTTTAACTAAATCGAAATTTAAAAATTTGTTCAAAAAAACTGCCTAAATATCTTTTCCAAAAACTCTGATACAGATAAATTTTATAATAAATTTTAGAAAATCATCAATTTTTGATTCCAAAATTCCTTTACTAAACTGATAAATTTAATTAATTAACCAATCCATGCTTTTTTAATAAAATCAGCAGCTCTTTCACCAATCATAATAGCTGGTGCATTTGTATTACCAGTTGTAACTTTTGGCATGATACTCGTATCAGCGACTCTAACACCACGTATACCTCTAACACGTAATTGATTGTCAACAACGGCTAAAGGATCATCAGCTGGACCCATTTTACATGAACCAGCTTGATGGTTTTCTGGAGCAGTATCGTGTTTTATTGCACATTCCCAAAAGGCATCGCAACCGAATTTTAAATGTTCACAACCTTTTGTTGGTGATTTTAACAATTTAAATCCATACCTAAATTAAGAAAATAATTTTATTAAGTAAATGGTCAATTGATAATAATCGACATTTATTCATATTTTCTATTAGATTCAAGTTGAGAGAATGAGAGCAAAAATATGATAACATGAAGATTATGATATTATGAAAATGTGAAATTTTACAAGTTTAAAAAAATTTTATTTTTAAATTTAAAATATTAATAATTTTGAAAAAAATTACCACGTTTTGATTCTACTAAAATATCTAATTCCTATTATCAAAAACATAAAAGTACTTACTTTCTCAAAATTTCTGTTTTACTCAGAGCTATACTGAATTTGATTCCTTCAACCAGTACCTTGACGTCATCAGGATGAGTTAAATATTTAGCATGTATCAATGGTTTCGAAAGTGGATCATTATTTCTTAAACGTAAATAACCTCGACTTTTTGGATGTAACAAAGTTGGAATAAATACGATTATTCGATTTGAACCTTTCTTTTCACCAACCATACCAGTTTCTGCACAATCAGCCAAGTATCCACCAAATATCATTTGTATGTCTGGATAATCTTCTTTTGGATTCGCATATTTTGTATTTATCATTGCTGTGACCTCCGAAATACCTATAAATTAGAACCTTTCTTTTAATTATTTGTTAAGTTTTTTTAACTGAGTAAATTTTTTAAATTATTTATTAAAAGGGTTTTTTTTGATATATTAGCAAACTGAGTTTCCAGATTTAGCCCAAAATTGATCTAACAGAGTTTTTTTGGTCGCTAATTAAGAATTTGAGATAATTTTTTATGAATAATTAATATTTCAACCATAAATTAGCAAAAATTACCCCTAAAAAGGGGTGTTTTGCTATTTTCCCACTTTGACCGACCAGATTAGGTCCATACGGGTTTTTTGGGTCGCTGATCAAGAATGCGGGGGAATTTTTTATGAATAATTAATATTTCACCCCTAAATTAGCAAAAACAACCCCAATCGTTTGAAGAAGAAAAAATTCCTTTGATCATAAACAGAATTCCACTAGCCACAAGCGGAATATTTTCGCTTGCGGCAAGCCGATTATTTTTTCAGTGTACAGAAAATTGAAAAAAAGAAAAATTTTTATTCAGTCCACAAAAAATGATTTTTTTTTTTGTTTTCGATAATTATTGGTATTAATTTCTCTTGTTTGAATTAGAATTTGAATTTGATTTCCTCTAATTCTACTCAAAATTTAAGTATAGTACACTGTAAAAAGTAACTTTCTTATATTAACAAAAAAATTAGAACATTTTCGAAAAATTAGTAAATTTTCGAAAAAATTTGTAAATATTCAAAAAAAATCGTAAATTTACTAAATTTAGTATATTAACAAAAAATTCGAGTATTCTCGATTTTTTTTTGTGAATTCGCAAGAAAAATTGATAATTTACAATTTTTTTTCGAAAATTTTCAAAAAATAGTTGTAAATTTACGAAAAATAGTTGTGAATTTACAACTTTTTTCGTAAATTCACAAAAAAAAAAATCGAGAATTCTCGAATGTTTCGAGAATATACTAAATTTAGTAAATTTACGATTTTTATCGAATATTAACAAAATTTTTTGAAAATCTACTAATTTTTCGAAAAAGTTCTATTTTTTTTGTAAATCTAAGAAAGTTACTTTTTACAGTGTAATTATGCTAATTGGAGATCTCTAAAATTTCGATAATAACATTTACTGAATTAAAATTTGCTGAAATTCGTTATTTTTTAAAATGACTTAAGTTAAAAATTAAGGAAAAATATAACTAGTTTCTGCCTCTCAATATAAATTTAAAATTGATTATTATCTTTATCTGGAAAATGTTACATGGTTAAAAAATGCTTAAAATATTATTTTTCGTAAATAAGTGATTTGAATTTTCAAAAATAACTAAAAGAAAAAAAAATAATCAAAGAAAATATGGAAGTATAAAAAATTTTCGCAAATAATAAATTTTATTGTTTATTTAACAAATCAATAAACAATTATATTTTTTATACTGTAAAGATATCAGTTATAATATGCAAACTTCATTGTTCTTTAATATCTGAAGTAATAATAAATGAAAGTTAAAATTAAATTATTGTTATTTTATTTAATTGTATATAAACAGGTAGGTAAATGTTAGATTATAAATTACTTCAGTAGTTAACAATAATTTGCTTATTTGTACATTAGCCTGGTAGTTATATTAAAGTAACTTGGATTTACGATTACTAGCACAATTTAGGTTCTAAAATTATTAAAAATTTTTGTAGTTCATTGGATTACTCCAAATACTTTTACTTTGATGCATGGGACCGAAAATTCGTTCTATACGAGTTTAAATTTACTTGTTGGCAGTAATTATAAGTAAATATTTAAATGAGCAATAATTTTTGAAGCTTTAGTTTTTGGTAAATGGTTCCTAATTATTCTAGTAATTGAAGTAAAAAAATTTAGTAAAGGGGGCATATTTTCAGACAGAAATTTAACAAATCACATAAAGGAAATTTTTTCGATTTATCTTGAGAAATTCTTACTTTTTAATTTTTTTTAATTTTAATACTTTATTGCAGTTGTTTTGAACACCACACTTAAAATTAAAATTATTAAAAAATCCTATTTTCAACAAACATTAGATTCTTTAAACTTTTCTTAATTTAACAAGATTTTTATTGGTAAAACTAAAGCGGTCTACTTTAAAAAGAAATTCTCATATTATAATCTATAATTTTAATATAAAAAATTATTCAAACAATGGACAGTAAAAAAAAAATAAATATAATTTAAGTAAAAACAAATAAAATAATAAGCATTGTTTTATTCTTTGAGTACACAGAATAATTTTATTATTTCAATTTATTTATTAAGTTAATTTTTCATTTTTATTCATTTTCTATATTTTTTTTACAATAAAAAAATAATCACATGAATGTATATTGATGAAAAATGATTAATAGAATTACTATTTAGGGAGCCTTCACAAATTATGTGAGGTAAGAAAGAAGATATGGGAGGTCTTTATTTTTTTATCATAAATGTTTAGTAAGCTAAAAAATGTTAGTAAATTTCGCATGTTTTGCCTTGTGTAGGAAGAATGGAGGGTTAGAGTAAAGACCAATTTTTATGTTAACGTGGAGGTTCTTTTGACAAATTTCTTAATAATTAAACTTAAAATTAAATTATTTTTCAGATCAGTGATGAGCTAGTTCCCTACCAGGAAACGAAATATATTTTTTTTCTTTTAATATTCAGTGAGACAGAAAAATGTAATGTCACACTTTCTTTTTCGAACCGATTTTATTTTTGATACCAATTTACGCTACATTTCCTGACGATGCTCACCACTGTATCAGTTTTTTATAAAAAAAATTCTAAAAATGAAACTATTAAAAAAAAAAAAATTAAATAAAATCATTTTTACTGTAAATTAGGAGTTTTATCTTACTAAAAAATATTTTTAAAATTTGCGAAATTAAACTATTTACAAAAACACATTAAAAAATTATTCAAAAAAAAAAAATTGAAATTTTATTACTTTCTAGTAGTTAGTACCCATAACAAATGATAAAAAAATACTTATGTTAATAACAATATCTTCCTAGATGTATTTTTTATTATAAAAAGATCATTATCCCATGACGTAAGAAATAAATCTTCTTTATGTCACTTTATAATAAGAGAAAGATTTAAGTTACATATTAAAAAAAAAAAATAATAGTTTAAATTTACAATAAAAAATTATACATGATTATTTTATTTTTTATTTAAAATCTACATTGTGTAAGGCTGTAAAAAAATATCTACTTTAGTTACTATGGCCTTCAAGATAGACACGCGATAAATTTTAATATTGTATTGTAAAAAAAATAGTATAAATTAAATTAACTTATACAGCAATTAAACATACATAATGAAAATGTAGTGAAATTAATTGAGCTTATAATCGATTATGTATGTTTTTTGCTTGGTTTTTTTTTTATTAATAAACGTATTGGATATACTAAGTGAACTAGATCAATTTTTTTTTAATAGGCATTGAATTTTGCATATATTTAATTACTATTATTTTTATTTAAAAGATTTCAACATATATGTATAATAAAAATTTTACATAAATTGTGATTTTTCGATAAAAACTTGTTCTCGTCAGTAGTGGCGAGAAAGCATGTGAAAAACATTTTTTCTCGCCTCTGACGAAGAAATAGTACATTACAACACGAGAAAAATAAAGAATGCCTCAAATCTCATATTAGCGTCCGGGAAATACGTAGTTTCTTGCCGCTGACAAGAAAAATAATATACGACCCTTGGCCAGAAAAAAGGATACCCCAAATTCCAATTTACCACTCTTGGTTTCTTCTTGGAAGAGGAAAATTTACGTGCGATTTGGGCCATTATTTATTTTTAATAAGGCTTCAAAAAATAATTGAATTGTCTGTAAAGTCGTACAAAATTTCAAAAAAATAATTCTAATTTGACAGTTCATCTTTATTATATCTTTGTTAGAGAAAAAGTACTTTTATATTTGAGCATGGATTAAAATGATGTATCTATGTATTTGGGCTAGAAACGTCTAATTAACAAAATAGATTACAGTCACTCGACCCTCTTTGCCCCAAGCTTGTAATATACTTCACGTTTGGCAAAATAAACTTTTTTAAGTCCAAGTTAAGAATCTATTCCTAGAAAAGTATTTAAGATAAAAAAATTGAAAATATAATATTGAAAATCTTTCAAGATTATATATCATTTAATATATTATTTCTACATTAAAAAAATTTAATCTTATTAAATGTATAATCGCATTAAATGATCATTTATAAAAAATTTTTTATTATTTTATATGATATCTAGGTGATTCTTTCTCAATCTGGGAACCCACCTTTTTTCAAAAAGTTAAGGATTCAATGGCTAGTTTAAGCAAATCTTGAATTCTAGTTTTTACAAATGATGTGGTTTCTGGCAAAAAAACAAATTTTCATTATTATCAAGATAAAAAACATACTAACGTTCTATGGAAATTTTTACAGACGTGTTCTGTAAGGAATTAAAAATCTATGAACTTTTTAGAAAATTTTAGGCAAATAAGCTGAAAGTATCAGACGTCAAAATAATCAAGATTTTTAGAGTAAGACAAAATAAACAAGGTTTACATTTGACACTTTTCGGTATCGTTGTTTTGGACGAGAGGTATGTTGTATATAAATATTTCTGCGATGTGCTAAGCTTCAATAGCTCAAGATAGAATTTAAAATTAAAAAATTGTTAAATTTAAGCCATGTATACGTTTTGACTTAATCTAATAATCTAGACTATTTCGAGACATCATTTTACTTTTATCATGTAAAAATTAACTAAATTTAAAGAATTGTAGCTCTTTTCATTATTATATCCGGGTTGTAAAAACTAGGATACAAAGATAATTTGTTTTGGTCTTAACTATCTCTAAAAAATAATTCAGGTGTCATAGCTGTCATAGAAATAGGCACAATTACCCATGGCCACCTTTATAACAAATAGTATTATCCCTAAATATCAATTCATTAAAATATTCAGTTGAATTTTATAAGAAAACGTGGAAAATACAGAAAAAAGAATTAAAAAATTATTTCCGAAATATTTCGTGCTGTTTGTGTACTCAACAGAAATTAAAAAAAAAAATATGATACGTAAAATAATTCGTGAAAGATTACTTATTTATATATAACAGAGACTTTCACGGAGCTTTTACCAATATCGACAATTTTGAATAAAATTTTACAGTAGCGAAATTTAAAAAGAATTACCAATATACATTTTATAGAAAAAATAAGAAAAAAAATTTATCGATAATATTATATTTCTAGTAAATATCAATAATCCCTTTAGGCAAAAAATTATTTATACCTATATATATTTTTCAACAAAAAAATCAATTCAATCATCAATATATACTACGCAAAAATATCAAGATATATATTAGAGTGGGTCTAATTTTTTTGTTTTCGAGATTTTTTTGCTCCTCCCATTTTTTTCGGGTATTTCGGTCATAAAAACCTCCCAGCTCCAAGAATTTTAGTTTTCGATTTTAAAAACCCGTGCCACTGAGCACTTGAAGAACCCCATTTAAATAACTTGGGAATTTTGACTTTACAGCTTTTTAATTTTTTAACGTGCTTCAAAATGTTTTTAAACACCAGTTAACAGATAGAAAATGATGTTTAGAGTTAAAAAAAAAATTGATCCTATAAATTGTAGGAGTCCCAGAACACTTTATTTTATCTTCTTTTGAAAATCATAATAAAGTGTACAATTTTGGGGATCAATTTTTATATGTTTAAACATCATTTTCTATCTGTTAGCTAGTGTTTAAAAAATTTTTGAAGCACATTAAAAAATTAGAAAGCTGAACTTCAAGTGCTCAATGGCACAGGCTAGGGGGTTTTTATGACCAAAATATCCGAAAAAATGTGTGGAGCAAAAAAATCTCAAAAACAAAAAAATAAGCCACACTCTAATATACATGCATAAATATGAAAATAAAAATTCAAATAATAATATAATAATCAAACGATGAAATATATACATAATAGAAAATCGAATTTATCTGTATCGAATAAAAAAAAAACAATAAGAAAAACTTTTTTATATGTTCTAAATCCAAAAAAAAAAAAAAACTATAGCATCTAAAACTTATGAATATTCCAGGTATTATATGGACTCTTGCAAAAGAAAAAGTCTATAAAATTGAGGGCGAATAAAACTGGAAGAGAGAAAGAGATTTGAATCTAATATTCCGGCGTGAATTGTTTATATATATCGATCGAAATCGGAAAAAAAATCGGTTGCACCATCATTTCGATCTAACAACATAGAACACGAATGAGATCCTATATATTTTTTATATTGCGCAATTGGCTTTCACTGGACTTTATAATGTGCATTATATATACCTTTTGTTATAAAAAGAGAGACAAAGTTAGTTTATATATATATAAAGAAATTATTTATTATTACTTTTTTTTTATCAATTTGATAGAATGCAAGTACAGTTAAAAAGTATGTATTTTAAAAAGAAAAATATAAATTACTAAAATTATAAGGAAGAGAATACTAAGATGATGAATGAATAATTTTATGCATATATATTATTCTGTAAAAGATGCATATATATATAATGTAAGTATGTGTGATTTAATGTTATTGTTGTTGTTAAGATCTTTAAAGAGATATATTTGAAACTTTTTAAGTTTTTTGATTGATTGAATTTTTTTACAAATGGTTATTTATTATAAAATTTATATTATGCATTGGTATTTGTGCAGATTAGGCTTTTGCTAATTTTGGGATTTGGTAAGTTTTAATTTTATTGAAGACCGAGGAAAAATGCTGTCAAGTAATTGGCACTATGGTTCCTCATTAGCAATAACAAAATGTTATTAATGGTCTATTTTACCTAACAAAGTATAATGACATAAGAAAAACTGATAATGATTTTTTCCTTGACACTCATTTCATGGAAAATATTAGTTTTTTTATATAAAAAAAAGATTTTCCCACACTTGTACAGTAAATAATCTTCTTTTATGATAATTATGTCTGCTATAAAGACAGTTTTTCGTGTAGCTGATGTAATTATATTTTAAAGACATAATTACAAAAATTATGTTATGAAAAAAATGAAAAAATGTTTACTGTTTTTAAATTGAGAAATAACTTACGGAAAATGTAATATAACTCAAATACAACTTTAAATCAAGAATACTTTCACCCTTCAAGATACAATTGTAATAGAATAAATTCAGAACTTGCAAATAATTTACTTAGTAGAATAGATTGGTTTAATATAATTAACTTTCAAAAATATGACTTCAAAACATGTCTTGAAAATTTTTATTTAACCTTAAATAGCATCATGGAAGAAACTGTACCAAAATTTCAATATAAAAATTTTAATTATCCTGAATGGTTCAGCAGAGATTTAATTAATTACATAAATTCTAAAAAGAAAAGTCACCTTTTATGGAAAAAAACAAAAAATTCATTAGTATATATAGAATTCAAAAGACTACGAGCTATTTGTAAGTTTTTATCAAATACTTGCTATGTTGATTTTACAAACAAAGTTGAAAATTCCATATCTCATAACACTAAATTTTTCTGGAAACATTTTAATAAAACAAATACTAATAACATACCAAATACACTATATTTAAATAATGAATTTAGTCAAGATAATATTTCCTCAGCTAATCTATTTGCTACTTTTTTCAGTAAAGTCTTCAATCATACCAATAACCCACCTTTAACTTGTAATTTACCTCTCAAAGAACCTATTATTGATGACTTTAATATCACTCTTGACTTAATTACCCAAGCTGGTAAAAAACTAAAAAATTCTAATTCATTTGGACCAGACTACATTCCTGAATCCTTCATAAAAACTTGCTATGATAATTTAATCTTACCATTATTGCTATTATTTAAGGAGTCTTTTCAAAGTGGTTATATTCCACATATATGGAAACACTCCTTTCTTAAAGCAATACATAAAGATGGTGACAAAGCAAACATTGAAAACTACAGGGCGGTAGCCAATCCTTGTATAATTCTTAAATTATTGGATGACATTTTCTATGTTAATCTTTACAATGTCATTTCCCCCTTTTTATATACTGAACAATATGGTTTTAGAAAAGGTCATTCAATAATTAATAATATGTTTAAGTTTGCTAATGAAACAGCTGAAACATTAGATAAAGGTTTTCAAATGGACTTAGTCTATCTTGACTACTCTAAAGCCTTTGACAAAGTTGACATAGATCTTATGGTCAGAAAATTAGACCACATAGGTATTAGAGATAAAACTTTAACCTGGATTAAATCGTATTTATTTGGTAGAAAATTAGCAGTTTCTTTAAAAGGTTCTTTTTCAAACTGGTTTGATTGTACATCAGGAGTGGCCCAAGGTTCACACTCTGGTTCTCTCTTATTCTTAATATTTATCAATGATCTACCTGACCGTATCCAGTATTCCACTCTTGAACTTTTTGCCGATGATACCCGTCTCAGAAAAACTATAACATCACCCATTGACAATATTTTACTTCAATGTGATATAAATAATCTTTTCCAATGGTCCATTGAAAATGGTTTAAATTTTAACATAAAGAAATCACAGATTATTAGCTTTATTAAAAGGAAAGAATTTACATTTCACTATCTATTGAATGGTATATCTATCACTAGAGTTACTGAAATCAGGGACTTGGGTGTAATACTGGATGCGAGATGGACATTTGAACCTCACATCAATAAAGTAATTGCTAAATCCAACAAAAGAATTGGAATGATAAAGAGAGCATCGAAAGATTTTAAATCCTTGAATACTTTTAGCTACTTATTTAACTCTCTCATCATGCCTCTTCTCACATTTGGCTCAGTGATATGGTCGCCGTAGACCAAGACACTTTTCAATAGACTGGACTCTGTGCCACATAACTTTATGAGGTATGCAGCATACAGAGTTGGAGAAAAAATGGAATACGATGACCATTCTTATAAAAATATATCTACTAAACTAAACATACACACAATACAATCACACCATCTTGCATGTGACCTAAAATTTGTTTATGATGAATTAATGTTAGACCGTGACAATACTAACAAATATACATTCATTATAAATATTGTTTGTTTATACACTCGATAAAAATATAATTGATAAAAAAGAAGAAAACGATTTTTTGCGAGTGAATGTATTTATTATTTTTCAAAATTTAGACGTTTCGAAGCACATAGCTATATGACACTATTATTTTTAGTATTGAAAAGGAAGCTATGTGCTTCGAAACGTCTAAATTTTGAAAAATAATAAATACATTCACTCGCAAAAAATCGTTTTCTTCTTTTTTATCAAATATACATTCACATTTCGTGCTCATAAATATAATTTAAGAAATCCTAGGCCTTTAGAACAACAAAAAGCAAAATCAAATTTTTTATTTAACTCTCCATTTATTAGGCTTAATAGAGAATGGAATACTTCAACTGACACACTAAATTTTAAAAATATCAAAGAACTTAATTTAAGTGACTTTAAAAAATTTATCCATTCTAATATAATGAAGAGTTATGAATAAAATTAATCTCTGCTGAAAATTTCTTAATATATTGAAATATACGATTTTTAAATAACATGCTTATGTTTTCTAATGTTATGATTTTGAAGCAATATTGAATTGTATTAATAACTGCGATACACTAAACTTAAATTTTGATGTTACTATATTTATAATAATAATATTAAGATAACTATTATATAATAATTAAAAAAAGATATTAATTGACAATGTACCTATAATTTTGTTATTCAGTTACTGTAAGATATATATGACATATTATAAATTTTGTTATTTATGCTAGAAATTGTAAAAAAGGGTTGTTAAACCCGTTAAGTTTATGTAAGGCAAAATTTGCATAAATAAAGATTATTATTATAAAATGTATTGGTGTTAAAACGATATTTCTAAAACTAATACTTCCATATAAAAAAATTAGGTACCCCAGTGGGTATTTTAGGTCAGTTTTTCCGTTTGCGAAGTCCTTTTTGAGAAACAACCCCTAGAAAACGAATTATCAAATTCTTCAAAAATTATTTACCCTGCATTAGGGGCTGATACCTTTTTTCCCCCAAAATATACAGTTTTCATTTATCTACAAATTTCATTTCACTCCCTTAGCCTCAATATACACCTGAAAGGGTGGGCATAATAAATATATTCACAGTTGATTTTTTCACTTCAATTACAATCTCTGATAATTGTTTCCTTACTTTTAGTAATAATTTTGAATTTATTTTAAAAAAAAATTTCACACTATTTTAGGGGTTGATATATCTTTATCTAGCAGTTCTAGATAAAAATGGATTTCGGAAATGAAAAGATTGACCTGAAAAACTCAATACATGGGGTTTTTTGCCCAAAATATATAGTTTTTCCAAGAAATGTCTATTGGGCGATAACTTGGCGTTAACTAGTTACATTCTTATCTATGGTACGGTCCGAGGACTAAGGGCTAACAGGATCATCGCAAGGGCGCTCTGAGGATTTGTAAAAATACATTTGTTGTCAATTATGCTAATGAAGGTATGAAATATATGGTAAAATTTAGAATAAGCAACCACCTAATATAATATTTTTACCGTAAAATACTTAATATTTAAAATAAAGAAAAAAATATTTAATATTTTTATTATTTTTCTGTATAGCCGAATTAACAAATCAGGTAATATAAAAAATTTTGTATTGTTACATTTTGCATATTAAAAAATTTTTAAATATCAGTAATAATATGGTGTATATTTAATTATATGTAGTAAGTACATTATTTTAAATAATATGTCATGCAAATAATTAAAATTTAACCTTGCGAAAAATGTAAAATTTTTTTCATTAACCTATAATTTTTACAAAACTATACTACTAGTAGTTTTTCTAAAAAGTAAGACGTGAATGGCCCATCTGTCATTTATAATTAAAGAGTTAAAAATCGTGCTTTGTAAAATTTAGTTTTTAGTTACGGTATGAATTTAGGTCCTTAATATTCGCCAGAAAGAAAATGATTACATATTCAAAGATATAATTATAAAATAAAATTGCGAAAATGAAAATTATTTACAATATCAAAAATTTTTGTTTGAAAGTACCAATTTTTTTTTGAGGTTTAAATTCGCTTTTTTAAATTTTAAAAAGAATTAAAAAAAATAGATAATTTCTCCAAAAAATTTAATATTCAGTGCAGAGTGCAGAAAAGCAAACCAAAACAAGCCTCAAGTTGAGGTTCAAAATATTTTTTTTTTTGTGAATGTGTGAGTGCATTTTATATAAAAAATTTCTGGCTAAATAGACTTTGGGATATTAAAATGGAATAGAAAATAGATTAATAATTCTAAAACTTCAGTTTGATTTGAGTAAAGGTTTTGATATTATTTTACCTGTGAAGTTTTAAGTCAAGTTGAAGGATATGGGTTTTTTTTAAAAACTCTATTATTGGATAAAATACAACTTACAAGTTAAGAAGTACAATTGAAATACAAAACGCTATAACCGGCTGAAGAATAAAAATATGAGCTGCAATTTTATAATTAGTATTTTTTAATTAAAAATTTGGTGTGCAGAGTCTTGGCTACTTAGATTTTGTCCACTCGGGAATTCAGCTCACCGAAATTTTCCTCATCTATGATTTCAGTTCCCTCTCATTTTTTCCATCCTGTAAATTATAGCTGGGGTTCGAAGACAAAGCTCCCGCAATAAACTTGCTCTATACATCCTGTTACCCCCAAATGATGTACTCGTACCTATCTCTACTGTAAGTTACACTACAGGGGTCCGAGGGGGGCAAACCTCCCGCAATAAAAAACTTAATGCACTTACCCTCTTATGGAGGGTGTGGCAAAGCTCCAGCGATAAAAGACTATCTAAAATCCTGAGGGGCCAACATTCCAAGGGGCCGAGATTTAACTGCATCAAAAATTTAGGAGAACTTGAATTGCGGGACTTAAAAGTTAGCGTTTATACAGAAAAAAAGTAAATAAATCTAATTATTGGTGACTCTGTCTTTAAGTTTAAATAAGAAACCTAATCTTATAAAACTATGGTTTGCAGTTTTGAGATCAGAAAATCTTTGAAATTGAACTGATAAAGAAAAAAAAATTTTTCAAGTATATAGTAAACAGTACCAATTTGTAAATTCAAGCTGGAGCAATCAATAAAATAATTTCTATTTCCTAGCTAATAAACCATATCCTAATCTATACCTTAAAAATAGTAGCTAAAAACGTTACTCGCAATACTTAAAAAATAATATTAAAATGCATAATCAAAAAAAAAAAAAAATAATAGCATTACCAGTTCCTGACATAAGTCCGTCCCTGAATAACAAATATTCCATGGCAGTGGCCCAATTCAATGGTGTTGTATCAGTATCATTGATCGTGAATAATAATGCAAATGCAACATGATTATGTAAATTTTTACCAACACCAGGTAAATTATGTATAACAGGTACACCAACTTGTTCCAATTCATCACTTGGTCCAATTCCACTATTAAGTAATATTTGTGGTGAATTTACAGCACCTATAGAGTAAAAAAAACAATAAAAATAATTATAATAAACGTTTAATAGTTTTTTATGCAATTATTATAAAAGTTATTGTGTAATTTGTGTTTCTTGTTGTTATAATTTAAGATTGAGTAATGTTTTTAAAGGTGAATATTAGAATATGTACATGCACTTTTTCTATGAGCAAAGTATATCATTTTAGAAAGAGAAATATAGATTGCACTTTTTTTTTGTTGTACTTTCATTGTTTGTCGAAGGACTCAAAATTTCTTTAGAGTGAAAAGTGTGGATTACTAAATACTATTGAATTACCTCCACTAACAACGACTTCTTTATCAACAGAAACTCTATGAAGTTCATTATTATTAACAAATTCAACACCAACAGCTCTCTTATTTTTATCAAACAATATTCTCGTTACTGTTGAATTTAACATAATATGTAAATTACGACGATTACGCGCTGGTCTTAAAAATGCACGTGCTGTTGATAATCTTGAACCGTTTCTTGATGTTGTTTGGGCTATCGCGAATCCAGTGTGACCTCTACCGTTTAAATCAACGGTATCGTAACCTATTAAAATGTAATTTATTGGTACTACTCAGATAATCTATTTTTTATATAATTTTAAAAAAATTACCCATTTCTTTTCCAGCTTCTAAAATAGCATAACTTAATGGTGGATGATATGGAAAATGCGTGACAGTTAATGGGCCACCAACACCATGATAACCATAATCCATTTCATTATACTGCTGGTTATCTTCACTTTTCATAAAATATGGTAAGACATCTTTGTATGACCAACCAGGGTTACCAGACTTTGCCCAATCATCAAAATCTTTACGAGCACCCCTCATGTACGTCATGCCATTTAATACACTTGTACCACCAAGAACCTAATTACACAATTTGGTATGTAAATAAAATTTTAATTATTGAGCCTTAAATATGAAAGTAAAAAAATAATTTTACTCTATACCTTCCCCCTTGGCCATTTGCATCTTCGTTCCTCGTTGTTTAAACATGCTTCATCCTCACTTTCTGTTTTATATTGCCAATCGATATCTGTATTATGGTAATTAAAAAAAAATGACGGGATTTGGGTACCCGTCGGCTCATCCAGGCCTGCTTCTAATAATAGTACACTAAACCGACTTTCTTCTGATAACCTAGACGCTACTGTCGCTCCTCCACTACCACCTCCTATCACTATGAAGTCATACCTTAAAAAAAATAAAATAATATTATTTTTTTTTAATTTTAAGATAAGGAAAGATTTTGGATGCTGGGTGAACTGTTGTAAGAATTTAAAAGGTATTTTCATACTCGAAACTAAAGAAGTTAGAAGTTAAAATATTAGACAAAGTTTACAAATGAAAAATACTTTTGTTTATAATATAAAACATAGAAATAAAATTTTACTCTCAAAAAAGAGTAAGGTAAAATTGGAAGTATCGAAAATATTGTACGAAATTAATTCTAAAAAAATAAATAAAAAAAATTCTTGTTACAAAGTCCGACTATCAAAAACTGACGCCGAAATTGCAGAAGAGAAATATGTCAGTAAATCTGAGAAGTTGTCCATAAAATGGTATATAATTTGATGGTATATTTTTTTTAATAAAGGGTGAAAGAGTAAAAATGACTCTAAAAAGAAAATTGAATAAAAATATGCATGCTTATCTTGTTTTGCTTAAAATTTTAAGCAATTCAAGCAAAACAACCTAACCGCGTGTCCTGAAATAAAAAAAAAGGATTCAAATTATTAATTTAAAAGTAAGGGTAAAAAATTTCCCACAAAAGAGTCGTAACTTTGAAATTTTTTCAAAAAGAGATCAGGACGAAAAAAATTCTGAAAATTTTTAATTAAAATTTTTTGATCAAAGTGTAGCAGAAATTTCATGCAACAGTCAGAAAATGGATGCGCCAAAAGTTTCAAGTTGGTTACCTCAAAGTTTAGGTAGAGTCGGATCAAGTTTCGAGTAAAGTCCGAAATTTTCCGAAAAAAAACTGCAGATAAAGATTGTATTGAAAATTTCTCTGGCTAAAAATCCAAAAAACTCTCTAAAAAATATATATTATTAGGTCGGATAACCACAGTTGGTATAACTCAGAATAAAAAGAGTTATTAAAAAAGAGATGGTATAAGAAAGTTAAGTGAAGATCATTTATCTTTAAATTAACTAAGAGAAGTTTCTGTAAAATATGTCTTTTAAGGAATCAAGCTGCTTTTCCCAAAAATATTAGGCTACTAAACCGAAACCTGAAAAACTATTATATTGATGAGGAAACAGTTTAATTACTGTTTCACGTTCTCATCAACTGAAAAACTATTATCTCCAATATTTTAAGAATATTACAAGTGATATTAAAAATCTGTCCCATGTTCAATTTTTAACCTCATTTTTAAAGTTCTTTTTTTTTCTTCATGAGACTATGAATCAATAAAAAAAAAAAGTAAAAAGGTACCTACTAATGTAATCTCATTTTTGTCCTGCTTTCTAAACAATTATAAAAATGAAAAGACAATAGCTAAAACATTCTGAATTTTAAAAATAAATCATATATAAAAATAAATGTCAAAAGTAATAACAAAAAAAATTAAGATAATCGATAAAATGATAAAAATATATAATTTTTTTCAGGAGAAAGTCTACGTTTTTTGAATAGCATGACTCTCACGAATTATCCATACATCAATAATTTTTATTTACCTTGAATTAGTTCTTCTAACTGGTACTGGTCTATTGCATGGATCTTCTAAATCACACTGACTACGTAAAAAAACTTCTAATAAACCCATAAATAACATAAATGACGAACCACCACATGTTGATGCTAATGTTGGTCCTGATGTTGATGTTAATGGACAATTACAACTCATCTATAAAAAAAAAATTTTTCTTTATTTTTATTAATACGTAATAATTTAATAAAGGAAGAGAAATAAATTAATATATTGCAAATTTTATAACAATAGAATTTTTTTTTTTTGACTCTATAATTCACATGTTGTGTGTGTTTTTATTGTTTATAGAAAAACACGTGTTTCTTATTTTCATTTTTATAATAAGTATGTGTGCATGGTTATAAAATTGTTTTTAAAAAGAAGAAAAGAAAATTTATACTGTGTGTGTGTGTGTGTTTTTTTTATGCTTATGTATGTTTGTTCTATAATTTTTATTTCGTGGAATATAGTAATTTTTCTTTTTTTAGAAAAATTTAATTTTATGTTTTTTGTAAATTTTAGTGAATCTTGAATTAATTTTAATTATTTGATAAATGGGTACAAAA